>CM040425.1:28460350-29960039 GCA_022702705.1 Papilionanthe hookeriana x Papilionanthe teres
GATTATTTTCACATTAGTGCTTGATGAACAAAGAACATATATTCATAAATAAATTAAGCATGTCTGCATGAGTTTATCAATGGTGATAATTTTTTTTTAATAAGCATATAAATAAAAAAGATTAAATAAAGACTGATTGACTCCTAAGAATAATGTAGAGTTGTGTTTTGAAAGATACTTTTGAGACAAGCTAAAGGGCATCTTTGGAAAAAATAGAGTAACTTTGTTTTGAGGAAGTTAAAGAAGGAATTAAAAGACAGAATATATCTTTTCTGACAAGACAGTCTGTGATTTAAGATAATTTAAATTTTAGAAACTGAAGATGAACATAATACTGATGAACACTTCCGATTATGAGACAAATGTGACGCATAAAGATTTAAGCGATATGAACAAGAGCTTACAACAATCTTGCTTAAGCTCCACTTCTAGTAACTGGTTAAAAAAAACTTAAATGATAAAATTTGTTTGTTTTAAACTTAGCTCAAATTTATTATATTTTTCATTCAAATATAAAAAATATAAAATTCCAAGCCTAGCGACACATATTATGTTTTGCCTCACTTCTTAAACGCTACATTGTATGATTTTACCTTTAAAACAATAGTGTAAATCAATTGCAAAATTTTATATGAATAATTAAACA
Source organism: Papilionanthe hookeriana x Papilionanthe teres (assembly GCA_022702705.1). Lineage (NCBI taxonomy): Eukaryota > Viridiplantae > Streptophyta > Magnoliopsida > Asparagales > Orchidaceae > Papilionanthe > Papilionanthe hookeriana x Papilionanthe teres. Next base: position 28,460,997 of record CM040425.1, read on the forward strand.
AAATTTAAGAGGAAAATTAAACCACGACACAAATTTATGGTTAATAATTTTTTAAAGCTTATATCATTTATAATGTCTAAACTAAAGCGCGAGTTGTGAGTCATGTAGGCCATGGTTGGTCATGTAGTTCGTAGTTGGTCGTGTAGAGTTTGGTGGTGACATGCAATAATGTCCATAAGCCACAGAGGCCGAAGTAGAGAGTTGCATTAGTTATGAGCAACGTAGGCCATACTTAGTCGTGTAGGTTGTAATGGTTAGTTGTCATAACGTCCGTAGAGCATAAAAGCTAAAGATGAGAGCTGCGTGATCTGTTGACCCCAAATGCCATTGATGAGAGCTGTAATAAAGTCTATAGACCGTCGGGCTGAAGTTGGGAGATGTATGAGTTGTGGACCAAGTAGGTCTTAGTTGGTCGTGTAGGCCGTAGTGTTGAGATGCAATAACGTCTGTAGGCACGGAGACCAGAGTAAGAAGCTGCATGTGATGTGTAGGCCATAATTGGTCACATGATGGTTGTAAGAAGTTGTTATTGGGAGTTACACCATACTCAGAATGCACAATTACATCGTCTTCACGGTGCATTGTTACATCATTTTTTTGGGGTACATGGTTACACCGTATTCGGGGTTGCATCATTGCGACATCTTTAGGATATATGGCTACACCATAGGATTTGGCGGTGTCAACGATCAGGGGGGGGTTGACTGGAGGACGATGGTCGGTAGCTACGGGAGCATAATTGTTCCCCAAATCTTCAGTCCATCGGTCTAGCATTGAAATTTGACTCTATATGGTCCAAGCTCTAGCTTCATGTTTCCACCCTTCGTCCCTTTTCATTTAAGGGGGCAGGACTCTATTTATAGTGCCCGACAGTAACCTTCCCTATAAATAAGGAAAGAAATTCAAGCTACTCTGACCCAGTAAGATTCCCATGATCAAACGGCGTACTTTGGACATTTTAGTGACTTAACGATGCTGCTATTGGGCGATTAAAGCCCGCTGGATGAGTCTCATCGAGATGCTTATTTTGATTATGAGTTTGTCATATATGGAATTTGTTTGACCTTCCAATTAACCATTCCAAGCTTCCAAAAGTGGCTTACTTGCTTAATTTGAGCTTGACATGACTTGGATTGGATCAATTTTTGTGTCATTGTGTTCGTCTCGTCGAGCAGCTCAGTTTGACTATAAGTATGCTAAAATTTGAATTCTTGTTGATTTTTATTTATATCGTCTTGGACTGACCTCCTCTCTAAATAAGAAAAGAAATTTAGACGACTCCATCGAAAGACCTATTAGAGATCCTCAAGTTGAACGACATATTGTGAATATTTTAGTGACGTAATGATGCCAGAACTAGGTGATTTGGGTCCGTTGGATGAGTCTCGATGAGAAGTCTGTTTTGACTTTAAGTTTGTCAGATGTTGAATTCATTTGACCCTCTAATTAATCACTCAAAGCTTTCAAAAAATATTTAATAACTTGATTTTGGCTTGATTTGAGTTGAATTGTACGAATTTTGATGTTATAGTATTCATCTTATCCAACCGGTCAATTTGACTATAAATTTCTTGAAATTGGAGTTCTATAGGATTTTTAATTTAAGCTCGAATATTTCTTGTTAAAAAAATATTCTGAGATTCGTGCTTCTTTATCAAAAAGGCTTGTGTCAAATAGCAAAATTTATTGATGGCTTATAGGTATATAAAGAAATAAGATTTATATAGTATACATGTAATGCCTTTTTTTTTCCAATATCTGTACTTATAAATTCTTTACGGGAAAAATTAAGTTGGCTAAATGTTAATAATATATGTATTAAATTATTACATGAATTTTTATAATGAAATATGAAGAACCATCATATATATTGTCTTCTATCTCTTAGGTTATTGTAGTTTAGAAATTTGATTGCTTCACTGGATTTTCTTTAGATAATTTATTATATTTTTAACAGTTTTCAATTTTTAAAGTTTTGAATAATATGAATAAAAGAGAAACCAATGTGTACCGAAGATAAGTTTTTACAATTGAAAAGGTAAATATTTAATTGTTAGTTAATTTACTTTTTAGTGGCTATTTTTTATCAACATGTTGATAAATTGTTATTGATAAATAGAGAATAATAGAAAATTAAATTCCACCGTCTGACCGCGTTCCCTTCTTGATTAATTGGAATGATATAGAGAAGTTTAGCATTACCCTGCGTAATGATGATACACTTAAATTGAGAAATGGTATCAGAGTTTTACACCAACCAGAATGATGATATAGAGAAGTTTTTTATGAAAAACTTTCCTAGATTTGCGGAAATCACGGAATGGTCTAACAAGCCCAAGGTCAAAGTAGCCGTCACCGTGGATGCTCCAGCGCTCGTTGAGATTGTCATGGATAGGCTAATGAACTCTTAGAGAAGATTACATTGGGTACAGCAGATGCACTCGAACTGAGATGAACTGCTCTTCGTAATCTGTGTACATTGCCTTTGTATTCATCGTCTATTGCTCGGAACTGTTATGTAGTGCTTTCATTGCTCGGAACTGTTATGTAGTGCTTTCATTGCTTATTATGGTGTGAAATGTGGCTTAAATTATAATTGTATGATTTTGTGTAATCAAATCATGCCTTCTACTGTCTTTTTAACGTATGGGAACTCTTAAACTTTGAACAATTTTAGTTGATCCATTACTGGAAAAGGAGGGAATTCCTGTGTTGCTTTTTATGGAGTGAATTAATAAAAATTTATCCCTACAATGTGAACTCTATATTAAAAAAAGCTGTAATTATATATGCTATGTTTGATGTGGCTTATATAATTTATATTTTTGTTATTGAATTTTTTCTGAAGTATTTATTCTTTTCAGTTAGATTTTTTGTTATTTTTTCTTATTTTTAAATCCAAAATATTAGCACGGATTTATTGGAATGTCGAAGCATGTGCAGTACAGTAGTTTGACTATTAACACGGATCAATTCCTACAATTTTTTTTCATTGTTTTATCAGCAAAGTCGAGTATTTTTGATAATTAAATTAAAAAGTGATTTAAATATGTATAATTGTATATCGTATGCTTTAACGGAACTTACCCACTTCCTACAATTCCTGTGTTATATGCAAGACAGGGATCAGTCTTTAGAATGATCGATAAGAAGTATTCTCTAGTTTAAATATCGATCGATTCGAGCCTTATTGGACGGTAGGCGAACTCTTATTAATCAATTTAGACTCTCGATTTCATTATATGTATATAACTCGTACTTACTAAAATAATCTCACTGAAAAGTCAATGTTGAGGGGGCTGACATGCACTTTTGTAATGGTAGGATATATGCCTATAAATAGAGGATTTATGATACGAATAAATGCTACACTCTCTTTACTACCCCTTACAGTGCTCTCTCATCCTCTGCATGTCTCTCTCTTAAGGTTATATACCTTAGTTGTGTTCTCCGGACACTTTGGGATTCAACATTCTTAAAGGTGTGGTGAGTGGTGAAACATGCCATCAATAAAAAGTGGAGCTTAGCAACAACAATCGGGAGGATCTAGCCAGAGGAATGTTTGTATATATGTATGTATATTATAATAGCTCTAATAAATGTTAATATAGAGATCTTAGCCGTTAAAGAATCCACAACTACAGGAATTGTGAGTTCATTTTTAAAAATTAAATGTTTTCCTCTAAGAAACCAATGGCCTTCATAAATAACTATTTCATAATCATCTGAACAAATAAACTTGAAAAGAAAAAGAAATCATTCTGTGTGCAAAATTAGATCAACATTAGAAAATAGGCATGCAAATATCTGGCCTACTCAACTTGAGGCGGTGTGCTCCCTAAATTGATGTGTTTTATAATCTTTTTAATTACTTTGAGCCACAAGACCAATAACTAGGTTACTTGCCCAAAATAATTAATTTTAGGAAGATTTACGTACATGCTACCTACATTCTTATGTGTTTACATATTTAATTAGGGTATGTTTGGGGCAGCTGCAGTTTATCCAGCTTACCTGGATAAGCAGCTAATCCTGATAATCTGCTGCTTAGCAGCTTATCCTGATAAATTGACTGACTATTTGGTTTGTGAGTTTCAAAAACAACTGTTTCTGAATAAATAATCATTCTGCCCCTAACCTAGGCCACCACATGCAAGACAGTCAAAGCAAGTCGAAGCCAAAACACCTATGCCACCAAATACAAGCCAGCCGAAAAAAATGCCGCTAAAAAATAACCAGGAAAAATCCTCCATCCTCATTTCTCCAAAATGACCAAACTATGCCAAACGCAAAAATGAATGCCAATAACAGAAATAAATGGCAACTAGAAAAAAATCCTCCATCCTCATATCTGTAAAAATCCTCCGTTCTCATTTCTCCAAAGTGCCACAGATATGCCAATCGCAAAACTTTCCAAACTCAAAACGGATGGCAATTTTAAAAAATGAATCCCAATCTCAAAAATTTTAGCGATCACGAACGTCAAAAAATGAACATCAAGAAACGAAAACCATCTCATACGAACATTCTCATTCCTCCAAAATGAAAATTTTGGATCTACATTCGAACATAAAAAATGAAAACCATCTCAAAAGATGCTCCACGGACCCTCAAAAGAATGCAAAGCATACACAACATCTTACTTCACACGAAAAACACTTCACCGTAAATCAGAAGAGGCATTTATACACAATGCCCCAAAGACCCTCATTGCAATGCTCCAATGTTACGAGTCACAACAAAATAAACTTGCCAAATACTTACAGAGCATAGCGATGTTGGATCACAAAGGAGAGAATGAGAAGACCAATCAAAACCTTGGGAAAGAGACGCAGGGGAGAGGGCGACGAGGACAGGGAAGACGATCGAAACCTAGTGCACGAGATGTAGAGGAGAGGGCGATGCGGGGGGTTTGGGGAGGGGGTAGTTATGTAAGTAAAAAATAGATCGAGACGCTGGCCCACGGTGATGACGTCGCAGGCCGCATCAATGTATTAACACAGAATTGCGTTTAGCCAAATGCAAGGATCAAACGCCCTCCCCGCATTTTGAAAACGCAGAAGCTATGGATAAGCCGCCCTAAATGCACCCTTAATATCTAATCTTCAACTGTTATATATATGACACCCTCTCTAAAAATGTATTCTTCACTTTTTTAAAGTTAAAGTAATGATACTTTTTCTGTGATATGAAAATTTTCCATCATTTAAATATAAAAAGTAATGTTTAGGTATTAGATAAGTAACAATATAGAAATTGAGCGGTATTTATGTAAATGCCTCTTTTTTTAATATAAATACTTTTTTACTTAATTTTTAGGAAAGTATGCTTGCTTTTTTGTTAAGCCAATTTTCTATCAAACATTCCAAAATTTTAATTTTTTTTTTCCTTTCCTAGCATACGGTCGTTAGGAAGCCCTCTCTCATCCCCTCAATATATTCACTTTAATTTTTAATAATATTTAAAATAAATAATTTTGTTTGGAAAAAAGAGAGGCACACTCAGATTTTTTCTTAGAGGAAAAAAATGAAATACAAAATGCCTATACAACACAAGATAATCAAAAGAGAAAATAAAATAAACAATACAACTAACAAACACTTCTAAATAAAAAACTGTAAACAACAATCTAAGAAAAACATAAATAAAAATGGAGTTTAAGTGTAAAGAACCACAACTCAGCAGCCCATCCAAATATAAACTGAAGGCAATTCAACTGAACAAAATCTCTAAAGACCAAAGTATATGCCTTCTGCAAAATAAATAAACTAAACATGAGAAAAAAAAAGAAACAACTAACCAAAAAAAAAAAAAAAATCCAAAGGAGGAAACATAAAAAAAAAAAAAGTAGACATTAAGCTCAAAACTTAAATACATAAATATTAAATTCCCATCCTGGATCTAATGAATAATAAAATTCAAAAGAATGGTTAAAATTTAATATATTATTGAAAATTATCATAGCTTAACCAAAAATGACCTTTAGAGAAAAACTAAGTGTAAATTTGAACTATATCGAAAAAATAAGGATAAACATATTCAACCACGATCAACATAATCAATAAATGCTTCAACAACACAAGTGAATACAGATAATACAACTACATCAACCAACAAACATCAAAGCAAAGATTTGAATCCAATTCAGAGAAAGGCTACTCCAACTAGCCAATAAAAGAAAAAGCAGAAAAAATGCTAAAATAAAACATCAACATGCATCCACAAACTACAAATTATAAAATTTTTTAATAAAGTTGGGAATTTCATATTTGAATTTTCAATTTTAGCTTTTCTGCCTAAATTTCGAATGAATTCTTCAAGAAATAGTCTTAAGAGAAGTACAAGAAATATTTAAAATTATATTATTCTTTTCAAGCTAAATTTCATGAGCAATACTTTGAAGAGTTAAGAGGTAGAATCTCTTATTCTCTTAGCTTGATATATAATTTCAAAGAAGTTGCTATCAGCAACTAAAATCATTAATTATTGCTCATGAAATTAATCAGCATTTCAATTCTAACTCTCTCTTAACTAAGTTGCTAAAATTATTTGGAGCATTTTCTATCAAACATTCCAAATACCATTCTTCAATAAATTATGAGAGAAAGAATATTCAAAGAGTAAATGCTTGTGAGTTTCTAAACATTTAAGACAAAGAAATTAATTAAATCTAACATTAATAACCTTAAATTACAAATATCACTTTATTTATGATCAAAATTAAAAATTCTACAATAAAACAATGGCCAAATTAATAGTATAGCCTTTATAGCAGACCCATCTATTCCATTCTCTAATAAATAAAGTTTCATATATAAAATGAAAAACATTTTTATCGCTACAGAAATCCTTTCCATTCTCAAGACAACTAATATCATCATTAGTAATAGGAATGCAAAAAATAAGAAGTTAATAGTCATCAAGAACATCCATTCTTAAGGAAAAAACAATAGCCATTAATAAGACATCTTTAGTTTTGATAAATTTATGAAAACAAAAACTAATGAAAAATCACATTACCATAAAAATTAAATAAAGATGATCCTTTAATCCAAGGATCAAAGAAAAAAAGAAAATTGTTATAGTATTAACCTGAAAAATATGACATCTTCTAATTTTAATAACAACTTTGATAAAATCTTTCCAAAGTGTAGAACTTTTGGAAACAAAATTAATCCAAATAGTGTCATAATTATCCTACTCCACTTGGTTAAGAAAGAGTTAGAAATGAAATGCTCCAAATAATTTTAGCTTTGCATATCAATTTGATATTATTTAAAGAAGGAATATCATGATCTCCAAGAGCTTTAGGAAGAGAATTAGTTTTACAAGAAATAGAAGTAATTTTATTTTCATTATTATTATGAAAAATAAAATTATACATCAAAGAAGTAATTTTCTTACTAATACATTTTGGTAATGAAGTAGAACGAAACCAATAATAAAAAAAATTTCTAATGATAATTAATTAATTGAAAATGACCAGCTAAAAATAATATATATATATATATATATATATATATATATATATATATATATATATATATATATATATAATGAATTTTGATTATTATGATTTTTGCTGTGCGTCATTGTTCAACTTTGCTATGTATTTGAACCAATAAATGGGATTTCAGAGGGCATGATTAACACCAAATGATTAGCACTCGAGTCTTACATATTTACAATTTAATCAAATCCTCAATATTTTTCTCTAAATTCTCTATCTCAAGATCACATAAGACAGCTAATGTTTAAAAAATTTTTATCTAAATTTCTATTAACAGCTTCTAATAAAAAAAGTATATTTTTAGATTAACACATTCTAACCAAATAATAAACAAAAAAAAATTGAATTTTTGTTACAGGGAATAATTTTTCCATATGAACTGCGGACGCAGCTTTGCGTGCGGACTCCGGTAAAATGTTGTCATGTGTGCTACAAAAATAACTTGTTTTACGCCTGTCCCGGTCCTTAGCAACCCCGATACTTCATAAAGGTAAATCAGGCTGTTTCGACTACCCAGGATTTATTTTGGGTTACTTTTGAACTATTTTGTAGTTATTCTATAGATTTTGAAATTATTTTAGAGTTATTTTGGAGTTATTGAGAGGTTATTGAGTTATTTTGAAGTATTTTAGGGTTATTTTGATTTATATTGTGCTTATTTTTTATTTATTTTGGAGTTAATTTAAGGTTATTTTGAAATTATTTTGGGGTTATTGAGTTATTTTGTAGTTATTTCAGGGTTACAATAATCCCAATGCTTCGAAAAGGTAAAACGCGCCATTTGGAATGTCCATAATTTTTTGTGGAGTTATTTTGAGGTTATTTTGAAATTATTTTGTAGTTATTTTAGAGTTATTTTGGAGTTATTTTAGAGTTATTTTGGGATTATTTTGGAGTTATTTTGGGTTTATAAAATTATTTTGAAGTAAGTTTGGTAGTTATTTTGGGTTTATTTTGAAGTTATTTTACAGTTATTTTGTAGGTATTTCGAAGTTATTTTCGGATTATTAAGTTATTTTTGGAGTTATTTTGTGGCTACTTTGAAAATGTAAAACACGTCGTTTGGATTATGCAAAATTTATTTTAGAGTTATTTTGAAGTTATTTTAGGTTATTTTGTAGTTATTTTAAAGTTATTTTAGAGTTATTTTGTAATTATTTTGAGGTTATTAAGTTATTTTAGAGTTATTTTGAAGTTATTTTGTAGTTATTTTAGGGTTATTTGATAGTTAATTTAGGGTTATTTTGAAGCTACTTTATAGTTATTTTAGAGGAGTAATTTAGGTGTTATTTTGAAGTACTTTTGGGGTTATTGAGTTATTGAGAGTTATATTGTAGTTCTTTTCTAGTTATCTTGGGGTTACAACAACACCGATGCTTCGAAAAGGTAAAACGCGTCTTTTGGATCGTGTAGGTTTTATTTTGGAGTTATTTTGAAGTTATTTTTGAGTTACTTTGTAGTTATTTTGGGGTGGTTATTTCAGAGTTATTTTTGGTTATTTTAAAGCTATTTTAGAGTATTTTGGAATTAAGACGGAAATATTTTTGGGTTATTTTGGAATTATTTTGGGGTTATTGAGTTATTTTGGAATTATATTACCAACGTTTATTAATCTAAAATAACTTCAAAATAACTCAAAGATAACTCTATTATAACTTTAAAATAACTTAATAGTCTCAAAATAACTTCAAAATAATTCAAAATAGCTCTAAAACAACCTCAAAATAAACCCAAAATAACTCCAAAAAATTCCAAAATAACCCTAAAATAACTCAAAAATAACTCTAAAATAAAGCTTGGACAGTCCAAACGACACCTTCTACCTTATTCAAAACATCAGAGTTGTTGCGGGCTGGGTCAAGCGTAAAAATATACAATTTTTAAATATTTTATGAGGTGGAATCGGTGTATCATGTGTGCCGGCATATTACCGGAGTCCGCACCATGTATAAAAAAACCTTTCCATAGACGGAATTAAAACAAAAAAAAATTGCTGTAATTTTATAAAAATATTTAATTTATGCACCCTCTCTAAAAATGTTTTACAATCCCATCACATGCTCGTTTTAAAATTGCAGGTGGGGGCGCGGCGCCCCCATCTCTATTTATACAAGATCATCCAACGTAGAGAGAAAGAGAAAGAGAGAGACGGAAGTGAGGAGTTCATTGATCCTCCTTTAATCAGTCTTCATATTGGTAACTATTTTTTTTAAATCTCTTCATGATTTCTTTATGCAATTCTTCTTAAGATGTTCTACAATCTTTTCTTACTGTTCATCTATAAATCGATAGATGATTGATGAAACTTTCTGAGATGACGACAATCGGTCTCTCACCAATGGACGAAGGGCAATCATCAGTCCAATCGCCTCCTTCCTCTGGATTATCATCATCATCATCAATGGCTGCGGGGTGGGGATCACTGCACAGCACCCCATGCGCAGGATGCAAGTTTCTACGCCGAAAATGTCGGCCAGATTGCATCTTCGCTCCCTATTTCCTCCCCGAAGAACAGCACATGTTTGTTCTAGTTCACCGCGTCTTCGGTGCCAGCAATGTGGCCAAGATCTTGAACGATCTACATCCCAGACAGCGGCAAGATGCAGTAATTTCACTTGTGTATGAGGCTAGAATGAATTTCGTAGATCCCATCTATGGCTGTGTAAGAACAATCTCTGCGCTCCAGCAAGAACTGAAGCAGATCCAGTTTGAGCTGTCGTATGCTCTTGCCGAGTTATCTCGATGGGAATCGGCGATTGCGGTCCTTGAAGATCGGAAGTTGAAGATGGAACAACAAAATGTGATTATGAGAAACGGATGTGATGTGTCAGCGCTGGACGTTGGGGTTAAGACCGAGGTTTGTGATTTTGGTATTGTTGCGTCTAAGAAGATTTCCAAGGGAGAGAAGGAGATGGGGACATTCGAAAGAGAAATCGATTTTGCTGAAGATGATGAGCTTAGATGTCTTCTTGAGTGGTAGGAGGTTCTCATTTGCTCTAGTTTTATATAGCCAAATTCTCTGATATCAAATTACAGTTTTTAAATTTCAAGATTTTAGTTGAAGTATAAGGAATTCCTTGAAATTTTCTTAAAATTATGATCAATGATTCTCAGGCGAAGGTTTCGGAACATTAAGATGTTGCTTGCCTGTAAGTGTGATTTAATTTTTAACTTTTGTAGATTCTGATTTAATTCTTGACGTATTAAATTTTAAATTTTCGTAAGCAAAATTGTAATAAAATATTTGGTGCGTATTACATTTTCAATATTTGCGATTTAAATAAAGGATATGAAAATACAGAATTAGCAGAAATAATGAAAACTCCAAAAATCCTTTTTCCATAAAAACTATTTGATATGAAATCTTAACTTTTTTTAACTAAATCAGGTAGCCGAACAAACTCTAATTAAGGGTCTGTTTGGGCAATTGAAACTTATCCAGACTTATCAGGATAAGCAATGATCCGGATAAGTTCATTGATCAATAATTGATCCGGATAAGTTGTCTGTCTGTTTGGTTTGTGATTTTGGAAAACAGTTGATTTACAGCTGTTTGTGTAAAATGACTCTTATGCCCCTGAAATGAATAAGCTGTTAGACTGTTTGGTAATACAAACAATTACTATAAAGCAGATAATACCAACATGTGTAGGAGAGATGACCATTTGTATGAAAAACTAGTTCTGTTTTACTTTTTATAGCATTTTCATACATACCACACAATTCTTATGTGTTTACCCAGCTATCAGAGAATTGGGATGTGAAACAACAAAATAGCTTCAATACCTTCAAGAAGTATTTAATATATGGCTTTTCTTTGAATTCAGGTTTTTGAATTCATCCTCATCACTACCAAGCGCCAAACAACTGAATTACACATAATTTCCCTTCACATAAACTTTAAATACTACAGTGAGAAGAAGAAGCCATTTGTAATAAGAAGAAGCCATTTACGGCTTGTCACAATTTGTAACGAAGCAGATCATATAAGAAGAAGCCATTTGTAATGAAGCAGATCATATAATAAAGCAGGTTTTTGTAATAAGAAGAAGCCATTCGTAAAAGCCCCAGAAAAAGGAACTATATACTGCTTGAACATATACGGCTTGACACAATTGTAATGAAGCAACTACATAATAACATACCAAAAGTAATTCAAGATGACTTTGTGATGATATAAATTTTGAGAGAAGGTTACTCTGAAAGTTAATGTTCTTCTCCTTTTCAGGATTCTGAAAGACAATTCTACGGTTGATGTATACCTCTTAAGATCGAAGAAGGGAGGAAGAGGAGGCGGATGTAGAAGGGGATACATTTATACCTCTTCAGATCGACGAATCGAGGCGAGGAGGTGACCCGACCCGTAATTACGCAGTAAGTTAACTTCTAAAAGATGGCCAAAAACTTGACCCGATTTATAAATAGCGGCTAGTGTGAAAAATCTTAAATGATATAAAAATTAGAAAATATTTTACACACTAGGGGCACTACGCAAGTATACGTATTGCTTCAAGTAATATAGAGTTTTCTTTAAAAACCCCAGTATCGATCCCACAAGGAAGAGATGTAAAAGGTCCTTAGTCAAATTCTAGTCTACTACTAATAGTCCTTAGTTTGGAATGTCGATTAAAATTGTGTTTTATCTAGCAACTACTCCTAAATGAAAGTGTTAAATGTAATAGTAACTATAACTAAATGCAAATAAAATTTCTAAAGATGATCCTTTTTGGATGAGTTGGTTTGGAGAATTTTGAGATATTAAAAACTACTATTCTTATGTAATGAAATAGATAATGTATATGAATGAGATGCATTTAATATTGTATGTGCCAAATAGGAGCAATCCTATTATTTATCCTTTAGTCCAGGCATAAAGAACATTGACTAATCCTATGCTTGGTTACCGAATCCGTGGCTAGGCCGGGAGGATACCGACTCTCACTTCGGAGCTCCCATGTTCCCCTCGCCCGAGGGCTAACATCTCTGCTTCGACACCCGAACGATAGGACCGAATTGAGGATTTTAAGTCGTCACTCTAAAATCTCCAATTCTACGCCCTATAATTATATTTCCCTATTTATTTGCATTCAATCCCCATGAACTTCACCATCCATGGAATTTGAATGTGGTTTCACTTTGTTGAGAATTACACCGCCCTTTCGGGTCGATACAATTACAACGTATTTTAACACTACAATGGGCCCTTATTGCAATGTAAATGAAGTGCAAGTAAAAACCATCACATTTATAAATTAATTTACTTCTTTTAGCAAGCATTCCAATATCCTAAACATGAATTCTACTCATTGCAAAAGAAAAGTAAAAGGAAAACAATGACATAATCTTCTTATGCCACTATTTCCAAAGAAAAATAAAAAGTAAGAGAGATACGTCACAAAACACGAAGAAAACTCAACGGAAACTTCATTACACCAAAGCAAATCCACTACGCAAGTGTTTACAAAATCATAAGATAATGAATAACAATACTTAGCTTTTTTCCCTTTGAAAGAAAGACGAAGATCTCTCCCATAAAGTCTCCCGGCGATCCATGCAATGCTAGCGAAATCTCTTACAAATTCTCTCAAAATCTCCTCTCCAATCTCTCCAAAAGGGTAGAAATCTACTTTTCTACTCTTAATCTAAGAATTCTAAACATTCCTCTAAGTTTTGCTCCACTTTTTCTCCTCTAATCTACACATTTCTAACACAAATTTGCCATTTTTAAAGAGCATGGACGAATTCCTAAGAGTTTCCTTAAGCACCCTTTCGAAAAAACATTCAAATACGTCGAATATTGGCCCAAAACCACCAAGAGTCATTTTATGGTCGTCCGGGTCACTGTCGGCGGGTTCGAGGCCGCTATCGGGGGCCTTTTTGGCTATTTTCCGGCTATCTTGGGAAAATCTTGCCTTCGGCAAGATCGAAGCCGCTGTCGGCGAAATAACTCTGCATAGCTCCACCGTTTCGCTCCGTTTGGCTCCGTTTTAGCTCCGTTTCGCCCCATTTTAGTTGCGTTGCGTTCGTAACAGATAGCCCTACAAAATAAGCATAAAAATAACATTTCTTTAAAGTGTAATTTCACTCAAAAATATGCAAGAAGTGTAAAAGAGATTAAACATCAAAAGATTTATCGAAAGGTGTCAGGACAGAATTTCATTTCTTGCTCGTTTTTGCTCCAAATTGCACCGTTTTTGCTTCCTTTTGCTCCAATCACCATTTCTTGTACCTAAAACCAATAAACATACAAAATACCGTCCTTTAAAGTGTAATATCATCAAAAATAAGTAAAATGATATAACAAAAAACGTATATATTTTAGGCGTGTCAAAATCCCCTAAACTAAACTGTTAATTGTCCTCAAGTAACACTTTTATTACATAAAAATATAACTCAGGGCAATGGACTTTTCACCTGTAATACACTAAAATTTTTTACTCAAAAGAATGTATTGGTTAGATTTTTAGAAAGAAATTCAGTAACTCAGGTTAACACTACAAGTATAAGAATATTTAGCAATCAAGTCTAAGACTTCTAGTCTTCTATTTATTTCAAGATAAACCATAATTTGTTACATTAAGAATGCCTTGAAAGATTATGTGAAAAAGGAGTTCATGCAAAATTCATCAGAATGTAAGCCAATACTTTAAATATAAATTCAGAAATGAAATCAAGTTCTCCCTTTAAGGTGACTTAAGTGATGCCAATTTTTGATTAGGCATCTTCTCAAGCTTCTCCTCATAAATATTTTTCTTTTTTTTTCTTTCGGGATCACTTTCAATCCCTTTTTTTCACTCTCTTTTCTTTTTCTTTTTTTTTTCTCTTTTTTTTTAAATGAGGATTACTATTTCTGGAGAGCCTGTAATGATTTTGAACTTCACTCTCCTCTTTCTAAAGTTCAAACTTGAAACACATCCTTACTTTATAATTAAGTATGAGCTTTATTAGTCATCATAAAGTCACAATCTCTTCTTAACACACAATACTTTAAGTCTCTTAACATTTCAAAAATACAGTTTTCTTTATTTTAAATAGTTAACTATAATCAAATTCTTTTATACCAAATATCTTACCCTTATAAAATTAACTTTTATTACTAAAAACTTTCATCCAATCCTTCTATAATATTCAAGTGAAATAAAATTTTTTTAGTTATCTCAAGCGAGGTTCAATTGCCAAAAGTTATGCTAATAATTTTTAAAAATATAATAATTGAGAACAAATAAGAGTTAATATTTTTCTTCCCCCCAAACTTAAGTTTTAAAATATTTTGCAACTAATTCCACAAAATGTAGCACGAAGAAAAAGTAAAGGTTGAATATACTTACTACTACAACATCCTATCAAATTCATATACATGCATAATCAGGATAGAAAGACTGTAGGAGAAAGTAAAGCTAACCTAAAACATGCTTGTAATAAAATTACACTAAAAGGAAGTATTTTCACATTAAAATTTTATTTTTCTTCCTACCCCCAAACTTAATTTTTAACATATATAGCATCCAGTACAGAAAATATAAGCAGGAAGAAAATAATTTATAAATTCTATCTACCACAAATGTCTATCAAAATCATTTGCAAGTATTCATTAGGACAGAACAATATGCAGCAGAAAGTAAATCTAAACTAATAATGCCAAAATGAAATTAACTAAACCAAAGTCTAACTAGCATTGTATCAGCATGGGAATATAAAAATGTTCTTCAAGACCTAAATAAAGTTGTAACACAAACATAAACATACATATGATAAATGAGGTCAATTCTTCCATTAACTCATCACATCTTATTAATTTACTTCCAATTTCTAACGGAATCACTACACTAGTAAATTAGGCACTTCAAAAGATTTTATAGATTATAATCCCAAAGATAAGATTATCCCTAATAAATTGGTTTCCGGACACCAATCTCAGGCATCACCTAATCTTTTTAATTAAGCACCTCTAACTGTTATAAAAAATAGTGTCAGATCTTCCTAATGGTATTCATCAAATAGGTTCGCGACTCCTATCTAATGAAAATAAAGTTGCATAAAGGAAGTAACAAATTAAGATGGAACTATCAATGTTCGAAATTCATGATTTCTCTTGTAAAACTTAAGTCTGGGTGAGACCCAAGTTATAGCGGACTCATTAATCCAATTACTACAAGATATCAAGTCTAGCCATAATAAAAAGTTTAGGAATCACCTCCCTCATGACACAGACAAAGATCAGATCAAAGAACTAATAATCCAAACATCTACCATTCATCAATCAAACTGATCAATCCATAATGATACATAAACATCAATTCAATCCACTCTAATGCAAACACCATACAACACTAACAATCATGACTCTCAAGCACACTAAATCAAAGCACACTGATAACTATGGGTTGCCTCCCATAACGCGCTTGGTTTTAACGCCGTTAGCCCGACAAATGATTCCACCTGGATCAAAATTCCAATTAAGTAATCTTCGTTCAATCGCCCAATAATTTCCAGATCCATGGATTCCTATAAAATTCTCAAATTTTCATTTTTTATTGAACTCTTCCTTTTTATATGGATTTATATCATTGTTCCTCATATTTCTTTCTAGATCCAATATTCTTCTATTGATTTTCTGAATTTGCATATTAATATCATCCTTGAAATTTATAAGAAATGGATCTTTATAAGATACTTCAATATCTCTCAAATTTTGGATTAGATTCTCTCTAGATAATTCAAATTCAGGATCAAATTCCTCTATGTCACTCTTATGATTCAAGTTATCTTCCAATTCTTCTCATTTATAATTATTAAAAGATTGAGGATCTATCTTAGTTGAGAAAATATGTTTTTCTAATTCCCTAGGAATTTCTTCCAATGGTCTTTCAATATCCTTATCCTCTTTTCTCAACTCAAAGTTCTTTTGAGATTTATCCTCAAATTCTCTTCCAAGTCCTAGTTTAATAATTTTATCATGTTCATCATTCAATTCAAGTTCTTCTTGTGATTGAGTCAACTCTGAAGATATAAAGACTGGTGGTGTAGATGAATTCTCTAAATAGATAGACTTTAAAATTGTATGGGGGTACATCCATCTTAAGTTCATGAGATTTTTCAACAGATGGAATTAAAAGTTATTTTTGGTAGCGTCCATCATTTCACACCTCTCCTGAACATACATACAGTCTTTTTAAAATAAAGTTTTCAACTCATCATGAAATTCTATTTCAATCTCATTTTTTAACTTACTCTCAAAACTTTCTTGGAAATGATCTTTACTTAGATAATCAATTTCATCCATCCAAAAACAATCATCATCTTTTCTCTCAGCTGGATATTTCATAGTCTTTAATACATCAGAACTAACTTCATGGTCATTAATATTCATAGTTAACTCTCCTTTTTGCACATCTATCATAGCTTGTCCAGTAACAAAGAAAGATCTCCCTAAAATAATTGGAATTTATTTATCTTCCTCAATATCTAATACAATAAAGTTCAAAGGAAAGATAAATTTATCCACTTTAACAAACACGTCTTCTATAACTCCTTTTGGATAAATGAGAGATCGATCAACTAACATAAGGGTTACAGTAGTGGGAGAAATATTGACTAAACCTAACATTCTAAATATAGATAGAGGCATCACATTAACGCTTACTCCTAAATCACATAAAGCTTTTCCACATAATTTTTTCTCCAATTGCACAAGGAATTGTAAAGCTACAAGGATTTTTAAGTTTCCGAGGAAAATTTTTCTGAAGTATAGTGCTGCACTCCTCACTTAGTGCAACTGTCTCGTAATCCCCAAATTTCCTTTTCTTGTTTAATATATCCTTTATAAACTTTACATAACTTGGCATCTGTTCCAAAGCTTCAGTGAAAGGAATATTTATCGTTATTTTCTTAAGTACTTTCGTGAAGTTTGAAAAATTTTTATCCAACTCATGTTTTCTAAGTCTTTGAGGAAATGGAGGTGATGGTTTTTCCAAACTGATTTTAGTTAGAGATATTGATTTTTCTAGATCCTTAGAAACATGTTCTTCATGTCTTTTAGTTTCCTTTGTTTCTCTCACAACATCTTTCTCTTTTCTAACCACAACCTCTATCTCTCTTCCAATTTTTAATTGGACAGCTTCTATTTGTTCATTAGTGTTCTCTTTAGGGTTGATCTCATTGTTGCTAGGAAGTGTTCCTTAGTGTCTATTGCTAAGTGAATTAGCAATTTGTCCCAGTTGAGTCTCTATGTTTCTAATAGCAGCATTTTGACTTTGCAACTGGTTTCTCAATTGCAATACCACTTCTTCCATAGAAATTTTCTTATCCTCAAATTGTTGATCATTGTTAGAGTCTGGTGGATGTGAAGGTCTATAGTTTGTGTTCCCCTGATTATTCCAACTTCCATTATGATTTGCATGATTATTTTCCCATTTTAGGTTTCCACCATTAGTAATATGATACCTGTTAAATTTAGGATGGTTTTCCCAACCTGGGTTGTAAAAGTTAGCATACAGGTTATTTATGGTATTTAAAGCCTCATATGATAAGTTAGAATCAATTATATGACCTAATGATCTTTCCTCACTTACATAAGTAAATTGAGGTTGGTTCATTCCAAATTGGTCCAACTTCTTTGATATTGCAACAATCTGAGATGCAAGAATTGTAATCATATCCGTATCATGAACACTAGCTACATTTTTATGATTCACCCTTGCAGAGGGCCATTGAAATTCATTTCTAGCCATTTTTTCAATTAATGCATACGCTTCATCAAATGATTTTGACATTAATGATCCACCAGCGACAGCATCAATTATAGACCTAAGGGATCCTACTAACCCATTTTAAAAAGTTTGAATGATTAACCAATTGGGCAGAGCATGGTGTGGACACTTTCTTAGGAGTTCCTTAAATCTTTCCCAAGCTTCGTATATTGATTCCCCTTCATACTGACAAAATGAGATAATATCGTTTTTAAGTTGAGTAGTCCTTGAAGGTGGAAAATACTTAGCTAAGAATTTCTGAGTTAACTCCTCCCAATTTTTAATAGAACCAGGTGCTAATGAGTATAACCACATTTTAGCTTTATCCCTTAATGAGAAAGGAAAAAGCCTTAGTCTAACAGCATCGTCTGACATACTTTTATAACGAAATGTAGCACAAAGTTTTAGAAAATTTTATATGTGTAAATAGGGATCCTCCGAAGGAGTTCCCCCAAACTGATTGTTCTGCACCAATTGGATAATTTCAGGATTTATTTCAAACGAGTCAGCTTCTACGACAGGGTTTTGTACACTTAAGTGAATTTCATCTATCGTAGGATTTATGTAATCCCTCAATGAAGTATGATGATTTTCTAAGTTATTATCTTGAAAGTTTTCCATCTCTATTTCTAGTTTTTCGAGTCCTTTCTGTATTTTTATTTTTTTATTTTTTTCAAACTCGAGATCATAAGGCACAAGTCCTGCAAATCCTTTGTTTCACATACGTAACACAACAAACAATGCATTAACAATAAAACAAATAAAAAAATATATTCAATACAACAAAACATTTTCACAAATACCTTATTTTTCATATAAACAATTTTTTTTGTTTTTGTTTACAACACTTTTTCATATAATAACACTTTTCACACAAAAATAGTTTTTACGACACTACAGTTTTCTAAGTCTAAGCCTAATTACTTCAACTAAAATTCTCCTAAAGTTCTTACCGAAGCTTCCCCGACAACGGCGCCAAAAACTTGACCCGACCCGCAATTACGCAGTAAGTTAACTTCCAAAAGATGGCAAAAACTTCGACTCGATTTATAAATAGTGGCTAGTGTGCAAAATCTTAAATGATATAAAAATTAGAAAATATTTTACACACTAGGGGCACTACGCAAGTATACGTATCGCTTCAAGTAATATAGAGTTTTCCTTAAAAACCCCAGTATCGATCCCACAAGGAAGTGAAGTAAGAGGTCTTTAGTCCTTAGTTTGGAATGTCGATTAAAATTGTGTTTTATCTAGTCTACTACTAATAGTCCTTAGTTTGGAATGTCGATTAAAATTGTGTTTTATCTAGCAACTACTCCTAAATGCATGTGTTAAATGCAATAGTAACTATAACTAAATGCAAATAAAATTTCTAAAGATAACCCTTTTTGGATGAGTTGGTTTGGAGAATTTTGAGATATTAAAAACTAATATTCTTATGTAATGAAATAGATAATGTATAGGAATGAGATGCATTTAATATTGTATGTGCCAAATAGGAGCAATCCTATTCTTTACCCTTTGGTCTAGGCATAAAGAACATTGACTAATCCTATGCTTGGCTACTGAATCTGTGGCTAGGCTGGGAGGATAATGGCTCTCACTTCGGAGCTCCCACGTTCCCCTCGCCTGAGGGCTAACATCTCTGCTTCAGCACCTAAACGATAGGACCGAATTGAGGATTTTAGCCTATCACTCTAAAATCTCCAATTCTACGCCCGATAATTATATTTCCCTATTTATTTGCATTCAATCCCCATGAACTTCACCATCCATGAAATTTGAATGTGGTTTCAGTTTGTTGAGAATTACACCGCCCTTTCGGGTCGATGCAATTACAACAAATTTTAACACTACAATGGGCCCTTATTGCAATGTAAATGAAGTGCAAGTAAAAACCATCACATTTATAATTAAATTTACTTCTTTTAGCAAGCATCCCCATATCCTAAACATGAATTCTACTCATTGCAAAAGAAAAGTAAAAGGAAAACAATGACATAATCTTCTTATGCCACTATTTTCAAAGAAAAATAAAAGTAAGAGAGATACGTTGTCGGCATATTTTTAGGTTGAGTGTTGTATTTTAAAAGGGGTCGCCTACAGAAGTTGTCGGCGAATTTTAAATTTAATTTAAATATAGATATAATTTAGAAAGTAGTATTTGATTTTGAAAATAATTTTAAATTTGAAGATTTTAAGATATGAAATCAAACCGATCTCACATCCGAAATAGTTTATACAAACGAGCACCGCACCACAAACCGTGTATCTATCTAGAAGAATAGACACACTGCTTGATGGTGGGGCTCGGTTAAATAAACTAGAAGATTTGTGACATCCGTTTGGTCTGCGAACCAATTTTATAAGCCGACAAATTCCCCTGCTTAATTTGAAAACATTAAACAGGGTTTATATTACCCAGGTTCTTTAAAATTCCCTATAAGGGCAAGCCCCTATAGTTAATTACATCTTAAGTGACGGGAATCACCTAAGAAAACTCTCGATAATAATCAATAATTCCGCTCTCAAGAATTTCAAAGTTTAAGTTTTCAAAGAATTGAATTTTTGAATCTCAATAGGGAATGGATCAAGTTTGGAACATTTTATTTTGGGAATTCAAAGGAAGAAAAGTAGGAGAAATTACGGATTCAAAGTGAACTTCGATAATCTCCCGACTATCCTATTGTTTGGCTTGGATTTAGGAAAGTCCTAATGTTTATTTAGTATTTCAATCTTGCCAATTTTAGTTAATTAGGGCTTATATTTATATGATAGAATCATACAAATCGCTCGTAAGATATGAGGGTTTATGTCGTATCGGACGACTACCTCGGAATCCTAAGACCGGTTAGGGCTTAATTTGCAATGCAAATGCCTAACGAAGAGTTGAGGATTTATGTTGCATTAGGCAAACTACCTCGAAGTCCTATGGCTTTGTTGTTTGATTCTAGGAAAGTTTTGTCGAAGTAGGTTCAAGTTTTGTCGACGACGATGGCCGTGCCGCCCACCATGCTCCGAGCTCCTTGTTGTTGCAGAGGTTTAGTTTTAGAAATCATAAATCGGGGGATGAGAAAAGTGTTTTGGTTTAGAGAAGTCTTAATTTCCAAGTGTTTTTTGTGTTTTAATTAAAACAAATCTTAAAGTTGATTATAACGACACCGGTTAAGATCCCACGGTTCCATCCTTCCGGCATCATTATTTTTATCGGATTCACTTAGTCCGTATGAATTTGCTAAACTCAATCGAATGAGTTCCACACTTTCATTTAGACCGTGGAAATCCCGTTAGCAACACGTAGGTTACATCATCCGAGGTATTCCCGATCATCCAACAAGACGTTTTAATTTAGTTGTAGTTGTAGTTTTGTGTTCCGTTTGTGATTAAATTTTGAGTTGTCTTATATTTTGAAATGTTGTGGAGGTGAATTTTATCTTGTAGTGTCTTTTAATTTAGTTATGGGTTTCGGCTTTGGTTTCCGTCCTAAAGGTGTAGGTTTTCATGCAACCGTTGTTTATCATGCAAGAAAAGTAAGTGCGATGCGATTAAATAAATTGCCGTAAAGTAAATCGCAATAAAATAAAAGCGTACTCGGAGGGTCTTCCCGTCATCCCAAGCTGCACTTAAAACACAGCTAGAATATTTAAGCAAGTTCCTAGGTAAAGCTAAGGGAAAGGGTTATGGTTTTCTACCAAATTCCTAATCCTATAGCTTAGTCATTTCCTATGACGTCTAGGTTCTTTGTGTTTTTGGTTTGAAGACGATTTTCTTCATCAAGGAACAATTAAGTTCAATTATTCTTATAAATATCCTATCATATTGAGGAAGTGCTTAAGAAGAATCTTAAACATCTTTTCAATATTTCTAGGATTGTTTTAAGTCTAAATGAATTTAATTGTGTAAATGAATCGATTGTCCGAGGTTTTCAAGTTTTGTTAACTTGCTCAGTGAACTAGGATATTTGAATGTCCTATAAGTGAAGTAACATTTCATTTAATATTCTGTTTAGGAGTTATGATAACTAAAGCTTTTGAGGGTAAATTGGTGTTCAAATGATTTGTGATTCAAATTTAAGTTCAAATTAATGATTTAAGTTTGGAATAGTGTTCAAGTTATCTTAGATTTATTTTTGAGTTCTTTAAGTCTTAGGTGATGTTATTTAATTCAACTTAATTCAATTTAATTTAATTTAATTTAATTTAATTCAATTTAATTCAATTTAGTTTGATTTGATGTTACATTGAATTAATTTGATTTAATTTAATTTTTAATTTAATTTGATTTAATTTAATTTAATTTAATTTAATTTAATTTTTCAATTTAATTTTATTTAATTTAATTCTTAATTTAATTTAATTTTTTAATTTAATTTTTAATTTGATTTAATTTTTAATTTAATTTTTAATTTGATTTAATTTAATTTAATTTAATTTTTTAATTTAATTTAATTTAATTTTATTCATTTTAATTAAGAATTAAACATTAATGAAATGATTAATTTAGGGATTTTTAAATTAAAGAATGAATCTCTTCATAATAATATCCCTATTTTAATAATTCCAATTTTATTATTCTTCCAAATTTAATCAATTATTTAATTAAAGTTTAATCATTTTAAATTGCTTAATGGGTTTCTACCCTTCAATTATTAAATTTCAATAATCCAAATCAGATTAGGATCAAACATTTTACTTGTTAATTTTTATTAAACCTAAAGTTTTAATTAAGGGTTAAAATTTTAATTACCATTTTGCCCTTCAAGCCTAATAATTTCATAACTCACTAAATTGAACTCAAATGAACTTGAAATTTTTATGTGACTTCACTCATATGTCAATAAAGACATGAGAGGAGAAAATGTGATTTTTCTGTATTTAATTTATTTATATAATTATTTTTGGTAGAAAATAGAGATTTCCAAGGAAAATTTAATAACATGACCAAGGAAAAGTTTCTGTCCTTAAGAAAATTATGGGACATTCCTAATGACCAGAGGACCACTTGGACCAAATTTTGTAATTTTTTGAATTATATTTTATTTATTAGAATTATTTTAAGTTCTGGAGTATTAATTAAATTAAAAAAAAAATAAATGTTGAAAAATGAATTTTATGCTTTTCAAAAATCTCTCTGATATCAAGGAAACTAGAGAAGCAAATTTTGCAATTTTCTGATTTTTCTATGATTTATTACAATTATTTTAGTGAAAATGCTAGAAAATATATATATTTTTTAATTTTAAAATTACCCTAGGGCTTTAAAAATTAATATCTCACCAAATAGGCCTAAGAAAAATATGGGGTTTGTTCCTAAGTGATTAAAATTCAAAATGTGACATTTTGGTGAATTTTATTATTTTTGTGATTTTTATTATTTTTTAATTATTAAAAATATTAAAATAATATTAAAAATCAACTTTTTTTTAGAAAATTGAAATTTTAATTTTCTTAAATTCCCCTGATATCAGAGAGGCTCTAAAACCAATTTGGTGAATTTTTGAAAGGTATTTTGAAAGTTATGAATTTTTAAAGTTTAAAAAGACTAAGTGGCTTAATCAACCCAATTAGTAGGGCTAACCAAGTCCAATTGACTTCAAACTTTTATGGTGGGTTCCTCTGATCCTAAAGGTCAGTGGAGAATTGATTTCAAGTCAATTTGATCTATGGTTAACTCTAATTAATTAGAGACCTATTTTGAGTGTTTAAGCCAATTAGGGTTGTCTAAAATGAACTAACTCAAAACCTATTTTTCTTAGGGTTCTCTGGTCATAAGGAGCATCACCAAATTTTCCTAGAATTTATTTCACAACATGCTATTTATTGGAATTAAAATACTCAAAACAGTGACATGGATTTGAAAAATCAATAACTCTCCATAGGGATGGCCTCGACTTTGGAAAATTCAGGGAATGTTCCCAAATTCGGAGGCTTCAAAAGCCCTATGGTCTCATGCCATGGTGAATTGTATACATGCATGGAGAATTAAAACAATGCAGGGAGTAAATAATTAATTAAAAATAAAATACTGGACAAAATTAATTAATTTCTTTTCCACATTATTCTCCTCTGTTCACCGAGCAAGAGGGTATTTTTATTTTATTTTTATGATTTTCCTACACAAAGTTATGAATTTTTGAAGTTTAGGGAATTAAATAAATAGAAAATACCCCTAATTTTCTACTTATCCACGCGGCGCCGCGTCATCCTTAACATCTCCGAAGGCACACGCGTCACGATCCCATTCGACGCCGCCATCCGCGTCAGCGCTCCCGGGACCCGCTGTATCGCTCCGTCTTCTGATCCGACGCGATCCTGGCCGTCCGTCCGCGCGTGTATTAAATGAACGGCATCCGTTCATCGTCTCCAAGTGTCCTCACCCGAGAGCCGTCCACACTAAATCCCTAATATCTCACTCGATACTCAATGGATTTTCATGTTCTTATGCTCTATGGATTCGTCTTGAGAAGACGAACACATCCATACGGTTTATGTGGGATGAAATTTACACAATAAAAATGGAGAATGTTCAGAAGCTCGGGAGGAAGAGTGAGGCCATACCTTAGCTCTGAGAGGTGAAGCCTCAATCAGAGATGCTCGGCACGTTCGTTGGAGCCGCAGGAGGCTAGGGATGAAGCCCGGGGATGTGGTGAATTGCCTGAGTGTGATTTCCACCAAGGCCGATCACAACCTTTGGAGTCCGGAACAACCGGGTGGCCCGGAGATGGGGCTTTTGCTGGTGGACACCTTCTCTTGGTCCGGTGAAGGTGTAGGACCAATCAATTTGAGGATTGATCCACCGTGGAGAAGTGTCTCGGTTTTGGGCTTGGATTTCAACTCTGAAATTGAGCTTACAGAGAAGAAATGGCAGGGGGATTTCAGTGGGGATCAAGTGCTCTGTGTATGGGGAGTAGTCTGGAACAATTTTGGCAGAGTTTCCTTAAGGTTTGTTTCAGCACCTCTCATGGCCGAGAGGGGGTGGTGTTTAAATAGGCATGGCTGGAGGCTCTCCCAGGGGGGTTTAATGGTTGGGATCAGCTGCTCTGGTGAGGAGAAGAACAGCTGCAATGGCCATTTGGAGTGAGGCAGCTCAGCAAGGTGGAATTCCAAAATTTGGCTCCTCCCAAGGTCTCGGCCATGGTGTTTTCCGGCGACCCAGTGCGGGCGGCCGACAGGCATGGGTCACTCTCGGGTCCAGGTGGGTCGGTGGCTGAGGCTTGTGCGATCAATCGGGCCTTGCCATGTGTAAAGGGTTTGAATCAAAGTGGAATGGGAAAAGGGCTAGTTTTGGGTCTAAATGGGTCAACTCTTGGTTTTGGGTTAGGTTCACCCTCCAAGGCCAATTTGGGCTGAAGGGAAAGTCACTTGGATCAGCTTGATTAGTGGGGTCAAGTCACAATCCAAGTACAATTAAGCTTAAGCAAGAGTTAGGGGAGACATGGGAGTGGTTAATCACTCTTAAGAGAATCATTAAAGGGTCCCCTCTTCTTGCCATTTTGGGCATGGTGACAAGTCAAACCCCCCATGGCTTCATGTGGCTTGTCTATGGCTTGCATGGCTTGCCTTTGGCTTGAAAAAGTTGACTTGTTTCATGAAAAAAGGGTTTTAGAAATATTTGACATTTAGGGGGTAATTTGGCATGAGGCTTAATTTGGAATTATTTGATGATGTGATTAGAACTTAGGGAATGGCTTTGATTAAATGGATGGCCAATGGAAATGTCATGTGGGCTTTAGGGCCAATTTTGGGCTTTTGTATTTGGTGGAAATGGGCTTTTAGGAAGGTTTAGGGAAGTGGGCTTTTAGGTTTGAAAATGAATTTATGGGTAGAAATTTTGTAAAGAGGTTGGGCCAAATAATTGTTGAGTTTGGTTTAGGGATGTGTCATGAGTGGTTTGGAGTCAATTTGGTGTGATTTGGACTTGAATTGGTTTGAATTTGGGTTTAATTGGTAAGTGGGCCTATGTAGGTCAAATTGGGCTAACTTGGGCCAATGTTGGGCTAGAGTTGAAATTGATGTAAAATTAATGTTGGGAAATGTTTATGGGAGTGTTTAAAAGAGGTTTTGGCTTTGGTTAGTTTTGATTTTGGGATTTGGGCTCATTTGGGCTAGGTTTGGGTTTAGGTCAAAATTGGGCTTTTTAGCTTTGGGTTGAATTTGAGTGGGGTTTGGATCAAAATCTTGGGCAAATCATGTTAGTTTTTTGTTTATGGGGAGGTTAAGGAAGGTTTAGAAAAGATTTGGGGTTAATTGGAGTTGAATTGGGTGAGTTTGGGTTAAGTTTGGGTCATGGGTCCAAATTGGGCTTTAAGGCCAAAAGTGAAATTGGATCCAAATTTCAATCAAATTAAGCTTGGATTTGGTCTAGATTGGTATTGGGGATGTTGAATTGAAGTTTAGAATTGAATTGGACCAGAATTTAGGTCAATTGGGTAGGTTAGGTTTGACATTGGGTTTACTTTGGGTTAAAATGGGTCAAATTGGGGGTTTTGATAAAAGTAGGGTAAATTGACAAAATTGGCCCATGGTATAGTTGAACAAAATGAAATTGAGAATATTTGGGATTTTCTGGAATTTTCTGGGAATTTTCTGAATTTTTGGATTTTTTGGCTAGGAGGGGTATTTTGGGTATTTGGAGGGTATTGGGAGGTATTTTTGGAATTTTTGATATTTTTGGGTATGGGTGATCAATTTGAGTGATGTGGAAATGTTTGGGAATGATTTTGGAGAATTTTTGGTGATTTGGAAATTTTTGAGAAATTTGGGCTATTTAGGGCTTTGGGTAGGTTAGCGGGTGTAGGGTCCCGGGGGTCAAAAATTGAAAATTTGGAAAATTGAAGATTGGGTGGATGTAAGTGGAATGAAATCCATTTTGTTGAGCCATGAAGCCATATCAAGCCCATATGAGCCATGAAGGGACTCATTTGAGGCATTCACCATGTTGTTCCTAACCCTCTTAGCCAAGGGCTTAGGGGTTAAGGACCATCCATGTGAATCACCTACATGAGTGAGGAGGTCAAGTCGGGTATGGGTGTGTTTTTAGGAAGTGTGTGAAAGTGTAGTGTGTAGGTGTAGTGTGTGTGTAAGTCAGCCCCTCCATCAGACCAGGCCACCCAGGGCAGTCCTAAGGCCAAAGAGTCCTATAGGAACTCATCCTTTAAACTTCCACATTTGATTTCAACCCTCTAGGTGATTAGGGGTCTACGATCAAGTTTGTGGAGTTTGCGGGAAGTTTAGAAGTGGTTTGAATTTCTAAAAGGTGGGTCCCAATTCTAATCCTCTAAGATAGTCAAAGGAAAAGCCTAAGGCTAGATCCTAAGTACTAAAGAGAAGAAGAGAAGACCTCATCAAAAATGAGGTCAACATACGTCACAAAGCACGAAGAAAACTCAACGGAAACTTCATTAAACCAAAGCAAATCCACTACGCAAGTGTTTACAAAATCATAAGATAATGAAGAACAATACTTAGCTTTTTCCCTTTGAAAGAAAGACGAAGATCTCTTCCATAAAGTCTCCCAGCAATCCATGCAATGCTAGCGAAATCTCTTACAAATTCTCTCAAAATCTCCTCTCCAATCTCTCCAAAAGGGTAGAAATCTACATTTCTACTCTTAATCTAAGAATTCTAAACATTCATCTAAGTTTTACTCCACTTTTTCTCATCTACTCTACACATTTCTAATACAAATTTGCCATTTATAAAGAGTATGGACGAATTCCTAGGAGTTTCCTTAAGCACCCCTTTGAAAAAACATCCAAATACGTCGAATATTGGCCCAAAACCGCCAAAAGTCGGTTCATGGTCGTCCAGGCCGCTGTCGGCGGGTTCGAG
The DNA here is from genome assembly GCA_022702705.1 of Papilionanthe hookeriana x Papilionanthe teres. Taxonomy (NCBI): domain Eukaryota; kingdom Viridiplantae; phylum Streptophyta; class Magnoliopsida; order Asparagales; family Orchidaceae; genus Papilionanthe; species Papilionanthe hookeriana x Papilionanthe teres. Next base: position 28,489,085 of record CM040425.1, read on the forward strand.
GCCGCTATTGGCGGCCTTTTTGGACATATTCCGGCTATCTCGGGAAAATCTCACCGTCGGTGAGATCGAGGCCGCCGTCGGTGAGATGACTCTGCGCAGCTCCACCGTTTCGCTCCGTTTGGCTCCGTTTTAGCTCCATTTTAGCTCCGTTTCAGTTGCGTTGCGTTTGTAACAGATAGCCATACAAAATAAGCATAAAAACAATATTTCTTAAAGTGTAATCTCATTAAAAAATATGCAAGAAGTGTAAAAGAGATTAATCATCAAAAGACTTATCGAATGGTGTCAGGGCAGAATTTCATTTCTTGCTTGTTTTTGCTCCAAATTGCACCGTTTTTGCTTCCTTTTGCTCCAATCACCATTTCTTGTACCTAAAATCAATAAACATACAAAATACCTTCCTTTAACTTGTAATATCATCAAAAATAAGTAAAATGATATACCAAAAAGCGTATATATTTTAGGCGTGTCAGGAGGTTGCTAGGATTAAGAGCCGCTTAGGTCGCGAGGTGCTCCTGCAAAATCTAAAACGAGAAGTCGAACGATCGAGGCGAGGAGGTCGCGAGGATTCGGAGCCGCTTAGGTTGCGAGGATCTGGGGGAGAGGAGGTCGCGTGATTTCCAGCGAAGGTTAGGGATCTTGGGTCACGGGGCGAGGGCGAAGAAGGGCACTGGCGTAACTATTACCTTGATACGCGATTTCATAAGCGGAACGCAGGGTTCCTCCATGACCGCTGGGTAAAGGCAAATATCAAAACTCAGTTTTATATAAGCTCTCCCAAACGGGGCCTAAATCAAGCAGTCTGTATAATCTCAAAAATGTTCTTCGGGTCACGCTCAAAGAATAGAGTGTTGGTCGGATAAGATGAACAAGAAAAATGAGAAAAAATTAAGTAACAAATAATACTAATTCTCTGGGAATAGATCCGGTGGTCATTTCTGTAGAAATAACCAACTATTTATAAGTCATAGAAGAGGTCTAAGAAATTACATGATTGTCTATCATTTAATAAGAAAATTAAAATTTTTTATAAGTCATTAGATCTTTACATATTTCTGACCAAACTAGGCATATTATGATCTAATCATTGTCGGTATTGTTTCACATCTGTAGCTATCCTAGGCATCGTTTCATATTTGTAACTGCTTGACTTGGTAATATGGTGTTTGTTCGGTCGGCTAGAAAGTTATATGGCCGACTGAACTTCTTCGGTGCCTTTTTTTCGAGGGAATCCATTGTGAAAACTCACTGTCCTTTTGGAAGGATGATTCCATCAGGCAAAGAGAACAATACCATAGTTTGAGAGATAACCTACCTTTTGTTGATGAATCTATATAGAATAATTCCCTGCTAGACAACAAATTGATCTTGCGAGTGCCCTTTTTGTCGGTTAAGCCATTATAAGTGGGTGGCGCTCCTTGGTCAAACTAATGACCGGTCAATCTAGAATTCAGCTAACTGGAATGATACCAGGTTGCTCGGTCTTTTGCTGCTCTCTTCTTGTGATCCGTTGGTTCTCATCGAGATTTATACAACTACATTTCTGATGTACATAACTAGTTATCTGACTCTCTTACTCTTTGATAGTGATAACTATTATAAGAATAATAAAATTAGTTGAAACAATTATTTACATAATAAATAATAAGCACTGTCAATAATTGTAGTCCCTAAATTTCCTTACTGTTTTTCTCTATAAATAGGGCATGATTAATGCTTTCTTTCCTCACTTACGAAATTATTTTACCCTTCAGTCATTTATAATAGTGGATAAGGATGTTGAGTGTTAAGAAGTTTGTGAGTGAGGAAGCACTGATGAGGGCCTTCGGGCTTCCCACTTCAATGATCCACCCATCTAAGGTGAGAAGAGGAGGAAACCAGTAAGTCTCATTTTGTCTAGAAGAAGAAAATAGGCGAAGAGGGTCAGCCATGCGAGAGATGACAATGAGATGAGAGAAAACGTTAATTCTGTCTTTGCTCCCGACCCAATTAGCGAACAACGAGTGCATATACCGCATTTGGAGCAGGGGCAAAAAGAAATGACTGCGCAAGCTCTTCTGCTGGAAGGTAGCCTGACTCAGTCTTTGGCCGGAGAGACGGTAAATTTTAATGCTCCACCATTGGATGGTGCCCTGGTTTAAGCTTGAGCCGGAAGGGCTATTCAAGGTGATGCCCTACCACTTGTTGGTGATATTCTTCGTACTTCAGAGATGGAAAGAATGACCGGTAACTTAAATTTTCTTTTATTCGATTCTCCAGTTTATTCTAATGGATCTGACTCTAATGTTGCATATGATGCTGTGGAAACCATTGATTCCTTGCCTGCAAGGGTCATGCAACTGATCTATAAAAAAATACCTATTTCTTTATGTCTTAATTCTTATTAATTTCTAAGGATATTATGCTTTAATGAAAGGTATTTTTTTGTGTTTTTGGATGTAGGTAATGTAAAAAGGTCTAAGAAGGAAAAAGGAGCAAAAATGGAGCAAAATACCAAAAGTATAAAAAATATGGCCTAGCGCCTAGGCACCAGAAACTGGCGCCTAAGCGCCAGACTCTATACGAAAACTATCAAGTTTTTGACAACGTTTGATCAGTTATTTTGACGGAGTGAGCAGTTATTGGACATTCTAGAAGGCTGGCAGTTGTTCTTGATAATAGGACATGCGATACATTGCATTTGGACGCTCCAAAACGGTTTTAATCACGAAGAGGTGCGAGCCAAAGTGAAGAGGTGCGAAGAACTGGACGCGGTGTTCGGCGCCTATGCGCCCGATTCCGGCGCCTAGGCGCCAGACCGACCTTCTAGAAGATTCATTGAATGTGGACATGTTTTGAAGAGGTTCCTCAAGGCAACTCTCGAAGCCTATAAATAGAGGTCCATTTCTTCAGAAAACGAGCCCCTCCCATTGTACCCTTTTCTCTTATCTACTTTAGGATCTCTCATCCTTAGAGAGAGAATTAGAGAGAGAAATTTAGGGCCACTTTTGTTTAGTTTAGTGAGTTTATTTTCAAGTTATCGCATCCGGAGTTCATTACACCGAGGAGTCAGTAGGAATCAGAAGATCTGTAGAAGAAATATTTGAGATAAGTATATTTTTACATTTGATTCAAAGTTTAATTATCATGTTTTGTTATTTATTTTCAATGTGTTCTGGGAAGTTAGTTACTTTCTTACTTCAATTATGAAGAGATAGATAAGATAATATAAAGATTCGATGGAGAATTAAAATTAAAAATATTTTCAAAACATTGTGATGACATTAATACCTGATCTTACTTTACTTTTTAAATTGGCCGTTTGAATTGTTAAAACCTGTTGAAGAGTTTAGAAAACCTTAAAGGAAAAGAACTCTTAACTTGTAAATGTCACATGAATCCTTGGGTAGTCGAAGGCCATGTGTCTGATATTCATGGTGAAGTGCAAATAAATAGGAAGATAATATTTAAAGGGCGTAGAATTGATAAGTTTTTAGAGTGACAGACTAAATTCTTATAATTTGATTTATAGACTAGGAAAGGGTCACTAGTATGGCCGACCATAGCCACCCTTGGACATCTAGAAGTGTGAGCCTAGATTAACCCATTCTACTAACAATACATCCGGACCTATTCTGTAAATTAGTCAATGTTCTTTGCACCTGGATCAAAGGATAAAAAATAGGAATGCTTCTATTTGGCACAATACCAAAAATTAAATTCTCCAACGAATATTAAATTATCTTAAAAATCTTAGATTAATTGAAGGAAAGAAAGTTGTTTATTTTATATAGAGTTCATAAAATCATTTTCTTATTATTGTTTTCTTTAATTGCATCTTGTAAATTAATAGTAATTTATAATCAAAATAAAAATATTTTTACTATTTTATTTCGCTTTCACTTTATAGAAAATTTATTTCTATAAATCTTCCCTATGAGATCGATACTGGGGTCTTTGTTTAAAAACCCTATATTACTTGAAACGATACGTATACTTGCGTAGTACCCCTAGTGTGTAAAAATATTACTAAATTATAAAATATTAATCTTATACACTAGCCGCTATTTATAAATCGAGTCAAAGCTTTTTGGTTATCTTTTGGAAGCAAACATTACTGCGTTAAGCGCGGCGGTTGGGTCAAGTTTTTGGCGCCGTTGCCGGGAAAGAAATCAAAGGAAGAAAGAAATAGAATAGTTAAATTTTATATTTATTGCTTGTTTTATGCGAAGATTTGGTTCTGAAGGGTTAATACCTTTAGATTCTGAATTGGAAAGAACAACTAAAAAAATTAATAAGGGAAAACAAATTAAAAAATTTCAAGAAATGGCTACTTTACAAAATCCAATTGAACTTAATGATCAAAATATTTATAAACCATTAAGGGATTATGCTAACCCTATAGTTGATGAACTTCATAATAGTATTCAAATACCCACTGTAGATGCTAATTCTTTTGAACTTAAACCGTCCATTATTCAAATAGTGCAAAGCAATCAATTTGGTGGATCACCAAATGAGGATCCAAATTTACATCTTGTTAGTTTTTTAGAACTTTGTGCTACCTTTAAATATAACAATGTTTCTGATGATGCTATTAGACTTAGACTCTTTCCTTTTTCTTTAAGAGATAAAGCAAAGATGTGGTTAAACTCATTAGCGATCGGTTCTATTAAAACTTGGGCCGAAATGGCATAAAAATTCCTTGCTAAATATTTTCCTCCTTCTAAAACTCGCTAAATTAAGAAATGATATTACTTCGTTTAGTCAATTTGACTGGGAGACAATATATGAAACTTGGGAAAGATTTAAAGAACTATTAAGAAAATGTCCTCATCATGCTTTACCCGATTGGTTGATTATTCAAACATTTTATAATGGATTAATTGGATCTTTAAAATCAATTATTGATGTCATGCTACGGAGGTTCTTTAATGTCTAAATCATTTGAAGAAGCTTACACTTTAATCGAAGAAATGGCTAATAACAATTTTCAATGGCCTTCGTAAAGGATTAACCCTAAAAAGATGGCCAAGTATTGAAGATAATGAAGCCTTTTCTATCTTAGCTTCACAAGTTGCGACAATGTCTAAGAAATTAGATAATTTTGCAATTAATATTTCGCATAATAACTCGCTAATATTGAAGATCCTCAAACTATTGAAACTTTACAAGCTATTGCAAGTAAAAATAATCCTTATTCAAATTATTATAATCCTGGGTGAAAAAATCATCCTAATTTTAACTGGAATAGTTCACAACAACAATGGGGTAATAATCAATCTCATCCCACTGGAAATTGGAATAATCAAGTTAATTCAAATTATAAACCACCTGGATTTAATAATCAACAAAAAAGTTATCAATAGAAGAATTAATTATGCAAATGAATAATCAATTACAAAATCAAAATACGGCTATTCGTAATATTGAAAATCAAATGGGACAAATTGCTACTTTAATTAATAACAGACCTGTAGGAACACTTTCTAGTAATGTTGAAATCAATCCAAAGGAAATTGGAAAAGAACATGAACAAGTTAAAGCTATGCAACTTAGAAGTGGAAAGGAATTAAAAGAAAGATTGCAGAATGAAATTGAAAAAGAGATTGAGGTTGAAGAGATTGAAAAACCTAAAGAAACTCTCTCTCCTAGTCAAGATCAGATCGTTATACTCGTTAATGTGGAAGTTGAAAAACCACCACCACCTTTTCCTCAAAGACTTAAACAGCAGAAACTTGATCATCAATTTTCTAAGTTCTTTGAAATTTTTAAGAAACTTACTATTAACATACCTTTTGTGAAGCTTTGGAACAAATGCCAACTTACGCAAAATTTATAAAGGATATTTTAAGCAAAAAATGAAAATTTGAAGCTTTTGAAACTGTTGCATTAAGTGAAGAATGCAAGGCAATAATTCAAAAGAAATTACTCGAAAAGCTTAAGGATCCCGGAAGTTTCACTATACCCCGTGCTATTGGAGAAAAATTTTGCGGAAAAGCTTTATGTGATTTAGGAGCAAGTATTAATCTCATGCCATTTTCTATCTTTCGAAGATTGGATTTAGGAGATATTACTCCCACCACTTTAACTCTTCAGTTAGCTGATAGATCTATCACTTATCCTAAAGGAGTTATAGAGGATGTCCTTGTTAAAGTGGATAAGATTATCTTCCTTGTAGATTTCATAGTACTTGATATGGAAGAAGATAAAGAGATACCTATTATTTTAGAAAGACATTTTCTAGCTACCGGACGAGCTATGATTGATGTGCAAAAATGATAATTAAACATGAGAGTCAATGATCAAGAAATTAAATTCAATGCTCTTAAATCAATGAAGTACCCTGATAAAGAGAAATGTTATCGAATGGATATAATTAATCATTTAATTGAAAAACATTATCAAGAAAAATGTAAAGTTATTTCTGAAGAAAAATTTGAATTTTTAACTGATGAAGATGAAATAGTAGAAGAAGAAGAGACTCATTTTATTAAAGATAATTGGGAAACTTTAGACATAACTCAAAATGATATACTTTTACCCTCAATTAAAAAAGCGCCTGAACTGGAATTAAAAATGTTACCTTCCCATTTAAAATACGCTTTTCTTGGAAATTCGTTAACTTTACTCGTTATTATTTCTTCGAACCGAGTAAAGATCAAGAAGAAAAATTACTAGGTGTGTTAAAGAATTATAAGAAAGCTTTTGGTTGGACTATTGCTGATATAAAAGGAATAAGCCCTTCTATTTGCATGCATAGAATTTTAAAGGAAGAAAATTTTAAACCTACTATATAATCGCAAAGAAGATTAAACCCTATTATGAAAGAGGTTGTAAAAAAAGAAATTATTAAGTGGTTAGATGCTGGTATTATTTATCCTATTTCGGATAGTCAATGGGTAAGTCCTATTCATTGTGTTCCGAAGAAAGGAGGTGTTACTATCATTTTTAATGATAAAAATGAACTTATTCCTTCAAGACAAGTTACTGGATGGCGAATTTTATTGACTATAGGAAACTAAATAAAGCCACTAGAAAGGATCATTTTCCTTTACCTTTCTTGGATCAAATGCTCGATAAATTAGCTGGACACTCATATTTCTGTTTTCTAGATGGATATTCTGGTTATCATCAATTACTTATTGCTCCTAAGAACCAAGAAAAGACAACATTTACAAGTCCTTATGGAACATTTGCTTTTAGAAGAATGCCTTTTGGTTTATGTAATGCACCTGAAACTTTTCAAAGATGTATGATGTCAATATTTTGTGATTTGATTGACAAAAGAATTGAAATATTCATGGACGATTTTTCAGTCTTTGGAACTTCTTTTGAATCTTATTTGGAAAACATAGCCAAAGTTTTGAAAAGATGCGAAGAAACAAATTTAGTTCTTAACTGAGAAAAATGTCAATTCATGGTCACAGAAGGCATTGTACTTGGACACAAAGTATCACGGAAAGAGATGGAAGTAGATCAAGCAAAAGTGAAAATTATTGCTGAATTGCAACCACCTACTACTGTTACTGATGTGAGATGTTTTCTAGGTCATGCTGGATTTTATAGAAGATATATAAAGGATTTTTCTAAAATTGCTAAACCTCTTTGTCATTTATTAGAAAAAGATGCACAATTTGAATTTAATGAAGAATGTATTAATGCTTTTAATATTCTAAAAGAAAAATTAATAACTGCACCTATCATTGTTGCACTCGATCTGGAATAAATCTTTTGAATTAATGTGTGATGCAAGTGATTTTGCAATTGGAGCTGTATTAGGACAAAAATATGAGAACGTTTTCAAAGTTGTATATTATGCTAGTAAAACTCTCACCTGAAACACAAAGAAATTACACTACCACTGAGAAAGAGCTTCTAGCTATAGTATATGCCTTTGATAAATTTAGACCTTATCTTCTCGGTACTAAATGCATAGTTCATACTGATCATTCTGCTATTAAATATCTAATATCTAAGAAGGGTTCTAAACTTAGACTTATAAGATGGGTTTTACTTCTACAAGAAATTGATTTTCAAATAGTAGATAGAAAAGGAACTGAAAACCAAATTGCTTATCATTTGTATAGAATTAAAAATGATATTATTTCGGAAGAAAATACAAATGAGAAATTCCCTGATGAATCTTTATATGTTATTCAGAGATACAAAACACCGTGGTATGCTGATATTGTTAATTATTTAGTTAGCAATATTTTGCCTTATGACTTGGATAACAAATTTATTAAGAAATTTAAATATGATGCTAAATCTTATATTTGGGAAGAACCTCATTTATTTAAAATTGGTAAAGATTCTATGATTCAAAGATGTGTACCTTATGAGGAAACTTTTGCTTTTATTAAAAAATGTCATGATTCTGATTTTGGAGGACACTTTGGCATAGATAAAACTGCATTTAAAATTTTAAATTCTGGATTTTATTGGCCTACCTTATTTAAAGATGTGAGACAATATGTGAAAACATGTGATCGATGTCAAAGGATGGGAAATATATCTAGGAAAGATGAAATGCCGTTAAACTATATATTGGAATTGGAAATTTTTGATATATGGGGATTAGACTTTATGAGACCATTTGTTCCATCATCTGGAAAAATTTATGTTTTATTAGCAGTTGATTATGTTTCAAAGTGGATTGAAGCTGTTGCTTTACCAAACTGTGATTCCAAAAGTGTTTCAAAAATTTTAAAGAAAATGATATTTTCAAGATTTGAAATGCCTAAGGTAATTATCACTGATGGTGGAAGTCATTTCAGGAATATAAGAATTCAATCATTACTACAAAAATTTGGAATCAAACAAAGAATTGCAGATCGCTTATCACCCTCAAACTAGTGGAATGGCTGAAGTATCAAACAGAGAAATTAAAAGAATTTTAGAAAAGACTGTTAATCCTAAAAGAACTGATTGGGTTGATAGACTTGATTCTGCATTATGGGCTTATAGAACAACTTATAAGACACCAATCGGAATGTCACCTTACCGGTTAATTTATGGTAAAAATTGTCACTTACCTGTAGAACTTGAACATAAAGCTTATTGGGCGATAAATGAGTTTAATTTTAATTTGAATAAAGCAGGAGAAAAACGATTATTGAAACTAAATGAGATGGAAGAAATTAGAAATAAATCGTATGAAAATGCGAGAATTTATAAAGAGAAAATGAAGATGTTGCATAATAAGAAAATTTCAGGAAAAATTTTTGAGCCTGGACAAAAAAGTTTTACTGTTTAATTCTCGTTTAAGACTTTTTCCTGGAAAATTAAGATCTAAATGGATTGAACCTTATTTTGTTGAGAAAGTATACCATTATGGAGTTGTGGATATTATAGATCCCAAAACTGGAAAAATTTTAAAAGTAAATGGATTATGATTAAAGCCTTATTTGGGAGATATTAAGAAGATTTATAAAGAGGCTTATGAAAATAGTCAACCTGATTAAATATTTACTTAAGTTGGGCTGACGACGTTAAACCAAGCGCTTTCTTGGAGGCAAATCATAATTATCTTGTGTTTTTGTGTTTTAATGTAAGGTTATGCCTCGATCTTGATTAATTTTATATTACTTTAGAAAAATTTGATGCTCATAAGTCTTGGTTGACTTAGGCTGAAAATTATTTTAAGGTATTAAGATTTAAAAACAGGATCACTCTATTTTAAATATGAGTAAAAAGGAGATCAAGTTAACCTTCATTATGATAGTTTACAATGTGAGTTATCGAGTCTAAATTAGTCTTACCAGTATAATTTACCTATCTTGGAGAACAAAATTTTGAAAATTTGACGATTAGGCGAAATGGAGTTGAACATAGTTCCGGCGCCTAGGCACCAGAATTCGGCGTCTAGGCGCCAGAATTCGGCGCCTAAGCGCCATAATCAACTATTTATCAATAGGTCCGGCGCCTAGGCTCCAGATTTGGCGCCTAAGCACCACGGTTACTGGGTCGTGCAAAAACAAAAAATTTTCAGTTTTTCACACGATTTTCCCCTTTAAATCAACCCATATTCTTCCCTAACCATCAAACAATCAAAATTACGTCCCTTACATTTCATTCATAAGAGATTTAAGAAATTTTTTAAGAAATGGAAAGGAGAAATCATGGAGAAGAGGCTAGGGACAAGGTCTCAAGGGATCCTCAACCATACTTCAATGGTTTCATCGCTGTAAGTTTAGAGAAAATTTCTAGTCGTTTGGATAAGTTTGAAGAAGATTTTAAAAGGATTGGAGATCGCCTTTATGAGATGTTTCATCAAGTTGAACATCTAGAATGACAAATGAAACTTCAATTTGATCATATTGCGGCTTATCAAGATGCTCAAGTTGAAATGTATGCGAAGAACAAGTGGATTGATGAAAAGACGACTACAGATTTCCCGAGAGCATTAGTATTCTTTCCAAGTGGAATACACAATTTCCCTTGTGAAGATTAGAATATTCTGGTAAAGAGATAGTTATTTTGGTTTGTTGAGTTGTTGTATCGATTTAGAGAATCGATTGTGTTTGTTAGTATATTTGCTTTCATGTTCAATGTGTGTTGTATTTGCTTTGAAATTATTATGATTGAGTGTGTATTAGGAACTTGAATCAAATGTAGTACTTATCTAGAATGTATTGAGTCAAAATTGAAGATTTTAAATGGAAATTAGTGAGTTTGATTGAAAACCTTATGTTTGATTGGTGGATTCAATATTTAATTTTTATAAATTTTTGAAAAATGTTGTGGAAGTTAAAAACTGAAGCTCTTCTCTAATATGAGTAATTGGAAGTTGAATTTATGAATTTTGGTGGAAAAATAAATTTTAAAAAAATATTTTTGTGAAAGGCAAGTCTGGCGCCAGAATTCGGCGCCTAAGCGCCAGTTCGGCCTGTACCCGAAAATTTACTTAAATAACCCCCTAAAGCCATTTTTGACGCCTAAGCTTCATCTTCTTCCCCATTTTCGTGAAAATACATCCTCTAGATCCATTTTGAGGTCAAAACATCAAGGATTTGAGCGCAAAACTACTCGATTTCTTCGTCTCAAGGTCAAATCTACACTTTAAACCATTTATTTTTGATTTTCACCATAGATTTCCCTAAGTTTTGCTAAGAACCAAAAATTTGAAAAAAATATTCGATTTTTAGTAATTTCTTTAGATTTTAAAACTTATTTTAAGTTTTATAAACTTAAAAAGAGTTTAAATCTTTGATTCCTAAATTAGTTCTTGTTTTCTTTCACATTTAGATGGCTCCAAAATCTAAGCGCGAGAAAGGACGAGAAAATTTTGATAGCAGCAAATTTCCAACTGCGGCTGCGCATTTTCGCTTCCACGAACTTGCGTCGTTGAGAAAGTTCATCTCGGAACGAAGTTTTTATCAGCTTCGGGAGATGATAGAAAACACTATCGTTGCGCACAATCGGCAACGATTTTGTTACTTTACTCGTTATTGTCGTTATCTCGATTGTTCGAGAATTTTATGCAAATTTTCTCGGATGCCGAGGATTATGAAGTCTTTGTCGAGGTATCGGAGTAGGATTTAGTCCGAAAGAATCAACATATTCTATGGCCCGCCACCGACTATTGAGTGCTATTATTCCGGATTATCACCATCCGAGGGAGATTTGGACATGATTATTGCTTATCCGACTAACGTTACCTGGATCTTGGAAGATCGGGAACGGAAAGAGGTATACTTCAAATCCTCTGAATTAAATGGTGTATCTAAAGCATGACACTATTTTATTTCTGCAGGATTGTTACCTTCCAACCACCTGAGTGAAGTGACTAGAGATCAAGCGATCTTAAATTACTGCATTCAGGAGAGGAAACTTATTGATGTCGGAAGCATTATTTATGATTCTGTGGTGTCTACTGCGAGATCCAGCACTTCTGTTGGATTGAGATTTCCATCTTTGATCTATTCACTATGTGTTAGTAATGAAGTCACTGTTGATATTTCTGAGGAGAAGCTGAAGTCTACTAAGCCAATTGGGTAGGAGAGTGTTAGTATCTATGATCGTCTTCGAGGGAAGAGATCGACCGCTCCTTCTACTTCTGCACATACTTCGAGTAGACCTTCTACTTCTAGACCCTCTACTTCGCCGAGCCACCATCGGATTTCTGAGAATCAATGCATGATCAGTTTTTAGAGCAGCAGCAGGAGTTATTTCAAACTCACTACAGGATTGATACTATTGATAGAAAACTAGATCATTTATTTGATTATACCCAGAGGAAGAGTAATTATGATGCTAAGTATGATGAAGCCCTAGTCAGATTTTTGAAGGGTGAACATGATGTTAGTTTTCCTACTTTTTCTAGATTCACACCATTTGTTGATCCTAAGGACGTAGAATTTTCCTTTGGTGATGAAGATGATGATGAGGCTACAGCTAGTGATTAGTTGTTATCGATTTCTTTGATGTGTTACTTTGTTAGTTTGTTTTATTGGGATTGTTTGTTAGTTTTGTATTTGATGTATGTTGACTGTTTAGTATTAGGATTTGGTTGTATTGAGACTGAATTTAGAATTAGTTTATATGTTGTTTTAGTTTAATGTTTAGTACTTAATTATTTTGCTATGTTTTAATTCTGTTTCAAATTTAATATCATCATAAAATTAGCTTGCTTACTTTTCTATATACATGCTTCAATTTTATCTTAATTATTCATAAAAGCATGATTAGAAATTAATTTTTCTTTTTAAGATTGTTTTTACATACTTACTAAAAATACTTATGATTTTATTTCTCTTATACTTTCAAATTATCATAGTATACCAAAACTTAAGTTTGGGGGAAGGGAAAATCCATTCAAAATTAAATTTTATTTGTCCTTAAAGAGCTAATACTTTCTTAAAAATAGAAACCTTTTAACATAACTTAAGGAATGAAGAATTTATTTGAGATCACTTTTATTTTTGAAATTATAAACAATTTAGTGAAATTAACCAAAATTTTACTAACTTTGATTGATTTTAAGAATAGAATTATTTAACTTAAAGAAGAATGAGAAAAAAAATTTTTCTATTCATGGTAGAAATAATAGAATTTTAGAAATATTAAGTAATAAAAAATTATCACTTGAAAAAGAAAAGAGTGGAATTCTTTTTGAATTTTTATTTATGTTATAATAATTAAGTGGAGATGTATAAGTTTTGAAAATATAAGTTAAGGATAGTGAAGTTCAAAACCATTAACAGTTATCGAGATATAGTAATCCTATATATATATATATATATATATATATATATATATATATATATATATAAGATAGAGAGGAGAAGCTTGAGGAAATGCCTAATCAAAAATTGGCTTCACTTGAATTATCTTATAGGAAGAAAACTAATTACATACTTTACTTAATTTTTATGCATAAATATTTATTTAGAAAAGATTTTTCAAAAAGATCTTTTTCTTGTAAATAATCTATGAAAGCTTAATATAATAGACTTCTATTATTTTCAAAATGAATGAAAAGTTTGAAATCTTATGATTTGGTAGTTAAATATTCTTTAAATTCTTAAAATTAAACCTAGTTAGTGAAATTGGGTTAATAATTTAATCAAGACTTTATAAAATCAAAAATTATAAGGAATCTTAAATATTTATCTTTTATTTCCAAAATTTATATTTTATGTAGTAAAAAGAGTTACTTGAGGACAAGTAACATTTAAGTTTGGGAATTTTGATCTATAAAAAAATACCTATTTCTTTATGTCTTAATTCTTATTAATTTCTAAGGATATTATGCTTTAATGAAAGATATTTTTTTGTGTTTTTGGATGTAGGTAATGTAAAGAGGTCTAAGAAGGAAAAAGGAGCAAAAAAGAGAAAAATGGAGCAAAATACCAAAAGTATAAAAAAAATAAGGCCTGGCGCCTAAGCGCCAGACTCGATACAAAAACTGTCAAGTTTTTAACAACGTTTGATCAGTTATTTTGACGGAGTGAGCAGTTATTGGACATTCTAGAAGGCTGGCAGTTGTTCCTTAATAATAGAACATGTGATACATTGCATTTGGACGCTCCAAAACGGTTTTAATCGTGAAAAGGTGCGAGCCAAAGTGAAGAGGTGCGAAGAACTGGACGCGGTGTCCGGCGCCTAGGCGCCAGATTCCAGCTCCTAGGCGCCAGACCGACCTTCTAGAAGATTCATTACATGGGGACATGTTTTGAAGAGGTGCCTCAAGGCAACTCCTGAAGCCTATAAATCGAGGTCCATTTCTTCAGAAAACGTGCCCCTCCCATTGTACCCTTTTCTCTTATCTACTTTAGATCTCTCATCCTTAGAGAGAGAATTAGAGAGAGAAATTTAGGGCCACTTTTGTTTAGTTTAGTGAGTTTATTTTCAAGTTATTGCATCTGGAGTTCATTACACTGAGGAGTCAGTAGGAATCAGAAGACCTGTAGAAGAAATATTTGAGATAAGTATATTTTTACATTTGATTCAAAGTTTAATTATCATGTTTTGTTATTTATTTTCAATGTGTTCTGAGTATTTAGTTACTTTCTTACTTCAATTATGAAGAGATAGATAAGATAATATAAAGATTCGATGGAGAATTAAAATTCAAAATATTTTCAAAACATTGTGATGACATTAATACCTGATCTTACTTTACTTTTTAAATTGGCCGTTTGAATTGTTAAAACCTGTTGAAGAGTTTAGAGAACCTTAAAGGAAAAGAACTCTTAACTTGTAAATGTCACATGAATCCTTGCGTAGTCGAAGGCCATGTGCGGGCTATTCATGCTGAAGTGCAAATAAATAGGAAGATAATATTTAAAGGGCGTAGAATTGATAAGTTTTTAGAGTGACAGACTAAATTCTTATAATTTGATTTATAGACTAGGAAAGGGTCACTAGTAGGGCCGACCATAGCCACCCTTTGACATCTAGAAGTGTGAGCCTAGATTAACCCATTATACTAACAATACATCCGGACCTATTCTGTAAATTAGTCAATGTTCTTTGCACCTGGATCAAAGGGTAAAGAATAGGAATGCTTCTATTTGGCACAATACCATAAATTAAATTCTCTAACGAATATTAAATTATCTTAAAAATCTTAGATTAGTTGAAGGAAAGAAAGTTGTTTATTTTATATAAAGTTCATAAAATCATTTTCTTTAATTGCATCTAGTAAATTAATAGTAATTTATAATCAAAATAAAAATATTTTTACTATTTTATTTCGCTTTCACTTTATAGAAAATTTATTTCTATAAATCTTCCCTGTGGGGCTCGATACTGGGGTCTTTGTTTAAAAACCCTATATTACTTGAAACGATACGTATACTTGCGTAGTACCCCTAGTGTGTAAAAATATTCCTAAATTATATAATATTAATTTTTTACACTAGCTGCTATTTATAAATCGAGTCAAAGCTTTTTGGCTATCTTTTGGAAGCAAACATTACTGCGTTTAGCGCGGTGGTCGGGTCAGCAACGTCCCGGGCTAGAGGCCCCCATTGGTCCTTTTGCTCCTGCTATGGTTAAAATGGTGTAACGGATGTGGTGTCCGCTCTACCGCCTCCTCCAGCTGATCCTGAGAGGTAGACAGATGGTCGATGGGAGTCACACGAGACATACGAGTGAAGCGGAGATAGAGATTCTCCGAGCCAAGGCAGCTAGTCTTCGGGATGAATTGACAAAAATCTGGGCATATAGCTCAATTTCTCGCATTCGGACGAAAGAGGAGAAAACAAAAAAATATAAATTTGGAGGGCATTAATTTTATATGAGTTTGACGAGTTAAGGTCCATTTTAAAATACTTTTATTATAAATAAAATTTTTAACTTTTTCCTAATTTAAAAAATTTTAATCATCATGTGTCCTTGTTTTACACTGATATGATATATTTTTGTAGCCCAATGTATGGTTTTGAGGCATTTAGACTTCTTTGCATACCTTATATATACGATTGATTGAATAGTCAATAAAAATATTTGATTTCTCATTTTTCTTACCCTTAGTTTGTTCTTTCCCAATGCTCTATGGCTTTTAAAAATTTTCACCACGTGCTTGGTTCGGTGAGGTCGATCGAGAGATCTATCTAGACAAAATTTGATGTTGAGCTTCTGGACAACAAGTATGTGTACAACACAAGCGTTGTTCTTCATCAAGTGGAAGCGAATGATCATGCCACCAAATACTTGGGTGACAACTTGATCTTTTACATATATCAATTCTGTTGTTGTCTTCAGATTGTTGTTGTGTATAGAGCTCTAGCGATCTTGAACCACTACAGAGTCATACCAACCCTCGTTAAGTTGAAATCCATTGCCGTGGAAATGACCTATGTGATATACTTGCATCAGATGGACGTATCATGGTCCCGGGAGTTATTCTCCCATATGTTTTCTTTTAGGGTTGAATTATATGGGTACATTATTTTTGGCACAACTCAAAGTTTCTTCTAATCGATTTGGAAAATAAGATCAAGGATTGGAAGCTACAATTCTTGAAAGGTAGCTGCGATGACTAGAAATTTTTGACTACGGTGACTGGTGGCCCTTGTAAGAAGAAAAAGGGGGGTTTCTCTTCGGATTAAGTCATTAGAGTTAGGCATCGATGGTTAGTAGCTGTTGGAAGTTCATTATACTGATCCAATAACCGTGAAGAGGGTGTTGAACCGTAGTGAGTATGGCTTGATGACACCGGAGTTATGGGTCACCTCTAATTAGGCGAAGGAGCAGAGATAATTAGATAAGGCCGCTCAGCTTTCAAAGAAGGATCTGAGGAAAAAGAAGAGAGTGGATGGCTCTCCCACAAGATGAGGAAATAGAGGAAGGTGGCCCATTTAGGGGGGGTGCAGATTTCAGGTTCAGAGCTTATCCACTCAGTTTAAAGAACTTCAGTAGCTATTCAAGATAAATTTACTAGTGAATTATTTTTTAATTAAATGAAAACCAGCTCTAATGAATTTAGGTGGTTGAAGGGACAAGCCTACTCCTTCCTTTCGGTCGGAGACTAGTGAATCTTTTGAGCATCCCTCTATCCAGGAGGTTTCCTGAACGTCTACTTTGAGCTTCATTCCTTTATCGGAGAGAGATGTGGCGAGTTGATAGTTTCAAAAATCCCCCCCCAACCCCAAATGAGTAAGCTGAGGGGAAAATTGCTAGGAAATATTTAAAGAGAAGTTGAGATGAATTTTCTGAGTCAACTGAGGAAGCCGAGAGGAGGCGGAAATGCAATGAAGTGGCTTTCAAGTCTAACTACTTCCTTCCCACATTTTCGAAAAATATTAGAGGGGTTAGAGACCACTAGATTTCTTTGCAAACAAAGTGACAAAAGGTCTTTATGAATTTAGATTCCATTCTCAGTCTAGTAAACATTGAGAGGTATTGGTTCCCTTTAAATTTTGATTCAACTGAATATGTTTCTGCCATCCCAGATATCTTATGGTCGGTTGGCCTGGAGAATCACCTGAATAGCCTTCACCCGGTTGAGTTGTGTCATTCGATCAACCATTTACAGCTCCTTTGCTACACTTCAACTCATAACTTAACTTCAATCTACTTGAATATGAGGGAGAGGGTTGTCAAGTCTGAGCTGAAGGCTATGGAATATTGGGAGGGTGGAGTTGACAACAATGAGGGCGACTGAGGTTGAGGCTGATCTCAGAGACGCTAGAGCAGAGTTGAAGATAACATCAGAGTGGGTATCTGTAGTTCAGGAAGAGAACACTGATTTAACAGAGAGGATATCCACTATGAAGACAACCGAGGAACTCCTCGACACTCAGGTCGAGTCTTTGGAAAAAGGTGGAAGGATTGCCGACCCCATGTATTACAACATTTATGAGTTTAAAAAACATTTTGATACTCCATCTGTGTCTAAATAGTGGGATGAATCTAAAGACAATAACTTGGCAGATGGATGTTCATCTAACATTAGCACAGAAGATCCTTAGACTCAAATTCACTTTTCTTTTTGTATTCAATATGATTCACGCAATGATTTTTTAACAGAAATTTGCATATGAAATGTGATCATTTGGTCATTTTTGCGAATAACTCTTTAATTTATTTTCATCACTCATTTACCCTCATTTTGTGTTGCCAAAGACCATGTTGTTGCCTGGGTGCTAATTCTTAAGCAGACATATGTTTTACATGATCTGACCCAAAAATAAGTTTAGTCGATCTATGCCTTGTGGGATAGTCGATTTTAACTCCTCTTGAGGGGTTTCTTTGGTTCTTTTATGTCGCATTTTTTTTGCTACAAGACTAGGAATCACCTCAGAGAATTGATTTAGAAAAAATTCCAAGCTCACGATTTATGATCGAACGTCGGGACTCTTCATGCGTTCAGTCGTTGCGACCGAGCATTGGAATGCTACTTTTGGTTGTCATTAGATTTTGTTGTGACTGTGCATCAGAACACTCTTTTGGTTGTCTTTTATGGGTAACATAGTTCCCTAAGTCTTGTCGTAACATGAGTCCATTGATCTTTTGGTTCCTTGAGCATTGTTTAAGTTTGGGGATTAAAACATCAGAGTCAGTTTTTCATAGCAGAACGAAAAAAGAATTTATTAAAAATAAAGTAAGATTGTCCTTCTCAAATAGAGATAAAAACTAATTTCTTTCAAGAAAAATTTCTTAAGATCATCTCTGCTCCACGTTCAATGAAGTTTTTTTCCCCATATAGGTTATTAGCTTTTAAGCTTCCGGGGCATCTTGTTGGTCGACGTTGAAGGGATAATCTTTTAACTCCATATAGATTTCTTCTTAGCTCCCTCGACCTTCTTTCTTAAAAGGTTTAGAATAATCTTGTTTGTAGCCTGTACCTGCCTTTTTTTTATAGTGATGCACTAACGAGAATTTGAAGTTGATCCCCTAACTTTGAAAGAAATCACTTGCTCCCCGATCGACAAATTGAGTTTCGTTGTCAACGATGAATATCAGGGGTAGGCCGTAAAGACAAATAATGTCCATCAAGATGAAATTTCGCACCACCTCTGCCATAATATGAGCGAGAGCTTTTGCTTCTATCCATTTGAAAATGGTCTATGGTGATTATGAGAAACTTTCGTTATCCCTTCGAGGGAGGAAAAGGCCCAAGGATGTCAAGCCACGAAAGGGTGAAAATCCAGAGACTTACAATCAGTTGCAATTTTTGTGCTGGCTGATGTTGCGGTGGAGCGTATTTCTGACACTGCTCACAACTTTGATAAAATTCTTTTATCGGCCATAAATAACCTTACCTCTTGACACGATGAGCTAATATTTCTCCACCAGAGTAACTTCCACATTCACCCAATTTTACCTCATGGAGACACTTCTACCTTATTTTATTTTATGCACCTCAAAAATAACAAAGTGGTTAAACTTCAGAAAAGGGTGTCCTCGATGAGAAGGTATTTAGTGACTTTAAACTTGAACCTCCAAAAAATTTTCACCTCCTCAAGGATTTTTCTTTCTTTAGTAGTAAACATAGATATCCATCCAATGTTTCATAACCTCAGCTTCAACCTATATTGCTTCTGGCTCTTTGATGGTTAGTAGGCAAAGCCTTCGTGGCATCTTTTCCCCAATGCTTATGTTCTTTGATAGAAGTCCATCCACTTTGTTTTCTTCCTATCAAACATGTTCAATTATGAAGCTCGTAAAGTTTCTTATCTTCATTTTTTTGTCTTTTTCAAGTATTTGACCATCATTTGTTCTCTATCTTTGAACTCTCCATTGACTTGGTTGACAATAAGTTGAGAATCTAATTTAACCACCAAGTGTCGGATGCCTATTTCATGGGCTAAACGTAATCCAACTATTAGAGCTTCATACTTATCTGTCGCAATGTGGTCGTTATCCATCTCCAAGATTTCGACCAAAGTTTCAAGTTTTCGTAAAACCAAGAATTACTTGAACTGAGGGCTCTTCAGCCCTGACACCAACGCTACCTTTGCAATCTCTGGCTCCAAATTCCATACCTCGAGCATCACATTCTAGAATCATGTAATGTATGTCTGTAGGCTCTCATTCAGTCCCCTACTTCATATGCCACTCAAATTTTGGTTTCTTGCAGGGCTTTTGGGCACTAGCAAACTATGTCGTGAATAATTTTTTGAAATCACCGAAGAAAGTAATAATTCTGACTGAGAGTACACTGAACCACCTGATGGATGAATCCCTAGTGTGGTCTATAATAATCGACTTTTTAATGCTTTAGAAACTTTGAGAAGACATATTGCCAACTAGAAGAACACAATATGGTTGGTTGGATCACTCTGACCCTTGTACGGTTCCAAAGTAGGAGGTTTGAATTTCACAGAAGGCTTCGTGTCAATATTCTACCTTGAAGATGCATTCTCTGGCTGAGAATACACTACTATTTGCCTCTTTTGTAGCTTGTTCCTCGGCATGGATCCAACATTATCTTCCACACATTTATCTTCTTGAGCCGCCTGGTTACCTTGGGGTTCTGGTGCTGGAGGATTATGTTGTGGGAGAGGTTGCACCCTCCTTTCAAGTACAATACTGGTTAACTCCGCAGTCAGTCCTGCCATTCGATCTTGGAGCTTTTGAATTCAGTATTACACAAATTCTCTTATGGACTTCATGTTGGAGGGTTCTCCTTGGTGAGTTCCTTCTGCCTGGTGTACTCCTCTTCTTGTTGAAGGCATGATTTCGCGTTCATCGTATCTTTTAGGATGCTGTATCCCAAAATGTCCTTCGGGTCACGCCCAAGGAATCTTGTGTTGATCAGATGAGAGGAATAAGAGAATAGAGGAGAAATATTATGTCATAAGTGGCAAAATTTTTCTCGAAATAGATCAAGTAGTACTTTTTATAGAAATGACCCCCTATTTATTAGTCATAGAAGTGGTCTGATAAATTACATAGTCTGGTTGAACTTCACTTGGGCTAAAATCTTGATTAAACCCTGGAATTATTAATTTTCTCTAAAGGTTTTTGTAAGGCTCAAAATCTCATTTTAAGAGACCAATTTGATGTTCAATCAGAATAATTTTTAAGAGTTATCTACTAAGCTTTCAGGCATGAAAATGGTCTTTTGTAAAAATTTTTCAGAGTCATCTTTTTTTTAAATGGACTTCACCATTATGTCCATCACATCGAAATATTTCAAATGAGTCTATTGGTGCTCAATTTTAACCACATTTGGATACTTTTTAGCAAACGATAATCAAGAGAGAGAAAATGATAATTATGATATAAAATAATAATTTAGCCAAAAATCTTTCAAAAAGACTTCAAATTGATTTCAATCTTCAACAAAAGTTGTTTTAAATTCAAAATATACTTTTTGGACTAATAAAGTCTATTAAAAAGTTTTGGTTAAAATTGACTATTTTCTTTCTCTTGAGTGGGGCCCAGTTTAACCAGTCATTTATTTTTATAAAGTTTAAATTAATCAAAATCATTTTTATCATTAAAAGTATTGCATTTTTCTCTATCTTTTTTACCAAAGTTAAATTATTTTTTAAAGTTAACTCCCCAACCACCATAACTACATGATCAACTGCTCTTGAACTTCAAACAGCCATAACTTCAGCTACACAACACCATTTTTAAACCACTTGAACAGTTGGATTACTTGATTCATTATCTTCAACATGATATACAATTTCAAATTTTTTCTGAACCACCATGGAAATTTATATAAAAATCCCCATTTGGGCTTATTTACAAAAACACCCTTTGCTTAATTAATTAATCAATTATTTGTTCCTAAATGCCACCTCAGCAAACCCCCACTCAATTTTGATTAGTCCATGTGTTATTAACCGAGACCCCCTTGTAGTAAATCAATCATGGACATTAAATTTACAAAAAAATCCCATTACCTTGAAAGGCTACCCCACAACCCCATTTCAACCAGCCCTAACCCCCTAAATTTCCCCCATTCATGCAATTTTAGATTTCCATTCTCCTCTCCTCTCCAATTCCAAGAGGCTTCTCCTTCCTTTCTCCAATTTCCATTGGATTTCTTCCCTTGTTCTCTGAAACTGAAAACTCTCCTCGTAGTTCTTTAGCAAATTGAAAGAAGAAATAATGATGCAAGAAAACATTCACGAAGTAATAGAAAACATCAAATTAAAAGCCAAGGTATAAAATTTCTCCAACCTCCTTTATGGATTTAATGAAATTTTAATCCTCTTCACTTTTAATTCTTCCACATTTCATATCTTTATGTTTATTTCAAAATTTTAACATGTTTCCACGATGTAAGTGTTAAAACTGAAACCATAGTTTTTATTGCTAAAAATTCTTTAGGTCACGTATTGCATCTATGGAATAACATGTTTTAATAATTCCTTGTAAACTTTTTCAAACCTTGAGCCCTCTATGCATGCTACAAGATACAGCTTTACTACATCCTTGTGTTTTATGTCCACCTTACTATAAAACGAAATATACATGTATTTATTTTATCAAAATTTCAAAAATTCCGTTCAAACTATGTTTAAACTGAAATATATCTCATATAAAGCCATATGATTTTGGTTTTGATTGATTAATTAAACATTATCTGCCAAATTTGTATATATTTTCCTCTATGTTGTCCAAACTGAAATTCTACATGCATGTTTTATAATATATTTTCTTTGGTCTATATTTTGTTTAAATGGAATATGTTAACTTGCATGTTCTATTCTTACCAATCTTAAAACCAAAACAACATAGGTGTTTATTACAAGTTTATTTCATATGTATTTACTCTATGTAAGAAAATTAGATGTTATATGAAAAAATCCTAAGCTTCTTTAATGTTTATGTACTATGTTTTTATAATATGTATAATATATAATTTAACACATACTTCCCCAAAATCCACCCTAAAACTGAAATATACATGTATAAATCAATTAAACCAAAATATAAATAACTCTAATTGTATCTCAATCCCTTTAACCAAGGTTTAACTCTTTCATAAACTCATCAACCGACATATATAATGCACATTTACTATATTAACTACCTTAATTTAAGTTAAATAACACTTAAATGCCCCTTAAACTGCTTAACTAAAAACTGTATTGCTTAATTATAATCTTAATCACCTTAAATTCGAATAATCGAAACTTAATAAGAAATAATAATTATTAAAAACTTTCATTAAATAATTAAACAATTAATAATTAATAATTATCTAAGTAAACTCATAAATGAATTAACTAATTCATTAATGATTTAGTCAATCAACTAATCACTTAATTAATTTAATGATTCGTTAAATATTTAAATTTTTTAATACGTCAACTAATTAATTGATGTCTCAATTAACTAAATAATACTTTAATTTAATTAATAATAACTTAAATTAATGATTAGTGTTTAATTAATTGTTTGATTGATTAATTAATAATCATTTTAATTAAATAATAAATTGATTAATCAATTAAAATTTTAATGAAATTCTTAACCTTATCAATTAATTACAAATTTGATATAACCTAATTAATTTAGAAATAATTCAACTTAAAATATTGTTAAAAGAAAAGAAAAATATGTTAATTGTATATTAAAATATATGTGTTAAGTATGTATGTATGTAGAAATTAACTTCATTTTTTTTCGGAAAAGACCACCTGTTAATGCCAAGGATGACATAACAGGGGGAATTCATTCATTCATATAGAAGGAGAAGTACACGTTCTAAAGTAAGGGAGATCAAGATTATCCCCTACCAAAAGCAAAAAAAGATGGGGGAGAGTTCCTTGTCTATGTAAACAGTAGCAGAAAGCCTTCCCCTGTTGGCTAACCAATTAGCATGCCTATTACCCTCCTTATGGTTAAACAAAACCTCAATAGTTAAGTTACATTTTAAGTAAGCAATTTTCTTTACCTAATGAACAATATGCCAAGGAGGAGCTGCAAGGTTGAGGAGATACTGTATGACAGCTTGTGAGTTAGATTCAATTTGAATGTGAGTGAAATGCCCTGAAGAAGAAAATTTGAGTGCCCAATAAATAGTTATAACCTTAGCTTCAACTCCATCTATAGCAAAGATGGGGGCCTGAAACAGTAATAGGCATTGTCCATAACAATATCTGAGAACTCCACCAATACGTGCTTGATGAGAAGCATAGCTTCCATCTGTGTTAAATTTAACCCATATGAGGAAACATCTTCCAATGCACAACAACGACTTGGGGAAATGAAGGAAAGGCAGATAAATCATTATAATTGCATAGGTTAGGAAATTTCTTCAGCACTGTGAGTCTTTTTATGAAGGCAAAGAAGTTGCTAGCAACCTTCTTGGTAGACACCTGACAATTATCAAATTTATTGTTGTTCCTGGCTATCCAAAGAAACCAGGCTATTGTACCAGGTATGACATGCAAATTAACTTCATTCCATTCACACCAGCAATTCCATAAGTTATGCCAACTAAGAAGTAAAGTAGGAAAGGATAAATGGCTTACCACTTCGTGTCAAACTCTCTTAGCAAAGAAATAGGTAAAGAAAATGTGTTGGAAATACTCCTCTAATTTACATAACACACAACAAGAAGGACCAATTAAACCGTTCAGCTTTAAAATGTCATTAGTTGGTAGCAGCTTTAAAAAAAAGCCTCCAATAGAAGAAGAACATAGAAGGTGTTAAGTGCTTGTTCCACAAAGATTTACCCCAAGGAACAGTAGGCCATTGAAAGAGCTTATTTAAAATGGAAGCTATTGAGCTTTATGTGTTGGAAGATTTCATCCTCAAATTATCTTTGAATTGTTTATAAAAAAGGATGAGATAGAGAGAATTCACATGGTGTTGTGGTAGTATGTTGGAGAGGACATTAACATTCCAGGCATCCCCCTCCCAACAATCTGCCACTTTAAGTTGGAGGTCAGTGTGTGGAGATGCAAGGTTGATTAATTTCCCATCCTTAGCCTAGTTATCAATCCAAAAATTTAATTGTCCCTCCTCTAGTTCCCAAATAAAGAGATCTTCGGCTTTGTCCCTCATCGTTAGCATGTTGACCCAGGTCTTGGGAGTCCTCCAGCTTTCTAGTAACAATTGAAGGATGCAAATCTTTACAATATTTACCATACATATACTCAGCCCACATGGAATCTTGTTGTCTAAACTTGATCCAAAGCTTACAGAAATTCACATTGCTCAACTGTTGTAGACTTCTAAAACCCAACCCTCTAGCAGTAACTGGTTTGCAAAGCTTCAACCAACTAGTCCAATGCAGTTGCTTCCTTTGTGCAACCCAAACTTCTCTCCAAAAGCCGTTGAGTTTACTTGGTTATAACAATGGTTTTCATAATGTAGGATGGAAATGTGGTAAGAATACTTTTAAGTAAAGTGATTCTTCAGCCATTACAAAGAAAAGAGTTGGTCCAACAAGTAAGTTGCTGGTTGATTTTGTCAAAAGTTGCCTCAAACTGGGTTTGCTTCACTCTGCCTTTGGTATGTTGCACACATAAATAATTGAGAGGGAGAGAACAAGGAGTGAAACCTATGAATTCAGTAATCCATTGTTTAATTTCAGGTTTGACAACTTTACTGAACAGAATTTGGCATTTATTATGATTGAGCTTCATTCCTGATGTTTGAAAATTTTGTAAATAGATTTGGATAGCTTTGGTAGCTATTTTAGTGGCTATGGAGAAGATGATGATATCATCAGCATATGCCAAGTGACTAATATGAAATGTATACCTGTGTCTAAATCAAGAGATGGAGAATTATTGATAGTATGATTCAAGAGCTTGGACAAATAGTCAATTACAAGAATGAAAATGGTAGGAGATAAAAGATCTCCTTGCTTGATGCCTCTAGTAGAGCTGAAGTTACCATGAGCTTGAACACTCACCAAGAAAGAGTTGGAATTAATACAGAGCCATCTACTAATGAGATTAATCCAATCAGCATAAAAACCCCTTACCAGCATTACATCTAATATGAAATTCCAGCTGATGGTATCATATGCTTTCCTCAAGTCAAGCTTGTAAATGACATTCCTCCTCTGCATGGTTTGTCTAAATCCTGTACAAGTTTTTGTGCCAAAAGAAAATTATCAGAAATATCTATCCCTTTCACAAAAGCATATTGATTTAAATTAATAAAGTGAGGAAGGTGGGGTTAAAGTCTGGTAATAATGATTTTGCTGATTATTTTGGAGATGACAGTTGTTAAGCGATAGGTTTGAAGTGTTCCCAATTGGTCTTGCTATTAGCTTTGGGGATGAGGATGATAGTGGAAACAAAGAAATAGCTGGGAGGATCATAACCCTGAAGAAAGGACTGCACAGTAAGGATGACTTTCTTCTTCACAATGTGCCAAGTTGCTTTATAGAATGTTGAAGTAAACCATCTGGACCAGCAGCCCTATTACAGTCTACATAATTCAGAGCGTTCCAAATTGCTCCTTCTGAGGATTAAGGGTAAGTTGTAGACAGTGGGCGTAATCTTTATCATGACAAAAAGGAACTAAGTTAATTGGAGATCTAGTTGAATTAGTTTGGGTCATCAATGATTGAAAATATGTAATTGCATCAGCAGCAATTTCCTGATCCTGTTGAAGCCAAGTACCATCCATATTCTGAACTTTAAGAATCATATTTTAAGATCTCCTGTATTTGATGTAGGCATGACAGTATTTAGTATTTCATCACCCTCCACAAATTTGGATATGGCTACTTCCTGTTTAAGGAAATTTTCTTGACAAGTAATATCATAAAGAAGAGAATCATGTGCAATAATCAAGGTGGATTCTAAATCATCTTTAAAGTCCTTTTCAGCTTTGGTAACCTCTCTTTTAGCATTAGACAATCTTAAATGAATATCCCCAAAATTTAACCAATTCCACTTCTTCAAATGCTCACTTAAGGATAAATGAAGGTTCCACAAATTAAACCAAGGATTTCCAAAACCTGGAGGAATCCAGACCTCAGTCATAACCTCTAAGAAGGATGGGTGTGAGGTCCAGACATTCTAGAATCTGAATGGAAATTTATAACACACAGCAGAGTTAAATATGAATATAAGTAAGGGTCTATGGCCAGATCCAACCATAGCAAAATGTGTTATCTTGGTATGCTGGAAAGTGTTCATCCGGCTAGTGTTAGCGAAGAACCTGTGTATAATATATATATATATTAAATATACATATCTATCAACATGTGTTGGTGTATGTGAATACCTTATATCTATATATGTATCTATGTATACATATGTATATATATATATATATATATATACATATATGTATGTATGTGAATATATTTATATATACTATATGCATATGTATGTGTATATATATTTAATATAGTTATTTATGTTCCTGTAAGTAATCTTAAACCCTATGAATAATTCATATAACAATATACTTAGGTAATTTAATAAGATATTTCCTTTCTTTCCTTTCTATGATATCAATTTATGTGTATACCCAAGGGAACTAGTGGAATCTATGTGATGTAGAATATTGTATTGTGCTTGAAATACATTGAAGTTGTTTAGTTCAGTGCATACTATATGTACGACATCAACTTTTCTGCTTAGTTAGAAGTATAAAAAAAATTATATATTTCAAATTATGTGAGATTTTATAAAAATCAATGGTCGTAATGGGCGATGGACACTGACAAAGATGACGAGTGTTGACCGCACTTTTGTGAGGACCTCTTTCCCTCTCCATAGAAGCCTACAACCTAGCCTTATGGTTCCATAGTGACCTTCCTAGATAGCTAGAGATGGGACTCAACCGTATAGGGCTTCTAGCCAGTTCTGCAATCATTTAGGGTCTTCTGAGGTCGATCCCAAATCCTCAACCCTTGTCTGAGATGATCGTGGGTCTATAGGTCGAAGATGCCTTAGGTTGCCTATGGAATTCAAAACCCTAGAAATTCCCCTATCTACCCATTGAATATACCTAGGATTCTCATTGACCTAGGAAGAGCCCATCAGACAGAGGCTATGTCTATGCCAATGAGGGGGTTCTTACCACATCACCCCAAAAGGCCCTAGGAAATCCCATGACTCTTAAATTCAAAAGGAAAGGAGCAACTCACCAAAATCAATCCTTGGTCTCACTAAAGCCTTCCCAATGTCATTTAACCATAAAATTGACATGGACACCAAACATATCAATTTAGCCTTAAGAAATGGAAATATTCAAGGGTCACAAAAACTCAATTGGGCTCAAATCAACATGAGTCAATTATAGAACAATTGAGTTCATCCTAATAGAGCCTAATTTGGTCCAAGGTGATTAAGGCCAAAATCCACTTAGGGATCAATTTTAAACTAGAGAGGCTATCTTTAAAATTAACAAAATTATTTAATTAGGCTAATTATGACGACCCATTAAACCTAAACTTTTGGGCTAAACCTAAACATATTTAGGCTTACCATAAACCCAAAAGCCCAAGACCTCATGGGGGAGACCATGGCTCATGTCCCATGGCCCATCTCTCATGGCCCATCCTCCAAAGGTTTTCCATGACACATATGTAAAAAGCATGATCCACCATGACATATGGAGGAAATAAAAGATTATAATAAATTAATTTCAACCTAAATACAAACACTCAAAGA
This sequence comes from Papilionanthe hookeriana x Papilionanthe teres, assembly GCA_022702705.1. Lineage (NCBI taxonomy): Eukaryota > Viridiplantae > Streptophyta > Magnoliopsida > Asparagales > Orchidaceae > Papilionanthe > Papilionanthe hookeriana x Papilionanthe teres. The sequence goes on from CM040425.1 coordinate 28,517,578, forward strand.
CAACCTTTGCACATTTAACCAAAATGCCACCACACGACATTTAGGTCTAACCCACCCAAATCACTTCCTGGGTGGGTCCAACCAAACCACTCTTGAACCCAGCCACCACACCAAAAGCTTCCTTAATCCCCTCACACATTGGGCATGCCACCTTCTTCCTGATTGGAGAAAGGCACCTTTCCCTTTGCCTAACTCATTCTCATTCCTCTGCTCATTCTCTGTGAATCCACTAGGGATCCTCAAGCCAACTAAAGCTCCCCTCATGGCCTCCCATGACTATAAAAGAGGGAACCTAAGAGCTTTCCATGCACATTGAACTCTATAGCCATCACCTAAATCTTCAGCCCTCAACAAAAAAAGCACTCCCACAGACCAATGCAATGCATGCCTACCCATCTTAAGCCATCTTTACCCCCATAAAACTTTAATTTTATCAATAAAATCAAGGGCTTTTTATGGCCTCGACATCAACCCTACCAAAATTCCAAACTAAATCTCCCATATGCTTCACAAGGTCACACAACCTCTCCCTTAATCAAAATCCAGGCTTCCCACACCCCCAAACAAACCACTTCAGCACTAACGTAAGCCACCATTTGGTCTGGCCCATAGTTAGGAATAATTTCAGAGCAAATTGAAGCATAGGAAGCTATGTGGCGTCACGACTATCATCTCTGTCAAATTTAATCAATGCCTCACCTCTAGGGATAAAGTATGAATTCAAAATTCTTAAATTGGCTTTGAGTTTGTTCTTTTATGAAGAAAATTAACAATGCTTGTCCACTTAACCATATAGATAGATTCGTCTCACTTAGATGAAGTTATAGGAACAAAACCCATGCGATTTGATTAAGTGTAGGACAAAATCTTGGATTTTGAATGCGGATGGTTCTCCGTTCTCTGTCACAAGGGAATGATGAATGAATGTCGTCCATTCTCATGTATTTGAATTGGATGGCAGAGATTGATCCGAAGCAGTGAAACATGCATAGCAAAACATTGGACCGTAGGCCATACCAGCACCCACGTGTAAAGCACGACCAATGGCAGCGCAGTGGTTGGGAGTTGGAAGTGTTTAAGGCTAACGCGGAGCCGACATGGTTAAGTAGAAAAATCTAGATTTTTTGAATTAAATAATTCCATGAATTACATCCTAACTTTAAAAATTCATAAATTTTCAAGAACAAATTAAAAAAATAAAATTAAAATACTCATAAACTCAGTGAATAGAGGAGAAAATAATAAAAAAATGAAATGTTCAGGGATTATTCCATCAGCCATCAGGGATATTTGGTGATTCTTTTCAAAGATAAGGGGCCTCCATAACATCAAAATGTTTAATTTTCTGTCAAAATTATAATTATTTTAAGAAGTGATTATAAAATTATAACAAAAAATAGAAAAGCATAAATAAAAATGGAAATTAAAAAGAAAAATTTGGGCGGTGACCCTAAAATATTAAAATGACAATATTAACCTCTAAAAATTTAAAAATAAAATTAGAGCATTAGAGGTAAAAAATGTAAAAATGCAAATTTTGCATTTAGCCCAAGTTGTCTCCAAACCTAAGCTAAACATATTAATTGACTTAGAAAACTTTAGATAACTTCTTAATGAAGACATTAAGAGGTTAACCTCATCATTATGAAGTCTCCTTAATGAACCAACTTTAAATTCGACTTAAGCCTAACCCAGATTAGACCTAACTAACTCAATTCATATTTAAATTCAACCTAGGTCTAACCCCACTTAGACCTAGCTCAACCCATGTAATTTCAAAATAAACTTAGGCCTAACTTAATGAAATTAAATTTAGATCCAACCTAACCTAGACCCAACCCAAAATCCAACCTTAAACCTAACTTAAGTCTAGCCCAAACATAAACATAACTCTGGACCAACTTTAAATTCAATCTAGGTTGAACCTAAATTGGACCTAACTCAACTAAAATCTCAAATTCAACATAAGTCTAAACCAACCTAAGCCTAGGTTAACTCAACTCAACCCCAAACATGACCAAGATCGAACCCAACTTAGACCTAGCTTTATTCGAAATTTATCTATAACAGGTTAGGTCTAACCCAACATAGACATGGCGTAATTTATCTCAGCCTTTAAACCTATCATTGGTCTAACCCAACTTACACCTAATTGAATTAAGACTTAAGTTACGTCTAACACAACCAAGACTTGACCTAATTAAACTCAGACATTAAACCTATCTTAAATCTAACCCAAATTAGACATAATTGAATTAAGACTTGAGTTAGCTTTAGCCCAACCTGGACCTGACTTAATGTAAGTCAAACCTATCTTAGATTTAGTATAACTTAGAACTAACTAAATTAAGACAGGATTCATGACTAGCCTAACCTTGACCAAACTAAACCAAACCATATTGGAATGCATGTTAGAAAAGGTTTTAATTATAAAAGCGATGGTTTTTAATTGCACTTCATTTACATTACAATAAGGGTCCATTGTAGTGTTAAAATTCATTGTAATTACATTAAGACCCGAAAGGACGGTGTAATTCTCAACAAAGTGGAACCACATTTAAATTCCATGGATGAGTGAGTAGTCCATGGGGGTTGAGTGCCAATAAATAGGGAAATATACTTTGATGGGCGTAGAATTAGAGATTTTAGGGTGACAGACTAAAATCTCCAATTTTGTCCAAGTGTTTGGAAACTAAAGCGAGATGTTAGCCCTCAGGTGAGGGGAAGTGGGAGCACTGGAGTGAGAGCCAGTATCCTCCCAGCCTAACCACTGATTTAGGGACCAAACCTTGGATTAGCCAATGTTCTTTATGCATTCGAAAGAGGGTAAAGAGTAGGATTGCTCTTATTTGGTACATACAATATTTAAGGCATCTCATTCCTTTACATTATCTAATTCACTACATAAGAATAGTAGATTTTATTATCTGAAAATTCTCCAATGCAATTCATCTAGAAAGGGTTATCTTCAGAGTTAATATTTTTCTTTAGTAGTAGTTATTAGTTGTTTTAAACATAAGACTTACCTTTAGGAGTATTTGTAAGAAACACCACTTAAATCGATCTTCTAAACTAAGGTCTGATAGTAGTAGACTAGAATTTAACTAAGAACCTCTTACTTCGCTTCTCTGTAGGATTGATAAACGACACTCTACTACAGCCCTGTATTATTTGAACGATACGTATACTTTCGTAGAACCTCTAGTTTGTGCTCGTACATATGAACATAAAACAAGAAGAAAAACAACACACACCGGAGGCACATCGGTTTTCTCCATGGATTCTGAGTAGTCTTCTTTATCTATTTCCTTAAAATGAAAAGTAATTAAGTGTTGGATGAAAGTTCTGGATGTATTGATCTTTAATGTTGGAAGAAGTTGTGTTGCTTCAATCCTTGCATTTTATTTACTTCTTGATTTGGCCAATCATGATGTTAACATTTATTGTGAGAACATGTAAGATCCTAGTAGGTATTTTCTCAATAAATAATAGGTAGGAATCACATAGAATTGTATGGATGAGAAGTAATTCATATAATTTAGTGTAAATAAATAGGGAAATATACTTTGATGTGTGTAGAATTAGAGACTTTAGGGTGACAGACTAAATCCCCTAATTTGATTTATTGTTTTAGGTTTTGATGCGAGAGTTAGTCCCCAGGTGGAGGGAAATGAGAGAACTCTAGAGTGAGAGCTAGTATGTTTCCTACCTAACCCATCTTCAAAACTATTCAAACTTTAAACTAGCCAATGTTCTTTGTAGCATCTCTAGAAACGGTAAAGATTAAAATGCTCCTATTTGGCACAACACATTTTGAATACTTACACAACTAAATTTCTATACTTATTTCTTATTTATGACAAGGAAAAAGATATTTTCATTTATACTTCTTTAAATCTTACAGAATTTTTGTTATAGTTAGTAAATTGTTTACTTTATTTCAAGAAAATACTAAAAATATCGTATTTTAAAGTTTTCTGTTATCTGAAAATATTTAAGTAAGTTTCTATTTCTAAGTAGAATTTGTGATAAAAAAACCTTTCTATATTTTAAATTTTCCACCATGGGATTGATATTTTGGGGCTTCATCAGAAAATTCTATATTACTTGATAACGATACGTATACTTGCGTAGAATCCCTAAATTAAAATATCGATGTTGTATTCTTATTTACATAAGAGTCAAGTTTTTAGTGTTATTGTAAAGAAGAATATTTTATAAAATTTAAGTTTAATTGAATTACCACAAGCCTAAATTTTATCAATATTAATTTGGTAGTAAAGAGAATTGGGATCAAGTTTTCGGCGCCATTGTCGGGGAATAAAATCTTCAAGTAGTGGTGTCAACTTCATAAATCCTTTCATATTAAAAACATTAGAATCAAGTTTTTGGCACCGTTGCCGGGGAAACTAAAGAAGAAAAATCAAATTTTCTTATGATTTGAATTTAAAAGATGAACTAAAAAGAATTTTTAGAAAAACAAAATTTAGATTTTTAGAAAGACTTATGCAAACCTTATCTGTTATTGTGTGTTTTTTGTTTTTATTGTTGTGTTATAATAGTTTATGCGAAGTTCAGGTTCTGAAGGACTTGTGCCTTACGATTCTGAATAAGAACAAACTATTGGAAAAAATTTAAAAATTTAAAAAAACAAAAAAAATAAAAAATATTAAGAAATGGCAAATCAAATTAATCAAAATGTTGAAATTCATCATGAATTAAGACCTTTAAGAGATTATACAAACCCTACAGTGGATAAAATTTATGGTAGTATTCAAAATCCTGTTGTAGCACTAATTAATTTAAACTTAAACCTACTATTATCCAAATGATATCTAATAATCAGTTTGGGAGATCACCAACTGAAGATCCAAATTTACAGCTTGCTAATTTTTTAGAATTGTGTGCTACATTTAAATATGATGGTGTTTCTGATGATGCTATTAGGCTTACGGTTTTTCCATTCTCACTTAGGGCTAAGGCTAAGATATGATTGAATTCATTAGTACCTGGATCTATCAGAACTTGGGGTGATATAGCACAGAAATTCCTTGCCAAAAATTTTCCACCATAAAAAGTTTGAAGCTTAGAAATGATATTACATCTTTTTGTCAGTTTGAAGGGAAATTTATTTACGAAGCTTGGTAACAATTTAAAGAACTCCTAAGAAAGTGTCCACAACATACAGTGCCAGATTGGTTAATTTTTTAAACTTTTTATAATTGACTAGCTGGATCTGTTAGATATATTAAGGATGCCGCTGCTGGTGGTTCATTGATGTCTAAATCATTTCTTGAAGTTTGTGCTTTAATTGAATAATTGGCTACTAATAATTTTCAATGGCCTTCTGAATGGGTACATCCTAAAAAGGTAGCCAATATTCATGATTCTGAAGCTTTTACCATGTTAGCAAATCAAGTTGCTATAATTTCAAGGAAGATAGAACAATTTGAAATGAATTTTTCTCAATCAAATCCGATTATTAAAGAGAATTCATTAGGCCAAATGGTAGATTCTCAAACATTAATTGAGACTTTGAATGCTATTAGTAACAAGTCAAATAACCCAATTTTGAATTACTATAATGCAGGTTGGAAAAGCCATCCTAATTTTAACTGGAATAACAATTTGGGTGGTACTAATCAGCAATGAGGAAGCAACCAAGTAAACAAATTGGGGAACTGGAACAACCAAGGTAATAGTAATTATAGACCTAATTATCCTCCAAGTTTCAATAATAATCCATAATTTAAGGATAAGAAGTTGTCTATAGAAGAAGTGGTGTTACAAATGGGAAATCAATTACAAAGTCAATGAGCTGCTATAATAAATATTAAGAATCAGTTGGGATAAATTGCTAATTCATTAAGTAACAGAACCCAATGAACACTTCTTAGTAATATAGAAGTTAATCCTAAAGACCAGAATAAAGAGAAAGTAAAGGCTGTTCAACTTAGAAGTGGAAGAGAGTTGGAAAGCAGAGTTCAAAAAGAGATTGAAGTAGAGGGAGAAGAAATTGAAAAACCTAAGAGGACAATCCAGAAGATTTTGAGAGACCTATTTCTCCACTTAAGATTGATTTAGAAAAATCTTCACCACCTCCATTTTCTCAAAGACTTCATCAACAAAAATTGGATAAGCAATTTTAAAAATTTATAGAAATCTTTAAGAAGCTTACAATTAACATTCCTTTTGCTGAAGCTTTAGAACAAATGCCAAGCTATGTGAAGTTTATGAAGGATATTCTTAACAAAAAAAGAAATTGTGAAGATAATGAGACTGTTGCACTTAGTGAGGAGTGCAGTACTATATTTCAGAAAAAACTTCTTAAAAAGCTTAAAGAAGCTAGAAGCTTCACAATTCCATGTGAGATAGGAGACAGATTTTTTGAAAAATCTTTATGTGATTTCAATGCAAGTATTAGCCTTATGACATTATCTATATTAAACGACTGGGATTAGGAGAAATATCTCCTACAACTGTAACCTTGTAACATTTCAAAATAACCAATATAAATCTTTGTATGATGGAAGAATATTCTATTACATATCCTAAGAGAGTTGTATAAGATGTTTTGGTGAAAGTGGATCGATTTGTCTTTCCTGTTGGTTTCATTATGTTAGATATTGAGAAAGACAAAGAGATATCTATCATTGTAGGGAGACCTTTCCTAGCAACAGTAAGAGTAATGATAGATGTGCAAAAAGGGGAATTAACTATGCGTGTTAATGATCAAACAATCACTTTTAATATTTCTAAATCAATGAAATACCCCGCAAAAGGTAAAGATGATGAATGTTTCAGGATAGATGCTGTGAGCTATCTTAGTGAATGCCATTTCTTATGAAGAGAATTCAGAAATGAAATAATTGGAATACGAGCAAGAAGAGGAATTAGAACAACTTAATGATTTTGTTGAAGAAAATTCAAATTTTGTTCAAGAATATTTTGAAGTTTTGGACATGACAGAAAAAGACAAATATTTTTGTCAATCAATCGAGGAACCTCCTGAACTTGAATTGAAATTTCTTCCAAAGCATTTAAAATATGGCTTTTTAGGTAATTCCTCAACTTTGTCGGTTATAATTTCCTTGAACTTAACTTCAGAAGAAGAGGAGTGTTTGCTAAAAATTTTGAAGAGATATAAGAAAGCCTTTAGATAGACAATTGGTGATAATAAAGGAATTAGTCCTTCAATTTGTATGCACATAATCCTGATAGAAGATAACTGCAAACCCAGGGTTGATCCTAAAAAATATTAAATCTCATTATGAAAGAAGTTATCAAGAAGTAGATTTTAAAGTGGTTAGATGCTGGGATTATCTATCATATTCATCGTGTTCCAAAGAAATGAGGAGTTACTCAACAAGACAAGTTACAGGATGACGAATATGTATTGATGATAGAAAATTAAACCTTGCCACCAGGAAAGATCATTTTCCATTACCCTTTCTAGATCAAATGTTGGATAGACTAGCTGGGCATAAATATTTTTATTTTCTGGATGGATATACTGATTATTACCAAATACAAATTGCTCTTGAGGATCAAATAAAAATGTTTACCAGTTCTTATGGTACTTTTGTTTTTAGAAGAATGCCCTTTAGTTTATTTAATGCTACTGCTACATTTCAAAGATGTATGATGGTTATTTTTTGTGATTTAATAGAAAAAATAATTGAAGTTTTTATGGACAAATTTTCGGTGTTTGGATCTTCATTTGAATCGTGTATTGAACATTTATCACGAGTTTAATACACTGTAAAGAAAAAAACTTAGTTCTTAATTGGGAAAATGTTAGTTTATGGTAGCAGGAGAAATTATTTTAAGACATCACATTTCTGAGAAAGATATGGAAGCAGATCCTGCAAAAATTCAAGTGATCACTAATTTACCTCATCCAACAAATGTGAGGGTAATAAGGATTTTTTTGGGACATGCTGGATTCTATAGGAGTTATATTAATGATTTTTCAAAAATTTCTAAGCCTCCATGCCATTTACTCAAGAAAGATGTGATTTTAAATTTTGATAAAGGTTGCCAAAAAGATTTTGAACTTTTAAAAGAAAGGTTAATCACTGCCAACAATTATTATGTCACCAGATTGGAAAAAACCATATAATTTAATGTGTGATGCAAGTGATTATGCTATTGGAGCTGTTTTGGGACAAAAATAAGATAAAATTTTCATAGTAGTTTACTATGCTAGTAAAACTCTTAATGTAGCTCAAATTAGTTATACCACAACTGAGAAAGATTTATTAGCAATAGCATTTCACTTTAAAAAGTTCAGATCATATTTAATTGGAACTAAATGTGTGGTGCATACTGATCATTCTACTATAATGTATTTAATGAAAAAGAAGGATGAAAAACCTAGACTAAAAAGAATTTGATTTTTAGTAATTCTACTATATTCAATTTTTTTAGTAATTTTTATAATTTGAAATGAAAGCAAACAAATACATTAACTAAATTTTTGTAAGATTAAAGCAAATGAAAAAAGAATATCTTTTCCTTACTATTTCATATCTTTTTTCCATACCGGTTCTTACATTTTCTCACAACATATATTAACATCTTAATTGGCCAAATTAAGAAATAAATGAAGTGCAAGGTTTTTAATCATCACAACTTCTTCCAACATTGATTTCCTATACTTCACACAACTTCCATCCATAACATAATTACTCTATCATTTTAAGGAAAAAGATAAAGAAAACTACTCATAATTCATGGAGAAAATAGAATCAGAGTTTGATTTAAAAGTAGAAATCATAGTGAAAACACAAGAAATCTTAATTAAAAATTAAATGTAATAACAAAGATAAAGACTTGTCTGAAAATCCTCTCCACCAAACTCTTAAATTTCCTTAAAAACTTAGTTTTTCCTTTCAATTCTCCTTACAAGGTGGTTCCTAACTCTAAGTAATCTAATTCTCTCTTATAATCCTAATAAAAACTATATTAAAGTAAGTAGAAATGGTGAAGTGGAGTGGTGTGTTACTAAAAGAACTCGCAAACACAATAAACATAAACGACACACCCTCCAACAACAACCATTTTCTGATCATCGAGTCTTATTTCTATAATTTTCCAACAGGTGCTTTCATGTCTCTTCAAATGATGTCAGAATTCAATGAATACTCCATGAGATGCATCCGTTCAAGAGTAATTTAAATTAAATTTGGCGTCAATAGGAAGTTACTCACGTTTGTGCCAAAGGATGCCTCAAATACCCCTTCAAAATGGCGCAAAAAATTATTTAAATCCTCTTAAGTAACTGTCGCGCATAAGCTCGAGGTCTTAGCGCTTAGCCGTAAGGCTCCTTTCGTGTAAGCTCTAAGTCTCGGAGCTTAGCCGGAAGGCTCTGGCGCGTGATGCAGACTTTTAATATTGCAAGAACTTATAAACTCAAATTTATATATATTTATAATGATTTTGTAAAATCCAAACTTCAACGCAAGTATACGTATCGTATCAAGTAATACAGGGCTCTAATGGAGTTCTAGTTATCGATCCCATAGGGAAGGCACGATTCTTACAATAAATAACGTAATACTGAAATCCAATACTCAAATTACAATTAAAGTTTAATATTTACTTCAAATAACAAAATGCAGAAAATAGTAACAATTAAGTAAACTACAATTACTTCTAATATCTTTAAAAAAGAATTAACTAACATACACACACTAAGCTATGTATTTGAAAGGTTTTGATATATATGAAAAGTATCTTTCCTCTTTCAATGAGTATATGATGTCTGAATGATTTGGAATGATTATTTATTGTATTGTGCCAAATAGCAACATAAATGTTTCTTTACCCTCAAAAGAGTACCCCATCTTCCAAGCATGAAAAAAACATTGACATATCCTAAGTTCAGTCACTAAATCTAAGGCTAGGTTGGGAGGATACTGGCTGTCACTACGGAGCTCCCACTCACCCTTCACCTGAAGACTAACATTCAAGTTTAGTTACTAATCATAGGACCAAATTGGGGATCTCGGCCTGTCACCCTGAAACCTCCAATTTGAAGTCCATCAAAACACATTTCCCTATTTATTTTCACTCAATTCCCATGAACTACGCAATTCATCCATGGACATTGAATGGATTCTTCATTATTGTTGAAGGACACTAAATCCTTTCAGAGTTAATTTTCAACAAAAAATTTTAACAATTCATTTGGCCACATCAAAAAGTAAATTAAGTTCGAAATGAAAAACCATCACAATTTCTTCAATACTTTAAAAGCACTTTAAATCCACATCATCACATCATCACATCTCTATGCAAGAAGAAAGACAAAGGAGACTACTCAGAATTCTTAGAGAAGACACAATAAAACATGGATTTTATATATAAAGGAAAAGTCATACAAAACAAATACAACTTATCTCTTTCTCTTCCCCAATGTAAACCCCTTGAAGTTCCTTTGAATCCTTTTCTCTCTTCTTTGCAACACTCAATTCCCTCTTTAGAATGGAAATGAGGAAGCAATCTCTCACTTTACTCCTTCTCCTTCACTCCTTAGAGAAGAATCCCTCTCAAATTCTCACATCTACACTCTTCTCTTCTAAGCCCTAACACACAACACACTCACACACCCACTAGAACTGTCTAACACCACCCTAGAACCACACCAAAACCACCCATTTTGTCCAAAAACAGTTACTTATAAGTTAGAAACGAAATCCCAAGAGTTTTCTTAAGCATCCCTTCAAAAATTCGCATAAACTCTTCAAATTTGAATTGCACCGACAATTTTTTTTTTTAAAAAAAATTTAGTAAATGACAACAATTTAAAGTTTAGAAATCTCTTAGGTAAAGGTTAATGAAAAATAGGAGTTCCTATCTTATTCAGAAATACTTTTAGATTTGTCAAAATATAAGGTTTAGACATTTTATTTTCTTTAATAAAAATATTGATACTGACTATATTATATTCATGAGCATCAAGATTTTCTCAAATCTTATACTATGAAAAGATCAGGCGTAGAACCAATTTTCTATTAGACCCTTAAATCCTCAGGCTTCTCCTTTCTTTTTCACATACTATTTTATTTTATTTTATTTTTTTATAAGCAAGGATTACTATATCTGTATAGGCTTTTAATAATTTTGAATTCCACCATTCCTTTCGTAAAGTATAATGTAGATATATATCTTTTACTTAGAAATATAATAAAATTTTTGGAAATTATTTTCAATAAAAGAAATTTAAATATTAAAAGTAAAATTCTAATCCTTCAATTTTTCAAAAAATACAACTTTTCCTACTAAAGATAGTTACAAAATATTTATCATTTCTTCACTAAGAAATTTTTAACTTAAAATTTTTCATCATTATTGTAGATTTTAACTAAATTCTCTTATTCATTTATATATTCAAAATTTACTTCCCTAATATAACTTCATACACATAAATATTTTTCAATCAAATCAAATTTATTTTTAGCACATTTGAGAACAAATAAAATTTAAGTTTTTGAAATATGTTTTTCATTCCCCCCAAACTTTAAAGTTTTTGTTATAATAAAACATTTAAGCATAGTAAGACGATACAGGGGTAAGAATTGACAACTAGAAGTATCATGCTTGCAGGAATTTTTATATCATAAATATGCAAGTATAACAATTAAAAATAGGAGTATAAAAAACTAACTCAAACTTTAATTTTACATTTTATATAAAAGAAGTTCAAAAGACTTCTAAAGTAGTGGAGGTAATAAAAGCAAATTCATACATACTTAAACAGAAATCCACAACTAAAATATATGGTAGTAAATTCAAAGTTAAGGATAAAACTAAATAGTTGATTTTAATAGTGTTCTAAACCCTCTTAATAGTTTCTGGATAATTTCTACACTAACAAACAAAATACACAATGACTTTGTTGACACATTTACTACCACAAAAACACTAAACATTCACATCATATAACACAAATAATCAACATCCACAAATAACATAAAAAAAGTAAATTAGTTCACCAACCAGTACATTAGTTTGTTCAACTAAAAATACAACAGAAAACTCTAAATAATTACCACAAATAAAAAGTTCATAAATCATACAAAATAACATAAAAGTCCAAACATACAATATAACATAAAAGTTCACAACACATAATACTCATCATCATTCTCATCATTATCTCCTTCGTTCCAGGCATGTGTAGGCTCATATGGGGTATAGTGTGGATGTGGGGTAACATACCACTATAATCTCCTATAATCAGTCTATCTATATAACTGTGTTAATTCTCTTCATACGCACTATGTTTCTGCAGATGCTCCTATATATGATCTACCTTTCCTTCAATATCATGTACTCGATCGGTACTATAAGTAATATTATCTTTCATTCTATTCAAAAGTTCTATTTGTGAATTAGTATACTGACCTGATGATGCATGAGCGGTTGAAGCACGAGATGTGGATGCAGCAGAAGTAGAAGCATCTGATGTTCAAGAGAATCCTCCTCTCTAGTCAAAAATAGAATGCTCAGCGTAAGTCTTCACATTCACACTGGTAATGTGCTTAAGAGACTCAAGCACCTCTTCCCAATTATCTGATCTCACACCAGCCTGCTCACATAATGAATGATTAAGGGAAGAAAATCACATACCTCCAGTAGTAGTAGCTCTGACAGAACTCCAAATACAATCATAAATAATCTTTTCGATATCAATTGCCTTCCCCTGCTGAATACAATAATTAATTGTGTCTCTTTCTCTCGCGACTTCACTTAAATGATTGGTAGGAATCAGTTTGGATGACATAAAGTAATGACATGCCTTAGAGGTGGAATTTAACTTTGAGGCAGGGAAAACTCTTCTTTTATTTGTTATTTTCCATAATCTTCTTCCATCAGTCAAAGCAGAAATAATTTTATCCAATTCCTCCTTCGTAGGATTATAATTAGAATAAAAACATAATGTAATTGGTGGAAACAGGTAATACTAGTTAATTACCTCGGGCGTGAAATGAACTAACTGCCCTTGAATCAACAGAAAACTTTCTTCTGCCTCAGGGAGATTTGCATAAAAATTATGCACAACAGAAATAACAGCTACGACCATGAAACAATAAAATCTTTCCCAAAGTCTTTTAACGATCATATCATCTATCTCACCACCGGGCTTGTCAGAGCCACGCTTCTGAATCAATTTACATGACTGTAGTGCTTACATGTAACGATCCTGAGCCTTCGAACTAACAAACTTGTCTGAATCAAAAGTGATTCTCCCCTTCTTTTTTTTTGAGTCATTTCTAAAACTTACATAAAAATTACCATAAATTCCAAAATTAGGCTAAAATCACTAAACTCAACTTCTAAAAGCTGAAACTACTAAATCTAAGTAATTTCCAAAGCTTTTACTCAAATTTTCACCTTGAATAGTAAATTTCAGATTATTCCACAATGTTCCTCAAATACATGGTGAAAATAAAACATTTTTACATTGGAGTAGTGCTCTTACCTTAAGAAGATCAAACCTAGCAAATTTATCTTGAAACTACTAAAAAATAACAAATTTGGAGATCTCGGTCGCGAACTCTGAATGAAGAAGATGACGGGGAGAAGAAAAATGGATATTTTCAGGTTTTTAACACCTGCAAACCAGTTTTCGTGAATCAGTGCCTAAGAGCGAATGTTCAGTGCTTAGCCACGAAGCTTTAGTGCGTAAGAGCGGGGACTCGACATTTTCCCTTGAATTGAATAATTTCAATTTTATTGCTAAATACACTTTTAAGCTCTAAACAGTCTTAATAAGTTATCTTCTCCTTGTATTCTTCTTATCTCCATAATCACGCATTAATTCAAAAATAGATTCAATACAAGTTTCACACAAATAAACACTTCATTACCAATGAACAAATAAGTACAAAATACAAATCTTCAACCCAAGATTCTTGGATAAGATCTCATTTCTTACTCACACTTTAACACATTAAACAAAACACAAAACAAACACTTAAGACACAACAAACTTATAACACAAAAACAATGCATAAAACACTAAACACTAACAACTAAACAAGACTAACTAACATCTTAATACGATATAAGAACTTAATTCCATTCTCTATTCGGTGGAACATATCTAGAACCTCCATTAGTTCCTTCTGAACCATTTGGTATATAAATTTGATAAAACGGGCGATGGTTGAAATCTCTTACCGAATTTTCTTCTATCCACTTATTCTTAAAAAACACCGCTTTATCCACCTCTTTAATACGACTAGTATGATTAAATTTCATCTTTAAGTGCCATCCAATATGCACTAAATGTGTGTTAGTTTCATTTACATTTGCTTCAATTGACACCACATTAACCTCGATCTTTGCAATCTTCTCTGCTATTCTTAAAATACTAACGGCTAAAAATCCGTTGTATAACTCTTGCGCGCTCTCACAAATGAATTTCTTCATGTTCGCATCCTCTTTCTTCATAATTTCACTCTCCCAAGAAGAAATTTTTGTAACTTAAACTCTTCTTTTGGGCATTTAGGATGAAAATTTGAAATGGGGTGAATATCTCTTCATCCGGTTCCTATTTATAGACTTCAGATGCTCTAAAACCGTCCTCCCACATTCGCAAACCATCAAATTACATTTCATACAACTTCCCCATGATTAGGACTTCTAGAACCCCATTTTCACATTTTCCATAACTCCGGAACCAAAGCGCTAACTGCTGGCGCTTAGCCGCCAGTGCTCATTTTAGCAAAGCTCTTCTAAATGTCCAAATAATCATTTTAACTCATCCAAGTTATCAATTAAGGTCTCATTAATCTCCACTAACATAGTATAATCAAATTACTACCACATATTTCTTACTTTAAACCTAACAACAAAACACACAAAACATACTCAAAACAAAGCACGCCAATAACTATTGGTTGCCTCCGATAAAGCGCTTGTTTTTATGTCGTCAGCTCGACATACCTAGTGCTTACTCTGGGAGACCCAACATCATATTTTTATCAAGTTTAAGTGGATCTACTAAGAAATATGGTTTCAAT
This sequence comes from Papilionanthe hookeriana x Papilionanthe teres, assembly GCA_022702705.1. Lineage (NCBI taxonomy): Eukaryota > Viridiplantae > Streptophyta > Magnoliopsida > Asparagales > Orchidaceae > Papilionanthe > Papilionanthe hookeriana x Papilionanthe teres. The sequence continues at coordinate 28,532,613 of CM040425.1, forward strand.
CAATGACCATTCACTTTGAATATTTTCTCAGTTTTAAGATCTTTAATATTCACAGCTCCATAGGGATATACTTTTATTACAATAAATTGGGTCATACACTTGGACTTAGGTTTTCCAACAAATAATCTTAATCTGGTATTATATAGCAAAGCTTGTTGTTCTGGCTCAATATTTTTATTCAGAATCCTACAATCATGCCACATCTTCATCTTTTTTTTATATAACTTAGCACTTCCATATGATTGTTTCCTTATCTTTTAAAGCTCATTTAATTGCAATAATCTTTTCTCACCAGCATCCTTCAAATTATAATTGAGCTCTTTAATATCCCAATATACTTTATGCTCAATTTTAACTGTTAAATGACAAGCTTTCCAAAAAATTAGCCTATATGGGGACATTCCTATAGGAGTTTTATATGCAGTCATATAGGCCCACAAAGCAAAATCTTGTTTGATTGACCAATCCTTTTTTTTTAGATTAACAGATTTCTCCAACAATTTTTTAATTTTATGATTGGATAATTCAACCAAACCACTTGTCTGAGGATGATAAGCAGTAGCATTCTTATAGTTGATATGCTATTTCTTTACTAATTTCTTCATAATTGCATTTTTAAAATGACTTCCCCCATCAGTTATGATTACTTTTGGCATTCCAAATCTACAAAATATGTTCTTTCATAAAAACTTTTCAACACTTCGAGCATCTCATTAAGGTAATGCAACAACTTCTATCCATTTAGATACATAGTCTAATGCTAACAATATGTATAAATTTTTGAAAGATGGTGTAAATGGTCCCATGATATTTAATCACCAAACGTCAAATATTTCAACTTCCAACATATAATTGAGGGTCATCTGATTTCTTCTAGAAATATTGCCTACATGCTGACATCAATCACAATTTTTAATATAAGCATTAACATCCTTAAAAATTATAGGCCAATAAAATCTAGATTGCAAGATTTTATATTCGGTTTTATCAACACCAATGTCCCCCAAAATCAGAATCATGATATTTTTGAATAATTTCATAAATTTCTTCTAAAGGTACACATCTTCAAATAATTAGATCATTTAATTATTTTTATAAAAATGGGTCGTCTTAAAAATAAGTCTTAGCTTCAGATAAAATTTTTTTCCTTTGTTGGTATGTAAAACCAAAGGGTATAATGTCACTAACAACAAAATTCACAATGTCGGCATACCAGGAACACGCCACTCATTGATAGTGAACTATTTTTCATCAAGAAACTGTTCATTAAATTAGTCATCAGGACAGAGAGATTTTTCATTTTCAAGCCTGGACAGATGATCAGCAATTTGATTATCAACACCTTTCCTATCCACTATCTCAAAGTCAAATTCTTGTAAAAGAAGAACCCATCCTATTAGTCTTCATTTTGCATCCGTCTTTTTCATTAAATATTTAATAGTAAAATGATCAGTATGCACTACACATTTTGTTCCAATTAAATATGATCTAAATTTATCAGAAGCATATACTATAACTAATAAATTTTTCTCAGTTGTGGTATAATTAATTATAGCTTCATTAAGAGTTCTACTAGCATAGTAGATCACTTTGAAAATCTTATCATGTTTTTGTCCTAAAACAGCTCCAATAGCATAATTACTTGCATCGCACATTAATTCAAAAGATTTTTCCCAGTCTGGTAAAACAATAACTGGTGCAGTGATTAATTTCTCTTTTAGCAGCTCAAATGCTTTTAGGCATTCTTCATTAAAATTAGAAATTGCATCTTTTTCCAATAAATGGCATAGGGACTTAGCAATTTTTGAAAAGGCTTTAATATAACGCTAGTAGAATCCAACATGTTCTAAAAAACTTCTAATCTCCCTTACATTTGTTAGGCAAGGTAAATTAGCGCTCACTTGAATTTTTGCAGGGTCTACCTCTAAACCTTTTTGTGATATATAATGTCCTAAAACAATTCCTCCTACTACCATAAATTGACATTTTTCCTAATTAAGGTCTAAATTTATTTCTTCACAGCGTTTAAAAAATTTATATAAGTGTTCTAAACATGATTCAAATGAAATTACAAACACTTAAAAATCATCCATAAACACTTTAATTTCTTTTTCAATTAAATCGCAGATAATTATCATCATACATCTTTCAAATGTAGAAGAGGCATTACATAAAGCAAAGGGCATTCTTCTAATAAAAAATGTACCGTAAGGACTGGTAAAAGTTGTTTCTCTTGATCCTCAGAAGCATTTTGTATTTGGTGATAACCAGTATATCCATCTAGAAAATAAAAGTATTTATGCCCAGCTAGTTTATCCAACATTTGATCTTGAAAGGGTAGTGTAAAATGATCTTCCTAGTGGCAAGATTTTATTTTCTATAATCAATGCATATTTGTCATCCTATCACTTGTATTATTGGTATTAGTTCATTCTTTTCATTAACAGTTACAGTTACTCCTCCTTTCTTAGAAACAAAGTGAATAAAACTAACCCATGCACTATCTGAAATAGCCACTTTAAAATTTCTTTCTTAATAACCTTGGGTTTGCAGTTTTTTTCCATAAGGATTCTGTGCATACAAATTAAGCCTAAATATTGATTAAGGCAAAATTCTTCAAAATTACAATTTTGCCCCTAAGGCCTTAGTACTTCATAATTAATCAAATTTAACTCAAATTACTTCAAAATTCTTATGCTACCCCACTCATGGGTTAATTAAAGCATTAGAGGAGAACTTGATATTTTTTTTAATTTAATTTAATTTATATAATTATTTTCATGCAAAATAAGGATTTTCAAAGAAATTTCAATAACTTGTAAAACTAAAACATATGTCTCAAAGGAAATTGTTGGAGGTTCACATAGATCAGAGAATCACTTGGACCAAATTTCATAATTTTTTGAATTTTAATTTAATTATTTTCATTATTTCAAGTTTTGGAGTATTAGTTAAATATAAAATAGTATATAATTGGAAAAGAGTGTTTTATATTTTCCTTAAATCTCTCTAATGTCAGGGAACCAGGGGACTAAATTTTATATTTTTGTGATTTATATTTTAATTATTAGAATTATTTTAGTGAGAAATTAAGGAAATTCCATTTTAGCCTTTAAAAATAATTTTAACCCTTTAAAATTTAATATCTCTACTTAGAGGGTTAGGAAAATTATTCCAATTGTCCTTAAGTGATTAGAAGGCAATTTAGAACATTTCCATCAATTTTATTAATTTTGTGATTTTTATTAAATTTTAATTATTTAAATATTAAAATAATGTTTAAAAATGAAAAATTTATTTTAATTACAATCTTATTTTTCAAGTGCCCTCTAATCATAGAGAACTCCAAAAATTAGTTTGGTATTTTTTTAATGTGTATTTTAATTATTAGAATTATTTTAATGCCAAAAGTGCTATTTAACTTAGAAAATTCATTTAAGTGTTTAAATTAACTCCAATTGAATTGAAAATTTTATGGTAAGTTTTTCTGACCTTAAATTACAATGGAGAATTAATTTTAATTTATTTTTATTTATATTTAATCCCATTTATTTTTATTTAGCATTTATGGTTTAATTACAGTTAATGTTATACTTAATGAGTTAAACTTTGCATTTTTCCTATATTCCTCTGGTCACAATGAACCTACCAAAATTTACTTTGGATTTTTTTCATAAATGTTTTGATTATTATAATTTTTATACCAAAAACAGACACCTTCAACCTGAAAAATAGAGATCTCCTTATAAGGATCTCCCCTGGCCTTGGAAAAATCATGGAAGATCCCCAATGACAGAGTGAACAAAAGCCCTAAATTTCACGCCATGATGAAATGTCCATGCAAATGGAGAATCAAAATAAGGAATACTGTATTAATTATTTTAAAAAAATATACATCAAATAAACACGAAACAATTTCCATATTATTCCCCTCAATTCACTGAGCAAGAGAGTATTTTTGTTTTATTTTTATGATTTTTCTACACCAAGTAAAAAATTAAGGTTAGCTGAATTAAATAAATCCATTTAATCCTTATTTTCTCACGTAAGTTACACAGAGCCAACTCATCCTAAGGTGGCTCCGAAGATACACGGGACGCATTCTTATTTGACGCCGCCCTCCAGGTCACCACACACTTTATGTCTCAGAGTTCTGTCCGACACAATCTCAGCCATATGTCCATTACACGCTTGATCCAATGACACTCCTTCATCATCTTTGACTGGTTCATCCCGAGAACCGTCCACCTTCTAGCCCCAAGAAATCAAGCTAGACTCAACAAAATTGCATGGGGTTTGTTTTTATGGACTCATCTAACCTAGATGAACCTAGCTATAAGGTTAAACTAGACGGAAATCAACTCAACATGCATGTAGGATCAAAAATGGCTCAGGATGAAGGTGAATTTCAATACCTTTGTCTGAGAGGAGAAGCCTCAATCAGATGGTTGTGGCTGCTTTGATTGGACCCAACGAGCTTCCAGATGAAGCCTCTAGTCGTAGTGAAGTTTCTAGACCCAAGTTCTATCAAGCTTGATTTTTGGTGATGAACAAAGTCTGGTATGGGGGCTCTCTGTGATGGGGCTTTGATGGGGGTACTTCTTTTTCTCTGGTGATGGTGTAGAGCGAGTTGGTTTAGGATTTTTGGCAGTGGGGAGGTGCAATTGAAATTGTCCTAGTTTCGGTTGGAATCTCAGTGGGGAAATTTCTATGGATAGTGAGGATTAGAGTTGGAAGATCGTGGGCTTGCACTAAAGAGGTCTCAAGGAAGCTCTGGAAGCAATTTGGCAGAGTTTCCTTAAGAAAATTCTAGCACATATCTATGGTCATAGAGAGCTCAATTTATAGCCATGGCCATTGAGCTAAGCTCAGAGCTGGGATATGGGTGAAATTAACTGCTTAGGTGGAAGTCAGCAAGGCACAAGTGACCAATCAGGGTTGGATTGGACAGCTTAGGGGGTGTGTTTGAGTTCAAATGGGGAGGTGGTGTCTCTCAGTTTGGGCTCCTCCGGTGACTGGGCCGACCAGCTGACCTGACCGCAATTACGCAAGTAAAGTAGCTTATAAAATTATTGTCAAACTTGACCCCAAATCAGATTAAGCGGCTAATGTATAATAATTAAAGATTAAAGTTTTTATAAATAAATATAAATCATACACTAAGGGTACTACACAAGTATACTTATCGTTTCAAGTAATATAAGGCTTTCTTTTAAAACCACAGTATCGATCCCATGGGGAAGTTAAGTAAAATTAAGAAAGAAAGAAGAAAAATCTATTTAAAAGCCAATCAGCTAAAAGTAAAAATATGCAAGTTACTTAAGTAACAATTGTAAGTAAGAAGGTAATTTAATGCTTTAACAAAATTAACAAAGATTCTTTCCCCATACGAAATATTTCATGAGTAGTAAACATCTAATGTTAGCTTGAGAACTTTGAGAATGAGGTATTGTGAGAAATAGAAGCTTACATATTCTTTACCTTTGTTACAGTGCATAAAGAACATTGATTAGTTTTTGAAGATTGGATCAGGATGTATTATTAATAGTAAGGACAAATTCTACACTCTCACTTCTAGATTCCCCCAAGGGTACCTATGGTCGGGCCTACTAGTGACCTGTCACCTCTTCTTAAACCTAATTGATAAAATTTAACCTGTCACTCTAAAAACATATTCAGTTCTACACCCTTCAAGAATTATCTCCCTATCTATTTGCACTTCCCCCTTCAAGGATTTACCATCTACCTTTCCAAGATGAATGTGATACATACAAGTTAAGAACTCTTAGCCCACAGTCAGATCTTAATAATTCTCCACAGATTTTAACGATACAAGAGGCCATTTTCTAGGGTAAATGAAGACCAGGTAAGGTATCATCACAAATTATGGAAGAATAAAAACAAAGTTCTCAAAACCAAATTAAATCCTCTACTAAATAATTTCATATTCATAGGGGGAAAGAGAAGAAGACTACTCAGAAAGCATATGATTCACACCACAAATCATATTTATATAATTCAAATTCAAAGTACAAAACTTAAGAACCAAGTTATAAATACTTGTCTGGAATGATATCTAAGCAATCCTTTGAAGTTTCTCTGACTCCGACTGACTTTTACAAGATTCCAACTCCAGCAATCACACTAAAACACTCTATAATCTCACTAAAGTAAAGTGAATAACACTCCACACTCTTTAACTAACTTACAATACACGCCTCTTTCACTCTTACAACACCTACACACTCCCCACAACAACATTTTTGTTGTAGAATTGTCCTATATTTATAGATCTTCGAAAATGACTAGGGGTTGCTTCAGGCATCTCTTCAAAATTTGTCCCCATTTAATTAATATTATAGAATTTAACTGTGGAGCCTAGGCGCCAATTTCTTGCACAAATGGACCTGTCCTTTCAGGTTTTGAGTAACACCACTTCGTTGAAAAATAGATTCCCCGTGTCTATATTCATTGTATCTTGTTTATAACATATGAGAGTTTGTCCAGAGACTTTTAGATTGCTTCTGAGGCATCAATAACCGTCACAAAACCGTCCAAGAATTCTCTAGATTCCACTGCTGATTCTGGCGACTGGGTACCAGAATCAGCCTTTTTTTCTTCTTTTCTTCGCTTGATTCATTTTTACTCCTTTTACTCCTTTTTTGACTATTTTTCTTCATAAACTCATTTTCTTGTACCTGTAACCAAAACATAAGAAATAACTTTCCTTAAAGCATAATATCCTTAAAATATTATTTAAAAATGATATAAAATTTTAGGTAATTTTAAGGTGGATCAATTCCCCCAAACTTAAACGTTGCTTGTCCTCAAGTAACTTTTTACTACTAAAAATAATAATCTATGGAGAAAAAATTTCTTTAAGATTTCTATAACTGTTAGTTTTATAAATAGAATAATGAAACTTAAGAAAAAACTTTTTTAATAACTTAAGCTAAAATCAAATTATGTAAAATATTTAATAATTAAGTGTTAAGAACTCTCTTCTCCTATCTATTTCAAGAAAATAATTGTAATTTGTCATATTAAAAATATGTCGATAATTTATAAGAAAAAGATTTTCATGATAACTCTACTAATAAGGATGCTTATACATGAAACTTATGTAAGAAAATGTAATTAAGTCTCTTTCTGTATGATAATTCAAGTGAAACCTGTTTTTGATTAGACATCTCCTCAAGCTTCTCCTCACTTATTCTTTTTCTTTTCTTTTTCATATTTGGATTGATTTTCAATCCTTTATATTTTTTCTTCTCTTTTTCGGGGATTGTTTTCAATCCTCTCTCCTTTTTTTTTCTTTTTAAAGTTAGGATATCTATATCTGGATAGCCTGTTAATGATTTTGAACTTCACTATCCTTAACTTATATTTAAAGACTTAACACATTTTTCACTTAATGAATATGTGTTTAGCAAAAATATTTTCCATAGAGTTTCAATTCTATCTTCTCAAGTAAACATCTAGATTTCTTAATACTTTAAAAAATATAATATTTTTTTAATTTAGATATTTGAATCAAAATTCTTACACTCTTTCATTAAATAATTACAATTTTTAGAATTATCCCTCGTTATAAAAAATATTTTTATAAGTTTATTATAATATTAATGAAAACAACAACATATCTATCTTAAATGAACTTTTCTTCCATAGGTTATGTTATTAATTTTTGAAAATATCGCTTACTAAGGAAAATGAAGTTTAAAATTAAGTCCCTTTTCCTCCCCCAAACTTAGTTCTTTTTAATAAGTTTTGTATATTTTGTAATATGAAAATTTAAACTAAGCAGAAAGAAAAAGGTGCGATATTTAAGTTTTTAAATACAATAGAGTAATACAGGTATATGCAGCAATATAAAAGAGTAACAAAGTGAATAACATATGAAAACTAAACTCTTTAACAATTTTAAACAATAAAATCAACAGAAGCATAAATAGGATTAAGTTCTAAGCATTCTAACAACAGAAACTTAACTGAGTTACTACAAAGTACTCTTACAGTGCAATAATACTGAAAAGGTAAAAACACACACAAATACATAACTAAAGCAAAGCATAAATAAAGTCTAATCATCCTCAGTCTCCTCATCTCAGTCGAAGGAATCATCTGGAATAGAACTTATGGGATTAATCCATGGGGTGAATTTAGGACAAGTAGAAAATTCTATATTCATATCACCCTTCAAGAATTTCACAAGAGAATCATTATATTCCCTTTATAGTCACTCTTCCTCTGTATATAATCAGACACATGATCGATTTTACTATCCATATCATCTACTCTGCATTGCATCAAGAATATATCACTTTGATGCTCCAAGTACCTCTGACAAATAGCATTCCACACATCTAGTGGAGGCTCAGAAGTAGAGGTGGAAGGTCTGGGTGCAGAAGTAGAGGGCATAGAATAAGTGAATGCTCCAAAACCTTAACTTTTTGTTTTTCCATAAATATCCACATGAAATTTTCCAATTGGCTTTAGTGGCTTAAGTATCTCTTCAGAATGAGAGTAAGTAATACCGGCATTCTTGCAAATCGAGAAGATGAGAGTCGGGAAGCCTAAACCAGAAATAACACTTCCTCTAGCTAAAGTGTTGATTACATCATATATAATGGCTCCCACATTGATTGGCTTTATTTCTTGAATGCGATAATTTAAAATAGCTCTTTCTTTCGTCACTTCACTCAGGTGATTTGATGGAAGAATGCGAGCAGAAATAAAGTAGTGCCAGACTTTAGAAGTAGCATTAAGCATAGAAGAGACCACTGATTGTTCTGAATTTTCCAAGATTCTCTTCCATCAGTCAAGTAGGCTAACATCTCATCAAGCTCTCCTTCAGACGGAGTAAAAACGTCGTAGAAGCAGTCTATAGCAGGGGGTAGGTCATAAAACATGTTGATTACTTCAAGAGTGAACTCAACTTCCATCCCCCTAATATAAACTTTATTATCGATTGTTACAAGAAAATTTGCATAAAATTCCCGAACAACAGAAATAATGGCCACAGCAGAAAAATAACAAAACTGCTCCCACTTTCGAGCAACAATAATATTTTCGATCGAGCTGTCGGGATGATAAAAACTTCATTCTACAATGAATTTGCGAGCCGACACGAATTCGTTGTAGCGCACTTGAGCACTTGTGCTAGCAAAATTTAACTGATCAAATTTGCTTGGCTCCTTTCCTCACTTGGATTTTGGTGCCATTCTGTAATTTTGAAAATAATTCCAAAAAATTTATAAAATCCATAACATGGCACTAAATCAAAGCTTAAAATACTAAATTAAGCTTAGATCCATGGATTTTCCACTTAAAAATAAAAATTTTCTTCCAAAATTTTGGCACTATTCATATGTAGAGAAATCCATGGTGAAAACTCAAAATAAATATACCAAAATATAGATCTAGCCTTGAGATGTTGAAATCCAGAGTTTTTACGCTTCGAAACTTCACGAATTAAGCTCAAAATGGAACCCTAGGACAGGTTTTCACGAGTTTTGGGGAAGTAGAAGAAGTTTGGGCGCTTTAATGGTGATGGGATCGATTTTAAGGCCGAAATCGGGTTCAGGTGAACAGGAGCCTAGGTGCCAATTCTGGCGCCTAGGCGCCAGAATTGCCCAAAATTTCGAAAAATTCCCAATTTTTTTTACATTTTGTTATTTATGTGTTCTAACATCTGTAAACTTAAAATCACATCATAAACTTCATCAAACATATCCCATAAAATATTTAAGTCCAAAATAGATTCCAAATTTAAGATATATTCCCAATACAACTTAATACATTCTAAACTCATATTTTACATCATTTCATTTCAGATCTTAAAGATAAAATTAAAAAAAATATAGAAAATACAAATAAACAACTTCTCACATGTCACAACAACATATAACAATCACACAAATCACTTACACAAAACATTTCCAAATCACTTAACACTTAACTATTACAATTATTTTCTCCACATAAATTCACCCTAATTTCTTGGATTCACATCAGAACCTTCATTAGTTCCATAAGGTAATTCACTATAAACAAAGGAATGGAAGAAAGGGACACGAGGAAATTCCAAGGTTGTCTTTTCATCGATCTAATTGTTCTTAGCATACATGGTTGTCTGATAATCTTCAAAGGCTACCAAATGATCAGATTGAACCTTCATTTGCCACTCCATATGCTCATATTGATGGTACCTTTCTTGCAACCTTTCTCCAATATGAACCAATTATTCTTCAATCATCTAAAGTTGACCAAATAACTTATCCAACGTCATGGCTAGGTAGCCATTAAAGTAAGTTTGTGATTCCTTGTGCACAAACTTGGCTTTTCCTCCATTCTCTATGTTTAATCTCTCCATGGAAGCAATCAAATCTCTCTTCTCTCTCAAAAGTATAGTTTCAGGTAGAAAATCTGATGGCCTGGCTTTTGAGGATGAAGAAGTAGTGATTTATAGGGAAATGAGTGGGTAAAAACTGCTGTGGGGTGGTTTTTCCATGATACAGAGCTGTGGCGCCTAGGCGCTAATGTTGGCTCTTAAGCGCCAGGATTTCAGGTGTCTGGCGCTCAGGCACCAGTTTTGGCGCCTAGGCGCCAAAATCCTGAAAATCACTGGTTTGCCCTTCGTCAAAATTTTTACAAGTTTCATACCAAATTAAGGTCTAAAAATGTGGATCAAAAGATATGTAACTAAGTGAAGTCACATATAAAACACTCTCGATATCAAAACAAATAAAATCATATTATGGGTTGCCTCCCACAAAGCACTTGGTTTAATATCATCAGCCCGACATAACCAAATGTTTACTACAAATGGGTTAAATTTAGCACATCCTTAAAAGACGACACACTTCCTCCAATATAGGGCTTCAATCTTTATCCGTTTACTTTAATTACAAAATCTGTTTTCAGATTTATTATATCCACTGCACCATAAGGATAAACTTTCTTAACAATAAAAGGCCCTGTCCATTTGGATTTTAATTTTCATGGAAACAATTTTAATCTGGAATTGTATAGTAAAACTTCTTGTCCAGGCTCAAAAGTCTTTATAAAAATTCTTTTATCATGAATTTTCTTCATTTTCTCTTTACAGATTCGAGCACTTTCATAAGAATCATTTCTAATTTCTTAAAGTTCATTCAATTGCAATAATTATTTTTCTCCAGCATCACTTAATTTGTAGTTAAACTATTTAATTGCCCAATAAGCTTTATGCTCCAATTCAACAAGTAAATGATAAGGTTTTCCAAAGATGAGTCTATATGGTGACATTTCAATAGGAGTTTTATAAGCAGTCCTATAAGTCCATAAAGCATCATCGAGTCTATCAGCCCAATTAGTTAATTTTGGGTTAACTGTTTTGTCTAAAATTATTTTAATCTCCCGATTTGAAACTTCAGCTAATCCACTAGTTTGGGGATGATAAGCTGTTCAAATTCTATGTTTAATCCCAAATTTACTCAATAATATCCGAATCATAAAATTCTTGAAGTGACTTCCCCCATCAGTGATAATTATTCGTGGCATTCCGAATCTAGTAAAAATATTTTTAGTTAAAAATTTTTCAACACTTTTGACATCACAATGAGGTAAAGCTTTTGCTTCAATCCATTTTGAAACATAATCAACAGCCAATAATATATAAATTTTTCTTGAAGAAGGTACAAATAGTCCCATGAAATCTAAACCCAAGACATAAAAAATTTCTACTTCCAAACTAAAATTTAGAGGCATTTCATCCCTCTTAGAGATATTTCCTATACGTTGACATCGATCATAGGATTTAACAAAACTGTTAAAATACCTAAATAATGTAGGCCAATAAAATCCAGATTGTAAAATTTTAAAAGCAGTTTTATCAATTCCAAAATGCCCGCCAAATTCAGAATTGTGACATTTTTGAATAATCTAGTAAGCTTCTTAATAAAAAATACATCTTCGTATAATAGAATCCTTACATTGTTTAAACAAAAAGGGGTTATCCCAAAAATAAAATTTCACATCATGTAAGAACTTCTTCTTCTGATGATGATCTAATCCATATGGTATAATGTTACTAGCTAAATAATTAACTATATCAGCATACCATTGGATTAATCCATCAGAAATAATATAAAGTTATTCATCAGGAAAACATTCATTTATTTCTTCCTTATCTTTCATTTCCTTATTATATTTGATTCTTGATAGATGATCGGCGATTTGATTATCAGACCCTTTTCTATGAACTATTTAAAAGTCAAATTCCTACAAAAGAATAATATATCTAATCAATCTTGGTTTAGCTTCTTTTTTAGTCATCAGATATTTAATAGCTGAATGATCCGTATGCACTATACATTTATTCCCAAGTAAATATGATAAAAATTTGTCAAAAGCATGTACTATAGAAAATAGCTCTTTTTCCAGTAGTAGTGTAGTTAATTTGAGCTTCATTAAGAGTTTTACTGGCATAATATATAACCTTAAACAACTTATCATATCTTTGCCCTAAAGTTGCCCCTATAGTGTAATCACTCGCATCGCACATTAACTCAAATGATTTTTCCCAATTAGATGCAACAATGATTGGTGTTGTGATTAAATTTTATTTTAATAAGTTAAAGACATTTAGGCAACTTTCATCAAATTCAAATTTTATATCTTTTTCTAAAAGATGGCATAAAGGTTTAGTAATCTTGGAAAAATCTTTAATATATCTTCTATAAAATCCAGCATGTCCAAGAAAACTTCTTATACCCGTTACATTAGTTGGGGTTGTAATCCAGCAATATATTAGATTTTTGCTTGGTCAACTTCCATCCCATTTTTAGAAATTTTATGACCCAGTACAATTCCTTCCGTGACCATAAATTGACACTTCTCTTAATTCAGAACTAAATTTGTTTCTTGACAGTGCTTTAACACTTTAGTTAAATTATGTAAGCAAGAATCAAAAGAAGTTCCAAATACAGAGAATCATCCCTAAAAAATTTAATTGCTTTTTCAATTAAGTCACAAAATTGCCATCATACACCTTTGAAAAGTAGCAGGTGCATTACATAACCCAAATGAAATTCTTCAAAAAGCAAATGTTTTATAAGGACTTGTAAACGTAGTTTTTTCTTGATCCTTAGGAGTTATAGGTATTTCATCATAACCAGAATATCCATCCAAAAAGCAAAAATATGAATGTCCTGCTAATCTATCCAGCATTTGATCTAAGAATGGAAGAGGAAAATGATCTTTCCTGGTGGCGGCATTTATTTTCTGTAATCAATACAGATCCGCCAACCAATCACTTGTCTTGTAGGAATTAAATCATTATTTTCATTTTCAACAACAGTCACTCCTCCTTTCTTTTGAACGCAATGAATAAGACTAACCCAAGGACTATCAGATATTGGATAAATAATTCCAGCATCCAACCATTTCAACATTTCTTTCTTAACAACTTCTTTCATAATTAGGTTTAATCTCCTTTGAAGTTCAATATTGGGTTTACTGTCATCTTCCAATAATATTCGGTGCATACAAATTGAAGGGATAATTCCTTTAATATCTGCTACTGTCCATACAAAAGCTTTTTTTACAGTTTTAACACTTCAAGCAATTTTATCTCTTGTTTTGTAGTTAATTCAGAAGTTATAATAACATGTAAAGTTAATGAATTTCCGAAAAAGGCATACTTTAAATGAGAGGGTAATTCCTTCAATTCTAATTTAGGTTCCTTTCAATTGATGATTTGAATTCATTATTTTCAGTTGTATCCAATATTTCCCAATTTTCCTTAATATAATGAATATATTTTACATCTTCGTCAGAATCACTTTCTTCACTTAAATCTTCAAGGTCTGAAAAATCTTCTTCTTTAGCAATGATCTGACGTTTTTCTTGATAATGTTGTGCTATCATGTAGTCAAAGATATTCATTCTGTAACACTTTTCCTTGTTAGGATACCTCATTGATTTAAGAAAATTAAATGTTACTTCTTGATCATTAACTCTCATGGTTAACTCTCCTTTTTGTACATCTGTCATAACAGGTCCAATAGCAAGAAAAGGTCTTCCTAAAATAATAGGAATCTCTTCATCTTCTTCCATATCCAGAATTATAAAATCTACAGGGAAAATGAATTTATCCACCTTTACCAATACATCTTCTATCATTCCTCTCGGGTGAGTAGTAGATCAATTTGCTAATTTCAAGGTTACAGTTGTAGGAGATATTTCTCCTAAATCTAACCTCTTAAAGGTGTATAAGGGCAAGAGGTTAATACTCGCTCCTAAATCACATAAGGCTTTTCCATGAAATCTGTCTCCTATAGCACAAGGTATAGGAAAACTTCCAGGATCCTTAAGCTTTTGAGGTAGCTTTTTCTGAATAATTGCACTACATTCTTTGCTTAGTGCAATAGTTTCATAAGCTTTAAATTTTCTTTTCTTGTTAAGAATATCTTTCATAAATTTAGCATACATAGACATTTGCTCCAAAGCTTCAGCAAATGGGATATTAATCGTAAGCTTTTAAATACCTTAAAAAATTTTGAAAATTGTTGATCCAATTTTTGTTGTTTCAGTCTTTGTAGAAATGGGGGTCGAGGTTTTTTGAATTCATCTTGAGATATAAATTGCTTTTCTTTTTCAGGGATTATTTCCTTAGGTTTCTCAACTTATATCACTTCAGTCTATTATTAGATTTTATTTTCTTTTCCGTCCCTTAGTTCTTTTCCATTCTAAGTGATAGAGCTTTAATTTTCTCTTGGTCTTTTCCATTTTCTCTTGGATTTACTTCAACAGTGTTTGGAAGTGTTCCTTGTGGTCTGTTGTTAATTGCATTTGCAATTTGCCCCATTTAATTCTTGATATTTCTTATCACAGCATTTTGACTTTGCAGTTGACTACCCATTTGTAAAATTAATTCTTCTATAGATAATATATTTTCCTTAAATTACTGATATTAAATCCAGGAGGATAAGAAGGTCGATAGTTAGAATTACCTTGATTATTCCAATTTCCAATTGGGTTAGGCTTGTTATTACCCTATTGTGGATTTGTATTATTCCAATTTAAGTTAGGGTGAATTTTCCAATGTGGGTTATAGTAATTGGAATATGGGTTATTAGTTTTGCTAGCGATAACTTACAATGTTTCTAAAGTTTTAGATTCATCAATATTTCCTGAATTATCATTTCATAAATGCGATAATTGAGACAAATTTTCTAATTTCTTAGATTAAGCCACTTAAGAAACTAAAATAGAAAAAGCTTCATTTTCTTGAATACCGTACCACTCTTTTAGTATTTACTCTATTAAAAGGCCATTGAAAATTATTAGTTGCCATTTCTTCTATTAGAGCATAAGCTTCATCAAATGTCTTAGCCATTAAGGAACAACCAGCAGCATCATCTACTATAGATCTAAGAGAACCTATTAATCTATTATAAAATGTTTGTATAATTAACCAGTCTGGTAAAGCATGATGTGGGTACTTTCTAAAGAGTTCTTTAAATCATTCCCATGCTTCATAAATCATTTCTCCTTCAAATTGAGTAAATGAAGTTATATCATTTATAGGTTTCATAGTTTTAGATGATGAAAATTACTTAGCTAGAAAATTTTGAGTCATTGCTCCCCAAGTTTTAATAGATCCCGTTGCTAACAAATTTAGCCACATCTTAGCCTTATCCCTTGAAGAGAAAGGAAAAAGTATTAGCCTAATAGCATCACCAGAAACATTATCATATTTGAAAGTGACACAAAGTTCTAGAAACCTAGAGAGGTTTAAATTAGGATCTTCAACAGAAGATCCTCCAAACTAATTATTTTGGACCATTTGTATAGTTACAGGTTTAGGTTCAAATGATTTTACTACTACAACAGGTATTTGAATGCTTAAATGAATTTCATCAGCTGTAGGGTTAGCATATTCTATTAAGGTTCTGTAAATTTTGATGATCATTTTCTACAATATTTTGTTCCATATTATTTCGAGGTATACTAGCCATTTCTTACAAATTATTAAATCATTTTTCTATTCTAATTTTTCTTATAGTGCGGTCTAATTCATAATTATAGGGTATTAATCCTTCAGATCCTGAACTTCGCATAAAAGAAATTAGAAAATATTTTTGATTAATAATAACACAAAAATATACTTTAAAAATATGTATTATAAAAATTTTTATCTTTCTTTTTTAATTTATGTTTATCCCCGACAACGACACCAAAAACTTGACCTGACCGCAATTATGCAAGTAAAATAGCTTATAAAATTATGGCAAAACTTGACCCCAAATCAGATTAAGCGACTAATATACGTCAATTAATGATTAAAGTTTTATAAATAAATATAAATTGTACACTAGGGGTACTACGCAAGTATACATATCATTTCAAGTAATATAGGGATTTATTTTAAAACTCCGGTATCGATCCCATGGGGAAGCTAGGTAAAATTAATAAAGAAAGAAGAAAAAATTATTTAAAAGCTAATCAACTAAAAGTAATAATATGCAAGTTACTTAAGTAGCAATTGTAAGTAAGAATGTAATTTAAATGTTTTAACAAAATTAACAAAGATTATTTCCCCATACGAAATATTTCATGATTATTAAACATCTAAGTTAGCTTAATAACTTTGAGAATGAGATATTGTGACAAATAGGAGCATATATTATTTAACCTTGTTACAGGGCATAAAGAACATTGGCTAGTTTATGAATATTGCTTCAGGATGTAATATTAGTATTAAGGATGAATTCTAGGCTCTCACTTCTAGATTCCCCCAAGGGTGCCTATGGTCGGGCCTACTAGTGGCCCGTCATCTCTCCTTAAACCAAATTGATATAATTTAGCCTGACACTCTAAGAACATATTCAATTCTACATCCTTCAAAGATTATCTCCATTCTATTTGCACCTCCCCCTTCAAGGATTTACGATCTACTTTTCCAAGAGAAATGTGATACATACAAGTTGAGAACTCTAAGCCCACGGTCAGATCTTAAGAATTCTCCACAGATTTTAACGATACAAGAGGCTAATTTGTATGGTAAATGAAGATCAGGTAAAATATCATCAGAAATTATAGAAGAAGAAAAATAGAGTTCTCAAAGCCAAATTAAATCCTTAACTAAATCATTTCATATTCATAGGGAGAAAGAGAAGAAGACTACTCAGAAAGTATAGGATTCACACCACAAATCATATTTATGTAATTGAAATTCAAATTACAAAACTTAAGAACCAAGTTATAAATACTTATCTGGAATGATATCCAAGAAATCCTTTGAAGTTTCTCTGACTCTGACTGACTTTTACAAGACTCCAACTCCAGCAATCACAATAAAACACTCTAAACTCTCACTAAAGTAAAGTGAAAAACACTCAACACTATTTAACTAAATGATAATACATGCCTCTTTCACTCTTACAACACCTACACACTCCCACAACAACTTTTTTGCTGTAGAATCATCCTATATTTATAGAGCTTAAAAAATGACCAGTGGTTGCTTCAGGTATCTCTTCAAAATTCATCCACATTCAATGAATATTCTAGAATTTAACTGTGGTTCCTAGGAGCCAGATCTGGCGCCTAGGCGCCAGTTTCCTGCACAAAGGGACGCGTCCCTTCAAGTTTTGAGTTGCACCTCTTCATTGAAAAAATTGATTCCCTGTTTCTATATTCATTTTATCTTGTTTATAACATATGAGAATTTGTCCAGAGGCTTTTAGATTGCTTCTGAGGCATCAAAAACCATTACAAAACCGTCCAAGAATTCTCTAGATTCCACTGCTGAGTCTGGCGCCTGGGCGCCAGATCTGGCACTTAAGCGCCATAATCAGCCTTTTTTTTCTTCACTTGAATCATTTTTGCTCCTTTTACTCCTTTTTTGACTTTTTTTCTTCATAAA
This sequence comes from Papilionanthe hookeriana x Papilionanthe teres, assembly GCA_022702705.1. Lineage (NCBI taxonomy): Eukaryota > Viridiplantae > Streptophyta > Magnoliopsida > Asparagales > Orchidaceae > Papilionanthe > Papilionanthe hookeriana x Papilionanthe teres. The sequence goes on from CM040425.1 coordinate 28,550,527, forward strand.
CTCATTTTCTTTTACCTGCAACCAAAAACATAAGAAATACCTTTCTTTTAAGCATAATATCCTTAAAATATTAGTTAAAAATGATATAAAATATTAAGTATTTTAAGGTGGATCACCTACTAGGCAAGGGGAAGAGGCCAAAAGTCAGGTGGTCAGGTGGGCAGGCCATCATGGTGAGGAGCTTAAGTGGTTAAGTGTTAATTGCAAATCCTCCTCAGGTTTTTCCATTAAAATAAAGGGATCCCCTAATTTGAGGGATCCTTGGTCCATGGCTCCACTAGAGTGGGCTAAGTGGATCTAGCTCAGTCCCTAGGGCTCTAAGGTTGGCTATGGTGAGCTTGGTTTGGTCACATTTGGTTTAATTTGGCTACATTGGGTCATGAGTTCAATTTGGGTCACTTGGGTTGAGGTTGGGCTAGGTTGGGTTCAAACTTGGTTTTGGTCCAATTTATTGTTCATAATGGTGTGTATGATTTCTATAAAGAGTTTTAAAAAGGATTGGGGTAAATTTGAATTGATTTGGGAGGTGGATTTGGAGAAATTTGGATATTTGGTCAATTTTGGGACATTTGGGTTAGCTTTGGTATGGGTTAGGCTAAAATTGGGTCATGGCTTAATTGATGGTTTTAAATGGTCTATGGGGATGTTATAAAGAGTTCCCAACATTAATTGGGTGTAGATTTTGGGATTAGGACATTCAATTTGGTCAATTTTGGACATGTGACACATTTGGAGCAAATTTGGGGATTTTGGTTTTGGTTGGACTTGGATAAGGTTAGGGCTCAAATTGGGGGCCATTGATGGATCAATTTTGTTTATGGAAATGTCATGAAGAGTTTAGAATTCAAAATTGTGGAAATTGACTTGGCTATGGGGTTCCATTTGGGGAATTGGGCCATAAGATCAAAATTGGGCTTTTTGGTTTGGGTTAAAATTGAGCTTGCAATTGGGTCAAATTAGACTTGGATTTGGTTTTAATTTGGATTAAGGATAATGAATTTAGGTTTGGCATTGAAATTGGCCAAGATTGAGGTTAATTGAGTGGAAATTGGGGTGATTTGGGCATTTTTGGCCTTAAGGGGCAATTTAGGGCTTTTGGTTAACTTAGAATAATTTGGTCAAACTATGTGATTGTGGTGGTTGCAAATTGAAATTAGGAATACTTGTAAGGTTTTGAGAAATTTTTGAAATTTTGGACTAGGAGGGGCATTTTGGTAATTTTGAGGATTTTGATAAATTTGAAGTGTTTTGGGTATTTTGAGTGGAGATGAATGTTTTGGGATGTTTTTTTAGGAATTTTGGTAATTTTGATTGATTTTAGGAATTTTGGGCAAAATTGGGGTTTTAGAGGTAATTTGGTCATCTGGTAAAGTTTTAGGGGCAAAGGGGTCAAAAGTTCAGATTTTTTGTAAAATTGCGGTTGAAAGGGATTTATAACCCATTTGTGCCATGGACGAAGGGAATTCCCCATTTGGATCCTCCATGTAATGGTACTAACCAAACTCTAGCCTGGGGCTAAGAGCTTGAGAAAACCACCCACATGAGTTTCCAAAGAAGTAGGGGATCAAGTGAGGAAAAGTTTGGTTTAGGTTTGTGAGGTAGTGTGTGAGAATGTGATGTGTAAGTGTTTTTGAGTCTCACCCAAACCACCCAGGGTAAGTCCTAAGGCTTGACCATCATATAGGGAACTCCTCGAGCTTCTTATTGCTTGGTTTCATCCTCCTAAACATTTGGAGGTTAGACTTTAAGCATTTGAAAACTTCAGGTAAAGCAAAGAAGTGTTTTGATTTTCTATGGGGTAAGGGTTCCATTGCCAGTCTTTTAAGATAATCACAAGGAAAGTCATATGGCTAGACCCTGGGCTATTATAAAGAAAGACTAGACCTCAACAAAAGTGAGGTCAACACTACAGAAATCACAGCAACAGTAGAGAAACAACATAACTAATCCCACTGTAAGCCAAAAACTAGATCTTCTACTTCTCCACCTGGATTTTAAAAACATTGCTCAAGGATCAACTTCCTTGATTTATTGCTTCGGTATAACGATCCTGAGCCTTATAACTTACAAATTTGTTCGAATCAAATGCAGACTTTCCCTTGCTTTTTTTCATTCTTGATGCCATTCTAAAATTTGCAAAGAAATTCACAATAAATTCCAAAATCAACTCAAACTCACTAGATCTAACTTCTAAAATTTTAAACACACTCTTCCATGTAAAATCAATCATTTCTCATCCAATTTTCACCATGAACAGTAAAATTTTGAAACTTCCATAATGAACTCAAAATCTATGGCAAAAATAAAAATATTTTACGTAAAATAGAAGCCCTAACCTTAAGAAGATGAATTCCAACAAATTTAGCTTGAATCGACCAGGAAATCTTCACTTATAGTGATGCCCTAGGAGTAAAAATGTGAAAGCTTGAGGAAGAAGATGATAAAATGGGGAGAAACGGTGATCTTTGGCACTTAAAATGTCATAAACCGGTTTTAGTGAACCAGCGCTTAAGCTCCAGTGCACAAATTTTGATTTTTTAAAATTTTGATTCAAATGCAAAACTCCCCAAGTTAACCACCCTCACAGGGTCTTAAATAAATCATTATAACAATTTTTTCCCTTCTCCTCTCTTCTTTCTAAAAAATTTTCCATATTTCACAACTTCGATTTGATCACAACACACAAATATTTTCACACAAACACAACACTTTCATTAACATATATTCAAAAAATACAAATACACAACACATGTCTAATATCATTCCAAAAAAGTTTTGGATGATTTACCCTTTAAATCACCATAACAAAAGACAAACTTACACTAAACACTTCAAAAAAACAAACACACACAAAGAAGCAAACAAACTAAACAAAGAACTTAATTCCATTCTCTATTAGGTGGAACATATCCTTTACCTTCAGTTGTTCCTTTTGAACCATTTGGCACAAAGATATGATAAAATGGACAATGATAAAGAACTCTGATAGAATCCTCTTTAATCCATGTGTTTTTTAGATACATTGCCTTATACGCTTCCTCAATATAACTTCAATGACTAAATTGCATTTTGATTTGCCAACCAATATGTGCTAAATATGCTTTAGTTTCATTTACCATTACCTTAATTGATGCCGCATCAGCCTCAATTTTTGCAATTTTCTCTGCCATTCCTTCAATACTAACGTTAGAAACCCATTATATAACTCTTGCGCACTTTGAATTACAAACTTCTTCTTGATGGGTTCCTCCTTTTTCTTCAATTCATTCTCCCAATAAGACATTTTTGTTATCTTAATTCTCTTTAAACAACTCAAATCTTCCTCTCTTAGACTTAAGAATAGAAATTTTGAAAGGGGCAACTTCCCTCTTCATTTCCATGCTATTTATAGACTTAAGTAGAGCATATACCCACGTCTAACGTTTAAAAACCACCAAATAATGTTCAAGTCCACTTTCCCACGTTTAATTCATCTAGAACATCATTTAGGCATGTTTTTATAACTCCAGAGCTTAAGCACCAGTTTTGGGCGCTTAAGCGCCATTGCTTAGATTAGCACATGTCAGCTTAACATCAAAAAACTCATTCTTACACGTCTAAGACATCATTTAAAGCCTTAATACTATCACTAAAAGTTCAAAATACTACCACAATTCTCTAAAAACAAACACAAAAAAACACACACCGATAACTATGGGTTGCCTCCCACAGAGCGTTTGGTTTTACGTCGTTAACTCGATGTAACCAGTGCTTATTCTGGGTGACCCAACATCAAAACATCATTCACCTTAATCTGATCCCATAAGAAATAGGGTTTCATCCTATGACCATTCACTTGAAAACATTTCTTGGTTTTATGATCCTAAATATCTACAGCTCCACAGGAATAAACGTTTACCACAATAAATGGGCCCATCAACATGGACTTAATTTTTCCCAGAAATAATCTTAATCTTGCGTTATAAAGCGAAACTTGTTGTCCTAGCTCAAAATTTTTAGTAAGAATCTTCTGATCATGACATATTTTCATCTTATCTTTATAAATCTTAGCATTCTCATAAGACTCATTCTTTATCTATTCCAGCTCATTTAATTGCAATAATCTCTTTTTACCAACATCCTTTAAATTATAGTTGAACTTCTTAATAGCCCAATAAGCTTTATGCTCAAGTTCTACTGGTAAATGACAAGTTTCTCATAAATTAACATGAATAGTGTGTTGACCTCATTTTTGATGAGGTCTTCTCTTCTTCTCTTTAGTACTTAGGATCTAGCCTTAGGCTTTTCCTTTGACTGTCCTAGAGGATTAGAATTAGGACCCACCACTTAGAAATTCAAACCACTTCTTAACTCCCTGCAAACCCCACAAACTTGATTGTAGACCCCTAATCACCTAGAGGGTTGAAATCAAATGTGGAAGTTTAAAGGACGAGTTCCTATAGGACTCTTCGGCCTTAGGACTACCCCAGGTGGCTCTGGTCCGGTGAAGAGGCTGACTTACACACACACTACACCTATACACTACATTTTCACACACACCTCCTAAAACCACACCCATACCCAATTTGACCTCCTGACTCATGCAGGTGATTCACATGGATGGTCTTTAACCCCTAAGCCCTTGGCTAAGAGGGTTAGGAACAACATAGTGAATGCCTCAAATGATTCCTCTCATGGCTCATATAGGCTTAACATGGCTTCATGGTTCAATCAAAATGATTTCATTCCACTTACATTTACCCAATCTTCAATTTTCCAAAATTTTAATTTTTGACCCCGGGGACCCTACACCCGCCTAACCTACCCAAAGCCCTTGAAATTACCCAAATTTTTCAAAATCTCCAAATCACCCAAAATTCCTTAAAACCAATCCCAAACATTCCCACATTACTCAAATTGATCATTCATAGCCAAAAATACCAAAAATTCCAAAAATACCTCCCAATACCCTCCAAATACCCAAAATGCCCCTCTTAGCCAAAAAATCCAAAAATTCAGAAAATTCCTAGAAAATTCCAAAAAATCTCAAATATTTCCAATTTCATTTTGTTCAACTACACCATGGGCCAATTTTGTCAATTTACCCCACTTTTGTCAAAATCCCCAATTTGACCCATTTTAACCCAAAGTGAACCCAATGTCAAACCAAACCTACCCAATTGACCCAAATTCTGGTCCAATTCAATTCTAAACTTCAATTCAACATCCCCAACACCAATCTAGACCAAATCCAAGCCCAATTTGATTGACATTTGAATCCAATTTCACTTTTGATCTTAAAGCCCAATTTGGACCCATGACCCAAACTTAGCTCAAACTCACCCAATTCAACTCCAATTAACCCCAAATCTTTTCTAAACCTTCCCTAACATCCCCACAAACAAAACACTAACATGATTTGGCCAAAATTTAGACCCAAACCCCACCTCTCTCGGCCATGAGGAGGTGCTGAACCAACCTTAAGGAAACTCTGCCAAAATCACTCCAGACTCTCCCCACACCTAGAGCACTTGATCCCCACTGTCAATTTGCCCTAATCCCCACTAATTGAGCTCAATTTTGGAGCTCAATTCTCAGGCCAGAATAGGACATTCCCAAATCCTTCACCAAAGTCAAATTAAACTCACCTACACCTGCACAAGGTCAAGAGGAGAAGTTCCCCAGTGAAAGCCCCCTCTCCAGAGCCACCCATCCGTTCCGGACTCCAAAGGTTGAAATTGGGCTTGGTCAAAGTCATACCCGGACAATTCACCGGGCTAGGAGACTTCATCCGGAGCTTGCTTGGACCCAATCGAAGGTGACACAACCCTCAGATCGAAGCTACACTTCTCTGAGCAAAGGTATGGTCTTACTCTTCTTCCCGAGCTTCTGAACATTCTCCATTTTTATTGAGTCAATTTCATGCCACATAAACCATATGGATGTGATCGTCTTCTCGAGACGAATCCATAGAGCATAAGAACGTTTAATTTGGTCAAGTATCGAGCGAGATCTTAAGCCTAGAAGATGGACGGTTCTCGGGCTAGGAGGCTTGGGGACGATGAACGGATGCCGTTCATTCAATACACGCGCGGATGGACGGCTCAGATTAGGTCGGACCAGCGGAGGATACGCGGAAGGCGGGACCCGGGCTGCTGACTCAAGTGGCGGCGTCGAATGGGAGCGCGCCGCGTGGTCGTTCGGAGATGCCGAGGATGACAGGGCGCCGTGCTGGATAAGTAGGAAAATAGGCATTTTCTTATTTATTTAATTCCCTAAACTTCAAAAATACATAACTTTGTGTAGAAAAATCGAAAAATAAAATAAAAATACCCTCTTGCTCAGTGAACGAGAGGAGAATAATGTGGAAAAGAAATCATTTAGTTTCATTGAGTATTTGATTTTTAATAATTTATTTACTCTCTGCACTATTTCAATTCTCCATGCATGTATACAATTCACCATGGCATGAGACCATAGGGCTTATGAAGCCTCTAAATTTGGGAACATTCCCTGAATTTTCCAAAGTCAGAGGCCATCTCTATGAAGAGTTATTTATTTTTTAATTCTAGGTCACTATTCTGAGTATTTTAATTCCAATAATTAGCATGTTGTGAAATAAATCCTAGGAAAATTTGGTGATGTTTCTTGTGACCAGGGAACTCAAGGAAAAATAGGTTTTGAATTAATCCACTTGGAATAACCCTAATTGGCTTAAACACCCAAAATGGAGCTTTAATTAATTAGAGATAATCATACATCAAATTGACTTGAAATCAATTCTACGCTGACCTTTAGGATTAGAGGAACCCACCATAAAAGTTTGAAGTCAATTGGACTTGGTTAGCCCTACCAAATGGGTTGATTAAGCCATTTAGCCAACTTAAACTTTAAAAATTCATAACTTTCAAAATACTTTTCAAAAATTCACCAAATTGGTTTTGGAGCCTCTCTGATATCAAGGGAATTTATGAAAATTAAAATTGCAATTTTCTAAAAAAGTTGATTTTTTGCATTACTTTAATATTTTTAATAATTAAAAAATAATAAAAATCACAAAAATAATAAAATTCACCAAAATGTCTCATTTTGAATTTTAATCATTTAGGAACAAATCCCATATTTTTCTTAGGTCTCTATGATGAGATATTAAATTTTAGAGCCCTAAGGTAATTTTAAAATTAAAAAATGTATTTTCTAGCATTTCTACTAAAATAATTCTAATAAATCAAGGAAAAATCAAAAAATTATAAAAAGTGGTCCTCTGGTTTCCTTGATATCAGAGAGATTTTTGAAAAATATAAAATTCATTTTTCAATCTTTATTTTATTTTTAAATTAATTAATACTCCAAAACTCAAAATAATTATAATAAAAAATAATATAATTCAAAAAATCACCAAAATTGGTCCAAGTAGTCCTCTGGTCATTAGGAATGTCTCATAATTTTCTTAAGGACAAAAACTTTCCCTTGGTCATGTTGTTGAATTTTCCTTGAAAATCCTTATTTTCCACAAAAAATATTTATATAAATAAATTAAATACAGAAAAATTACATTTTCTCCCCTATTGTCTTGATTGACATATGAGTGAAGCCACATAAAAATTTCAAATTAATTTAAGCTCAATTTAGTGAGTTATGAAATTAGTAAGTTTAAAGGGCAAAATAGTGATTAAAATTTTAACCTATAATTAAAAATTTTAGGTTTAATTAAAAGGGTGGGTAAAATGTTTGATACTAAATTGATTTTGGATGTTTGAAACTTAGGTAATTAAAGGGTAGAAACCTACCAAATAATTTGAAGGTAATCAAAATAAACCTTAATTAAATAATTAATTAAATTTGGAAGAATAATGAAAAATTGGAATTATTAAAATAGGGATATTATTAGGAAGAAATTTATTCTTTAATCTAAGAATCCCAAAGTTAATCACCTCAATAATATTCAATTCCTAATTAGAATGATAATCTAAATTCAAAACTTGAAATGCTTAATCATTAAATTAAATTAAAATTAAAACATTTAAATTAAATCCTTTTAAAATTTCAATTAAATTAATGCTTTAACAATTAAAATTAAATTATCTTTAAAACATAAAAAAATAAAATATTAAATTAAAATTAAAAATAAAATAGAATTTAAATTTAAATTAAATTAAACTAAATTAAATAAAATTAAATTAAAACATATTAAATTAAATCAAATTAAAGCAAATTAAATTAAATTAAATGAAATTAAATTAAATTAAGTTAAATTAAATCATATTAAATTAAATTAAATTAAATTAAATTAAATTAAATCATATTAAATTAAATCAAATTAAATTAAATTAAATTAAATTAAAATAAAAAATAATAAAATCAAGTTAAAATTAAAATTAGATTAAGTTAAATAAATTAAATTAAAATTAAAACTAAACCAAATTAAATTAAATTAAAGTTAAATTAAATTGAATTAAAAATAACATCACCTAAGACATAATTCAAAAGTAAATCTAAAACAACTTGAACACTATTCCAAACTTAAATCCATTAACTGAAATTAAATTAAATCATAAGCCATTTGAACATCAATTTGCCCTCGATAGCTTTTGTTGTCATAACTCCTAAACGGAACGTTAAGTGAAGTGTTACTTCACTCATAGGATATTCAAATGTCCTAGTTCACCGAGTAAGATAACAACAAAACTCGAACTCCTGGACGATTAATTCGTTTGTATAATTAAATTCTCTTGGACTTAAAAATAATCCTAGAAATATGGAAAAGATGTTTAAGACTCGTCTTAAGCACTTCCTCGATATGATAGGATATTTATAAGAACAATTGAACTTAATTGTTCTTCGATGAAGAAAATCGTCCTCAAACCAAAATACAAGAACCTAGACGTCACAGGAGATGACTAGTTATAGGATTAGAACTCGTGTAGAAAACCATAACCCTTCCCTTAGCTTTACCTAGAACTCGCTTTAAATGCTTAAATATTCTAAATTGTGTTTAAGTGCAGCTTGGGATGACGGGAAGACCCTCCAGTGTACGCTTTTATTTTATTGCAATTTATTTTATCGCATCGCACTTACTTTTCTCGCATGATAAACAACCGTTGCATGAAAACCCACACCTTTAGGATAGTCCCTAAAACTGAAACAAAAAACTAAATTAAAAGTCATTACAAGATAAAATTCACCGCCACAACATTTCAAAATATAAAACAACTCAAAATTTAATCACAAACAGAACAACAAAACTACAACTACAACTAAATTAAAACGTCTTGTTGGATGATCGGAATACCTCTGGATGATGTAACCTACGTGTTGCTAACTGGATTTCCCACGGTCTAAATGAAAGTGTGGAACTCATTCAGCTGAGTTTAGCAAATTCATCCGGACTAAGTGAATCCGATAAAAATAACGATGCCGAAGGATGGAACCGTGGGATCTTAACCTGATGTTGTTATAATCAACTTTAAGATTTGTTTAATTAAAATATTAAAAACACTCGGATTTTAAGATTTTCTCTAAACCAAAACACTTCTCTCATCTCCCGATTTATGATTTCTAAAACTAAACCTCTCGCAACAACAAGGAGCTCTGAGCATGGTGGGTAAGCACGGCCATCGTCATCAAGCAAAACCCGAGTCTACTTCAAGAAAACTTTTTTAGAATTAAATAACCAAGCCATATGACATCGAGGTAGCTCGCCTAGTGCAACATAAATCCTCAACTCTTAGTTAGGCATTTGCATGATCATATCATGTAAATTAAGCCCTAACCGGTCTTAGGACTCCGAGGTAGTCGTCCGATACGACATAAACCCTCACATCTTCGAGGCTATTTGTATGATTTTATCATACGCATATAAGTCCTAACTAATTAAAATCGGCAAGATCAAAATACTAAATAAACATTAGTGGCTTTCCTAAATCCAAGCCAAACAAGTAGGATAGTCGGGAAATTACCGAAGTTCGCTTCGAATCCGTGATTTCTCCGACCTTTCTTCCTTTGAATTCCCAAAATAAAATGTTCTAAATTCGATCCATTCCTTATCGAAATTCCAAAATTCAATCCTCAAGACTTAAACTTCGAAATTCTCGAGAGCGTAATTACCGATTATTATCGAGAGTTTTCTTAGGTGATTCCCGTCACTTAAGATGTAATTAACTATAGGAGCTTGCCCTTATAGGGAATTTTAAGAACCCAGGTAATATAAACCCTGTTTAATGTTTTCATATTAAGCAGGGGAACTTGTCGGCTTATAAAATTGGTTCGCAGACCAAACGGATGTCACAAACCTTCTAGTTTATTTAATGCCCCACCATCAAACAGTGTGCCTATTCTTTGGAATGGACACACGTTTTGTGGTGCGGTGCTCGTTTATATAAATTATTTGAGATGTGAGATTAGTTTGATTTCATATCTTAAAATTTTTTTTTTTAAAAAAAATCAAAATACTACTTTCCAAATCATATATATATGTAAATTAAATTTAAAATTCGCCGACAATTTCTGTTAGGCGACCCCCTTTTCAAAATAAAACACCTAACCTAAAAATATGCCGACATAGTGACATTCCTATAGGAGTTTGACCCGACCCACAATTACGGAGTAAATTAACTTCCAAAAGATGGCAAAAAAATTGACCCGATTTATAAATAGCGGCGAGTGTGCAAAATCTTAAATGATATAAAAATTGGAAAATATTTTACACACTAGGGGTACTACACAAGTATACGTATCAATTCAAGTAATATAGAGTTTTCTTTAAAAACCCCAGTATCGATCCCACGAGGAAGTGAAGTAAGAGGTCTTTAGTCAAATTCTAGTCTACTACTAAGAGTCCTTAGTTTGGAATGTCAATTATAATTGTGTTTTATCTAACAACTACTCCTAAATGCAAGTGTTAAATGTAATAGTAACTATAACTAAATGCAAATAATAATTCTAAAGAAAACCCTTTTTGTATGAATTGGTTTGGAGAATTTTGAGATACTAAAAACTACTATTCTTATGTAATGAAATGGATAATGTATATGAATGAGATGCATTTGATATTGTATCTGCGAAATAGGAGCAATCCTATTCTTTACCTTTTGGTCCAGGCATAAAGAACATTGACTAATCTTATGCTTGGTTTCCGAATTTGCGGCTAGGCTGGGAGGATACTGACTCTCACTACGAAGCTCCCACGTTCCCCTCGCCTGAGGGCTAACATCTACACTTCAGCACCCAAACAATAGGACTAAATTGAGGATTTTAGTTTGTCACTCTAAAATCTCCAATTCTACGCCCAATAATTATATCTCCCTATTTATTTGCACTCAATCCCCATGAACTTCACCATCCATGGAATTTGAATGTAGTTCTACTTTGTTAAGAATTACACAGCCCTTTCGGGTCGATGCAATTACAACGAATTTTAACACTACAACGAGCTCTTTTTGCAATGTAAATGAAGTGCAAGTAAAAACCATCAGATTTATAATTTAAACTTCTTCTAGCATGCATCCCAAAATCCTAAACATAAATTCTACTCATTACAAAAGAAAAGTAGAATGAAAATAATGACATAATTTTCTTATGCCACTATTTCCAAAGAAGAAGAAAGAGTAAGAAAGATACATCACAAAGCATGAAGAAATCACAACTAAAACTTCATTAAACTAAAGCAAATCCACTATGTAAGTGTTTACAAAATTATAAGATAATGAAGAACAATACTTAGCTTTTTTCGTTTGAAAGAAAGATGAAGATCTCTCCCATAAAGTCTCCCGTCGATCCATACAATGCTAGTGCAGTCCCTTACAAATTCTCTCAAAATCTTTTCTCCAATCTCTCCAAAAGGGTAGAAATTTACATTTCTACTCCTAATCTAAGATCCCTAAACATTCTCCATGATTTTCCTAACATTCTTCTCTCGTTTCTCTACTTGTTTCCACCTATATTCGCCATTTGAAAGAGTATGAGCAAATTTCTAAGAGTTCCCTTAAGCACCCTTTCAAAAAAACGTCCAAATACGTGGAATTTCGGTCCAAAACTGCAAAAAGTCGGTCTAGAACCTTCCCGGGAGCTGTCTGCAGGTTCGAGATAGCTGTCGGCAAGCTTTTCGGTCATACTTCGGCCATCTCTGGAAAATCTCACCGTCGGCAAGATCGAGGCCGCCGTCGGAGAGCAGACTGTTGCGCAGCTCTACCGTTTGGCTCCGTTTCAGCTCCGTTTTGCCCCATTTCAGTTGCGTTGCATTCGTAACAGATAGCCCTACAAAATAAGCATAAAAACAAACTTTCTTTAAAGTGTAATCTCATTCAAAAATATGCAATAAGTGTAATAGGGATTAAGCATCAAAAGACTTATCGAAAGGTGTAAGGGCAGAATTTCATTTCTTGCTTGTTTTTGCTCCAAATTGCACCGTTTTTTCTTCCTTTTGCTCCAATAACCATTTCTTGTACCTAAAACTAAAAACATACAAAATACATTCTTTTAAAGTGTAATATCATCAAAAAATGAGTAAAATGATATTGGAAAAAATTTATATATTTTAGGCGTGTCAAAATCCCCCAAACTTAACCGTTACTTGTCCTCAAGTAACACTATAACTTTAAAAATAAAATATGTTGACGTGTGGTTGTGGGTTTCAATAGAGTTTCCTATAATTTCATCTCAGAAATGTTATAGTATAACATAGGAGAAATTCTAGCAAATCAACCTGGGACTAGAGTGTAAGAATATCTCATATTCAACATAGGAATTCATATTTTTTTATTTACTTTAAAAGTTATTGAAAATTGTCAAACTAAAGATTCATAGAAAGTATAAAAATGGAATTTAAGCACCTTATCTATACCAATTTAACCAATACCTTTTGAAATAATAATAAGCTTAGGATTGTTTTTTAATCTTTTCATTTAAAAAGATTCAAGTAAAACCAATTTTTGATTGGGCTTCTCCTTAAGCTTCTCCTCACTAATTTTCTTTTTTTTTCTTTTCTTTCGGGATCATTTTCAATCCATTTTTTCATTTATTTATTGTTTTTTTTTGGATCAATTTTAATCCCTTTTTTTACTTCTTTTTTATGGAGGATTACTATATCTGGATAGGCCTGTAATAATTTTGAATTTCACTATCCTCTCTTTAAAATCTAAAACTCAAAACTTTCCCTCACTTTTTATAAGTGTAAGTATTAGTTCGAAAAATATTTTCAATAAAGGCTCAGTTCTCATTAAGTATAAATCTAAGAATTTTAGCTTTTCAAATATTCAACTCCTTTCCACCATAAATAGAAAAATCATTTTTCCAATGTTTCCTACAAAATATCTTAATTCTAGAACAGTTTCTTCACATAGGATTTCAACTAAGTTATTTTTCTAATATTCCTAAAATAAAAATTATAGTAACCTAAAGGTAACACCACAAACCACAAGTCGTTTTAAAAGTGATATCAAATTAAATACAGGCTACTGAGGACAAATAAAGTTACATTTTTTAAAAAAATTTTCTCCCAAACTTAAATTTTAAAATATTTTACAATTAATTCCATAAAAGTTGTAGGAAGAAAAAGTAAAGGTTGAATCTACTTACTACTACAACATCCTATCAAATTCATATACATGCATAATCAAGATAGAATGACGAGAGGAGAAAGTAAATTTAACCTAAAACATGCTCGTAATAAAATTGCACTAAAAGGATGTATTTTCACATTAAAATTTTATTTTTCTTCCTACCCCCAAACTTAATTTTTTAACATATATAGCATTCAGTTCAAAAAATATAAGCAGGAAGAAAAACAATTCAGAAATTCTATCTACCACAAATGTATATCATAAAGATCTACGATTATTAATCAGGATAAAAATCATTTAGAAGAAAGTAAATCTAAACTAATCATGCCAGAATGAAATTAACTAAACCAAAGTCTAACTAGCATAGCAGGTATCAGCAAGGGAATATAAAAATGTTCTTCAATTATTATATAAAATTGTAACACAAACATAAACACACATATGATAAATGAGGTCAATTCATCCTTTAATTCATCGCATCTTACTAACTTACCTCCAATTTCTAACGGAATCACTACACTAATAAATTAGGTACATTTTAAATGGTTTTATAGATTATAATCTGAAAGATAAGATTACCCCTCATATATTGGCTCCTAGGCACAATCTCAGTCATCATCTAATCCTTATAACTAAGCACCTCTAACTGTTATAAATATAGTGTAAGATCATCTACATGGTATTCATCAAATATGTTCGTGACTCCTACCTAATGAAAATAAAGTTGCAGAAAGGAAGTAAGAAATAAAGATGGAACTATCAATGTTCGAAATTCATGATTTCTCTTGTGAAACTCAAGTATGGGTGAGACCTGAGTTATAGTGAACTCGTCAATCCAACTACTACAAGAGATCAAGTCTAACCATAATAAGAAGTTAAGGAAACACATCGCTCATGAAACATAAAGATCAAATCAAACAACTAACAATTCAAACATCTACCAACAACAATCAAACTTATCAATCCATAATGTCACATAAAGATCAAGTCAATCCACTAATCCAAACACCATACAACACTAACAATCTTGACTCGCAAGCACACTAAATCAAAGCACACTGATAACTATAGGTTGCCTTCTATAAAGCGCTTGGTTTAACATCATTAGCCCGACAAATGATTCCACCTGGATCAAAATTCCAATTTAGTAATCTTCGATCAATCGTCCAATCATTTCCAGATCCAGGGATTCCTATAAAATTCTCAAATTTTAATTTTTCATTAAGTTCTTCATTTTCAGATAAATTTATATCATTGTTGCTCATATTGTTTTCTAGATCCAATATTCTTCTATTGATTTTCTCAATCCGCATATTAATATCATCCTTGAAATTTATAAGAACTCTTTATAAGATAATTTAATATCTCCCAAATTTTGGATCATATTCTCTTTAGATAATTCAGATTCAGGATCAAATTCTTCTATATCACTCTTATGATTCAAGTTATTTTCCAATTCTTCTCCTTTATAATTATTAAATGATGGAGGATCTATCTTAGTTAAGGAAATAGGTTTTTCTAATTCCTTAGGAATTTCTTTCAATGGTCTTCTAATATCCTTATCCTCTTTTCTCAACTCAAAGTTAATTTGAAATTTATTCTCAAATTCTCTTCTAAGTCCTAGTTCAATAATTTTATCATGCTCATCATTCATTTTAGGTTTTTCTTGTAATTGAGTCGCATCTAAAGATATAAAGACTGGTTGTGTAGACGAATTCCCGAAATAGATAGGCTTTAAAATTGTATGGGGTACAACCATCTTAAGTTCATGAGATTTTTCAACAGATGGAATTAAAAGTTTACTATTTTTGGTAGCGTCCATCTTTTCAAACCTCTCCTGAACATACATATAGTCTTCTTTAAATAACCTTTTCGAATTATCATGAAAGTCTATTTCATTCTCATCTGTTAATTTACTCTCAAAACTTTCTTGGATATGGTCTTTACTTAGATAATCAATTTCATCCATCCAAAAACATTCATCATTTTTTCTCTCAGTTGGATATTTCATAGTCTATAATACATCAAAAGTTACTTCCTGGTCATTAATATTCATGGTCAAATTTCTTTTTTTCACATCTATCATAGCTTGTCCAGTAACAAGGAAATGTCTCCCTAAAATAATTGGAATTTCTTTATCTTCCTCCATATCTAATACAAAGAAGTCCAAAGGAAAGATAAATTTTTCCACTTTAACAAGCATGTCTTCTATAACTCCTTTTGGATAAATGATAGATCGATCAACTAAAAGAAGGGTTACAGTATTGGAAGAAATACCGACTAAACCTAACCTTCTAAATATAGATAGAGACATCACATTAATGTTCACTCCTAAATCACATAAAGCTTTTCCACATAATCTTTTTCCAATTGCACAAGGAATTGTAAAGCTACAAGGATCTTTAAGTTTCCGAGGAAAATATTTCTGAAGTATAGCGCTGCACTCCTCACTTAGTGCAATTGTCTCGTAATCCCCAAATTTCCTTTTCTTGTTTAATATATTCTTTATAAACTTTGCATAACTTGGCATCTGTTCCAAAGCTTCAGTGAAAGGTATATTTATCGTTAACTTCTTAAGTACTTTCATGAACTTTGAAAATTTTTTATCCAACTCATGCTGTCTAAGTCTTTGAGGAAATGGAGGTGGTGGTCTTTCCAAACTAATTTTAGTTGGAGATATTAATTCTTCCAGATCCTTATAAAAATGCTCTTCAGGTATTTTAGTTTCCTTTGTTTCTCTCACAACATCTTTCTCTTTTCTAACCACATCCTCTATCTCTCTTCCAATTTTTAATTGGACAGTTTCTACTTGTTCATTAGTGTTCTCTTCAGGTTTGATCCCAATGTTGCAAGAAAGTGTTCCTTGGGGTCTATTGCTAAGTGAATTAGCAATTTGTCCCAGTTGATTCTCTATATTTCTAATCGCAGCATTTTGACTTTGCAACTGGTTTCCCATTTGCAATACCACTTCTTTCATAGACATCTTCTTATCCTCAAATTGTTGATCATTGTTAGAGTTCGGTGGATATGACGATCTATAGTTTATGTTCCCCTGATTATTCCTACTTCCATTAGGTTTCACATGATTATTTTCCTATTTTTGGTTTCCACCATCAGTAGTGTGATTCCAGTTAAATTTAGGATGGTTCTCCCAACATGGGTTGTAAAAGTTAGAATATGGGATGTTTATGGTATTTAAATTCTCATATGATAAGATAGAATCAATCATAGGCCCTAATGAACTTTCCTCACTTACAAGAGTAAATTGAACTTGGTTCATTTCAAATTGGTCCAACTTGCTTGATATTGCAACAACCTGAGATGCAAGATTTGTAATTGCATTTGTATCATGAACACTAGCTACATTTTTATGATTTATCCTTACAAAGGACCATTGAAATTCATTTGTAGCTATTTATTTAATTAATGCATACGCTTCATCAAATGATTTTGACATTAATGATCCACCAGCAGCAGCATCAATTATAGACCTAAGGGATTCTACTAACCCATTATAAAAGGTTTGAATGATTAACCAATCGGGCAGAGCATGGTGTGGACACTTTCTTAGGAGTTCCTTAAATCTTTCCCAGGCTTCGTATATTGATTCCCCTTCATATTAAAAAAATGAGATAATATCGTTTCTAAGTTTAGTAGTCCTTGAAGGTGGAAAATACTTAGCTAGGAATTTCTGAGTTAACTCCTCCCAAATTTTAATAGAACCAGGTGCTAAAGAGTATAACCAAATTTTAGCCTTATCTCTTAGTTAGAAAGGAAAAAGCCTTAGTCTAACAGCATCGTCTGACATACCGTTATAATGAAATGTAGCACAAAGTTCTAGAAAATCTGATAAGTGTAAATAGGGATCCTCCAAAGGAGTTCCCCCAAACTGATTGTTCTACACCAGTTGGATTATCTCAGGATTTATTTCAAACGAATTAGCTTCTACGATAGGGTTTTGTATACTTGAGTGAATTTCATCTGTCGTAGGATTTAGGTATTCCCTCAATGAAGTATGATGATTTTCCAAGTTATTATCTTGAAAGTTTTCCATTTCCATTTCTAGTTTTTCGAGTCCTTTCTGTATTTTTATTTTTTTATTTTTCTCTAACTCGGGATCATAAGGCACAATTTCCGCCGATCCTTTATTTTGCATATGTAACACAATAAACAATATAATAACAATATAACAAATAAAACCAAAAATATATTCAACACAACAAAACATTTTCACAAACACCTTATTTTTCATAGAAAAATAATTATTATTTTAAACACTTTTTCATATAAAAACACTTTTCACAAAAAAATAGTTTTTACGACACTACAGTTTTTCAAGTCTAAGCCTAATTACTTCAACTAAAATTCTCCTAAAGTTCTTACCGAAGCTTCCTCGGCAATAGCGCCAAAAACTTGACCCGACCCGCAATTACGCAATAAATTAACATCCAAAAGATGGCCAAAAACTAGACCCGATTTATAAATAATGGCTATTGTGCAAAATCTTAAATGATATAAAAATTGGAAAATATTTTTCACACTTGGGGTACTACGCAAGTATATGTATCGTTTCAAGTATTGTAGAGTTTTCTTTAAAAACCCCAGTATCGATCCCACGAGGAAGTGAAGTAAGAGGTCTTTAGTCAAATTCTAGTCTACTACTAATAGTCTTTAGTTTGGAATGTCGATTAAAATTGTGTTTTATCTAACAACTACTCCTAAATGCAAGTGTTAAATGTAATAGTAACTATAACTAAATGAAAATAATAATTCTAGAGATAACCCTTTTTGGATGAATTGGTTTGGAGAATTTTGAGATACTAAAAACTACTATTCTTATGTAATGAAATGGATAATGTATAGGAATGAGATGCATTTAATATTGTATGTTCCAAATAGGAGCAATCCTATTCTTTACCCTTTGGTCCAGGCATAAAGAACATTGACTAATCCTATGCTTGATTACCGAATCTGCGGCTAGGCTGAGAGGATACCGACTCTCACTTCGGAGCTTCCATGTTCCCCTCACCTGAGGGCTAACATCTACTCTTCAGCACCCAAACGATAGGACCAAATTGAGGATTTTAGTCTGTCACTCTAATATCTCCAATTCTATGCCCAATAATTATATTTCTCTATTTATTTGCACTCAATCCCCATGAACTCACCATCCATGGAATTTGAATGTGGTTCAACTTTGTTAAGTATTACACCGCCCTTTCAGGTCGATGCAATTACAACAAATTTAAGCATTACAACGAGCTCATTTTGTAATGTAAATGAAGTCCAAGTAAAAACCATCACATTTATAATTTAAACTTCTTCTAGCATGCATCCCAAAATCCTAAACATAAATTCTACTCATTACAAAAGAAAAGTAGAATGAAAACAATGACATAATTTTCTTATGCCACTATTTCCAAAGAAGAAGAAAGAGTAAGAAAGATACATCACAAAGCATGAAGAAAACACAACTGAAACTTCATTAAACCAAAGAAAATCCACTATGTAAGTGTTTACAAAATCATAAGATAATGAAGAACAATAATTAGCTTTTTTCCTTCTGAAAGAAAGATGAAGATCTCTTCCATAAAGTCTCCCGTCGATCCATGCAATGCTAGTGCAATCCCTTACAAATTCTCTCAAAATCTCCTCTCCAATCTCTCCAAAAGGGTAGAAATTTACATTTCTACTCCTAATCTAAGATCCCTAAACATTATCCAAGATTTTCCTAACATTCCTCTCTTGTTTCTCTACTTTTTCTCCACCTATATTCACCATTTGAAAGAGTATGGATGAATTTCTAAGAGTTCCCTTAAGCACCCCTTCGAAAAAGCGTCCAAATACATTGAATTTCGGCCCAAAACTGCCAAAAGTCGGTCAAGAACCTTCCCGGGCGCTGTCCGCGGGTTCGAGGCCGCTGTCGGCGAGCTTCTTGGTCATATTTCAGCCATCTCTGGAAAATCTCGCCGTCAGCAAGATTGTGGCCACCGTCGGCGAGCAGATTGCTGCGCAGCTTTACCGTTTCGCTCCGTTTGGCTTCGTTTCAGCTCCGTTTCGCCCCATTTCAGTTGCTTTGCATTCATAACAGATAGCCCTACAAAATAAGCATAAAATAACCTTTTTTAAAAATACAATCTCATTCAAAAATATGCAAGAAGTGTAAAAGCATCAAAAGACTTATCGAAAGGTGTCAGGGCAGAATTTCATTTCTTGCTCATTTTTGCTCCAATTTGCACCGTTTTTGCTTCCTTTTGCTCCAATCACCATTTCTTATACCTAAAACCAAAAAACATACAAAATACATTCTTTTAAAGTGTAATATTATCAAAAAATGAGTAAAATGATATTGAAAAAAACATATATATTTTAGGAGTGTCAAAATCCCCAAACTTAACCGTTACTTGTCCTAAAGTAACACTATAACTTTAAAAATAAAATATGTTGACTTGTGGTTGTGGGTTTCAATAGAGTTTCCTATAATTTCATCTCAGAAATGTTATAGTATAACATAGGAGAAATTCTAGCAAATCAACATGGGACTAGAGTGTAAGAATATCTCATATTCAACTTAGGAATTTTGATTTTTTTATTTACTTTAAAAGTTATTGAAAATTGTCAAACTAAAGATTCATAGAAAGTATAAAAATGAAATTTAAGTACCTTATCTATACCAATTTAACTAACACCTTTTGAAATAGTAATAAGCTTAGGATTGTTTTTTGGTCTTTTCATTTAAAAAGATTCAAGTAAAACCAATTTTTGATTAGGCTTCTCCTCAAGCTTCTCCTCACTTATTTTCTTTTTTTTTCTTTTCTTTCGGGATCATTTTCAATCCCTTTTTTTTCATTTATTTATTTTTCTTTTGGGATCATTTTTAATCTCTTTTTTTACTTTTTTTTTATGGAGGATTACTATATCTGGATAGGCCTTTAATAATTTTGAATTTCACTATCCTCTCTTTAAAATTCAAAACTCAAAACTTTCCCTCACTTTTTATAAGTGTAAGTATTAGTTCGAAAAAGGTTTTCAATAAAGGCTCAATTCTCATTAAGTATAAATCTAAGAATTTTAGCTTTTCAAATATTCAACTCCTTTCTACCGTAAATAGAAAAATCATTTTTCCAATGTTTTCTACAAAATATCTTAATTCTAGAACAATTTCTTCACATAAGATTTCAAATAAGTTATTTTTCTAACATTCCTAAAATAAAAATTATAGTAACCTAAAGGTAACACCACAAACCACAAGTCGTTTTAAAAGTGATATCAAATTAAATACAGGCTACTGAGGACAAATAAAGTTACATGTTAAAAAACTTTTTCCCCCAAACTTAAATTTTAAAATATTTTACAATTAATTCCATAAAATGTTGTAGGAAGAAAAAGTAAAGGTTGAATCTACTTACTACTACAACAACCTAACAAATTCATATACATGCATAATCAAGATAGAATGACGAGAGGAGAAAGTAAATTTAACCTAAAACATGCTTGTAATAAAAGTACACTAAAAGGAAGTATTTTCACATTAAAATTTTATTTTTATTCGTATCCCCAAACTTAATTTTTTAACATATATAGCATTCAGTACATAAAATATAAGCAGGAAGAAAAATAATTTAGAAATTCTATCTACCACAAATGTCTATCATAAAGATCTACAATTATTAATCAGGATAAAAATCATTTAGCAGAAAGTAAATCTAAACTAATCATGCCAGAATGAAATTAACTAAACCAAAGTCAAACTAGCATTGCAGGTATTAGCAAGGTAATATAAAAATATTCTTCAATTATTATATAAAATTGTAACACAAACATAAACACACATATAATAAATGAGGTTAATTCATCCTTTAATTCATCGCATCTTACTAACTTACCTCCAATTTCTAACAGAATCACTACACTAATAAATTAGGTACATTTTAAATGGTTTTATTGATTAAAATCTGAAAGATAAGATTACCCCTCATATATTGGCTCCTAGGCAACAATCTCAGTCATCATCTAATCCTTATAACTATGCACCTCTAACTGTTATAAATATAGTGTAAGATCATCCACATGGTATTCATCAAATAGGTTCGCGACTCCTACCTAATGAAAATAAAGTTGCAGAAAGGTAGTAAGAAATTAAGATGGAACTATCAATGTTCGAAATTCATGATTTCTCTTGTGAAACTCAAGTCTGGGTGAGACCCGAGTTATTTGTGAACTCGTCAATCCAACAACTACAAGAGATCAAGTCTAGCCTTAATAAGAAGTTAAGGAATCACATCCCTCATGACACAAAAAAGCCAAATCAAACAACTAACAAGTCAAACATCTACCAACAACAATCAAACTTATTAATCCATAATGACACATAAAGATTAAGTCAATCCATTAATCCAAACACCATACAACACTAACAATCTTGACTCACAAGCACACTAAATCAAAGCACACTGATAACTATGGGTTGCCTTCCATAAAATGCTTGGTTTAACATCATTAGCCCGACAAATGATTCCACCTGGATCAAAATTCCAATTAAGTAATCTTCGATCAATCGCCCAATCATTTCTAGATCCAGGGATTCCTAAAAAATTCTTAAATTTTAATTTTTCATTAAGTTCTTCATTTTTAGATAAATTTATATCATTGTTCCTCATATTTTTTCTAGATCAAATATTCTTCTATTGATTTTCTTAATCTACATATTAATATCATCCTTGAAATTTATAAGAAATGGATCTTTATAAGATACTTTAATATCTCACAATTTTTTGATCAGATTCTCTTTAGATAATTCAGATTCAGGATCAAATTCTTCTATGTCACTCTTATGATTCAAGTTATCTTCCAATTCTTCTCCTTTATAATTATTAAATGATGGAAGATCTATCTTAGTTGAGGAAATATGTTTTTCTAATTCCTTAGGAATTTCTTCCAATGGTCTTCCAATATCCTTATCCTCTTTTCTCAACTCAAAGTTATTTTGAAATTTATCCTCAAATTCTCTTCTAAGTCCTAATTCAATAATTTTATCATGTTCATCATTCAATTTAGGTTTTTCTTATAATTGAGTGTCGGCATATTTTTAGGTTATGTGTTTTATTTTTGAAAAGGGGTCGCCTAACAGAAATTGTCGGTGAATTTTTAATTTAATTTACATATATATATATATATGATTTGGAAAGTAGTGTTTTGATTTTAAAAATAGTTTTAAAAATTTTAAGATATGAAATCAAAATAATCTCACATCTCGAATAGTTTATATAAACGAGCACCGCACCACAAACCGCGTGTCTATTCCGAAGAATAGGCACACTGTTTGATGGTGGGGCTCGATTAAATAAACTAAAAGGGTTTGTGACATCCGTTTAGTCCGCGAAACCATTTTATTTGCCGACAATTTCCCCTGCTTAATATAAAAAAACATTAAATAGGGTTTATATTACCTGGGTTCTTAAAATTCCCTATAAGGGCAAGCCCCTATAGTTAATTACATCTTAAGTGACGGGAATCACCTAAGAAAACTCTCGATAATAATCAGTAGTTCTGCTCTCAAGAATTTCAAAGTTTAAGGATTTCAAAGGATTGGATTTTTGAAATTTCAAAAGTGGTTAGCCCAAATTTGGAACATCTATTTCAGGAGTTCAAAAGGAAGATAAGTAGGAGAAGCTGAGGATCCAAGAAGAATCTTGGCAACTTCCCACACTATCCTATGGTTTGGCTTCAATTTAGAAATTTACTTAATGTTTCCATCCTGCCAATTTTAATTAATTAGGACTTATATTCGTATGATGTGATCACACAAATAGCCTCGAAGATGTGAGGATTTATGTCGTATCGGACGACTACCTCGGAATCCTAAGACCGGTTATAACAACACCGGTTAAGATCCCACGGTTCCATCCTTCCGACATCGTTATTTTTATCGGATTCACTTAGTCCAGATGAATTTGATAAACTCAACTGAATGAGTTCCACACTTTCATTTAGACCGTGGGAAATCCCGTTAGCAACACGTAGGTTACATCATCCGAGGTATTCCCGATCATCCAACAAGACGTTTTAATTTAATTGTAGTTGTAGTTTTGTTGTTCGGCTTGTGATTAAATTTTGAGTTGTTTTATATTTTGAAATGTTGTGATGGTGAATTTTATCTTGTAATGACTTTTAATTTAGTTTTGGTTTCAATTTTAGGGACTATCCTAAAGGTGTGGGTTTTCATGCAACAGTTGTTTATCATGCAAGAAAAGTACAGTGCATTTGCAATAAAGTAAATTGCAATAAAATAAATTGCAATAAAATAAGAGCGTACCTGGAGGGACTTCCTGTCATCCCAAGCTGCACTTAAACACAATTTAGAATATTTAAGCATTTAAAGCAAGTTCCTAGGTAAAGCTAAGGGAAGGGTTATTATTTAATTAAGGTTTATTTTAATTGTTTTTAAATTGTTTGGTAGATTTCTACCCTTTAATTGCCTAAGTTTCAAACATCCAAAATCAACTTAGTATCAAATATTTTACCCACCCTTTTAATTAAACCTAAAATTTTTAATTATAGGTTAAAATTTTAATTACTATTTTGCCCTTTAAACTTACTAATTTCATAACTCACTAAATCGAGCTTAAATGAATTTGAAATTTTTATGTGACTTCACTCATATGTCAATCAAGACATTAGAGGAGAAAATGTGATTTTTCTGTATTTAATTTATTTATGTAATTATTTTTGGTGGAAAATAGGGATTTTCAAGGAAAATTTAATAATATGACCAAGGGAAAGTTTCTGTCCTTAAGAAAATTACGAGACATTCCTAATGACTAGAGGACCACTTGGACCAATTTTGGTGATTTTTTGAATTACATTATTTTTATTATAAATATTTTGAATTTTGGAGTATTAATTAATTTAAAAATAAAATAAAGGTTGAAAAATGAATTTTATATTTTTCCAAGATCTCTCTGATATCAAGGAAATCGGAGAACCAATTTTTACAATTTTCTGATTTTTCTTTGATTTATTAGAATTATTTTAGTGGAAATGCTAGAAAATGCATTTTTTTAATTTTAAAATTACCTTAGGGCTTTAAAATTTAATGTCTCATCATAGACACTTAAGAAAAAAATGGGGTTTGTTCCTAAGTGATTAAAATTCAAAATGTGACATTTTGGTGAATTTTATTATTTCTGTGGTTTTTATTATTTTTTAATTATTAAAAATATTAAAATAATGCAAAAAATCAACTTTTTTAGAAAATTGCAATTTTAATTTTCTTAAATTCCCCTGATATCGGAGAGGCTCCAAAACCAATTTGGTGAATTTTTGAAAGTATTTTGAAAATTATGAATTTTTGAAGTTTAGGTTTGGCTAAATGGCTTAATCAACCCATTTGATAGGGCTAACCAAATCCAATTGACTTCAAATTTTTATAGTGAGTTCCTCTGATCCTAAAGGTCAGTGGAGAATTGATTTTATGTCAACTTGATGTATGATTAGCTCTAATTAATTAAAGCTCCATTTTGGGTGTTTAAGCTAATTGAGGTTATTACAAGTGAGTCAACTCAAAAACTATTTTCCCTAGGGTCCTCTGGTCATAAGAAATATCACCAAATTTTCCTAGAATTTATTTCACAACATGCTAATTATTAGAATTAAAATACTCAGAATAGTGACCTAGAATTGAAAAATCAATAACTCTTCATAGGATGGCCTCTAACTTTGGAAAATTCAAGGAATGTCCCCAAATTCAGAGGCTTCAAAAGCCCTATGGTCTCATGCCATGGTGAATTGTATACATGCATGGAGAATTGAAATAGGGAAGAGAGTAAATAAATAATTAAAAATAAAATACGTGATGAAATTACATGATTTCTTTTCCACATTATTCTCCTCTATTCACTGAGCAAGTGGGTATTTTTATTTTATTTTTCTGATTTTCCTACACAAAGTTATGCATTTTTGAAGTTTAGGGAATTAATTAAATCAAAAAATACCCTAATTTCCTACTTATCCACGCGGCGCCACGCCATCCTCGGCAGCACCGAAAGACCACGCATCGTCTTCTGATTCGGCGCCGCCATTCGACTCAGCGCTCCAGGGCCCCGCGATTCATGCACCATCGCGCCGTCCGGCTCGATCCGTACCGACCGCTCGATACACGCTCGATCCGACGGCTCCCGTCATCGTCTACGACTGGTGTGCACCCGTGACCGTCAACCTTCTAACCCTAATTTCTCACTCGATTCTCAATGGATTTTTGTGTTCTTATGCTCTGTGGATTCGTCTTGAGGAGACGAACACATCCATACGGTAAACATGTATTGAAATTAACTCAAATTAAATAGAGAATCTCTGTAAGCTCGGGAAGAAGAGTGAGTCCATACCTTTTCTCGCAGAAGTGAAGCTTCGATCCGAGAGTTGTGTCACCTTCGATTGGGTCCAAGCAAGCTCCGGATGAAGTCCCTCGGGCCGGTGAATTGTCCGTGCATGATTTCGACCACGTACCGATAACAAAGCTTGGAGTTTGGAACGGATGGGTGGCCTGGAGAGGGGCTTTCACCTGGGAACTCCTTCTCTTGACCTTGTGCAGGTGAGGGTGAGTTTAATTTGAATTTGGTGGAGAATTGGGAGATGTCCCGGTTTCGGGTGGAATTTTGGCCGAGAAATCGGGCTCGTTGGCGGGATTAGGGCAAATTGTCACTGGGGATCAACTGCTCTAATTGTGGTGAGTGGTATGGAGCAATTTTGGCAGGATTTCAGTAAGGTTTGGTTCAGCACCTCTCTTGGCCGAGAGGAGGTGGGGTTTAAATAGGAGAGGCTGGAGGGCCTCCTGTGGGGGTTTAATGGTCGGGATCGACTCGCTTCCGGTGAGGAGAAGAACAACCGCAATGGCCATTTGAAGTGAGGCAGCTCAAGAAGGTGGAATTCCAAAATTTGGCTCCTCCCAAGGTCTCGGCCATGGTGTTTTCCGGCGATCCGAGCGGCCGGCCGTCGGGCAAGGGTCACCCTCAAGTTCGAGTGGGTCCGGGCCTGGGTTTTGTGTAGCAATCGTCAATGCCATGTGTAAAGAGCTTGGATTAAAATGGCATGGGGGAGAGGCCATTTTGGATCTAAATGGGTCAACCCATCCTTTTGGGCTAGGTGCACCACCCAATGCTTGGTTTAGGCTAAAGGGAAAGTGATTTGGAACAGCTTGATTAGTGGGGTCAAGTCACAATCCAAGTACAATTAGATTTAAACATGGTTTAGGGGAGACATGGAGATGGTTAATCACCTTAAGGGAGTGTGGAAAGGATCTCCTCCTTTTGCCCAATGTGGTACGGTCACATGTGAACAACTCACATGGCTTGCATGTGGCTTAAGAGTGGCTTCATGGCTTACATTTGGCTTGCCAAGAGTTTGGTCAATTTTCATGGAAAAGGGTTTTAGGAATTTTTGGAAATTTTGGGGTTATTTGATGGGATTTGGCATAATACCATTTTGGTTTGATGTTTATGATGGATTTAGCACTTAGGGAGTGATATTAATTGAGTGAGGATGAGATGAGATTGTAGTGTGGGCTTTAGGATGGGTTTGGGCTTTTAAAATTTGGTGAAGATGGGCTTTTAGGAAGGTTTAAGGGAGTGGGCTTTTTTATTTCACAGTGGGCTTTTAGATGAAAATTTTTGCAAAGGGCCTTGCTAAATAAATGTTGGGTTTGGCTTAGGGATGTGTCATGATTGATTTGAAACAAGTTTGGAGTGGTTTGGGTTTGAATTGGGTTGGATTCGGGTTCATTCTGGTAAAGGGCCAATGTAGGTCAAATTGGGCTAATTTGGGCCAATGTTGGGCTAGGGTTGAAATTGATGTAAAATTAATGTTGGGAAATGTTTATGGGAGTGTTTCAAAGAGGTTTCAACTTTTGTTGGGGTTGGATTTTGGGGTTTGGGTCTATTTGGGTTAAGTTTGGGTTTAGGTCAAAATTGGGCTTTTTGGTTTTGGGTTGAATTTGAGTGGGGTTTGGGTCCAAATTTTGGGCAAATTATGTTATTGTTTTGTTTGTGGGGATGTTAGGGAAGGTTTAGAAAAGGTTTGGGGTCAATTGGAGTTGAATCGGTTTGGCTTGGGCTAAGTTTGGGTCATGGGTCCAAATTGGGCTTTAAGGTCAAAAGTGAAATTGGATTCAAATTCCAATCAAATTGGGCTTGGATTTGGTCTAGATTGGTGTTGGGGATGTTTAATTGAAGTTTAGAATTGAATTGGACCAGAATTTGGGTCAATTGGGTAGGTTTGGTTTGACTTTGGGTTCACTTTGGGTTAAAATGGGTCAAATTGGGGATTTTGACAAAAGTGGGGTAAATTTACAAAATTTGCCCATGGTGTAGTTGAACAAAATGAAATTGGGAATATTTGGGATTTTCTGGAATTTTCTAGAAATTTTCTGAATTTTTTGGATTTTTGGGTCAAGAGGGGCATTTTGGTAATTTAGAGGGTATTGGGGGTATTTTTTGGGATTTTGGGTATTTTGGGTAAAAATGGTCAATTTGAGTGGTGGGAGAATGTTTAGGATTGATTTTGAGGAATTTGGGTGATTTTGGAGAATTTTGGAAAATTTGGGTGATTTCATGGTTTCGAGGTAAAGTGTGGCTGCGGGTCCCTGGGGTCAAAAATTGAAAATTTAGAAAATTGAAGATTGGGTAAATGTAAGTGGAATGAAATCATTTTGGTTGAGCCATGAAGCCATATCAAGCCTAGATGAGCCATGAAGGGACTCATTTGAGGCATTCACTATGTTGTTCCTAACCCTCTTTGCCGAGGGCTTAGGGGTTAGGACCATCCATGTGAATCACCTTCACGAGTCGGAGGTCGAGTTGGGTATGGGTGTGATTTTAGGAGGTGTGTGAAAGTGTAGTGTGTGTATAAGTCAGCCCTCACCAGACCAGGCCACCCAGGGCAATCCTAAGGCCAAAGAGTCCTATAGGAACTCATCCTTTAAACTTCCACATTTGATTTCAACCCTCTAGGTGATTAGGGGTCTACAATCAAGTTTGTGGAGTTTGCGTGGAGTTAAGAAGTGGTTTGAATTTCTAAGTGGTGGGTCCCATTTCTAGTCCTCTAGGATAGTCAAAGGAAAATCCTAAGGCTAGATCCTAAGTACTAAAAAGAAGAAGAGAAGACCTCATAAAAAATGAGGTCAACATTGAGTCGCATCTAAAGATATAAAGACTGGTTGTGTAGATGAATTCCCTAAATGGATAGGCTTTAAAATTGTATGGGGTACATCCATCTCAAGTTCATGAGACTTTTCAACAGATGGAATTAAATGTTTACTATTTTTGGTAGCGTTCATCTTTTCACACCTCTCCTGAACATACATATAGTCTTCTTTAAATAACCTTTTTGAATCATCATGAAAGTCTATTTCATTCTCATCTGTTAACTTACTCTCAAAACTTTCTTGGAAATGGTCTTTACTTAGATAATCAATTTCATCCATCCAAAAACATTCATCATCTTTTTTCTCAACTGGATATTTCATAGTCTTTAATACATCAAAAGTTACTTCCTGGTCATTAATAATCATGGTCAAATATCCTTTTTGCACATCTATCATAGCTTGTCCAGTAACAAGGAAAGGTCTCCCTAAAATAATTGGAAGTTCTTTGTCTTCCTCCATATCTTATATAATGAAGTCCAAAGGAAAGATAAATTTATCCACTTTAACAAGCATGTCTTCTATAACTCCTTTTGGATAAATGATAGATCGATCAACTAACAGAAGAGTTACAGTAGTGGGAGAAATACCGACTAAACCTAACCTTCTAAATATAGATGGAGACATCACATTAATGCTCACTCCTAAATCACATAAAGCTTTTCCACATAATCCTTTTCCAATTACACAAGGAATTGTAAAGCTACAAGGATCTTTAAGTTTCTGAGGAAAACATTTCTGAAGTATAGCGCTGCACTCCTCACTTAGTGCAATTGTCTCGTAATCCCCAAATTTCCTTTTCTTGTTTAATATATCTTTTATAAACTTTGCATAACTTGGCATCTGTTCCAAAGCTTCAGTGAAAGGTATATTTATCGTTAACTTCTTAAGTACTTTCATGAACTTTGAAAATTTTTTATCCAACTCATACTGTCTAAGTCTTTGAGGAAATGGAGGTTGTAGTCTTTTCAAACAAATTTTAGTTGGAGATATTAATTCTTCCAGATCCTTAGAAACATGTTCTTCAGGTATTTAGTTTCCTTTGTTTCTCTCACAACATCTTTCTCTTTTCTAACCACATCCTCTATCTCTCTTCCACCTTTTAATTAGACAGTTTCTTCTTGTTCATTAGTGTTCTCTTTAGGGTTGATCTCAATGTTGGTAGAAAGTGTTCCTTGGGGTCTATTGCTAAGTGAATTAGCAATTTGTCCCAGTTGATTCTGTATATTTCTAATCGTAGCATTTTGACTTTGCAACTGGTTTCCCATTTGCAATACCACTTCTTTCATAGACATCTTCTTATTCTTAAATTGTTGATCATTGTTAGAGTTCGGTGGATATGAAGGTCTATAGTTTATGTTCCCCTGATTATTCCAACTTCCATTAGGTTTCTAATGATTATTTTCCCATTTTTGGTTTCCACCATCAGTAGTATGATTCCAGTTAAATTTAGGATGGTTCTCCCAACATGGGTTGTAAAAGTTAGAATATTGGTTGTTTATGTTATTTAAAGTCTCATATGATAAGTTAGAATCAATCATAGGCCCTAATGAACTTTCCTGACTTACAAGAGTAAATTGAGGTTGGTTCATTCCAAATTGGTCCAACTTCCTTGATATTGCAACAACCTAAGATGCAAGATTTGTAATCGCATTTGTATCATGAACACTAGCTACATTTTTATGATTTATCCTTACAGAGGACCATTGAAATTCATTTGTAGCTATTTCTTCAATTAATGCATACGCTTCATCAAATTATTTTGACATTAATGTTCCACCAGCGGCATCATCAATTATAGACCTAATGGATTCTACTAACCCATTATAAAAGGTTTAAATGATTAACCAATCGGGCAGAAGCATAGTGTGGACACTTTCTTAGGAGTTCCTTAAATCTTTCCTAGGCTTCGTATATTGATTCCCCTTCATATTGACAAAATGAGATAATATCGTTTCTAAGTTTAGTAGTCCTTGAAGGTGAAAAATACTTAGCTAGGAATTTCTGAGTTAACTCCTCCCAATTTTTAATAGAACTAGGTGCTAAAGAGTATAAACACATTTTAGCCTTATCCCTTAGTTAGAAAGGAAAAAGCCTTAGTCTAATAGCATCGTCTGACATACCGTTATAATGAAATGTAGCACAAAGTTCTAGAAAATCTGATAAGTGTAAATAGGGATCCTCCAAAGGAGTTCCCCCAACCGATTGTTACGCACCGGTTGGATAATCTCGGGATTTATTTCAAACGAATCAGCTTCTATGACGGTGTTTTGTATACTTGAGTGAATTTCATCTGTCGTAGGATTTAGGTATTCCCTCAATGAAGTATGATGATTTTCCAAGTTATTATCTTGAAAGTTTTCCATTTCCATTTCTAGTTTTTTGAGTCCTTTCAGTATTTTTATTTTTTTATTTTTCTCTAACTCGGGATCATAAGGCACATTTCCTGCAGATCCTTTGTTTCACATACGTAACACAGTAAACAATATATTAACAATAAAACAAATAAAACCAAAAATATATTCAACACAACAAAACATTTTCACAAACACCTTATTTTTCATATAAAAATAATTTTTATTTTAAACACTCTTTCATATAAAAACACTTTTCACACAAAAATAGTTTTTACGACACTACAGTTTTCCAAGTCAAAGCCTAATTACTTCAACTAAAATTCTCCTAAAGTTCTTACCGATGCTTCCCCGGCAACAACGCCAAAAACTTGACCCGACCTGCAATTACGCAGTAAATTAACTTCCAAAAGATGGCCAAAAACTTGACCCGATTTATAAATAGCGGCTAGTGTGCAAAATCATAAATGATATAAAAATTTAAAAATATTTTACACACTAGGGGTACTACGAAAGTATACATATCGTTTCAAGTAATGTAGAGTTTTCTTTAAAAACCCCAGTATCGATCCCACGAGGAAGTGAAGTAAGAGGTCTTTAGTCAAATTCTAGTCTACTACTAATAGTCATTAGTTTGGAATGTCGATTAAAATTGTGTTTTATTTAACAACTACTCCTAAATGCAAGTGTTAAATGTAATAGTAACTATAACTAAATGCAAATAATAATTCTAAAGATAACCCTTTTTGGATGAATTGGTTTGGAGAATTTTGAGATACTAAAAACTACTATTCTTATGTAATGAAATGGATAATGCATAGGAATGAGATGCATTTAATATTGTATGTGCCAAATTGGAGCAATCCTATTCTTTACCCTTTGGTCCAGACATAAGGAACATTGACTAATCCTATGCTTGGTTACTGAATCTGCAGCTAGGCTGGGAGGATACTGACTCTCACTTTGGAGCTCCTACGTTCCCCTTGCCTGAGGGCTAACATCTACACTTCAGCACCCAAATGATAGGACCAAATTGAGGATTTTAGTCTGTCACTTTAAAATCTCCAATTCTACGCCCAATAATTATATTTCCCTATTTATTTGCACTCAATCCCCATGAACTTCACCATCCATGGAATTTGAATGTGGTTCCACTTTGTTAAGAATTACACCACCCTTTCGGGTCGATGCAATTACAATGAATTTTAACATTACAACGAGCTCTTTTTACAATGTAAATGAAGTGCAAGTAAAAACCATCACATTTATAATTTAAACTTCTTCTAGCATGCATCCCAAAATCCTAAACATAAATTCTACTCATTACAAAATAAAAGTAGAATGAAAACAATGACATAATTTTCTTATACCACTATTTCTAAAGAAGAAGAAAGAGTAAGAAAGATACATCACAAAGCTTGAAGAAAACACAACTGAAACTTCATTAAACCAAAGCAAATTCACTATGTAAGTTTTTACAAAATCATAAGATAATGAAGTACAATTCTTAGCTTTTTCCTTTTGAAAGAAAAATGAAGATCTCTCCCATAAAGTCTCCCGTCGATCCATACAATGCTAGTGCAATCCCTTACAAATTCTCTCAAAATCTCCTCTCCAATCTCTCCAAAAGGGCAGAAATCTACATTTCTACTCCTAATCTAAGATCACTAAACATTCTCCAAGATTTTCCTAACATTCCTCTCTTGTTTCTCTACTTTTTCTCCACCTATATTCACCATTTTAAGAGTATGGATGAATTTCTAAGAGTTCACTTAAGCACCCCTTCGAAAAAGCATCCAAATACGTTGAATTTCAGCCCAAAACCGCCTAAAGTCGGTCTAGAACCTTCCCTGACACTGTCGGTAGGTTCGAGGCCGCTGTCAGCGAGCTTTTCGGTCATATTTCGGCCATCTCTAGAAAATCTCGCAGTCAGCTAGATCGAGGCCGCCGTCGGTGAGCAGATTGCTACGCAGCTCCACTGTTTCGCTCCGTTTGGCTCCGTTTCAGCTCCGTTTCGCCCCATTTCAGTTGCGTTGAGTTCGTAACAGATAGCCCTACAAAATAAGCATAAAAAATTTCTGTAAAGTGTAATCTCATTCAAAAATATGCAAGAAGTGTAAAAGAGATTAAGCATCAAATGACTTATCAAGGTGTCAGGGCAGAATTTCATTTCTTGCTCGTTTTTGCTCCAAAATGCACCGTTTTTTCTTCCTTTTGCTCCAATCACCATTCATTGTACCTAAAACCAAAAAAAATAGAAAATACCTTCCTTTAAAGTGTAATATCATAAAAATGAGTAAAATGATATTGGAAAAAATGTATATATTTTAGGCGTGTCAGAGTTCTTTATGCAGTCCTATAAGCCCACGAAGCAAAATCAAGTTTGACTGACCAATCCATTTTTGTTGGAATAATAGATTTTTCCAGAATTATTTTGTTTTCTTGATTGTAAACTTCAGCTAAACTACTTGTCTGGGGATGATAAGCAGTAGGAATTCAATGAAAGATTTGATATTTCTTCAATAAATTTCCAATTAACACATTTTTAAAATGACTTCACCCATCAGTTATGATAACTCTTGACATTCCAAATATGCAAAATATATTCATTTTTAAAAACTTTACAACACTTTGAGCATCACATCGAATTAAAGCAATAACTTTTATCCATTAAGACACATAGTCTACTGCTAACAGTATATATAAATTTTCAAAAGATGGTTAAATGCTCCCATGAAATCTAATCCTCAAACGTCAAATATTTTAACTTCCAAAATATATTTGAGGGGTGATACACCTAAAATATATATTATTTTTATAAACATTCTTATACTTATTTTTTATGATATTTCGCTTTAATAGAAGATATTGTGTATTTTTCTTACAGGTATGATTAAATGGATGAATGAGATGAAAGGAGTGAAAATGGATCAAATTTGTAGCAAGAATGATGAAATGTGCAAAATTGATTTGTGGCGATAAGCACCCGAACTTGGCACTTACGCACTAGAGCCTCGCGGCTAAGAGCTAGGACCTGGATCTTACACACCAGGAGCTTTACAGCTAAGCATCGAGACCTCATGCTTACACGCGACATTTACTTAAGAGGATTTAAATCAATTTTTACGCCATTTTGAAGTTGTTTTTGAGGTATCCTTTGGTAAAAACGTGGGTAACTTTCTATTGGTGCAAAAATTAATTTAAATTACTCTTGAATGGATGCATCTCTTGGAGGATTCATTGAATATAGACATAATTTGAAGAGACATGAAAGCACATGTTGGAAAATTATAAAAAGAAGACTTAAAGATCAAAAAATTGTTGTTGTTGGAGGGTGTGCAGTTTATGTTTATTGTGTAGGAGAGTTATTTTAGTAACACACCACTCAACTTCACCATTTCTACTTATTTTAATATAGTTTGTATTTGGATTAGAAGAGAGAATTGGAGTCTTTAGAGTTGGGCGCCACCCTCCAAGGAAGATTGTAAGAAAAACAAAGTTTTTAAAGGAACTTCAAGAGTTTGGTGGAGAGAATTTTTAGATAAGTCTTCATCTTTGTAATTACATTTGGTTTTTAATTAAGACTTCTTGTATTTTCACTATGATTTCTATTTTTAAAGCAAGTTGTGATTCTATTTTCTCCATGAATTTTGAGTATTTTTTTATCTTTTTCCTTAAAATGACAAAGAAATTAAGTTATGGATGGATGTTGTGTGAAGTAGGTTGGACGAAGTTGTGATGATTAAAAGTCTTATGATGCACAAAAAAAATATACGATTTTTGCTATATAATTTTACCTATTTTTGGTGATATTGCACTCTAAAGAAAGGTATTTTTCATGATTTGTTGCAGGTATGATGATTTTGAGGTGATTGAAGTGAAAAGAAGCGAGAAGGAATAAATTTGGAGCAAAAAGGAGCAAAATGGTGGAAAATAGGTTTTGGCACCGCCGGCGCCCAAATCTAGAGACTTCAGAAATAATGGCACGATAGAGCGACGTCGGCGCCCTATCTGGCGCCGCACGCATCCGAAGTCGGTGGAGATCAAATTTAAAGAGTTTTGGCGACTTTTTAGAGGGATGCCTATGGAAATTCTTGGGATTTCATCCATATCTTATAAGTAACTGTATTTGGATGAAAATGGTGTGCTTCTTCAGTGGTTCTAGTGTAGTTTTAGTTTGTGTTAAGTGTTAGGGTTTAGGAGAAGAGTGTGTAGAGTGAGGATTTGAGAGGAATTCTTTTCTAAGGAGTGAAGGAGAAGGAGTAAAGTGAGAGATTGCTTCTTCCTTTCCATTCTGAAGAGAGAATCAAGTGTTGTAAAAAAGAGAGAAGGGGATTCAAAGGAACTTCAAGGGAATTGCATTGGGGAAGAGAAAGAGATAAGTTTAATTTTCTTTTATGGTTTGTATGACTTTTCTTTTATATATAAATCCATGTTTTATTGTATCTTCTCCATGAATTCTGAGTATTGTCCCTTGTCTTTCTTCTCGCATAGAGATGTAATGATGGATTGATGTGGATTTGATGTGTTTTAATGTAATGAATAAATTGTGATGGTTTTTCATTTCGAACTTAATTTACATTTCAATTTGGCCAATTGAAATGTTAAAATATTTTGCTGAACATTAAGTTTTAAAGGATAATGTCCTACAACAATAATGAAAGATCCATTCAATTTTTATGGATGAATTGCGTAGTTCATGGGAATTGAGTGCAAATAAATAGGGAAATATGTTTTGATGGACTTCAATGTGGAGATTTCAGGGTGACAGGCTGAAATTCCCAAATTGGTTCTAAGATTAGTAACTAATATCAAAGGTTAGCCTTTGGGTGAAGTGTGAGTGGGAGCTCCGAAGTGAGAGCCGGTATCCTCTCAGTCTAGCCTTAGATTTAGTGACTAAACTAAGGATATGTCAATGTTCTTTTCATACTTAGAGAGGGGGTACTCTTTTAAGGGTAAAGAATCATCTATGCTCCTATTTGGCACAATAACATAGATAATTGTTCCATATCAAAACACACATCATACTCTCATTGCAAGAGGAAAGATACTTTTCTCATATATTGAAAACCTTTAAATATTTAGTTTAGTGTTTCTGTTAGTTAATTCTTTTTTTAAAGTTGTTAGAAGTAATTGTAGTTTTGTTAATTGTTACTGTTTTCTGCATAATGTTAGTAGGAGTATGTATTAAACCTTAAGTGTTATTTAAATATCGGATGTTAGTACTATATTATTTATATTGTGAATGCTTTCTTATACTTCGAACTTCCCTGTGGGATTGATAACCAGGACTCCATTAGAGCCCTGTATTACTTGATACGATACGTATACTTGCGTTGAATGCTTGGACTTACAAAATCATTATAAATATATAAATTTGAGTTCATAAATTCTTGCAAAATATAAGTCCCATGCATCAAGTTTTTAGGCGCCATTGCCGGGGAAGGTAACGAAGTAGTAAGTAAGAAAGTATAAATGGTATTTATTGATAATATAGTAACTCAAAACCTTTATTTTGTAGTGTGTAATTTTATGTTTGTTTACCTTTATAAAAGTATTTGTGTTATTGTATATGTGTAGTAGTGGATCTATAGGTTTAGTGCCTTGCGATTCAGAGTTAGAGTGTACTGTCAGAAAAATTAGAAAATAAAAAAAACAAATTGAAAATCCTTGCAAAATGGCGAATATTCAAGATAATCAGAGAAATGATATTGGAAATTTGCCAAGACCTTTAAAAGATTATGCTAACCCAACAACAGATGAAATTCACATAACTATTCAAAATCCTGATGTTGCTGCTAATTCATTTGAACTTAAACCTGCTACTATCCAAATAATACAAAATAATAAATTTGGAGGAACACCTAATGAGGATCCAAATTTACATCTCGCTAGTTTTTTAGAACTATGTGCTAATTTTAAATATGATGGAGTGTCTAGTGACGCTGTCAGACTTAGACATTTTCCTTTTTCATTATGGGGCGTGGTTAAACTCGTTAGCACCTGGATCTATTATAACTTGGGGAGAATTATCTCAAAAGTTTCTATCAAAATATTTCCCTCCATCAAAGACTGCTAAACTAAGAAATGATATTACATCCTTTTGTCAGTTTGAAGGAGAGTAAATATATGAAGCCCGAATGAGATTTAAAGATCTTATTAGGAAGTGCCCACATCATGCTTTACCAGATTGGTTAATAATTCAAACATTTTATAATGGATTAGTGGGATCATTAAGATCTATTATAGATGTTGCTGCTAGTGGATCATTAATGTCAAAACCATTTGATGAAGCAGACGCATTAATTGAAGAAATGGCTACTAATTATTTTCAATGGCCCTCTGAACGGGTAAATCCTAAGAGAGTAGCTAGTGTTCATGATTCCGATATGATGACTATGGTAGTTTCTCAAATTGCAGCCCTTTTTAATAAAATAGATAAATATGGAATGAATTATTCTCAACCACCTCAAGTGTTGGAGGAAAACTCATTTGGACAGATAAAAAAATCTCAAACACCTTAAGAGACTTTAAATGTTATTAATAGACCTAACAATCCTTATTCAAATTATTATAATCCTAGTTGGAAGAATCACCCAAATTTCAATTGAAATAATAGCAATGCTAATGTTAACCCGCACTGGGCTAACAATTCTATAAATCCAATTGAAAATTCGAACAATCAAGGAAATACTAATTTTAGACCATCTTATCCTCTTGGATTTAATAGTTACCCACAATTTAAGGATAAGAAGTTATCAAGTGAAGAAATGATTCTGAATATGGGAAATCAATTACAAGCTCAAGGTGTTGCTATGAAAAATAATGAAAATTAATTGGGACATATTTTCACTGCACTTAATAATAGACCTTTTGGAACACATCCAAGTAATGTTGAGATCAATCCAAAAGATCAGAACAAGGAACAACTTAAGGCTATTCAGTTAAGGAGTGGAAAAGAATTGGAAACTAGAGTGCAATAAGAAGTTGAAATAGAAAAGGAGAAGGTGGAAATCGAAAAAAGGTTCAAACAAGATTTATCCAGACTTGGATTATCCTCTTGAGCCAATGAAGATAACTATTGAAAAAACACCACCTCCATTTTCTCAAAGATTGAAGAAACAAAACAGGGATAACCGATTTGGAAAATTTTTGGAGATCCTCAAGAAATTAACGAGAAATATTCCTTTTGTTGAAGCATTAGAACAGATGCTTGACTATGCCAAGTTTAAGAAGGATATTCTGAGAAAGAAAAGAAAGTTTACAGATCATGAAACTTTTACACTTAGGGAGAGTTTAGTGCAATTATTCAGAAGAAGCTTCCGGAAAAACTAAAAGATCTTGGTAGTTTCACTATTCCGTGTGTTATAGGTGAAAATTTTTTCGGAAAAGCTTTATGTGATATGGGAGCTAGTATTAATTTTATGCCTGTATCAACTTTCAAAAGGTTGGGAATAGGAGAAATTTCTCCTACATCTGTGACTCTTCAGTTGGCCGATCCTTCCATTACTTACCCTAAAGGAGTGGTGGAAGATGTGTTAGTGAAAGTGGATAAATTTATCTTTCCTATGGATTTTATTGTACTAGATATGGAGGAAGATAAAGAAATTCCAATCATTTTGGGAAGACCATTCCTTGCTAATAGAAGAGTAGTAATTAATGTTCAAAAAGGAGAATTAACTATGAAAGTTAATGATTAAGAGGTGACCTTTAATATTTTAAAATCTATGAAGTATCCCTCAATGGAAAAGATAATGAATATTTTAGGATGGAGGTCTGTGATTAATTGAGAAACGATCATTTTTAAAATATATTTGAACAAGAAGAAGAATATAAAAATATGT
Organism: Papilionanthe hookeriana x Papilionanthe teres; assembly: GCA_022702705.1. Lineage (NCBI taxonomy): Eukaryota > Viridiplantae > Streptophyta > Magnoliopsida > Asparagales > Orchidaceae > Papilionanthe > Papilionanthe hookeriana x Papilionanthe teres. Next base: position 28,589,456 of record CM040425.1, read on the forward strand.
TTGAGGAAGAAATTGAGGATGAAGAAAATTCAGATAGTAAGAAGAATGAAGATTTGGAGTATGTTCAGGAGAGATTCGAAATATTAGACTTTATGGAAGGTGGAGATAAAAGCTTAATTCCATCTATAATAAAACCTCCTGAACTTGAGATGAAAATTTTCCCTAATCATTTAAGGTATATGTTTTTAGGAGAATCAAGGAAAGAAGTTGTTGTAAGATTATCAGGAACAGAAGTTGTTAGCAGTTATTGTATCTTCGGAGTTAAAACGATCATTAAGAACAGAAGTTGTTGGAAACTTTAAAAAGATACAAGAAAGCTTTTGGATGGACTTTGACAGATATTAAAGGAGTTAGTCCTTCGATTTGTATGCACAAAATTTTATTAGATGAAGAACATAAACCGAGAGTTGATCCACAAAGGAGATTGAATCCTATAATGAATGAAGTAGTTAAGAAAGAGATTTTAAAATGGCTTGATGTTGGAATTATTTATCCTATTTCGGATAGTGCTTGGGTGAGTCCAATACATTGTGTACCGAAAAAGGGAGGAGTGAATGTTGAAGTGAATGAATGTAATAAAATTATACCCATAAGACAAATTAATGGATGGCGAATTTTTATTGACTATAGGAAATAAAATGCTGCCACCAGAAAAGATCACTTTCCTCTTCCTTTTCTCGATCAAATGCTAGATAGACTTGCTAGACACAAGTACTACTATTTTCTAGATAGATATATCGGTTACCATCAAATAGCTATTTCTCCTGAGGATCAAGAAAAGACAACATTTACTAGCCCTTATGGAACCTTTACTTTTCGAAGAATGCCTTTTGGATTGTGTAATGCACCTGCAACATTTCAGAGATGTATGATGTCTATCTTCTATAGTATGATAGATAATGGAATAGAAGTTTTATGGATGATTTCTCTATATTCGAGACTTCATTTGAAATTTTCCTGGAAAACTTAGCAAAAGTTTTGGAGCTCTGTGAGAAAAAAAATCTACTTCTGAATTGAGAGAAATGTCAATTTATGGTTGTCCAGGTTCAATGTATCTGTGCCATTTGAACTACCTCGCCGTCGGCGACGAACTACCTCGTTGTCGGCGAGGCTTCTAGAAGATCTTCAAACCGCTCTATCTCGCTGTCAGCGGGCTCGGGCTCGCTGTCAGCGAGACAGTTATAAATCCTTCAGAAATGTCTCCTCGTAACCTCGCCGTCGGCGGGCTCGATCTCGCCGTCGGCGACTCAGGCCTAAATTGCATGATTTTGCTCCAAATTCGCTCCTTTTTATGATTTTTGCTTTTATCACCTAAATTATTCATTCCTGCAATAAAATAAAGAAAATACCCTTCTTTAAAGTGCAATTTCATCAAAAATAGGTATGAATTTCTTAATAAATTTTTCGACGATCAAAATCCTCCAAACTTACTTATTACTTGTCCTCAAGTAATTTTAGTACTATATAAAAATAATGATTTCTATAGTAAGATTTTTCAATTCAAATAAACTATGAATTAGATTAATTAATATCATAATAAAGTTAAATAAAAATAATTCATGTAATTTAATTAATCTTATAGAAATAAATTATTTAGTTATCGAGTCTAAGATTTCTAGCTTACTATTCATTTCGGGAATGACTATATTTAAAAGAATAACTACTTAAGATATTCATATGATAAGAAATTCAAGAAAACACTATTAGGTAAAATTCTAATCCATAAATATAAGTTTGGAAATATTTAAGTTTTTCCTTTTAGGTTAATTCAAATGAAGCCAATTTTTGATAAGGCATCTCCTCAAGCTTCTCCTCATTTTTCTTTCTCTTTTTTTTTTTTTTTCTTTTTCTTTTGAGTATTACTGTATCTGGAGAGCCTGTTAATAATTTTGAACTTCATTTTCATCTTCCTAAATTTGAAACTTAGGAATATTTCTTAGCTTATATATACTTCATAGTTTTTACTTTATTGATTTTCAATCTTTTCTTTTTCACTTGAATACTTAAGAATTTTAATTTTAGAATATAGTTTTCCTTACTAAAAATAGTTTACTATATTCTTATTCCCTTTAACCAAATATTTTATTCTATTTAATTAATTAAAATACTAGAAATATTTCTTTTAACCTTTTATAATAATTAAATAAAATAATTCATATTAATTAAATTGAAAAAATTGCTATAAAAATCATTTTATAATAATTTGAAAATAGAAATTGAGAACAAGTTAATAACTAAATTTGTATTTTACTCCCCCCAAACTTAAATTTTTATATCTATTCTAAATAATGAAAAAGGGAAAGTAAATAAATCATACCTTTGAAGTTTAGGTATTTCTTTTTCTTTGAAATTTTTGCGAGCTTTTTCATTTTTCATTGAACCTGTACTTGTTAGTATTCTCCATATATATATAACAATTTAAAGAAAATGCGAGGATAAAATCTAAGATAAGTATTAACTATAACAATTAAAATTAACTCTACACTATACATATGAATTACTAACATATTAAAAACATTTTAACTAACAGATTAACAATTTTGCAATTTAAAACAATACAGAATAAAATAAAAACATACTAAAGAAAACTAACATCCTATCTAACATAAAAACAAATGTAATTAACTAACACAAAAATAAAAACTAAACTACTACAACAATTCAAGCAAATAATCCAACAAACATTCAATGTCTCAAATCATAAAGTACTGAATATTACAAATATATAAAGTCTTCAAAATAACTTAACATCAAACAAATAAAACAAATAAAGTCCTAATCTTCGACACCAAAGTTCCAATCTATATCATCTCCTCCCCGATCCGTAGGTCGAGAAGACTGAGCAGGCTGGTACTGTGAATATCGGGGGCACTCAGGAAAGACAACATCTAAATCACCACTCCTATAACGACGTTCAGCTTCATAGTATGCAATCTCGTATTCCGAATGTCGCTGGAGATATTCGCTATCATAATCATGTCTCCTCTCCGGATTATCAATTCTTTGATCAAAATGATCAAATCTTCTCCCCATTTTTTCTCCAAGCCGCTCAAAACTTCTTACATGCGAGTGTCAATTCATTCATCGGATCTTGTAGGGTAGGGGTGGTAGGCTCGGGAGGTTCATGGCTAGTAGAGGGTATATCTCTACCTGACTGAGTGAAATAACTTCTTACTCCTGCTCTCCACCCTTCATGAGATTCATACTTCTTAATATTGGCAGTTGTGAGTGGTTTCATTGGTTCTACCAATTCTTCATTATCTCTAGCCTCAACTCCAGAGAGTTGGCAGAGTGAAAAAATTTATCCAGGGTGTCCCAATCCAGCTCCACTCTCATTTCTAGGAGTGGCCAGGATGTTTCGATAAATAAGTCTCCCGATGTTGATGCTTCTATTATTCTGAATACAGAAATTCAGAATTGCTCTATCTTGTGTTACCTCACCGAGGGCTAACAATCTACACTTCAGCACCCAAACGATAGGACCGAATTGAGGATTTTAGCCTGTCACTCTAAAATCTCCAATTCTACGCCCAATAATTATATTTCCCTATTTATTTGCATTCAACTTCCATGAACTTCACCATCCATGGAATTTGAATGTGGTTCCACTTTGTTGAGAATTACACCGCCCTTTCAGGACAACGCAATTACAACAAATTTTAACACTACAATGGGCCCTTATTGCAATGTAAATTAAGTGCAAGTAAAAACCATCACATTTATAATTAAATTTATTTCTACCATGCATCACAAAATCCTAAACATGATTTCTACTCACTGCAAAAGAAAAGTAAAAGAAAACAATGACATAATCTTCTTATGCAACTATTTTCAAAGAAGAAGAAAGAGTAAGAGAGATGCGTCACAAAGCACGAAGAAAACATAAAGGAAACTTCAATTAACAAAAGCAAATCCACTAAATAAATGTTTACAAAATTATAAGATAATGAAGAACAATACTTAGCTTTTTCCCTTGAAAGAAAGACGAAGATCTCTCCCATAAAGTCTCCCGGCGATCCATGCAATGCTAGCGAAATCCCTTACAAATTCTCTCAAAATCTCCTCTCCAATCTCTCCAAAAGGGTAGAAATCTACATTTCTACTCTTAATCTAAGAATCCTAAACATTCCTCTAAGTTTTTCTCCAATTTTTTATATTGTTTCTCTCTAAACATTCCTCTCTAATCTAACCCATATTCGCCATTTTAAAGAGTACGGATGAAGTTTGAAGAGTTTCCATAAGCACCCCTTCGAAAAAGCGTCCAGATACGTCGAATTTCGGCCATAACCGCCCAAAAGTCGGTCCAGAAGCTTCCGGCCGCCGTCAGCGGGTTCGAGCTCGCTGTCGACGAGCTTTTCGGGCTTATTTCAGTGCTCTCGGGTAAATCTCACCGTCGGCGAGATCGACCTCGCCGTCGGCGAGCAGGCTGCTGCGCGGCTCCACGGTTTCGCTTTGTTTGGCTCCGTTTCAACTCCGTTTCGCCCCATTTCAGTTGCGTTGCGTTCATAAAAGATAGCCCTACAAAATAAGCATAAAAATAACCTTTCTTTAAAGTGTAATCTCATTCAAAAATATGCAAGAAGTGTAAAAGAGATTAAGCATCAAAAGACTTATCGAAAGGTGTCAGGGCAGAATTTCATTTCTTGCTCGTTTTTGCTCCAAATTGCACCGTTTTTGCTTCCTTTTGCTCCAATCACCATTTCTTGTACCTAAAACCAAAAAACATACAAAATACCTTCCTTTAAAGTGTAATATCATCAAAAATGAGTAAAATAATATAGCAAAAAGCATATATATTTTAGGCGTGTCAAAATCCCCCAAACTTAACTGTTACTTGTCCTAAAGTAACATTTTTACTACATAAAAATATAACTTAAGACAATGTACTTTTCACCTGTAAGACACTAAAATTTTTTTATTTAAAAGAATATATTGGTTAGACTTTTAGAAAGAAATTCAGTAACTCAGGTTAACGCTACGGGTATAAGAATATTCAGCAATCAAGTCAAATGGTTCTAGTCTTCTATTTATTTCAAGATAAACTATAATTTGTTACATTAAGAGTGCCTTGAAAGATTATTTGAAAAAGAAGTTCATGTAAACTTCATCAGAATGTAGGCCAATACTTTAAATATAAATTCAGAAATGAAATCAAGTTCTCCCTTTAGGGTGACTCAAGTGAAGCCAATTTTTGATTAGGCATCTCCTCAAGCTTCTCCTCATAAATATTTTTCTTTGCTTTTTCTTTTTTTTTCTTTTCTTTTTTCTTTTTTTTTTTAATGAGGATTACTATATCTAGAGAGCCTGTAATGATTTTGAACTTCACTCTCCTCTTTCTAAAGTTCAAACTTGAAATACTTCCTTACTTTATAATTAGGTATGAGCCTTATTATTCATCATAAAGTCACAATCTCTTCTTAACACACAATACTTTAAGTCTCTTAACATTTCAAAAATACAGTTTTCTTTACTTTAAATAGTTAACTATAATCAAATTCTTTCATACTAAATATCTTACCCTTATAAAATTAACCTTTATTACTAAAAACTTTCATCCAATCCTTCCATAATATTCAACTGAAATAAAATATTTTAGTTAACTCAAGTGAGGTTTAATTGACAGAAGTTATGCTAGTAATTTTTGAAAATATAACAATTGAGAACAAATAAGAGTTAATATTTTTCTTCCCCCCAAACTTAAGTTTTAAAATATTTTGCAATTAATTCCATAAAATATAGCAGGAAGAAAAAGTAAATGTTGAATATACTTACTACTACAACATCCTATCAAATTCATATCATGCATAATCAGGATAAAATGACTGTAGGAGAAAGTAAATCTAGCCTAAAACATGCTTGTAATAAAATTACACTAGAATGAAGTATTTTCTCATTAAAATTCTACTTTTCTTCCTACCCCCAAACTTAATTTTTAACATATATAGCATTCAGTATAGAAAATATAAGCAGGAAGAAAACAATTTAGAAATTCTATCTACCACAAATGTCTATTAAAATCATTTGCAAGTATTCATTAGGATAGAACACTATGCAGTAGAAAGTAAATCTAAACTAATCATGTCAAAATGAAATTAACTAAACTAAAGTCTAACTAGCATAGATGTATCAGCAAGGGATTATAAAAATGTTCTTCAAGACCTAAATAAAGTTGTAACACAAACATAAACACACATATGATAAATGAGGTTAATTCATCCTTTAACTCATCGCATCTCACTAATTTACTTCAAATTTTTAATGGAATCACTACACTAGTAAATTAGGCACTTTAAAATGATTTTATAGATTATAATCCCAAAGATAAGATTACACCTGATAAATTGGTTTCCGGACACCAATCTTAGGCATCACCTAATCCTTATAATTAAGCACCTCTAACAGTTATAAAGATAGTGTGAGATCATCCATATGGTATTCGTCAAATAGGTTCGCGAATCCTATCTAATGAAAATAAAGTTGTAGAAAGGAAGTAACAAATTAAGATGGAATTATCAATGTTCGAAATTCATTCTTTCTCTTGTAAAACTCGAGTACGGGTGAGACCCGAGTCGAGTGGACTCGTCGATCCAACTACTACAAAAGAACATATAAGTCTAACCATAATAAGAAGTTAAGGAATCACCTCCCTCATGACACACAAAGATCAAATCAAGCTGTTAATAATCCAAACATCTACTAATCATCAATCAAGCTGATCGATCCACTATAAAGCAAATACAATAGATCACTAACAATCATGACTCTCGAAGCACACTAAATCAAAGCACACGGATAACTATGGGTTGCCTCCCATAAAGCGCTTGGTTTAACGTCATTAGCTCGACAAATGATTCCACTGGATCAAAATTCCATTTAAGTAATCCTCGATCAATCGCCCAATCATTTCCAGATCCAGGGATTCCTACAGAATTCTCAAATTTTAATTTTTCATTCAGCTCTTCCTTTTCAGTTGGATTTATATCATAATTGTTCCTCATATTTCTTTCTAGATCCAATATTCTTCTATTGATTTTTTCAATCCGCATATTAATATCATCCTTGAAATTTATAAGAAATGGATCTTTATAAAATACTTCAATATCTCCCATATTTTGGATCAGATTCTCTTTAGATAATTCAGATTCTGGATCAAATTCTTCTATGTTACTCTTATGATTCAAGTTATCTTCCAATTCTTCCCCTTTATAATTATTAAATGACTGAGGATCTATCTTAGTTGAGGAAATAAGTTTTTCTAATTCCTTAGGAATTTCTTCCAATGGTCTTCCAATATCCTTATCCTCTTTTCTCAACTCAAAGTTCTTTTGAAATTTATCCCCAAATTCTCTTCCAAGTCCTAGTTCAATAATTTTACCTTGTTCATCATTTAATTCAGGTTTTTCATGTGATTCAGTCGCATCTGAAGATATAAAGACTGGTTGTATAGATGAATTCCCTAAGTAGATAGGCTTTAAATTTGTATGGGGTTCATCCATCTTAAGTTCATGAGATTTTTCAACAAATGGAATTAAAATTTTACTATTTTTTGTAGAGTCCATCATTTCACACCTCTCCTGAACATACATACAGTCTTCTTTAAGTAATGTTTTTGAATCATCATGAAAATCTTTTTCAATGTCATATGCTAACTTACCCTCAAAACTTTCTTGGAAATGGTCTTTACTTAAATAATCAATTTCATCCATCCAAAAACAATCATCATCTTTTCTCTCAGCTGGATATTTCATAGCCTTTAATACATCAAAAGTTACTTCCTGGTCATTAATATTCATAGTCAACTCTCCTTTTTGCACATCTATCATAGCTTGTCCGAAACATGGAAAGGTCTCCCTAAAATAATTGGAATTTCTTTATCTTCCTCCATATCTAATACAATAAAGTCCAAAGGAAAGATAAATTTATCCACTTTAACAAGCACGTCTTCTATAACTCCTTTTGGATAAATGATAGATCGATCAGCTAACAGAAGGGTTAAAGTAGTGGGAGAAATATCGATTAAACCTAACCATTTAAATATAGATAGAGGCATCACATTAATGCTCACTCCTAAATCACATAAAGCTTTTCCACATAATTTTTCTCCAATTGCACAAGGAATTGTAAAGCTACAAGGATTTTTAAGTTTTCAAGGAAAATGTTTCTGAACTATAGCGCTGCACTCCTCACTTAGTGTAACTGTCTCGTAATCCCCAAATTTTCTTTTCCTGTTTAATATATCCTTTATAAACTTTGCATAACTTGGCATATGTTTCAAAGCTTCTGTGAAAGGAATATTTATCGTTAACTTCTTAAGTACTTTCACGAACTCTGAACATTTTTTATTCAATTCATGCTGTCTAAGTCCTTGAAGAAATGGAGGTGGTGGTTTTTCCAAATTGATTTTAGTTGGAGATATTAATTTTTCCAGATCCTTAGAAACATGTTCTTCAGGCCTTTTAGTTTCATTTGTTTCTCTCACAACATCTTTCTCTTTTCTAACCACATCCTCTATATCTCTTTCAATTTTTAATTGGACAGCTTCTATTTGTTCATAAGTGTTCTTTTTAGGGTTGATCTCATTGTTGCTAGGAAGTGTTCCTTGTGGTCTATTGCTAAGTGAATTAGCAATTTGTCTCAGTTGATTCTCTCTGTTTCTAATCGCAGCATTTTGACTTTGCTAGTTGGTTTCCCATTTGCAATACCACTTCTTCCATAAACATCTTCTTATCCTCAAATTGTTGATCATTATTAGAGTCCGGTGGATATGAATGTCTATAGTTTGTGTTCCCCTGATTATTCCAACTTCCATTATGATTCGCATGATTATTTTCCCATTATTGGTTTCCACCATCAGTAGTATGATTCCAGTTAAATTTAGGATGGTTCTTCCAACACGGGTTGTAAAAGTTAGAATATGGGTTGTTTATGGTATTTAAAGTCTCATATGATAATTTAGAATCAATTATAGGCCCTAATGAACTTTCCTCACTTACAGGAGTAAATTGAGGTTGGTTCATTCCAAATTGGTCTAACTTCCTTGATATTGCATCAATCTGAGATGCAAGAATTGAAATCGTATCTGTATCATAAATACTAGCTACATTTTTATTATTTACCCTTGCAGAGGGCCATTGAAATTCATTTGTAGCCATTTTTTCAATTAATGCATATGCTTCATCAAATGATTTTGACATTAATGATCCACCAGGTGGCGGCATCAATTATAGACCTAAGGGATCCTACTAAACCATTGTAAAAAGTTTGGATGATTAACCGATCGGGCGAGCATGGTGTGGACACTTTCTTAGGAGTTCCTTAAATCTTTCCAGGGCTTCGTATATTGATTCCCCTTCATACTGACAAAATGAGATAATATCGTTTCTAAGTTTAGTAGTCCTTGAAGGTGGAAAATACTTAGCTAGGAATTTCTGACTTAACTCCTCCCAATTTTTAATAGAGCCAAGTGCTAATGAATATAACCATATTTTAGCCTTATCCCTTTGTGAGAAAGGAAAAAGCCTTAGTCTAACGACATCGTCTGACATACCGTTATAATGAAATGTAGCACAAAGTTCTAGAAAATTTGATAAGTGTAAATAGGGTTCCTCCAAAGGAGTTCCTCTAAACTGATTGTTCTGCACCAGTTGGATAATCTCAGAATTTATTTCAAATGAGTCAGTTTCTACGACAGGGTATTGTATACTTAAGTGAATTTCATCTGTCGTAGGATTTATGCAATCCCATAATTTATGATGATTTTTCATTTTATTATCTTGAAAGTTTTCCATTTCCACTTCTAGTTTTTTGAGTCCTTTCTGAATTTTTATTTTTTTATTTTCTTCAAAATCGGGATCATAAGGCACAAGTCCTACAGATCCTTTGTTTCGCATACGTAACACAACAAATAATATATTAACAATTAAACAAATAAACGACGAAATATATTCAACACAACAAAATATTTTTACGAACACCATATTTTTCACACAAACAATATTTTCACAACAATGTTTCATACAACAAAAAAATTTTTCACACAAAAATAGTTTTTACTACACTACAGTTATCCAAATCTAAGCCTAATTGCTTCAACTAAAATTCTCCTAAATTCTTTCCGAAGCCTCCCCGGCAACGGCGCCAAAAACTTGACCCGACCCGCAATTACGCAGTAAATTAACTTCCAAAAGAAGGCAAAAAACTTGACCCGATTTATAAATAGCGGCTAGTGTGCAAATTCTTAAATGATATAAAAATTAGAAAATAATTTACACATTAGGGGTACTACGCAAGTATACGTATCGTTTCAAGTAATATAGAGTTTTCTTTAAAAACCCCAGTATCGATCCCACGAGGAAGTGAAGATGTCTTTAGTCAAATTCTAGCCTACTACAATTACTCCTTAGGTTGGAATGTCGATTAAAATTGTGTTTTATCTAGTAATTATTCCTAAATGCAAGTGTTAAATGTAATAGTAACTATAACTAAATGCAAATAATAATTCTAAACATAACCCTTTTTGGATGAATTGGTTTGGAGAATTTTGAGATATTAAAAACTACTATTCTTAAGTATTGAAATAGATAATGTATAGGAATGAGATGCATTTAATATTGTATGTGCCAAATAGGAGCAATCCTATTCTTTACCCTTTGGTCCAGGCATAAAAAACATTGACTAATCCTATGTTTGGTTACTGAATCTGCGGCTAGGATGGGAGGATACCGGCTGCCACTTCGGAGCTCCCACGTTCCCCTCGCCTGAGGGCTAACAATCTACACTTCAGCACCCAAACGATAGGACCGGATTGAGGATTTTAGCCTGTCACTCTAAAATCTCCAATTCTACACCCAATAATTATATTTCCTTATTTATTTGCATTCAACTTCCATGAACTTTACCATCCATGGAATTTGAATGTGGTTCCACTTTGTTGAGAATTACACCGCCCTTTCGGGACAATGCAATTACAACAAATTTTAACACTACAATGGGCCCTTATTGCAATGTAAATTAAGTGCAAGTAAAAACCATCACATTTATAATTAAATTTATTTCTACCATGCATCACAAAATCCTAAACATGATTTCTACTCACTGCAAAAGAAAAGTAAAAGGAAAACAATGACATAATCTTCTTATGCCACTATTTTCAAAGAAGAAGAAAGAGTAAGAGAGATGCGTCACAAAGCACGAAGAAAACATAAAGGAAACTTCATTTAACAAAAGCAAATCCACTAAATAAATGTTTACAAAATTATAAGATAATGAAGAACAATAGTTAGCTTTTTCCCCTTGAAAGAAAGACGAAGATCTCTCCCATAAAGTCTCCCGGCGATCCATGCAATGCTAGCGAAATCCCTTACAAATTCTCTCAAAATCTCCTCTCTAATCTCTCCAAAAGGGTAGAAATCTACATTTCTACTCTTAATCTAAGAATCCTAAACATTCCTCTAAGTTTTTCTCCAATTTTTTCTATTGTTTCTCTCTAAACATTCCTCTCTAATCTAACCCATATTCGCCATTTTAAAGAGTACGGATGAAGTTTGAAGAGTTTCCATAAGCACCCCTTCAAAAAAGCGTCCAGATACGTCGAATTTCGGCCATAACCGCCCAAAAGTCGGTCCAGAAGCTTCCGGCCGCCGTCAGCGGGTTCGAGCTCGCTGTCGGTGAGCTTTTGGGGCTTATTTCGGTGCTCTTGGGTAAATCTCGCCATCGGCGAGATCGACCTCGCCGTCGGCGAGATCGACCTCGCCGTCGGCGAGATCGACCTCGCCGTCGGCGAGCAGGCTGCTGCGCGGCTCCACGGTTTCGCTCCGTTTGGCTCCGTTTCAACTCCGTTTCGCCCCATTTCAGTTGCGTTGCGTTCATAACAGATAGCCCTACAAAATAAGCATAAAAATAACCTTTATTTAAAGTATAATCTCATTAAAAAATATGCAAGAAGTGTAAAAGAGATTAAGCATCAAAAGACTTATCGAAAGGTGTCAGGGCAGAATTTTATTTCTTGCTCGTTTTTGCTCCAAATTGCACCGTTTTTGCTTCCTTTTGCTCCAATCACCATTTCTTGTACCTAAAACCAAAAAACATACAAAATACCTTCCTTTAAAGTGTAATATCATCAAAAAATGAGTAAAATAATATAGCAAAAAGCATAAATATTTTAGGCGTGTCATTTGCTTAGTTATGTTTGGTTTGTGTAGTATTTACTTTGTAAATTGAACTTGGATTTGGATGTGCTTACTTTCATTGTGTGCTTAGATCTTAGTGTTTGCCTATCATAAAGTACTTGCTGCACTAAATATTTAAGAGTAGTTGGTCTGATTGAACATATTTGGTGTCTATGATGTAACTTGGATTTTATATATATGATTGTAGTCTATTGTTTGTGTGAAGAATTGTGTTAATTATTGCTTATGAGATGATGTAGATGCATATTGAAGTGTTAAACATCATTGTGGATGTCGAAACGATCGAAATTATGAAAAAAATTTCGGACCCAGAAAATATTTTAGACTGGTGCCGCCGGTGCCCAAATCCAGAGAGTTTGGCTAATATTTTAAATAGAGCGCCGTCAGCGCCCTATCGAGCGCCAACGGCACCTGAACCTAGTAAAAGGCCAAAAACCCTCGTTTTTGTGATTTTTACCATGGGACCCGCAAATTCTTCCATTTCCTTTGTCTTCCTCCTCCATTTTTGTGATTTTGAAGATATAGGGCTTGCTAGAACTCAGATTTAAGGAGATTTCAAATCTTTTCGACACCAGATCCACACCTCTCTTGGTAAGAGCTTCACTTTAAGTTAAAAATTGTTTATTTTCACCATGGAAATCTCTCACATTGCTTAGGTTGGAATTTTTGGTGTTTTAAAGAAATTTTGAGATTTCCATGATGAAATTTGCTCTTGCTTGTTTAGAGTAGTATTTGGAGTTTGTTACATTGTGAATTTGGGATTTATTAGAATTTTCTTGCAAATTTTAGAAATTCACATGGCTCCAAGGTTGAGTAAAGGGAAGAGGAAATTAGATTTTGATGAGGAGAAATTCGTTAATATTAAATCCCAATTTCGCTTTAACTCTTACCTTTACAACAAGAAGTGTATCCAAGATCGAGCTTTTGATAGTCCTGGAGGATTGGTAGAACAGCTAAATGCAGAGCAGAACTGGGAGCGATTTTTTTATTTCACTGTGAATGCTGTTATGGGAGTTGTTAGAGAGTTCTATTCGAATGTACCCTAGACTGAGACAGAGTATATGCTAGTTAGAGGAATAAGGGTTGAGTTTTACTCCTTAGCGTATCGATGCTTTCTATCAGACTTGGGAATACAAAAACTTTGACACTCGAAGGGAGTATGAGAGAAGTAATAGCTTTTCTGACTGGCGGGTCAGGAGATTGGAAAGTAAGTAAAAAATAGTTGATTATTCCTCGACTCTACATTGAATGTTGCTTCAAAAGTTTGGCATTATTTCATTTCTGCAAGACTATTACCATCTTATCACCATAGCGAAGTTACAAGGGATAGAGCGATTATGAACTATTGTATATAGAAGATGAAAAAGATTGATATTGGGGCTATTATCTACAAGAACATTCAGACTATTGCTAGATGCAAGACCACTAGTGGTTTAGGACATCCTGCTTTAGTTCATGCCCTATGTGTTCAGTTTAGAGTGGATTTTAATAGTTCCGAAGAAGTTGCTATACCATTGAGACCAATTACAAAGAATATTATTCGTACTTACGAGTCTCATGTGGGAGCCCGAGTTGAGCATAGGCGTACTAATATTCCTACTACTAGTTATGATGTTCCATCTACATCTAAGCTGCCTACCTTATTTGATATTATGGAGCAGCTGAGATTACAGAGTGCTAGTGTGGATAAACTCTATGGTCGGATGGATTTGTTTGAGGCGAGGAGTGATGTAAATAAGATTATCTGCAGAGGAGAGTTGAGTTCGATATTGTCTATTATGATGCTCAGGTTAGATTTATGCTGGGGGAGTCTGATGTGATATTTCCTACTTGCCCTAGTTATACACCATATAGGCCTGACGCTGTTGATGACCCTGCTGATGACCGTGCTGCTGATCCTGGTGATGGAGATTGTTAGATTGTTTATTTCTATTTCTGTTGATCTTGTAGTGTTGTGTTGTACTGTTGCGATGTAGTAGTTATTTATTTTTCATGTTATGTGTAACCCCGTTGGTGTACTGTTATGTTATACTGAAACATTGAAATTGTTAGTTGGACTGTGTAGTACTGTGATAGTTTGTTTCATGTTGTAATTTTTTGTTGGATGTTTAGAGGTTTAAAGTTAATTTCTCTTTACCCATGCAAATATTTAAAATTTTTATATCACTGCTACTAATTGTTTCATGCCTTCTAGTTATAAATTTTGACTAATACCAGATAGCTATTAAAGATTTCAAGATCCCAGTACAGAAATGTTAATTTTCTTTTACTCTCAACTGTTTCAAATTTACTAAAAAATTTAAGTTTGGGGGAGGGTGGAGAAATACTAACTTTTATTTGTTCTCAATTATTATATTTTCAAAAATTATTAGCATAACTTCTGGCAGTTGAACCTCATTGTAAGATAACTAAAACTTTTAATATCAGTTGAATAATATGGGAGGGTAATGAAAATTTTTAGTGATAAAGGTTGATTTTATAGAAGTAAGATATTTGGTATGAAATAATTTGATTATAGTTAATTATTTAAAGTAAAGAAAACTGTATTTTTGAAATGTTAAGGGACTTAAAGTATTATGTGTTAAGAAGAGATTGTGACTTTCTGATGAACAATGAAGCTTGTACTTAACTATAAAGTAAGGAGGTATCTCAAGTTTGAACTTTAGAAAGAGGAGAGTGAAGTTCAAAATCATTAAAGGCTATCCAGAAAAAGTAATCCTCATTAAAAAAAAAGAGAAAAGAAAATGAGGATTAAAAAACAATCCCAAAAAGAAAAAAAAAGAGAAGAAAAAGAAAGAAAAAAATATTTATGAGGAGAAGCTTGAGGAGATGTGATACACCTAAAATATATAGTATTTTTATGCACATTTTTATACCTATTTTTAATGATATTGCACTTTAATGGAAGGTATTTTGTGTTTTTCTTGCAGGTATGATGAAAATGGATGGTCACGATGAAAGGAGCAAAATTGGACAAAATTTTGAGCCAAAAAATGAAAAATAAAAAATTTGGCACTGGCGGCTAAGCGCCGCTGGCCCGGCGTTTAGCCGCCACAGTTAAAAATCGAATTTCAAATGGCTTTGGCGCCAATTTCAAAGGGGATGGGATGCAACTCTTGGTGGTAACGTCCATAACTTCCTTTGGGTGGCAAGTTTGAATGAAGTGGTGCATTCCTTGGTAGATACATCAAATTTGGACACATTTTGAAGAGACACCAAGACACCTTTTTGTTTACTATTTAAAGAGAGTCTTGAAAAGATTAAGAGACTCTTTTTTTGCATTTTGAAGGATTCTTTCTTTCTTTCTTTTGTTTTTTTCACTGCATTTTAAAAGGTTTCTATTTTAGAGTAGGAGTAGTGAGTAGAAAGGAGAAAAGGGTCGGGGTGAAGTATTCTTCTTCCCACTTCTTTTCTTTCTTTTAGTTTAGTTTTTATTGAAGTCTGAAGTCTGTATTCTGAGTCATCGGTGTTGGGAGACTTGCTCTGAGGAGTAGTTTAGTGAAGAGTCAAAGTTTCAGAGGAACTTCCTTAGTCTTGTGGAGAAGATTTTCAGATAAGTGTTTACTTTTATTTAGTTTATTAATACTTGGTTTCGTTTATTATTTTTCTTATCGTTGTATTTAATTTCAAATCAATGTGTTTTTATATTTTCTCAATGCATTCTGAGTAGTTTACTTTATCTTTTTCTTTCTTAAATGGAGAAGAAATTAATTTAAAGAGAATTGTTGTGGAAAGTATAAGTGTTTAAAAGTTGGAAGAAGTTCTGAAGATTGATTCTAAAAACTTTGTTTACTTCTTAATTTGGCCTTTTAAGTTGTAAAATTTCTTGAGATTATGTAAGATCCAATGCAGTATTATTTTATAAAAGTTAGTAAGAATCACATGAACTTATGTGGGTGAGAACTCTAGTCCATATAATTGAATGTAATATTAGAAGATATTTTTATAAAAGGGAGTAAAATTAGAGGATTTTAGAGTGACAGGCTAAAACCCCCTAATTTGGTTTGAAGTTTTGAGTTTTGTTATGAGAAGTTAGCCCCAAAGTGGTGGGAATCGAGGGAACTCTAGACTGAGAGACTGGTATCTTCCCTGCCTAACCATGTTCAAAATAATATAAATTTCAAATTAACCTATGTTCTTTATAGAACCAAGTAAGAGTAAAGAACACATTTGCTTCTATCTGTCACAAAAAAATTTGAATACTTCCACAACAATACTTTAAGAATTATTACTACTTCATGAAAGGAAAGAAAAAGATATTCTAGTTAATAGTATTTTACATCCAGTGTTATTAGTTATCGTAATTTTAATTTTTTGTTTAGCATTTTATTAAGAAAATTTCAAAAGACATATCAACCTTCAAAACTTTTCAAAGTCAAGACATACTTTTTCGAAAACGATTAAAGAAAGTAAAAAGATAATTTCTCTGATTCCTTTAAAGATTTTACATTTTCCCTGTGGGTTCGATATCTCGGGACTTAATCAGAAAGCCCAATACTACTTGATAAACGATACGTATACTTGCGTAGTATCTCATATTATAAAATCATAACTTTCATATCTAAATCACATATATTTGGTGTGGAGTTAAGTTTTTGGCACAAATACATATATCTACCGGATGGAACCAAGTTTTTGGCGCCGTTGCCAATTTTCATATCATATTTGTAAGCACATATATTTATCGTGGATCAAGATGCCTAATCAAAAATTGGCTTCACTTGAGTCACCCTAAAGGGAAAACTTGATTTCATTTCTGAATTTATATTTTAAGTACTAGCCTATGTTCTGATGAAGTTTGCATGAACTCCTTTTTTACATAGTCTTTTGAGGCACTCTTAATTTGACAAAATATGGTTCATCTTGAAATAAATAGAAGACTAGAACTCTTAGACTTGATTGTTGAATATTCTTACACCTTTAGTGTTGACCTAAGTTACTAAATTTATTTTTGAAAATCTAACCCATATATTCTTTTGAATGAAAAATTTTAGTTTCCTACAGTTGAAAAGTACTTTGCCTAGAGTTATAATTTTATGTAGTAAAAAGATTACTTAAGGACAAGTAATAGTTAAAGTTTGGGGGATTCTGATGCACCAAAAATATATACGGTTTTAGCTATATAATTTTACCCATTTTTGTTGATATTACACTTTAAAGAAAGGTATTTTTTATGATTTGTTGCAGGTATGATGATTTTAGGTGATTGGAGTGAAAAGAAGCGAAAAAAATGAATTCGGAGCAAGAAGGAGCAAAATGGTGGAAAATAGGTTATGGCGCCGCTGGTGCCAGAATGGGCACCGCCGACACCCAAATCCAAAGACTACATAAATAATGGCACGAGGTGGAGTTCAAATCTAAAGAGTTATTGAAACTTTTTGAAAGGATGCCTATGGAAACTCTTGGGATTTTGTCCCAATCTTATAAGTAACTATTTTTGGACGAAAATGGTGTGCTTCTTCTGTGGTTCTAGTGTAGTTTTAGTGTGTGTTAAGTGTTAGGGTTTAGGAGAAGAGTGTGTAGAGTGAGGATTTGAGAGGAATTCTTCTCTATGGAGTGAAGGAGAAGGAGTAAAGTGAGAGATTGTTTCTTCCCTTCCATTCTAAAGAGAGAATCAAGTGTTGTAAAAAAGAGAGATGAGGATTCAAAGGAACTTCAAGGGAATTGCATTGGGGAAAAGAAAGAGATAAGTTGTACTTTATTTTTGTGGTTTTTATGACTTTTCTTTTATATATAAAATCCATGTTTTTTTTGTATCTTCTCCATGAATTCTGAGTAGTCTCCCTTGTCTTTCTTCTTGCATAGAGATGTGATGATGGATTGATGTGGATTGGATGTGTTTTTAATGTAATGAAGAAATTGTGATGGTTTTTCATTTCGAACTTAATTTACTTTTTGATTTGGCCAATTGAAATGTTAAAATTTTGTTGTTGAACATTAAGTTTGAAAGAATCTAATGTCCTACAACAATAATGAAAGATCCATTCAATTTCTATGGATGAATTATGTAGTTCATAGGATTTGAGTGCAAATAAATAGGGAAACATGTTTTGATGAACTTCAATGTGGAGATTTCAGGGTGACAAACATAAATCCCCAAATTGGTTCTAAGATTAGTAACTAATATCAAAGGTTAGCCTTCGGGTGAAGGGTGAGTGGGAGCTCCGAAGTGAGATCTGGTATCCTCCCAGCCTAGCCTTAGATTTAGTAACTAAACTTAGGATATGTCAATGTTCTTTTCTTGCTTAGAAAAGGGGATACTCTTTTAAGGGTAAAGAATCATCTATGCTCCTATTGGCACAATAACATAGATAATTGTTCCATATCAATCCACACATCATATTCTCATTGCAAGAGGAAAGATAGTTTTCTCATATATCAAAAACCTTTAAAATACTTAGTTTTGTGTGTTTGTTAGTTAATTCATTTTTTAAAGTTGTTAGAAGTAAATGTAGTTTGGTTAATTGTTAATGTATTCTGCATAGTGTTAGTAGGAGTATGTGTTAAACCTTAAGTGCTATTTAAATATTGGATTTTAGTGTTATATTATTTATATTGTGCATGATTTCTTATACTTTGAACTTCCCTCTAGGATCGATAACCAAGACTCCATTCGAGCCTTGTTTTACTTGATACGATACGTATACTTGCGTTGAATGCTTGGACTTAACAAAATCATTATAAATATATAAATTTGAGTTCGTAAACACTTACAAAATATAAGTCCCGTGCATCACCTTGCACTTCATTTACTTCTTAATTTGGCAAATTAAGATATTAATACATGTTGTGAGAACATGTATGAATCGGTATGGTATTGTCTCAGTCAACAATTGGTAAGAATCACATGAGATTATATGGGTGATAATGTAGTCCATATGGTTGAGTGAAAATAAATAGGGAGATATACTTTAAAGGGTGTAGAATTAGAGGATTTTAGAGTGACAGGCTAAAGCCCCCAATTCGATTTATTCTTTTATGTATTAATACGTGATGTTAGCCCCCAAGTGGAGGGAGAATATGAAACTCTAGAGTGAGAGCTAGTATCTTTCTTGCTTAGCCCATCATCAAGATTACTGAAATATTAGATTAACCTATGTCTTTATAGCATCTCTAGTAAGGGTAAAGAATATAATTGTTTTTATTTGGCACAACACATTTTAGATACTTCCATAACAGAACTCCATGACTTGTTTATGATTCATAGTAATGAAAAAGATATTTTATTTGCATTTACATTAATATTACAAAAGTTTAGTTAAAGTAGTTGTTTGCTTTCATTTGAAATTAAAAAAATTACCAAAAATAATCAAACTTTTTTTCCTAGAATATTATCTTTAGTTTGGGTAAGATCTTTCTTAAAAAGTAAAAAGTTATTTTTCTATTTTCTTTCTTTTAAGAAAATTTAACATTTTTTCTTATGGGTTTGATATCTCGGGGCTTAATCAGAAAGTCCTATGTTACTTGATAATGATACGTATACTTGTGTAGTATCCCATTTTATAATAATAACAATTAAAACTCTCATTTGCATTGGCATCAAGTTTTTGGCATCGTTCTAAAGAAAGATATATCATTAAAAAGAATTATAAAGTATAAAATCATATGTAAAACGTAAGCATAAATATCAGGGATCAAGTTTGAGGGACAAAGCTAAGATGTGGCTAAATTTGTTAGCACCTGAATCTATCAAAACTTTTGTTGATTTAGTGCAAAAGTTTCTTGCTAAATATTTTCCACCATAAAATACTACAAAGCTTAGAAATGATATACGTTGTTTTGTCAGATTGAAGGGGAATTAATTTATTATGCATGGAAATGTTTTAAAGATCTTCTGAGAAAGTGTTCACATCATTTGATACCAGATTGGTTAATAATTCCAAATTTTTATATTGGATTAGTTGGATCTCTTAGATCTATTATCGATGTTGCTGCTAGTGGTTCATTGATGTCTAAACAATTTAATGACGCTTATGCTTTAATTGAATAAATGGCTAAAAATAATTTTCAATGGCCTCCTGAGAGGGTAAATCTGAAGAAGGTAGCCAATATTCATAAATCTAATGCTTTTGCAACGTTAGCAAATCAAGTTGCTACAATTTCAAGGAAGATAGATCAGCTTGGAATGAATTTTTCTCAACTAATTTCAATGATTGAAGAGAATTAATTAGGCCAAATGATATATTCTCAAACATCATTAGAAACTTTGATTGTCATAAAAAAGCTTAATAACTCATATTCAAATTATTATAACCCAGGTTGGAAGAACCATCCAAACTTTAACTGGAATAACAATAATCCGGGTCATAGTAATCAACAAAGGGAGAACAACCAAGTAAACCCATTGGGGAATTGTAGCAACAAAGGTAATAATAATTATAGACCTACTTATCCTCCAGGTTTTAACAGTACCTCGTAATTTAATGAGAAGAAGTTGTTTATAGAAGAAGTGGTGTTACAAATGGGAAATCAATTGCAAAGTTAAGGAGCTACAATTAGAGATATTGAGAATCAATTGGGACAAATAGCTAATTCATTAAGTAATAGATCCTAAGGAACACTTCTGAGGAATACATAGATAAATCCAAGAGGCAAAAATAAAGAGCAAGTAAAAGCTTTTCAACTAAGAAGTGGAAGAGAGTTGGAAGGTAGAGTTCAAAAAAAGATTGAAGTAGAGAAAGAAGAGATTGAAGAACCAAAAGAGGACGCTCAGAAAGGTTTGGAAAGACCTATTTCTCCACTAAAAATTGATTTAGAAAAGCCACCACCACCATTTCCTCAGAGACTTTGACAACAAAAGCTGGATAAGCAATTTACAAAATTCTTAGAAATTTTTAAGAAACTAACAATTAATATTCCATTTGCTGAAGCCTTAAAACAAATGACAAGCTATGTGAAGTTTATGATGGTTATCCTTAACATAAAAAGGAAGTTTGAAGATAATGAGACTGTTGCACTTAGTGAAGAGTACAGTACTATAATTCAAAAGAAGCTTCCTGAAAAGCTTTAAGATCCTGGTAGCTTCACAATTTCATGTGCAATCAGAGACATATTTTATGGGAAAGCTTTATGTGATTTTGGTGCAAGCATTAACCTTATGTCATCATCTAAATTTAAATGATTGAGATTAGGAAAAATAACCCCGATTACTGTAACTCTGCAGTTAGCAGATCATTCCATAACATATCCTAAAGGAGTTATAGAAGATGTTTTAGAAAAAAATAGATCAATTTTTCTTTCCTGCTGATTTCATGGTGCTATATATGGAGGAAGATAAAGATATACCTATTATTTTGGGGAGACCTTTTGTAGCTACAGGAAGAGCAATGATAGATGTGCAAAAAGGGGAATTAACTATGCGCACCAATGATTAAACTATTACATTTAATCTCAAAATCAATGAAAAATCCTGCAAAAGGTAAGGATGATAATGTTATAAGATGGATCTTATAACATTTCTGAGTGAATGACATTTTAAATAAACTTATGAAGAAAAATCTGAAAGTGAAAAATTAGAACACGAGAAAGAAGTGGAAGTGTAATATTCTGATGAATTTAATTCCTGCTTATTTATAATATGCTTTTCTAGGTGATTCCTCAACTTTGTCAGTTATAATTTCATCAAAATTAAATGTAGAAGAAGAAGAGAGCTTGCTTGAAACTTTAAAGAAATATAATAAAGCCTTTGGATGGACCATAGCTGATACTAAAGGAATCAGTCCTTCAATTAAAGTGGGAAATGGGTAAGGAATGATCTTAATAAACATGTTTGAATGATGGACACATAAGGGATAAGTGGTAGAAACCAATCTCACTTTTGTCACATTAAAGGAAAAATTGATAATTTTCTTAATTATTTTAATTTGGAAGATAATCAAAATTAAATGATCCTTAAGGTTAGGGGTTGACTTTGGAAGTCAATAATCCACTAATCTAATACCCCTACTTGATGTTTAAATGATAATTCATTAATTTGAGAATAATCATATATAAATAACTTAAGTTTTCTAAAATCACAAAATATACCCACTAAAACCTTTAGGGCATAGTAGTGAGCTGGGCTTAATTGACATCTGACTAATGAAGTTTAGAAAAGAAAACACAATTAATAGAACACATTTGAAACACAACATGCCCATAAAAATTTGTTGAATTATTTCATAAATCAAATTTTCCCTAAAGGCCTCACCTACATAATTCTGAAATTTAATATCAAATGATATTTACCTCACCTTTTGGGATAATTAAAATATTAGCTCATTGAGCATAAGGGTATGAAATAGATGAATCATTTAGTGAGTATGATAAGTTCAGATGAACTCAAGAAAATTCAAATGGGTTGTGAAATACTTTAGTATCCTTTGGATCTTTTCATAAGACTTCTGGACATCTTGTAGGACAACTGAACCTATCATGCCTATTAAAGGAAAACATCTACCAAATGAAATAAATTGGACCCACCAAGTTGTGACATAAGATTTTGTAGGCCTCTGACGAACCTATCTATAGGCTATTGCTTTCTTGCGAACTATAAATGTTTATTGCAAAAGATACCAAAGTTTCAGGTGGAGGAACGAGAAGATTCTCCAGGTACATTTTTATAAGTTTACAGTACTTTATTTTTCGTACTAACTTTACAGTACTTTTATAAGCTTGCATGTTAAATAACAATGTCATCCTGCATGAAAACCAAAACCTTTAGGGTAGCCATAAAACTGAAACCAAAATTCAAGATCAAAACAGAACAAAAAATCAAATTCACCACCACAAAAATAAAAAATATAAGATAACTCAAAATTTAATCACAAACAAAACAAAACTACAATTACAACAAAATTAAAAAAGTCTTTATCGGATGATCAGGAATACCTCAGAGGTGTAACCTACAATTGCTAATGAGATTTTCTACGGTCTAAATGAAATTATGGAACTCATTAAGTTGAGTTTATTAAATTCATCTAGACTAAGTGAATCCAAATAAAATAGTGGTGCCAGAATAAGGGAACCGTAGGATCCTAACCGGTGTCGTTATAATCAACCTAAATATCCCCCATAAGACATTAAGAAACCTCAATTTAAACATTTCTAAAACATGAAACTTCTCTTTTTTCTTCATCTTACACTTTTAAAACTAGACCTACTACGACGAGGAGCTTGGAGCACGCACAGTGGGCAAAACAGCCATCTTCAACAGCAAAACTCTGTAGAGATAAACTACAAGCTAAAGGACTTCATGGTAGCTAGCCTAGCGCAGCATAAATCCTCACTTTATCTGTTTAAGCCTTTGCATAACCGTGTTGTGCAATATAAGCCCTAACTCGCATTAGGTTCTGAGGTTGTCATCTGATATGACATAAATCCTCCTATCTTCTAGGCTATTCACATAATCGTTATCAATTGTATGTAAGCCCTAAATAATAAAATTGGTAGGATGAAACAGCAAATAACTATCTTAAATTAAAGTCGAACCATAGGATAGTTTGGGAAAGAACACCATGGTTCTTCTTGGATCTTTGTCTTTCCCCTAATCTTGTGTTCCTTTGGATCCTACAATAACTGTCCCAAACTTGAGCCATTCACCTATTAGATTTCCCATTATCACATTTTCTTTAAGAACCCTACCTTATGGAAGTCAGGAATACAATATTTCTTGATCTTAATCAAGAGTTTTGTTAGGTGAATTCGGTTATCTAAGATGTAATTAACTATAGGGGCTTGCCCTTATAGGAAACTTAAAGACCCCATATTAATATAAACACTATCAAGTTATTTCATACTAGGTAGGAGAAATTGTTAGTCAATATAAATGGTTCACAGACCAAACGGATGTCAAGAATTCTTTATTTTATTTGATTAAGTCTCACCTTCAAGCAATGTATCCATTCTTCAGGATAGATACGTGTCTTGTGGTGAAGTGCCCAATTATTTAAACTATTGATTATATGAGATCAGTTTGATTTCATATTTTTAAAAATTAAGAATGATATTTTCTGAAATTATATATATATATATATATATAAAACTAAATCTATTTATGTAAATTTAATGGCCGACAATTTTCTAGAGACTACACTGGGGATCTATTTCTCTCTCATTGAGATCAAGAAATGTTATATACATACATTGGTAATGAGTTTATGTCCCTCATGAACTAGATTACCGTCCTTTCGTTGACATGCTTTACCCATTTCTCTTATGGAAAATTATGATCAACTCTCCTCAATTTCAGGACCATCTGTTTAACCATCCTTAAACAGAGGGGTTCGAGAGTCTTTAGGTTTCTTGTTGATTTTTGTGGGGTCGGACCCCAATAGGTGTGTTGGTGAACGAGTTTAGCCAATGTGCGTTGTGAAGGGGATCCCGGATGGGGTCCCACACTTCACTTTCCATTTGTGCAACCTGGGTTCGAGCTTTCTATCGGTAAATTAAACCAGTTCCTCTTAAATCTTAAACTCCTTTTAACAAATCAAAGACAAGATAAAAATAATAAAATGAAGTGAAATTGTGCCCTGTTCACAAAGCGGCCTTTTTCGCAATGTTTGCACTATGATTAAAGGGTTTAAGCCTTCACTAACTTTTAGAATGTTTATGTAAACTGTCACAATGTTGACTCTTACACTAACTTCTCGTGAGGCTCATCTTGCAGCTCCAATGATTCAGTTTAGGATTGGCTTCAACGAGTTTGAAGTCGTACTTGGAAAAGCCCCGTTCATTGTTGTGAAAGTTGCTACCCCCAAAGTTCAGAAGACGTCTACCGAGTTCAACCTGAGATCCCACTAGAATTTCCCTTCTGCTAAGAAGGTGAAAGTTTCTTCTGCCCCCGTCAAGTCAGTAATCTACGTGTCTAGGAGAATTGTCACCCCTACCACTACCAGTTTTGTCATCACCGCACCTACATTACTGTCTACCAAAGGGAAGGAAATTCAGCATGAAGAAGATTCTGCCTTTCTTGCTTCTCTCTCAGTCTTTGAGATTGGTTATAATTCTAGAGTTCCTCCACCAACAAGATCTCAAAGGAGGAACCTCAACCATAAGATTATCAAAGCCGCAGAGCACAAACTGCAAGTCTACCAGTGATTAATGAGATTCCTCAATAGGAAGAACTCAATTTTCTGGATACCTCTCCTCTCATTCAAGGGAGTAAGTTCCACCTATTGGTTGATACTACTGGAGATGAAAGTCTCCACAAGATTACTGATACGCTTTCATCACCACTTGGTCGTGATGAGGTGAGGGAGAGGCCTTCATACATCAGCCAAGCTCACACCCTTTTCCAGAGATTAGCTGAGAAAGAAGGATGTTCCGTGGCCAAGCTCCTTAAGAGGATGAGATGTGAAATATCCCCCGAAATAAAGAATGAAATTCTGAGGATGGAAAAACCCTTCCGAGTTTTCGTTAAACACCATTTGGGAAGACATGTGGATGCCACTACTACAGAAGCTACTACTGTCGTTCCGACACTTGCAGTGCACATATAAGTCAAGTCTCGACTATGTCCGAGAGTATCATTTACTGATGATTATAAGGAATCCCGGAAAAGGAATAATAAGAGAAGATTGTTTCTCTCTGTGCATGGTCTACACCCTAGGGAACACAATTCCCCTCATCACTCTGATGTCCCCACCGAGAGACCCCGTCTCAAGGTGACAACTTTCAAGAGGAAATTGTGGTTACCGAAGGTCGTTGCACCAGTACTCTCTGGGAAGTCTCTGGATCACAAGATGGTTCATAAGTCTGATGTTCCTATTACCACTACCGTCTATGCTTCTGAGTCAGTTGCAAAAAGGAGTGACGGTCAAGGGAGACCTACAGATCTGAAGGTGATTAGACAGAAAGCAGTTGATGATAAAGTCCAAAAGCTCTGAGTAGAAATTTCAGAACTAGCAAGAGAACAGGGACTAGATATTGAAAATAAAAATTACAACATGTCAGATTACAAAGAGAAAGAGTTTATGGATATTAACGTCTTCAAAAATAGTTCCACGCTCTCTGCGCACGATGCTCCTAGTGAGGAGAACATCGCGGATGAGCTTCAAAGGGCCATATTGACAAGAGATGAACAGATTAGTCATCTAAAGAAAAAGATGGAGGAGATGGCCGCCGCCATGACTGCCATGACCACACTATACAATTAGTCGCAGTCACGACTAGTGGCATCTCCAAAAATTAACCAGTCTGAAATCATACACATCATGGATGAGAGAAGAGAAGTTGCTTCTGGTAACAATGATGAAACATAAAGAAGGATTCAACTCTAAGTTCACCAGAAAAGGACATCAAGTAGATGATCGAACAATAAGTTTGAGAGGCCTTGGCTCAATCTAAAAGCGAAGCTTAGATTTAAGGGATAGACCCTACCCAAAGGAATTTGATGTCGCACCTTACCCCAAAGGTTTTGTGCTCACGAGTTTCAAGACGTTCGACGGGACAGGTAATCCTCGCAGCACATAGCACACTTCATAGCCAGTTGTTGCAACACATGGAGGAAGTGAAGCTTTATTTTTTCGACAGTTCGTCAGAAACTTGTCAGGGATAGCATTTGATTGGTATGCTGAGCTTCCCAACAGATCAGTGAAGAACTTCACAGAAATGAAAAACATGTTCGTGAAGAGGGTCGTCGGTGCGCAACACTATGTCACTATAAAAGATCTCGTAGTTGAACGACAGAAGCTCGATGAGACTCTAGTCGATTTCATCCTGAGGTGGAGAAACTTAAGAATGAAATCTGAGCCTCAGCTACAGGAACAACACACGAGATACTGCTCAAGAGTATACACGGTCCAGTGGCTTTCATGCTTAAGGGTCTTACTAATAAGTCCTTCGAGAAGCTACTCAGCAAGGCTAGTTATTTACAAGAAGAAATTGTCGGCATATTTTTAGGTTTGTGGTGTTGTATTTTTGAAAAGAGGTCGCCTACAGAAATTGTCGGCGAATTTTTAATTTAATTTAAATAAATAATTTGAAAAGTAGTATTTGATTTTGAAAATAATTTTAAATTTGAAAATTTTAAGATATGAAATCAAACTGATCTCACATCCCGAATAGTTTATATAAACGATCGCCGCACCATAAACCGTGTATCTATCCCGAAGAATAGACACACTGCTTGATGATGGGGCTCGATTAAATAAACTAGAAAGGTTTGTGACATCCGTTTGGTCTGCGAACCAATTTTATAAGCCGACAAGTTCCCCGCTTAATAAAAATGAATTAAGCGGGGTTTATATTACCCGGGTTCTTAAAGTTCCCTATAAGGGCAAGCCCCTATAGTTAATTACATCTTAAGTGACGAAATCACCTAAGAAAACTCTCGATAATAATCAGTAGTTCTGCTCTCAAGAATTTCAAAGTTTAAGTTTTCAAGGGATTGAATTTTGGAATTTCAATAGGGAATGGATCAAATTTGGAACATTTTATTTTAGAAGTCCAAAGGAAGAGAAGTAGGGGATGTCACAGACCCGAAGTGAACTTCGGTGGCTTCCCAGATTATCCTAATGTTAGGCTTTGAATTTCGGAAGTGAATTTATTTAAGTTTCAATCCTGCCAATTAATTATAGGAATTACATTTACATAATCACCTGATTATACAAATAACCTGAAAGGTAGGAGGATTTACATCGTATCGGACGACAACCTCGGAATCCTAAAGCGAGTTAGGGCTTATATTGCACGACAAGGCCGTACAAAGGCCTAAAAGAACGAAGTGAGGATTTATGTCGCACTAGGAGGACTACCTCGAATCCTATGGCTTGTTGTTTAAACTAAAGAATAGTTTTGCTGATGTCGACACGGGTTTTCGTTGTTGACGATGGCCGTGCTTGCCCACCATGCTCCGAGCTCCTTGTTGTTGCGGAGGTTTAGTTGTAGAAGGTGAAAAATCAAGAGATGATGGAAGTGTTTGGTTTTAGAGAAAGTCTTAATTTCCATGTGTCTTTAATATTTTAATTAAAACGGATCTTAAAGTTGATTAAACGAACCGATTAAGATCCCACGGTTCCGTCATCCCGACACCGTTATTTTCATCGAATTCACTTAGTCCGGATGAATTTGCTAAACTCAACTAAATGAGTTCCGCACTTTCATTTAGACCGTGGGAAATCCCGTTAGCAACACGTGGGTTACATCATCCGAGGTATTCCCGATCATTCAATGAGACGTTTTAATTTAGTTGTAGTTGTAGTTTTGTTGTTTTGTTTGTGATTAAATTTTGAGTTATTTTATATTTTGAATGTTGTGGCGATGAATTTTATCTTGTAGTGTCTTTTAATTTAGTTATGGGTTTCGGTTTTGGTTTCTGTCCTAAAGGTGTAGGTTTTCAAGCAACTGTTGTTTATCATGCAAGAAAGGTAAGTGCGATGCGATTAA
This sequence comes from Papilionanthe hookeriana x Papilionanthe teres, assembly GCA_022702705.1. Classification (NCBI taxonomy): domain Eukaryota; kingdom Viridiplantae; phylum Streptophyta; class Magnoliopsida; order Asparagales; family Orchidaceae; genus Papilionanthe; species Papilionanthe hookeriana x Papilionanthe teres. Next base: position 28,618,009 of record CM040425.1, read on the forward strand.
ATAAATTGAAGTAAAGTAAATTGCAATAAGATAAAAGCGTACCTGGAGGGTCTTCCCGTCATCCCAAGCTGCACTTAAAACACAGTTAGAATATTTAAGCATTTAAAGTAATTTCCTAGGTAAAACTACAGGAAGGGTTATGGTTTTCTACCAAAATCCTAATCCTATAGCTAGTCATTCCTATGACGTCTGGGTCTTCGATTTTGGTTTTAAGGATGATTTTCTTCACCAAAGAACAACTAAGCTCAATTTGTTCTTAAGGACATTCCATCATATTGAGGAAGTGTTTAAGACGAATCTTAAACATCTTTTCGATATTTCGGGAATTGTCCTAAGTCCAAATGAATTCCATTGTTCAAGTGAATTAATCATCCAGGGTGTTTGAGTTAAGTTTTATTTCTTGCTCGGTGAATTAGGATGTTTGAATATCCTTATGAGTGAAGTGTCATTTCACTTGATACTCCATTTAGGAGTTATAATAGTAAAAGCTCCTAAGGGCAAAATGATATTTAATGATTTGTGATTCAAATTTAAGTTCAAATTAATGATTTAAGTTTGGAATAGTGTTCAAGTTATTTTAGATTTATTTTTGAATTCTTCATGTCTTTATATTTAATTTAATTTAATTTAATTTAACTTAATTTAATTTAATGTGGTTTAATTTAATTTAATTTAACTTAAGTTAATTTAATGTAATATGATTTAGCTTAATTTAATTTAATTTAATTTAATTTAATTTAGTTTTAATTTAATTTAATTTAATTTAATTTAATTTAATTTAATTTAATTTAATATAATATAATATAATTTAATTTAATTTAATTTAATTTAATTTAATATAATATAATTTAATTTAATCTAATTTAATTTAATTTAATTTAATTTAATTTAATATAATATAATATAATATAATATAATTTAATTTAATTTAATTTAATTTAATTTAATTTAGTTTAATTTAATTTTTAATTTTTAATTTAATTTTTAATTTTAAAGGGATTTGTTTTAAATAATTTAACTTTAATTTAATTTAATGATTAAGCCTTTTAGCATTTTAAATCTTAAACTTGGATTATCATTTTAATTAGGAATTAAATATTATTATGATGATTAATTTAGGGATTTTTAAATTAAAGAACAAATCTCCTCCTAATAATATCCCTATTTTAATAATTCCAATTTTATTATTCTTCCAAATTTAACTAATTATTTAATTAAGGTTTATTTAAATTATTTTAAATTGTTTAGTAGGTTTCTACCCTTTAATTATCTAAATTTCAATCATCCAAATCAAGTTAAAATCAAATATTTTACCTATTAATTTCATTAAGCCTAAAGTCTTAATTAAAGGGTTAAGATTTTAATTACCATTTTGCCCTTCAAGCCTAATAATTTCATAACTCACTAAATTGAGCTCAAATGAATTTGAAATTTTTATGTGACCTCACTCATATGTCAATAAAGACATTAGAGGAGAAAATGTGATTTTTATATATTTAATTTATTTATGTAATTATTTTTGGTGGAAAATAAGGACTTCCAAGGAAAATTTAATAATATGACCAAGGGAAAGTTTCTGTCCTTAAGAAAATTATGGGACATTCCTAATGACCAGAGGACCACTTGGACCAATTTTTGTGATTTTTGAATTATATTTTATTTATTAGAATTATTTTAAGCTCTGGAGTATTAATTAATTTAAAAATAGAATATAAGTTGAAAAATGAATTTCATAATTTTTAAAATTCTCTCTGATATCAAGGATTCCAGAGAACCAAATTTTACAATTTTCTGATTTTTCTTTGATTTATTATAATTATTTTAGTGAAAATGCTAGAAAATACATTTTTTTAATTTTAAAATTACCCTAGGGCTTTAAAATTTAATATCTCATTAAATAGACCTAAGAAAAATATGGGGTTTGTTCCTAAGTGATTATATTTCAAAATATGACATTTTGGTGAATTTTATTATTTTTGTGATTTTTATTATTTTTAATTATTAAAATATTAAAATAATGATGAAAAATCAACTTTTTTAGAAAATTGAAATTTTAATTTTCTTAAATTCCCCTGATATCAGAGAGGCTCCAAAACCAATTTGGTGAATTTTTGAAAGTTATTTTGAAAGTTATGAATTTTTAAAGTTTAAAATGACTAAATGGCTTAATCAACCCATTTAGTAGGGCTAACCAAGTCCAATTGACTTGAAATTTTTATGGTGGGTTCCTCTGATCCTAAAGGTCAGTGGAGAATTAATTTTAAGTCAATTTGATGTATGGTTAGCTCTAATTAATTAGGGGTCTATTTTGGATGTTTAAGCCAATTAGGGTTATCTTAAGTGAATTAACTCAAGTCCTATTTTTCCTAGGGTTCTCTGGTCATAAGGAACATCACCAAATTTTCCTAGAATTTATTTCACAACATGCTAATTTTTGTAATTAAAATACTCAAAACAGTAACATGCATTTGAAAAATCAATAACTTTTCACAGAGGTGGCCTCGACCTTGGAAAATTCAGGGAATGTTCCCAAGTTCAGAGGCTTCAAAAGCCCTATGGTCTCATGCCATGGTGAATTGTATGAATGCATGGAGAATTAAAACAATGCAGGGAGTAAATAATTAATTAAAAATAAAATACTGGACAAAATTAATTAATTTCTTTTCCACATTATTCTCCTCTGTTCATTGAGCAAGAGGGTATTTTTATTTTATTTTTGTGGTTTTTCTACACAAAGATATGGATTTTTAAAGTTCTGGTATTTAAATAAATCAGAAAAATCCCTAATTTCCTACTTATCCACGCGGCGCCGTGTCAACCTCGGCAGCTCCGAAGGGGTATGTGTCGCGCTGTGATTGGGCGCCGCCATCTGAGTCAGCCGTCCCGGGACCCGCGGTTCACGTATCATTCCACTGGTCCGGCTCGATGCGAACCGTCCGCTCGATACACGCGCGATCCAACGGCTCCCGGTCATCGTCTACGGCCGGTGTGCACCCGTGACCGTCAACCTTCTAACCCTAATTTCTCACTCGATTCTCAACGGATTTTCGTGTTCTTATGCTCTATGGATTCGTCTTGAAGAGACGAACACATCCATACGGTAAACATGCATTGAAATTGATTCAAATTAAATGGAGAATCTCCGTAAGCTCGGGAAGAAGAATGAGTTCATACCTTTGCTCGGAGAAGTGAAGCTTCGATCCGAGAGTTGTGTCACCTTCGATTGGGTCCAAGTAAGCTCCGGATGAAGTCCCTTGGCACGGTGAATTGTCTAGCTATGAAAGTGACCACGAGTGATCACAAAGCTTGGAGAGCTGGAGCAACCGGGTGGCTCTGGAGATGGGGCTTTCGGTGGGAAACTTCTCCTCTTGGTCCAGTGAAGGTGTAGGACCAATCAATTTGGGGATTGGCTCACTGTGAAGAAGTGTCCTGGTTTTTGGGCTAAAGTTTGAGCTCAAAATTGAGCTCAGCTGGAGGAATTGGGGCTGGAATTTAGTGGGGATCAAGTGCTCTATGTGTGGAGAGTGATGCGGAGTGATTTTGGCGAGTTTCCTTAAGGTTAGGCTCGGCACCTCCTTTGGCCGAGAGGGTGAGGGGTTTAAATAGGCATGGTCGGAGGCTCTCCCGGGGGAGTTGAGGGCTGGGATCAGCTGCTCTTGGCATGTGAAGAACAGCCATGGTGGCCATTTGGGGTGAGGCAGCTCAGCAGGTGAGAATTCCAAGTTTGGGCTCACATGTGAGCTCTCGGCCTGGTGGTTTCCGGCGGCTGTGGTGGCTGGCCGGCCAGGGTCAGGTCACCCTCAAGCTCAGGTGGGTCAGGGCTGGAGGCTTGTGCGATCAATTGGGCCTTGCCATGTGTAAAGGGGTGGCTTGGAATGGAATGGGGAAGAGGCCATTTTGGCTTCAATTTGGTCGACCCATTGGTTTGGGTTGGGTGCACCTCCCCATGGCCTGATTTTGGGCTGAGAGGATCAGTTGGGTCAGCCAAGAGAGGATGGTGTGGTCTCTATCCAAATAGTTTAAGTTAATTTTGGGTTATAGTGTTGCATTAAAGAGGTTAAAATGGCTTAAGGAAGGCTTAGGAAAGGACTCCCTCCACTTGCCATTAATGGCTTGGTGACAAGTCAAACCCCCCATGGCTTCATGTGGCTTGTCTATGGCTTGCATGGCTTGTCTTTGGCTTGGGAAAAGTTGAGTCAATTTCATGGAAATGGATTTAAGAGAAATTTTGGTGTTTTAGGGGTGATTTGGCATGAGGCTTAATTTGGAATTATTTGATGATGTGATTAGAACTTAGGGAATGGCTTTGATTAAGTGGATGGCAAATGGAAATGTCATGTGGGCTTTAGGGTAGATTTTGGGCTCATTGAAATGGTTTTAGATGGGCTTTTAAAATGGTTTAGGAAAGTGGGCTTTTGAATTTTAAAATGGATTTTGGGATGAAATTTTGGTAAAGGCTTGGGCCAAATAATTGTTGAGTTTGGTTTAGGGATGTGTCATGAGTGGTTTGAAACAAATTTGAGGTGATTTGGGTTTGAATTGGGTTGGATATGGGCCTTTTGGTAAAGAGGCTAAGGTGGGCCAAAATGGGCTACCATGGGCCAAAGTTGGGCTAGAGTTGAAATTGATGTAAAATTAATGTTGGGAAATGTTTATGGGAGTGTTTCAAAGAGGTTTTGGCTTAGTTTAGGTTTTGATTTTGAGGTTTGGGTCTATTTGGGCTAGGTTTAGGTTTAGGTCAAAATTGGGCTTTTTGATTTTGGGTTGAATTTGAGTGGGGTTTGGGTCTAAATTTTGGGCAAATCATGTTAGTGTTTTGTTTATGGGGATGTTAAGGAAGGTTTAGAAAAGATTTGGGGTTAATTGGAGTTGAATTGGGTGAGTTTGGGCTAAGTTTGGGTCATGGGTCCAAATTGGGCTTTAAGGCCAAAAGTGAAATTGGATCCCAATGCCAATCAAATTGGGCTTGGATTGGGTCTAGATTGGTGTTGGGGATGTTGAATTGAAGTTTAGAATTGAATTGGACCAGAATTTGGGTCAATCGGGTAGGTTAGGTTTGACATTGGGTTCACTTTGGGTTAAAATGGGTCAAATTGGGGGTTTTGATAAAAGTGGGGTAAATTGGCAAAATTGGCCCATGGTGTAGTTGAACAAAATGAAATAATTGGGAATATTTGGGATTTTCTGGAATTTTCTGGGAATTTTCTGAATTTTTGGATTTTTTGGCTAAGAGGGGTATTTTGGATATTTGGAGGGTATTGGGAGGTATTTTTGGAATTTTTGGTATTTTTGGTTATGGATGATCAATTTGAGTGGGGAGGAAATGTTTAGGATTGGTCTTGAGGAATTTTGGGTAATTTAGGTGATTTTGGAAATTTTGGGTAGTTTCAGGGCATTTGGTAGGTTAGGCGGGTGTAGGGTCCCGGGGGTCAAAAATTGAAAATTTGGAAAATTGAAGATTGGGTGAATATAAGTGGTATAAAATCATTTTGGTTGAGCCATGAAGCCACATAAAGCCCATATGAGCCATGAAGGGACTCATTTGAGGCATTCACTATGTTGTTCCTAACCCTCTTAGCCAAGGGCTTAGGGGTTAAGGACCATCCATGTGAATCACTTACATGAGTCGGGAGGTCGAGTTAGGTATAGGTGTGGTTTTAGGAGGTGTATGGAAGTGTAGTGTATGAGTGTAGTGTGTGTGTAAGTCAGCCCCTTCACTTAGACCAGGCCACCTGAGGCGGTCCTAAGGCTAAAGAGTCCTATAGGAACTCATCCTTTAAACTTCCACACTTGATTTCGACCCTCTAGGTGATTAGGGGTCTACGATCGAGTTTGTGGAGTTTGCGGGGAGTTAAGAAGTGGTTTGAAATTCTAGATGGTGGATCCCAATTCTAGTCCTCTAAGATAGTCAAAGGAAAAGCCTAAGGCTAGATCCTAAGTACTAAAGAGAAGAAGAGAAGACCTCATCAAAAATGAGGTCAACAAGAAGGAAAACATATGGAACCTGCAGAGAAAGCAAAGAAAATAAGGCCAGCCAAAGAATATGAAATGAGATCTGGCATAGTGGAATTGGTCGACAAACTGCAACAGCCAATGAGGATTTAGGCTGAGCAGTCGCCGCAACAGCACAGTCGGTCCCCTCAGTACAGTCAGCCTCCTCAGTACAGTTAGTCTCAGAAATATGGTCAACCCCATTCACAGCAGAATAGTCAGGCTAATCAGTAGTATTTATAGTAGAGATCGTACAGGACGGATGAGAGACAGGGTCCGACAATATCAGAACAGTTGCGCAGGAACTACTCCTTCAAAGACGATGTCATAGAAAAGATGTTCAAAAATTTGATGAAGAAACTTAAGTTCTGATTACCTGAGCTAAATAAGCTGGAAGAGACAAATAAGAAGGATTAACCCAACTTTTATCCCTACCACAGGTTGCTCAGACACACGATAGAAGGATACTTCAGTTTTAAGGATTGGCTCGAAAAGAATTACAAGAAAGGAAATATAACGATACCGAAAGAATATTTGAAAGAACCTAAAAGAGATTTTATAAATATGATTTTGGCCGAGCCAATCTCTCCGATTGTCTCGTATGCCAGTAAGGGTAGATGGAGTACAATTTAGAACGAGCTCAAGAGAGTCCTTGATCAGATCCACTCTACTTCAAGGAGAACGGCTACCCGAAAGCTGCCACCAGCCCAGCCTAAGACAAAAATTTCACCAAGGAGACCTTCACAATGGGAAAGAAAGAAGAAGGAGATCTCGAATGAAGTTATGAATGATAGTGCAAAGGATAGGATATGGGCTATCTCTGTTAGATTGGTTGTCTCAGATTCATGGGTGAAACTCCTCGAACCTGACATTGTACAATTATCTTTATGCCCCTCTGGGATCTCATAATGATAATATAAACTATTTTGGCTACATTTTACTCTCTCTAGTGATTACGTAACTAATTACAACCTATCTAACCCCATTATCAATTCCTAAGATGATCATCAAATCATACTAGTTCCTGATGAGAATGTTGACAAAAATGAAGAAGAAATCGACAAGACTCGCTAAGACACTACAAGAAGCGAGGAGCCAATCCTCGAGTACAAAGGAACTCCACTTGCCATTAACTTTGACTTTTCAGATATAGAAATGTCGGCATACTTTTTTTAGGTTTTAATTTAAATATATATATAATTTTGAATGTAGCATTTGATTTTGACAATAATTTGAAAATTTAGAGATATGAAGTTAAATCGATCTCACATTCCAAATAGTTTATATAAACGAGCACCACACCACAAACCGTGTATCTATCCCAAAGAATAGACACACTACTTGATGATGAGGCTCGATTAAATAACTAGAAGATTTGTGACATCCGTTTGGTCTGCGAACCAATTTTATAAGCCTACAAGTTCCCCTGCTTAATATAAATGAATTAAGCAGGGTTTATATTACCTGGGTTCTTAAAGTTTCCTATAAGGGCAAGCCCCTATAGTTAATTACATCTTAAATGACGTGAATCATTTAAGAAAACTCTCGATAATGATCAGTGGTTTTGCTCTCAAGAATTTCAAAGTTTAAAGTTTTCAAAGGATTGAATCTTGGAGATTTCAATAGGGATTAGCTCAAATTTGGAACAGTTTATTTTAAGAGTCCAAAGGAAGAGAAGTAGGAGAAGCTGAGGATCCGAGAAGAATCTTGGCAACTTCCCAAACTATCCTATGGTTTGGTTTCAATTTGAGAATTTATTTAATATTACAATCCTGCCAATTTTAATTAATTAGGACCTATATTTATATGATAAAATCACACAAATAGCCTCGAAGATGTGAGAGTTTATGCCGTACTGAACGACTACCTCGGAATCCTAAGACCGGTTAGGACTTAATTTGCATAAAATGATTATGCAAGTGCCTAATGAAAAGGTTGAGGATTTATGTTGCACTAGGCAAACTACCTCGAAATCCTATGGCTTGGTTATTTAATTCTAAGAAAAGTTTAGCTGGTGTAGACTCAGGTTTTGCTGATGACGATGGCCGTGCTGCCCACTGTGCTCCAAGCTTCTTGTTGTTGTAGGGGTTTAGTTTTAGAACGTGAAAATCAGGAGATGAAGAAGTGTTTTGGTTTAGAAATCTTAAAGTCCAAATATTTTTAATATTTTAATTAAAACAAAGCTTAAAGTTGTTTAAACAGAACTGATTAAGATCACACATTTATGTCATCCCGGCACCGTTATTTTCATCGAATTCACTTTGTCCAGATGAATTTACTAAACTCAACTGAATGAGTTCCACAATTTCATTTAGACCGTGAGAAATCCCGTTAGCAACACGTGGGTTACATCATCTGAGGTATTCCCGATCATTCAATGAGACATTTTAATTTAGTTGCAATTGTAGTTTTGTTGTTCTGTTTGTGATTAAATTTTTAAGTTGTTTAATATTTTAGAATGTTGTGGCGGTGAATTTTATCTTGTGGTGACTTTTAATTTAATTTTGGGTTTTGGTTTTGTGACTATCCTAAAGGTTTCAGTTTTCATGCAACATTCTTGTTTAACATGCAAGAAAAAGTAAAGTGCAGTGCATGTAAGTAAATTGTAATAATTTCCATTTATTTCTGCATCCTTTCTAAGATATTTTTCATCTTCCACGATATTTACAAATCGGAGCCTTGTCGTATGATTCCTTAATTTCCCTATATTTCCATTTCCTTCTGAGATATTTTCTGCATTCATGATATTTTGAGACCGACATCCAAATTTCGATTCTCATTTTCGAGACTAGTAACTAAATTCCTGTTCTGATATTTTGAGATCGGTGCCAAATTCTGATTCTCATTTCTGAGATCGGTGATACACCTAAAATATATAGTATTTTTTTGCACATTTTATACCTATTTTTAATGATATTGCACTTTAAAGGAAGGTATTTTGTGTTTTTCTTGCAGATATGATGAAAATGGATGGTCATGATGAAAGGAGAAAAATTAGGTCAAATTTGGAACAAAAAAATGAAAAAATAAATGATTTGGCACTGGCGGCTAAGCGCTGTTGGGCCAGCGCTTAGCCGCCACAGTTAAAAATCGAGATTCAATGGATTTGGTGCCAATATCAAAGGGGATGTGATGCAAATCTTGGTGGTAATGTCCATAACTTCCTTTGGGCGGCAAGTTTAAATGAAGGCGTGCGTTCCTTGGTAGATACATCGAATCTGGACACATTTTGAAGAGACACCAAGGCACCTTTTGGTTTACTATTTAAAGAGAGTCTCACGAAAGATTTAGAGAGGCAATTTGAGGAGACTCTTCCACTGCATTTTGAAGAGTACTTCCATTGTTCTTCCACTGCATTTTAAAAGTTTTTATTTAGAGTAGGAGTAGAGAGTAGAAAGGATAAAAGGGTCGGAGTGAAGTATTCTTCTTCCCACTTCTTTTCTTTCTTTTAGATTAGTTTTTATTGAAGTCTGAAGCCTATATTCTGAGTCATCGGAGTTGGGAGACTTGCTCTGAGGAGTAGTTTAGCGAAGAGTCAAAGTTTCAGAGGAACTTCCTTAGTCTTGTGGAGAGGATTTTCAGATAAGTGTTTACTTTTAATCATTTTATTAATACGCTTTAATTTATTATTTTTCTTATTGTTTTTAATTTCAAATCAATGTGTTTTTATATTTTCTCAATGCATTCTGAGTAGTTTACATTATCTTTTTCTTTGTTAAATGGAGAAGTAATTAATTTAAAGAGAATTATTGTGAAAAGTTTAAGTGTTTAAAAGTTGGAAGAAGTTGTGAAGATTGATTCTAAAAACTTTGTTTACTTCTTAATTTGGCCTTTTAAGTTGTAAAATTTCTTGAGATTATGTAAGATCCAATGCGGTATTGTCTCATAAAAGTTAGTAAGAATCACATGAAATTATATGGGTGAGAACTGTAGTCCATATAATTGAATGTAATATTAGAAGATAGTTTTATAAAAGGGAGTAAAATTAGAGGATTTTAGAGTGACAGGCTAAAACCCCCTAATTTGGTTTGAAGTTTTGAGTTTTATTATGAGAAGTTAGCCCCCAGGTGGTGGGAATCGAGGGTAAAGAACACATTTTCTTCTATTTGTCACAAAAAAAATTCAAATTAATCTATGTTCTTTATAGAACCAAGTAAGGGTAAAGAACACATTTGTCTCTATCTGTCACAAAAAAAATTTGAATACTTCCACAACAATACTTTAAGAATTATTACTACTTCAGGAAATGAAAGAAAACGATATTCTAATTAATAGTATTTTACATCCAGTGTTATTATTTATTGTAATTTTAATTTCTTGCTTTGCATTTTAATTAAGAAAATTTCAAAAGACATATCAACCTTCAAAACTTTTCAAAATCAAGACATACTTTTTCGAAAACAATTAAAGAAAGTAAAAAGATAATTTCTCTAATTCCTTTAAAGATTTCACATTTTCCCTGTTGGTTCGATATCTCGGGGCTTAATCAGAAAGTCCCATATTACTTGATAAATGATACGTATACTTGCGTAGTATCCCTTATTATAAAATCATTATTTTCATATCTTAAATCAACAACACACTTATATCTGACGGTACCAAGTTTTTGGCGTCGTTGCACTTATATCTATCGGAGATCAAGTTTTTGGCGTCGTTGCCGGGGAAAATTAATTTAAATTGCATTTTAATGAGAATTAAGAAATTATAAATTTTTACTTTTCTTTGTTTTTGTTAGTTTGTTGTATTTTGTTTTGTTTTATTATTGTATGCGTAGTTCAGGTTCTGAAGGACTTGTGCCTTACGATTCTGAATTAGAAAGAACTATGAGAAAAATTAAAAAAATAAAAAATACAGAAGAAGAACAAAATATTCAAGAAATGGAAAATCATCAAAATCAAAATGTTGGCATCCATCAAGAATTAAGACCTTTAAGAGATTATGTTAACCCTACAGTAGATGAACTTTGTGGTGCTATTCAAAACCCTGCTGTAGCTGCTAATTCTTTTGAGCTTAAACCTACTATTATCCAAATGGTGTCAAATAATCAGTTTAGGGGAGCAACAACTGAAGATCCTAATTTGCATCTTGCTAATTTTCTAGAGTTGTGTGCTACTTTTATGTATGATGGTGTTTCGGATGATGCTATTAGACTTAGACTTTTTCCTTCACTAGGGGATAAAGCTAAAATGTGGTTATATTCGTTAGCACCTGGATCAATTAGAACTTGGGGTGAACTGTCACAAAAATTTTTTGCTAAATATTCTCCACCATCTACGACTGCTAAGTTGAGAAATGATATAACATCTTTTTGTCAGTTTGAAGGAGAATCAATATATGAAGCATGAGAAAGATTTAAAGATCTCCTCAGGAAATTTTCACATCATGCGATACCAGATTGGTTAATAATTCAAACTTTTATAATGGATTAGTTGGATCTCTTAGATCAATCATCGATGCTGCTGCTGGTGGATCATTAATGTCTAAACCATTTTCTGATGCTTATGCTTTAATTCAAGAAATGACTACTAATAATTTTTAATGGCCTTCTGAAAGGTTAAATCCTAAAAAGGTAGCCAGTGTTTGTGAAAATGATGCTTTTACAATGTTAGCAAATCAAGTTACTGTTGTATCAAGGAAGATAGACCAATTTGGGATGAATTTTTCTCAGCCAAATCTCATGATTGAAGAAAATTCATTTGGCCAAATGGTTGATTCTTATTCTTCACCAGAAACTGTGAATGCTATAATCAAACCTAACAACCCATATTCCAATTAGTATAACCCAGGTTGGAAGAATCATCCAAATTTTAACTGGAATAACAATAATCAGGGTGGTGTTAATCAACAATAGGGGAACACCCAAGTAAAACCATTGGGGAATTGGAACAACCAAGGTAATAATAATAATATATTAACTTATCCTTTAGGTTATTACAATGCTTTACAAAATAAGGAGAAGAAGTTGTCTATGGAAGAAGTAGTATCACATATGGGAAATCAATTACAAATTTAAGGAGCAACCATCAGAAATATTGAAAATCAATTGGGACAAATTGCAAATGCCTTAAGTAATAGATCCCAAGGAATGCTTCTAAGTAATACTGAAGTGAATCCAAGAGAAAAGAATAAAGAACAAGTGAAAGTAATTCAACTGAGAAGTGGAAAAAAATTGGAAGGTAGAGTTCAAAAAGGAACTGAAGTAGAGAAAGAAGAGATTGAAAGACCTAAAGAGATAAAGAGGACGCTCCAAAAGGTTTTGAAAGACATATTTCTCCACCTAAGGTTGACTTAGAAAAACCACCACCTCCATTTCCTCAGAGACTTCGTCAACAAAAGTTGGATAAGCAATTTTCAAAATTCTTGGAGATATTAAAGAAGCTTACCATTAATATTCCATTTGCTGAAGCCCTAGAACAAATGCCATACTATGCGAAATTTATGAAGGATATTCTTAATAAAAAGAGGAAGTTTGAAGAAAATGAGACTGTTGCACTTAGTGAGGAGTGCAGTGCGATAATTCAGAAAAAGCTTCCTGAAAAACATAAAGATCTTGGTAGTTTCACAATTCCATGTGCAATTGGAGAAAGATTCTGTGGAAAAGCTTTATGTGATTGGGTGCAAGCATTAACCTTATGCCTCTATCAATATTCAAAAGACTGGGACTAAGAGAAATAACCCCGACTACTGTAACTCTGTAATTAGCAGATCATTCGATCACATATCCTAAATGAGTTATAGAAGATGTTTTGGTAAAAGTGGATCATTTTATTTTTCCTGTGGATTCCATTGAGTTAGATATGAAGGAAGATAAAGAGATACCCATAATTTTAGGGAGACCTTTTCTAGCTACAGGCAGAGCCATGATAGATGTGCAAAAAGGGGAATTAACGATGAGGGTTAATGCTCAGACTGTTACATTTAATATTTCAAAATCAATGAAATATCCTGCAAGAGGTAAAGAAGATGTGTGTTTTAGGATGGATGTTATCGAATATTTAAGTGAATGTCAATTCAAATCAACTAATGAAGAGAAAACTGAAAGAGAAGAATTTGTATATAAGCAAGAAGAGGAGTTATTTGATTCTGAAGATTTTCAAGAGGAAAATTTAAAGTATGTTTGTGAAAGTTTTGAATTGTTGGATATGACTGAAAAAGATAAATCTTATGGTCCATCAATTGAAAAACCTCCTAAACTTGAGTTAAAAATGCTTCCTGATCATTTGAAGTTTGTTTTTCTAGGTGAATCTTCAACCTTTCCTGTAATAATTTCCTCTCAATTAACTGAAAAAGAAAAAGTGAGTTTGCTTGAAATTCTGAAGAAGTACAAGAAAGCCTTTGGATGGACAATTGTTGATATTAAAGGAATCAATACTTCAATTTGTATGCACAGAATTCTTATGGAAGATAATAGCAAACCGCGGCCTGATCCCTAAAGGAGATTAAATCCTATTAAGAAAGACGAAAGAAATTTTAAAATGGTTGGATGTTGGAATTATTTACCCTATTTCAGATAGTGCATGGGTTAGTCCTGTTCACTGTGTTCCTAAGAAAGGAGTAACTGTGACTTTTAATGAAAATAATGAAATGATACCAACAAGACAAGTTACAGGGTGGCAAATATGCATTGATTACAAAAAACTAAACCTTGCCACAAAGAAAGATCATTTCCCACTCCCTTTTCTAGATCAAATGTTGGATAGACTGGCTGGGCATAAATACTTTTTTTTTCTGGATGTATATACTGGTTACCACCAAATTCAAATCGCTCCTGAGGATCAAAAGAAAACTACATTTACCAGTCCTTATGGTACGTTTGCTTTTAGAAGAATGCCCTTTGGTTTATGTAATGCCTCAGCTACATTTCAGAGATGTATGATGGCTATTTTTTGTGATTTAATTGAAAAAGGGATTGAAGTTTTTATGGATGACTTTTTCAGTGTTTGGAATTTCATTTGAATCATGTTTAGAACATCTATCTAAAGTTCTAAAACGCTGTGAAGAAACTAATTTTGTCCTTAATTGGGAAAAATGCCAATTTATGGTAGTAGGAGGAATTGTTTTGGGACATCGGATTTCAGAAAAAGGTTTGGAGGTAGATCCTGCAAAAATTAAAGTTATATCTAATTTACCTTGCCCAACCAATGTAAGGGGGATTAGAAGTTTTTTAGGACATGCTGGATTCTACAGGCGTTTCATCAAAGATTTTTCAAAGATTACAAAACCTTTATGTCGTTTACTGGAAAATGATGCAATTTTTAATTTTGATGATGATTTCCATAAAGCCTTTAAAACATTAAAAGAAAAATTAATCACTGCATCTATAATAATTTCACCAAATTGGGAAAAACCTTTTGAATTAATGTGTGATGTTAGTGATTATGCTATTGGTGCTGTTTTGGGTCAGAAATATGATAAAATTTTCAAAGTAATTTATTATGTTAGTAAAACTCTTAATGAAGCTCAAATTAATTATACCACTACTGAGAAAGAGTTATTAGCTATAATATTTATCTTTGATAAATTTTGATCATATTTAATTGGAACTAAATGTTTTGTGCATACTGATCATTCTGCTATCAAATACTTAATGAAAATGATGCAAAACCAAGACTTATTAGATGGATTCTTCTTTTGCAAGAATTTGATTTTGAGATAATAGATAGGAAGGGTTCTGATAATCAAATTGCTGATCATTTGTCCAGGCTTGAAATTGAAAAATCTTTTTGTAATATTGAAGAAATTAATGAACATTTTCCTAATGAAAAACTGTTCACTGTTAAAGAATGCAGTGTTCCGTGGTATGCAGACATAGTAAACTTTATTATTAGTAATATTATACCCTATGGTTTGACATATCATGAAAAGAAGAAATTTTTGTTTGATGCTAAGACTTATTTTTGGGATGACCCATTTTTATATAAACAAGGAAATGATCCTATAATTCGAAGATGTGTACCTTTGTAAGAGACTTATGAAATTATTCAAAAATGTCATGATTCTGATTATAGGGGACATTTTGGAAGTGATAAAACTGCATATAAAATATTACAATCAGGATTTTATTGGCCTACAATTTTTAAGGATGTGAATGTTTATATTAAAAATTGTGATAGATGTCAGCGTGTAGGCAATATTTCTAGAAGAAATGAGATGCCCCTCAATTATATGTTGGAAGTTGAAATATTTGATGTTTGGAGATTAGATTTTATGGGACCATTTACACCATCTTTCAGAAATATTTATGTTTTGATAGCAGTAGACTATGTTTCCAAATGGATTGAAGCTATTGCTTTACCTCGATGTGATGCTCAAAGTTTTGCAAATTTTTTAGAAAAGAATATATTTTGCAAATTTGGAATACCAAGAGTAATCATAACTGATGAAGGAAGTCATTTTAGAAATGCGATTATTGGGAAGTTAGCAAAGAAATATCATATTAATCATCGCATTGCTACTACTTATCATCCGCAGACAAGTGGTTTGGTTGAATTATCCAATCGTGAAATTAAAAGAATATTGGAAAAAACTGTTAATCCAAATAGAAAGGATTGGTCAATTAAACTGGATTATGCTTTGTGGGCCTATAGGATCGCTTACGTAACATCTATAGGAATGTCCCCATATAGAGTCGATTTTTGGAAAAGCTTGTCATTTACCTTTTGAACTTGAGCATAAGGCTTATTGTGCTTATTAAAGAGTTCAATTATAATTTGAAAGATGCTGCTTGAAAAGAGATTATTGCAATTGAATGAGCTTGAAGAAATAAGGAATGAATCTTATGAAAATGCTTAAGATTTATAAGGAAAAGATGAAGTTATGGCATGATCGGAAGATTCTTACCAAAAATCTTGTACCAGGACAACAAGTTTTGCTGTATAATGCTAGATTGAGAATATTTTCTGGAAAACTTAAGTCTAGGTGGATGTGTCCATTCATTGTGATAAAAGTTTATTCTTATGGAGCTGTAGATATTCAAGATCCTAAGGCTGGAAAATATTTAAAGTTAACGGACATAGACTTAAACCATATTTTTCAGTCAATAAATCTAAATCTGATGGGAATTTCATGTTGGGTTACTCAGAATTGTACGGCTTATTTCCAGGTTAAGTGTTTTGAAAAGGGGTCGTCTACAGAAATTGTCGGCAAATTTTCATATTTTAAATTTAATTTAAATATATATAATTTAGAAAGTAGCATTTGATTTTGAAAATAATTTTAAGTTTGAAAATTTTAAGATATGAAATCAAACCGATCTCACATCTTGAATAGTTTATATAAACGAGCACCACACCACAAACCATGTATTTATCCCGAAGAATAGCCACACTGCTTGATGATGGGGCTCGATTAAATAAACTAGAAGATTTGTGACATCCGTTTGGTCTGCGAACCAATTTTATAAGCCGACAAGTTCCCCTACATAATATAAAGAAATTAAGCAGGGTTTATATTACCTGGGTTCTTAAAGTTCCCTATAAGGGCAAGCCCCTATAGTTAATTACATCTTAAATGACGGGAATCATTTAAGAAAACTGTCAATAATGATCAGTGGTTTTGCTCTCAAGAATTTCAAAGTTTAAGGTTTTCAAACAATTGGATTTTGGAAATTTCAATTGGGAATGGATCAAATTTGGAACAGTTATTATAGGAATCCAATGGAGGAGAAGTAGGGGATGTCACGAATTCGAGACAAGTCTCGGTGACTTCCCAACTATCCTATTTGTTTGGCTTCAATTTGAGAGTTTATTTAATGTTGTAATCCTGCCAATTTTAATTAATTAGGACTTATGCTTGTATGATATGATCACACAAACGACCTCGAAGATGTGAGGGTTTATGTCGTACCAAACAACTACCTCGGAATCCTAAGACCGGTCAGGGCTTAATTTACATAATATGATTATGCAAATGCCTAACAAAAAGTTGAGGATTTATGTTGCACTAGGCAAACTACCTCGAAATCCTATGGCTTGGTTATTTAAAACTAGGAAAAGGTTTTGCTGAAGTAGACACAAATTTTGCTGACGAAGATGGACGTGCTGCCCACCGTGCTCCGAGCTCCTTGTTGTTGCAGAGTTTTAGTTTTAGAAGGTGAAAATCAGGGGATGAGAGAAGTGTTTTGGTTTAGAAGTCTTAAAGTCCAGGTGTTTTTAATATTTTGTTAGGGGAATATTAAAGTTGATTATAACAACACAGGTTAAGATCCCACGGTTCCATCATTCTGACACCGTTATTTTTATCGGATTCACTTAGTCCAGATGAATTTGCTCAACTCAACTAAATGAGTTCCACACTTTCATTTAGACTGTGGGAAATCCCGTTAGCAACACGTAGGTTACATCATCCGAGGTATTCCCGATCATCCAATGAGTCATTTTAATTTAGTTATAATTACAGTTTTGTTGTCTGTTTGTGATTAAGTTTTGAGTTGTTTTATATTTTGAATGTTGTGGTGGTGAATTTTATCTTGTTGTGACTTTTAGTTTTGGGTTTCAATTTTGTGGCTATCCTAAAGGTTTCAGTTTTCATGCAGGGTGACATTCTTGTTTAACATGCAAGAAAAGTAAAATGCAGTACAGGAAAGTAAATTGCAATAAAATAAAAGCATACCTGGAGGGTCATCCCGTCATTCCAAGCTACACTTAAGGCACATGTTAAGAAATTTATATAATTTGCAAGAAAAATACCTAAGTAAAGCTAAGGGAAGGTTTTGGTTGTCTGCCAAAGTCCTAATCCTATTGCTAGTCAACCCCTATGACGTCTAGGTTCTTGTGTTTTGTTAAGGATGAATTTCCTCATCAAAGAACAATTAAGTTCAGTTATTCTTTTAAAACATCTCATTATATTGAGAAACTGTTTAGGACGAGTCCTAAACATCTTTTCAATACTTTTGAGATTATTTTGAGTCCAAATGAATTTTATTGTACTGGTGAATTAATCATACAAGAATTCAATTAAATTTTGCTTCTTGCTCAGTGAATTAGGATGTTTGATTATCCTATGAGTAAAGTGACATCTCACTTGATGCTCCATCTAAGAGTTATAATGATAAAAGCCTTTAGGGGCAAATCAATTTATTAAGGATTTCAACGATTTAAAATTAGAATTAATGTTTTAAGGTGATTTAATTTAGTTATAAAATTTTAATAAATTTAAGTTTGGAATAGTGTTCAAGTTGTTTTATTCTTAAGTGTTTTAAACTATTTGAATTGAAAGAGGAGTTTAAATTATTTAATTTAGACTTTAATGATTTAATTTTAATTTAATTGCAATATTCTAGATTAGCTTTTAATTGGTTTTAATTAAGAATTATTTTTTTTGAAATTGATTTTGATGTTTCGAGTTTGTTTTAAATTTGCTTTCAAGTGATTTTTGAAATTAATTTTTTTTAATGTTATAAATTTATTTCAATTTATTTATCAAGTTATTTAATGTTTTAAGTTTTAATTTAATTATGGATTATCTTTTCTTTATTATTAATTTATTAATTTCAATTATCATCTTAAGTTTAATTAAGAGTTAAATATAATTAAAGTGATTCATTTGGGGATTTTAGTTTAAGTGATTGTAGTCTCTCTAAATTATCCCCATTTTAATAATCCAAATTTTTTTAATTATTCTTCCAAAATTCAAATTATTTAATTAATTAAGGTTTCATTTTTTTGGTTTATTAAAAGTGATCAATGAGTTCTTACCCTTTTATTTTCCAAAGTTTCAATCATCTAAGAAAGAATTAAGATCAAATATTTTACCCCCCATTTTGATTAAACCTAAAGTTTTAATTAGAGGTTAAAATTCTTAATTATTAATATGTTAATATGCCCTTTTAAGCTTAATTATTTCATAACTTATCAAATTGAGCTCAAATAAGCTTGAAATTTTTTTATGTCACTTCACTCACATGTCAATTAAGACATTAGAGGAGAAAATGTGATTTTTCTATTTTGTAATTTAATTTATATGTTTATTTTAATAGAAAATAGGGATTTTCAATGGAAATTCAACAACATGACCAAGGTAAGGTTTTTGTCCTTAAGAAAATTATGTGATGTTCTTAATGACTACAGGACCACTTGGACCAATTTTGGTGATTTTTTGAATTATATTTTATTTATTATAATTATTTTGAGTTTTGAAGTATTAATCAATTATAAAATAAAATTAAAGTTGAAAAATGGATTTTATATTTTTCTTAAATCTCTCTGACCTCAAGGAGTACAGAGAAACAAATTTTATAATTCTCTGATGTTTCTTTGATATATTAGAATTCATTTAGTGAAAATGTTGGAAAATTCATTTTTAATTCAAAAATTGTTTTAGGGCTTTTAAAATTCAATATCTTATCCTAGGGACTTGGGAAAAATATTTAGTTTGTTCCTAAGTGATTAGGAGTTAAAATGTGACATTCTTATGATTTTTAATATTTTTGTGATTTTTATTATTTTTTTAATTATTAAAATATTATAATAAGGTGAAAAATGAAGATTTTTAGAAAATTCCAATTTTAATTTTCTTACACTCCTCTGTTACAAAGAAGTCCCAAAACTAATTTGGTGAATTTTTAAAATGTATTTTAGAGCTATGAATTTTTAAAGTTTAATTTTACTCATGTGATTTAATTAATCCATTTAATGAGGTTAAACATTTCCAATTGATTTCAAATTTTTATGTGAGGTCCCTCTGATCCTAAAGATCAGTGAAGAATTGTTTTTAGGCTCTTTTGATGTGTGGTTAATCCTAATTAATAAAAGTTCAGTTTTGAGTAATTAGGCTAATTATGGTTATTCTTAATGAATTAACTCAAAACATAATTATCCTAGGGTCCTCTGGTCCTAAGAAAATTCCCCAAATTTTCCTAGAATTTTCTAAGCAATATGATAATTAATGGAATTAAAATACCAAAAATAGTGACATAAACTTAAAAAATACATAACTTGCCATAGAGATAGCCTCTGACCTTGAGAAATTCAGGGAATGTTCCCAAGATCAGAGACTTCAAAAGCCCTATGGTCTCATGCCATGGTGAATTGTCTATGCAAATGGAGAATTAAAATACTGAAATGAGCAAATAATTAATTAAAAATAAAATACTCATCAAATTAACTCAATTCTTTTTCCACATTATTCTCCTCTATTCACTGAGCAAGAGGGTATATTTATTTTATTTTTGTGATTTTTCTACACAAAGATATGGATTTTCTAAGTTAAAGGCATTTAATTAAATCATAAATTCCATATTTTCCTACTTATCCGACTCAGCGCCACGACAACCTTAGCGTCTCCGAAGCTCCACGCGGCGCGCTCCCATTCGCCATCGCCATCCGACTCAGCGCCACGCGGCCCACGGTTCACGTACTGTTCCCTGGTCCGACGCAATCTGAGCCATCCATTCGATACACGCTCGATCCAACGGCGGCTGGTCGTCGTCTCCGACTGGTGTGCACCCGTGACCGTCCACACTCAAACCCTAATATCTCCCTCGTTTCTCAATGGTTTTTTGTGTTCTTATACTCTATGGATTCGTCTTGAAGAGACGAACACATCCATATGGTTTACATGCTATGAAATTAACTCAAATGAAATAGAGAATCCCTGGAATCTTGGGTTAAAGAGAAGTTCCCATACCTTGGTTCAGGAGGTGAGACCTCAATTGAATGTGCTCGGCACGTTCGTTGGAACTGGAAGAGCCTAGGGATGAAGCTCCTAGCCCTGGTGAAAGATCTAAGTATGAAAGTGATCAGGCCCGATTTCAGACTTTGGAGGCCAAAGTAATTGGGTGGCCTGGAGAGGGGGCTTTCACTGGGGAACTCCTTCTCTTGGTTCTGTGCAGGTGTGGGTGAGTTTAATTTGATTTTGGTGGAGGTTTGAGAGATGTCCTGTTCTAGCCTGAGAATTGAGCTCCAAAATTGAGCTCAATCAATGGGATTTATGGTAGGAGAACAGTGGGGATGAATTGCTCTTGGCTAGGGGAAGCTCTGTGAGGAGTTTGGAAGGATTCTATGAAGGTTGATTTCAGCCAACCTTTTGGCCGAGAGGGGGTGGCTGGTTTAAATAGCCATGGCCAGGGCTTCCCAGAGGTAATTGATGGTTGGGATCAGCTGCCTAGGGGAGGAGATGAAGAGCTGTGGTGGCCAATTGCAGTGGGGCAGCTCAGCAGGTGAGAATTTGAAATTTTGCTCACTCCAAGCTCCTCGACCATGGCATTTTCCGGTGGCCTGGTGGCTGGCCGGCCAGAGTCAGGTCACCATCTGACTCAGGGGGGTCAAGGCTGGGGTTTGGTGCAGTCAATTACCTTTGGACATGTGTAAAGGATTGGATTCAAATGGAATGGGGGAAGTGGCTCTTTTGGGTTTAAATGGGTCAAATCATGTTTTTGGGCTTGGTTCACCCTCCAAGGGGGACTTTAGGTGCTGTGGGAGTCAGGTGAGTCAGCTGGTTTTTAGTGGAGGAGTCCCCATCCAAGCTTATTTAGATTAATTTTGGGTTTAGGTGAAGCATGGGTAAGGTTAAAATGTTTAATCATAGGTTAGGAAAGAGCTCCCCTCTCTTACCATTAATGGTATGCTGAGGTGGAAAGTGGCTTCCATGGCTTGTATGTGGCTTATGCATGGCTTCATGGCTCCATTTAGCTTGGGAAAAGGTTTGGTCAATTTCATAAAAATGTTGTTTGGAATTTTTGAAAACATTAGATTTTTTTGATTGGTTTTGTCATGATGCTATTTTTTTTCAATCAAAATAATGGGTTTTGGACTTAGGGGATGATTTAAATCAAAGGGATGATGAGGGGAAATTTCATGTGGGCTTTGGAATGGATTTTAGGCTTTTTGAAATCATTTTGGATGGGCTTTTAGAATGGTTTAAGAAAGTAGGCCTTTAGGTTTGAGAACAAAATGGTGGATGGATATTTTGTGAAGGATTGGGCCAAACAAATGTTGGGTTTAGTTTAGGGATGTGTCATGAGTGATTTGAAACAAATTTGAGGTGATTTGGAGTTGAATTGGGTTTGATTTGGGACTTCTTGGTAAAGGGGCTAAAGTGGGTCAAATTGGGCTTACTTGGGATAAGGTTGGGCTAATGTTAGATTTGATGTAAAATTAATGTTGAGAAATGTTTATGGGAGTGTTACAAAGAAATTTCAACTTTGGTTGGGCTTTGATTTTGGGATTTGGGCCCATTTGGGTTCATGGTGGGTTTAGGCCAAAATTTGGGATTTTTGGTTTGGGTTAGGTTTGGGTGGAGTTTAGGTTCAAATTTTGGGCAAATCGAGTTATTGTTTTGTTTGTGGGGATGTTAGGAAGGTTTAGGAAAAGATTTGAGGCTAATTGGAGTTAAGTTGAGTTGGTTTGGGCTAAGTTTAGGTTATGGGCCAAAATTGGGCCTTAGACTTCAAATTGAAATTGGATCCAAATGTTCCTCAAATTGGGCTTGGATTTGGTCTAAATTGATATTTGGGATATTGAATTGAAGTTTAAGATTGAATTGGATCAACATTGAGGTTAATTGGAGTGGTTTGGTTTGACATTGGGTTCACTTGGGTTAAAAATGGGTCAAATTAGGGGTTTAGGTAAAAGTGGGCTAAATTAACAAAATTGGCTTATGGTGTAGTATAACAAAATGAAATTGAGAATATTTGGGATTTTCTGAAATTTTTTGGGAATTTTTGGAATTTTTGGATTTTTTTGGTTAAAAAGGGCATTTTGGGTATTTGGAGGGTATTGGGGGTATTTTGAAAAATTTTGGTATATTTGGCTAAGGATGATCAATTTGAATGGTGAGAAATGTTTAGGATTGGTTTTGAAGAATTTTGGGTAATATAGGTAATTTTGCAAATTTTGGGTTATTTCAAGGGCATTTGGTAGGTTTGGCGGGTGTAGGGCCCCTGGGGTCAAAAATTGAAATTTTGAAAAAATGAAGATTGATCAAATGTAAGTGAAATAGGATCATTTTGGTTGAGCCATGAAGCCATATTAAGCTCACAGGAGCCATGAGAGGACTTATTTGAAGCATTCTCTATGTTGTTCCTAACCCTCTTAGCCAGGGGCTTAGGGGTTGAGGACCATCCATATGGATTACCTACATGAATCAAGAAGTCAAATTGGGTGTAGGTGTAGTTTTAGGACTTGAAATGTGTGTGAAAGTGTAATGTGTGTGCAAATCAACCCTCACCAGACCAAGCCACTCAGGGTAGCCCTAAGGCTAAAAAGTCCTATAGGGAACTCATCCTTTAAACCTCCACATTTGATCTTAACCCTCCAAGTGGCTTAGGGGTTTACAATCAGTCATGTGGGGTTTAAAGGGAGTTAAGAGGTGTTCGAATTTCTAAATGGTGGGTGCCATCTCTAATCCTCTAGGATAGTCAAAGGGAAAACCTAAGGCTAGATCCTAAGTACTAAGGAGAGAGAAGAGAAAAGACCTCATAAAAAAATGAGGTCAATAAATGGACCCCCAATAGGTGTGGTGTGCTAACCAAGCACACCGCGCGTATTGGCGTTGATCGAAGAGATCAACAAAACCAACACAGACGTCTAAGTTACACATTTAGAATAGAGTAGAAACAAATTTCTGCTGGGGAGTATCGAGTATATCTCCAAGACTGGAGATCCCTGAACTCTCACTGGGGAATAGAAAAAGAGGTGAATTCCAGATCATAAGATCTGGGGAAATTTGATTTAGATTTCATTTCATTTTCTATTCTGAGTTTTTTAATGTGTGAGTTTTGATTTTGATTTGTTCTGAGTTTCAATTTCGATTGAGGTTTAATTTAAAATCAATTCAAGGAAATCAGGATTTGAAATGAGAATTGGAATCTAGGTTCCAACCTCGGGATTGCGAAGAGAACTGGAATTTAGGTACCAGCCTCGAAGTAAGAATCAGAGTTTAAGTATCGATTGAAAAGTATGAGAATCAAAATTTAGGTACTGATCTCGAAATAAGATCTGGAATTTGGTACCATTCTCGGAAGGAGAGAATTGAAATTTGGTATCAATCTCGGGAAGATAATAGGAATTTGGTACCGACCTCGAAAGGAGAGAACCGGAATTTAGTACCGATCTCGAAGGTTTAAAGAGAACTAGAAGCTGGTTCCGATCTCGAAGGTTTAAAGAAAACTAGAATGCGGTTCCGATATCGAAGGTTTAAAGGGAACCGGAATCCGGTTCCGGTCTCGAAGGTTTAAAGAGAACCGGAATACGGTTCCAGTCTCGAAGGTTTAAAGAGAACTAGGATCGGGTTCCAGTCTCGAAGGTTTAAAGAGAACTAGAATCTGGTTCCAGTCTCGAAGGTTTAAAGGGTTGAAATTTTCTGTGGAGATTTAAGTTTAGCGGAAGATTTGGAATGAGACGTGAAAGTGTTTCACGTCCCACGAGGATCGATCAAAGTTTGATAACTTGGCTAAGGATATGAATCCATGCAATCAGAACCAAATCAAAAATTTTTGTTGTTCTGTGTCAGTAGATTCAGTCAACCTTCTCAAAAGAGGGAAGGAAATATGGAGAGTCAAAAAGAGATTTGAGAATAGCCGAAGGCTGGGGATTTCAGATTCAGGAATTTGTTTTAGTCTCTTGTTGTGATTTGATTTTAGCTTGATTTTCAATTTAGGGTTAACATTTATTTGGAGTTCATTTTGACATTCAGATTTTTAAAAGAGTTCTCATTTATTTTTATTTTCCCTTTGCTCTTTGTTTAAAGTGCATTTAACTTAATGGCGTTTCCCAGTCAATTTGCACAAAAAGAGGTGAAGGCAAAACATGACATGGTCATTTTCATTCCAATCTCATCGAAAATGCATCATACATCTTGCTCCAAAACATTATGATATTTTCCTTAAGAATTCAATATCTCATACAATCCATATAAATCCAACACAGATTGTGTATGATTCTTCAAGTTTCTTTTAAAAGCAGCTGTCAAAATCCATGTCTGAATAGTGAGGTACATGGACAATAACATCACCTTCCAAGTCATCCTTGGTAGGAATGTCGTATGGATGTGCATTGGAGGTGTGATATTTCCTTTGTAAATCACAGCTCGTAGGGCCGGAGACTCTCTAACTCTAGATCTGGCTGAAAGTGGAAATGCATTTTTCTGTCATCCATTCTCTTGAAAGTGACGGAGATTCGTTCCACAGGCACTCCTGGAATGCAATGTTTTGCGATGTCTACTCCGTTTCCTTTCAACACCAGGACGGAACCTACCGGTAGTGGTATCTCCACCGGCCCTCGGAATCCAGAGGTCAGATCCGAACATGATGTTACATTGGTTGACAAAAGACACTGTGCAGAAAGGTCTGATGAAGTCATGATGGTCTATGTGTGGAGGTATGCAGTCGCCCTCCTTGTAGATGTTAATGATGCAGCTGTTGGGTATGCAATCTACAGGCAATACCCTCCATTTTATCATCCTTTTTACC
Organism: Papilionanthe hookeriana x Papilionanthe teres; assembly: GCA_022702705.1. Classification (NCBI taxonomy): domain Eukaryota; kingdom Viridiplantae; phylum Streptophyta; class Magnoliopsida; order Asparagales; family Orchidaceae; genus Papilionanthe; species Papilionanthe hookeriana x Papilionanthe teres. The sequence goes on from CM040425.1 coordinate 28,643,408, forward strand.
ATTCTCTTGATAATTCTTGGCATCGGATCCACCTAACTGCGACGGAGTATTCCTGGTGGATTCCCTTTTCTGTCTACCGCAAAGTTGTAGCAATATCCGCATTGGATTGTAATTCTTCCTTTTCTTGGCATCCATCTTTGGGGTTCTGAATAGGTCTTTTCCCTCAGGCGGCCGGCTCGGCCCATTTTCTGAAGTTCAATGACGCAATCTACAATTTGTTGCTGCTCGTAATTTGAGAATACATCTGTATGCAGCTCGAGGCCTTCTAAGATATTGATCCTCTTGCCTCCAATTCTCTCAAAGTATTCAAAAGTTTTCTTTTCAACTTGCTGTAATTTTTCCAACTTGTATTCCGGGACTATCTGCAATCGGCGAGGTCTAGTAATGTACTGGGGAATGTATGGTTGAACCCCGACACGCACTCCTGCATGTCTTGGCTCCTCAGGGAATTCTCTGTCAGGACATCCTCCGAGGTTGCTTTCGCAACAAGATTCTTCAGAACTGGTGCATCTGCTTGGTGTCGAGGTGCTGATTCTATTTCTGCTCTTCTTGAAATTTCCTTTATTTGTTCTGCTTTCCTTAGAGTTGATCTCCTCCTTTCCGGTTCCTGACGAACCAATTTCTTTGGAGTATTTGTATTGATGGTAGCAACTGTCTCTTCATGTTGATCTGCTGCTAACTTTGTTAACATCTTGCGAATGCGGCGATTCTTGTTCCTCCGCTGGGTGGCAGTGAGAGTAGCTCTCCTTACCCCTTGGACTTCTGCGGGCATGGCGCTGACAAGACTGCCCTCTACTATAGCAACAACAGAGTTAACTTTCTTATCTTCTCCTGTTGCATGAGCGGCGTTTGCTTTTCTCTTCTTGCTGGCAAATTGCTGACTTGGGCCACCCACTTTCATCACTGTCTGGCTATGGAACTCTTCCCGATCAATTGGGTCCAATCATTTTTTTCATATTTTAGCCCGGCTGGTGTGAAGTCAGAGTCAATCTCGATCACGGCTCCATCCCTCACCCTCTTTTCATCAAGTGCTAGACTCATGCCATTTCTAAAGTTTAGAACTAACCGCCCGTTCGACATTTCCCTGTGAAAAAATAAGGAAAGGATCAGGGGCTGTACTAAGAATAAGAACAATAAGAAGAACATTTATTAATGAAAAATTCTTATTTATCTCTTTTAATTTTTTAAAGAAAGTAGGAAGAAATGAGGGAAAGATAAGGAATGAATTGATTTAAAAGGAAAGATTGACATTTTATTATTACAATTTCACACTTTTTTTTTCTTTTTAACACATTTTGTGTTAATGATTTTCTTTTTTATCATCCTTTTTTTTATGTTTTGGGTTTGGACCCAGTCGCAAATGATTACTCTACCTGTGCTCCTAGGAATGAGACCTCATTTTTAAAGTTCATCCTTCGAAACATCAGGTTGCGTAATACTTCTTCAAATATCGTCTATTGATTGGAAGCATAGGTCATTCTCTACGGCAATTCACTAGTTGATAGGAACCTCCTGAGTAGACTGTCTCGACCACGAATGGCCCTTTCCATGTTGGTTCAAATTTACCTCCTATCTTGCGGTGTGCAAGAATATGTCTTCTGAGAACTAGAACCAAGTCACCGACTTTAAATGTCCTTGGACGGACTAGTTTATCGTGGGCCTGGATCATCTTGGCTTGATACAGTTCCAAATTCTGCTGTGCTGAAAGTCTTTTTCCTTCCAAGCTTTCCAATTCTTCCAATCGTAATTTGGCATTTTCTTCTGCAGTGATCTTTTCTGCAACTGCAATTCTGAGTGAGGAAAGCTATACCTTCAAGGGTAGGACGGCCTCGGACCCGTACACTAAAGCGTAAGGCGTAGACTGAGTAGGAGTTCTAAAAGTCATCCTGTAGGCCCATAAGGCTTCTAACAACTTCTCGTGCTAATTTCTTTTGTTGTCGTCCAAAGTTTTCTTGAGGATTTGGATGAGAGTTTTATTAAAAGCCTTGGCAAAGCCGTTCGCTCTTGGGTAATAGATTGTTGAATAGCGCTAATAAATCCCGTGTCTTTTGACAAAAATGTTGATCTTCGTACTCTTGAACGCGGACCCATTATCTGAAATGATTCTGCGCGGTACTCTGAAACGGTAGACAACTTGATTCTTGAAGAACTGCAACACATGATGTGCCTTTACTTCTCTGAGTGGTACTGCTTCTGCCCACTTGGAAAAGTAATCTGTAGCTGCAAGAATGAAGCGATGTCCTCTTGAAGAAGGTGGATCTATCGGACCCACGATATCTGTGCCCCAACACTCAAATGGCCACGACACGATTGTCGGATGTAGCACATTTGGAGGTTGATGTAGAACCACTCCATGTACTTGGCACTGGTGACAACTTTTGGCAACCTTCATGCAGTCGGTTATCATCGAGGGCCAGTAATACCCTAGTCTTTTAATCTTCATTTTCATCTTCGGACCCGATTGATGAGTGCCACAAAGTCCTGAGTGTACTTCTTTGACAATTTCACGAGCATCAGACCCGCTCAGGCATCTTAGCCACATCTGATCAAAAGACCTTCTGTATAACGTGTCGTTTATTAATACATAAGACAGAGTTATTTTCTTTATTTGATGGGCTAATGACTTATCGTCCGGTAAGTTTCCTATTTGCAAGTAGTTTATTAGTGGCTGTCGCCAATCTTCTGCATTTTCTGTCACTGCTGCAACTGTTTCTTCTGTTTTTTCTGATTTCTGTATTGTATCCATATCGAGCTATGAGAGAACCTGCCGTCCCTGAACTGACATTTCAACTGACTCATCCTGTAAGCAGGTAAATTCTTTTGCAAGGCGGGCTAACGCATCTACAAGAGTATTTTCTCTCCTGGGAATCTTGTAGATCGTTACATTTGGAATTTGCTCCAATAGTTTCATGGCGTACTGAAAGTAATGCTCGAGTCTTGGCTCCAGAATTCTGTATTGTCCCGCAACTTGCTGAATGATCAACTGTGAATTTCCGTAGATATTGATATCTGTTATTCCCATCTGAATGGTTAATTCCAATCCTGTTATGAGGGCTTCGTATTCTGCCTCATTATTTGTACAGGGTTCTGTTAAGTGATAGGAATACCTTAACATCCCCCACTCCGGTGTTATAAAGATTAGTCCAATTCTTGCCTTACCGGGCACTATCATTTACGATTCTTTATCTTTCTATGCTGAAGATGCTCCGTCAAAGTACAGTTCCCAATGCTAATCTTCGGGGTCTTCTAGGCTCATTATCTGCTCGTCTGGCAGGTCGTCGTTGAGAGGTGATTCTGCCGGTAAAGGGTGTGCTACAAGGGAGTCTGTCAGGACTTGTCCCTTTACGGCATGAAGAGGAACGAAAGTTATATCAAATTGCAATAGTATCATTGACCACCTGGAAAGTCTGTCGGAAAGCGTCGGTCGGGTCATCAAATATTGCAACGGATTAAACTTCAAAATAAGGTTGACCTTATGAGAAAGCATGTAGTGCCTGAGCTTCTGTGCGGTGAAGATCAGGGCCAAACAGTGCTTCTCAATAAGAGGATACTTTACTTCCATCGGAATTAGACGACGGCTTAGGCAATTGAGCGCGTTTTATTTTCCCTCATCATTGACCTGGGCTAACAGGGCTGCGAGAGAGTCGTCTAAAGCCGCGGTATAAAGTATCAACGGTCGTCCCGAGATCGAGGCCGCTAAGACAGAAGGTGTCATTAGGTATTGTTTGATGTCATCGAAGGCATGTTAACATTTGGAGTCCCAAGTAAACTTGGCATCCTTCTTAAGTAAAGCAGAAAATGGCTGACACCTTCCTGACAAATTCGAGATAAAGCGTCAAAGATATGCCAATTTCCCTTGAAAGGACCGTAGTTGTTTCAAGGTTTTAGGAGGTGACATTTCTAAGATAGCTTTAATATTCTCCGGATCGATTTCAATTGCATGATGTCGGATGACAAATCCTAAGAATTTCCCAGATGTGACGCCGAAGGCGCATTTCAGGGGATTCATCTTAAGGTTAAACTGTCTTAACCGCTCGAAAACAATTCTCAAATCATATAAGTGATCTTCCTTTAATTTTCTCTTGATGACCACATCATCCACGTAACACTCGACTTGGTTGTGAATGAGATCATCAAAAATCCTCGTCATTGCTCTTTGGTAGGTTGCTCCTGCGTTCTTCAATCCAAATGGCATCACTGTGTATGAAGTACACTCCGATTGGCGTTCGAAGGCTATGAGCTTTTCATCTTCCGGTGCCATCTTTATCTGGTTGTATCTCGAAGATCCATCCATGAAAGAAAATATTTCATGTGTTGAAGCGATGTCGATCATCAGTTCTGGAATTGGTAGCGGGAATTCAACCTTTGGACATGCTTTATTCAAATCTCTGAAATCCACGCAGATTCTGATCTGACCATTCTTCTTTCTGACTGGTACCTCATTGGCTAACCAAGTCGGATATTGCTCTTCACGGACAAATTTAGCGTCTATTAGCTTCTTAACTTCAACTATTACTTGTTGTTCAATCTCTAGACACATTCTTCTGGGAGCTTGCCTGACTGGAACAACAGTGTGATCCACTCCTAGCCTGTGAACTGCAACCTCTGGAGCTAATCCTGGCATTTCGTCGTAACTCCAAGAAAAATAGTCTTTGAACTCCATTAATAGCTTAATTATGTTTTCGGAGCCTTCTTTATTGAGTAAGGAGCTAACAAAGGTTGGCCTAGGCTCTTCGCTAGTACCTAAGTTAACTTCCATTAACTCGTCTATTGTAGATTTAATTTCTTCTTCGAATTCTGGCGGAGCATCTCTGATTGGTAGATCTTCGAGATCTTCTGAAGCTTCCAAGCAGCCTTCATTAGGCTCGCAAGTGACAACCAAGCAAAATCCCATATCGTCAACTGATCCTACCGTGCCGAATCCGAGACCATGTTTTGAATTGGGAGGCCGGCTGGCATTATTCCATAATTTTTCAAAATGTTGTGATTGAACTTTTGTCCATCGTCGAGGTAAGACACCACATTGAATTAAACTTTGAACACAGGGAGAGTACCACTCAAAAGGCAGATCCATTAGTTCAAATGAAGCAACATCTTCAAATTGTACATCATTTTCAGTTTTGGAAGAAGAAGCACCACGGTAAAACTTGATTGGTTTAGTACCACCACCATGCACTTCCTTGACCACCATACCCTCGACCTTTTTAGAATGGATTGGGGTTAGGGTCATAGTATGTACATAGTGGTTAATCTTCTCGTACATTGATTTATATTCTTCATTCTTTTCATCTTCGAGAGAGATCTTGAATTGGGGTTTTTTCTGACTTATCGCCGCTGCTTCTTTCTTGATTTCTTCTTCTTCAAAACTGTTCTCCCAATCAATATCAATGACCGATTTCTTTTGTCCAATTGTTCCAACGTCTCTTCCATGACTCCGTCCCCGGCCTCGACCTCGGGTGCGAGTTCTGGAGAAACCTTCACCATCTCGCCGTAAGGGAGTGGTGAGTAACTGTTGGACTAGAATTTCAGGCTCTTCATCGTCTTGCACTTCTTTTGCTTCATTTGGTATGACATTTCTGGAGAAGATTGTTTTCTTCGGAGGAGCGTAATAGGCTGCATCTTCATGAATTCCAATCTCGTGTACGGAGAATAGTTGCAAGTCACCTTTGATACATTGTTCTCCTCCTTCGTAATACTTTATGCACTGGTGCAGAGACGACGATACCATCCGGTTTTCATGGATCCATGGCCGACCCAGTAGAGCGTTGAACGATGTCTCAGAATCAATTATATGGAATTTTGCGGTTGTCTTTGCTAAGTCATCGGTTTTCATTAACAGTGTAATCGATCCGAGAGCTCTCCTTTCGATTGAAGCCTCTCGGTAACATCTTGTTCGCTTCAAGCTCACGAGCATCAATTTCCAAATATGCTTAGCGTCCAGAAGATTCATTATGTTGATTGATGCTCCCGGATCAACCAACACCCCGGAGAGCTTAAACTTTCCAATAGTGATCGATATGTACAGATGGTCCGTTGTGATCGACTGTTCCCGATAATAGATCATTGTCCGTGAAGGTAACACCTCGCTGTTCTTTTAACGAACATACCTCGTCGAAGGAATTAACAGCCATTTGAGCTTAACAAATCTCTGGATTAAGTAGAGCCTTGATCAGAGCTTCCCTCTTCTCCTTTGACAGGATCAGAGCGTCGTATATGCTCAGTTTGGCTGGTAGCTTTCTAAGATGGGCTAGCACATTATAGTCCACTTTAATACCATGTTCCTCGATTTCTTCCCGAATGGGCAATTCCTCTGCTGGGGTTGGCTCCTCCCGAGCAACCACCTGCTTTCCTTTATCCTTTGGACCCATTCTCGGAGGTAGAACTTTTCCACTTCTTAGGTTGACTTCAGTTACTTGTTCTGAGTCTGGTGCTGGATCTGCCGATGTTTCCCCTTGAATTGGAACACTGGCTCTTCTGGTGTTGCTTCAGAATTCGATAACTCTAATTCTATCACGATTGGAGCTCATCAAAATTCACAAATGGACTTTTTGCTTGTTGAGCTTTCGTAACCTCCTTTGTGAACATCTTCTTCGTCGTGGTCATCGAGGTTGTGTATGATTTGAGAATCATTATTTGTATTGGAATCGAGATTCGGATTAAGTCGGTTGTCACTAGTTACGTAATCGTTAGAAATAGTTAAAACGTAGCCAATGCCATAACTCTTATCATAATAAGATTCCGCCGGGGCGAGTAAATAATCATACAGAGTCAGAAGTTCAAGGGATTTCTCCCTCGAATCGAAAACAACCATCCTAGGATAAGCAACCCCTAGTCTACCCTTCGAAGCCTCGATCTTCTTCTCTTCTATGATCTTCTCCTCCTTCTGAGGCGGTTCTTCGATCGCAAGCGATAGTGCCGGCTCGGCAGGTTTCAAACTCTGAGTTGAAGCGCGTACCGAAGCGGTCTGGATGTGATCCAAAATTTTCTTTGAAGAATTTGTCCAGACGGTACTCCATCCATCATCGGTCGTATACGAGTTTATTGAAACAATAGGATCCGTCGAGATAACATTGACAGAACCTCCTTTTTGGGGTTCCTTCATGTATTCCTTCAGGATCGTTATGTTCCCTTTCCGGAGATTGTCGTTAAGTCAATTCTTGAAAGTGATGCAATCCTCTATCTTGTGCCCGAGCATCCGGTGGTAAGGGCAATAGTTTGGATGATCTTTGTTGTTGACTTCTTCTGACCTCTTGGGCTCTATTAGCTGAAAATCTAGTGTTTTCATTAAACTGCAGAACATCTTTGCTACTGCTTCAATTTTGAATGGATATTCCTTATTCAGAAAATCTTTCAGGGTACGCTGTGGACGAGGTGATTGTTTGTAATGCTGAGGCGACCGATAGCTCGGTCGAGGCCGTTGATAACCCTGTCGAGGTTGCCGATAGATCCGTTCGTCGTTGTTGGTATATCCGTTGCGGTGGTTGATAACTAGGCTGTGGTCGCTCTGGCTGTATCTAAACTGGCTGCTTGCCCTTATCTACTGCTGTGACGATTCCGGATTTCTTTTCAAATGCCTTTACGGGCTTCTGCTTATCATTTTTGTCCACAAAACTTAACTACTTTGCCTCTTCTTGCAAGCTTCCGGCCTTTTCTAAGCAACTTCTCAAAAGTCTTGATTGTAAATCCTTTAAGGAGAAGTGCTATCGGCCCATGGATACTCTTAAGCAAGATGCCGACTGCATGCTGTTCTTGAAGCTGTTAGTCTCGGCTCGGTAATAATAGGTCGCCACACCATCCTTCTTGCAGCAGAAGGCCTAGGACCGGACGGTCTGTCGGTTATATGCTGGTAGGTGGTGTCCACCCTAATATAATGGCCCGATACAACAACATGTGAACTAGCTCTCATTTTATTCCTTGGTTTCTCTACGGCAGTGATAGGCTCTACTCGCGGTCCGAGGCGGGATCTAGCTGGCACTCGTCCCATTCTTCTTAGGATTTCTGACTTCTTTGCCAATTTTTCTATCACAGCTTGTAGCCGAGCAAATGGCGTAGTCTTAACTCTTTTTCTTTTGTAGTTACTATAGTATGCAGGTCGGGGTAATGTAGCGGCAATCCTTCGGACGTCTTCTTCATCCGATGCAGCAGAGAGGGGGTGAAACCTACTTCCTTCCAACAGAGGTGTATACCCAGGCAGTTCAGGGATCTCTTATAGGAAAGCAACTTTAGCGACCTTGGCTTTCTCAATCCTGGCTATCTTTCTGCTTCTATTTCTCCTTTGAGTCCAAGTTAGGGGTGCAACTCTTGAACTGGACCCAGTTTCGAAAACAGATGGTATTGTAGCAAAATCTGTACCCTCCACGGTGACAGGCTCATCACAGACTTAGATTTCCTTCCCCTTCAGTTTGGCAAAAGCCGGGGTAGGTGCAGAGATGACTAGACCGGTAGGGGTCGAGACAACAGTCCTTCTACGAATCGCAGTACTTCATTCAGCTGGAACCCTTTTCAGGGGAGGGAATTCTTGAGTCGACTTCAGGTTGAACTCAATTACAGGCTCCTCAGTTTCTGGCACTTTGTCCATTAGTGTGAAGAGGGTGACGTCAGGGAACTTAATATCTGTATTATCGAATCCTTGTCCAAAATAGATGATTCCATTATCGGGCAGTTCATCCTTATAGACGGCAAAGTCCATTCCATTGGTGAAGGAGAAAATTAACTTTGGTGCATTCATTTTCTGCAGGGCTGATTCCGAACATCAGTCCTGAATTATGCTTCCCTTTGTCGCAAAACTTAGGACGAAAAAGAAAGAGTCCGAACACATTCTCATTTATCTTAATGTATTTGTGATTTTTAAGAGAATTCATTTATTAGAAGGTTGTTTAATAGAGGATTTGTTTGTTAGGAACAAAATGATTAAAGGTATAGAAAAGGTAAAGGACCCGATTCAGAATTGGAAAGGAAGAGAAAGTCTCGTAAGACTTCTCAACCCGAAGGACCGCTCCTAAGCTAACACCTATTGGGGGTCCACCCCACCTCAGAAAAGAGGTAAAAGGATTTCGGAAGCCCTCTATTTAGGGGTGTCTAAACAGTGGCTCCTAAATCCGAGAGAAGTTGGCTATGCCCGTTCAAGATAGAAATGAAAGTGGTATGCCAATGGAAAGAATGGTAGTTTGCTCCACTAGGGACATGGATACACTACCAATTTATGAAAGCAAAACCATCTGATCAAAATGGAGAGAGGAACCTTTCCCCAGTGGAGTCGCCAGAAATTGTACGGCTTATTTTTAGGTTAAGTGTTTTGAAAAGGGGTCGCCTGCGGAAATTGTCGGTGAATTTTCATATTTTAAATTTAATTTAAATATATATAATTTGGAAGGTAGCATGTGATTTTGAAAATAATTTTAAGTTTGAAAATTTTAAGATATGAAATCAAACTGATCTCACATCCCGAATAGTTTATATAAACGAGCACCACACCACAAACCATATATCTATCCCGAAGAATAGACACACTACTTGATGATGGGGCTCGATTAAATAAACTAGAAGATTTGTGACATCCGTTTGGTCTGCAAACCAATTTTATAAGCCTACAAGTTCCCCTGCTTAATATAAAGAAATTAAGCAGCGTTTATATTACCTGGGTTCTTAAAGTTCCCTATAAGGGCAAGCCCTTATAGTTAAATACATCTTAAATGACGGGAATCATTTAAGAAAACTCTCGATAATAATCAGTGGTTTTTCTCTCAAGAATTTCAATGTTTAAGGTTTTCAAAAAATTGGATTTTGGATATTTCAATTGGGAATGGATCAAATTTGGAACAGTTATTTTAGGCATCAAATGGAGGAGAAGTAGGGGATGTCACGGATTCGAGACAAGTCTCGGTGACTTCCCAACTATCCTATTTGTTTTGCTTTAATTTGAGAGTTTATTTAATGTTGTAATCCTGCCAATTTTAATTAATTAGGACTTATGCTTGTATGATATGATCACACAAACAACTTCAAAGATGTGAGGGTTTATGACGTACCAAACAACTACCTCGGAATCCTAAGACCGGTGAGGGCTTAATTTACATAATATGATTATGCAAATGCCTAACAAAATGTAGAGGATTTATGTTGCACTAGGCAAACTACCTCGAAATCTAATGGCTTGGTTATTTAAAACTAGGAAAAGGTTTTGCTGAAGTAGACACAAGTTTTGCTGACGAAGATGGCCGTGCTGCCCACCGTGCTCCAAGCTCCTTTATATTGTAGAGTTTTAGTTTTAGAAGGTGAAAATCAGGGGATGAGAGAAGTGTTTTTGGTTTAGAAGTCTTAAAGTCCAAGTGTTTTTAATATTTTGTTAGGGGAATATTAAAGTTGATTATAACAACACCGGTTAAGATCCAACAGTTCCATCATTCCGGCACCGTTATTTATATCGGATTCACTTAGTCCAGATGAATTTGCTAAACTTAACTAAATGAGTTCCACACTTTCATTTAGACTGTGGAAAATCCCGTTAGCAACACGTAGGTTACATCATCCGAGGTATTCCCGATCATCCATTGAGTCATTTTAATTTAGTTATAATTATAGTTTTGTTGTTCTGTTTGTGATTAAGGTTTGAGTTGTTTTATATTTTGAATGTTTTGGCGGTGAATTTTATCTTGTTGTAACTTTTAGTTTTGTGTTTCAATTTTGTTGCTATCCTAAAGGTTTCAGTTTTCATGTAGGGTTACATTCTTGTTTAACATGCAAGAAAAGTAAAATGCAGTACAGGTAAGTAAATTGCAATAAAATAAAAGCATACCTGGAGGGTCTTCCCGTCATTCCAAGCTACACTTAAGGCTCATGTTAAGGCATTTATGTAATTTGCAAGAAAAATACCTAAGTAAAGCTAAGGGAAGGTTTTGGTTGTCTACCAAAGTCCTAATCCTATTGTTAGTCAACCCCGATGACGTCTAGGTTTTTGTGTTTTGTTAAGGATGACTTTCTTCATCAAAGAACAATTAAGTTCAGTTGTTCTTTTAAAACATCTCATTATATTGAGAAAGTGTTTAGGACTAGTCCTAAACATCTTTTCAATACTTCTGAGATTATTTTGAGTCCAAATGATTTTTATTGTACTGGTGAATTAATCATCCAAGAATTCAATTAAATTTTGCTTCTTGCTTAGTGAATTAGGATGTTTGATTATCCTATGAGTAAAGTGACATCTCACTTGATGCTCCATCTAAGAGTTATAATGATAAAAGTCTTTAGGGGCAAATCAATTTATTAAGAATTTCAACGATTTAAAATTAGAATTAATGTTTTAAGGCGATTTAATTTAGTTATAAAATTTTAATAAATTTAAGTTTGGAATAGTGTTCAAGTTATTTTATTCTTAAGTGTTTTATACTATTTGAATTGAAAGAGTAGTTTAAATTATTTAATTTAGACTTTAATGATTTAATTTGAATTTAATTGCAATATTCTAGCTTAACTTTTAATTGGTTTGATTTTTTTAATTAAGAATTATTTTTTTTGAAATTGATTTTGATGTTTCGAGTTTATTTTAAATTTCCTTTCAAGTGATTTTTGAAATTATTTTTTTTTTAATGTTTTAAATTTATTTCAATTTAATTATCAAGTTATTTTATGTTTTAAGTTTTAATTTAATTAAGGATTATCTTTTCTTTATTATTAATTTATTAACTTCAATTATCATCTTAAGTTTAATTAAGAGTTAAATATAATATAGTCTCTCTAAATTATATCCTCATTTTAATAATCCAAATTTTTTTAATTATTCTTCCAAAATTCAAATTATTTAATTAATTAAGGTTTCATTTTTTTGGTTTATTAAAAGTGATCAATGAGTTCTTACCTTTTATTTTCCAAAGTTTCAATCATCTAAGAAAGAATTAAGATCAAATATTTTACCCCCCATTTTGATTAAACCAAAAGTTTTAATTAAAGGTTAAAATTCTTAATTATTAATATGCCCTTTTAAGCTTAACTATTTCATAACTTATTAAATTGAGCTCAAATGAGCTTGAAATTTTTTTATGTCACTTCACTCACATGTCAATTAAGACATTAGAGGAGAAAATGTGATTTTTCTGTCTTTTAATTTAATTTATATATTTATTTTAATAGAAAATAGTGATTTTCAATGGAAATTCAACAACATGACCAAGCTAAAGTTTCTATCTTTATGAAAATTATGGGATGTTCCTAATGACTAGTGGACCACTTAGACCAATTTTGGTGATTTTTTGAATTATATTTTATTTATTATAATTATTTTGAGTTTTGGAGTATTAATCAATTATAAAATAAAATTAAATTTGAAAAATGGATTTTATATTTTTCATAAATCTCTCTGACCTCAAAGAGTCTAAAGAAACAAATTTTATAATTTTTTTATTTTTCTTTGATTTATTAGAATTAATTTAGTGAAAATGTTGGAAAATTCATTTTTAATTCAAAAATTGTTTTAGGGCTTTTAAAATTCAATATCTTATCCTAGGGACTTGGGAAAAATATTTAGTTTGTTCCTAAGTGATTAGGAGTTAAAATGTGACATTCTTATGATTTTTAATACTTTTTTGATTTTTATTATTTTTTAATTATTAAAATATTAAAATAAGGTGAAAAATGAAGATTTTTAGAAAATTCCAATTTTAATTTTCTTAGACTTCTCTTTTACCAGAGATGTCCCAAAACTAATTTGATGAATTTTTAAAATGTATTTTTGGAGCTATGAATTTTTTATGTTTAAATTTACTCATGTGACCTAATTAATCCATTTAGTGTGGTTAAACATTTCCAATTGATTTCAAATTTTTATGTGAGGTCCCTCTGATCCTAAAGATCAGTGGAGAATTGTTTTTAAGCTCTTTTGATGTGTGATTAACCCTAATTAATTAAAGTTACGTTTTGAGTAATTAGGCCAATTAGGGTTATTCTTAATGAATTAACTCAAAACATAATTATCCTAGGGTCCTCTGGTCATAAGAAACCTCCCCAAATTTTCCAAAAATTTTCTAAGCAATATGCTTATTAATGGAATTAAAATACCAAAAATTGTGACATAAACTTGAAAAATACATAACTTGCGATAGAGATAGCCTCTGACCTTAAAAATTTTAGGGAATGTTCCCAAGATCAGAGACTTCAAAAGCCTTATGGTCTCATGTCATGGTGAATTATCTATGCAAATGGAGAAAATACTCATCAAATTAACTCAATTTTTTTCCACATTATTCTCCTTTATTCACTGAGTAAGAGGGTATTTTTATTTTATTTTTGTGATTTTTCTACACAAAGATATGAATTTTCTAAGTTCAGGCATTTAATTAAATCATAAATTCCATATTTTCCTACTTATCCGACTCAGCGCCACGGCAACCTTAGCGTCTCCGAAGCTCCACGCGGCGCGCTCCCATTCACCGCCGCCATCCAACTCAGTGCCACGCGGCCCGCGGTTCACGTACTATTCTCTGGCCGATGCAATCTGAGTCGTCCATTCGATACATGCTCGATCCAACGGTGGCTGGTCGTCGTGTCTGACTGGTGTGCACCCGTGACCGTCCACACTCAAACCCTAATATCTCCCTCGTTTCTCAATGATTTTTCGTGTTCTTATACTCTAAGGATTCGTCTTGAAGAGACGAACACATCCATACAGTTTACATGCTATGAAATTAACTCAAATGAAATAGAGAATTGCTGGAAGCTCGGGTTAAAGAGAAGTCTCCATACCTTGGTTCAGGAGGTGAGGCCTCAATTGAATGTGCTCGGCACGTTTGTTGGAGCTAGAAGAGCCTAGGGATGAAGCCTCTGGCCCTGGTGAAAGATCTAAGTATTAAAGTGATCAGGCCCGATTTCAGAGTGATTTGAAACAAATTTGAGGTGATTTGGAGTTGAACTGAATTTGATTTGGGACTTTTTGGTAAATTGGCCAAAGTGGGTAAAATTGGGCTAACTTGGGCTAAGGTTGGGCTAATGTTAGATTTGATGTAAAATTAATGTTGAGAAATATTTATGGGAGTGTTACAAAGAGTTTTCAACTTTGGTTGGGCTTTGATTTTGGGATTTGGGCCCATTTAGGTTCATGGTGGGTTTAGGCCAAAATTGGGGATTTTTGGTTTGGGTGGAGTTTAGGTTCAAATTTTGGGCAAATCAAGTTATTGTTTTGTTTTTGGTGATGTTAGAAATATTTAGGAAATTATTTGGGGCTAATTGGAGTTAAGTTGGGTTGGTTTGGGCTAAGTTTAGGTTATGGGCCAAAATTGGACCTTAGGTTTCAAATTGAAATTGGATCCAAATGTTAATCAAATTGGGCTTGGATTTGGTCTAAATTGATATTGGGGATATTGAATTGAAGTTTAATATTGAATTGGATCAACATTGAGGTTAATTGGAGTGGTTTGGTTTGACATTGGGTTCTCTTGGGTTAAAAATGGGGCAAATTGGGGGTTTTGGTAAAAGTGGGCTACATTGATAAAATTGGCTTATGGTGTAGTAGAACAAAATGAAATTGGGAATATTTAGGATTTTCTGGAATTTTTTGGGAGTTTTTGGAATTTTTGGATTTTTTTGATTAAAAGGGCATTTTGGGTATTTGGAGGGTATTGGGGGTATTTTGAAAAATTTTGGTATATTTGGTGAAGGATGATCAATTTGAATGGTGGGAAATGTTTTGGATTGGTTTTGAAGAATTTTGGGTAATTTAGACAATTTTGCAAATTTTGGGTTATTTCAAGGGCATTTGATAGGTTTGGCGGGTGTAGGGCCCCCGAGGTCAAAAATTGAAATTTTGAAAACATGAAGATTGATCAAATATAAGTGAAATGGGATCATTTTGGTTGGGCCATGAAGCCATATTAAGCTCACAGGAGCCATGAGAGGAATTATTTAAGGCATTCACTATGTTGTTCCTAACCCTCTTAGCTAGAGGCTTAGGGGTTGAGGACCATCCATATGGATTACCTACATGAGTCAAGAAGTCAAATTGGGTGTAGGTGTAGTTTTAGGACTTGGAATGTGTGTGAAAGTGTAATGTGTGCAAATCAACCCTCACCAGACCAGGCCACTCAGGGTAGTCCTAAGGCCAAAGAGTCCTATAGGGAACTCATCCTTTAAAACTCCACATTTAATCTTAACCCTGCAAGTGGCTTAGGGGTTTACAATCAGGCATGTGGGGTTTAAAGGGAGTTAAGAGGTGTTTGAATTTCTAAATGGTGGGTGCCATCTCTAATCCTCTAAGATAGTCAAAGGGAAGACCTAAGGCTAGATCCTAAGGAGAGAGAAGAGAAAAGACCTCATCAAGAAATGAGGTCAACAAGAATGAGTTCTGGGTATGTCATACTGAAGATGTTAAAACAAGCGCTTTGTGGGAGGCAACCCATATTTATCAGTGTGCTTTGCTTTATGTTTGTTTAGTGTATTTTGTTTGCTTTGTTTAGTTTATTTTTATGTTTTTTGTGATAGTAATTTGGAGTTTTTAAACTTAAGTGGAGTTTATTTGACCTTAATTGATGATTTGGAAAAGTCAGAAAGAGAATTTGGACACTGAGCAGATCTGTGTTAAATTGTGCACTGGAGGCTAAGCACCAGCTAGTTGGCGCTTAGGCGCCATAGTTATAAAAATGTGAAAAATGTGAATTTAGAGCCAAGATCGCGGGGGAGAAGTTGTGGGAGTTATTTAGGAGATACTAAACATGTTAGAGAATATTCTAGCATCTTCCAAGTCTATAAAAAGGTCCTGACTTAAGGAAAACACTTGCCCCAAGTCCTATTTTCATTTCTGAAGTCTAAGAAGAGAAATTTGAGCTCCATTTCTTCCTGGGAGAACGAGATGAAGAAGAAGCAAGATTCTGATAAAAGTAAGTTCATTAGTGATAGTGCTAAGGAGTTATTTAATGGATATCTGGCTGTTAGCATTCAAGGTATTGCAGAGATGATTGCAAAAATTGAAGCCCGAGTGACTTCAATGGAAGCAAAGATCAACGATATTACTTTACATCTAGATCACATGGGATGGCAGCTCAAGATGAAATTCAATCATTCAAGGTATGTGGAAGAAATAGATAAGGCGATGTTTGTGAAGAACAAATGGATTGAAGAAGATGATATAAGAATGAACTATGATCGCCCGTTCTATCAAATTTATATTCCTGAAGGGTCAAATGAGAATAATAGTGGACCTGGTTATATTCTGCCTAATGGAGAGTGGAATTAATAGTGTTTTGTTTCAATTTGTTTATTGTCTTATGTGTTATGTTAATGTTCTTGTGAGTTCATGTTTGGTGTGTTTAATGTTTTTATATATGCCTGATGATGTGATGGGTACATCTTAGAGATGTACACTTATCATTTTAAGATTATAGTGTCTTGTATTTTGAGAATTTTATCCTTTACGTTTGGATAAAAATTATAGTATTGTATTGAATGTTACGTTTGTTTTAATATAAGTTTGTGTTTTTCTGAAATTTGTGTGGAATCAATGGTTATTAAATTTTGATTAGGAGTATTAGAAGATTTGTGAGGAAAAATAATTATTTTGGAGTAATTAAGGGTAACTAACAATGTGATTTAGTGCTTATACCTTAATTATAAAAATTTGAGTATTGGCAGCTAAGCGCCAAAGTGCCGGCGCTTACGCGCCAGATTTCGCGGCTAAGCGCCGATAGTTCTTGCTTAGGCGCCAGTTCACGAAAATTGGTTCCCGAAAGTTAAAAACCCAAAAATTGCCATTTTCAACCACCCCATCATCTTCAACCTTTGCTTTACCGTGAAAGAGGAGCCTAGGGTATCATATTGTGGATCATTTAAGAGCCGATCTCAACAAAAACTGTTAGATTTGGATTCCTTGAGGTAAGAGCAGTACTCCTAAGTAAAAATTTTTTATTTTCACCATGTATTTTGAGTACATTTTGGAAGATCTTAAAATCACTATTCATGGTGATAATTTGAGGAAAATCTTGATAAATTGCTTGGATTGAGTGAAAATATCTTTTGGAAGATAATTTAGCAAGTTTAGTTTGATTTTTGAATTTATGGTGAATTTTTTATGAATTTTTAGAGATGGCTCCAAATTCAAAGCATGTAAAAGAAAAAACGAAGTTTGATTCCGACAAATTTGTTAGTTTTAGGGCTGAGGAATATACATAGATGCTTTGCAATCACGTAAGTTGATTCATGAGCGAGTGTTTAGTAAGCCAGGAAATGTGATTGAAGATATGTTTTCAAGAAGAAATAGGCAGAATTACTGTTGCTTCTTCGCTATTGTTGTTGTTTATGTGGTATGAGAATTTTATGCAAATTTACCTGTTGCAGAGGAAAAGCAGGTGATGGTTAGGAGGCATGAAGTAAACTTTTCTTTGGGTGCAGTCAATACCTTTTATGGACTACCTCCTGACATGTTCTGTTTTTATTCTAACTATCATCCTTTGGAAGGAGAATTAGATTAGATTATGGAGTTTCTGACAGATGGAAGAGGATTATGGAAAATTATAAATGATAGATGAGTGAACTTTCCTGCTAACAAATTGAATGTCATTTCTAAGGCATGGCATTATTTTATCTCATCTAAGTTGTTACCTTCAAGTCATACCAGTGAAGTGACGAGAGAAAGAGCGGTGTTGAACCATTGTATTCAGCATGGGAAGCCTATTGATATTAGAAGCATAATTTTTTATTATGTTTTGAACTATGCTAGATCAACCACGACTGCAAGTATGGGATTTTCTTCCTTAATTCATTCACTTTGTGAAAGATCTGGAGTGAAATTTGAAACCTGGGAAGAGGTACTTCAGCCATTGAGACCAATTACTAGTGTAAACGTTGGTGCTTACACTGTACATTCAGAGTTTGGTTGGAGAGGAGGATTTGGTAAGGCTTCTACTGCTTCTGCTTCTGCTGCTGCTGCTTCTGCTTCTTATGCTACTACTTCACGTGCTTCGTCATCTACTGATTCACAGACTAGTTTATTAAGAAAAATTTTGAAAAATGTGAGTCTTACTCGAGAGCATGTGAGAGATATGGATGGTAAGCTGGATAATGTTGAGAGATATATTATAAAACATGATGAATATGAGGAGAATTATCAGCAATATTTCGATAGACTGATTAGAGGAGATCAGAGTGCTGAGATGCCTCCTCATCCATTATATATACCTTACGTGCCATCCAAAGATTGGAACGAGCAAGTTGATGATGATGATGAGGATGAAGAGTAGATGTATGTTGTTTGTTTTAGTTGTTGTATTGATGTGTTGTTTCACTGCGTACTTTATCTAAGTATTTTGTTTCGATGATTGTGCCGTGATGTGAACCTTGATAGTATGCAGATTCTAGTTGTACTGTTTATCTGTTATGCATATTCAGGTATTATTGTTGTTTTATTGTTGATTTATATGTTGCTGTGTGGTAGTGTGTAATAGTAAATGTTTTTTTATGTGTATGTTCTGTGAGAGTTTTTAGTAGTGTGTACTTTAATTCCAAAAACTGTTAGGAAATTATAAACCACTATTAGGAACTTCTACTTAGGAAAACTAAATGTTTAAAATTCTTCAAATTCCATTGTTATCTATTATCTGTATCAGCGTGATATTTTAGTTGGTGTGTATTTGCTTTGAAAACCTCCACTACTGTAGAAGTCTTCTGAAATTTTTACTTTTCTTATTATTATAAAAAAAAGAAAAATGTTTTGAAAAACTAAATATGATTTCATTTTACTCCTGTATTTAAATTGTTATACTTGAATATTAGGATATTAAAAATTCTTGTAAGCATGATATGTCAGTTTTTACTTCTCACCCATGTATCATTTCTTATGCTTAAATGTTTTATCTTAATTAAAAATTTAAAGTTTGCGGGGGATTTTAAAAACAAAGATTTTCAAAAACCAAAAATTTTATTTGATTCTCAAGAATACTTAAAAATAAATCTTATTTTTGATTGAGAACAATTATGTACATGAAGTTATATTAGGGGAACAAAATTTTGAATATAGAAATGAATAAAAGAATTTAGTTAAAACTTATAGTAATCATGAAAAACTTAAAGTTAAAATTTTCTTAATGAAGAAGTGTTAAATGAAGTTAAACTATCTTTAGTAAGAAGTTTTTTATTTTTGGATAAATAGAAGATTTGACTTTTATTCTTCAAAGCTTAAATTTCTTTTATTGAAGAGTAATTTTCAGATACTATTATTATGATTTTTAAGTGAAAGATGTATATATGATCTTTATTTTAAATGAAAGGATGGAATTCAAAATCATCAAAGGTTTATCCAGATATAGTAATCCTTGCCTTATTAAAAAAAAAAAGAAGTGAAAAATATAGTATATGAAAAGGGAGGAGAAGCTTGAGGATTTAAGGGCCTAATCAAAAATTAGTTTCATACCTAAAGTTTAAGATATAAGTTCAAAGAAAATCTAAAGCTTAAAGTTGTAATATAGTAAGTAAAATTATTTTTCAAATAAAGATTTTTAAGTGAGAAAAATAAATGTTTGAATCCTATATTTTGAAAAATCTACAAATATTTCTGAAATAGATAGAGACTTATATTTATCATTTTCTTTTACTTAAAAACTTTCTAAACTTTAAGTTGGTTTTAATTACTGAAATTTTTTCTAAATTGGACTATTCCATTTCTAGAACAAAATATTTTTATCTTCATAAGAAACTCATTACATAATTTGCATGCTAAAATGTTCTATGAGATTAACTGTCACTTAAGGACATGTAACATTTTAAGTTTGGGGGATTTTGATACACCTAAAATATATAGTATTTTTATGCACATTTTTATACCTATTTTTAATTATATTGCACTTTAATGTAAGGTATTTTGTATTTTTCTTGCAGGTATGATGAAAATGGATGGTCATGATGAAAGGAGCAAAATTGAATCAAATTTGGAACAAAAAAAATGAAAAATAAAAAATTTAGCACTGGCGGCTAAGCGCCGCTGGGCCGGCTCTTAGCCGCCAAAGTTAAAAATCGAGATTAAAATGGATTTGGAGCCAATTTCAAAGGGGATGGGATGCAACTCTTGGTGGTAACGTCCATAACTTCCTTTGGGAAGCAAGTTTGAATGAAGGGGTACGTTCCTTGGTAGATACATCGAATCTGGACACATTTTGAAGAGACACCAAAACTCCTTTTGGTTTACTATTTAAATAGAGTCCTAGGAAAGATTTAGAGAGGCAATTTGAGGAGACTCTTCCACTGCATTTTGAAGAGTACTTCCATTGTTCTTCCACTACATTTTAAAAGTTTTTATTTAGAGTATGAGTCGAGAGTAGAAAGGAGAAAATGGTCGGAGTGAAGTATTCTTCTTCTCACTTCCTTTCATTTTTTTAGATTAATTTTTATTGAAGTCTGAAGTCTGTATTCTAAGTCATCGGAGTTGGGAGACTCGCAACTGAGGAGTAGTTTAGCGAAGAGTCAAAAGTTTCAGAGGAACTTCCTTAGTCTTGTGGAGAGGATTTTTAGATATGTATTTACTTTTAATCTTTTTATTAATGCTTGCTTTTGTTTATTATTTTTCTTGTTTTTTTTTTTATTTCAAATCAATGTGTTTTTATATTTTCTCAATGCATTCTGAGTAGTTTACTTTATCTTTTTCTTTCTTAAATGGAGAAGTAATTAATTTAAAGAGAATTGTTGTGGAAAATATAAGTGTTTAAAAGTTGGAAGAGGTTGTGAAGATTGATTCTAAAAACTTTATTTACTTCTTAATATAGCCTATTAAGTTGTAAAATTTCTTGAGATTATGTAAGATCCAATGCGGTATTGTCTCATAAAAGTTAGTAAGAATCACATGAATCTATATGGGTGAGAACCGTAGTCCATATAATTGAATGTAATATTAGAAGTATTTTTATAAAAGGGAAAAAAATTAGAGGATTTTAGAGTGACAGGCTAAAACCCCCTATATTGGTTTGAAGTTTTGAGTTTTGTTATGAGAAGTTAGTCCCCAGGTGGTGGGAATCGAGGGAACTCTAGAGTGAGAGACTGGTATCTTCCCTGCCTAACCATGTTCAAATTAATATAAATTTCAAATTAACCTATGTTCTTTATAGAACCAAGTAAGGGTAAAGAACACATTTGCTTCTATCTGTCACAAAAAAAAATTTGAATACTTCCACAACAATACTTTAAGAATTATTATTACTTCATGAAAGGAAAGAAAAAGATATTATAGTTAATAGTATTTTACATCCAGTGTTATTAGTTATTGTAATTTTAATTTCTTGCTTTGCATTTTTATTAAAAAAATTTCAAAAGACATATCAACCTTCAAAACTTTTCAAAATCAAGACATACCTTTTCGAAAACAATTAAAGAAAGTAAAAAGCAAATTTCTCTGATTTCTTTAAAGATTTCACATTTTCCCTGTGGATTCGATATCTCGGGGCTTAATCAGAAAGTCCTATATTACTTGATAAATGATACGTATACTTGCGTAGCATCCCATATTATAAAATCATTATTTTCATATCTTAAATCATCAGCGCACTTATATCTGGCGGTACCAAGTTTTTGGCGTTGTTGCACTTATATCTATCGGGGATCAACCGGTACCTAAATTCTAGTTCTGATATTTTGAGATCGGTACCCAAATTCTGATTCTCATTTCCGAACTGGTACCTAAATTATAATTTTGATATTTTGGGATCGGTACCTAAATTCTGATTCTCATTTTTGAGATGGGTACCTAAAATTCAGTTCTCACCCTCTGAGATCAGTATCTAAATTATAATTCCCTTCTTCTGAGGTCGGTGCCTCAATTTCGACTCTATCTCCTCTGCACTCACTTAAACTCGAAGATTCCCACAAAATTGAAACAAAATAAAAATTCCAAAATTCTAAATTCCGTAAATTTCCATGAATTTCATAAACCTTAAATTCCCATAAATTCAAAACTCAAAATTAATTCAAATCAGAAATCAAACTCGAAATCCATATTCCATTTTCAAATCAAATCAGATCAGACTCCTTTAGAGTTTGGAGGCTTGAAATTCATAGGTCCCTAATGAAGGTATTCCATTATCCTTCCCAGCGAGAGTTTTCGGACTTGAGGGTTCTCTACCTAGATAATCCCTAGTGGAAACTTCCTCGTTGAATTCTACGTTTTTTCTTGAGTTTTGACTCGATCAATTGTGTTGGTTTTTTTAATCTCATCGGTCAATACCATTACGTGCAGTGTGCTTGCCCAACACATCACACCTATTGAGGGTCCATTTGTTGACCTCACTTTTGTTGAGGTCTAGTTTTTATTTAGAATATCCTAGGGTCTAGCCACAAGACTTTTCTGGTGACTATCTTATAAGACTAGCAATGGAACCCTCACCCCATAGAAAATAAAAACATTTCTTTGCTTCACTAGAAGTTTACAATTGCTTAAATTCTAACCTCTAAATGTTTAGGAGGATGAAACCAAGCATTAGGAAGCTTAAGGGGAGTTCCCTATAGGATGGTCAAGCCTTAGGACTTGCCCTGGGTGGTTTGGGTGAGACTCACACACACTTACACATCACAGTCTCACACACTTCCTCACAACCCTAAACCAAAATTCTCCACACTTGATCTCCTACTTCTTTGGAAACTCTTGTGGGTGGTTTCCCCAAGCTCTTAACCCCAGGCTAGAGTTTGGTTAGTACTAGTACATGGAGGATCCAAATGGGGAATTCTCTTGGCCCATGGCTCAAATGGGTTATCAATCCATTTCAACCCCAATTTTACCAAAAATCCAACCTTTTGACCCCTTTGCCCCTAAAACTTTTCCCAAAGACCAAATTAACCCTAAAACCCCAATTTTTCTCAGAATTCCCAAAATCAACCAAAAATACCAAAATCCCTCAAAAATCATCCCAAAAATTCCTCTCCACTCAAAATACCCAAAACACCTTAAATTTATCAAAATACCCTCAAACCCCCCAAAATTATCAAAATGCCTCTCCTAGCCCAAAATTTCCAAAAATGTTCAAAAATTCCCAAATTACCCATTTCAATTTGGAACCACGCCAATTTGACCAAATTTGCCTAATTTGACCAAAAGCCCCCAAATTGCCCTTAAGGCTCAAAATGCCCAAATCACCCCCAATGTCCACCCAATTGACCTCAATCTTTCCTAATTTCAATTCCAAACCAAAATTCATCATCCTCAATCCTAATTGACACCAAATATAAGTCTAATTTACCCATTTGAAAATTCAATTTCAACCGAAACCAAAAAGCCCCAATTTTGACCTTATGGCCAAATTCCCCCATAGCCAAGTCAATTTCCCCAATTTTGAATTCTAAAATCTACATGACATTCCCCTAAAAAATCTGAACAATCAATTGCCCCCAATTTGAGGCCAAACCCCACCCAAGTCTAACCAAATCCAAAATCCCCAAATTTGCTCCAAATGTGTCACATGTCCAAAATCCAACAAATTGAATGTCTTAATCCCAAAATCTACACCCAATTAATGTGGGAAACTCTTTATAACATCCCCATAGACCATTTGGAACCATCAATTGAGCCATGACCCAATTCTAGCCTAACCTAAACCTAAGCTAACCCAAATGTTCCAAAATTGACCAAATATCCAAATTTCCCCAAATTCACTGATCACATAAAAATATATTAAGAAATTCATATCTATTTTTGATGAAATTGCACTTTAAGGAAAGGTATTTTCTTTATTTTATTGCAGGAACAAAGATTTATAAGTGATGGAAGCAAAAAGCATGAAATGGAGCAAATTTGGATCAAAAAGGAAGAAATTCATGCAAAATGAACTAAGTCGCCGACGGCGAGATCGAGGTCGTCGACGGCGAGATCATGAGGAGAATTTTTGAAGGAATTACAACTACCTCGCCGACAGCGAGCCCGAGCCCGCCGACGGCGAGATCACGCAGTTTGAAGACCTTCTAGAAGCCCCGCTGATGGCGAGGTCATTTCCTGCCGACGGCGAGATAGTTCAAAATTCAAAATACATTGAACCTGGACGCTTTTTGAAGAGGTGTTTAAGCAC
The DNA here is from genome assembly GCA_022702705.1 of Papilionanthe hookeriana x Papilionanthe teres. Taxonomy (NCBI): domain Eukaryota; kingdom Viridiplantae; phylum Streptophyta; class Magnoliopsida; order Asparagales; family Orchidaceae; genus Papilionanthe; species Papilionanthe hookeriana x Papilionanthe teres. The sequence goes on from CM040425.1 coordinate 28,667,419, forward strand.
CCCTTGGACCTTTGCCTACCTCTATAAATAGAGGCCGAATTCTAGTGTCTAGGTGTGTCTATTTAGAGAGTCTTAGTGTCTCTTTTTGGTGTATATTTGTGTTTGTGTGCTAATTTAAGAGTTTTAGAGTATAATTAGTGAGTTAGAAGTGTGCTGTACTAGAAGGAAAAGTCAAAGGAACTTCAAGGAGTCTGCTTGGAGAGGAAATTAAGATAAGTATCTTTGTTTATTGTTGTTAACTTTAAATGAAATCCATGTTTTGTTTTATTCCCATGCATTCTGAGTAGTTTTCTTAGTCTTTCTCCTCGTTTATGAAAATTATGCGAAATGATGAAATTAAATATAAGTACCTAATATATTAAAATAAGTTGCGATAATTTTTACTTTAAACTTAATTTACTTTCAATCTGGCCAATTGATTTGTTAAAATATGTTGAATTATAAACTAGAGTAAAAATTACATCCAATATTCATGGAAGTCAAAAGCCTTGGAAGGAGGGTGCAAATAAGTAGGGAAATATTATTTATCGAACGTAGAATTGAACATTTTAGTGTGATAGAATAAAATATTCAATTTGGTCCTATTGTTTGAGAGCTGAAGTGTAGATGTTAGCCCTCAGGTGAGGGGAACGTGGGAGCTCTAAAGTGGCGACCGAGTATCCTCCCGGACTTAGCTGCGGATTCGGTAATCAAATATAGGATTACTCAATGTTCTTTGCACCTGGACCAAAGGGTAAAGAATAGGAATGCTTCTATTTGTCACAATACAATTCAAAAATTCTATTTAAATTCATCTTTCACTTAATTTTCTAAAAACAAGGAGAAGGATACTTTTTCTAAATTATTTAAATTAACTTTACTTCAAGCATTAGTTTACTTTAGTTTGCTTTAGTTACTTTAAATTTCCGTATACTATACTAGTAAGTAATTCCTTTAAATTTAGCTGATTCAAATCTGTTAAAACTTCCCTGTAGGATCGATAACCAGGACTCCACTAGAGCCCTGTATTACTTGATACAATACGTATACTTGCGTAGAATTCACATTATACATTCCATAATAAAATATATAAAAAGCGGGGTGGCGTTGCTATTAACATAATTTGCAAATATATAAAAAGTGGGTCATTCACCTCCCAAATCAATTCAAATTACCCCAATCCTTTTCTAAACTCTTTATAGTAATCATACATAATATTTTGAACAATCAATTGGACCTAACCCAAGTTTAAGCCCAACCTAGCCCAGCTTTAACCCAAGTGACCCAAATTGAACCCATGACCCAAGGTAGCCAAATTAAACCAAATGTGACCAAACCAAGCTCACTATAGCCAGCCTTGGGACCCTAGGGACCGACCTAGACCCACCTAGCCCACTCTAGTGGAGCCATGGACCAATGGTCCCTCAAATTAAGGGACCCCTTCTCTAAATGGATAAACCTAAGGAGGATAATTAACACTTAACCACTTAAGATCCTCACCATGATGGCCTGCTCACCTGACCACCAGACTTTTGGCCACCTCCCCTGGCCTGGTCGGTGGGCCTAGTCACCAGAGGAGCCCAAATCAAGAGACACCTCCTCCCCATTTGAACCCAAACTCACCCCCAAGCATTCCAACCCTCATTGGTCACTTGTGCCTTGCTGCCTTCCACCTAAACAGTTGATTCCATCCATAGCCATGCCCTAAGCTCAGCTCAATGGTCATGGCTATAAATGGAGCTCTCCGTGGCCAAAAAGAGGTTCTGAAATTTTCTTAAGGAAACCCTGCAAAATTGCTTCCAGAGCTTCCTTGCCACCAAATTGCTTCCAGAGCTTCCAAAGAGAGGTTCCGAAATTTTCTTAAGTGCGAGCCCACCACCCTCCAACCCTAATCCCAACTGTCTAGAGCCAATTTCCCCACTAAAATTCCAGCCAAAACAAGGACAATTTCAATTGCACCTTCCAGCTGCTTAAAATCCTAAACCAACTCGCTCTACACCATCTCTAGGGCAAAAGAAGAAGTTCCTCCATCAAAACCCCATTACAGAGAGCCCCCATACCAGACTTTGTTCTGCACCTGAAATTGAGCTTGATCAAACTTGGGGTTAGATACTTCACCGCGACTAGAGGCTTCATTTGGAGGTTCACTGGGTCCAATCAAGGCAGACACAACCATCTGATTGAGGCTTCTCCTCTCAGATAAATGTATTGAACTTCACCTTCATCCTAAGCCATATTTAATCCTCCATGCATGTTAAGTTAATTTCAGGCTAGGTTAACCACATAGATAGGTTCCTCTAGGTTAGATTAGTTCATAGAAACAAATCCCATGTGATTTGGTTAAGTCTAGCTCGAGTTCTTGAGGCTAGAAGCTGGACAACTCTCGGGATGAACCAATCAAAGATCATGAAGGAGCCCCGTTAGATCAAGTGTGTAATGGACGAATGGCTGAGAATGCGCCGAACAGAACCTTGAGACATAAAGCGCATGGTGACCTGGAGGGCAGCGTTGAATAGGAATACGTCATGTGTATCTTCGGAGCCATTGTAGAATGAGTTGGTGAGAAAATAAGGATTAGCTAACTTTATAAATTCATTAATTAGTGTAGAAAAATCATAAAAATAAAATAAAAATACCCTCTTGCTCAGACAGAGGAGAACAATATGTAAATGGTTTCATGTTTAATTGATGTGTATTTTATTTTTAATTAATTAAATACAGAATTCCTAATTTCAATAATCCATTTGCATGGACATTTCGACATGGATTGAAATTTTGGGGCTTTTGTTCTCTCTATCATGGGGGATCTTCCCTGATTTTTCCAAGGTCGGGAGAGATCCCTATAAGGAGATCTCTATTTTTCTAGTTGTAGGTGTCTGTTTTGGTATAAAAATTATAATAATTAAAATATTTATCATAAAAATCCAGAGTAAATTTTAGTAGGTTCACTGTGACCAGAGGAACATAGGAAAAATATTAACTTGGTTTAACTCATTAAGTTCAACCCTAATTGTAATTAAATTATAAATTCTAAATAAAAATAAATGGGATTAAATGTAAGTAAAAAGAACTTCAAAATCATTCTTGATTGTAATTTAAGGTAAGAAAAACTTACCATAAATTTTTCAATTCAATTGGAGTTAATTTAAAGACTTAAATGAATTTTCTAAGTCAAATAGTACTTTTGGCATTAAAATAATTATAATAATTAAAATACACTTCAAAAAATCACTTAAGTAATTTTGTGAGTTCTTTGTGATCAGAGGAGCCCTTGAAAACCAAGATTGTAATTAAAATAAATATTTCATTTTTAAACATTATTTTAATATTTAAATAATTAAAAATTAATAAAAGTCACAAAATTAATAAAATTAATGGAAATTTTCTAAATTTCCTCCTAATCACTTAGGAACAATTAAAATAATTTTTCTAACCCTCTAAGTAAAGATATTAAATTTTTAAGGGTTAAAATTATTTTTAAAGGCTAAAATGGAATTTCCTTAATTTCTCACCAAAATAATTCTAATAATTAAAATATAAATCATAAAAATATAAACTTTAGTCCTCTGGGTTCCTTGACCTTAGAGATATTTAAGAAAAATATAAAACCCACTTTTCCAATTAAATAATATTTTTTATTTATTTAATACTCCAAAATTCAAAATAATCATAATAATTAAATTAAAATTAAAAAAATTATGAAATTTGGTCCAAGTGATTCTCTAGTCTATGTGAACCTCCAACAATTTCCTTTAGAACATGTGTTTTATTTTACTAAGTTATTGAGTTTTCTTTGAAAATTACTATTTTACATAAAAATAATTATATAAATTAAATTAAAAAAAATCATGTTTTCTCCTATAATGCTTTAATTAACCCATGAGAGGGGTATCATAAAAGTTTTTAAGTCATTTGAGTTAAATTTGATTAATTATGGAGTGCTAAATCCTTAGGGGCGAAATTGTAGTTTTGAAGAATTTTGCCTTAATAATTATTTAAGCTTAATTAAAGTGGGAAATGGGTAATTAATGATCTTAATAAAAAATATTTGAATGATTGACACAAAAGGTATAAGTGGTAGAAACCAATCCCACTTTTGTCACATTAAAGGATAAATTGACAATTTTCTTAATTATTTTAAATTGGAATATAATTAAAATTAAATTATCCTTAAGGTTAGGGGTTGACTTAGGAAGTCAATAATCCACTAACCTAATACCCCTACTTGATGTTTAAATGATAATTCATTAATTTGACAAAAAACATAATAATATAACTTAACTTTTCTAAAATAAAAAAATATACATAGTAAAACCTTAAGGGCATAGTAGTGAGCTAGGCTTAATTGAAATTTGATTAATGAAGTATAGAAAAGAAAACACAATTAATTTCAGAACACATTTGAAACACTACAAGCCCATAAAAATTTGTTGAATTTTATCATAAATGAAATTGCCCCTAAAGGCCCCACCTACAAAATTCTGAAATTTAATATCAAATGATATTTACCCCACCTTTTGGGATAGTTAAAATATTAGCTCATTGAGCATAAGGGTATGAAATAGATGAATCAATTTAGTGAGTATGATAAGTTCAAATGAACTAAATAAAGTTCAAAAGGGTTGTGAAATACCTAAGTATCCTCTGGATCTTTTCACAAGTCTTCTGGACATCTTTTAGGACAACTGAACCTATCAAACCTATTAAAGGAAAACATCTCCCAAATGAAATAAATAGGATCTACCAAGTTGTGACATAGGATTTTGTAGGACTGTGACGAACCTATCTATAGTCTTTTAGTTTCCTGTAAATTATAAATGTTTATTGCAAAATATACCAAAGTTTCAGGTGGAGGAACGAGAAGATTCACCAGTTACACTTTTATAAGTTTACAGTACTTTCTTTTCTGTACTTCCTTTACTGTACTTTTATAAACTTGCATGTTAATTAACAATGTCACCCTGAATGAAAACAAAACCTTTAGGGTAGCCACAAAACTGAAACCAAAACACATGATGAAGAAAGAACAAAAATCAAATTCACCGCCACAACAATAAAAAATATAAGACAACTCAAAATTTAATCACAAATAAAACAAAACTATAATTACAACTAAATTAAAATGTCTCTATCAGATGATCAAGAATACCTTTTAGGATGCAAACTACGGCTGCTAACGAGATTTTCCATGGTCTAAATGAAAGTATGGAACTCATTAAGTTGATTTTAGTAAATTTGTCTGGACTAAGTGAATCCGAAGAAAATAGTGGTGTCAGAATGAGGGATTTGTGGGATCCTAACCGGTGTCGCTATAATCAAGTTAAATATCCCCCAATAAGACATTAAAACACCTCAATTTAAACATTTATAAAACATAAAATTTTTCTTTTCTCTTCATTTAACACTTCTAAAACTAGACCTGCTACGACAAAGGACTTAAAGCATGCACATTGGGTAGCACGACCATCTTCAATAGCAAAACTCCTTAGAAATAAAAAATAAGCCATAAGACTTCAAGGTAGCTAGCCTAGTGCAGGATAAACCCTCACTTTATCTCTTTAGGTCTTTACATAACCGTGTTTTTCAATATAAGACCTAACTCACCTTAGGTTCTGAGGTTTTCATCTGATATGACATAAATCCTCATATCTTCTAGGTTATTCACATGATCGATATTTAGTGAATGTAAGCCTAAATAATAAAATTGGCAGGTTGAAACATCAAATAATTATCTTAAATTGAAGCTGAACAATAGTTTGAGAAAGAACACCAAGATTCTTCTTGGATCTTTGTCTTTCTCCTAGTCTTCTTTTCCTTTGGACTCCTACAATAATTGTCCCAAACTTGAGCCAGCCACCTATTATATTTTCCATTAGCACATTTTCTTGAAGAACCCTCCCTTTTGGAAGTCATGAATACAATATTTCCTGATCTTAATCAAGAGTTCTCTTAGGTGACTTTAGTTATCTAAGATGTAATTAACTATAGGGGCTTACCCTTATAGGAAACTTAAAGACCCCAGATTAATATAAACTCTATCCAGTTGTTTCATACTAGGTAGGGAAAATTATCGATCAATATAAATGGTTTGTAGACCAAACAGATGTCATGAATTCTTTAGTTTATTTGATCAAGACTCACATCGAAGTAATGTATCCATTCTTCGAGATAGATACGTATCTTGTGGTGAAGTGCCTGATTATTTAAACTATTTATCATATGAGATCAGTTTGATTTCATATTTTTAAAAATTAAAAATGATATTTTTTTTAAATTATATATATATATATATATATATATATATATATATATATTTATATATATAATCTATTTCTGAAATCTTAATGGCCGTCATGTAGTTAAGGGGTTTTATTGAAATCTCTCTGAATCTGAAGACAATCTAGTGATGGTGAGAGGGAAGACAGTAGCATTTACACCTGAGGTAATAAATTCATTTTACGAACTGCCTACAGATACTTTGTATTTTTATTCCAATTACAATCCTACAGAAGAGGAGCTAGATGAGATTATTTCTTCTTTAATTGTTGGAAGAGGTCTTTGGAAAATCACCAGTGGTAGAAGAGTAAACTTCTCTAGATCGAAGATGGGTGCCACATTGAAAGCTTGACACTTTTTGTTTTCTACTTGATTAATACCCACAATTATCTTAGTTAAGTGACCAGAGAGAGGGGTACACTAAACTACTACATTCTGTAGTACAAGCCGATCAATATTGGATCTATCATACATCAGGTTATTACCAGTTCTGTGAGAGCCGCTAGTACTTCCTGTTTAGGATTCCCTTCCTTAAGCTTTTCTTTATGTGAGCAAGCTGGTGTTAAATATGATTGTTGGGAGGAGATTCTTCAACTTCTGAAGCCCATTACTAGTGTAAATGTGAAGACTTACTCTTAACATTCAATTTTTGGCTGGAGAGGGGAATTTTCTAGAAGTTCCAGTGCTTCTACGTCACATGGTTCTACATCTAGAGCTTCCACATCTCATGGTAGATCCAGTCTTGATTTACAATCTAAAATGCTACATACATTGATGGATAACATGGATTATGATAAGGTATCAAATCTTGAAAAATCTTTTGATCATATTGATTCATATTTAAGAAGACATAATGATTAAGAGGATAAGTACAACACTTCTTTGGAGAGACTTATTAGAGCAGATCAGAGTGTGGTTTTTCCTCCTTATCCATGGTATACTCATTTTGACTCTACTAGTTTTTAGAAGGATGATGATGATGGAGATAAGGATGAGTAGGGATTGAGTTGTGTTATGTTTTATTTGAGTTGTTAGTTGTGTTGATGGTGGGACTACATTCTATGTTGTTATTTTTTGTGGTAGAGAACATTGTTATTGTTTGTTGAAATATGTATCTATGTGATGATTATGTAGTAGTATGTGTTTGAACTCTTTTATTTTAAATGTTTTTTTTTGGTTTTGTTAAACTTATTCCTATTGCTTTAGGAAGTATAGATAGAGATAACCTTGATTTAAATTTTAATGCTTAAATTTCAATTTACCACCATGATTTTTCTATTGTGGTTGTAATATTATGTTAGTTTGTGTGATTTGCTTTTATTTTATCCTCAACTGCTTAGAAGACTTTTGAATCTCTTAAATATTAAAATCAAAATGAAGTGTGATCATTTTTACTCCTATTTTTAAATTTTTGTACCTGCATAATTGGGATATGAAAATTCTTGTTAATATAAGTGTTAATTTTTCATTCCTGTCTTTATATATATTATGCTAAAAATTTTAATTTTTATAACAAAATTAAGTTTGGGGGGAGTAATGAAAAATCAATTTTCAAAATTTAAAGTTTATTTATTCTTAAGTATGCTACAAATAAATTTGATTTTTGATTTGAAAATGATTATGTGTATGAAGTTATATTAGGGTATAAAAATTTTGAAAATAGAAATGTGTAAGGAATTTTGGTTAAAACTTTATAGTGATGAAGAAAAATTTCAAGTTAAATTTTTTCTTAGTAAAGAGATGATAAATATGATGTAACTATCTTTAGTAAGAGATGTTGTATTTTTGAATAATATAGAAGGGTTAGACTTTTATTTTCAATACTTAAATTTCTTTTATTAAAAGTAGTTTTCGAAACTATTATTGTACTTTTATGTAAAGGATATATATCAGACCTTTGCTTAGGGAAAGGAAGAGTGGAATTCAAAATCCTTAAAGGCCTATCCAGATATAGTAATTCTTGCCAGAGAAAGAAAAAAAAAGAAAAATAAAAAGAAAAAGAAAAGAAAAAGAAAAGAAAAAGAATAAGAAAAAGAAAAAGAAAAGAAAAGAAAAAGTAAAGTATAGTATGGGAGGAGAAGCTTGAGGATTAGTGCCTGATAAAAATTGGTTCCACATCTGATCTTTTTAATGCATAAGATTTGAGAAACTCCTAAGGGTGTAATGGAAAATTTTAAGTTGAGAAGATAAAATGCATAAGATTTGAGCATAAGATTTGAGAAACTCTTAAGGATATAATATAGTTAGTACAATTATTTTAAATAAAAATTTTTTAAGTTGAGAAGATAGAATGCCTAAACTCTATATTTTGAAAAATTACAAGTATTTACGAATTTGATAGGAGCTCATATTTTCATACTTTTTTTACTTTAGATAGATCTAAACTTTAAATTGGTCTCATTCACTAAAGTTTTTTCTAAATTAGAATACCACATTTCTACAAAAAAATTTTTAGAATTTCCTAAAGATACATAATTTTCTTATGTTATTTTTGAAAGATTATAGTGTCACTTGAGGACAAGTAACTTTTCAAGTTTGGGGGAATTTGATACACCTAAAATATAAAATATTTTTATACAGATTTTTATACCTATTTTTAATGATATTGCATTTTAATGGAAGGTATTTGTGTGTTTTTCTTTCAAGTACACTTAAATAGAAAAAATACGTCAGAAGGAGTGAAAAATGATCAAATTTTGAGCAAAAATGAAGAAGGGGTTAAAATGAACCCAGGCGCCTAAGCGCCCAGATCTGGCACCTAAGTGTTAGAATATAGAGAAGGCCGTGCCTAAGCACTAGAAACCCTCCTTTTAAGTGCCAGAAATTTTAAAAAAAATTTAGCGAATTTTGAGGTGGTGTTTGAGGCATCCTTTAGTACAAACGCGGGTAACTGAACAAGGGCACCAAAAGACATTCAAATTTCACTTGAAAGGATGCATCTCTTAGGTAGGTTCATTAAATATAGACACATTTTGAAAAATCACCAAGGCACATTTTGAAAAAGTTTAAAAGAAAGGACATGAAGGAGAGAAGAGAGTTCTTAGAGAGTTCTTTTATAGAGAGGAAAATTAGAGTTGTAGATATTAGTTTAAGTAAGAAGTTATACGATTCTTACTTAGGGTTTCTTCATACTTTTCTCCATCTTAGTGAAGGAGAGGGTGAGTAGGGATTCCTAAGTAAAAATCCATTGTGTATAGAGATTTAAACCATATTAGTTTGGGCGACTAGTCCAAGTGAGTCTTGTAAGATAAAGGAAGAGATTTAAAGAAAGTTCAAGAGTTTGGTGGAGAGGGCTTGAGATAAGTTTTTATCTTTGTACTAAATTTGGTTTTAGTTGAGAAAACTTATGTTTTCTACATCGTTTCTACTTTTAAAACTATTTGTGGTTGCGTTTTCTCCAGGGACTCTGAGTAGTCTTCTTTATCATTTACCTTAAAATGAAAAGTAATTAAGTGTTGGATGAATGTTGTGGAAATATTGATCTTTATTGTTGGAAGAAGTTGTGTTGATTCAATCCTTGCACTTCATTTACTTCCAATCATGATGTTAACATTTGTTGTGAGAACATGTAAGATCCTAGTAGGTATTCTCTCAATTAGCAATAGGTAGGAATCACATGAGATTGTATGGATGAGAAAGTAATTCATATAATTTTGTACAAATACATAGAGAAATATACTTTGATGGGTGTAGAATTAGAGACTTTAGTGTGACAGAATAATGCCCCTAATTTGGTTTATTGTTTTAGGTTTTGATGCGAGAGTTAGCCCCTAGGTGGAGGGAAAGGAGGGAACTCTAGAGTGAGATCTAGTATCTTCCCTACCTAACCCGTCTTCAAAACTATTTAAACTTTGAACTAGCCAATATTCTTTATAGCATCTCTAGAAACAGTAAAGAATAAAATGCTCCTATTTGGCAAACCAAATTTTGAATACTTCCACAATAGAATTCCTTTACTTATTTCTTATTCATGATAAGGAAAAAGATATTTTCATTTATAATTCTTTAAATCTTACAAAAATCTTGTTATAGCTAGTAAATTTAAGAAAATACTAAAAACAATCTTACAAAAATCTTTTTACTTTATTTCATAATTTATGAAAATACTAAAAAAAATCGTATTTTAAATTTTTCTATTATCTCAAACTATTTAAGTGTAATTTTCTAAATAGAATGTATGATCTAAAGACCTTTCTATCTTTAAAATTTTCAAAATATTTCCTTGTGGGATTGATATTTCGAGGGTTAATCAGAAAGTCTTATATTACTTGATAACAATACGTATACTTCTTGTAGAATCCCTAAATTAAAATATCACTATTGTATTCTTATTTACATCAGAATCAAGTTTTTGGTGTTGTTGTAAAGAAGAATATTTTATATCAAAAATATAAGTTTAATTGGATTACCACAAGAATAAATTTTATCAATTTTCATTTGGTAGTAAAGAGAATGTGGATCAAGTTTTTAGCACCATTGGCTGGGATGAAAATCTTCAAGTAGTGGTTTCAAGTTCATAAATCCTTAAAAATAAAAATATCGAGATCAGTTCGTAGGTTAATTTCAGTTATTTCTTCTGGAATGTCATTCAATTCTTTTTTCTTCTGATTCGAAAGGTTCTAATTCTATAAATATTGGTACTTGTTGTAATTCACGCGTTATGTCGTCATCTTCATTCTCAATGTCGTTCTCTTAATTGTCATTGATACCATAGAATTTGTGGAAGATTTGAATATTGATTACAAGAGTAAAATCGATTTGTTCATTTTCAGGGATGATATCGGAAATAGTCAAGATGTATGAAATAAGGATTTTTATTATTCACGGTAGGGTCATAAAGAAAGTCTTACAAAGTCAACGGCTCGAGGGATTCATCCTAGATGACTATCCTAGTAGAACTAGAAACAAAAGGTACATAAGAAGCAGTTGCCCCAATATTAAAAAGACCTCTAACCCTTTTCGACTCTTTCTTTCTCTTCTTCTCTTCCATCCTAGAAGATTGAGTGTTTTGAAATTCTGTGAAAGTCCCCTAAAGAAATTTACCCTGAGCAGTATTTTTATTGTCTTTGTTATTATCGCAAATACATTCATCGCTAAAATCATATTGACTGAACCTTTTTCAAGTTCCTTCAAATATTCTTTCGGGATAATAATATTCCCTTCTTTAAAATTATGTTCTAACCAATATTTGAAGTTAAATCATTCTTCAATTTTGTTTTTGAGCATCCTATGATAAGGGTAATAATTAGGATGATCTTTCATATCAACTTCTTCGGGTCTTTTAGCTTCGGGCAGTTTAAATTTTGGTATCTTCAACAGACTGCGAAATATTTTTGCAACGTACTTCTATTTTAAATGAATATTCTTTATTTATTCTTCTGGACATTGATTTTTTTTCTATTGGTGTTAAGACTAGTTTTTGAAACTGCAGTTGTGAAGATAACTGCGGTTGTTGTTGACTAATGTTTTGTCGTTGCTTCTTTGATTCCAGCTGCACCTACATCACCTGCTTACCCTTCTCTACCGTCGTAGAATTCTTCAAATGTTTTGATTAGCTTTGTTTTTTCTGTCTTTTCTATTGTACTCATCTGCTTGGCTTCCTCTTGAAGATTAGCAGCTTTGCTGAGCAACTTCTCAAATATTTTTATTATGAATCCTTTAAGCATAAATGTTATAGGACCATGGATATTTTTAAGTAGGATTTCGACTGTATGTTGCTCTTAGAGTTGCGGTTCACATTTCATGCTGATTTCTCCAGCACAAAATGTAATCCACAAGGGTTTCTCCCAGCTTTTGTTTTTCCATAACTAAGTCTCCGACTGTTATATGATGTTGTACTCCGGCAAATCATTGAATAAAAAGATTTTCAAGTTCAACGAAAGCTTTAACAGATTCATTAGGAAGCTCAGTGTACCAATCAAAAGCTACTTTCGTCATACTATTGAAAAATTGACGAAATAGGAGAGCGTCATTCCCACCGGCATTACAACAAGTTGCTCTGAAATGTGCCAGATGCTGACGAGGATTTCTAGTTTCGTCAAACATTTTGAGAAGAGGTGGAACAAAACCCTTAGAATATTGGACTGAATCAAATTCCTTTGGATAATGCCTACCCTTTGGAATCAATGATTCGGCCCTCACCTGAGCCATTATTTCTTTCACTTTTTGCTCCACAAGTTGTGTGATTTATTTTTCCAAAATTCCACTTTGAGTGGGATCATTTTTCTTTTGTTAACTTTCAACTTCAACGGGTTCTCTTTTATCTTCAAGGATGTGTATTGCCTCCGGCTTGACAATTTCAACAATAGGTTGTGGAGCAGTTTGTGAAGAACTTTATAAAGTTGTCGTCAATTCTTTAAGATGATTGATTTGTTCATCTCACTGTATAATAACCGTTCGTAACTTTTCATTTATATGTTCTTCACTTGTGGGAGGCAATTCCCATGATTCTCGTGTTGTAGATGTAGCTCGGATCTCTACCTTGTTTATTTCTACAAATTCTTCTTTATCAGAAGAGTTATTTTTTTCGTGTAGCCAATCGTTTAATATCAGCTTTTAACTTCTTCAGCCTCTCCTCAAATGACTTGTCAGGATTCTTTTCACAATCATTTTCTTGAAAATTATTCAGGAAAGTATTCACAATATCTGACCTTCCTTCTAATAATTCACATTTCCACACGTTATTCTTTAGTATAGGATGAGGAATTTCAGGAAGTACATCATCATGTTGTGAATAGGAATAATCACTAGCTCGTAAAAATTCTACCAGAGAATTCATTTTAGAAGATTTTTCTTCCACTTCTAAGATCAATTTATTGTGTCTTGTGTAATTTGTTAAAAGAGTTGCATCTCCTACTGTTGGTCCCAAGAGAAGTTTAGCTAGTATCCAAATATGTTGATATACTTATTATTGATCCATTTCTCAATAATTAGAATTTTTCTATGCAAGAAGTCTCCTCTTCATGGTTGTAGAGACAGCACATCCCATTTTGTCTAGGAATTTTGAGATTGAACAACTTTCTTTTTGTGCAAGTCTTTTGAATACAGAATATATTGTTTGAATTAGAGGAGACTTTTGAAACATGTCTTCATCACATTCGACAGGCACTGGATAAAGTTTGTTCTTCTTCTAGGATAAAACACTTTCATGTAATTCAGATTGATTTATGTTCTTTTGTTGAGTACGAGTTAATGGAACAGTTCTAGAACTGGATCCGATTTCATATACAGACAACGAAATCTTATCTTCTTCCATGCAAATTTTCTTACCCTTGCAATCAAATTCTTCCTCTAATATCTCAAAATTTAATTGTTCTATGGGAGGTTCTTGAGGGAAATATTTTAAGAGAAGATGGTCTTCATAAGGATATAAGTGAAATTCTTCAAAAGGTTCCGCAATTATCTGAGATGGACTGTTCATCATATATGGAGATTCATCGAATAATCCAAATTCATTTTGTGGGAATTAAATATCTTCATTCATCGGTGAATCAAGCTCTTGATAGAATGAAAATACTGAATATGGAGAATCCATCCTGAGAATTCAGGAGAAAAATAAGTCAAATTTATTTTTCAAATTTGTTTTGTAAAGTGGAAATTTATCATGTCATTTATGTTTTGTCCTTTAGGAAGATTTGTCATGGATAACTCTTGAAAGAGTTGAAAAGATAACTTTATCTTTCAAACGATAGAATACCTCCGAAAATAAATATTTTGATGAGAGATGAGGAGAGATACTTCCTCAGTGGAGTCGCCAAATCTCGCTTGGTGGCTGTTGACCTCATTTCTGATGTGGTCTTCTCTTCCCTCTTTAGTGTTTAGGATCTAGCCTTAGGCTTTTCCTTTGACTGTCTTAGAGGTCTAGAATTGGGACCCATCCCTTAGAAATTTAAACCACTTCTTGTCTCCCTGCAAACCCCACAAGCTTGATTGTAGACCCTTAATCACCTAGAGGGTTGAGATCAAAAGTGGAGGTTTAAAGGATGAGTTCCCTATAGGACTCTTTGGCCTTAGGACTACCCTGGGTGGCCTGGTCTGGTGAGGGTTGACTTACACACTCACTACACTCACACTCTATACTCTCACACACACAATCCAGATCCTAAAACCACACCTATACCCAATTTGACTCCCTGACTCATGTAGGTAATTCATATGGATGGACCTTAGCCCCTAAGCCCCGGTTGAGAGGGTTAGGAACAACATAGAGAAAGCCTTCAATGAGTCCTCTCAAGGCTCATATGGGCTTAATATGGCTTCATGGCCCAATCAAAGTGATTCCATTTCACTCACATTTGATCAATCTTCATTCTGTCAAAATTTCAATTTTTGACCCCGGGGACCCTACACCCGTCAAACCTACCAAAAGACCTTGAAATTGCCCAAATTTTCCAAAATCTCCAAATTATCCAAAATTCCTTAAAATCAGTCCTTAAACATTTCTCACCATTCAAAGTGATCATCTTTGACAAAAAAATCCAAAAATTCCAAAAATACCCCCAATACCCTCCAAATTACCAAAATGCCCCTCTTGACCCAAAATTCCATAAATTCCGAAAATTCCCAAAAAATTCCAAAAAATCCCAAATATTCCCAATTTCATTTTGTCCAACTACATCATGGGCCAATTTTGTCAATTTATCCTACTTTTACCAAAAAACCCCCAATTTAGCCCATTTTAAACCCAAATGAACCCAATGTCAAACCTAATTACCCCAATTGGTCTCAATTTTGGTCCAATTCAATTCTAAACTTCAATACAATATCTCTAATTTCAATCTAGAGCAAATCCAAGCCCAATTTGATTTGCATTTGAATCCAATTTCACTTTTGACCTTAAAGCCTAATTTGGACCCATGACCCAAACTTAGCCCAAACTAACCCAATTTAACTCCAATTGACCCCAAATCTTTTCAAAAACCTTCCTAGAATCCCCACAAACAAAATAATAACATGATTTGACCAAAATTTGGACCTAAACCTTACTCAAATTCAACCCAAACCCAAAATTCCCTTAATGGGCCTACACCCAATCCTAACCCAAATAGGCCCAAATCCCAAAATCAAAACCCAACCAAATTTGAAACCTATTTGTAACACCCCCATAAACATTTCCCAACATTAATTTTACATCAATTTCAACCCTAGCCCAACATTGGCCCAAATTAGCCCAATTTGACCTATATTGGCCCCTTTACCAAAGAAGCCCAAATCCAACCCAATTCAAACCCAAACCACCTCAAATTTATTTCAAATCACTCATGACACATCCCTAAACCAAACCCAACATTTTTTTGGCCCAATACTTCACAAAATTCCCATCCATAAATTTATTTTCAAACCTAAGGCCCACTTACTTAAGCCTTCCTAAAAAGGCCCACTCCTAAAATAATTTCAAAGGCCCAAATTTGACTCTAATGCCCACATGACACTACACTTCATCATCCATTCCAATTAAAACCTTCCCTAACTTTCAAATTCATCATCAAACCATTCCAAATCAAACCTCATGACAACTCTCACCAAAATGCCAAAAATCACAAAATCCTTCCACATGAAAGTTGACTTAACTTTTCCCAAGCCAAATGGAGCCATGAAGCCATGCATGAGCCACATGGGAGCCATGAAAGCCTTGGACACCTCAACATACCCAAGATGGCAAGAGGAGGAGGCTCTTTCCATATTCCCTTATGGGGATTAGCCACTTCCATGACTCCACTAAACCTTGCTTAAACTTAATTGTACTTGGATGGTGACCCTTCCCCACTAATCAAGCTGACCTAAACCACTTTATCTTCAGCCCAAACTAGCCATGGGGAGGTGCAGCTAGCCCAATCCATGCATTTGACAAAACTTAGCCAAAATACACCCTTACCCCATTCTACTTTGATTCAAACACTTTACACATGGCCATTGCCAATTCCCTACACTAAACCCCAGCCCTGGACCTCCTGACCCTAAGGGTGACCCATGCCTGCTGGCCAGCCACCTGGGCCGCCGGAAATCACCACACCCGAGAGCTTCCATGTGAGCCCAAGCTTGGAATTCTCACCTGCTGAGTTGCCCCATGCCCAATGGCCACCATGGTTGTTCTTCTCCTCACCAGAGAAGCTGATCCCAAGCCCTAACTCCCCCTGGGAGAGCCTCCAGCCAGCTCTATTTAAACCCCACCTCTCTCGGCCATGGAGGAGGTGCTGAAACAAATCACACAGAAACTCTGCCAAAATCATTCCAGACTCTTCCCCACACCTGGAGAACTTGATCCCCATAGAAATCCCCCTGCCATTTCCTCTCTGTGAGCTCAATTTCAGAGTTGAAATCCAAGCCCAAAACCAGGACACTTCACCACAGTGAGCCAATCTCCAAATTGATTGGTCCTACACCTTCACCAGACCAAGAGGAGAAGTTCCCCAGTGAAAGCCCTCTCTCCAGGCCACCCAGTTGCTCCAGCCTCCGAGCTTTGTGATCGGCTGTGGTCACTTTTGTACCTAGGCAATTCACCAGGCCAAAGGACTTCATCTGGAGCTTGCTTGGACCCAATCGAACGTGACACAACTCTCAGATCGAAGCTTCACTTCTCTGAGCAAAGGTATGAGCTCTCTCTTCTTCCCGAGCTTCTGAACATTATCCATTTTAAATGCCTTAATTTCAATGCATGATCACCATATAGATGTATTCGTCTCTTCAAGACGAATCCATAGAGCACAAGAACACAAAAATCTGTTAAGTATTGAGTGAAATCTTAGGGTTTTAGTGTGGACGGTCACGGGTTCACACCAGTCGTAGATGATGAGTGGGAGCCGTTGGATCGTGCGTGTATCTAGCGGACGGTCGGGATCGAGCTGGACAGCGCGATGGTACATGAACCGCGGGCCCCTGGAGCGCTGAGTCGGATGGCGGCGTCGAACCAGAAAGCGCCGCGTGGCTGTTCGGAGATGCTAAGGTTGACGCGGCGCCGATTCAGATAAATAGAAAAATAGGATTTTATGGATTTATTTAATTACAAGAACTTAGAAAATCCATAACTTTGTGTAGCAAAAATCCTAAAAATAAAATAAAAATACCCTCTTGCTCAGTGAACAGAGGAGAATAATGTGGAAAAGAAATCAAGTAATTTCATTGAGTATTTTATTTTTAATGATTTATTTACTCCCTGCATTGTTTTAATTCTCCATTTGCATAGGCAATTTACCATGGCATGAGACCATAGGGCTTTTAAAGCCTCTGAATTGGGAACATTCCATGAATTTTCCAAGGTCAGAGGCCATCCCTATGAGAAGTTATTGATTTTTCAATTGCATTTTACTATTTTGAGTATTTTTATTCCAATAATTAGCATGTTGAGAAATAAATTCTAGGAAAATTTGGTGATGTTTCTTATGACCAGAGGAACCTAGAAAAAATAAGTTTTGAGTTAATTCACTTGGAATAACCCTAATTGGTCTAAAAACCCAAAATTGAACTTTAATTAATTAGGGTTAACTATACATCAAATTGACTTGAAATGGTTGATTAAGCCTCTTAAGTAAAATGGATAAAATTAAACTTTAAAAATTCATAACTCACAAAATACTTTTCAAAAATTCACAAAAATAGTTTTGGAGCTTCTATGATATCAGAAAAACTTAGTAAAATTAAAATTGTAATTTTCTAAAAAAAAGTTGATTTTTATCAATATTTTAATATTTTTAATAATTAAAAAATAATAAACATCATAAAAATATTAAAAATCACCAAAATGTCACATTTTGAATCCTAATCACTTAGGAACAAACCAAATATTTTTCTTGAGTCCCTAGGATATGATATTGAATTTTAAAGGCTTAATGTAATTTTTAATATTAAATAATGTATTTTCCAACCTTTTCACTAAAATAATTCTAATAAATCAAAGAAAAATCTGAAAAATACAAAATTTATTTCTCTAAACTCCTTGAGGTTAGAGAGCTTTAAGAAAAATATAAAATCTATTTTTCAACTTTAATTTTATTTTAACATTAATTAAAACTCCAAAACTCAAAATAATTCTAATAAATAAAATATAATTCAAAAAATTACCAAAATTGGTCCAAATGGTCCTCTAGTCATTAGGAATATTCCATAATTTTATTAAGGATAGAAACATTTCCTTGGTCATGTTATTGAATTTTCCTTGAAAACCCTTATTTTCCATTAAAAATAATTACATAAATAAATTAAATACAGAAAAATCACATTTTCTCCTCTAATGTCTTAATTGACATGTGAGTTAAGTTACATAAAAATTTCAAATTCATTTGAGCTTAATTTAGTGAGTTATAGAATTATTGAGCTTGAAGGGCAAAATAGTAATTAAAAATTTCAACCTTTAATTAAAATTTTAGGATTAATCAAAAAGGGGAAGGTAAAATATTTGATTTTAAACTGATTTTGGATGATTGAAACTTAAATGATTGAGGGTAGAAACCAACTAAAAATTTCAAAAATAATTAAAATAAACTTTAATTAATTAATTAATTGAAATTTTGGAAGAATAATGAAATTGAATTATTAAAGTAGGGATATTATTAAGAGGATATTTATTCTTTAATTTAAAAATCCCTAAATAAATCACTTCAATAATACTTAATTCTTAATTAAAAAATTAAAATAATAATCCAAATTAAATTAAATTAAATTAAATTAAATTAAAATTTAGTTAAATCAAATTAAATTAAATTAAATTAAATTAAATTAAATTAAATTAAATTAAATTAAAATCAAATCAAATTAAATTAAAATTAAATTAAATTGAATTAAATTAAATCAAAATCATTTAACAAAAAACCTAAATGAAATCATTAAGAATTAAATGTAAAATAACTTGAACACTATTCCAAACTTGAACTAACTTTTTATAATTAAGTCAAAGTTAAAATTAAATCATTAAGTTTAAATCATTAAAATACTTAATAAGTTGATTTGCCCTTTAAAGCTCTTATTATTATAACTCTTAAATGAGGTATCAAGTGAAGTGTTACTTCACTTATAGGATATTCAATTGTCCTAGTTCACCGAGTAAGATAACAAAACTTAAACTCCCTGGATGATTAATTCACTTGTATAATTAAATTCTCTTGGACTTAAAACAATCCTAGAGGTATTGAAAAGATGTTTAAGACTCGTCTTAAGCACTTCCTCAATATGATAGGATGTTTATAAGAACAACTGAATTTAAATGTTCTTGGGTGAAGAAAATCATCCTTAAACCAAAACACAAGAACCTAGACGTTATAGGAAATGATTAGCTATAGGATTAGGACTTTGGTAGACAACCAAAACCTTTCCCTTAGCTTTACCTAGGTACTTGTTGAAATATTTAAATGCCTTAACATGTGTTTTAAGTGCAGCTTGGAATGACGGGAAGACCCTCCAGGTACGCTTTTATTTTATCGCAATTTACTTTATCGCAATTTACTTGTAGTGCACCGTACTTTACTTTTCTTGCATGATAAACAACTGTTGCATGAAAACCATACTTTTAGGATAGTCCCTAAACTGAAACCAAAACTAAATTAAAAGTTATTACAAGATAAAAATTACCGCCACAACATTTCAAAATATAAAACAACTCAAAATTTAATCACAAACAGAACGATAAAACTACAATTGCAACTAAATTAAAACGTCTCATTGAATGATCGGGAATACCTCGGATGATGTAACCCACGTGTTGCTAACGGGATTTCCTACGGTCTAAATGAAAGTGTTGAACTCATTCAGTTGAGTTTAGCAAATTCATCTAGACTAAGTGAATTCGATGAAAATAACTGTGCCGAGATGATGGAACCGTGGGATCTTAATCGGTTCTGTTTAAACAACTTTAAGATTTATTTTAATTAAAATATTAAAAAAACGCTAGGATTTTAAAATTTTCTCTAAACCAAAACACTTCTCTCATCTCCTGATTTATGACTTCTAAAACTAAACCTCTCGCAACAACGAGGAGCTCGGAGTACGGTGGCAGCTCGGCCATCGTCATCGAAGAAACTCGAGTCTACTTCAGCAAAACTTTCCTTAGAACTAAATAACCAAGCCATAGGATTCCGAGGTAGTTTGCTTAATGCAACATAAATCCTCAACTCTTCGTTAGGCATTTGCATGATCATGTCATGTAAATTAAGCCCTAACCGGTCTTAGGACTCCGAGGTAGTCGTTTGATACGACATAAACCCTCACATCTTCGAGGCTATTTGTATGACTATATCGTATAAACATAAGTCCTAATTAATTAAAATTTGCAGGATTGAATCATTAAATAAACTTCCAAATTGAAGCCAAACAATAAAATAGTTTGAGAGGTTGCCAAGGTTCTTCTTGGATCTTTAGCTTCTCCTACTTCTCTTCCTTTGGACTCTTAAAATAAACTGTTTCAAATTTGAGCCATTCCCTAATGAAATTTCCAAAATTCAATCCTTTGAAAATCTTAAACTTTGAAATTCTTGAGAGCAAAACCACTGATCATTATCGAGAGTTTTCTTAAATGATTCCCGTCATTTAAGATGTAATTAACTATAGTGGGCTCGCCCTTATAGGGAACTTTAAGAACCCGTGTAATATAAACCCCGCTTAATTCCTTTATATTAAGCAGGGGAACTTGTCGGCTTATAAAATTGGTTCGCAGCACTCAAACAGATGTCACAAATCTTTTAATTTATTTAATCGAGCCCCATCATCAAGCAAGCGTGTCTATTCTTCGGGATAGTATACACGGCTCGTGATGCGGTGCTCGTTTATATAAACTATTTGGGATGTGAGATCGGTTTGATTTCATATCTTAAAATTTTCAAACTTAAAATTATTTTCAAAATCAAATGCTACTTTCTAAATTATATATATATATATATATATATATATATATATATTTAAACTAAAATATGAAAATTCGCCGACAACTTCTGGCGACTCCGCTGGGGACAAGTTCCTCTTTCTATTTTGATCATATGGTTTTGCTTTCATAAATCGGTAGCTAGCCCATGTCCCTAGTAGACCAAGCTACCATTCTTCCGTTGAAATACCACGTTCATTTCTGTCTTGAACGGGTATAGTCAACTCTCTTGGATTTAGGAGCCACTGTTTAGACACCCCTAAACAGAGAGGTTTCGAGATCCTTTTACCTCTTTTCTGAGGTGGGGTGGACCCCCAATAGGTGTTAGCTTAGGAGTGATCCTTCAAGTTAAGAAGTCTCACATAGGTCTCTCTCTTCCTTTCCAATTCTAAATCAGGCCCTTTACCTCTTCTATAACCTTTTTTCCTTTAATTGTTTTGTTTCTAACAAACGAACTACCTAATAAACAACCTCTTTTATAAATCACGATTGCACTAACATAAATGAAAATGTGTTCGGACTCTTTCTTTTTCATCCTAAACTTTACGATGAAAGGAAGTATAATTCGGGACTGACATTCGAAATCTGCCCTGGAGAAAATGGATGCCCCAAAGTTAATCTTCTCCTTCACCAATTGACTGGACTTCGTTGTTTACAAGGATGAGCTGCCCGACAATGGGATAATCCGTTTTGGACAAGGATTTGGCAACACAGATGTCAAGATCGCTGACGTCACTCTCTTCACACTAATGGACAAAATGTCAGAAACTGAAGAGCCCGTGATTGAATTCAACCCGAAGTCTGCTCAAGAGTTCCCACCGTTGCAAAGGGTTCCAGCTGAAAGAAATACTACTGTTCGTAGGAGGACTGTTGTCTCTACCCCCACCGGTCTAGTCGTCTCTGCAACTACCCCGGCTCTCGCTAAACTAAAGGGGAAGGAAGTCCAAGTTTGTAATGAGCCTGTTACTATGGAGGGTACAGATCTCCCTGTGAGACCTTCTTTTTTCGAAGTTGGGTCCAGCTCAAGGGTTCAACCCCTAACACGGACTCAAAGGAGAAACAGAAGTAGAAAGATTGCCAGAAAGGCCAGAGCTGCTGAAGTCGCTTTCTTAGAAGAGATCCCTGAGTACACACCATTGCCTGAGCATACACCACTTTTGGAAGGGAGTAGATTCCATCCCTACTCCGCCGCAGCTGACGAGGAAAATGTCCGCAAGATTGCTTTTACATTACCTCAACCCGCATACTATAGCAACAGCCGAAAGAAAAGGGCTAGGATCACACCATTTGCTCGACTGCAGACCGTGATAGAGAAGTTAGCAAAGAAAGAGAAATGTCCTGTACCAGAGATTTTAAGAAGGATAGGGTGGGTGCCAGCCAAATCCCGCCTTGGGCCGCGAATAGAACCCGTTATCGCCACAAAAATGCCGAATAAGAAGATGAAGGCTAGTCCACCTGTTGTTGTTTCAGGTTTACAGACCAGGGAGGATACCACCTTCCAGCATTCAGCCGACGTGACCATCCGGTCCTAGGCCTTCTCGCTGCAGAAGGATGGTATGGCGTCCTACTACTGACCAATTAAGACCGAAACAACGACCTAAAAAGGAAAGTCTCGTCAGGAGACTCGAGTCCGAAGAGAGCGCCACAGCGATGAAGGGGACTCCAAAGAAAGAAATCCAACAGCCATCGCATGATAACTGCGAAACCGTACGAAAAAGACCACTGGAGGATGCTATGGAAAAGCTAAGAACCGACATTCAACGATTAGCAAAAGAAAGAGAAGAAAATTTTGGAGATGAAGTTGATTCGTCGGAATTCATGGATGACGAATATATGGAGATCAACGTGGTTGAGACACGAGCATCGTCAGCTTCACAAGGTGCTCCGGCAGCTGCGGAGATAGATGAACTGGAAGCATTAAGAGCACAACTTTGAGAAAAAGATGATGCAATCTCTCAAATGGCAAAAAGAATGGAAGAGATGGCTGCAGCCCTAGCCACTCTTCAATGTCAGGTTCAACCTCTAAGAGAAACGCCTCCAGAAGTTATTCATATTGCAGATGGAGGAAAAGAGATTACATCCGTTAACGGAGACGATCAGCCGAAGAAAGATTCTACCCAAAATATGATTCCAGAGAAAGACATCAAGAATATGGTAGAACAGCAGGTGCGAGAAGCCTTAGCACAGTCTAAGAGCGGAGCATCTATTCAGACGGGAAGACCTTATCCCGAAGAATTTGATGCAGTACAATACTCAAAAGGCTTCGTACCACCTCTGTTCAAGACTTTTGATGGTACCGGAAACCCTCGACAACATATTGCACATTTTCGTGCTAGTTGTTGCAACGCCGGTGGAAGTGACGCCTTACTCTTCCGACAGTTCATCAACAGCCTGTCAGGGATCGCCTTCGATTGGTACGTAGAGTTACCAAACGGTTCAGTAAAGACATTTTCAGAATTAGAGAACCTCTTTGTGAATCGGTTTGCCGGAGCTCAACACCATATCGCCATCGGTGATCTAGTGGTGGAGAAACAGAAACCGAACAAAACTTTAGTGGACTACATACTTCGATGGAGGAATCTAAGCATGAAGTGTGAGCCACAGCTACAAGAGCAGCATGCAGTCGGTATCTTGCTTAAAAGCATTCACGGCCCGATATCACTTCTCCTTAAGGGATTTACGATTAAGAATTTCGAGAAGTTGTTAAGCAAGGCCGGAAGCTTGCAAGAGGAAGCGAAGCAACTATGTTTCGTCGACAAAACAGACAAACAGAAGCCTGTGAAGACACTTGAAAAGAAATCTTGGATCGTCGCGGCAGTCGATAAGGGCAAGTAGCCAATGCAAATACAGCCGGAGCACCCGCAGCCCAGCCATCAACAACCTCAACAGAACTACCAACAACCTCGACCCGGTTATCAGCCAACTCAACAGTATGGGCAACCGCCTCGCCCGCAGCGCACGTTAAAGGAGCTTATAAATAGAGAATATCCGTTCAAGAATGAGGTAGTGCCAAAGATGTTTCGTAGTTTGATGAAGACTCCGGATTTTCAACTGCCAGAACCCTGGACGCCAGAAGAAGTCAATAAGAAAGACCATCCCATCTATTGCCCTTACCACCGGATGCTCTGGCACAAGATACAGGATTGCATTACCTTCAAGACTTGGCTCTACGATAATCTCCGAAAAAGGAACATAACGATTCCGAAGGAATACATGAAGGAACCCCGGAAGGGCGGTTTCGTCAATGTTATTTCAACGGATCCTATTGTTCCTATAGATCCCTACACGATGAATGATGGATGGAGTACCGCTTGGATAAAGTCATCGAAGAAAATTTTGGATCGCATCCAAACCGCTTTGGTGCGTGCTTCAATTCAAAGTTCAAAACCTGTCAAGCCGGCGTTATCACTTGCGATTGAAGAACCACCCCAGGAAGAAAAGATCGTAGAAAAGAAGGAGATCGTAGAAGTAGAAAAGACCGAAGCTCTTAAGGCTAGACTAGGGGCTGCTTATCCTAGGATGGTTGTTTCCGATTCGGGGGAAAAATTCCTCGAACCTCTCGACTCGTATGATTATCTCGCTCGCTCGGCGGGATCTTATAATGATAAGAGTTATGGCGTTGGCTACGTTTTGACTGTTTCTAACGATTACGCAACTGACGACAACCAACCTAATCCGAATCTTGATTCCGATACAAATAACAATTCTCAAATCATACACATCCTCGACAATCATGATGACAAAGAAGACATTCACCAAGAAGGCTACGAAAGTTCAACAAGCAATGAATCTATTTGTGAATTTCGAGGAACCCCAATCACAATAGAGTTAGAGCTTTCAGATTCCGAAGCGACTCCAGAAGAACCTGTCATGCCGATTCAAAAGGAGACACCAGGAAACTCGCATCGCATTCAGAAGAAATCACAGAAGTCAACTTAAGGAGCGGAAGGGTTCTACCTCCGAGAATGGGTCCAAAAGACAAAGGAAAGCAGGTGGTTGTTCAGGAAGAATCAACCCCAGCAGAAGAATTGCCCATTCGGGAAGAAACTGAAACACATAGTAACAAAGTGGACTATAACGTGCTAGCCCATCTTAGGAAACTACTGGCCAAACTGAGCATCTACGACGCTCTCATCTTATCAAAAGAGATGAGGGAAGCTCCGATCAAGGCCTTACTTGATCCGCAGATTTGTTTATCTCGGATGGCCGGAGATTCCTTAGACAAGGTTTGCTCATTAAAGGAACAGACGAGGTGTTACCTTCGCGGACAGATGATCTATTACTCGGGACGATCGATCACATCCGACCGTTGTACATTTCGATTACAATCGAAAGTTTACGCTCTCCGAGTATTGGTGGATCCAGGAGCGTCAATCAACATAATGAATCTTTGGACGTTAGCATACTTGGAAATCGATGCTCGTGAGCTTGAAGCGGACAAGATGTTACTAAGGGGATTCAACCGTAAAGGAGAAAGAGCCCTCGGATCAATAACACCGTTGATGAAGACCGGTGATTTAACAAAGACGACCGCAAAATTCCATATAATTGATTCTGAAACATCGTTCAACGCACTACTGGGCCGACCGTGGATACATGAGAACCGGATGGTACCGTCGTCTCTGCATCAGTGCATAAAATACTACGATAGAAAAGAACAGTGCATTAAAGGTGACTTGCAACCTTTCTCCATACATGAAATTGTAATTCATGAAGATGCAGCCTACTACGCGCCTCCAAAGAAAACAATCTTCTCCAGAAATACCATGTCAAACGAAGCAAAAGAAGTTCAAGACGACGAAGAACCTGAAGTTCTAGTTCAACAGTCACTCACCACTCCCTTACGGCGAGATGGTGAAGGTTTGTTCACAACTTACACCTGAGGTCGAGGCCGGGGACGAGGTCGTGGCATAAACGTTGGGACAGTTGGACAGAAAAAGCCGGTAATCAACGTGAATTGGGAGAACAACTCTAAAGAAGAAGAAGAAATCAAGAAAGAAGCAGCGATAATAAACCAGAAGAAACAACAATTCAAGATCTCCCTCGAAGATGAAAAGAATGAAGAATATAAATCAATGTACGAGAAGATTAACTACCATGTACACACTATGGCCCTGACCCCGATCCAGTATAATAAGATCGAGGGTATGGTGGTTAAGGAAGTGCATGGCGGTGGTGCTAAACCAATCAAATTTTACCGTGGTACTCCTTCTTCCAATAATGAAAAAGATGTACAATTTGAAGATGTCGCTTCTTCCAAATTAATGGAATTACCGTTTCGAGTGGTACTCTCCCTGTGTTCAAAATTTAATTCAACGTGGTGTCTTACCTCGACAATGGACAAAGGGTCAATCACAACATTTTGAAAGACTATGGAACAATGCCGGTCGGCCTCCCAATTCAAAACATGGTCTCGGATTTGGCACAGTAGGTTCAGTTGACGATACAGAATTTTGCTTGGTTGTCACTTGCGAGCCTAATAAGGACTGCTTGGAAGCTTCAGAGGACCTCGAAGATCTACCAATCGGAGATGCTCCACCAGAATTCGAAGAAGAAATCAAATCTACAATAGGACGAGTTAATGGAAGTTAACTTAGGTACTAGAGAAAAGCCTAGACCAACCTTTGTTAGCTCCTTACTCAATAAAGAAGATTCCGAGGAAATGATCAAGCTATTAATGGAATTCAAGGATCTGTTTTGCTTGGAGTTACGACGAAATGCCGGATTAGCTCACCGAAGTCGCAGCTCACAAGTTAGGAGTAGATCCTACTGTTCCGATCGACAAGCTCCCAGAAGAATGCGTCTAGAAATTGAGCAACAAGTAATTGCCGAAGTTAAGAAGCTAATCGACGCTAATTTTTTCCGTGAAGAACAATAACCTACTTGGTTAGCCAACGTGGTACCAGTCAGAAAGAAAAATGGTCAGATCAGAATCTGCGTAGACTTCAGGGATTTAAATAAAGCATGTCCAAATAATGAATTTCCACTTCCAATCCCAGAACTGATGATCGACATTGCTTCAACACATGAAATATTTTCATTCATGGATGGATCATCAGGATACAACCAGATAATGATGACACCAGAAGACGAAAAGCTCACAGCCTTTCGTAACGCCGATCGGAGTGTATTGCTACACAGTAATGCCATTCGGATTAAAGAACGCAGGAGCAACATATCAAAGAGCAATGACAAAGATTTTGATGATCTCATTCACAACCAAGCCGAGTGCTACATGGACGATGTGGTCATCAAAAGCAAAATGAAGGAAGATCACCTGTATGATTTGAAAATTGTTTTTGAGCGACTAAGGCAATACAACCTTAAGATGAATCCCTTAAAATGCGCCTTCGGCGTCACCTCCGGGAAATTCTTGGGATTTGTTGTTCGACATCGTAGAATCGAAATTGATCCGGAAAAGATTAAAGCTATCTTAGAGATGCCGCCTCCCAAAACCTTAAAACAGCTACGATCCTTTCAAGGGAAGCTGGCATATCTTCGACGCTTTATCTCGAACTTGTCAGGTAGGTGTCAGCCCTTCTCGGCACTAGTTAAAAAGGACGCCAAATTCGTTTGGGAAGAGAAATGCCAACGGGCCTTTGAGGACATTAAGCAATATTTAATGACACCTCCTGTCTTAGCAGCCCCAGTCTCGGGTACACCGTTAATACTTTATACCGCGACTTTAGACGACTCTCTCGGATCCCTGCTAGCCCAGGTCAATGACGAGGGAAAATAAAATGCTCTTTATTACTTAAGCCGTCATCTATTGCCGACGGAAGTAATGTATCCTCCGATTGAGAAGCATTGTTTGGCCCTGATCTTCGCCGCTCAAAAGCTCAGGCACTACATGCTTTCTCATAAGATCAACCTCATTTCGAAAGTTAATCCGTTGCAATATTTGATGACCCGACCGACACTTTCGGCGGACTCGCCGAGTGATCGATGATACTATTGCAATTTGATATAACTTTCGTTCCTCTTCGCGCCGTAAAGGGACAAATACTAGCCGACTTCCTTGCAACGACATCCTTTACCAGCAGATTCGCCTCTCGATGATGACTTGCCAGACGAGCAGATAATAAGCCTAGAAGACACCGATGATCAACGTTGGGAACTATACTTCGACGGAGCGTCCTCAGCACAGAAAAACAAAGAATCCAAAAGATAGTGCCCGGTAAAGCAGGAATCAGACTAATCTTTATAACACCAGAGCGGGGGATGTTAAGATACTCCTACCACTTAATAGAGCCGTGCACAAACAATGAGACAGAATATGAGGCCCTCATAGCAGGACTAGAACTGACCATTCAAATGGGAATAACGGATATCAACATCTACGGAGATTCTCAATTGATCATTCAACAGGTCGCAGGACAATACAGAATTTTAAAGCCAAGACTCGAGCAATACTTTTAGTATGCCATGAAACTGTTGGAACAAATTCCGAATGTGACAATCTACAAGATCCCTAGAAGAGAAAATGCCCTCGCGGATGCACTAGCTCACCTTGCAAAAGAATTTGCCTGCTTACAAGATGAGTCAGTTAAAGTGTCAATTCAAGGACGACAGGTCCTATCAGAGCTCAACATGGATATGATACAGAAATCAAAAAAGCAGAGGAACCAGTTGTAGCAGTGACGGAAAACACAGAAGATTAGCGTCAACCACTAATAGACTACCTGCAAACAGGTAAATTACCGGACGATAAGTCATTAGCCTATCAAATCAAGAAAAGAACTCTGTCTTATGCATTAATAAACAATACATTATACAGAATGTCTTTTGATCAGATGTGGTTAAGATGCCTGAACGGGTCCGAGGCTCGTGAAATTGTCAAAAAGGTACACTCAGGACTTTGTAGCGCTCATCAGTCGGGTCCGAAAATGAAAATAAAAATTAAAAACTAGGGTACTACTGGCCCTCAATGATGACCGACTGTATGAAAGTCGCCAAGAGCTGTCACCAGTGCCAAGTGCACGGAGTGGTTCTACACCAACTTCCAAATGTGCTACATCCGACAATTGCGGTCGCGGCCATTCGAGTGTCGAGGCACGGATATAGTGGGTCCGATGGAACCACCTTCTTCAAGAGGACATCGCTTCATCCTTGCAGCCTACGTACTACTTTTCTAAATGGGCGTAGCGGTTCCACTCAGAGAAGTAAAGGCACACCACATGCTACAGTTTTTCAAAAATCAAGTTGTATACCGTTTCGGAGTACCGCGCAGAATCATTTCAGAAAATGGGTCTGCATTCAAAAGTACAAAGATCAACAATTTTGTCAGAAGACACGGGATCGATTGGCGATACTCAACGATCTATTACCCAAGAGCAAACGGCTTGGCCGAGGCTTTTAATAAAACTCTCGTTCAGATTTTAAAGAAAACCTTGGATGACAACAAGAGAAATTGGCACGAGAAGTTGTTAGAAGCCTTATGGGCCTACAGGATGACTTTTAGGACTCCTACTGAGTCTACGCCTTACACTTTAGTGTACGGATATGAGGCCGTTTTACCTTTGGAGGTCCAGCTTCCATCACTCAGGATTGCAGTTGCAAATAAAATTACTACAGAAGAAAATGCCAGATTGCGACTGGAAGAACTGGAAAGCTTGGAAGGGAAGAGACTTGCAGCGCAGCAAAATTTGGAACTGTACCAAGCTAAGATGATCCAGGCCCATGATAAACTGGTCCGCCCAAGAACTTTCAAAGTTGGTGACTTAGTTCTTGTTCTCAGAAGACCTATCCTTGCACATCGCAAGATAAAAGGCAAATTTGAACCGACTTAGGAAGGGCCGTTTGTGGTCGAGGCAGTCTACTCAGGAGGCTCCTACCAACTTGTGAATTTCCAAGGAGAATGACAAATGCTTCCAATCAATGGACGGTATTTAAAGAAGTACGAGCAACATACAAATTGTGGATTGCATCTTAGAGTACGAGCAACAGCAAATTGTGGATTGCATCTTAGAACTTCAGAAGATGGGTCGAGCAGGCCGTCTGAGAGAAAAGACTTATTCGGAACCCCGGAAATGGATGCCAGGGAAAGGAAGAGTCACAATACAATGCGGATGTTGCTATAACTTCACAGAGGACAGAAAAGGAAATCCACCAGGGATACTCCGTCACGGTGAGGTGGATCCAATGCCGAGAATAATTAAAAGAATGGTGAAAAGAATGATAACATGGAGGGTACGCGCCAGATCGCATACCCAACAGTTGCATCATCAACATTTATCGAAGGGCGACCGCATACCTCCACACATAGACCACCATGACTTTGTCGGACCTTTCGCACGCTTCGTTCGTCAACCAATGCAATATCATGTTTGGATCCGACCTCCGGATAGCAGTGCTCGGTAAGTTCCGAGGGCCGGTGGAGATACCACTTCCGGTAGGTTCCGTCATGATATTACAAGGAAATAGAGCAGACATCGCAAAACATTGTATACCGGGAGTACCAGTGGAGTGGATCTCCGTCACTTTTAGAAGGATGGACAACAGAAAGGCACCTTACCACTTCCAGCCAGATCCAGAATTGGAGAGTCTCCGGCCCTACGAGTTGTGAGTTACATGGGAAATAACACACCTCCATTGTACATCCATGTGACATTCCTGCCAAGGATGGCTTGGAAGGTGATGTTATTGACCGTGTATCTCATTATTCAGACATGGATTTTTAACAGATACTTTTTGGATGGATCAACAAGAATCATACATAGTCCGTTTTGAGTCATGGATTGTATGAGAAATATTTTAGATCGAGTTGTATGATGTATCTTCAACAAGATCGGAATGAAAGTGACCATGTCACATTTTGCCTTCACCTCTTTTTGTGCAAATTGACTGGGAAACGCCATTAGAGTTAAATAAACTTTGAACAAAGAACAGAAAAGAAAAGGGAAATAAATAAGAACCGTTCTTTAAAATCCAAATATTCAAATGAACTTCAAATCCACATGAACACCAAATAAAATTCACGTGAACATCAAATAAACAACAAAAATAAAATTGGATCATTAATGGACATACAAAATGAAAAATGAATCTCAAATGGAATTACAATCTCAATCTATCTCTTTCAAATCCTGCAATTCTTCCTCAGATCAAAATCTACTTCAAACTACTTTGAAACCCTCTTTCGGGATGATTCTTCCTCACGGAAAACTCACACTTCAAATTTCAAAAATCCCACACCCTTTTCGTCACATCGAAATCTTTTTGATTTTCTGTGATCTCCTTCCCCTCTTGTACGAAGATTGACTAGGTCTCATTGACACGGAGCCACAAACTTGGTTCCGCCTTGGTTCCGATGGCATGAGACCGGGTCCTTCTTCATACATTACAACTTCCGAGACCGGTACCTAAATTCCAGTTCTCACTTTGAGGTCGGTACCTAAATTCTGACTCTCCTTTCGAGATCGATAACTAAATTTCAATTCTCTTCCGAATTGATACCTAAATTTCAATTCTAAACTTCCAAGACTGGTACCTAAATTCCAGTTCTCACTCCGAGATCGGTACCTAAATTCTGACTCTCCTTTCAAGATCGATACCTAAATTTTGATTCTCTTCCGAATTGATACCTAAATTTCAATTCTAAACTTCCGGGACTGGTACCTAAATTCCAGTTCTCACTTCGAGGTCGGTACCTAAATTCCAACTCTCATTCGAGATCGATACCTAAATTTCGATTCTCTCCTGAATTGATACCTAAATTTCAATTCTACACTTCCGAGACTGGTACCTAAATTCCAGTTCTCACTTCGAGGTCGGTACCTAAATTCTGACTCTCCTTTCGAGATCGATACCTAAATTTCGATTCTCTTCTGAATTGATACCTAAATTTCAATTCTAAACTTCCGAGACTGGTACCTAAATTCCAGTTCTCACTTCGAGGTTAGTACCTAAATTCTGATTCTCATCCTTTTCGAGGTCGATACCTAAATTTCGACTCACTTCCGAGACTGGTACCTAAATTCTAGTTCTCATTCGAGACTAGTACCTAAATTCTAGTTCTCATTCCGAGATCAGTACCTAAATTCTGATTCTCATCCTTTTCGAGGTTGATACCTAAATTTCAACTCTCTTCCGAGACTGCTACCTAAATTCCAGTTCTCATTCGAGACTAGTACCTAAATTCTAGTTCTCATTCCGAGATCAGTACCTAAATTCTTATTCTCATCCTTTTCGAGGTCGATACCTAAATTTCGACTCTCTTCCGAGATCAGTACCTAAATTCTGATTCTCATCCTTTTCGAGGTCGATACCTAAATTTCGACTCTCATTCGAGACTAGTACCTAAATTCTAGTTCTCATTCCGAGATCAGTACCTAAATTCTGATTCTCATCCTTTTCGAGGTCGATACCTAAATTTCGGTTCTCTTCCGAGATTGATACTTAAATTTCAATTCTCATCCCTCTCGAGATCAGTACCTAAATTCTGATTCTCATCCTTTTTTCCGTCGATACTTAAATTCTGATTCTCACTCTGAGGCTGGTACCTAAATTCCAGTTCTCTTCGCAATCCCGAGGTTGAAACCAAAGGTTTCAATTCTCATTTCAAATCCAAATTTCAAATTCAAAATTTCCTCAAATTGATTTTAAACCAAATTTCAATCTAAATTAAAACTCAAACTAAAATCTAAACTCACACATTAAAGCTTGAACATGAAGTGAAATCTAAATCGAATTCCGCAGATCATATGATTTGGAATTCATCTCCTTTTGCAGTCCCCAGCGAGAGTTCAGGAATCTCCAGTCTTGGAAGTATACCTGATACTCCCCAACGGAAATTCTTTTACTTTGTCCTAAGTTTGTCACTTAGACATCTGTGTTGGTTTTGTTGATCTCTTCGGTCAACACCAATACGTGCGGTGTGCTTGGTTAGCACACCACACCTTTTGGGGGTCCATTTGTTGACCTCATTTCTGATGAGGTCTTCTCTTCCCTCTTTAGTGTTTAGGATCTAGCCTTAGGCTTTTCCTTTGACTGTCTTAGAGGACTAGAATTGGGACCCATCCCTTAGAAATTTAAACTACTTCTTTTCTCCCTGCAAACCCCACAAGCTTGATTGTAGACCCCTAATCACCTAGAGGGTTGAGATCAAATGTGAAGGTTTAAAGGATGAGTTCCCTATAGGACTCTTTGGCCTTAAGACTACCCTGGGTGGCCTGGTCTGGTGAGGGTTGACTTACACACTCACTACACTCACACTCTATACTCTCACACACACAATCCAGATCCTAAAACCACACCTATACCCAATTTGACTCCCTGGCTCATGTAGGTAATTCATATGGATGGACCTTAACCCCTAAGCCCCTGGTTGAGAGGGTTAGGAACAACATAGAGAATGCCTCTAACGAGTCCTCTCATGGCTCATATGGGCTTAATATGGCTTCATGGCCCAATCAAAGTGATTTCATTTCACTTACATTTGATCAATCTTCATTCTGCCAAAATTTCAATTTTTGACCCCAGGGACCCTACACCCGTCAAACCTACCAAAAGCCCTTGAAATTGCCCAAATGTTTCAAAATCTCCAAATTATCCAAAATTCCTCAAAATCAGTCCTTAAACATTTCTCACCATTCATTGTGATCATCTTTGACCAAAAATTCCAAATATACCCCCAATACCCGCCAAATTACCAAAATGCCCCTCTTGACCCAAAATTCCATAAATTCGGAAAATTCCCAGAAAATTCCAGAAAATCCCAAATATTCCCAATTTCATTTTGTCCAACTACACCATGGGCCAATTTTGTCAATTTACCCTACGTTTACCAAAACCCCCAATTTAGCCCATTTTAAACCCAAATGAACCCAATGTCAAACCTAATTACCCCAATTGGTCTCAATTTTGGTCCAATTCAATTCTAAACATCAATTAAATATTCCTATTGTCAATATAGACCAAGTCCAAGCCCAATTTGATTGACATTTGAATCCAATTTCACTTTTGACCTTAAAGCCCAATTTGGACCCATGACCCAAACTTAGCCTAAACTAACCCAATTTAACTCCAATTGACCCCAAATCATTTCTAAAACCTTCCTAGCATCCCCACAAAAAAAAAAAAAAACTAACATGATTTGCCCAAAATTTGGACCCAAACCTTACTCAAATTCACCCCAAACCAAAAATTCCCTAAATGGGCCTACACCCAAACCTAACCCAAATGGGCCCAAATTCCAAAATCAAAACCCAACCAAAGTTGAAACCTATTTGTAACACCCCCATAAACATTTCCCAACATTAATTTTACATCAATTTCAACCCTAGCCCAACATTAGCCCAAATTAGCCCAATTTGACCTATATTGGCCCCTTTACCAAAGAAGCCCAAATCCAACCCAATTCAAACCCAAACCACCTCAAATTTATTTCAAATCACTCATGAAACATCCCTAAACCAAACCCAACATTTGTTTGGCCCAATCCTTCACAAAATTCCCATCCATAAATTTATTTTCAAACCTAAGGCCCACTTCCTTAAGCCTTCCTAAAAAGGCCCACTCCTAAAATAATTTCAAAGGCCCAAATTTGACTCTAATGCCCACATGACACTACACTTCATCATTCATTCCAATTAAAACCTTCCCTAACTTTCAAAATCATCATCAAACCATTCCAAATCAAACCTCATGACAACTCTCACCAAAATGCCAAAAAATCACAAAATCCTTCCTCATGAAAGTTGACTTAACTTTTCCCAAGCCAAATGGAGCCATGAAGCCATGCATGAGCCACATGGGAGCCATGAAAGCCTTGGACACCTCAACATACCCAAGATGGCAAGAGGAGGAGGCTCTTTCCATATTCCCTTATGGGGATTAGCCACTTCCATGACTCCACTAAACCTTGCTTAAACTTAATTGTACTTGGATGGTGACCACTAATCAAGCTGACCTAAACCACTTTATCTTCAGCCCAAACTAGCCATGGGGAGGTGCACCTAGCCCAATCCATGCATTTGATGAAACTTAGCCAAAATACACCCTTACCCCATTCTACTTTGATTCAAAAACTTTACACATGGCCATTGCCAATTCCCTACACTAAACCCCAGCCCTGGACCTCCTGACCCTGAGGGTGACCCATGCCTGCCGGCCAGCCACCTGGGCCGTCGGAAAACACCACACCCGAGAGCTCCCATGTGAGCCCAAGCTTGGAATTCTCACCTGCTGAGTTGCACAATGCCCAATGGCCACCATGGCTGTTCTTCTCCTCACCGAGAGCGATCGATCCCAAGCCCTAACTCCCCCTGGGAGAGCCTCCAGCCAGCTCTATTTAAACCCCACCTCTCTCGGTTATGGAGGAGGTGCTGAAACAAATCACACAGAAACTCTGCCAAAATCATTCCAGACTCTTCCCCACACCTGGAGAACTTGATCCCCACTGAAATCCCCCTACCATTTCCTCTTTGTGAGCTCAATTTCAGAGTTGAAATCCAAGCCCAAAACCAGGACACTTCACCATAGTGAGCCAATCTCCAAATTGATTGGTCCTACACCTTCATCAGACCAAGAGGAGAAGTTCCCCAGTGAAAGCCCCCTCTCCAGGCCACCCAATTGCTCCAACCTCCATGCTTTGTGATCGGCTGTGGTCACTTTTGTACCTAGGCAATTCAACAGGCCAAGGGACTTCATCTGGAGCTTGCTTGGACCCAATCGAACGTGACACAACTCTCAGATCAAAGCTTCACTTCTCTGAGTAAAGGTATGAGCTCTCTCTTCTTCCTGAGTTTTTGAACATTCTCCATTTCAAATGCCTTAATTTCCATGCATGATCATCGTATAGATATATTCGTCTCTTCAAGATGAATCCTTAGAGCACAAGAACACAAAAATCGGTTAAGTATTGAGTGAAATCTTAGGGTTTTAGTCTGGACGGTCACGGGTTCACACCAGTAGTAGACGATGATTGGGAGCTGTTGGATCGCGCGTGTATCGAGCGGACGGTCGGGATCGAGCCGGACAGCGCGATGGTACATGAACCGCGGGCACCTGGAGCGCTGAGTCGGATGGCGGCGTCAAACCAGAAAGCGCCGCGTGGCTGTTCGGAGATGCTAAGGTTGACGCGGCGCCGATTCGGATAAATAGAAAAATAGGATTTTATGGATTTATTTAATTACCAGAACTTAGAAAATCTATAACTTTGTGTAGAATAATCCTAAAAATAAAATAAAAATACCCTCTTACTCAGTGAACAGAGGAGAATAATGTGGAAAAGAAATCAAGCAATTTCATTGAGTATTTTATTTTTAATGATTTATTTACTCCCTGCATTGTTTTAATTCTCCATTTACATAGGCAATTCACCATGGCATGAGACCATAGAGCTTTTAAAGCCTCTGAACTTGGGAACATTCCCTGAATTTTCCAAGGTCAGAGGCCATCCCTATGAGAAGTTATTTATTTTTTAATTGCATTTTACTATTTTGAGTATTTTAATTCCAATAATTAGCATAATGAGAAATAAATTCTAGGAAAATTTGGTGATGTTTCTTATGACCAGAGGAACCTAGGAAAAATAAATTTTGAGTTAATTCACTTGGAATAACCTTAATTGGTCTAAACACCCAAAATTGAACTTTAATTAATTAGGGTTAACTATACATCAAATTGTCTTGAAAACAATTCTCCACTATCCTTTTGGGTCAGGAGAGTCTCACATAAAAATTTGAAACCAATTGGACTTGATTTGATCCACCAAAAGGGTTGATTAAGCCTCTTAAGCAAAATGGATAAAATTAAACTTTAAAAATTCATAACTCACAAAATACTTTTCAAAAATTCACAAAAATAGTTTTGGAGCTTCTCTGATATTAGAGGAACTTAGGAAAATTAAAATTGTAATTTTCTAAAAAAGTTGATTTTTATCAATATTTTAATATTTTTAATAATTAAAAAATAATAAAAATCATAAAAATATTAAAAATCACCAAAATGTCACATTTTGAATCCTAATCACTTAGGAACAAACCAAATATTTTTCTTGAGTCCCTAGGATAAGATATTGAATTTTAAAGGCTTAATGTAATTTTTAATATTAAAAAATGTATTTTCCAACCTTTTCACTAAAATAATTCTAATAAATGAAAGAAAAATCAAAAAAATACAAAATTTCTTTTTGTGAACTCCTTGAGGTTAGAGAGATTTAAGAAAAATATAAAATTCATTTTTCAACTTCAATTTTATTTTAAAATTAATTAATACTCCAAATTCAAAATAATTCTAATAAATAAAATATAATTCAAAAAATCACCAAAATTGGTCCAAATGGTCCTCTGGTCATTATAAATATTTGATAATTTTCTTAAGGAAGGAAAAATTTCCTTGGTCATGTTATTGAATTTTCCTTGAAAACCCCTATTTTCCATTAAAAATAATTAGATAAATAAATTAAATACAGAAAAATCACATTTTCTCCTCTAATGTCTTAATTGATATGTGAGTGACGTTACATAAAAATTTCAAATTCATTTGAGCTTAATTTAGTGAGTTATAGAATTATTGAGCTTGAAGGGCAAAATGGTAATTAAAAATTTCAACCTTTAATTAAAATTTTAGGATTAATCAAAAAGGGAAAGGTAAAATATTTGATTTTAAACTGATTTTGGATGATTGAAACTTAAATGATTGAGGGTAGAAACCTACTAAACATTTCAAAAATAATTAAAATAAACTTTAATTAATTAATTAATTGAAATTTTGGAAGAATAATAGAAATTAGAATTATTAAAGTAGGGATATTATTAAGAGGATATTTATTCTTTAATTTAAAAATCCCTAAATAAATCACTTCAATAATTCTTAATTCTTAATTAAAAAATTAAAATAATAATCCATATTAAAATTAAATTAAAATTAAATTAAATTAAATTAAATTAAATTAAAATTAAGTTAAATTAAATTAAATTAAATTAAAATTAAATCAAATTAAATTAAATTAAATTAAATTAAATTAAAATCAAATCAAATTAAATTAAAATTAAATTAAATTAAATTAAAATTAAATTGAATTAAATTAAATCAAAGTCATTTAACAACAAACCTAAATGAAATCATTAAGAATTAAATCTAAAATAACTCGAACACTATTCCAAACTTGAACTAACTTTTTATAATTAAGTCAAAGTTAAAATTAAATAATTAAGTTTAAATCATTAAAATACTTAATAAGTTGATTTGCCCTTTAAAGCTCTTATTATTATAACTCTTAAATGAGGCATCAAGTGAAGTGTTACTTCACTTATAGGATATTCAAATGTCCTAGTTCACTGAGCAAGATAACAAAA
Organism: Papilionanthe hookeriana x Papilionanthe teres; assembly: GCA_022702705.1. Taxonomy (NCBI): domain Eukaryota; kingdom Viridiplantae; phylum Streptophyta; class Magnoliopsida; order Asparagales; family Orchidaceae; genus Papilionanthe; species Papilionanthe hookeriana x Papilionanthe teres. Next base: position 28,705,819 of record CM040425.1, read on the forward strand.
CATAAACTCCTGGATGATTAATTCACTTGTATAATTAAATTCTCTTGGACTTAAAACAATCCTAGAGGTATTGAAAAGATGTTTAAGAATCATCTTAAGCACTTCCTCAATATGATAGGATGTTTATAAGAACAACTGAATTTAATTGTTCTTGTGTGAAGAAAATCATCCTTAAACCAAAACACAAGAACCTAGACGTCATAGGAAATGATTAGCTATAGGATTAGGACTTTGGTAGACAACTAAAACCTTTCCCTTAGCTTTACCTAGGTACTTGTTGAAATATTTAAATGCCTTAACATGTGTTTTAAGTGCAGCTTGGAATGACGGGAAGACCCTCCAGGTACGCTTTTATTTTATTGCAATTTACTTACGTGCACTGTACTTTACTTTTCTTGCATGATAAACAACTGTTGCATGAAAACAAAAACCTTTAGGATAGTCCCTAAACTGAAGCTAAAACTAAATTAGAAGTTATTACAAGATAAAAATTACCGCCACAACATTTCAAAATATAAAACAACTCAAAATTTAATCACAAACAGAACTATAAAACTACAATTGCAACTAAATTAAAAAGTCTCGTTGAATGATCGGGAATACCTCGGATGATGTAACCCACGTGTTGCTAACGGGATTTCCCACGGTCTAAATGAAAGTGTGGAACTCATTCAGTTGTGTTTAGCAAATTCATTTGGACTAAGTGAATTCGATGAAAATAACGGTGCCGGGATGACGGAACCATGAGATCTTAATCGGTTCTGTTTAAACAACTTTAAGATTTGTTTTAATTAAAATATTAAAAAAAAACTAGGATTTTAAAATTTTCTCTAAACCAAAACACTTCTCTCATCTCCTGATTTATGACTTCTAAAACTAAACCTCTGCAACAACGAGGAGCTCGGAGCATGGTGGGCAGCTCGGCCATCGTCATCAGCAAAACCTGAGTCTACTTCAGCAAAACTTTCCTTAGAACTAAATAACCAAGCCATAGGATTCTGGGTAGTTTGCTTAATGCAACATAAATCCTCAACTCTTCGTTAGGCATTTGCATGATCATGTCATGTAAAATAAGCCCTAACCGGTCTTAGGACTTCGAGGTAGTCGTTTGATACGACATAAACCCTCACATCTTCGAGGCTATTTGTATGATTATGTCATACAAACATAAGTCCTAATTATTTAAAATTGGCAGGATTGAAACATTAAATAAACTTCCAAATTGAAGCCAAACAATAGGATAGTTTGAGAGGTTGCCAAGGTTCTTCTTGGATCGTTAGCTTCTCCTACTTCTCTTCCTTTGGACTCTTAAAAGAAACTGTTCCAAATTTGAGCCATTCCCTATTGAAATTTCCAAAATTCAATCCTTTGAAAATCTTAAACTTTGAAATTCTTGAGAGCAAAACCACTGATCATTATCGAGAGTTTTCTTAAATGATTCCCTTGATTTAAGATGTAATTAACTATAGGGGCTTGCCCTTATAGGGAACTTTAAGAACCCGAGTAATATAAACCTCGCTTAATTCCTTTATATTAAGCGGGGAACTTGCCGGCTTCTAAAATTGGTTCGCAGACCAAACGGATGTCACAAATCTTTTAGTTTATTTAATCTAGCCCATCATCAAGCAGTGTGTCTATTCTTCGGGATAGATACACGGTTTGTGATGCGGTGCTCGTTTATATAAACTATTTGGGATGTGAGATCGGTTTGATTTCATATCTTAAAATTTTCAAACTTAAAATTATTTTCAAAATCAAATGCTAATTTCTAAATTATATATATATATATTTAAATTAAAATATGAAAATTTGTCGATTGTGGCATTCAAACATGTCGTCCCAGTCGCTACCAGAGGTACTGGTGCTTTTTTATGGAAAGGGTGTATTATCGATTTAAGAAGTCACCACTCTATTTATCTATCTTATCGCCCTAATTCCAAAGTAACTTGTTCTATATGGATTATGTCAAGAATCCACAGAAATTTAATAAACTCATAAAATTAAGGGGAAGGGCTAAGAATGATAGAAGTTGGAGAAAAGAGAATATCAATAGATAAACCTATAAAGGAAATCCTTAGAATATGTCATTACCGAAGTTTTCATATAGGGTAAATCATATAGAAAATTTTATGACAAGAGATTCTATTTTGAGTACTTTAATTCTTTTATAGGAGCAAGCTCTCATAGTTAATGACATCTTAGCTGATTAAAATTACCTAAGAAACCCCTGATTAACGTCAAATATTCATTTTCTAAAAAATTTTAAGATCAAGGAAAGAGACATCAATGTTCAATCCTAGGGTTAACTTGTTTCTAAGTGTATTGTGCTACCCTCAAGGTTTGGTTTTGTCATAATCTTTGTTGTTATGTCAATTTTATTTTGTTTGTTTTTGTTGTTGTCTTATAATTTATCATTTGTTTTATTATCATTTTGGTTTTGTTTTGTTTTTTGTTTGGTGGCTATCCTAAATGTTTAGGTTTTGTATTGTTTTGTTTTTATCATTTTGTCATTTTTTTTATTTTAATATCATTTTAGTTTTGTTTTTTTTTGTTGTTTAGCCCGTCTTCAGAATGTCGTTTTACAAAACAGAGTTAGCACACTCTAATAACATGCAAAGTAAATCTAAAAAGGAACTTACCTTCATCCTGTAATAAAACAAGGTCAGATTTATTCTTACAAAAGAAATAATGTCGGTTTTACTTGGTTAAGTTTTAATATTTAGACAACCCGGTCAAGATGTCCATAGGTCTGTCGTCCCAGGTTCATTGGAGGCCTTGTTCTACTTAGTCCAAAAGGTGTTTAAACCAGGACTGGAAGTCTCTTGTCAACAACCAGGATTGCATTGTCCAAGAAATCTTTGTAGATCAAGAACACTAGGGTTTAAGTTGCATTTGGTGATCTTTTTTTATTAATGTTTCATTTAAGTTTTAAAGTCTTTTGTTGATTTTTAAAGGTTGAAGTACTTTAGGTTGTTTATGATTTATTAGTTGATTAGTTATTAGGTTTGTGGTTTAAATATAACCAAAGTTAGACTTTAAGATTTTAGATTTGATGTCTTTTGAATCTAAAGGTGTTAATCCTAACATAGATTAGACATAAGTTAGAGTTTAGATTCAGTGTCATTTTGAATCTAAAGGTGTTAAGCCTAATGTAGATTAGACTTAAAATGAGTAAAATCTAACATAAATTAGACTTTAGGATTTTTAGATTCACTATCATTTGAATCCAAATATTAAGTCTAATATAGATTAGACTTAGATTTTAGTCAGGGGTTTAGACTGACTTTAATTTAAGTTGATTCTAAAGTTTAGGTCAACTTAAATTTTACCCAAGATTTGATTAATTTGGATTTAATTCTAGAATTAAATTCAATTTGAGTTGAACTTAAAGTCTATAATTTGATGGGTTTAGATTCAAGTTTTATTTTGATCCTAAAGTTTTGGTTAGATTCAACTTAAGTTGAACTTAAAGTTTAATTTGGTTAGGTTCAATATAGATTGAACCTAGAGGTTTAGTTAGGTTCAATTTAGGTTGAATCTAAAGTTTGTTTGAGTTAGGTTCAATATAGGTTTAACCTAGAGATTAGGTTTACCTTGGGTTTAAGTTGATTCTAAGTTATAATTTTGACTTAAGTTCAATATGGGTTTAAGGTTATAAGGTTATAAGTTTGACTTAAGTTCAATATGGGTTGAACTTAATTTCTGGTTGAATTAGGTTCAAGTTAGGATAAACCTAAGTTAGAGATTTGGCTTAAGCTCAATATAGGTTGAACTTAAGGTTATAGGTTTGATTTAAGTTCAATAAGTTTGAACTTAAGTTTTGGTTAACTGAAGTTCATGTTAGGTTGAACCTAAGTTAAAGGTTTGACTTGAAATAAATATGGGTTGAACTTAATTTTGAGTTAAGTTGGGTTCAAGTTGGGTTGAACCTAAGTTATATGTTTAACTTAAGTTCAATATGGATTGAATTTAAGTTTGAGTTAACTTGGGTTAAATTTAGGTTGAACATAAGTTATAAGTTTGACCTAAGTTCAATATGGGTTGTTGAACCAAAGTTATAAGTTTGAACTAAGTTCAATTTGGTTTAAACTTAAGTTTAGGTTAACTTGGGTTCAAGTTAGGTTGAACCTATGCTATAAGTTTCACTTAAGTTCAATATGGGTTGAACTTAAGTTTGAGTTAACTTGGGTTCAAGTTAGGTTGAACCTAAGTTATAAGTTTGATTTAAGTTCAATATGGGTTGAACTTAAGTTTGGGTTAACTTGGGTTCAAGTTAGGTTGAACCTAAGTTATATGTTTGACTTAAGTTCAATATGGGTTGAACTTAAGTTTGAGTTAACTTGGGTTCAAGTTAGGTTGAACCTAAGTTATAAGTTTGACTTAAGTTCAATATGGGTTGAACATAAGTTTGAGTTAACTTTGGTTCAAATTAAGGTTGAACCTAAATATAAGTTTGGCTTAAGTTCAATATGGGTTGAACTTAAGTTTGGGTTAACTTTGGCTCAGGCTATGTTGAACCTAAGTTTTGAATTAAGGTGAATTAAGTCTAATTGGGGTTAGACTTAATTAAGGTTTACGGTTGATTAAGCCTAATTTAGGTTAGACTTAGGTAGGATTTTAGGATTGCTTAAGCCTAATGTAAGTAAAACTTAAGGATTAATTAAGTCTAATTAGGGTTAGACTTAATTATGGTTTAAGGTTAATTAAACCTAATTTAAGTAAGGTTTAATTGATTAATTAGACTTAATTAGGGAAAATTCTAATTATGGTTAAGTTAATTAAACCTAATTTAAGTAAGGTTTAATTGATTAGTTAGACTTAATTAGGGATAAGTCTAATTATAGTTTAAGGTTAATTAAACCTAATGTAAGTAAGGTTTTATTAATTAATTAGACTTAATTAGAGATAAGTTTAATTATAGTTAAGGTTAACTAAACTTAATGTAAGTAAAGTTTAATTAGGTTAATTAGGTCTAATTAGGGGTTAGACCTAATTAAAGTTTAGGGTTAGTTAAATCTAATGCAAGTAAGGTTTAATTGATTAATTAGAATTAATTAGGAATAAGTCTAATTATGGTTTAGGGTTAATTAAACCTAATTTAAGTAAGATTTAATTAGGTTAATTAGTTCTAATTAGGGGTTAGACCAAATTATGGTTTATGGTGTTAAACATATTGTGATTAGGCTTAATGGGGTTAATTAGGTCTAATGATGGGTTAGACATAATTAGGGTTTGATTTGTATTAAACCTAATTTGATTAAGGTTTAATGGGGTTGATTAGGTCTAATGATGGGTTAGACCTTATTAGGGTTTAAGGTTGATTGAGCCTAATTTTAGTAAGGCTTAAAGGTTAATTAACTCTAATTAGGGTTAGACTTAATTAGGGTTTAAAGTTAATTAACACAATTGTAATTAAGACTTAAGGGTTAATTAAGTCTAATTAGGGTTAGACTTAATTAGGTTTTAGGTTTGATTAAGCCTAACGTAAGTAAGGCTTAAAGGTTAATTAAGTCTAATTAAGGTTAGTCATAATAAAAATTTAATTTGTATTAAACCTAATTTGATTATGGTTTAATGAGGTTAATTAGATCTAATGATGGGTTAAACCTAATTAGGGTTTTATTTGTATTAACCCTAATTTGATTAAGCTTTAATTGGGTTAGTTAGGTCTAATGATGGGTTAGACCTAATTAGGGTTTAAGTTTGAAGTATGGCTTAAATGTTAATTAAGTATAATTAGGGTTAGACGTAATTAGGTTTTAAAGTTAATTAAGCCTAATTTAAGTGATACTTAAGGGTTAATTAAGTCTAATTAGGATTAGACTCTTAATTAGGGTTTAGGTTTGATTAAGCCTAATGTAAGTAAGGCTTAAAGTTTAATTAATTCTAATTAGGGTTAGATTTAATTTATACTAAACCTAAATTGATTAAGGTTTAATCAGGTTAATTAAGTCTAATGATCGGTTAGACCTAATTAGGTTTTGATTTGTATTAAACCTAATTTGATTAAAGTTTAATGGGGTTAATTAGGTCTAATGATGAGTTAGACCTAATTAGGGTTTTTGGTGAGTCCAATGTGGAATGGGTTAATTTTGGTAAGTTAAGGTGAACATTTAATTTTTAAAAAGATTTTAGGTAAATATAAATTTATGATTTATATTTTTTAACCCTAAAAGTTAAATTTTCATTTTTTGTTTTTTCAAAGGTTAAGCTTTCTCATTTTAAGTTTTAAATCCTTCAGCCTAAATTAGTTAACCAAATTTCAAATTAATTACTTATTTTTTAATTTTTATAATTATTATTAAAAATAATTACAAAATTTAATAGAAAATAGGAAATCATATCCAAGGGATTTTTCCTAGCCTTAGAAAAATTAGGGAATGTTCCTAAGGAATTAAAGGTTGAACCCTAAAATTTTCATATTTTTATAATTTTTTAAATAATTAATAATAATTAAATTACTTCAGGAAGTAATTAATTAATTAAAAATTAAATATAACTTGTTAATTTAAAATTTCATTTCCACATTATTTTTTTTATTGTCCCGAGTTCAGAGGTATTTTTTTTTATATTTTTGTGATTTTTTCGTGTTAAGATATAAATTTTTAAAACTAAATAGGATTTTTTAAATTTATTTAATTCCTATTTATCCACTTATCCGACTCAGTACCACTTTAAACCTCGCAGGTGTTGAAAACCCACGCGGCGGCTTCTTATTTGCGAGCTCATCCACACAAGCATTGAGCTGGCCCACTGTTTTATCTATTTCATATGGATAAAAAACTGGTACGATGAAATCACGGTCATCCATTTGCATCCCTTCATCGTCCCCAGTCTATTATAACACGTGCCCCACATGTTTTAAAACCTAAAATTTATGTCAACTCTTCATGGATTTGACTGAGATTTGTTTCTAAATGTTCATCGAAGCAAGAAGATTACATCCATACTGCCATGTGGATGGTTTGAAGCAATCTTTTTCATAATGTTCCAAACCCGAGCTCATTTTTTTCTTTAAATGAACATACCTAGCTTTGATGAGGTGAGGCCTCAATCAAGTTTGATGGAAACGATCACTGAGTCTTTGCACAGCTACTGGTGTGCTCAATTTGAAGTGAAATCAGGTTGGGGTATGGTTTCACCAAAATGGGCTCACTGCTAGGTTTATAAATAGGTTAGAGCTCAAGAGAAGACCCAATTTTGATTAGGAACTTCTTCGTACACCCTAGGGAAGGTGTAAGAATGGTCAGTTTGAATTCTTGAAGAGTTTTATGTATGCCCGAAAATATGTCGTGTTTTTAGGCATAAAATTGGAGGAGGTCAGTGGGTATCAAAGGCTAGGACTATAGGGAATCAACTGCCTAGGGTCTGGGGAAGAAGTTTGCTGTTAAGGATTTTTGGAATTGAGCAGTGTGTAAGGGTCTCTATATCCATGGGGAGCTCTCGGGTTAGCCTATATATAGGCTTAGAAGAGTCATGGTTAGCCTTGGGTTCACTTGGAGAAGGTTATAACCATGTTATGATGGCTAAAGGATAGGATTGTAGGGCGTGGAAATCCATAAATGAGTTTTTCCAAGTTTCATATGATTAATCTTCATTTAATGTATTGGAAATCCATAAATGAGTTTTTCCAAGTGTCATATGATGAATCTTCATTTAATGTATTGGATAGGAGATGAGGTGAATGGTGACTTGGAAATGGGCTGGTTAATCTTCATCCACATAAGTTATCATGACACTAATAACTTCATGAAATAATGACACATAGACTCCCTTACACTTACTCCCATAGCTTGGTCTTGATGACCCTTACTTAGGTGTTGGACAAGGCTTTAAGTGGATCATTTTTCTCAATGGAAGAAGATCGTGTTGGGTGATGAGCTCATCACATCTTCATTCCATAATCCATGAAGAAATGACACATAAGTTCTTGATCCCCGATAAATATATGTGCACCAAAAACTTGACTCCACACTGAATATATGTGCTGATGATTTAGATATGAAAATTATGATTTTATAATATGGGATACTACGCAAGTATACGTATCATTTATCAAGTAATATAGGACTTTTAATTAAGCCCCGAGATATCGAACCCACAGCGAAATGTAAAAACTTTTTAAAGAATTAAGAAAATTATTATTTTACTTTTTTTAATGAATTTTGAAAGAATGTTTTAATTTGAAAAGCTTGAAAATTGTTTTTGGTATTTTTAATAAAAGCTAAGCAGGAAATGAAAATTATCAGAACTTTAAAATGCGGTATTAAATACTAGCAAATAAAATATATTTTTATTTCTCTTATAAACTAGTAATAATTATGAAAGTATTGTTGTGGAAGTATTTAAATGTGTTGTGATAAATAGGAGCAAATTTATTCTTTACCCTTACTTGGTTCTATAAAAAACATTGGTTAATTTGAAATTTTAAAATTTTGAACATGGTTAGGTCGGGAATATACCAGCTCTCACTCTAGAGTTCCATCGATTCCCTCCACCTGGGGGCTAACTTCTCATAACAAAATTTAAAATATCAAACCAAATTAGGGGACTTTAGCCTATCACTCTAAAGACTTCTAATTTTACTCCCCATTAAAAGTATATCTCCTAAGAATTCAATTATATGAACTACAATTCTCATCTATATAATTGCATGTGATTTATACCATTTGTTGTTTGAGACAATACCACATTGGATCTTACATAATCTCATAACAAATTTAACATCTTAATTGGCCTAATTAAGAAGTAAATTAAGTTCATGGAATTAAATCTTCGTAACTTATTCCAACTTTAAACACTTTTACATTCTACAACAGTCCTACATAATTTAATTACTTCTTCATTTAAGAAAGAAAAAGATAAAGAAAACTACTCAGAATTCATGGAGAAAAAACAAGCACACATTGATTTGAAAATAGAAATCATAAAGAAAACACAACAAGAAAAACTAAATATAGAAAACAGTAGTAAACACTTATCTGAAAATCCTCACCACAAGACTCCGGAAGTTCCTTTCAAACTTGACTTTCCACAGGACAACACTACAGAGGTTGGCGCCCAACTATGTTGACTCCAACTCTAACTTTAGACTTCAATAAAAACTAGATAAATGGATGAAAAAAAAAATTGGGGGAAAGCAAGTTTCACACCAACCCTTTCTCCTCTAAAACTAAACTAACTAAACTATAAACAATAAATGATTGAAAGTAAAACTAGGAAAGACTTTTTGAAACTAGAAGATGAATCTTGAATACTAGACTCACTAAAAAGACTCTAATCCCTCTTAAAATTATTACATGACATAATTTTAATAATAACCCAAAAGGTGCCTTAGTGTCTCTTCAAATTATGTCCCGATTCAACGTATCCACCAAAAGATGCATCCATTCATTCAAATTTGCCACCCATGGGAAGTTAAGGAAGTCACCACCAAAAGTTGCTTCAAACATCCCTTGAAATGGACACCAAAAAGGAAGAAAATTTGATTTTTAACTGTGATGTCTAAGCGCCGACCAGGCGGCGCTTAGTCGCCAAGGTCCAATTTTTCATTTTTTTGCTCCAAATTTGTCCAATTTTGCTCCTTTCATCATATTTACTTATTTTCATCATACATGCAAGAAAATCACAAAATACCTTCCTTTAAAGTGCAATATCATCAAAAATAGGTATAAAATTGTGCATAAAAGTACTATATATTTTAGGTGTATCAAAACCCCCTAAACTTAAAATGTTACTTATCCTCAAGTGACTATTAATCACATAGAAAATTTTAGCATGCAAATTATATAATGAGTTTCTTAGGAAGATAACAAAATTTTGTTGCAGAAATGGAATAGTCCAATTTAGAAAAAATTTCAGTAATTAAGACTAACCTAAAGTTTAGAAAATTCTTAGGTAATGGATAATGTAAAATTTAGGTTTTCTATCTAATTCAGAAACACTTGTAGATTTTTCAAAATATAGGATTCACACACTTATTTTTCTCACTTAAAAATCTTTATTTGAAAATAATTTTACTTACTATATTATAACCTTAAGTTTTAGATTTTCTCAGAACTTATATCTTATACTTTAGGTATGAAACCAATTTTTGATTAGGCCCTTAAATCCTCAAGCTTCTCCTTCCTTTTTACATACAATTTTTCACTTTTTTCTCTTTTTTTATTTTTCTTCTTCTTTTTCTTTTCTTCTTTTCTTTTCTTTTTCTTCTTTTTTTTTCTTCTTTTTTTATAAGGCAATGATTACTATATTTGGATAGAACTTTAATGATTTTGAATTCCACCCTTCCATTTAAAATAAAGGTCTGATATACATCTTTCACTTAAAAATCATAATTACAGTATTTGAAAAAGTACTCCTCAATAATGAAATTTAAGCTTTGAAGAATAAAAGCCTAATCTTCTATTTATGCAAAAGTACTATATTTTTTAACTAAAGATAGTTAAACTATATTTAACACTTCTTTACTAAGAAAATTTTAACTTTAAATTTTTCATTATTACTAAAGATTTCAGATAAATTCTCTTATTCATTTTTATATTCAGAATTTTGTTCCCCTAATATAACTTCATATACATAATTGTTTTCAATCAAAAATAAAATTAATTTTAAGTTTTCTTGAGAACAAATAAAATTTTAGGTTTTTGAAAAATTTTGGTTTATAAAATTCCTCCTAAACTTTAGTTTTTTGTTAGGATAAAACATTTTAGCATAAGAAATGATACATGAGTGAGAATTAAAAACTAATATAACATGCTTGCAAGAATCTTAATATCCTAAAATATGCAAATATAATAATTTAAAAACAGGAGTAAAAAAAAATCAAATTCAAATTTTTCAGTTTTTCATTAAATGGAAATTCAAAATTTCAAAGGACTTCTACAATAGTGGAGGTTTTCAAAGCAAATAAAATCCAACTGAAAATAACTAAAATTACACCAATACTAGATAACAAATGATAGTAGTATATTTTGAAAGGTTTTAAACTTGCAGTTTTAAATAATAGATAATAGTGTTCCAAATTCTCCTAACAATTTTGGAATTAAAGTACACACTATAAAACTCTGACACAACATATACATTAAAATATTTCCTACTACATAAATATCACAAAACAACATATAGAATATCAATCCAACACAGATATATCTGAATATGCAAAAATAGTCCAACTACAATCAGCATATTACCAGAGTTCACACAACAAACACAATATCAAAATAAATCAACAGACATAACATACGTCAACTCATCAACAAAAACTCCATAACACATAAAACAAATCAACTAATCATCCTCATCATCATCATCATCTTGCTCGTTCCAATCTCTAGATGGCACATAAGGTATGTAGAATGGATGAGGGGGCATCTCAGCACTCATATCACCTCTGATCAATCTATCCAAATAATGCTGATAATTCTCCTCATATTCTTTATTTTTTATAATATATCTTTCCATATTATCCATTTTACCATCCATGTCTCTAATATGCTCACGAGTAAGACTCACCTTATTCAAAATATTTCTTAACAAACTAGTCTGTGAATCTCTAGATGATGAAGCTCTCGAAGTAGTAGCATGGGAAGTAGAAGCAGCAGAAGCAGAAACAGAAGTAGTAGAAGCCCTACCAAATCCTCCTCTCCTGCCAAATTCTGAATGTACCGTGTAAGCTCCAACGTTTACACTGGTATTTGGTTTTAAAGGCTGAAGGACCTCTTTCCAAGTTTCAAATTTCACTCCAGATCATTCACATAATGAATGGATCAAGGAAGGAAATCCCTCACCTGCAGTAGTGGTAGATCTGGCACAATTTAAAATGTAATCATAAATGATTGCTCCAATATCTATAGGCCTCTCTTGCTGAATGTAATAGTTCCAAAGAGCTCTCTCCCATGTAACTTCACTTGTATGGCTTGAAGGAAAAAACTTAGATGAGATTATAAAATGCCATGCTTTAGAAATGACATTTAACTTAGAGGCTTGAAAATTTACTCTTCTATCATTTTTGATCTTCCATAAACCTCTTTCGTCAGTCAGAAATGTCATAATCTCATCTAACTCTCCCTCAGTAGGATGATAGTTTGAAAAAGGTACTTCTCACCATCACCAAATTTTCTTTCGCTACAGATAAGTTTGTATAAAACTCTCTGACCACAGAAACAACAGCAACAGCGGAGAAGCAGTAGTAATTTTCCCAATTCCTTTTAGTAACCATCTCCTCAATAACCTCTCCTGGCTTACTATACACACGTTCAAGAATCAATTTACGTGACTGTAGTGCATCAACGTATTGTTCATCAGCCCTTGCACTAACAAACTTGTCAAAATTGAATCTCGTCTTTTCTCTCGAGCGCTTTGACTTTGGAGCCATTTCTAAAAATTCACGAAAAATTCACCATAAATCCAAAATCAAAGTAAACTTGCAAAATTAACTTCCAAAAGTAATTTCCACTAAATCCAAGTAATTTCTCATCCTTTTCCTCAAATTTTCACCAGGAATAGTGATTTTAGGATTTTTCAAAATGTACTCAAAATACATGGTGAAAATAGAAATTTTTTACTTAGTAGTGCTCTTACCTTAAGGAATCCAAATCTAACAATTTTTGTTGAAGTCGGCCTTCAAACGATCCAAAATGTTGATGCCGTGGGTTCCTTTTCGCGAAAGTTAGAGGTTGAAGACGATATATAAGTTAAAAAAATGGCGATTTTCAGGTTTTAACTGCTGAAAACCAATTTTCTTGGAACTACGCCTAAGCACGAGGCCTTCGGCGCTTAGTCGCGAAATCTGACGCTTAAGTGTCGGCAATCTGGTGCTTAGTCGCTAGTGCCAAGATTTTCACAATTAAGAAAATGCACTAAACCACTTAGTTAAATACCCTTAATCATCTCAAAATAATTGTCTCTTACTCAATAATCTCTAATACTCCAATTTCAAACTTTAATATCCATTAATTTCAATCAAATTTCACACAAACACATACTTATATTCATTAAAATCAAACTACACTTAATACAAACTAAAAATTTCTATCCAAAAACTTTGAATGAAATTCTCTAAATACAAACTGACTCAATAAGCATAATGATAAGTTTACATCACTAAGATGTAACAAACACACATTAAAGTACAACAGAACACAAACATAAAACATTAAACACTTCAAAACATCACACGCATAAAACACAAAATACTCAAAACAAACCACAAGATAAAACCAACATTTAATTCCACTCTCCAGTAGGCGGAATATATCCAAAACCACTATTATTTCCATTTGACCCTTCTGGAATATAAATCTGATAGAAAGGACAATGATTGAACACTCTTACATCTTCTTCTTCTAACCACTTGTTCTTCAGAAACATCATCTTATTCGCTTCATCCACGTGACTTGTATAATTGATTTTCATCTTGAGTTGCCATCTCATATGCTCTAAATGTGCTTTAGTTTCATTAATCTTTTCTTCGATTAAAGTCACTCGGGCTTCGATCATTGCAATCTTTTCTACAATTCCCTCAATACTAACAGCAAGAAATCCATTGAATAACTCTTTAGCATTATCACTAATAAACTTACTCTTGTCAGACTCCTATTTCTTCTTGATCTCATTCACCTAGGAAGACATTGATGCACTCAAAACACTCTTCTTAAGACTTAGGAATGACATTAGGACTTGGGGCAAGTGTTTCTCTTAATCCAGGGCCTTTTATAGACTTTATAAGTGCATAAACACGCCCTTTAACGTTTAAAAACTCCAAAATAACTTCCAAAACCACTTCCCCACCATCTAGGCTTCTAGAACCTCATTTATCACATGTTTCATAACTTCGGGGCCTAAGCGCCAACAAGGCGGCGCTTAGCCGCCAGTGCTCAATTTAGCACAGGTCTGTCAAATGTTCAAAATTTCATTCCAACTCCTCTAAGTCATAAATTAAGGTCAAATAAACACTACTATAACATAAAAACTCCAAAATACTAACACTAAAACATAAAAAAAACTAAACAAAGCACACAAAGCAAACATAAACAAAGCACGCCGATAACTATGGGATGCCTCCCACAAAGCGCTTGGTTTAATATCTTCAGCGTGACATACCCAGAACTCATTCTGAGTGACCCAACATCAGATTCTCTTTAGATTTAAATTGATCGACTGAAAAATAAGGTTTAAGTCTATGACCGTTAACTTTAAATAATTTTGTAGTCTGAGGATCTTGAATATCCACAGCTCCATAGGAATAAACTTTTATCATAATAAATGGACCCATCCACCTGGACTTAACTCTTCTAGAAAAAATTCTTAATCTGGCATTATACAGCAAAACTTTCTATTCTTGTATAAGATTTTTTGTAAGAATCTTTCGATCATGCCATAACTTCATCTTTTCCTTATAACTCTTTGCATTTTCATAAGATTCATTCTTTATCTCTTCAAGCTCATTTAATTGCAATAATCTCTTTTCAGCAACATCTTTCAACTTATAATTGAACTCTTTAATAGCCCAATAGCTTTATGCTCAAGTTCAATAGGAAAATGACAAGCTTTTCCAAAAATCAGCCTATATAGGGACATTCCTATAGGGGTTTTGTAGGCAGTCCTATCGGCCCACGAAGCATAATCCAGTTTGATTGACCAATCCTTTTAGTTTAGATTAATAGTCTTTTCCAATATTCTTTTAATTTCACTATTGGAAAATTCAACTAAACCACTTGTCTGAGGATGATAAGAAGTAGCAATGCAATGATTTATTTGATATTTCTTTGCTAACTTCTCAAATATTGTATTTTTAAAATGACTTTCCCTATCTGTTATGATTACTCTTGGTATTCCAAATCTGCAAAATATATTATTTTTAAAAACTTTGTAACACTTTGAGCATCACATTGAGGTAAAGCAATAGCTTCAATCAATTTGGAAACATAATCTACTGCTTTCAAAATATAAACATTTCCGAAAGATGGTGTAAATGGACTCATGAAATCTAATCCCCAAACATCAAATATTTCAACTTTCAACATATAACTGAGGGGCATCTCATTTCTTCTAGAAATATTGCCTAAACCCTGACATCTATCACAATTTTTAATATAACCATTCACATCCTTAAATATTTTAGGCCAATAAAATCCAGATTGTAAGATTTTATATGCAATTCTTTCAACTCCAAAATATCCCCCACAATCAGAATCATGACATTTTTGAATAATTTCATAAGTCTCTTCCAAAGGTATACATCTTCGAATTATAAGATCCTTTCCTTGTTTATATAAAAATGGGTCATCCCAAAAACAAGTCTTAGCATCAGACAGAAATTTCTTCTTTTCCTGGTATGTCAAACCATAGGGTATAATATTACTGACAATAAAGTTTACTATGTCGGTATACCACGAAACACGCCACTCATTAACAGTGAATAATTTTTCATTAGGAAAATGTTCAATAATTTCTTCAGTGTCACAGAGAGATCTTTCATTTTCAAGACTGGACAAATGATCAGCAATTTGATTATCGTAACCCTTCCTATCTACTATCTCAAAATCAAATTCTTGCAAAAGAAGAATCCATCTAATCAGTCTTGATTCCGCATCCTTCTTCTTCATTAAATATTTGATAGCAGAATGATCAGTATGCATCACACATTTAGTTCCAATTAAATATGATCGAAATTTCTCAAAAGCAAATACTATAGCTCATAACACTTTCTCAGTAGTGGTATAATTAATTTGAGCTTCATTAAGAGTTTTACTAGCATAATAAATAGCTTTGAAAATTTTATCATATTTCTGACCCAAAACAGCACCAATAGCATAATCACTGGAATCACACATTAATACAAAAGATATTTCCCAATTTGGTGAAATTACAATAGGTGCAGTGATTAATTTTTCTTTTAATGTTTCAAAAGCTTCTAGGCAATCATCATCAAAATAAAAAATTGCATCCTTTTCCAATAATCGGCAAAAAGGTTTTGTAATCATTGAAAAGTCTTTGATGTAACACCTGTAGAATCCAGCATGTCCCAGAAAACTTATAATTCCCCTTACATTGGTCGAGCAATTTAAATTAGAGATAACTTGAATTTTTACACGATCTACCTCCAAACCTTTTTCTGAAATTCAATGTCCCAATACAATTCCTCCTGCTACCATAAATTGGCATTTTTCCCAGTTAAGGACTAATTTAGTTTCTTCACAACATTTTAGAACTTTAGGCAAATGTTCTAAACATGATTCAAATGAAATTCCAAACACTGAAAAGTCATCCATAAAAACTTCAATCCCTTTTTCAATTAAATCACAAAAAATAGCCATCATACATTTCTGAAATGTGGCAGGGGCATTACATAAACCAAAGGGCATTCTTCTAAAAGCTAACGTACCATAAGGACTGGTAAACGTAGTTTTATCTTGATTCTCATGAGCAATTTGAATTTGGTGGTAACTAGTAAATCCATCAAGAAAGCAAAAGTATTTATGCCCAGCTTGTCTATCCAGCATCTGATCTAGAAATGGGAGTGGAAAATGATCTTTCCTAGTGGCAAGATTTAATTTTCTATAATCAATGCATATTCACCATACTGTAACTTGTCTTGTTGGAATCATTTCATTCTTTTCATTAACAGTCATAGTTACTCCTCCTTTCTCAGGAACACAATGAATAGGACTAACCCATGCACTATCTGAAATAGGGTAGATAATTCCAACATCCAATCACTTCAAAATTTCTTTCTTAACAACATCTTTCATGATAGGATTTAATCTCCTTTGGGGATCAGCCCGAGGTTTGCAATTATCTTCCATAAGAATTCTGTGCATACAAATTGAAGGACTGATTCCTTTAATATCAGCAATTTTCCATCCAAAGGCTTTCTTATACTTCTTCAAAATTTCAAGCAAACTCTCTTCTTCTTTTTTAGTCAATTGAGATGAAATTATAACAGGAAAGGTTGAGGATTCACCCATAAAAACATACTTTAAATGATCAGGAAGCATTTTTAACTCAAGTTCATGAGGTTTTTCAATTGATGGACCATAAGATTCATCTTTTTCAGACATATCCAACAATTAAAAATTTTCATGAGCATAATTTAATTCTTCCTCATGAAAATCTTCAGAATGATGTAACTCCTCTTCTTGCTTATGTTCCAATTCTTCTTTTTCAGGTTTTTCTTCATAAGTTGACTTGAAATGACATTCACTCAAATATCTGATAACATCCAACATTCATCATCTTTACCTATTGCAGGATATTTCATTGAATTTGAAATATTGAATGTAACAGTTTGATCATTAACCCTCATCATTAATTCCCCTTTTTGCACATCTATCATTGCTCCCCCTATGGCTAGGAAAGGTCTTCCCAAAATGATGGGTATCTCTTTATCTTCCTCCATATCAAGTACGATGAAATTAATAGGAAAGATAATTTGATCTACTTTAACCAAAACATCTTCTATAACTCCTTTTGGATATGTGATCGAACGATCTACTAATTGCAAAGTTACAGTAGTTGGGGTTATTTCTCCTAATCCCAGTCTTTTGAATGTTGATAGAGGCATAAGGTTAATGCCTGCACCCAATTCACATAAAGCTTTTCTATAGAATTTGTCTCTGATTGCACATGGAATTGTGAAACTACCAGGATCTTTAAGATTTTCAGGAAGCTTCTTCTGAATTACTGTACTGCACTCCTCACTAAGTGCAACTGTCTTATTATCTTCAAAATTCCTCTTTTTGTTGAGAATATCCTTCATAAACTTCACATAGCTCTGCATTTATTCTAAGGCTTTAGCAAATGGAATATTAATGGTAAGCTTCTTTAATATCTCCAAGAATTTTGAAAATTGCTTATCCAATTTTTGTTGAAGAAGTCTCTGAGGAAATGGAGGTGGTGGTTTTTCCAAATCAACCTTAGGTGGAGAAATTAGTCTTTCCAAACCTTTTGGAGCGTCCTCTTTTGGTTCTTCAATCTCTTCTTTCTCTGCTTTAGTTTCTTTCTGAACTCTACCTTCCAACTCTCTTCCACTTCTCAGTTGAATTGCTTTTGCATGTTCTTTATTTTTATCTCTTGGATTCACTTCAGTATTACTTGGAAGCATTCCTTGGGATCTATTACTTAATGAATTTGTAATTTTCCATAATTGATTTTCAATATTTTTTATGGTTGCTCCTTGAATTTGCAATTGATTTCCTATATGTGACACTACTTCTTCAATAGACAACTTCTTTTCCTTTAATTGTAAAGCATTGTCAAAACCTGGAGGATAGTTTAGTCTATAATTATTATTTATTTGGTTGTTTCAGTTTCCCAATAGGTTTACTTGGTGGTTCCCCCATTGTTGATTAATACCACCATGATTATTGGTATTCCAGTTGAAGTTTGGATGATTCTTCCAACCTTATTCATAATAATTAGAATATTGGTTATTAGGCTTACTTATAGCATTCAAAGTTTCTGGTGAAGAATAAGAATCAACTATTTGGCCAAATGAAATTTCTTCAATCTTGTAATTTGTCTGAGAAAAATTCATCCCAAATTGGTCTATATTTCTTGAAATTGCAGCAACTTGATTTGCTAATATTGCAAAAGCATCATTGTCATGAACACTAGCTACCTTTTTAGGATTTAACCTTTCAGAAGGCCATTGAAAATTATTAGTAGCCATTTCTTCAATTAAAGCATAAGCATCAGGAAACTTTTTAGACATTAATGATCCACCAGCAGCAGCATCGATAATTAATCTAAGAGATTCAACTAATCCATTGTAAAAGGTTTGAATTATTAACCAATCTAGTATTAAATGATGTGGACACTTACTGAGGAGATCTTTAAATCTTTTCCATGCTTCATATATTGATTCACCTTTAAACTGACAAAAAGATGTAATATCATTTCTTAACTTTGCAGTCTTCAATGGTGGAAAATATTTAGCAGGGAATTTTTCTGCCAAATCACCCCAAGTTCTGATAGATCCAGGTGCTAACAAATTTTACCATATCTTAGCTTTATCCCTTAGTGAGAAAGTAAAAAAGTCTGAGTCTAATAGCATCATCCGAAACAGTATCATATTTAAAAGTAGCATACAACTCTAGAAAATTAGCAAGAAGCAAATTAGGATATTCAGTTGTTGCTCCCCCAAACAGATTTTTAGACACCATTTGGATAATACTAGGTTTAAGTTCAAAGGAATTAGCAGCTACAGCAGGGTGTTGAATACTACCATGAAGTTCATCCAATGTAGGTTTGGTATAATCTCTTAATGGTCTGAATTCTTAATAGATGCTAACATTTTAATTTTGATGATTTGTCATTTCTTGAATATTTTTATTTTTTCATAATTTTTAGTTTTTTTAATTTTTCTGATAGTTTTTCCTAATTCAGAATAGTAAGACACAAGTCCCTAAAAACCTGAACTACATATGCAACAATAAAATAAAAGAAAACATAACACACTGACAAAACATAGAAAAGTAAAAATTTAATTTTTTCTTAATTTTCTTTAAAAATGCAGTTTTAACTAATTTCCCCGCCATCGGCGCCAAAAACTTGTTCCCCAATAAATATATGTGCACCAAAAACTTGACTCCACACCAAATATATGTGCTGATGATTTAGATATGAAAATTATAATTTTATAATATGGGATACTACGCAAGTATACGTATCGTTTATCAAGTAATATAGGACTTTCTGATTAAGCCTCGAGATATTGAACACACAGGAAAATGTAAAAACTTTTCAAAGAATTAATAAAATTATATTTTTACTTTTTTTAATGACTTTTGAATGTATGTTTTGATTTGAACAGCTTGAAAATTTTTTTTGGTATTTTTAATTAGAGCTAAGCAGGAAATAAAAATTATCAGAACTTTAAAATGTGATATTAAATACTAGGAAATAAAATACCTTTTCTTTCTCTTATAAAGCAGTAATAATTATAAAAGTATTGTTGTGGAAATATTTAAATGTGTTGTGATAAAAAGGAGCAAATTTATTCTTTACCCTTACTTGATTCTATAAAGAACATTGGTTAATTTGAATTTTTAAAATCTTGAACATGGATAGGCAGTAATGATACCATCTCTCACTCTAGAGTTCCCTGGATTTCCTCCACCCAGTGGCTAACTTCTCATAACAAAATTTAAAATATCAAACCAAATTAGGGGGTTTTAGCCTGTCACTCTAAAGACCTCTAATTTTACTCCCCATTAAAAGCATATCTCCTAAGCATTCAATTATATGGACTACAATTCTCATCCATATAATTGCATGTGATTTATATCATTTGTTGTTTGAGACAATACCACATTGGATCTTACCTTAACTGGCCTAATTAAAAAGTAAATTAAGTTCATGGAATTAAATCTTCACAACTTTTTCCAACTTTAAACACTTATACATTCCACAACAATCCTACATAATTTAATTACTTCTTCATTTAAGAAAGAAAAAGATAAAGAAAATTACTCAGAATTCATGGAGAAAACACAAGCACACATTGATTTGAAAATAGAAATCATAAAGAAAATATAACAATAAAAACTAAATATAGAAAACAGTAGTAAACACTTAACTAAAAATCCTCTCCAGAAGACTCCAAAAGTTCCTTTCAAAATTGACTTTCCACAGGACAACACTACAAAGGTTGGCGCCCAACTCTAACTTTAGACTTTAATAAAATTTAGATAAATGGATGAAAGAAATTGGTGGAAAGAAAGTTTCACACCAACCCTTTCTCCTCTAAAACTAAACAAACTAAATAATAAACAATAAAAGATTGAAAGTAAAACAAGGAAAAACTCTTTGAAACTAGAAGATGACTATTGAAAACTAGACTCACTAAAAAGACTCTCTAATCCCTCTTAGACTCCTTACCTGACATAATTTTAATAATAACCCAAAAGGTGCCTTGGTGTCTCTTCAAATTATGTCTCGATTCAATGTATCCACCAAAAGATGCATCCCTTCATTCAAATTTGCCGCCCATGGGAAGTTAAGGAAGTCACCACCAAAAGTTGCTTCAAACGCCCCTTGAAACTAGCACCAAAAATGAAGAAAATTTGATTTCTAACAGTGGCGGTTAAGCGCCGACCAGGCGGCGCTTACCCGCCAAGGTTCAATTTTTCATTTTTTTCATTTTTTTGCTCCAAATTTGATCCAATTTTGCTCCTTTCATCATATTCACTTATTTTCATCATACCTACAATAAAAACACAAAATACCTTCCTTTAAAGGGCAATATCATCAAAAATAGGTATAAAATTGTGCATAAAACACTATATATTTTAGGTGCATCAGTTCCTCTTTTCATGATGGTTCCATAATGATTTTTGTCTTTTGTCAAGGATGATGTGTCATGGGTTATAATAGGTTTTATGGGTCATGAATGACCCATAAATAACCCAACATGAGTTCAATTTAATTTTGGAAATTATTTATGGATTTTAGATGTCATATGTAATGTTATGAATTTATATTTAATTTAGGGTTATTTACGTATAATTCCATTTTGAATTAATTATGTAATTAATTAAAAATGTAGAAAATTATAATATTAACGCATAAGTTAGTCAAAATGATTTTGGAAGTTATTCATTTGATTAATTTTATTAATTTGGTTCAAAATTGTGTAATTTGACCAAAATTCACCATGGTTAACTAGGGTTAAACTGTTTAAGTCTGGGGTTAACCCAGGTGATTTACTTAACCCTGCCGATAATTTAGTCATGGGGTCTTTAATTTTGGTGGTATTACTTGGGCTTAACCAAGCTTATGTAAATGGTTATACTTGATCATTTTAGTGTCTTGAATTGATTGAAGGAGCCAAATTTGACCAATTTAATGTTTAAGTTGACCTAGTGGTTACTGGGTTGACCTTTGGGTCAATGTAGTGGTCATTAGGTCATGGATTGACCATTTTGACCAATTTTGAACATTTAGGTCATTGGGTTGATCGGTGTGGTCATTAGGTCATGGATTGACCATTTAGGTCATTGGGTTGATCAGTGTGGTCAATTTGGTGGTCATTAGGTCATGGATTTACTATTTTGACCAAGTTTGACCATTTAGGTCATTTGGTTGACCATAAAGTCAATGTGGTGGTCATTGGGTCATGGATTGACAATTTTGACCAAGTTTGACCATTTAGGTCAATGGTTAACCAGTTCAGGGTTTATCCTTGCTGATCTGATCATTTTAAGATGTAATAAAGATTTGGGTTAAAAAGGCTTTATTAGGGTTTTTCCATAAACGTTAGGGTTGAATGACCCTTGATGAGATTAGAAGGTCAATATTGGTAGACTTCCTTTCTGAAAATGGACCATAAATAATCTCTCACAAAAATGAGGTTAACAAGGACGTGAATCTTCTGTAAAGATAAGTCTTGGACTCTTTTGAATTTTTTTTAAAGTATTGCAATATAATTGTGTGTTTTTTAATGTCATTTGTAATGAAGAATCCATGTGTTTTCTCCATGCTTAGTGAGTAGTTTTTCCTTACTCTTTCTCTTTATAATGAGAATTAATCATGTGTAGGATTAGAATGGTATGAAGATTTCTTTTATTTCAAAACAGTGATTTTATTTTCACCAGTTCTTAATTACTTTGCAAACTGATCACTTGTAATGTTAAAATTCATTTCGAAACATAACAAACCGGGAGGGCTATGATTTCACCCAAGTAGTGAGTACCACACTAACCTTACGAGGTGGGAGACCAAAATCTATGATAATTTCAAATAGATAGAGAGATAAATTTTGATGGGTGTAAATTGGTGAATCTAGAGTGACAGGATAGAACTTCCAATTTGATGCAGTAGTTGAGAACCTAAGGCTAGATGTTAGCCTTTAGGCGGAGTGATAGTGGAAACTCTAGAGTAAAAGCTAATATCTTCCTAGCCTAACCAAGGATTTAGGAACTTGACTCTACATTAGCCAATGTTTTGTATGCACTTGTAAAAGAGTAAAGAATATGTATGCTCCTATTTTTCACAAAACTACATTTTTAACTCTAAAAATTTGCTGATTATGATCTCATCGCAAGGGGAAAGTAGTTTTAATTAAATAAAAACTTTCCAAATTTTACCAGTCTCCTTAGATTAATTTTTTTATTTAATTTAGTTAAACTTAATTTTGTAGTAAGTTAGTAAATTTAGAAAAACCAAAAAATTTGAAAATTCTATACTAAGACTTGATAATAGTATATTAGAATTAGCCTAAGAGATTTCTTACCTCGCTTCTCTGTGGGGTTGATAATGGGGTATATAAAGAAAACCCCATATTACTTGAAACGATATATATACTTGCGTAGTACCCCTAATGTGTAAAATATTTTCTCTATTTCATAACATCATGCTGCTAAATATAAATGGGTCAAGATTTTCGCTATCTTTTGGAAGCTAAATTACATCATAATTGCGGTTCATGTCACCCCATGACTCTTTGTCCTTGTTGGTTAAAGCCACGTAGCATCAACTTGTATGTTGTTAGCCTATAGGCATCAATATCGAGATAAACTAGTGTTCTTAGGTTCATGTTGTTGATAGAAGTTCCTAGGTCAATAAGCACCATTGAGATCATGACATTGTTAATATTACCAAGATGTACAGTGGGCGGTTATGTTTGGTTATTCCCAATAATAGATCATCATTAGAGAATGTGACCTTAGCATGTCCTTCTAATAGATAAGCCTCATTTGAGGAAGTACTAGCAAGTTGAGCCAAGCATATGTCAGGATGTAAGAGAGATTTTACTAATGACTTCCACATTTTCTTAGAGAGGATCAAGACATCATAAATGCTCAATTTTGTTGGTAGTTTCCATGGGGCAAAACATTGTACTCCACTTTGTTATAAGATTTGTCAGTTTTTTCTCAAATTAGTCTCTCTTGTACCAGTCGAATTGCTTCCTCATGAACAACCATTTTTTCCTTATTTTTTAGGAGCCGTTTTTGAAGGTATAAATTTTTTGTTCCTCAAATTAAATTTAGTTATATCTTCTTGTTGTTGTACCGAATCTGGAATTTATTTAGAGAGTGCTTCAATCGACTCTTCTAAGGCTGTCTGAGCCTGACGATTCCAACTGTATAGAAATTGGCACTTCTTGCAACTTGAATATGGCTATGTTTTCTTTAAATTCACTGTTGTTGTAGTCATTGTCATTGTCATGTTTACCTTTGTAATTGTTTCCATTATTTTTGGAACCATCGGAATCATGTACGATTCAAGAATTATGTATTAGATCGAAATTCAGATTGGTTGTTTTTAGAGCCATATTCATTAGAAATAGACAAAAAATAATTGAAATCAAAACTCTTAGCATTAAATGACCCAAGGGGGACAAAGAAGAAGTCATACAGAGTTAGCTGATTAAGAGTTTCTAAAGCTGAGAACCAATCTAGAAGGAAAAATAGGGATAGAAACTAATGGAATAACAACTCCAATACTACAAGGGGCTTTGATCCTTTCGACATTGTTTTTTTCTTTCTTACTCTTTTCTTTCTTTGATAAATGAGCCATTGTGTTTCGAGCTGACACTGATGTCGAAGAAGCTTGCATCTTGTGAAGGACTTTCTTGGAGGATTTGGCCCATGAGACATTCCACCCATATTTATCTTTGCAAGGGTCTAAAGGGACAAATTCATCAAATGAGATTACATTGATCAAACCTATTTCAGGCTCTTTCAAGTATTATTTTGAAATGACAACGTTCCCTATCTTAAAATTATACTCAAGCCAATCTTTGAAGACAAAGCAATCTTTAATTTTATGCCCAAACATCCTGTTGTATGCCCAATAATTTTGTTAATTCTTCATTCAAACCTCTTCTAGCCACTTAACTTTAAATAATTTGAACTCAAGTATATTCAACAGACTGTGGAATAACTTGGCCATGGCCTCTGTTTTAAATGAATATTCTTTGTTAATTCATTCAGCCAACATTTTCTTTTCTTTTTGCACCAACATCTTGCTCATCATGAGCAACAGACAATGGGTAGAACCTGCTCCCTCCAAAGAGAGGAGAGATATTAGGAAGTCTAATTTCCTTATGCTCATCTATTTTTGTGTTATCAGTTTTGTTTCCTTTAGAGTAGAGTGACTCATGTTTCTTTGTCGAGTACGGGTTAGTAGCATAGCCTTGGTGCTAGACCCAATCTCAAAATGGATGGTAGTGGAGCATTATCTTCTTCTTTCTCTTTGATGATAGACTTTCCTTTATGATCAATCTTCTTAGATTCAATAGCAAGGCAAACGATAACAGACTTGAGGGTTCTCCTGACACTGGAAACCATTTCAGATAATGTTCTCTTTAATGAAGGAAACTCTTGGTCATATTTCAAGTTGAATTTGGTCTGCATTTCCTCAACCTCTGTGGAAGTTGTATTTATCGGAGTGTGAGGTGTGTTGTCGTTATGACCTCAATTTCATCTAAAATAGACCCAAAATTAATTGACTATCCTTGGTACCGAATGCTCTTATCGATTGGCAATTCATGTCCTCTGATGAATGAAAAGACTATCCATTACTATAATTTGGAGAAATTTAGAATGTTAGCTAGTTTTATCTTAAGAAACCCATATGTGTTTTACGACCCATTGTGTAAACCGGGCATTTTGTTTTGTTAATATTATGTTGTTGCAACAGAATAAAGCTCTAGCAAGATGATTTGGATCCATTCCCAAGATTGGAGGAATATTAAAGTTAATTATTTTATTTTGTCAAAAATCTTGCTTTCTAATCATTATTAGTTTATCAAGAGTTGATTTTTCTTATTGAGGATACAGTTAAATAATTTCAAGTTCAGCAATTCCAGGACTCGTTCATGGAAGGGTACTGAAACGAACGGTTCTATAATCAAAGAAATGTTGGTATTATTTGGCCAAGAATGGATTGAGAAAAATATGCCAATCGAAGAAAGGTAATCTGGCCTGTGGGGGGCATTACCTCATTACCGATGCATGTGGACAAGTTCATTAGCCAAACATGGAGATAGAAGAAGTCCCCAGTGGAGTCACCAATAAAATCTATCTTCCTAATTTTCATTTCTTTTATTTTTTCCTTTTACTTTTTTTTTCTTCTTTATTCTTTCTTTCTTTCTCGTTTAGTTTTAAATAGTCATCAGCTTGTCTATTTATAATCGTAGTATTATTCCTTTATTCAATTAAATCTCCCTCTCAGACAAAATGAATATCTGAAAAGGAGAGAAACTGAAAGGAGCGATATATGATAGGTATTAGACAAAAGAAACAAAATAACAAAGATAACTTTTGTAAAGTAAGCTTCATGTGGATAGCTCCAAATTGTGCATCATAAATGAGATCGGGCCAAAAATGCCTTGGAAACATATCTGTAAAGATGAACCTACATAAAAACCCATAATAGAGAACCAAGTTTTTCTATTAGTTATGGGATCTTCTTCATCCTATAAGGGCAAGCCCCAATAGTTAATTTAGATCTTAAGTGACTGAAGCTACTCAAAAAACTCTCGATTAAGGCTATGATGTCTTCCCAGAAAGTTGAACTTGTTGTTCTCATGGAAGGGTTTTAATATTTTACCCGTATGTTTTATTAGGAATTATATTGCACGGAATATAATCATGCAAGAGCCTAAAAGTGAGAATTTAAGTCGTAGCTAGACAAATAACCTCGAAGTCCTGGGGTGAAGTTCACTGAGAGAAGTGAAAATTTGGAACCCTATCCTATGCAATGCAATGGACATACAGCCATACTTGAAAAGGGCTGCCATCTAAACCACCTAGTCACATTCAAAACCTAGTGTTGCCTATCTCGATGATGCAGGATATGGTACGTTATTTTTTATCAAGAATTATAGGCCTTATTACTTAATTATAAATCAAGTTTCCCATATAAATTTGGTATGCATTATATTCTAAGACTAATGTGAATTTATTTCTGAAATTTTAAATTTAAATGTTTATACCTCACCACACTCAAATTTTTAAATTCAATCAGTGATGAGAGCATAGAAACAAAATGTATTCTATGATGCAATTCCTTAATGATTAATGCATAAAAAGTTTTTTTTTCGAAAGGCTACTAGGTGTGTATGGGCTAAACACCCTTCATAAGGAAGTTATTTTCATGGGTCAAACCACCCCTTTCTGCAGAATGAGTGAGGGCCTGAAGACAAGGAACAAGAGCAACATGTCATGCATATGTCTACAGATCATGTTGTCCTTCACATTCCTAAATCGAGAAGGAGTTTCTACTCAATTGTATTCTGATGTCAATCAAGATTTTTTTGATGCATGATGTTTATATGGTTTTGAATACAGAAATTTCATTTTTTTAGTATCATTTATGAATTTCATTTTGAAAAAAGTTAAGTTGAAGTTATTTAGGTAAGGCAGAAGTTTTAGTCCATAAGTGAGCCTACCAGTAATCCAGGAAAAATGCATAAATATTGATATCGACCTATAATTTTGACAGATCTATCGAATGGATATGAGCAAACTGATGTTGTGGGTGCCAACCCTAATTTATGTCAAAATTATCAACCAACATCATCGGAACTACCATTGATGGTTTAGTTGAGCTTCATAATTTACTTCATGTTTTGTCTTTTTTTGAATATTTAGGATGTTTATGTCTGTTGACCATAACACTTCCTAACTCTACAAAAGAAAAAGAGGCCCAAAATAAAAGATCTTAAGTAACTACACCATTTGTATCAACCCTAAAAAACAGAGTTAGTACACCCTAATAACATGTAAATTAAATCTAAGATGACATTTTGTATGTCATTCCTGCAAAACATAGTTAACACACACTAATAATATGTAAAGTAAATTAAAGGTAGAATTTTGCATGTCATCCCTGTAAAACAGAGTCAGCACAGAGTAAACCTAAGGCAGCATTTTGTATGTCATCCCTGAAAAACAGAGTCAGCACAGAGTAAACCTAAGGTAGTATCTTGTAGGTTACCCAGAGCAATCCTGCAAAATAGTTTTAACATAAATACATTTAATTGGTTATCATTTTTTTATTTAGGAAACCTCCGTCAAGATGCCCATAGATTTTCGTCATCTTGGATTCATCAGGTTCCCTAATCTACTTAGTCTGGAGAGTTGGTCAAGCTTACTCTAACCGGAGGATTATTGTAAACAACCATGGGTTGCGTCCTCCAAGAGATCTTCATAGACCCGGGTAGCAAGGTTAAAGTTGCATTCGTAGATCTTTGTTCATTAGGGTCTCATTTAAATTTTAATTACTTTTTTTGAATTTTAAGAGGTTGAAAATTTTAGGTTTCTTAAGCCTTCTTAGCCAATTAAATCTTTATGATTTTTTATTTTAATTTTGATTTTGGAATAACCTGGTCAGGATCCCATGGTTTCATCCTCTTGAGGTCATTGAGTTTGTGGTTTGATTATTCATGAGTGGCTAGAAGGTATTCCACTAGCACTCATAGGTTGCCTCCAATGAAATTCCTTCTCAAACTAGATTGCATTTTATGATTGAAGTTTATGTTTTTGTGATTTCTAGGGTGAATTTTATGTTATGTCCTTCATGCTTATTTTGCATTTCAGCTCGCATCATCACTAGGATGTGTTAAGTATTCTTTTATTCTATTATGAGAAGTCAATAATCCTTAACTTAGGTCACTTGAATTTAAGTTTGGCTAGGTTGGGTTGACATGTAATTGATTTGAGGTTGTATGGGCTAACCCGAGTTAGGTTTGTTTGATCCAAGATTGTTTTAGATTGATTTGGGTTATCACGAGTTAGGACAGGTTAATTGATCCAGTGAAAATTTGATAGCTTTTTATTATCTATTTCATAACTATTTTTAATGATATTACACTATAAAGGAAGGTATGTTATAATTTTTTTGTTTTAGGTACAATAAATGGCTTTTGGAGAATAGGAAACAAAAATGGTACAATTTGGAGCAAAAAAAAGCAAAAAAGTAAATTTTGGCCTGACACATTTTGATAAGTCTTTCTTTGCTTAATATTATTTACTCTTCTTACATACTTTCGAATAACCCCCAAACAGCGTCGGACTGCGCCAAAAGCGGTTATGGGCCATATACATCGAATATGGATACTTTTTGGAAGGTTTCTTCAAGCACCTCTTGGGAAATTCGTCCCTACACTATATTAAAGCAAATTTGAAGCAAAAAAAATAGTAGTAGATATTAGAAAAAATGTGGAGAATGTTGAGAGATATTAGAATAGGAGTAGAAATGTTGATTTCTACCTTTTGGAGAGATTAGTGAGGGGATTTTGAGAGAATCTGTAAGGGTTGGTACTAGCATTGTATGGATCAGCGAGATACTTTATGGGAGAGATTGAGCCTTGATCCGCAGCAATGCAGTAATTTATGCTATCAAAAATATGTTATAGTAAATACTTTGACTCAAATAATAATAGCGGCTAATATATATAAATATAATTTTATGGAAAATATTTTACACACTAGGGGTACTACGCAAGTATAAGTATCACTTCAAGTAATATAGGGCTTTAAATAAAGACCCCAGTATCGATCCTACGAGGAGGATTATAGATTTTTTTTAAATATTTTGATTTTATTTTTATGTATTTCTTTTAAAGTTAAAAAGTTGATATTTAATTTACTAGATGCAGAAATAAAGCAGTAATAAAGTAATGATTGATGTAAATAAAAATAAGCAAACAACTTTCTTCCTTTCAATTAATCCAAGACTTTTTAGATAATGTAATATTTGTGGAGAATATAAATTTATGGTATTGTGCCAAATAGAAGCATTCCTATTCTTTACCTTCGCTCGATAGTATAGAGAACATTGGCTAATCTATAGATCAGGTCTGGATGTATTGTTAGTAGAATGGGTTAATCTAGGCTCACACTACAAGATGTCAAGGGTGGCTATGGTCGGCCCTACTAGTGACCCTTTCCTTCTCTATAAACCAAATTACAAGAATTTAGCCTATCACTCTAAAAACTTATCAATTCTATGCCTATTAAATAATATCTTCCTATTTATTTGCACTTCACCTTGAATAACCCGCGCAAGGCCTTCGACTACCCAAGAATTCTTGTGATATCTAGTAGTTAAGAATTCATCTCCTTCTAAGTCTCAAAACTCTTCAACAGATTTTATCTATTTAAATGGCCAATTTAAATAGTAAATTAAGATCCGGTATTATTATCATCACAATGTTTAAAATATATATATAGTTTTTTTAATTTTCCAACGAATTTTATATTATCTTTATTATCTTTTCATAATTGAAAGGAGAAAGTAAAGTAACTACTCAGAACACATTGAATTTAAACAATAAAACATATAAATAAAACTTTGAATCAAAATACAAATACTTATCTCAAGTGTTTCTCCAACTGAACCTCTAAATCCTTCTGACTCCAAAGTAAATAGACTTCAAAAGCACCGACTCTTCAAATACTCTTAATACAAACTCTAAATAAACTCACAAAATAATAAAAGAAACTATAAATATGGCCCTTAAAATATTTCTCTAATTTCTCTCTCTAAATGGAACTATGGGGCTAGGTTGGGCGTTGGTGGTTTTTGGTTGGGTTGTGGCGGTTTATTGGCATTTTTCTCTGAAGGAGTAGCCTCCTATTTATAGGCTTCAAGAGTTACCTTGAGGTACCTCTTCAAAATGTGTCCACGTTCAATGAATCTCCTAGAAGGTGTGTCTGGCGCCTAGGCGCCGGACTCTGCGTCCAGTTCTTCGAACCTCTTCACTTTGGATTGCATCTCTTCGCGATCCTAACCGTTTCGAAGCGTCCAAATACAATGTATCACATGCCCTATAATCCAGGAATAACTGCCAATCTTCTAGATGGTCCAATAACCGCTAACACCATCAAAATAACCATCTAAAAGTTGTCAAAAATCTTGCAGAATTCTGTATCGAACTGGAACTTAGGCGCCGAATTCTGGCGCCTTGGCGCCAGGCCAATTATTTTGACAATTTTGCATTTTTTGCTCCATTTTGCTCCATTTTGCTCCTTTTTCATCTTTTTTTCCTTCTTGGACATTTTTGCATCACCTACATCCAAAACACAAAAATACCTTTCATTAAAGCATAATATCCTTAAAATTTTGATAAAAATCAAGGCATAAAAATAGGTATTTTTTTCATGGATCAAAAATCCCCCAAAATTAAACATTACTTGTCCTCAAGTAACCCTTTTTACAATATAAAATGTATAACATTTGGAATAAAAGGTAAATATTTAAGATTTCTTATAATTTTTTATTTTATAAAAGCTTTGGTAAATCATTAACCAAATTTAACCAACTAAGTTTAATTTTAAGAATTTAAAGAATATTTAACTACCAAATCATAAGATTTCAATAATTTTTCATTCACTTCGAAAAGAATTGTAGTTTCTTATATTAAGATCACATAAATTATTTACAAGAAAAAGATCTTCATGAAATCTTTTCTAATAAAGATACATGCATAAAAATTAAGTAAAATATGTAATCAGTTTTTTTCTTATAAGCTAATTCAAGTGAAGCTATTTTTTTATTAGGCATCTCCTCATGCTTCTCCATTTTTTTTTTACAGAAAGGATTACTATATCTGGATAGCCTGTTAATGGTTTTGAACTTCGCAATCCTTAACTTATATTTTCAAAATTATACATTTTCACTTAATTACTATAACATGAATAGATTTCAAAAAGAATTTCAGTCTTTTCTTTTTCAAGTTATAATTTTTTATTTCTTAATACTTCTAAAATTCAATTATTTCTACTATGAATAGAAAAATTTCTTAATTTTACTCTTCTTTAAGTTGAATAATTCTATTCTTAAAATCAATCAAAGTTATTAAAATTTTGGTTAAGTCTACTAAATTATTTATAATTTCAAAAATTTAAATGATCTTAAATAGATTCTTCATTCCTTATGTTATGTTAATATTTTTTTAGAAAATATTAGTTCATTAAGGATAAATAAAATTTAAATTTGCATGTACTTTCCCTTC
Source organism: Papilionanthe hookeriana x Papilionanthe teres (assembly GCA_022702705.1). Taxonomy (NCBI): domain Eukaryota; kingdom Viridiplantae; phylum Streptophyta; class Magnoliopsida; order Asparagales; family Orchidaceae; genus Papilionanthe; species Papilionanthe hookeriana x Papilionanthe teres. The sequence goes on from CM040425.1 coordinate 28,737,788, forward strand.
CCCCAAACTTAAGTTTTGGTATATCATGAAAAAAAAATTTAAAGTATGAGAGAAAGAAAGGTATAATTTAAAAAGAAATTTTTATAAGTATGTAAAAACAGTATAAAAAGAAAAATTTACTTCTACACATGGTTTTTATGAATATTACTGAAATAACGAAGCATATATAAAAGTAAGTAGGATCATCATTTTTTTTTAATATATCAGTAACTAAATTTAATGACTATACTACTAATAGTAACAGAAACAGAACAACATTACTAACTATTTAAGAATACTAAACAGTAGGCTGAAATAGAAATAAACATTAATTCATCCAAATGTCAGTCTTCAACACAATACACTAAATATTTAAAATAGTCTCAACATCAAACAATCCACACAAAGTTTCATAAATAAATCTACACTTACAAACAACAAACAACAAACAGCACTAGCAAATAAGAAATAAACTAACAACAGAATCAGCACATCTCAAAGGTAAATCAAGCTACTAATCGTTATCTGTAGCCTCATCATCGTCATCACCAAAAGAAAACTCCACATCCTTTGGATCAACATATGGTGAAAATTTAGGACAGGTAGGAATCTGAACATCATGCTCACCCTTCAAGAATCTAACTAAAGACTCTGAATACTCAGCATCATACTCACTTTTTCTTTGGGTAAACTCAGATAAATGATTAATCTTCTTGTCTATAGTATCTACTATGCAGTGAGTTAGAAATAACTCATTCTACTGCTCCAAAAATTGATCATGCATCGATTCCCAGAAACTAGATGGTGGCTCAGCAGTGAAAGTAGAAGGTCTAGAAGTAGAAGCTCTACCTGGAGTAGGTAAGAAGTGGAAGGACCAGTAGATCTCTTCCCTCGAAGACGATCATAAATGCTAACACTCTCCTGCCCAATTGGCTTTGTAGACTTCAACTTCTCCTCTGATATATCAACAGAAACTCCATTGCTCATGCATAAAGAATGAATCAAGGATGGGAATTCTAATCCCACAGAAGTGCTGGATCTAGCAATCGATTCCATTGAATCATAAATAATACTGCCAACATCTATCAGCTTCCTCTCCTGAATGCAGTAGTTCAGGATAGCTCGATCTCTGGTAACTTCACTCAGGTGGTTGGAAGGTAAAAGTCTAGCAGAAATAAAATAATGTCATGCCTTTGAAATACCATTTAGCTTAGAAGATTTGAAGTTTACCCATTTGTCATTCCAGATCTTCCAAGTTCCAGTGCCATCAGTCAGATATGCAATAATCATCTCAAGATCTCCCTCAGATAGAGATAAACCAGAATAGTAGCACTCGATGGTAGGTGGCAGGCCATAGAAAATATTGATCTGCTCCGGAGTAAATCCTACTCCGACACCTTTAACGAAGACTTCTTAGTCTTCCGCATCCAAAAAGTTGGCATAAAACTCACATACAATAGGAATAACGGCAACAGCAGTGAAATAACAGAATCGTTGCCAGTTGTGTGAAATGATCGTGTTCTCGATCATTTCACCGGGATTGTAAAAACTGCGCTCCGAGATAAACTTTCTTAAAGTTGAAATTCGTGATAACGAAAATGCGCTGCCGCAGTCGAAAACTTGCTGCTGTCAAAATTTTCTCGTGCCTTTCCTCGCTTAGATTTTGGTGTCATCTAAACATGAAAGAAAACACAAATAAATTTAGGAATCAAATATTTAAACTCTTTTTAAGCTTAAGAAATTTAGAATGAGTTTAAAAATCCATGGAGAAACTCTAAAAATCAAAATTTTTCTCAAAATTTTGGTTTTTAACAAAAAATAAGAAAAAATATGGTAAGAATAAAAAATAAATGGATTAGAAGGTAGATCTGACCTCGAGATGAATAAAGCAAGTGATTTCGGGCTCAAAAACTTGATGTATTGACTTCAAGATGGATCTAGGGGGTGTATTTTCGCGAAAAAGAGGAAGGGGATGAAGCTTAGGCGTCAATCATGGCTAATGGGGTTTAAATGCTAATTTTCGGTAAGCAGGTTGAACCGGCGCCTAAGCGCCAGACTCGCCTTTCACAAAAATCACTTTAGAAATGTTTTTTTCCACCAAAACTCATAAATTTAACTTCCAATTACTCATATTAGAGTAGTGCTTCAATTTCCAACTTCCAAAATATTTCCCAAAATTTTTAAAAATTAAAATTTAAATCCACCAATTAAACACAAGGTTTAAATCAAACTCTTCTAATTCCATTCATAATCTTCAATTTTGGCTCAATACAATACAGATAAGTATTGTAACATGATTCAAGTCCTAAAAAATAATCAAACTACACAATTTCAAAGCAAATACAACACACATTGAACAATAAATCAAACTCACAAACAACACAATCGATTTACTAAATCGATGCAACGACACACTAATAAAAGTCTAGATCACACCACAATAACTATCTAATCTTCAAATTAGAAATTTTCATTCTCTTCACAAGGAAGCTTACTAAGCCTACTTGGGAAGAATACTAACGCCCTCGGAAAATCCGTAGTTGTTTTCTCGTCGATCCATTTGTTCTTCGCATACATCTCCACTTGAGCATCTTGATAAGCCGCTAGATGATCAAATTGTAGCTTCGCTTGCCATTCTAGATGTTCAATTTGATGATACATCTCATGGAGGCGATCTCCAATACTTTTGAATTCTTTTTCAAATTTACCTAAACGACTTGAAATTTTCTCCAAACTTACAGCGATAAAACCATTGAAGTAGGGTTGAGGATCCTTTGAACTTTTGTCTCTAGTCTCTTCTCCAAGATTTCTTCTCTCCATTTCTTCAAAAATCCTCTCTAATCTCTCAAGAATGAAGTGTCTAGGTTGTAATTTTGATTGCTTAGGGATTGGGGAAGAAGATGGGGTAATTTAAAGAAGAAAATCGTGTGAAAACTGAAAATTTTCAGTTTTTACACGATCAAGTAACTGTGGTGCTTAGGCGCCAAATCTGGCGCCTAGGCACCGGACCCATCGATACACAGTTTTACTCTGGCGCTTAGGCACCAAATTTCGGCATCTAGGCGCCGGAACCATGTTCAACTCCATTTCGCCTATCGTCAAATTTCAAAGTTTTGTTCTCCAAAATAGGTAAATTAGAATGGTAAGCTAAATATAAACTTAGTAACACAAATTATAAACAATCATAATGAAGCTTAACTTGATCTCCTTTTTACTCACATATGAAATGGAGTGATCCAAAGTCCAAACTTTATATACTTTGAGATAATCTTTAGCTAAAGTCAATGAAGACTTGTTAGCATCCAATTTTCTAAATTTATATAAAATTAGTCAAGACTGAGGCATAACCTTACATTAAAAATGTAAAAAACACACAAAAATAAATATGGGTTGCCTCCCACAAAGCGCTTGGTTTAACGTCGTCAGCCCGACCTAATTAAGTCTTTAATCAGGTAGACTCAACTCGTAAGCCTCTTTATAAATCATTTTAATGTCTCCAAAATAAGGCTTCAATCTAAATCCGTTAACTTTAAATATTTTTCTTATTTTGGGGTCTTTAATATCCACAGCTCCATAATGGTATACTTTCTCAATTATAAATGGTCCTATCCAATTAGATCTTAATTTTCCAGGAAAAAGTCTTAATCAAGTATTAAATAATAATACTTCTTCTCCAGGCTCGAATATTTTTCCTGAAATCTTTTTATCATGTGACATCTTCATTTTCTCTTTATAAATTTTTGTATTTTCATATGATTCATTTCTTATTTCATCTATCTCATTTAATTGTAATAATCATTTTTCTCCTGCAGTATTCAATTTAAAATTAAACTCATTTATCACCCAATAAGCTTTATGTTCAAGTTCAACAGGTAAGTGACAATGTTTACCATAAATTAACCGGTAAGGTGACATTCTGATTGGTGTCTTATAAGCTGTTCTATAAGCCCATAATGCATAATCAAGTTTATCAACCCAATCAGTTCTTTTAGGATTAACAGTCTTCTCTAAAATTCTTTTAATTTCTTTGTTTGATACTTCAGCCATTCTACTTGTTTGAGGGTGATACGCAGTTGCAATTCTGTATTTGATTCCAAATTTGTTCAGTAATAATTGAATTCTTATATTTCTAAAATGACTTCCATCATCTGTGATAATTACCTTAGGCATTCCAAATCTTGAAAAAAACATTTTCTTTAAAAATTTTGAAACACTTTTAGAATCACAGTTAGGTAAAGCTACAGCTTCAATCCATTTTGAAACATAATCAACTGCTAATAAAATATAAATCTTTCCAGATGATGGTACAAATGGTCCCATAAAGTCTAAACCCCATATATCAAAAATTTCAACTTCCAATATATAGTTTAAAGGCATTTCATCTTATCTAGATATATTTCCCATCCTTTGACATCGATCACATGTTTTCACATAATGTCTCACATCTTTGAACAAGGTAGGCCAATAAAATCCTGAATCTAAAATTTTAAATGCAGTTTTATCTACTCCAAAGTGTCCTCCAAAATAAGAATCATGACATTTTTGAGTAATAGCAAAAGTTTCTTCATAAGGTACACATTTTCGAATTACAAAATCTCTTCCTAATTTAAATAAATGAGGATCTTCCCAAATATAAGATTTAGCATCATTTTTAAATTTCTAAATATATTTGTTATTCAATCCATAAGGTAGAATATTGCTAACTAAATAGTTAACTATATCTGCATACCAAGGTGTTTGGCATCCTTGAATAACATATAAATGTTCATCAGGAAATTTCTCATTTATATTTTCCTCAGTAATAACATCATTCTTAATTCTAGATAGATGATCAGCAATTTGGTTATCAGTTCCCTTTCTATCCACTATTTGAAAATCAAATTCTTGTAGAACTAAAACCCATCTTATCAGTCTAGGTTAGCATCTTTTTTTTGTCATTAAATATTTATTAGCGGAATGATCAGTATGAACTATGCATTTGGTACCAAGAATATAAGGTCTAAATTTATCAAAGGCATAGACTACAGCTAAAAGCTTTTTCTCAGTAGTAGTGTAATTTCTTTGAGTTTCAGAAAGAGTTTTACTAGCATAATATATAACTTTGAAAATGTTATCATATTTTTGTCCCAATACAGCTCCAATTTCAAAATGACTTGCATCACACATTAATTCAAAGCGTTTATTCCAATTAGGTGCAATAATTATAGGTGCAGTTATTAATTTTTCTTATAAAATATTGAAAGCCATAATACAGTCTTCATTAAATTCAAATTTAGCTTCCTTTTCCAATAAATGACTAAGAGGTTTAGCAACTTTAGAAAAATCCTTTATATATCTTCTATAAAATCCAGCATGACCCAGAAAACTTCTCACATCGAGTAATGAGTAGTAGGTGGTTGCAGTTCAACAATAATTTTCACTTTTGCTTGATCAACTTCCATCCCTTTTTGTGAAATTTTGTGACCAAGTACAATGCCTTCTGTGACTATAAATTGACATTTTTCCCAATGTGCAGCTTATTTTTAGGTTGAGTGTTGTATTTTAAAAATGAGGTCGCCTACAGAAATTATCGGTGAACTTTAGATTTTAAATTTAATTTAAATAAATATATAATTTAGAAAGTAACTTTTGATTTTGAAAATAATTTTGAATTTAAAAAATTTTTAGATATGAAATTAAACCGATCTCACATCCCAAATAGTTTATATAAACGAACACCACACCACAAACCGTGTATCTATCTAGAAGGACAAACACACTGCTTGACGATGTAACTCGATTAAATAAACTAGAAGATTTGTGACATCCGTTTGGTCTGCGAACCAATTTTATAAGCCGACAAGTTCCCCTGCTTAATATAAAGAAATCAAGCAGGGTTTATGTTACTCGGGTTCTTAAAGTTCCCTATAAGGGCAAGCCCCTATAGTTAATTACATCTTAAATGACGGGAATCATTTAAGAAAACTCTCGATAATGATCAGTAGTTTTGCTCTCAAGAATTTCAAAGTTTAAGGTTTCAAATGAATTTGATTTTGGAAATTTCAAAAGGGATTAGCACAAATTCGGAACAGTTTATTTTAAGAGTCCAAAGGAAGAGAAGTAGCAGAAGCTGAGGATCCAAGAAGAATATTGGCAACATCTCAAACTAACCTATTGTTTGGCTTCAATTTGGGAATTTACTTTATGTTTCAATCTTGCCAATTTTAATTAATTAGGACTTATATTTGTATGACATAATCATACAAATAGCCTCGAAGATGTGAGGGTTTATGTCGTACCAAACAACTACCTCGGAATCCTAAGACCGATTAGGGCTTAATTTACATAATATGATTATGCAAATGCCTAACAAAAAGTTGAGGATTTATGTTGCACTAGGCAAACTACCTCGAAATCTTATGGCTTGGTTATTTAAAACTAGGAAAGGTTTTGCTGATGTAGACCCGAGTTTTGCTGACGACGATGGCCGTGCTGCCCACTATGCTCCAAGCTCCTTGTTGTTGCAGAGATTTAGTTTTAGAAGGTGAAAATCAGGAGATGAGAGAAGTGTTTTGGTTTAGAAATCTTAAAGTCCAAATATTTTTAATATTTTAATTAAAACAAATCTTAAAGTTGTTTAAACAGAACCGATTAAGATCCCACGGTTCCGTCATCTCGGCACCATTATTTTCATCGAATTCACTTAGTCCAGATGAATTTGTTAAACTCAACTGAATGAGTTCCACACTTTCATTTTAACCGTGGGAAATCCCGTTAGCAACACGTGGGTTACATCATCCGAGGTATTCCCGATCATTCAACGAGACGTTTTAATTTAGTTGCAATTGTAGTTTTATTGTTCTGTTTGTGATTAAATTTTGTGTTGTTTTATATTTTGGAATATTGTGGCGGTGAATTTTATCTTGTGGTGACTTTTAATTTAGTTTTGGGTTTCAATTTTGTGACTATCCTAAAGGTTTCAGTTTTCATGCAACAATCTTGTTTAACATGCAAGAAAAAGTAAAGTGCAGTGCATGTAAGTAAATTGCGATAAAGTAAATTGCAATAAAATAAAAGCGTACCTGAAGGGTCTTCCCGTCATCCCATGCTGCACTTAAAACACATGTTAAGACATTTAAATATTTCAACAAGTACCTAGGTAAAGCTAAGGGAAGGTTCTAGTTGTCTACCAAGATCATAATCCTATAACTAGTCATTTCCTATGACGTCTAGATTCTTGTGTTTTGTTTATGGATGATTTTCTTCACCAAAGAACAATTAAGTTCAATTGTTCTTCTAAAACATCTCATCATATTGATAAAGTACTTAGGATGAGTCCTAAACATCTTTTCAATACTTCCGAGATTATTTTGAGTCCAAGTAAATTTAGTTGCACAGGTGAATTAATCATCCAGTAGTTTAGTTAAGTTTTGTCTCTTGCTCAGTGAACTTGGGCATTTGATTACCTGATGAATGAAGTGACATCTCACTTAATACTCCATTTAAGAGTTATAATAATTAAAGCCTTTAGGGGAAAGTTGGTTTGTTGAGAATTTTAATCATTCTTAATTTGAAGTTTGAGTTAATGGTTTAAAGTGATTTAGTTTAATTATGAGGTTTTCATTAATAATTTTAAGTTTGGAATAGTGTTCAAATTATTTTTGGTTTAAATCTTTATACTTTAAGAGATCTTAATATTTTAAATTAATCTTTGGTGTTTCAAATTCACTTAGATTATTCATGCATCTTAATGATTTAGTTTAGGTTAATTATGATATTTTAGGTTAATCTTGATTAGTTTGATTTTTTATATTGTTAATTATGAATTGTCTTAATATTTCAAATTTGTTTTACTTTTATTATTGAGTGATGTTAATTTAATATAATTTAAATTAAATTTAATTGAATTGAATTTAATTTAATTTAATTTAATTTCAATATTTTAAATTTAATTTAATTTAATTGTTAAAGTGTTAATTTAATTTAATTTTAATTTTAATTTAATTTTTACTTAATTTAATTTAATTTAATTTTCATTTCATTTAATTTAATTGTTAAACCACTTAATATTTTGAGCTTTCCTTTAATTTAAGGGTTTTTTTTTTAATTTTTAATTTACTTAGTTTGGATTATCATTTTAATCTTAATTAAGTGTTAAATTTTATTGAAGTGCTTTATTTAGGGATTTTTTTATTAAAGAATTAATATCCTCTCAAGTTATATCCCTACTTTTAATAATTCAAATTTTCATTAATCTTCTAAAATTTAAATTGTTTAAATAATTAAAGTGTCATTTTTGTTTTATTAAAAGTGATTAATGGGTTCCTACCCTTTTAATTTCCCAAAGTTTCAATCATCCAAGAAAGATAAAATAAAATATTTTACCCTCCATTTTAATTAAACCTAAAATTTTAATAAAGGGTTTTAAATTCTTTAATTACCATTATGCCCTTTTAGGCTTATTTATTTCATAACTCACTAAATTGAGTTCAAATGAACATGAAATTTTTATGTCACCTCACTCACATGTTAATTAAGACATTAGAGGAGAAAATGTGATTTTTTTTTAATTTAATTTATTTATATAATTATTTTTAGTGAAAAATAAGGGATTTCAAGGAAAATTCAACAACATGACTAAAGTAAGGTTTCTATCCTTAAGAAAATAATGGGATGTTTCTAATGACTAGAGGACCACTTGGACCAATTTTGGTGATTTTTTAAATTATATTTTATTTATTATAATTATTTTGAATTTTAGAGTGTTAATTAATTATAAAATAAAATTAAAGTTGAAAAATGGATTTTGTATTTTTATTAAATCTCTCTCACCTCAAGGAGTTCAGAGAAACAAATTTTATAATTTTCTAATTTTTCTTTGATTTATTGGAATTAATTTAGTGAAAAGGTTGGAAAATATGTTTTTTAATATTAAAAATTCTTTTGAGCCTTTAAAATTCAATATCTTAACTTAGAGACTTAGGAAATATATTTGGTTGGTTTCTAAGTGATTAGGAGTCAAAATGTGACATTTTTATGATTTTTATTATTTTTGTGATTTTTAATATTTTTAAATTATTTAAATATCAAAAATATAATTAAAAATGAAAAATTTTAGAAAATTTCAATTTTAATTTTTATAAACTCCTCTGATATCAAAGAGCCTACAAAACCAATTTGGTGAATTTTTAAAATGTATTTTTAGAGTTATGAATTTTTAAAGTTTAATTTTGATCATGTGGCTTTATTAATTCATTTAGTGGGGCTAATCATTTCCAATTGACTTCAAATTTTTATGCAAAGTTTTTTGTATCCCAAAGATCAATGGAGAATTAATTTCAAGTTATTTTGATGTGTGTTTAACCCTAATTAATTAAAATTCAATTTTGAGTATTTAGACTAATTAGGGTTATTGTTAAATAATTAAACCTAACCATAATTATCCTAGGTTCCACTGGTCCTAAGAAAGTTCCCCAAGTTTTTCTAGAATTTATTGAGCAATATACTAATTATTGGAATTAAAATACCAAAACAGTGACATAAACTTGCAAAATACATAACTTACCATAGAGATAGCTTCTAACCTTAAAAAATTTAGGGAATGTTTCCAAGATCAGAGGCTTCAAATGCTCTATGGTCTCATGCGATGTTGATTTGTGTATGCAAATGGAGAATCAAAATACTCAAAACAGTAAATAATTAATTAAAAATAAAATACTCATCAAATTAACCCAGTTATTTTTCCAAAATGTTCTCCTCTATTCACTGAGAAAGTGGGTATTTTTATTTTATTTTATTTTGATTTTTCTATGAAAACTTATGATTTTTTGAAGTTTATGTTCAAAAATAAACCAAAAATCCAATTTCCCTCTCAAACTATCGCTATCAAGGGGGGCCACGTGTCGCTCCGTGATTGGATGGTGCGTTTCTGCTTATGGATGAAGCTCCCGTCTAACTGCATCTCGCCCATTCGTGCGATACACATGTGATCGGACGCCTACTGCTCCTCTCTCCTAGTTCTATTCACCCAAAACCCTCTACCTTCAAACCTTGATATCTCACTCGTTTCTCAACGAAATTGAGTGAATTTTTTTTTTAAATGATCGTCTAACCGAGTAGCACACATCTATATAGTGATGATATACTCAAAGCATGTGAATATTTATAGAAATTTAAAATAAGCTCGGTTGGAGGAGAAAAAATTTGATACCTTTGTCCAAGAGGTGAGGCCTCAATTGGAAATGGTTGGATTGAGCTTATGAGTGCTTGGAGAAGCTTTGGGAACAATTTGGCAGAGTTTCCCCAAGGTAATCTTTTGCATCTCTTCTCTTTGGCCATGAATGGTGCTTAAATAGAGGAGTTTAAGTTCAAATTGGTCAAAGCATGAGGTTGGGCTTGGTTCACCTTTCCATGGTCTGATTTGGGCTGAGAAAAGCTCCCTTCATTCAGCTTGATTAGTGGGGAGAAGTCACAATCCAAGTACAATTAAGCTTAAGCATGGGTTAGGGGAGATATGGGAGTGCTTAATTACTTTAAGGGAATCAAGAAAGAGGCTCCTCCTCTTGCCAAATATGGCATGGTCACATGAACACCACTCACATGGCTTGCATTGGGCTTAAGGATGGCTTCATGTCTAGCCTATGGCTTGTCCATGGCTTGGTCAATTTTCATGAAAAAAGGTTATTTGGAATTTTTTGAAAACTTTGGATTTTTTGATTGGTTTTTTCATGATGTTATTTTGGTTTAATCAAAATGATGGGTTTTGGACTTAGGGGTGATTTAAATCATAGGGAATGATGGGGAAAATTTCATGTGGGCTTTGGAATGAAATTTGGGCTTTTGAATTTGTTGGAAGTGGGCTTTTAAAAAGGTTTAAGGAGGTGGGCTTTTAGGTTTGAAAACAAATTGGTAGATGGAAATTTTGTAAAATATTTGGTCAAACAAATGTTGGTTTTAGTTTAGGGATGTGTCATGAGTGATTTGGAACAAATTTGAAGTGATTTTGAATTGAATTGGGTTAAATTTGGGTCTTTTTAGTAAAGGAGCCAAAGTGGGTCAAATTGGGCTAACTTGGTTTAAGATTGGGCTAATGTTGGATTTGATGTAAAATTAATGTTGAAAAATGTTTATGGGGTGTAACAAAGTGTTTTCAATTTTGGTTGGGCTTTAATTTTGGGATTTGGGCCTATTTGGGTTAGGTTTAGGTTTAGGCCAATTTAGGGGATTTTAACTTTGGGCTAGGTTTGGGTGGAGTTTAGGTTAAAATTTGGGGCAAATCTTGTTAATTTTTTATTTTTGGGGATATTATGAAGGTTTAGGAAAAGATTTGGGGCTAATTGGAGTTGAATTGGGTTGGTTTGGGCTAAATTTAGGTCATGGGCCAAAATTGGGCTTTAAGCTTCACGTTGGAATTGGATCCAAATGTTAATCAAATTGGGCTTGGATTTGGTCTAAATTGATATTGGGGATATTGAATTGAAGTTTAGAATTAGATTGGATCAACATTGAGGTTAATTGGAGTGGTTTGGTTTGACATTGGGTTCACTTGGGTTAAAAGTGGGTCAAATTTGGGGTTTTGGTAAAAGTGGGTTAAATTGACAAAATTGGCTTATAGTGTAGTCGAAAAAAATGAAATTGGGAATATTTGGAATTTTTTGGAATTTTCTGGGAATTTTTGGAATTTATGGATTTTTGGTTAAAAAATGGCATTTTGGGTATTTGGAGGGTATTGGGGGTTATTTTTGGAAATTTTGGTATATTTGGCTAAGGATGATCAATTGGAATGGTGGAAAATATTTAGGATTGGTTTTGAGGAATTTTGGATAGTTTAGCCAATTTTGCAAATTTGAGGTAGTTTCAAGGGCATTTGGTAGGTTTGGTGGGTGTAGGGCTACGGAGGTCAAAAATTGAAATTTTGGAAAAATGAAGATTGATCAAGTTTGAGTAGAATGGAATCACTTTGGTTGAGCCATGAAGCCATATCAAGCCCATAAGAGTCATGAGAGGACTCATTTGAGGCATTCACTATGTTGTTCCTAACCCTCTTAGCCAAGGGCTTAGGGGTTGAGGACCATCCATATGAATTACCTACATGAGTCAGGAAGTCAAGCTAGTTATGAATGATTTTAGGAATCTGGTTCCAGCCACGAAGGTTTAAAGATTTCTGGAATCTGGTTCCAGTCTCGAAGGTTTAAAGAGAACTGGAGTCTGGCTCCAGTCTTGAAGGTTTATTGAGATTTGGAATCTTGTTCCAGTCTCGAAGGTTTAAAGAGAAATGGAATTTGGTTCCAGTCTCAAAGGTTTAAAGATATCGGGAAGATTTAAAGAGAACTGGAATCTGGTTCCAGTCTCGAAGGTTTAAAGAGAACTGGAACCAGGCTCCAGTCTCGAAGGTTTAAAGAGATTTGGAATCTGGTTCCAGTCTCGAAGGTTTAAAGAGAACTGGAGTCTGGCTCCAGTCTCAAAGGTTTATAGAGATTTGGAATCTGGTTCCAGTCTCCAAGGTTTAAAGAGAACTGGAATCTGGTTCCAGTCTCAAAGGTTTAAAGAGAACTGGAATCTGGTTCCAGTCTCAAAGGTTTAAAGAGAACTAGAATCTGGTTCCAGTCTCGAAGGTTTAAAGAGAAATGGAAACTGGTTCCAATTTCGAAGGTTTAAAGAGAACTGTAATCTGGTTTCAGTCTCGAAGGTTTTAAGGGTAGAAATTTTCTGTGGAGATTTGAGTATAGCTGAAGATTTGGAATGAGACGTTAAAGTGTTTCACATCCCACGAGGATCGATCAAAGTCTGATTATTTGGCGAAGGATATGAATCCATGCCATCAGAACCAAATCGAAAATTTTTGTGGTTCTGTATTAGTAGATTCAGTCGACCTTCTCAAAAGAGGGAAGGAAAGATGGGGAGTCAAAAAGAGATTTGAGAATAGCCGAAGGCTGGGGATTTCAGATTCAGAAAGTTCGTTTTAGTTTGTTGTAATCTGATTTTAGCTTGACTTTTCAATTTAGAGTTCGCATTTATTTAGAGTTCGTTTTGACATTCAGATTTTTAAAAGATTTCTCATTTATTTTTATCTTCCCTTTGTTATTTGTTCGAAGTTCATTTAACTTAATGGCGTTTCCCAGTCAATTTGCACAAAAAGAGGTGAAGGTAAAACATGACATGGTCACTTTCATTCCAATCGTGTTGAAAATACATCGTAAAACTTGATCCAAAACATGATGATATTTTCTTTGAGAATTTAATATTTCATACAATCCATATAAATCCAAAACGGATTGTGTAAGATTCTTGCAAATTTCTTATAAAAGCAGCTGTCAAAATCCATGTCTGAATAGTGAGATACATGGACAATAACATCACCTTCCAAGTCATCCTTGGTAGGAATGTCGTATGGATGTGCATTGGAGGTGTGCTATCTCCCATGTAACTCACAGCTCGTAAGGCCGGAGGTTCTCTAACTCTGGATCTGGCTGGAAGTGAAAAGGAATCTTTCCGTCATCCATTCTCCCGAAAGTAACGGAGATCCGCTCAACGAGCACTCCTGGAATGCAATGCTTTGCGATGTCCGCTCCATTCCCTTTTAACACCATGACGGAACCTACCGGTAGTGGTATCTCTATTGGCCCTCGGAATTCATCGGGGCCTGCTATCCGGAGGTCAGATCCGAACATGATATTGCACTAGTTAACAAAAGACACTGTGCAGAAAGGTCTAACAAAATCATGATGGTCTATGTGTGGAGGTATGCAGTCGCCCTCTTTCTAGATGTTAATGATGCAGCTGTTGGGTATGTAATCTGCAGGCAATACCCTCCATGTTATCATCCTCTTTACCATTCTTTTAATAATATTCGGCATCAGATCCACCTCACTGCGATGGAGTATCCCTGGTGAATTTCCTTTTCTGTCTATCGCGAAGTTGTAGCAACATCCGCATTGGATCGTAACTCTTCCTTTCCTTGGCATCCATCTTCGGGGTTCTGAATAGGTCTTTTCCCTCAGAAGACCAGCTCGGCCCATTTTCTGGAGTTCAACAATGCAGTCTACAATTTGCTGTTGTTCGTAATCTGAGAATACATCTGTATGCAGCTAGAGGCCTTCTAAGATATTGATCCTCTTGCCTCCAATTCTCTCAAAGTATTCAAAAGTTTTCTTTTCAACATTCTGCATTCTTTCCAACTCATCTTCCGGAATTATCTGCAATCGGCGAGGTCTAGTAACGTACCTGGGGAATGTATGGTTCAACCCCAAAGATGCTCTCCCCGCATGTCTTGGCTCCTCGGGGATAGTCTCTGTCGAGACATCCTCCGGGGTTGCTTTCGCAACAAGACTCTTCAGAGCTGGTGCATTTGTTTGGCGTCTAGGCGCTGATTCTATTTCTGCTCTTCTTGGAATTTCCTTTATCTTTTCTGCTTTCCTTGGAGTTGGTCTCCTCCTTTTAGGTTCCTGACGAACCAATTTCTTCGAAGTATTTGTATTGAAGGTAGCAACTGTCTCTTCATGTTGATCTGCTACTAACTTGGTTAACATCTTGCGAATGCGGCGATTCTTATTCCTCCACTGGGTGGCAGTGAGAGTAGCTCTCCTTACCCCTGGTTTTCTGTGGCCATGGCGCTGACAAGCCTGCCCTCTGCTGTAGCAACCACGGACTTGATTTTCTTATCTTCTACTGTTGCATGAGAGGTATTTACTTTTCTCTTCTTGCTGGTAGATGGTTGATTTGAGCCACCCAATTTCATCACTGTATGGCTGCGGAGTTCTTCCCGATCAATCAGGGTCCAATCATTTTCTTCGTACTGTAGCTTGGCTGGTGTGAAGTCAGAGTCAATCTCGATCATGGCTCCATCCCTCACCCTCTTTTCATCAAGTGCTAAACTCACGCCATTCTTAAAGTTCAGAACCAACCGCCCGTTTGACATTTCCCTGCGAAGAACAAGGAAAGGATCAGGGGCTTTACCAAGAACAAGAACAATAGAAGGAAAATAAAAACAAATTTATTTATTAATGAAGAGCTTTTTATTCGTTTATTTTAAATTTAAATAGGAGTAGAAAAAGTTGAAGAAAGATCAAGAGTGATACTCGATTTGAAAGGAAGGATAAAGACTTTATTATCATGATTTCACATGTTTTCTTTTAACCATATTTTTAAACGATTTTCTTTATCATCCACTTTTTTTATATTTTTGGGTTCGGACCCAATCATAAGTAATTATTGTACCCGTGCTTCTAGGAATGAGGATTCATTCTTCGAAACATCAGTTTCCGTAATACTTCTTTAGATATCGTCCATTAATTTGAAGCATAGGTCGTTCTCCACAGCAATTTACGAGCTGGTAGGAACCTCCTGAGTAAATTGTCTCGACCACGAATGGCCCTTCCCAAGTTGGTTCAAATTTTCCTCCTATCTTGCGGTGTGCAAGAATAGGTCTTCTGAGAACTACAACCAAGGCACCGACTTTAAATGTCCTGGGACGGACTAATTTATCATGGGCCTGGATCATCTTAGCTTGATACAGTTCCAGATTCTGCTGTGCTGAAAGTCTTTTCCCTTCCAAGCTTTCTAACTCTTCTAGTCGTAGTTTGGTATTTTCTTCTGTACTGATTTTGTTTGCAACTGCAATTCTGAGAGACGGAAACTGAACCTCTAAGGGTAGAACAGCCTCAGACCCGTACACTAAAGCGTAAGGCGTAGACTGAGTAGGAGTTCTAAAAGTCGTCCTGTAGGCCCATAAGGCTTCTAACAACTTCTCGTGCCAATTTCTTTTGTTGTCGTCCAAAGTTTTCTTTAGGATTTGGACGAGAGTTTTATTAAAAGCCTCGGCCAAGCCGTTCGCTCTTGGGTAGTAGATTGTTGAATAGCGCCAGTCGATCCCGTGTCTTCTGACAAAATTGTTGATCTTCGTGCTTCTGAATGCGGACCCGTTATCTGAGATAATTTTGCGTGGTACCCCAAAATGGTAAACGTCTTGATTCTTGAAGAACTGTAGCACGTGATGTTCTTTCACTTCTCTGAGCGGTACTGCTTCTGCCCACTTAGAAAAGTAATCTGTAGCTGCAAGAATGAAGCAATATCCTCTTGAAGAAGGCGGTTCTATCGGACCCACAATATTTGTGACCCAACACTCAAATGGCCACGACGCGATTATCGGATGTAGCACATTTGGAGGTTGATGTAGAACCACTCCATGCACTTGGCACTGGTGACAACTCTTGGCGACCTTCATGTAATCGGTCATCATTGAGGGTCAATAGTATTTTTCATCTTCGGACCCGATTGATGAGCGCCACAAAGTCCTTAGTGTACTTCTTTAACAATTTAACGAGCCTCGAACCCGCTCAGGCATCTTAGCCACATCTGATCAAAAGACCTTTTGTATAATGTGTTATTTATTAATGCGTAAGACAGAGTTTTTTTTCTAGATTTGATAGGCTATCGACTTATCGTCCGGTAGGTTTCCTGTTTGCAAGTAGTCTATTAGTGGCTGCCGCCAATCTTTTGTATTTTCTGTCACTGCTGCAATTGTTTTTTCTGCTTTTTCTGATTTGTGTATTGTATCCATGTCGAGTTGTGAGAGAACTTGTCGTCCCTGAACTGACATTTCAACTAACTCATCCTGCAAGCAGTCAAATTCTTTTGCAAGTCGGGCTAATGCATCTGCGAGAGCATTTTCTCTCCTGGGAATCTTGTAGATTGTTACATTTGGAATTTGCTCCAACAGTTTCATGGCGTACTGAAAGTATTGTTCGAGTCTTGGCTTTAGAATTCTGTATTGTCCCGCAACTTGCTGAATAATCAACTGTGAATCCCCGTAGATATTGATATCTGTTATTTCCATCTGAATAGTTAATTCCAATCCGGTTATGAGGGCTTCGCATTCTGCTTCGTTATTTGTACACGGTTCTGTTAAGTGGTAGGAGTATCTTAACATTCCCCGCTCTGGTGTTATAAAGATTAGTACGATTCCTACCATACCGGGCACTATCGTTTGCGATTCTTTATCTTTCTGTGCTGAAGATGCTCCATCGAAGTAAAGTTCCCAATGCTGATCATCGGGGTCTTCTAGGTTCATTATCTGCTCGTCTGGCAAGTCGTCGTTGAGAGGCGATTCTGCCGGTAAAGGGTGTGTTGTAAGGAAGTCTGCCAGGACTTGTCCCTTTACAGCACGAAGAGGAACGAAAGTTATATCGAATTGCAATAGTATCATTGACCACCGGCAAGCTCTATCGGAAAGTGTCGGACGGGTCATCAAATATTGCAACGGATTAAACTTCGAAATAAGGTTGACCTTATGAGAAAGCATGTAGTGCCTGAGCTTCTGTGTGGCGAAGATCGGGGCCAAACAGTGCTTCTCAATAGGAGGATACTTTACTTCCGTCAGAATTAGACGACGGCTTAAGTAGTAGATAGCATTTTCTTTTCCCTCGTCATTGACTTGGGCTAGCAGGGCTCCGAGAGAGTCGTCTAGAGCTGCGGTATAAAGTATCAACGGTCTAACCTAGACTGAGGCTGCTAAAATAGGAGGTGTCATTAAATACTGTTTGATGTCATCGAAGGCATGTTGACATTTGGAGTCCCAAGTAAACTTGGCATCCTTCCTGAAAAAAGCAGAAAAAGGCTGACACCTTCCTGACAAATTCGAGATGAACCGTCGAAGATATGCCAATTTTCCTTGAAAGGATCGTAGTTGTTTCAAGGTTTTGGGAGGCGGCATTTCTAAGATAGCTTTAATCTTCTCCGGATCGATTTCAATTCCACTGATGTCGGACGATAAATCCTAAGAATTTCCCAGAGGTGACACCGAAGGCGCATTTCAAGGCATTCATCTTAAGGTTATATTGTCTTAATCGCTCAAAAATAATTCTCAAATCATACAAGTGATCTTCCTTCAGTTTGCTTTTGATGACTACATCATCCACGTAACACTCGACTTGGTTGTGAATGAGATCATCAAAAATCCTCGTCATTGCTCTTTTGTAGGTTGCTCCTGCGTTCTTTAATCCAAATGGCATCACTGTGTAGCAGTACACTCCAATTAGCGTTCTGAAGGCTGTGAGCTTTTCATCTTCTGGTGCCATCTTTATCTGGTTGTATCTTGAAGATCCATCCATGAATAAGAAGACTTTGTGCATTGAGGTGATGTCGATCATCAATTCTGGAATTGGTAGCGGGAATTCATCCTTTGGACATGCTTTATTCAAATCTCTGAAATCCGCGCAGATTCTGATCTGAACATTCTTCTTTCGGACTGGTACCACATTGGCTAACCAAGTCGGGTATTGCTCTTCATGGACAAATTTAGCATCTATTAGCTTCTTAACTTCAGCTATCACTTGTTGTTGAATCTCTAGACACATTCTTCTCGGAGCTTGTCTGACTGGAACGACAGTGGGATCTACTTCTAGCAGTGAACTGCAACTTTTGGAGCTAATCCTGGCATTTCATCATAACTCCAAGCAAAACAATCCTTGAATTCCATTAATAGCTTGATCATATTTTCGGAGTCTTCTTTATGGAGTAAGGTGCTAACAAAGGTCGGCTTAGGCTCTTCGCTAGTACCAAAGTTAACTTCCATTAACTTGTCTATTGTAGATTTAACTTCTTCTTCGAATTCTGGCGGAGCATCTCTGATTGGTAGATCTTTGAGATCTTCTGAAGCTTCCAAGAAGTCTTCATTAGGCTCACAAGTGACAACCAAGCAAAATCCCGTATCGTCAACAGATCCTACTGTACCGAATCCGAGACCATGTTTTGAATTGGGAGGCTAGCTGGCATTATTCCATAATTTTTCAAAATATTGTGATTGACCTTTTGTCCATTGTTTAGGTAAGACACCACATTGAATTAAATTTTGAACACAGGGAGAGTACTACTCAAAAGGCAATTCTATTAATTCAGATGAAGTAACATCTTCAAATTGTACATCTTTTTCAGTATTGGAAGAAGAAGCACCACAGTAAAACTTGATTTGTTTAGTACCACCACCATGCACTTCCTTGACCACCATACCCTCGATCTTATTAGAATGGATCGGAGTCAGGGTCATAGTGTGTACATAATGGTTAATCTTCTCGTACATTGATTTGTATTCTTCATTCTTTTCATCTTTGAGAGAGATCTTGAACTGGGGTTACTTTTGATTTACTGTCGCTGCTTCTTTCATAATTTCTTCTTCTTTGGAACTGGTCTCCCAATTAACATCGATGACTGGTTTCTTCTGTCTAACTGTTCTAACATCTCTTCCACGACCCCGTCCCCGGCCTCGACCTCGGGTGCGAGTTTCGGAGAAACCTTCACCATCTCACCGTAAGTGAGTGGTGAGTAACTGTTGGACTAAAATTTTAGGATCTTCATCGTCTTGCACTTCTTTTGCTTCATTTGGTATGACATTTCTGGAGAAGATTTTTTTCTTCAGAGGCGCGTAATAGGCTGCATCTTCGTGAATTCCGATTTCATGCACGGAGAATGGTTGCAAGTCACCTTTAATACACTGTTCTCCTCCTTCATAATACTTTATGCACTGGTGCAAAGACGACGGTACCATCCAGTTTTCATGGATCCATGGCCGACCCAGTAGAGTGTTGAACGATGTCTCAGAATCAATTATATGGAATTTTTCGGTTGTCTTTGCTAAGTCACCGATTTTCATTAATAGTGTTATCGATCCAAGAGCTCTTTCTCCTTTCTGTTTGAACCCTCTTAATAACATCTTGTCTGCTTCGAGGTCACGAGCATCAATTTCCAAATATGCTAATGTTCGAAGGCTCATTATGTTGATTGATGCTCCCGAATCAACCAACACCCTGGAGAGCGTAAACTTTCCAATAGTGACTGAAATGTACAACGGTCGATTGTGATCAGCTGTTCCCAGTAATAAATCATTGTCCGTGAAGGTAACACCTCGCTGTTCTTTTAACGAGCAAACCTCGTCGAAGGAATTACCGGCCATTTGAGCTAAACAAATCTCTGGATCAAGTAGGGCCTTGATCAGAGCTTCCCTCATCTCCTTTGACTGGATCAGAGCGTCGTATATGCTCAGTTTGGCTGGTAGCTTCCTAAGATGGGCTAGCACGTTATAGTCCACTTTATTACCATGTTCCTCGGTTTCTTCCCGAATGGGCAATTCCTCTGTTGGGGTTAGCTTCCTAAGATCCGGATTAAGTCGGTTGTTGCTAGTTACGTAATCGTTAGAAACAGTCAAAACGTAGCCAACACCAAAACTCTTATCATTAAAAGATCCCACCAGGGCAAGCAAATAATCAAACAGAGTCAGAGGTTCGAGGGATTTCTCCCCCGAATCGGAAACAACCATCCTAGGATAAGCAGCCCCTAGTCTACCCTTCGGAGCCTCATTTTTCTTCTCTCCCACGATTTTCTCCTCCTTCTGAGGCGGTTCTTCAATTGCAAGCGATAGTGCCGGCTCGGCAGGTTTCAAACTTTGACTTGAAGCGCACTCCGAAGTGTTCTGGATGTGATCCAAATTTTTCTTTGAAGATTATCTCTAGACGGTACGGGTTTATCGGAACAATAGGATCTGTCGAGATAACATTGACGGAACCTCCTTTTTGGGGTTCCTTCATGTATTCCTTCGGGATCATTATGTTCCCTTTCCGGAGATTGTCGTCAAGCCAAATCTTGAAAGTGATGCAATCCTCTATCTTGTGCCCGAGCATTCGGTGGTAAGGGCAATAGTTTGAATGATCTTTCTTATTGACTTCTTCCGGCCTCTTGGGCTCCGGTAGCTGAAAATCTGGTGTTTTCATTAAACTGCGGAACATCTTCGCTATTGCTTCAGTTTTGAATGGATATTCCTTATTCAGAAAATCTTTCAGGGTACGCTGTGGACGAGGCGGTTGTTCATAATGCTAAGGCGACTGATAGCTCGGTCGAGGCTGTTGATAACCTTGCTGACGTTGCTGATAACTACGCTGCGGTGGTTGATAGCTAGGTTGTGGCCGCTCTGGCTGTATCTGCACTGGCTGGTTGCCCTTATCTACTGCCGCGACGATTCCAAACTTCTTTTCGAATGCTTTTACAGGTTTCTATTTATCGGTCTTTTCCACGAAACTTAGTTGCTTTGCTTCCTTTTGTAAGCTCCCGGCCTTGCTAAGCAACTTCTCGAAAGTCTTGATTATAAATCCTTTAAGGAGAAGTGTTATAGGGCCGTGAATGCTTTTCAGCAAAATACCGATCGCATGTTGTTCCTGAAGTTGGGGTTCACACTTCATGCTTAAATTTCTCCATCGAAGTTTGTAATCCACTAAAGTCTCGTTCGGTTTATGGTGCTTCACCACTAGATCACCGATGTTGATGTGGTACCGAGCGCCGGCAAACCGCTTAATGAAGAGGTTTTCCAACTCTACAAGGGTTTTAACTGAACCATTAGGCAATTATGCGTACCAGTCGAAAACGATCCCTAACAAACTGCTAACGAACTAACGGAAGAGTAAAGCGTCACTCCCACCGGCATTACAGCAACTAGCATGAAAATGTGCGACATGCTGCCGGGGGTTTCCATTTCCATCAAAAGTCTTAAACAGAGGTGGTACGAAGCCTTTCGGGTATTGGACTGCATCAAACTCTTCGGGGTAAGGTCTACCCGTCTGAATAGATGCTCCACTCTTGGATTGTGCTAAAGCTTCTCTCACCTGCTGTTCTACCATGTTTTTAATGTCCTTTTCTGGAATCATACTCTGTGTAGAATCCTTCTTTGGTGGCTCATCTCTGTTGATGGATGTGATCTCTTTTCCTCCATCTGCAATATGGATGATCTCTGGTGGTGTTTCTTTCTGAGGTTGTACCTGACTTTGGAGAGTGGCTAAAGCAGCAGCCATCTCTTCCATCCTTTTAGCCATCTAGGAAATTGTGTCATCTCTTTCCCCAAGCTGTGCTCTCATCACTTCCGGTTCATCTCTTTCCGTAGCTGCCGGAGCACCTTGCGAAGCTGATGATACTCGTGTCTCAACCATATTGATCTCGGCATACTCTTCATCCATAAATTCTGATGAATCAACTTCATTTTCCAACTTTTCTCCTCTTTCCTTCGCTAACCGTCGGATATCCGTCCTTAGCTTTCCTATAGCATCCTCGAGGGGTCTCTTCCAGACAGTCTCGCGGTTGTCGTGTGACGGCTGTTGAACTTCTTTTTCGGGAGTTTCTTTTATTGCAGTAGCACTTTCTTCTGATTCAGGCTCTTTGACGAGGCTTTTATTCTCAGGACGTTATGTTGGTCTCGGCTCGGTAATAATAGGTCGCCACACCATCCTTCTTGCAGCAAAAGGCCTAGGACCGGACGGTCTGTCAGCTATATGCTGGTAGATGGTGTCCTCCCTAATATGATGGCCCGATACAACAACAGGTGAACTTGCTCTCATTTTCTTCCTTGGTTTCTCTATGGCAGTGACAGGTTCTACTAGCGGTCTGAGGCGGGATCTAGTTGGCACTCGTCCCATTCTTCTTAGGATTTCTGTCACGGGGTATATTTCTTTCTTTGCCAATTTTTCTATCACAGCTTGTAGCCGAGCAAATGGCGTAGTCTTAACCCTTTTTCTTTTGTAGTTACTATAGTATGCATGTCGGGGTAATGTAGCGGCAATCCTTCGGACGTCTTCTTCATCCGATGCAGCAGAGAAGGGGTGAAACCAACTTCCTTCCAACAGAGGTGTATACTCAGGCAGTTCAAAGATCTCTTCCAGGAAAGAAACTTCAGTAACCTTGGCTTTCTCAATCCTGGCTATCTTTCTGCTTCTATTTTTACTTTGAGTCCGAGTTAGGGGTGCAACTCTTGAACTGGACCCAATCTCGAAAATAGATGGTATTGTAGCAAAATCTGTACCCTCCACGGTGACAGGCTCATCACATGCTTGGATTTCCTTCCCCTTCAGTTTGGCAGAAGCCAGGGTAGGTGCAGAGATGATTAGACCGGTGTGGGTAGAGACAACAGTCCTCCTACGAATAACAGTACTTCTTTCGGCTGGAACCCTTTGCAGGGGAGGGAATTCTTGAGTCAACTTCAGGTTGAACTCAATTACGGGCTCCTCAGTTTCTGCCACTTTGTCCATTAGTGCGAAGAGAGTGACGTCAGCGAACTTAATATCTGTATTGTCGAATCCTTGTCCAAAACGGATGATCCCATTGTCATGCAGCTCATCCTTATAGATGGCGAAGTCCATTCCATTGGTGAAGGAGAAAATTAACTTTGGGGCAGTCATCTTCTGCAGTGTAAATTCCGAATGTCAGTCCTGAATTATACTTCCTCTCGTCACAAAACTTAGAACGAAAAAGAAAGAGTCTGAACACATTCTTGTTTATCTTGATGTATTTGTGATTTAAAAGAGTTTGTTTATTAAAGGGTTGTTTATTAGAAGATTTATTTGTTAGGAACAAAATGATTAAAGGTATAGAAAAGGTAAAGGACCCGAATCAGAATTGGAAAGGAAGAGAAAGTCTCCCAAAACTTCTCAACCCAAGGGACCGCTCCTAAGCTAACACCTATTGGGGGTCCACCCCACCTCAGAAAAGAGGTAAAAGGATTTCAGAACCTCTCTGTTTAGGGGTGTCTAAACAGTGGCTCCTAAATACGAGAGAAGTTGGCTATACCCGTTCAAGATAGAAATGGACGTGGTATGCCAACGGAAAGAATGGTAGTTTGCTCCACTAGGGACATGGATACACTACCGATTTATGAAAGCAAAACCATCTGATCAAAATGGAGAGAGGAACCAGTCCCCAGCGGAGTCGCCAGAAGTTGTGCGACATATTTTTAGGTTGAGTGTTGAGAAGGGGGTCGCCTACAAAAATTATCGGCGAACTTTAGATTTTAAATTTAATTTAAATATATATATATAATTTAGAAAGTAACTTTTGGTTTTGAAAAAAATTTTGAATTTAAAAAATTTTAAGATATGAAATTAAATCGATCTCACATCCCAAATAGTTTATATAAACGAACACCACACCACAAACCGTGTATCTATCTCGAAGGACAAACACACTACTTGATGATGGGGCTCGATTAAATAAACTAGAAGATTTGTGACATTCGTTTGGTCTGCGAACAAATTTTATAAGCCGACAAGTTCCCCTGCTTAATATAAAGAAATAAAGCAGGGTTTATATTACCTGGGTTCTTAAAGTTCCCTATAAGGGCAAGCCCTATAGTTAATTACATTTAAATGACGAGAATCATTTAAGAAAACTCTCGATAATGATCAGTAGTTTTTCTCTCAAGAATTTCAAAGTTTAAGGTTTCAAATGAATTGGATTTTGGAAATTTCAAAAGGGATTAGCTCAAATTCGGAACAGTTTATTTTAAGAGTCCAAAGGAAGAGAAGTAGCAGAAGTTGAGGATCCAAGAAGAATCTTGGCAACTTCTCAAACTAACCTATTGTTTGGCTTCAATTTGGGAATTTACTTAATGTTTAAATCTTGCCAATTTTAATTAATTAGGACTTATATTTGTATGACATAATCATACAAATAGCCTCAAAGATGTGAAGGTTTATGTCGTACCAAACAACTACCTCGGAATCCTAAGACCGGTTAGGGCTTAATTTACATAATATGATTATGAAAATGCCTAACAAAAAGTTGAGGATTTATGTTGCACTAGGCAAACTACCTTGAAATCCTATGGCTTGGTTATTTAAAACTAGGAAATTTTTTGCTGATGTAGACCCGAGTTTTGCTGAAAATGATGGTCGTGCTGCCCACTATGCTCCAAGCTCCTTGTTGTTGCAGAGGTTTAGTTTTAGAAGGTGAAAATTAGGAGATGAGAGAAATGTTTTGGTTTAGAAATCTTAAACTCCAAAAATTTTTAATATTTTAATTAAAACAAATCTTAAAGTTGTTTAAACAGAACCGATTAAGATCCCACGATTCCGTCATCCCGGCACCGTTATTTTCATCGAATTCACTTAGTCCATGAATTTGCTACTGAATAGTTCCACTTTATTAGCGTGAAACTCATGACACGGGTTACATCATCGAGATTCCGATCATTCTGACGTTTTAATTTAGTTGCAAGTGTTGTTGTTTGCGATTAAATTTTGAGTTGTTTATATTTAGAATGTTGTGGCGGTGAATTTTATCTTGTGGTGACTTTTAATTTAGTTTTGAGTTTTAGTTTTGTGACTATCCTAAAGGTTTCAGTTTTCATGCAACAATTTTTTTTAACATACAAGAAAAAGTATAGTGCAGTGCATGTAAGTAAATTGCAATAAAGTAAATTGCAATAAAATAAAAGCGTACCTGGAGGGTCATCCTGTCATCCCAAGCTGTACTTAAAACACATGTTAAGGCATTTAAATATTTCAACAAATACCTAGGTAAAGCTAAGGGAAGGTTATGGTTGTCTACCAAGATCATAATCCTATAACTAGTCATTTCCTATGACATCTAGGTTCTTGTGTTTTGTTTATGGATGATTTTCTTCACCAAAGAACAATTAAGTTCAATTGTTTTTCTAAAACATCTCATCATATTGCGAAAGTACTTAGGACGAGTCCTAAACATCTTTTCAATACTTTCGAGATTATTTTGAGTCCAAGTAAATTTAGTTGCACAGGTGAATTAATCATCCAGGAGTTTAATTAAGCTTTGTCTCTTGCTCAGTGAACTTAGGCATTTGATTACCTGATGAATGAAGTGACATCTCACTTAATACTCCATTTAAGAGTTATAATAATTAAAGCCTCTAGGGGCAAGTTGGTTTGTTGAGAATTTTAATCATTCTTAATTTGATGTTTGAGTTAATGGTTTAAAGTGATTTAGTTTAATTATGAGGTTTTAATTAATAATTTTAAGTTTGGAATAGTGTTCAAATTATTTTTGGTTTAAATCCTTATACTTTAAGTGATCTTAATATTTTAAATTAATCTTTGGTGTTTCAAATTAACTTAGATTATTCATATATCTTAATGTTTTGGTTTAGGTTACTTATGATATTTTAGGTTAATCTTGATTAGTTTGATTTTTTATATTCTTAATTATGAGTTGTCTTAATATTTCAAATTTGTTTTACTTTTATTATTGAGTGATGTTAATTTAATATAATTTAAATTTAATTTAATTGAATTTAACTTAATTTATTTTAATTTAATTTCAATATTTTTAATTTAATTTAATTTAATTGTTAAAATGTTAATTTAATTTAATTTTAATTTTAATTTAATTTTTACTTAATTTAATTTAATTTAATTTAAATTTAATTTAATGTAATTGTTAAACTACTTAATATTTTGAGCTTTCCTTTAATTTTAGGGTTATTTTTTTAATTTTTAATTTATTTAGTTTGGATTATCATTTTAATCTTAATTAAGAGTTAAATATTATTGAAGTGATTTATTTAGGGGTTTTTTTATTAAAGAATTAATATCCTCTCAAGTTATATCGCTATTTTTAATAATTCAAATTTTCATAATCTTCCAAAATTTAAATTGTTTAAATAATTAAAGTGTCATTTTTTGTTTATTAAAAGTATTAATAGGTTCCTACCCTTTTAATTTCCCAAAGTTTCAATCATCCAAGAAAGATAAAATAAAATATTTTACCCTCCATTTTAATTAAACCTAAAATTATAATAAAGGGGTTTAAATTCTTTAATTACCTTATGCCCTTTTAGGCTTATTTATTTCATAACTCACTAAATTGAGTTCAAATGAACTTGAAATTTTTATGTCACCTCACTCACATGTCAATTAAGACATTAGAGGAAAAAATGTGATTTTTCTGAATTTACTTTATTTATATAATTATTTTTAGTGAAAAATAAGGGATTTCAAGGAAAATTCAACAACATGACCAAAATAAGGTTTATGTCCTTAAAAAAACTATGGAATGTTCCTAATGATAAGAGGACCACTTGGACCAATTTTGGTGATTTTATAAATTATATTTTATTTATTATAATTATTTTAAATTTTGGAGTGTTAATTAATTATAAAATAAAATTAAAGTTGAAAAATGGATTTTATATTTTTCATAAATCTCTCTAACCTTCAAAGAAATAAATTTTACAATTTTTTTATTTTTCTTTTATTTATTGGAATTAATTTAGTGAAAAGGTTGGAAAATACATTTTTTAATATTAAAAATTGTTTTGAGCCTTTAAAATTCAATATCTTAACTTAGAGACTTAGGAAAAATATTTGGTTGGTTTCTAGGTGATTAGGATTCAAAATGTGACATTTTTATGATTTTTATTATTTTTGTGATTTTTATTATTTTTTAATTATTTAAATATCAAAAATATCATTAAAAATGAAAAATTTTAGAAAATTCCAATTTTAATTTTTATAGACTCCTCTGATATCAGAGAGCCCACAAAACTAATTTGGTAAATTTTTGAAATGTATTTTTGGAGTTATGAATTTTTTAAGTTTAATTTTGATCACGTGGCTTAATTAATTCATTTAGTGGGGCTAATCATTTCCAATTGACTTCAAATTTTTATGCAAGGTTCTCTGTATCTAAAGATCAATGGAGAATTGATTTCAAGTTATTTTGATGTGTGGTTAACCCTAATTAATTAAAATTCAATTTTGAGTATTTAGGCTAATTAGGGTTATTCTTAATGAATTAAGCCTAACCATAATTATCCTAGGTTCCTCTGGTCCTAAGAATGTTCCCCAAATTTTTCTAGAATTTATTGAGCAATATGCTAATTATTGGAATTAAAATATCAAAACAATGACATAAACTTGCAAAATACATAACTTGTCATAGGGAAAGCCTCTGACCTTGAAAAATTCAAGGAATGTTCCCAAGATCAGAGGCTTCAAATGCCCTATGGTCTCATTCCATGGTGAATTGTGTATGCAAATGGAGAATCAAAATACTCAAAACAATAAATAATTCATTAAAAATAAAATACTCATGAAATTAACACAAT
This sequence comes from Papilionanthe hookeriana x Papilionanthe teres, assembly GCA_022702705.1. Lineage (NCBI taxonomy): Eukaryota > Viridiplantae > Streptophyta > Magnoliopsida > Asparagales > Orchidaceae > Papilionanthe > Papilionanthe hookeriana x Papilionanthe teres. Next base: position 28,765,632 of record CM040425.1, read on the forward strand.
TCTTTTTCCACATTGTTCTCCTCTGTTCACTGAGCACGAGGGTTTTTATTTTATTTTTTTTATTTTTCTATGAAAACTTATAATTTTTTGAAGTTTATGTTCAAAAATAAACCAAAAATCCAATTTCCCTCTCAAACTATCGCTATCATGGGGGGCACGTGTCGCTCCGTGATTGGCTAGCGCGTTTCTGCTTATGGATGAAGCTCTCGTCCGACTGCATCTCGGTCGTCCGTGTGATACACATGTGATCGGACGGCTATTGCTCCTCTCTCCTAGTTCTATTCGCCCAAAACAGTCAACCTTCAAACCTTGATATCTCACTCGTTTCTCAACGAAATTGAGTGAGTTTTTTTTTAAAATGATCGTCTAATCAAGTAACACACATCTATATGGTGATGTTATACTCAAAGCATGTGAATATTTACAGAAATTTAAAATAAGCTCAGTTGGAGGAGAAAAAATTTGATACCTTTGTCCAAGAGGTGAGGCCTCAATTGGAATGGTTGGATTGAGCTTAGGAGTGCTTGGAGAAGATTTGGGAACAATTTGTCAGAGTTTCCCCAAGGTAATCTTTTGCATCTCTTCTCTTTGGCCATGAATGGAGCTTAAATAGAGGAGTTTAAGTTCAAATTGGTCAAAGCATGAGGTTGGGCTTGGTTCACCTTTCCATGGTCTGATTTGGGCTGAGAAAAGCTCCCTTGATTCAGCTTGTTTAGCGGGGAGAAGTCACAGTCCAAGTACAATTAGGCTTAAGCATGGGTTAGGGGAGACATGGGAGTGCTTAATTACTTTAAGGGAATCAAGAAAGAGGCTCCTCCTCTTGCCCAATATGGTATGGTCACATGAACACCACTCACATGGCTTACATAGGGCTTAAGGATGGCTTCGTGGCTAGCCTATGGCTTGTCCATGGCTTGGTCAATTTTCATGAAAAAAGGTTATTTGGAATTTTTTGAAAACTTTGGATTTTTTGATTGGTTTTGTCATGATGCTATTTAGGTTTAATCAAAATGATGGGTTTTGGACTTAGGGATGATTTAAATCATAGGGAATGATGAGGGAAAATTTCATGTGGGCTTTGGAATGAAATTTAGGCTTTTGAATTTTTTGGAAGTGGGCATTTAAAAAGGTTTATGGAGGTGGGCTTTTAGGTTTGAAAACAAATTGGTAGATGGAAATTTTGTAAAAGATTTGGTCAAACAAATGTTGGGTTTAGTTTAGGGATGTGTCATGAGTGATTTGGAACAAATTTGAAGTGATTTGAATTGAATTGGGTTTAATTTGGGTCTTTTTAGTAAAGGGGCCAAAGTGGGTCAAATTGGGCTAACTTGGTTTAAGGTTGGGCTAATGTTGGATTTGATATAAAATTAATGTTGAGAAATGTTTATGGGGTGTAACAAAGAGTTTTTAATTTTGGGATTTGGGCCTATTTGGGTTAGGTTTGGGTTTAGGCCAATTTAGGGGATTTTGACTTTGGGTTAGGTTTGGGTGGAGTTAAGGTTCAAATTTGGGGCAAATCTTGTTAGTGTTTTGTTTTTGGGGATATTATGAAGGTTTAGGAAAAGATTTGGGGCGAATTGGAGTTGAATTGGGTTGGTTTGGGCTAAGTTTAGGTCATGGGCCAAAATTGGGCTTTAAGCTTCAAATTGGAATTGGATCCAAATGTTAATCAATTTGGGCTTGGATTTGGTCTAAATTGATATTAGGGATATTGAATTGAAGTTTAGAATTGGATTGGATCAATATTGAGGTTAATTGGAGTGGTTTGGTTTGACATTGGGTTCACTTGGGTTAAAAATGGGTCAAATTGGGAGTTTTGGTAAACGTAGGTTAAATTGACAAAATTGGCTTATGGTTGAACAAAATGAAATTGGGAATATTTGGGATTTTTGGGAATTTTCTGGGAATTTTTGGAATTTATGGATTTTTGGTTAAAAAGGGGCATTTTGGGTATTTGGAGGGTATTGGGGGGTATTTTTGGAAATTTTGGTATATTTGGCTAAGGATGATCAATTTGAATGGTAGGAAATGTTTAGGATTGATTTTGAGGAATTTTGGATAATTTAGGCAATTTTGCAAATTTTGGGTAGTTTCAAAGGCATTTGGTAGGTTTGGTAGGTGTAGGGCCCCGGAGGTCAAAAATTAAAATTTTGGAAAAATGAAGATTGATCTAGTTTGAGTGGAATGGAATCACTTTGGTTGAGCCATGAAGCCGTATCAAGCCCATAAGAGCCATGAGAGGACTCATTTGAGGCATTCACAATGTTGTTCCTAACCCTCTTAGCCAAGGGCTTAGGGGTTGAGGACCATCCATATGAATTACCTCCATGAGTCAGGAAGTTAAGCTAGGTATGAATGATTTTAGGATTTGGAATGTGTGTGAAAGTATAATGTGTGCAGGTCAACCCTTACCAGACCAGGCCACCCAGGGTAGTCCTAAGGCCAAAGAGTTCTATAGGGAACTCATTTTTTAAACCTCCACATTTGATTTTAACCCTCCAAGTGACTTAGGGGTTTACAATCAAACTTATGGGGTTTGCAGGGAGTTAAGAGGTGTTTAAATTTCTATGTGGTGGGTTCCATTTCTAGTCCTCTAAGATAGTCAAAGGGAAAGCCTAAGGCTAGATCCTAAGTACTAAGGAGAGAGAAGAGAAAAGACCTCATCAAAAATGAGGTCAACACCCAGTTCAGAACTATATTTGTTTCTTCACATCTTTTTAGAACTTTGGAAATATTTTCCAAACAAGATTCAAAAGAAGTTCCAAAGACTGAAAAATCGTCCATAAATATTTCAATTCATTTGTCAATCAAATCACAAAATATTGACATCATACATCTTTGAAAAGTTGCAGGTGCATTACATAAACCGAAAGGCATTCTTCTAAACGCAAATGTTCCATAAGGACTTGTAAATGTTGTTTTCTCTTGGTCCTCAGGAGCGACAGGTAATTGGTGATAACCATAATATCCATCCAGAAAACAGAAATATGAGTTTCCAGCTAATTTATCAAGCATTTGATCCAAGAAAGGTAAAGGAAAATGATCCTTTCTAGTGGCGTCATTTAATTTCTGATAATCAATACAAATTCGTCATCCAGTAACTTGGCTTGTAGGAATTAGTTCATTTTTATCATTGACAATGACAGTTACTCCTCCTTTCTTCGGAACACAATGAATAGAACTTACCCATTAGCTATCTGAAATAGGATAAATAATTCCAACATCTAACCATTTTAAAATTTCTTTTTTAACAACCTCTTTCATGATAGGATTTAATCTTCTTTGTGGTTCAATAGTAAGTTTAAAATCTTCTTCCATTAAAATTCTATGCATACAGATGGAAGGGCTTATTCCTCTTATATCAGCAATAGTCCAACCAAAAGCTTTCTTATAATTCTTTAACACTCATATCAGTTTTTCTTCTTGATCAAAACTTAGTTTAGAAGAAATAATAACAGGTAAAGTTAATGAATTTCCCAGAAAAGCATACTTTAAATGTGCAGGTAACATTTTTAATTCCAGTTCAGGGGCTTTTTTAATTGAGGGTAAAAGTATAAAATTATGTGTTATGTCCAAAATTTCCCAGTTATCTTTAATATAATGAGTTCTTTTAAATAATTCTTCTTCTTTTAGTTCTTCATTTTGATCAGTTAATAATTCAATTTTTTCTTCAGAAATGACTTTACATCTTTCTTGATAATGTTTTTCAATTATATAATCAATAATATCCATTCGATAAGTATTTTTCTTTATCGGGTACTTCATTGATTTAAGAACATTGAATTTAATCTCTTGATCATTAACTCTCATGGTTAATTCTCCTTTTTGCACATCAATCATAGCTCGTCCAGTAGCTAGAAAAGGTCTCCCTAGAATAATTGATATTTCTTTATCTTTTTCCATATCAAGTACAATGAAATCCACAGAGAAAATAAATTTATCCACTTTAACAAGAACATCCTCTATAAATCCTTTAGGGTAGGTGATAGATCTATCAGCTAACTGAAGGGTTATAGTGGTGGGAGTAATCTCTCCTAAATTCAACCTTCGAAAAATAGAAAATGGCATGAGATTAATACTTGCTTCTAAATTACATAAAGCTTTTCCACAAAATTTTTCTCCAATAGCACAAGGTATAGTAAGACTTCCAGGATCTTTAAGTTTCTGAGGTAATTTCTTTTGAAATATTGAACTACATTCTTCACTTAATGCAACAGTTTCAAAAGCTTCAAATTTTTGTTTCTTACTTAATATATCCTTCATAAATTTTGCATAAGTTGGCATTTTTTCCAAAGCTTCAGCAAAAGGTATGTTAATGGTAAGTTTCTTAAAAATTTCAAAGAACTTAGAAAATTGATGATCAAGCTTCTACGGTTTTAGTCTTTGAGGAAAAGGTGATGGTGGTTTTTCAACTTCCACATTAATAGGAATAACAGTCTGATCTTGACTAGGAGAAGCGGTTTCTTTAGGTTTTTCAATCTCTTCAACCTCAATCTCATTTTCAATTTCATTCTGCATTCTTTCTTTTAATTCCTTTCCACTTCTAAGTTGCACAGCTTTAACATGTTCATGTTCTTTTCCAGCTTCTTTTGGATTGACTTCAACATTACAAGGAAGTGTTCCTGGAGGTCTGTAATTAATTAAATTAGCAATTTGTCCCATTTGATTCTCAATATTACGAATAGCAGTGTTTTGATTTTGTAATTGATTACTTAGTTGTAAAATTAATTCTTCTATAGATAACTTTTTTTATTATTAAATCCATGTGGTTTATAGTTTGAATTTACTTGATTGTTCCAATTTCCAGTTGGATGGGATTGCTTATTACCCCATTGTTGTTGTGAATTATTCTAATTAAAATTAGGGTGATTTTTCCATCCAGGATTATAATAATTGGAATAAGGGTTATTTTTACTAGCAATAGCTTGTAAAGTTTCAATAGTTTGAGAATCTTCAATATTAGCAGAGTTATTATGTGATATATTGATGGTAAAATTATCTAATTTCTTAAATATAGCAGCTACTTGTGAAGCTAAGATAGAAAAGGCTTCGTTATCATGAATACTTTCCATTCTTTTAGGATTAATCCTTTCATAAGGTCATTGAAAATTATTATTAGCCATTTCTTCAATTAAAGTATAAGCTTCTTCAAATGATTTAGCCATTAAAGAACGTCCAGCAACAGCTTCAATAATTGATTTAAGTGATCCAATTAGTCCGTTATAAAATGTTTGAATAATTAATCAATCAGGTAAAGCATGACGAGGACATTTTCCTACTAGTTCTTTAAATCTTTCCCAAGTTTCATAAATTCTCTCCCCGTCAAATTGACTAAATGAAGTAATATCATTTCTCAATTTAGCAGTTCTAAAAGGAGGAAAATATTTAGCAAGGAATTTTTGTGCCATTTCAGCCCATGTTTTAATAGAACTTGTTGCTAATGTGTTCAACCACATCTTTGCTTTATCTCTTAAAGAAAAAGGAAAGAGTCTAAGTCTAATAGCATCATCAGAAACATTGTTATATTTAAAGGTAGCACAAAGTTTTAAAAAACTAGCAAGGTGTGAATTTGGATCCTCATTTGGTGTTCCCCCAAATTGATTATTTTGAATAATTTGAATAATAGACGGTTTAAGCTCAAAAGAATTAGCATCTACAGTAGGTATTTGAATACTACTATGAAGTTCATCAACTGTAGGGTTAGCATAATCCCTTAATGGTTTGTAAACATTTTGTTCATTAATTTCAATTGGATTTTGTAAATTGTTATGTAAATTAGCCATCTCTTGATATTTTTGAATTTGTTTTCCTTTTTTAATTCTTCTAACAGCTCTTTCTAATTCAGAATCTAAAGGTAATAATCCTTCAGATCCAGAACTACGCATAAAAAGTAAATAGTAAATAGCAAGAAATAAAATTATTATTATTATTGTTTTTGTTTTTGTTGTTTTTGTTTTTTTTTATGTTTTTGTATTTTATATTTTTGACAATAAAAGAAATAAATAAAATAAAATATTTAAAATCCATAAATTTTGCCTCCCCGGCAATGGCGCCAAAAACTTGACCCTCGATCCGCAGCAATGCAGTAATTTATGCTATCAAAAATATGTTATAGTCAATATTTTGACTCAAATAATAATAGTGGCTAGTGTATATAAATATAATTTTATGAAAAATATTGTACACATTAGGGGTACTACGCAAGTATACGTATCGCTTCAAGTAATATAGGGCTTTAAATAAAGACCCCAGTATCGATCCCACGAGGAGGATTATATATTTTTTTAAAATATTTTGATTTTATTTTTATGTATTTCGTTTAAATTTAAAAAGTTAATATTTAATTTACTAGATGCAGAAATAAAGGAGTAATAAAGTAATGATTGATGTAAATAAAAATAAGCAAACAACTTTCTTCCTTTCAATTAATCCAAGACTTTTTAGATAATGTAATATTTGTGGAGAATATAAATTTATGGTATTGTGCCAAATAGAAGCATTCCTATTCTTTACCTTCGCAAGATAATATAAAGAACATTGGTTAATCTATAGATCAGGTCTGGATTTATTGTTAGTAGAATGGGATAATCTAGGCTCACACTACTAGATGCCCAAGGGTGGCTATGGTCGGCCCTACTAGTGACCCTTTCCTTCTCTATAAACCAAATTACAAGAATTTAGCCTATCACTCTAAAAACTTATCAATTCTACGCCTATTAAATAATATCTTCCTATTTATTTGCACTTCACCTTGAATAACCGCGCAAGGCCTTCGACTACTCAATGATTCATGTGATATCTACTAGTTAAGAATTCATCTCCTTCTAGGTCTCAAAACTCTTCAACAGATTTTAACAATTTAAATGACCAATTTAAATAGTAAATTAAGATCCGGTATTAATATCATCACAATGTTTAAAATATATACAGTTTTTTTAATTTTCCAACGAATTTTATATTATCTTATTTATCTTTTCATAATTGAAAGGAGAAAGTAAAGTAACTACTCAGAACACATTAAATTTAAACAACAAAACATATAAATAAAACTTTGAATCAAAATACAAATACTTATCTCAAGTGTTTCTTCAACTGAACCTCTGAATCTTTCTGACTCAAAAGTAAATAGACTTCAAAAGCACCGACTCTTCAAATACTCTTCACACAAAATCTAAAATAAACTCTCTAAATAATAAAAGAAACTATAAATATGGCCCTTAAAATATTTCTCTAATTTCTCTCTCTAAACGGAACTATGGGGCTAGGTTGGGCGTTGGTGGTTTTTGGTTGGGTTGTGGCGGTTTATGGGCGTTTTTGTCTGAAGGAGTAGCCTCCTATTTATAGGCTTCAAGAGTTGCCTTGAGGTACCTCTCCAAAATGTGTCCATGTTCAATGAATCTTCTAGAAGGTGTGTCTGTCTCCTAGGCGCCGGAATCTGGCACCTAGGCGTCGGACTCTGCGTCCAGTTCTTCGCACCTCTTCACTTTGGATCGCACCTCTTCGTGATCATAACCGTTTCCAAGCGTCCAAATACAATGTATCACATGTTCTATAATCCAGGAATAACTGCCAATCTTCTAGATGGTCCAATAACCGCTAACACCGTCAAAATAATCGTCTAAAAGTCGTAAAAAATCTTGCAGAATTCTGTATCGAACTGGCACTTAGGCGCTGAATTCTGGCGCCTAGGTGCCAGGCCAATTATTTTAACAATTTCACATTTTTGGCTCCATTTTTGCTCATTTTTGCTCCTTTTTCATCTTTTTTTCCTTCTTGGATATTTTTGCATCACCTACATCCAAAACACAAAAATAACTTTCATTAAAGCATAATATCCTTAAAAATTTGATAAAAATCAAGGCATAAAAATAGGTATTTTTTTCATGGATCAGAGATCTTCTTCTTTCTTTCAAAGAGAAAAAGCTAAGTATTGTGTTCTTCATTATCTTATGATTTTGTAAACACTTATTTTGTGGATTTGCTTTGAAATGAAGTTTTCCATTGTGTTTTTTTTGTGCTTTGTGATGTCTTTCCCTTATTCTTTCTTCTTAATTGGAAATAGTGACATGAGAAGATTATGTCATTATTTTCCTTCTACTTTTCTTTTGCAATGAGTAGGATTTGTATTTAAGATATTGGGATGCATGTTAGAAAATGTTTTAATTATAAATGTGATGGTTTTTACTTGCACTTCATCTACATTACTAAAAGAGCTTGTTGTAGTGTTAAAATTTATTGTAATTGCACTATGATCCGAGAGGGCGGTGTAATTCTCAACAAAGTGGAACCATATTCAAATTCCATGGATGGTGAAGTTCACAGGGCTTGAGTGCAAATAAATATGAAAATATACTTTGATGGGCGTAGAACTGGAGATTTTAGGGTGACATACGAAAATCTCCAATTTGGTCCTAGTGTTTGGAAACTAAAGTGAGAGTTAGCCTTCGGGCGAAGGGAAGTGGGAGCTCTAGAGTGAGAGCCAGTATCCTCCAAGCCTAACCATGGATTTGGGGACTAAAACTCGGATTAGCCAATGTTCTTTATGCACTCTGAAGAGGGTAAAGAATAAGATTATTCCTATTTGGCACATACAATATTTAACGCATCTCGTTCCTTTACACTATCTGATTCATTACTTGAGAATAATAGTTTTTATTATCTCAAAATTCTCCAAACAAATTTATCCAGTAAGGGTTATCTTTAGTATTAATATTTTCCTTTAGGAGTAGTTATTAGTTATTTTAAACTTACGATCTAAATTTAAGAGTAGTTGTTAAAAAAAAGACTTATATCGAACTTCCAAACTAAAGTTTAATAGTAGTAGACTAGAATTTGACTAAAAACCTCTTATCTCGCTTCCTTGTGGGATCGATAAACGGGACTCCACTAGAGTTCTTCATTACTTGAGCGATGCGTATACTTGCGTTTAAAGTTGTAACTTTACAAAATCATTATAAATATATAAATCTAGGTTCATAAATTCTTGCATATAAAAAATTCGCATCAAGTTTTTGGCGTCGTTGCTAGGGAAGTTTCGGTAAGAATTTTAAGAGAATTTAGTTGAAGTACTTTGGCTTAGAATTGGAAAACTTTAGTGTCCTAAAAGTTTCTTTTTTTGTGAAAATTGTATTTTGTATGAAAAAGTGTTAAAAAAATTGTTTGTGTGAAAAATAATTTGTTTGTGAAACGTTTTGTTGTGTTGAATATATTTTTCGTTTGATTTGTTTTATTGTTAATGTATTATTTGTTGTGTTGTGTATGCAAAATAAAGGATTTGTAGGACTTGTGCCTTATGGTCTCAAGTTAGAAAAATGGAAGAAAATAAAAAAACAGAAAGGACTTGAAAAACTAGAAATGAAAATGGAAAACATTCAAAATAATAACTTGGAAAATCATCATAAATCATTGAGGGATTATGTAAATCCAAAGATAGATGTAATTCACTAAAATATACAAAATCCTAACGTAGAAGCTGACTCGTTTAAACTAAATGCAGTGATTATCCAACTTGTGTAGAACAACCAGTTTGGGGTAACTCCTTCGGAGGATCCCTATTTACACTTATCTAATTTTCTAGAACTTTGTGCTACTTTTCATTATTACGTCATGTCAGAAGATGCTGTTAGGCTAAGGCATTTTTCTTTCTCACTACGGGATAAGGCTAAGATGTGGTTATACTCATTAGCACCTGATTCTATTAAAAATTGGGAGGAGTTAACTCAGAAATTTCTAGCAAAGTATTTTCCACCTTCAAGGACTACTAAACTTAGAAACAATATTATCTTATTTTGTCAATATGAAAGGGAATCAACATACAAAGCCTAGAAAAGATTTAAGGAACTCCTAAGAAAGTGTCCACATCATGCTATGCCAGATTGGTTAATCATTTAAATTTTTTATAATGGGTTAGTAGGATCCCTTGGGATCATTATTGTTGTTGTTGCTGGTGGTTCATTAATGTCAAAATCAATTGATAAAGCATATGTATTAATTGAAGAAATGACTACAAATGAATTTCAATGGCCCTTTGCAAAGGTAAATCCTAAAAAAGTAGCCAGTGTTTTATGATACATATGTGATTGCAATTCTTGCATCTCAGGTTGTTGTAATATCCAAGAAGTTGGATCAATTTGGAATGAACCAGACTCAGTTTACTCTTGTAAGTGAGGAAAGTTCATTAGGGCATATGATTGATTCTAACTTATCATATGAGACTTTAAATACCATAAGCAACCCGTATTCTAACTTTTACAACCCATGTTGGAAGAACCATCATAATTTTAACTGGAATCATACTACTGTGGTGGAAACCAACAATGGGAAAACAATCAAGCTAATCCTAATGGAATTTGGAATAGTTAGGGTAACACAAGCTATAGACCTTCATATCCACTGGACTCTAACAATGATCAACAATTTGAGGATAAGAATATGTCTATAGAAGAAGTGGTATTGCAAATTGGAAACCAGTTGCAAAGTCAAAATGATGTGATTTGAAACAAAGAGAATCAAGTGGGACAAATTGCTAATTCACTTAGCAATAGACCTCAAAGAACACTTCCTAGCAACACTGAGATTAAACTTAAAGAGAATAATAATGATCCACATGAGAGAAAATATGATTGTTTTTGGATGGATGAAATTTATTATCTAAGTAAATACCATTTCAAAAAAAATTTTGAGAGTAAGTTAACAGATGAGATCGAAATGGATTTTCATAATGAGTTGAAAATGTTATCTAAAAAAGACTGTATGTATGTTCAGGAGAGGTGTAAAATGATGGACGCTACCAAAAATAGTGAATTTTAATTCCATTTGTTGAAAAATATCATGAACTTAAGATGGATGTACCCCGTACAATTTTAAAGCCTACAAATTTAGGGAATTCATCTACACTACCAGTCTTTATATCTTTAGATTCGACTTAATCACAAGAAAAATTTGAATTGAATGATAAACAAGATAAAGATATCAAACTAAGACTTGGAAGAGAATTTAATGATATAATTCAAAAGAACTTTGAGTTGAGAAAAGAGGATAAGATTATTGAAAGACCATTGAAAGAAATTCCTATGAAATTAGAAAAACTTATTTCCTTAACTAAGATAGATATAGAAAGACTGCCACCATCATTTAATAATTATCAATGGGAAGAATTGGAAGATAACTTGAAAGAAAGGAGTAACATAGAAGATTTTGATCCTGAATCTAAATTATCTAGAGAGAATTCGATCCAAAATTTGGGAGATCTTGAATTATCTTATAAAGATTAATTTCTTATAAATTTAAAGGATGACATTAATACGAAAATTAAGAAAATCAATAGAAGAATATTGGATCTAGAAAGAAATATGAGGAACAATGATATGAATCAATCTGAAAAGGAAGAGCTGAATGAAAAATTAAAATTTGAGGATTTTGTAGGAATCCCTAGATCTGAAAAGGATTGGAAGATTGATCGAGGATTACTTAAATGGAATTTTGATCTAGGAGGAATCATTTGTCTGGCCCACGACGTTAATCCAAGCACTTTATGGGAGGCAACCCATAGTTATCAGTGTACTTTAATTTAATATGCTTGAGAGTCATGATTGTTAGTGTTGTAATGTATTTGCCTTATTGTAGATTAATAAGTTTAATTGTTGTTGGTAGATGTTTGGATTGTTAGTAGTTTGATTTGATCTTTGTGTGTCATGGAGGAGGTGATTCTTTAACTTTTTATTATGGTTAGACTTGCATGTTCTCTTGTAATAGTTGGATTGACGAGTCCACTATGACTCAGGTCTTACTCAAACTTGAGTTTTACAAGAGATATGATGAATTTGAGCAGTGATAAATCCATCTTAATTTTGTTACTTCCTTTCTCTAACTTTCTTTTCATTTGGCAGGAGTCGTGAACATATATGATGAATAACATTAAAATGATCTTACACTACGATTTATAACTATTAGAGGTGCTTAATTAAGGGGATTAGATGATGTCTGAGGTTGGTGCACGTGAACCAATATACCAGGGATAATTTTATCTATTGGATTATAATCTAAAAAATCATTTAAAAAGTAACTGATTTATTAGTGTAGTGATTCTGTTTGAAATTAGAGGTAAGTAGTGAGATGTGATGAGTTAAAGGATAAATTGACCTCATTTATTATGTGTGTTTGTGTTTGTGTTACAACTTTATATAAGACTTGAAGAACATTTTTTATATTCCCTTGCTAATACCTGCTATGCTAATTAAACTTTTATTTAGTGAATTTGATTCTGGCATGTTTAGTTTAGATTTACTTTCTGCTGCATATTGTTCTATCTTGATGAATAATTGAAGATGTTTTTTATAGACATTTGTGGTAGATAGAATTTCTAAACTATTTTTCTTCCTGCTTATATTTTCTATACTAAATGTTATATATGTTAAAAATTAAGTTTGGGGTAGGAAGAAAAATAAAATTTTAAAGTGAGAATACTTCCTTTTAGTGTAATTTTATTTCAAGCATGTTTTATGCTAGATTTACTTTCTTCTACAGTCATTTTATCCTGATTATACATGTATATGAATTTGATATAATGTTGTAGTTGCTAGTAAATTCAATTATTTTTTTCTTCGTGCTACATTTTATGGAATTAATTGCAAAATAATTTAAAATATAAGTTTGGGGGAGAGAAATAATTAACTATTAGTTGTTCTCATTTAAAAGTATTTTCAAAATTATTAACATGATTTTCTGTGCAAGAGCTCAATTTCATATAACTGTATTTTAATTTATTTGAGTACTTTAGTGGACTTGAATGAAAGTTTTTGGTAATGAAAAGTAATTTTGTAGGATAAAATATTTGGTATAAGAGAATAGGACTATAGTCAGTTATTCAAAGTAAGAAACACTGTATGTTTAAAATATTAAGTATCTTAAAACTTTATGTGAAAGTAAAGGATTGGGACTCTAGCATGAATCAATAATAAGCTAATGAAATGCTTATAAGGTAAAGGATCGTGGTAAATTTCAAAGTTAGGGTGAGAAAGGTGAAGTTCAAAATTATTAAAGGCTGTCCAGATATAGTAATCCTCAATTGAAAAAGCAAAAGCAAATTAAAAAAAAAAGAAAAAAATAAGAGAAAGAAAAGAAAAAAAGAAGAAAAAGAAAAGAAAAGTTAGGAGAAGCTTGAGGAGATGCCTAATAAAAAATTAGCTTCACTTGGATCTACCTAAAGGGAAGAACTTAATTACTTTCCTAAACTTATATGTATGGATTAGCATATTTACTAGTAGTGTTCTCATTAACTTCTTTTCATGTTATCCTTTTAAGTGCCTTAATAGGACAATCTACAGTTATTTTTGAAATGAATAGAAGCCTATAACTCTTAGACTTGATGACTAGATAGTCTTATACCTGCAGAATTTACTTGAATTATTCAAAGATCTTTCTGAAAATTTTACTATTGTATTTATCAAAGTCAAAATCATGGTATTCCAGAAAGAAAGTTCATTGCAGTGGATCATTATTTTATGTATTATCTATATTACTTGAGGTCAAGTAATAGTTAAGTTTGGGGGATCTTGATCCACTGAAAATTTGATAGTTTTTATTGTCAATTTCATACATATTTTTAATGATATTGCACTATAAATGAAGGTACTTTGTAAGTTTTTTTTCTAGGTACAAGATATGGCTTTTGGAGAAAAGGAAATGAAAATGGTGCAAATTGGAGCAAAAACAAGCAAGAAAGCAACTTTTGGTCTGGCACATTTTGATAAGTCTTTCATTACTTAATTTATTTTGCACTTATTGCATAATTTTGAATGATATTACACTTTAAAGACAGGTTGTTTTATGTTTATTTTATAGGGCTATCTGTTAGGAATGCAACACGACTGAAATTGTGCGAATCAGAGCTGAAACGGAGCCAAAAAAAACAAAATAATGGAGCTGCGCAGTACTAGCGTGGTCCGGCGCCCTATCTAGCAGCGAACCGTGCCAGAAGACAGAGAACGATAAGAAAAGAGTGGAAAATACCGCCGAACGACGCCCAAACAGTGTCGAACCGCGCCAGCAGTGATTATGGGCCATATACATCAAATTTGGACACTTTTTGTAAGGTTTCTTCAAGCACCTCTTGGGAAATTCGTCCCTAAACTATTTTAAAGCGAATTTAAAGCCAAAAAATAATGGTAGATGTTAGTAAAAATGTGGAGAATGTTGAGAGATCTTAAAATAGGAGTATAAATGTAGATTTCTACTTTTTTGGAGAGATTGGTGAGGGGATTTAGAGAGAATCTATAAGGGTTGGTACTAGCATTGCATGGATCAACGAGAAACTTTGTGGGAGAGATCTTCTTTCTTCCAAGAGGAAAAAACTAGGTATCGTGTTCTTCATTATCTTATGATTTTGTAAACACTTATTTTGTGAATTTGCTTTGAAATGAAGTTTTCTGTTGTGTTTTTTTATGCTTTGTGATGTCTTTCCCTTATTCTTTCTTCTTAATTGGAAATAGTGACATGAGAAGATTATAGCGTTATTTTTCTTCTACTTTCTTTTACAATGAGTAGGTTCATGTTTAGGATATTGGGATGCATGTTAGAAAATTTTTTAATTATAAATGTGATGGTTTTTACTTGTACTTCGTTTACATTACAAAAAGAGCTCGCTATAGTGTTAAAATTCGTTGTAATTACACTATGATCTGAGAGGGCGGTGTAATTCTCAACAAAGTGGAACCACATTCTAATTCCATGGATGGTGAAGTTCATGGGGGGTTGAGTGCAAATAAATAGGGAAATATACTTTGATAAGCGTAGAACTGGAGATTTTAGGGTGACAGACTAAAATCCCCAATTTGGTACTAGTGTTTGAAAACTAAAGCGAGAGTTAGCCTTGAGGCGAAGGGAAGTAGGAGCTCTGGAGTGAGAGCCAGTATCCTCCTAGCCTAACTACGGATTTGGGGACTAAACTTAGGATTAGCTAATGATCTTTATGCACTCGAAAGAGGGTAAAGAATAGGATTGTTCCTATTTGGCATATACAATATTTAATGCATCTCATTCCTTTACATTATTTAATTCATTACTTGAGAATAGTAGTTTTTATAATCTCAAAATTCCCCAAACCAAATTATCCATAAAGGGTTATCTTTAGTATTAATAGTTTCCTTTAAGAGTAGTTATTAGTTATTTTAAAATTAAGATTTACCTTTAAGAGTAGTTGTTAGAAAAATAACTTATATAGACCTTCCAAACTAAAGTCTAATAGTAGTAGACTAAAATTTGACTAAGAACCTCTTATCTCGCTTCCCTGTGGGATCGATAAACTGGACTCCACTAGAGCCCTGTATTACTTGAGCGATACGTATACTTGCATTTGAAATTGTGACTTTACAAAATCATTATAAATATATAAATCTGGGTTCATAAATTCTTGTATATAAAAAAGTCACATCATTAATCCAAATTTGCTTTAAGTTAATTTGGGATAGGTCGAGTAGTTTGGATTGGTCCTGGTTTTGGTTTAAGTTATTTTGGGTTAGCCAGAGTTGCGTTGGGTTGGCTCGAGTTTGGTTTAAGTTGACTTGGGTTAACCCTAGTTAGATCGAGTTGACCCAAGCTTGATTTAAGTTGACTTGGGTTAACCCGAGTTAGGTCGGATAGACCATGATTTGGTTTAAGCTGATTTAGGTTAACCTAGTTAGGTCGGGTTGACCCAAATTTAGATTAGGTTGACTTGGCATAACCCAGATTATGTTGTTTTATCTCAAGATTTGGTTTAAGTTGTATTGGATTAACCTGAGTTAGTTCCAGTTGACCCACGTTTGTTTTAAGTTGATCTGGGTTGGCCTGAGTTTGGTCAAGTTGACCCAAGTTAGATTTTAATTGATTTAGTAGCCTGAGTTGGGTTGGTTTAGCGCAGGTTTTTTTAGGTTGATTGGGTTAACTCGAGTTAGGTTAGGTTGACCCAGGTTCGTTTTAAGTTGATTTGAGTTCACTCGAGTTAGGTTGGGTCAGCCCAAGTTTCAAATTTTGATTGAGTCAAGTCTAGGCTGAACCTGACTTGAGCTAGGATTCGGAGTTTAAGGCTATAATTAGGTTGAATTAGGCCTAAATTGGATTAGGCCTAGGCTAAATTTATGGTATGGTGTGTGTCAGGTATAGGTTAGGTTAGACCTAAATTAAGTCTTAATTTAGTTAGGTCTAACTAAAGTTAGGACTATAATAGTTTTAAAATTTGAGTTAAATTAAGTCAAGTCTAGGTTGATTTAGACCTAGTCTAGGTTTTGGGGTTAGCTTTTGTTGAGTTAGATCTATGTTGGGTTATACCTAACTCAAGTTAGAGTTAAAGTTTGAATTAGGCTAGGTCTAGGTTGGGTAAGACCAAGATTGAATTTAAATTTGTGTTTAATTTAAATTAGGTCTAAGATGAGTTCAAATTGAATCTAGACTGAGTCAGGTCTAAGTTGGGCTAGACCTAAGTCGAGTTCCGATTTGAATTTATTTTGAGTTAGGTCTAGGTTGAGTCTGGGCTTAAGTTGAGTATGACATCACTTAGGTTGTACTAGGCTTAGGTGGAGTCAGACTTAGACTGAAATAAAGAAATAAATGAGTTAGGTTAGGTCTAATCTGAGTTAACCTAGGTCGAACTTAAAGTGGGTTCATTAAGGAGTTTCCATAATTATGAGCTTAGCCTCTTAATGTTTTCTTTAGGAAGTGGTCCTAATTTTTTATGCTTAACGTAGTATTAGGAGAAATTTTAGGCTAAATTACAAAATCTTCAACTTTACACAAATGTCCCTAATTTCTAGTTTCATTTTTAAATTTTTACAGGTGAAAGTAGCCATTTTAATGCTTAGAATTACAGCCCTAAATTTTCTTTTTAATTTCCATTATGATTTATGTTTTTCTGATATTTATTTTATTTTTACAATTAATCTTCAATATAATTATTTTGATAGGAAATTATGCATTTTGATGTTAGGGAGGTCCTCTGACTTTGAAAATATCAAAGGACATTCTTAATGATAGAGAGCACAATCCATGAAAATTTCATTTTTTTATGTTTTGTATTTAAATTTTTATAATTAAAGTACCTTCAAATGCATTTAATTAATTAAAAATTAAATATAATTTGATTAATTTTTTTATTTTTATTATTTTCTCCTATGTTCACTGAGTTCAAAGGTATTTTATTTTAATTTTATGATTTTTCTTTGTAAACTTATGAATTTTTAAAGTTGGAATGTGTTTTCTGGATTTATTTAATTTAAAAATCCTAATTTCTTCACTTAAACCATGTGGCGCCTCATCTGTTTTGTACGCGACAAGCTCATGTGCGGCTTTTTCTGATTGATGGTGCTTTACACGCAAGCACTGAGGTGGGATCGATCTGATCTCTTATTCCCCTGCAGTTTCGCCGTTCAAGTTGATCTCTATCATCTGTTCCGAGTACATGGAAACAAATGGATCTGTTCATCATCCCCACATGACAGAGGACCAAGAACTGTTCGCAATCAGACTCGAAGATCTTGCTCTATACCCAACTAAATCGCATGGGGTTTGATCCTATAGCTTCATCTAAGTGATACAAATTTGTTTATATAGTTATCTGGACATGTATTAATCAATTTTTTCATAAAAGACAAAATCGAGAACCATTTTAGGAAATTCAAGTCATTAACTTTTCTGAAGCAGTGAGACCTCAAATGGGCTTAATAAAGACAATCACCTTGATGTCACGAAGCTTCCCCTTGCTTCAATTTGCTCTGAAATCGGTCCTAGCTATGAGCTAGACCAAATGGTGGCTCAGGTTGGTGTTGAAGTAGGTTAGCTAGTGCGGGAAGATCAAATTTTGATTGGGGGAGATGTTTTAGAACCTTGTAAAGCTACTTCGAGATTTAGATTGAAGTTTGGATGAAGTTGATGTCAAGGCCATGAAACAACATTGATTTCAATGGTGAAATTAGGAGATGGCTTGAAAATGATGGGGATAAGCCGCTCTGGTCTGTGGGAGAGTTATTGATGTTGGTAGCAAGGAGCTTAAGTGACTGTCTAGGTAGCTCAGTGTGTGTGTGGAGTTTTCGGGCTTACCTCCTTAAATAGCCATCGGAGGCAGGAGGCTCTGGTGTGCTTGGGAGAGCTTGGTGGTTCCTTAGAGAATGTGCTGAGGATTACAAGAGGCATTTGGGCAAAGGTAAAGCACTTTCACCATTTTTGATGCCTTGAGCATTATGACTCCAATGGAGGTGAAGGTGGAATGGAAGGGGAGCTTAGAATGATTAGAGGAGCTTTTGGTGCGATTGTTGGGCTCAGCCATGGTCTGGTCTGACCAACCCATCAAATGATTTGGGTAGGTTGGACCTAGGTGCCATGTGGTAACCCCTTTGGTTAAGTGTGCATGATTTTTCCTATTATTTTTGTTTTATATTTAATTTTTTTAATTATTTTTTTTTATTTGGGTTTTGGTGTCATTGTGGGTTATTTAGTCATGTGCATCTGTTGTGTGTCATGGTTGACCCGTGTGGAGTGGGCTATGAGGAATGGGTCATGGGTTCCTTCATAATATATTGGGCATTTGTAATTAAACTTATCATAAATTTCTTTTAGTTCTAACCCAAAGGATTAGGGCTAATGGGCATTCATAATTAGCCTGATCAAATAATTAGGTTAATGATCCACTTAAAAGTACATATTTTTATGCCTTATTTATGATTAAATTTTTAAGGATATTATGCTTTAATGAAAGGTATTTTTATGTTTTTGGATATAAGTGATGAAAAAAAGAGTTCAAGAAGGAAAAAGGAGCAAAAAGGAGCAAAAATAGTGCTAAAATGCAAAGTTACCAAAATTATAGGTCTGGCGCCTAGGCGCCATAATCCGGGGCCGAAGCGCTAGTTCAATACTGAAGCAGATAAAATTTTTGACAACTTTGGGCAGTTATTTTGACAGTGTTAAGTGGTTATCAGACCTTCTAGAAGACTGGAAGTTACTCCTGATACATAGAACATGTGATACAATGCATCTGGACACAGGAAAATGATTTTAATCGCGAAGAGGTGTGATCCAAAGTGAAGAGGTGCGAAGACCTGGTCACGGAGTCTGGCACCTATGCACCAGATCCCGGCGCCTAGGCGCCACAGTTACTTTCTAGAAGATTTATTGAATTTGGACGAATTTTTAAGAGGTGCCTTAAGCAACCCCTGGTCATTTTCGAAGCCCTATAAATAATATACATTTCTACAGAGAACATGCCCCTCCCCTAAATCTCCAGCTTCCGAAGATAGTTTTAGAGAGTCACCATATATTCTTCTTAAGTATTTAGTGAGTTTATTTTAGTTATTTTGAGTGTTACTACTCAATTCCTTGAGTAGTAAGTGAGAGTTTGTAAGTGTTGGTGTTGTTGAAGTCTTGTGCTTTGCATTGGAGTCAGTAGGAGTCAAAGGATCATTTGAAAGAACATTCCAGATAAGTTTTTGTAATTTGTTTCAAAGTTTTATAAATATGTTTTGTTGTGTGAATTCAATGTGTTATGAGTAGTTACTTTTCTTTCTCCTTTCAACCATGAAAAGATAATAAGATAATTTGATTTCGTTGGAGAAATTAACTTAATTTTAAAAATTATTGCAATGATATTCATACCTGATCTTAATTTACTTCTTAAACTGGTCATTTAAATTGTTAAAACCTACTGAAGAATTCTGAGACCTATCCGAAGATGAGTTCTTAACTAGTAGATATCACATAAATCCTTAGGTAATCGAAAGCCATGTGCGGGTTATTCAAGGTGAAGTGCAAATAAATAGGAAAATATTATTTATTGGGCGTAGAATTAATTACTTTTTAGAGTGACAAACTAAATTCTATAAATTTGGTTTATAGAAAGGGAACGGATCACTAGTAGGGCCGACCATAGCCACCCTTGGACATCTAGAAGTGTGAACCTAGATTAACCCATTCTACTAATAATACATCATGAACCAATCTATAGATTAGCCAATGTTCTTTATACTATCAAGTGAAGGTAAAGATTAAGATTGCTTCTATTTGGCACAATATCATAATTGTAAGTTCTCCACGAATGATAGTTTTTCTGAAAAATCTTGGATTAGTTGAAAAAGAAAAAGTTGTTTTATTTATACTTATATTAACATTTACTTTATTGCTGCTTTATTTACATCTAGTAGAAATTTCATTAAACTTAAAATCTGAATTTTGAAAAGAAATAAAAAAATATAATTTCTTTTAATTTGAAAATCTATTAATTTCTTAAATTAAACTTCCCTGTGGGATCAATAACTATGACTCTAATAGAGCCTTGTATTACTTGAAATGATACGTATACTTACGTTTGAAATTTTGAATTTACGAAATCATTATAAATATATAAATCTAGGTTCATAAATTCAAGCAAAAAAGTAGTCGCATATCAAGTTTTTGGCGTCCTTGTCGGGGAAGTGAAAGAAAATTTTTAGATTTTTCAAATTAAAAATATTTTATATAAACATTTATTTATTTAAAAATACAAAAATATTTACAAAAACAAAAATACCAAAAAGATTTTATTTTATTTTATTTTATTTTATTTTATTTTATTTTATTTTCAAATCTTTTTATTTAATTTTTAAGCGTAGTTCTGATCTGAAGGATTATTACCTTTTGATTCTGAATTAGAAAGAACTGTTAAAAGAATTAGAAAAGGAAAACAAATTCAAAAATATCAAGAAATGGCTAACTTACATAACAATAATGAAAATCCAATAGAAATTAATGAACAAAATGTTTATAAACCATTAAGTTATTATGTAAACCCTATAGTTGATGAACTTCATATTAGTACTCAAATGCCTACTGTAGATGCTAATTCTTTTAAGCTTAAACCTTATATTATTCAATGGTTCAAAATAATCAATTTGGAGAAGCACAAAATAAGGATCCAAACTTACACCTTGCTAGTTTCTTAGAACTTTGTGATACCTTTAAATATAATAATGTTTCTGATGATGCTATTAAGCTTAGACTCTTTCCTTTTTCCTTAAAAGATAAAGCAAAGATGTGGTCGAACTCATTAGCAATCGATTCTATTAAAACTTGAGCGGATATGACACAAAAATTCCTTACTAAATATTTTCCTCCTTCTAAAACTGTTAAATTAAGAAATGATATTACTACATTTATGCAATTTGATGGAGAGACAATTTATGAAACATGGGAAAGTTTTAAAGAACTATTAAGAAAATATCCTCATCATGCTTTACCAGATTGGTTAATTATTCAAAAATTTTATAACAGACTTATTGGATCACTTAGATCTATTATAGATGCTGCTGGTGGTGGTTCTTTAATGGCTAAAACATTTGATGAAACTTACACTTTAATTGAAGAAATAGCTAACAATAATTTTCAATGGCCTTCTGAAAGGGTTAATCTTAAAAAAGTGGCAAATATTCAAGATAATGAAGCCTTTTCTATTTTAGCTTCACAAGTAGCTGCGATATCTAAGAAATTGGATAATTTTGTTATTAACGTATTGCATGTAAGTAATGATAATTCTGTAAATATTGATGATTCTCAAACAATGGAGACATTGCAAGCTATTGCTAGTAAAAATAACCCGTATTCAAATTATTATAGTCCAGATTGGAAAAATCATCCTAAATTTAATTGGAATAATGGACATCAACAATGGGGTAATAATCAAGTTAATCCAACCGGGAATTGGAACAATCAAGGAAGTTCAAACTTTAGACCAACTTATCCACTGGGTTTTAAAAATCAACAAAAAAAGTTATCTTTAGAAGAATTGATCTTGCAACTAGGTAATCAGTTACAAAGTCAAAACACTGCTATTCGAAATATTGAGAATCAGATGGGACAAATTGCTATTTTAATTAATTACAGACCTCAAGGAACACTTCCTAGCAACGTCGAAATTAATCCAAAAGAAATTGGAAAGGTCATGAACAAGTAAAAGCTATACAACTTAGAAGTGGAAAGGAATTAAAAGAGAAAATTCAGAATGAAATTGAAAAAGAGAGAGGTTGAAGAGATTGAAAAACCTAAACAAACTCTTTCTCCAAGTAAAGATCAGACTGTAATTCCTATTGAAGTGGAAGTTGAAAGAACACTGATCACTAGAAAATATATTAAGAATTTCATACCAATTTTATATGAAATTGCACTTTAAAGAAAGGTATTTTCTTTATTTTATTGCAGGAATGAAGATTTATAAGTAATGAAAGCAAAAAGCACAAAAGAAGCGGATTTGGAGCAAAAAGGACTCAATTTGATGAAAATTGAACTGTTCCGCCGATTGCGAGGAAAAGGCCGCCGACGGCGAGTTTTTCCCGAAAGTTTTGAATATATTATAAGGAACTCACCGACGACGAGTTCGAGGCCGCCGACAGCGAGATCGGCGTGGTTTATCCATCTTCTAGAAGCCTGCTGACGGCGAGATCGACCCCGCCGATGGTGAGACAGTTGAATTGAGCCAGATACGTTGAACCTGGATGCTTTTTGAAGAGGTGCTTAAGCAACCTTTGAAGATTTGACTCATTTTATAAATAGAGATGAATTTTAGTCAGTTGTGTGTCATTTGAGTGTTAATTAAGTGTCATTCTAGAGTCTTTTAGTTTCTATATAGATTGTTTAAGTGTGTTTAGCGTCTTGGTGAGTTTAATTAAGTGTGTTGTACTAGAAGGAAGAGTCAAAGGAACTTCAAGGAGTCTGCTTGGGGAGAAGAATTGAGATAAGTATATTTGTTTATTGTTTGTTAACTTTAATGAAATCCATGCTTTGTGTTATTTCTCCCATACTTTCTGAGTAGTTTCCTTAGTCTTTTTCCTTGTTGTTGACATTATGTGAAGTGATGAATCAAAGTAACTGTGCCTAAAATTATTAAATATTGTGATAATCTTTTACTTAAAACTTAATTTACTTTCAATTTGGTCAATTGATTTGTTAACATATGTTGAATTATCAACTATAGTAAAGATTACATCCAAGATTCAGGGAAGTCAAAAGTCTTGGAAGGAGGGTGCAAATAAATGGGGAAATATTAACTATCGTGCGTAGAATTGGACATTTTAGTGTGACAGACTAAAATATTCAATTCGGTCCTATTGTTTGAGAGCTGAAGTGTAGATGTTAGCCCTCAGGCGAGGGGAACGTGGGAGCTCTGAAGTGGCAGCCGGTATCCTCCCAGTCTAGCCGCAGATTCAGTAATCAAACATAGGACTAGTCAATATTCTTTGCACCTTGACTAAAGGGTAAAGAATAGGAATGCTCCTATTTGGCACAATACAAACTCTAAACTACTTTAATTCATCATTCACTTAATTCTCTCAACAAGGAGAAAGATGCTTTTCTAAATTAGAATCTTACATTTAAACCTTTTTGAGCAATAGTTTTAGTATAAGTGTTCTTAATTTCCGTATACTAGATTAGTAAGTAAATCTACTTTAATTTGTCTTTGAAATTCTCTAACTTCCCCATGGGATCGATATCTAGGACTCCATTAGAGCCCTATATTACTTGATAACGATATGTATACTTGCGTAGTATCCACAATATAAATCATAAATTCCATAACAGAATCATCAGTATATATATATTCAGTGCGGGATCAAGTTTTTGGTGCCGTTGCTAATTTTCATATCATAGTTGTAAGTATAAATATCAAAAAGTGGATCAAGTTTTTGGCGCCGTTGCCAGGGAAGTAAAGTAATTATTAAGGTAATTAATAGAATTATTAAAATAATTACTAGAGTAACGGACTATTTTAAATATTACTTAAAAATTGTATGCGTAAATTTGGAAACGAAAATTTAATACCTTACGATTCAGAATTAGAGCGCACAATTAAAAGAATTAGAAAACAAAAGAGAGAAATTATAAATTTAACACAAATGGCAAATAATCCAGAAATTGAAAATATAAACCAACAAAGACCATTAAGAGATTATGCCAACCCTACATTAGATAAAATTCACCTAACTATTCAAAACCCTGATGTAGCTGCTAACTCATTCGAACTTAAACCTGCAATTATCCAAATGGTACAGAATAATCAATTTAGTGGTTCACCTAATGAAGATCCTAATTTACATCTTGCTAGTTTTTTAGAACTATGTGCTACTTTTAAATATGAAGGAGTATATAATGATGCTATTAGACTTAGGCTTTTTCCCTTTTTCTTTAAGGGATAAGGCTAAGATGTGGTTAAATTCATTAGCACCTGGATCTATTAAAACTTAGGGAGAATTATTACAAAAATTTCTATCCAAATATTTTCCTCCTTCGAAAACTGCAAAACTTAGAAATGATATAACATCTTTTGGTCAGTTTGATGGAGAATCCATATATGAAGCTTGGGAGAGATTTAATGAACTTCTTAGGAAATGCCCACATCATGCATTAACAGATTGGTTAACTATACAAACTTTTTACAATGGATTAGTAGGATCTCTTAGATCAATCATTGATGCTGCTACTGGAGGTTCATTAATGTCAAAACCATTTGATGAAGCCTATGTGTTAATCGAAGAAATGGCTAATAATAATTTTCAATGGCCTGTTGAAAGGATAAACCCTAAAAAAATAGGAGTGTTCATGAAAATGATGCAATATCTATGCTAGCTTCTCAAATTGCTGCTATATCAAAGAAATTAGATCATTTTGGAATGAATTACTCTCCTACTATATTAGAAGAAAACTCATCTGGATAAATTATAGATTCTCAATCTCCTTATGAAACTATAAATGCTATTAATAATAGATCATATAATCCTTATGCGAATTATTATAATCCTGGTTGGAAGAATCATCCAAATTTTAATTGGAATAACAATACAGCTAATCAACAATGGATGAACAACTCTATAGGAAATCCACCTAATCAAGGAAATAAGTATTATAAACCTTCTTATCCACCTAGATTTAATAACACTCAATTTAAAGATAAGAAGTTATCTATAGAAGAATTAATATTAAGTATGGGTCAGCACTTGCAAAATCAAGGAAATCAATTACAAATTCAAGGAAATCAATTACAAAATCAAGGAACAGCAATTAAAAATATTGAAACTCAACTTGGACATATCGCTACCGTGCTTAACAATAGAATTCCTAGAACTTTTCCGAGTAATGTGGAAATAAATCCTAAAGATCAAGGAAAAGAACAAATTAAAGCGATACAATTACGAAGTGGAAAAGAGTTAGAAACTAAAATTCAGAAAGAAACAGAAAGTAAAAATGAGGAAGTGGAAATCGAAAAAGAAAAGGATCAACAAGATCAAAACTTAGAATATCCATTGATCCCTATGAAAATATCTATAGAAAAACCACCACCACCATTTCCCCAATGACTAAAGCAACATAAAAAAGATAAGTAATTTGCTAAATTCCTTGAAATTTTTAAAAAAATTAACGGTAAATATTCCTTTTGTAGAAGCATTAGAACAAATGCCTAATTTTGTAAAATTTATGAAAGATATTTTAAATAGAAAAAGAAAATTCACAGATAATGAAACTGTTGCACTTAGTGAAGAGTGTAATGCAATTATTCAGAAAAAGCATCCTGAAAAATTAAATGATCCTGGTAGTTTCACTATACCTTGCGCTATTGGAGAAAAATTTTATAGAAAAGCTTTGTGTGACTTAGAAGCAAGCATCAATCTAATGCCTCTATCAATTTTTAAAAGATTAGAATTAGGAGAAATTTCACCTATTTCAGTAACTCTTCAGTTAGCTGATCGTTCTGTGACTTATCCTAAGGGAGTTATTGATGATGTGTTAGTAAAAGTGGATAAATTTATCTTCCCGGTAGATTTTATTGTTCTAGATTTGGAAGAAGATAAAGAAATTCTCATAATATTAGGAAGACCCTTTTAGCCACTGGAAAAGCTATGATTGATGTTCAGAAAGGAGAATTGACTATGAGAGTAAACGATCAAAAAGTAACTTTTAACATAGCAAAATCAATGAAATATCCTGCTTTAGAAAAAGATGATGAATGTTTTCGAATGGAAATACTTGAACATTTGAAAAATGAACATTTTGAAGAATATTATGAAGAAAAGTTAGAAAAAGAAAATATTGAATTAATTAATGAAGCTGATAATGAAAAACTGGATTATATACAGGAAAAATTTGAAATGTTGGATAATACTGAAAACGCTGAAAAAAATATAGTTCCGTCAATTATTAGACCTCCCGAACTCGAATTAAAAATTTTACCTAATCATTTAAAATATTCTTACTTAGGTAACCATTCAACCCTACCAGTTATTATATCAGCTGAATTGAATGAATCACAAGAACAAAAATTGTTAGACACATTAAGAAAATATAAGAAAACTTTTGGTTAGACTTTAGCAGATATTAAAGGAATTAGTCCTTCAATCTGTATGCACAGAATTATTTTAGATAATGAACATAAGCTAAGAGTAGATCCTCAAAGGAGATTAAACCCAATAATGAAAGAAGTAGTCAAGAAAGAAATATTAAAATGGTTAGATAATGGTATTATATATCCTATTTTGGACAGTGCTTGGGTAAGCCCACTTCACTGTGTTCCTAAGAAAGGAGGAGTGGCCGTTAAAGCTAATAAAAATATGATTTAATACCTATAAGACAAGTTACTGGATGGCGTATATGTATTGACTATAGAAAATTAAATGCAGCCACCAGGAAAGATCACTTCTCATTACCATTTCTAGACCAAATGTTAGATAGATTAGCCGGACATAAATTTTTTTGTATTTTAGATGGATATACCGGTTATCATCAGATACCTATTGCTCTTGAGGATCAAGAGAAAAGTACATTTACTAGTCCTTATGGAACATTTGCTTTTCAAAGAATGCCTTTCGGATTATGTAATGCACCTGCAACATTCCAGAGATGTATGATGTCTATATTTAGTAAATTAATTGATGATGGAATAGAAGTATTTATGGATGATTTCTCTGTATTTAGAACGTCATTTAACACATGCTTGAATCATCTTGAAAAAGTATTAGAGGTATGCGAGAAAACTAACTTAGTTCTAAATTAGGAGAAATGTCAATTTATGGTTGCAGGAGGAATTGTATTAGGGAATAAAATTTCGGAAAATGACATGGAAATAGACCCTGCAAAAATTTAAGTTATAGCTAAATTACCACCTCCAACTACAGTAAAAGGGGTAAGAAGTTTTCTTGGACATGCTGGATTCTACAGCCGCTACATAAAAGATTTTTCAAAAATTACTAAACCTCTATGCCAACTTTTAGAAAAGGACAAGAAATTTGAATTCACAACTGAATGCCTAAATGCTTTTGAATTATTAAAAGATAAATTAATCACAGCATCTATAATAGTTTCACCTAATTGGGAGAAACCATTTGAACTTATGTGTGATGCTTAGTGATTATGCTTATAGGAAACGTACTTGGGCAAAGATATGATAAAATTTTCAAAGTTATATACTATGCTTAGTAAAACTCTTAATAATGCTTGAAATGAATTATACGATTATCGAAAAAGAGCTATTAGCAATTGTTTATGCTTTTGATAAATTTAGGCCTTATCTAATTGTAACTAAATGTATTGTGCATACTGATCACTCTGCTATTAAATATCTAATGCAAAAGAAAGATTCCAAACCAAAATTAATTAGATGGATATTACTAATGCAAGAATTTGATTTTGAAATCATTAACAAAAAGGGAATTGATAATCAAATTGCAGATCATTTATGAAGGCTAGAATATAATGAATTATCTGATACTGATAATGAAATTACTGACAGTTTTCCTGACGAACAATTATATAATATAAATGAGTGGAAAATACCATGGTATACTGACATAGTAAATTTTATTGTAAGTGATATTTTACCACCTATGTTAACTTTGCAACAACAGAAAAAATTCATTCATAATGCTAAAACATATTTTTGGGATGAACCATATTTATATAAGCAATGTAAGGATCATATAATTAGAAGATGCGTGCCTTATGAAGAAACAGAACAAATCATTCAGAAATGTCATGATTCTGATTTTGGAGGACATTTTGGAACAAATAAAATTGCTTCTAAAATTTTACAGTCTGGATTTTATTGGCCTACTCTTTTTAGAGATGTTTATAGATATATCATAACTTGCGACAAAATGCCAACGAGTAGGTAATATATCTAGAAGAAATGAAATGCCTCTAAATTTTATATTAGAAGTTGAGATTTTTTATGTTTGGGGATTAGATTTTATGGGACCATTTGTTCCTTCATTTGGAAACTCATATATATTAGTTGCTGTTGATTATGTTTCTAAATGAATTGAAGCACAAGCTTTACCTCGATGTGACGCTAAGAGTTTTTCAAAGTTTCTAATGAAAAATATTTTTACTAGATTTGGAATGCCGAGAGTGATTATCACTGACGGAGGATCTCATTTTAGAAATAAATATATTCACAAACTAGTAGAAAAATTTAACATTATTCATAAGATATAAACTGCTTATCATCCACAAATAAGTGGATTAGCTAAAGTTTCTAATCGAGAAATTAAACGTATTTTAGAAAAGACTGTAAACCCTAATAGATTGGATTGGTCTATAAGACTAGACACTGCATTATGGGCATACAAGATCGCTTATAAAACTCGATTGGAATGACTCCTTACGAGGCTTATTTATGTAAAGACTTGTCACTTACCAGTTGAATTAGAACATAAAGCTTATTGGGCAATTAAAGAATTTAATTCAATCTGAAAGAAGCTGGTGAGAAGAGATTATTTCAATTGAATGAATTAGATGAATTAGGAAATGAATCTTCTCATAATGATAGAATTTATAAAGAAAAAATGAAATTATGGCATGATCGGAAGATTAACCTGAAGAATTTTGAGCCAGGACAAGAAGTTTTGCTTTATAATACAAGATTGAAATTATTTTCTAGGAAATTGAAATCTCGATGGTTAGGGCCTTTTACTATAACTCAAATATTTTCATACGGAACTATAGAAATTAAGGATCCAAAAACTGGGCATAGATTTAAAGTAAACGGACACAGATTAAAACCTTATTTTGAAGGGAGAAGACTAAATTTTAAAGAGGTTTTAATGCTCAGTCAACCTGATTACTAACTAAATTAGGTCAGACTGACGACGTTAAACCAAGCGCTTTATGGGAGGCAACCCATAATAGTTATTAATTATGATATATTTATTAATGTTATTGAAAATTAAAATATAAACTAAATTCTACTACTCATTTTACTTTTTAGAATCATCTCAAATTTGAATCTATACGAAGAAATCAGAAAATATTCGGACTAGAGTAAAAATTGGGCAATTTACCTAATCTCGCCGACGGCGAGATCGATCCTGCCGACAGTGAGATCGTTACTGCCGATGGCGAGATAGTTGAAAAATGGTTTTTGTGGGTTATTTTGCAGTTTTTGGTGGTTCTAAGGCCATTTCTCTATATAAAATGTTCAGAACTTCATATTTACATTATCTTCTTCCTTAGAAACGATTAGAGCCCCTCCAAAACAATCTATTATGGCCCCCAATCCACTAGAAACCACGAAATCCAGAGTTTTTAATTGAAGGAAATTCGTCAGTTCTGAGGCTCAGCGACTATTCAACAAGGTTTTGATGAAGAAGCGATTGATTAAAGAAAGAGGATTCGTAAGCAGAGGAGCGGAGAATTCAACGACAACAATTTAAGAAATGATTGTTCAGCGACATTGGGAGGTATTCTGCTATACAACATCTGCTGTAGTCATTCCAGTAGTCAAGGAATTCTACTTTAATCTGCATGCGATCCATAATGGAAGTGTTTATGTAAGAGGCAGATGGGTAACTTTCACTCCTTCTCGAATCAATGAATTATACTCGATTGAAAATACCCCTATTTGTCATTGTTCAAATTTTTTTCCTACAAGATACAACATGAATGAGATCTACAGATATCTGACCAACGAACCTGACGATTGGGGATTACGAGAAGACGGGTACGTTAGTTTTTCTGCATTACTTCTTAACTCCATCTCTAAGCATTGGCATTTCTTTATTTCGTCAAAGTTATTACCCACTATGAGGGTAAACAAAGTCTCGAAGGAATGCGCAATTTTAAATTACTGTATTCAATCTAGATTATCTATCAATGTTGGATCTATCATTGTGAAGTCTGCATTATGATTAATTGTGCATGGGTCGATTTATGGACTTGTACACCCATCAACTATATTTGCTTTATGTAGTCAATACCAAGTTTCCTACGAAGCTTGGGAAAAAGTGTTATTGCCTTGGAAACCACTAGATCCGACAGATATGTTTCCTACATTGGATCACAATGATGAAACAGTAATTATTTCTGATCAAGCATCTCAAAACAATCCTTTAATTAGGCCCCTGACTGGTAGAAAAAACCTCATTTTAAGGAAACTTAACGGATTGGAGAAGGAACTACAGAATGTGATGAATTATATTGATATTATCTTTGATTTATTTGATCACATAGACTGGAGAATGAAAGAGCACTTTGACCATTCAGGACATCTGGAGGCGAGTTTCATACGACTGTTGAGACAGAAGGGATGGATTGAAGAAGATTCTACAGAAGAATTCCTTTTCAGGCCTTTCTACAACCTATTTGTGCATCGACGTTCTATTGGGAATATCAGAGAAGAGATCAGTACAGATTCCGATGAGTAGCAAAAATTTCTATTCATAGTATATGTATGTGTGTTGATTTGAATTTAGCTTTTGATATAATTTGAACTTTACGTAGATAATCTCAATTTAGGTGAGATTGTATGTTGTTTGTTTAAGTCTCAGCATTTTGAGTATCGTGGTGTGGATTGCAATGCTGAGTTAGATGTGTTTTTGTTAATTTGCTAAGTCAATTGTTAGTTTTGTGGTATTTGAAGTTTGTAAGTTCATGGATTTCATTTATAAAAGTTATATTGTTTGTGTTGTGTAAACCTTATATAAGTCAGTAGAATATCTAATCTTAGAAAAATATATCAAATTAAGTGACCGAACATTAGAATAATGCTTAATTAAATAGAACATAATTGAAAATATAAAAATTTTTAAAATTCAGAAATCCCGCTGACGGCGAGATCGACCCCGCCGACGGTGAGATTTTCCCGAAACTTTGGCCTTGGTGAATTTATTAGCTCGCCGACGGCAAGAAATTTCTCGCCGACAGCGAGATCGCAAAAGATACTATATTTTGACCGATCAACCGACACTATTCATCATCCCCTTCCTCAAAACTTCGAAAAAGCGACTTAGGGCTTGATAGATCTGGGACTCGGAGTTATGTACCTTCTTCGAGTAGAGATATTCCCTCTACCAGTTATGACTCTCCTCCCTATAGTACTCCTACCCTTCATGATTTGATGAATGAGTGACTCTACAGCGGAAAAGTTTTGAGAAAATAGAAGAAAAATTGGAACACATTGATCAGAGAATTGGAGGCTTAGAGAGAAGATATGATTATGACAGTGAGTATCTCCAGAGACATTCAGAGTATGAGATAGCTTACTATGATGCTGAAAATCGTTATAGGAGAGGAGAGCTCGATGTTATATTTCCTGAGTGCCCCCGATACAGTCATTACCAGCCTAATCCACCCACTGATCAAGGAAACGACGATATAGTTTGGGACTTTGATGCGGAAGATTAGATTTTATGTTTATTTGTTTAGTTTTGATGTTATGATTGATTGTATGTTTTTCTTAAAACTTTAGTATTAATGTTTAGTTTATGAACTTGATTATGATGTGGTGTAGATTTTTTTTTTAACATTGTTGTTAAAGTTATATAGTTTTTAAATTTTTAATGTTTTCGTATCGCTATTGTAATCTTGGATTGAAATTAGTAAATGTATGTGGATGTAGTGTAATATGTTAGTATAAAATGTGGTAGTATTGTGTTAAACTTCTTTACCCAGCACTTTCTTTAATATTATATGTGTAGAAAGTTATTAACAGTACAGGTAATTAAGTGATGAAAAGAACCTGCATAACTTCAAAAAGAAGAAATACCTAAAGCTCGAAGGTATGATTTAAATATTACAGTTTATTTCCTTTTCACCCTATATAGATAGATAGAAAAATTTACGTTTCGGGGAGAGAAAAATACAAATTTAATTATTAAATTGTTCTCAAATTACATTTTCAAAAATTATTATAAAATGATTTTCTGTAATAATTTTAAGTCAGTAAACTAGAATTGATTTATTTAATTATTAAAGAAAGTTAAGAGAAATACTTTTAATGATTAACTAATTTTATAGATTAAGATATTTAGTATAAAAGAATAAGAATATAGTTAACTATTTATAAGAAAACTATATTTTCAAATATAAAATTCTTAGGTATTTAGTTAAGAAAGAAAAGATTGAAACTCAATGAAGTAAAAACTTTGAAATACATATAAGAGAAGTTAATGTTTCCAGCTTCAAATTTAGGAAGAGGAAAATGAAGTTCAAAATTATTAACAAAGCTAACTGAAATAGTTATCCTCACTTAAAAAAAAAGTAAAGAAAAAGGGATTTAAAATCAATCCAGAAAAGGAAAAGAAAATAATATATATATATATATATATATATATATATATATATATATATATATATATATATATATATATATATATATAAAGTGAGGAGAAGCTTCGATGATATGCCTTATCAAAAATAAAGCTTCATTTGAATCAACCTAAAGGGTAAAACTTCAATTACATTTCTGAACTCATATATATGGATTAGTCTTTTACTAAATAGTGCTTTCATGAAATTCCTATCATCTGAATATCTTAAGTAATTTAATATTGAAAAGTATAGTCATTCTTGAAATAAATAGAAGACTAGAAATCTTAAACTTGAGAACTAAATAGCCTTATATCTATAGAATTAATTTAATTATCTAAAAATATTTCTAGAAAACTTTACTATAATACTTATTTAAATCTAATTCATAGTATTTCTGAATTAAAAGTTTTATTACAAATAATCATTATTTTTATTTAGTATTAAAATTACTTGAGGACAAGTAAGAGTTAAGTTTGGGGGAATTTGATCACTAGAAAATATATTAAGAATTTCATACCAATTTTATATGAAATTGCACTTTAAGAAAGGTATTTTCTTTATTTTATTGCATGAATGAAGATTTAAAGTAATGAAAGCAAAAAAGCACAAAAGAAGCTAATTTGGAGCAAAAAGGACTCAATTTGATGAAAGTTGAACTGTTCCGCCGACGGCGAGGAAAAGGCCGCCGACGGCGAGTTTTTCCCAAAATTTTTGAATATATTATAAGGAACTCACCGACGGTGAGATCGAGGCCGCCGACAGCGAGATCGGGGTGGTTTATCCATCTTCTAGAAGCCCGCCGACGGCGAGATCAACCCCGCCGACGGCGAGACAGTTGAATTGAGCCAGATACATTGAACCTGGACGCTTTTGAAGAGGTGCTTAAGCAAACTTTGAAGATTTAACTCCTTCTATAAATAGAGATGAATTTTAGTCAGTTTTGTGTCATTTGAGTGTTAATTAAGTGTCATTCTAGAGTCTTTTAGTTTCTATATAGATTGTTTAAGTGTGTTTAGCGTCTTGGTGAGTTCAATTAAGTGTGTTGTACTAGAAGGAGTCAAAGGAACTTCAAGGAGTCTACTTGGGGAGAATAACTGAGATAAGTATATTTGTTTATTGTTTATTAACTTTAATGAAATTCATGCTTTGTGTTATTTTTCCCATGCTTTCTGAGTAGTTTCCTTAGTCTTTTTCCTTATTGTGGAGATTATGTGAAGTGATGAATCAACGTAACTGTGCCTAAAATTATTAAATATTGTGATTATATTTTACTTAAAACTTAATTTACTTTCAATTTGGCCAATTGATTTGTTAACATATGTTGAATTATCAACTATAGTAAAGATTACATCCAAGATTCAGGGAAGTCAAAAGCCTTGGAAGGAGGGTGCAAATAAATAGAAAAATATTAACTATCGGGCGTAGAATTGGACATTTTAGTGTGACGGACTAAAATATTCAATTCGGTCCTATTATTCGAGAGTCGAAGTGTAGATGTTAGTGCTCGGGCGAGGGGAACGTGGGAGCTCGAGTGGCGACCGGTATCCTCCCGACTTGAGTCGCAGATTCAGGAATCAAACATAGTGACTAGTCAATATTCTTTGCACCTTGACCAAAGGGTAAAGAATAGGAATGCTCCTATTTTGCACAATACAAACTCTAAACTACTTTAATTCATCATTCACCTAATTCTCTCAACAAGGAGAAAGATGCTTTTCTAAATTAGAATCTTACATTTAAACATTTTTTAGCAATAGTTTTGGTATAAGTGTTCTTAATTTCCGTATACTAGATTAGTAAGTAAATCTACTTTAATTTGTTCTTGAAATTCTCTAACTTCCCTGTGGGATCGATATCTAGGACTCCATTAGAGCCCTATATTACTTGATAACGATACGTATACTTGCGTAGTATCCACAATATAAATCATAAATTCCATAACAAAATCATCAGTATATATATATTCAGTGCGGGATCAAGTTTTTGGTGTCGTTGCTAATTTTCATATCATAGTAGTAAGTATAAATATCGAAAAGTGGATCAGCCACCACCACTTTTTCCTCAAAGTCTAAAACAGCATAAGCTTGACCATTTTCTAAGTTCTTTGAGATTTTGAAGAAACTTACCATCAACATTCTTTTTGCTTAAGCTTTGGAACAAATGCCGAGTTATGCAAAATTTATGAAGGATATTTTAAGCAAGAAACAGAAATTTGAAGCTTATGAAACTGTTGCATTAAGTGAAGAATGTAGTGCAATAATTCAAAAGAAACTACCTCAGAAGCTTAAAGATCCTGAATGTTTCACTATATCATGTGCTATTGGAGAAAAATTTTGTGGAAAAGCCTTATGTGATTTAGGAGCAAGTATTAATCTCATGCCATTTTCTATCTTTCATAGGTTAGATTTAAGAGAGATTTCTCCCACCACTGTAACCCTTCAGTTAGTTGATCGATTTATTACTTATCCTAAAGGAGTTATAGAGGATGTTCTTGTTAAAGTGGATAAATTTCTCTTTCCTGTGGATTTCATTATACTGGATATGGAAGAAGATAAAGAAATACCTATTATTTTAGGGAGACCTTTTCTAGCTACCGGATGAGCTATGATTAATGTGCAAAAAGGAGAATTAACAATGAGAGTTAATGATCAAGAGATAACAGTTAATGTTCTGAAATCAATGAGGTATCATGACAAAAAAAATGCTATTGGATGGATATTTTTTATTATATAATTGAAAAGCATTATCAAGAAAAATTTAAAGTCATTTCTGAAGAAAAAAATGTTGAATCTATGTTATATAATGAGTCCTTAACTGATGAAATTGAAGAAGAGAATGAAGAAAATTTATTTGAAGAAACTCATTATATTCAAGATAATTGGGAAATTTTAGACACGGCTAAAAATGATATACTTTTACCCTCAGTTGAAAAAGCCCCTGAACTGGAATTAAAAATGTTACCTGCACATTTAAAATATGCATTTCTTGGAAATTCATTAGCTTTACCTGTGATTATATCTTCAGAACTAAGAAAAGATCAAGAAGAAAAATTAATATGAATTCTGAAGAACTATAAGAAAGCTTTTGGTTGGACTATTGCAGATATAAGAGGAATAAACCCTTCAATCTGTATACATAGGATTTTAATGGAAGAAAATTGTAAATCGACTATTGAACCTCAAAGAAGATTGAATCCAATTATGAAAGAGGTTGTTAAAAAATAAATTTTAAAATGGTTAGATGCTGGAATTATTTATCCTATTTCGGATAGTCAATGGGTAAGTCCTATTCATTGTGTTCCGAAGAAAGGAAGAGTAACTGTCATTGTTAATGATAAAAATGAATTAATCCCTACAAGAGAAGTTACTGGTTGGCAAATTTGCATTGATTATCGAAAATTAAACAACGCCACTAGAAAGGATCATTTTCCTTTGCCTTTCTAGGATCAAATGCTGGATAAATTAGTTGGACAATCATATTTTTGCTTTTTGGATGGATATTTTGGTTATCATCAATTACCCGTTGCTCCTAAGGACCAAGAGAAAACAACATTTACAAGTCCTTATGGAACATTTGCCTTTAGAAGAATGCCTTTCAGTTTATGTAATGCACTTGCAACTTTTCAGATATGTATGATGTCAATATTCCGTGATCTAATTGATAAAGGAATTGAAGTATTTATGGATGATTTTTCAGTATTTGGAACTTCTTTTGACTCTTGCTTGGAAAATATAACAAAAGTTCTGAAAAGATGTGAAGAAACAAATTTGGTTCTAAATTGGGAAAAATGTC
The DNA here is from genome assembly GCA_022702705.1 of Papilionanthe hookeriana x Papilionanthe teres. Taxonomy (NCBI): domain Eukaryota; kingdom Viridiplantae; phylum Streptophyta; class Magnoliopsida; order Asparagales; family Orchidaceae; genus Papilionanthe; species Papilionanthe hookeriana x Papilionanthe teres. The sequence goes on from CM040425.1 coordinate 28,801,986, forward strand.
AATTTATGGTCACAGAAGGAATTGTATTTGGACATAAAATTTCACAAAAAGGGATGGAAGTTGATCAGGTAAAAGTGAAAATTATTGCTGACTTCAACCACCTACTACTGTTACTGATGTGAGAAGTTTTATGGGTCATGCTGGATTTTATAGAAGTTATATAATAGATTTTTCTAAAATTGCTAAGCCTCTTTGTCATTTATTAGAAAAAGAAGCTAAGTTTGAATTTAATGAAGATTATCTGAATGCTTTCAATATCTTAAAAGAGAAATTTATTACTGCACCTGTCATTATTGCGCTTAATTGGAGTAAACCTTTTGAATTAATGTGTGATGCAAGTGATTCTGCAATTGGAGCTATATTGGGACAAAAATATGAGAAAATTTTCAAAATTATATATTATGCTAACAAAACTCTTAATGAAACTTAAATAAATTACACTACTACTGAGAAAGAGCTCTTAGCAATAGTATTTGCCTTAGATAAATTTAGACCTTATCTTCTTGGGACCAAACATATCGTACATACTGATCATTCCGCTATTAAGTATTTAATGTCTAAGATGCTAAAGCTAGATTGATAAGATGAGTTTTACTTTTACAAGAATTTGTTTTTCAAATAGTGGACAGAAAAGGAGCTGCCAACCAAATTGCTGATCATTTATCAAGAATTAAAAATAATAATGAGAAGATTACTGAAGAATACATAAATGAGAAATTCTCTGATGAACAGTTATATGTTATTCAAGGATTACAAATGCCTTAGTATGCAGATATAATTAACTATTTGGTTAGCAATATTTTACCATATGGATTGAATAGTAAATATATTAAGAAATTCAAGAATGATTCTAAATCATATATTTGGGAAGATCCTCATTTATTTAAAATAGGCAATGTGTACCTTATGAAGAAACTTTTGCAATTATTCAAAAATGTCACAATTCTGAATTTGGTGGACACTTTGGAGTGGATAAAACTGCGTTTAAAATTTTAAATTCTAGCTTTTATTGGCCTATATTATTCAAAGATGTTGGATATTATGTGAAAACTTGTTATCGATGTCAAAGAATGGGGAATATATCAAGAAAAAATGAAATGTCGCTAAGCTATATATTAGAAGTTGAGATTTTTGATGTATGGGGTTTAAACTTTATGGGACCTTTTATACCATCATCTGGAAAGATTTATATTTTATTAGCAGTTGATTATGTTTCAAAGTGGACTGAAGCTGTAGCTTTACCTAACTGTGATTCCAAAAGTGTTTCAAAATTTTTAATGAAAATGATTTTTTCAATATTTTGAATGCCGAGGGTAATTATCATAGATGGGGGAAGTCATTTCAGGAATATATGAATTCAATCATTACTAGAAAAATTTGGAATTAAAAATAGAATTGCAACTGCTTATCACCCACAAACAAGTGGAATGGCTTAAGTATCAAACAGAGAAATTAAAAGAATATTTGAGAAGACTGTTCATCCTAAAAGAACTGACTGGGTTGATAGACTTGATTCTGCATTATGCGCTTATAAAACAACTTATAAGACACCTATCAGAATGTCACCTTATTGGTTAGTATATGGTAAACATTGTCACTTACCTGTTGAATTGTAACATAAAGCTTACTGGGCGATAAAGGAGTTCAATTATGATTTGAATGCTACATGAGAGAAACGACTGTTACAACTGAATGAAATGGAAGAGATAAGAAATGAGTCCTATGAAAATGCAAAGATTTATAAGAAAAGAATGAGAAATTGCATGATAAAAAGATTTCAAGAAAAATATTTGAGCATGGACAAGAAGTATTATTATTTAATACTTGTTTAAGACTTTTTCCTAGAAAATTAAGATCTAAATGGATGGGACCATTTATAATTGAGAAAGTATACCCTTATGGAGCTGTGGATATTAAAGATCCCAAGAAGGGAAAATATTTAAAGTTAACAGATTAAGACTGAAGCCTTATATGGCAGAAATGAAGTGATTTACAAGGAGGCTTACGAGCTGAGTCTACCTTATTAATATAACTGATTAGGTCGGGCTGACGACGTTAAACCAAAAGCTTTGTGGGAGACAACCCATATATTATCATTGTGATTGTTTGTGATTTGAATTTGTCTTAATCGATGTGTGTGTGTTGATCACACCATTTTAATAGACTTATTTTAAGACCAAAACTTTGTAAATTTGACGATAGGCGAAACAGAGTCGAACGTGGTTCTGGCGCCTAAGCGCCAGCATAACCTATATATCGATGGTCTGGCACCTTGGCGCCAGATTTCGGCGCCTAAGCGCCCCAGTTACAGTTCATGCAAAAACCAAAAATCTTCAATTTTTCACACGAATTCTTCCTATAAACTACCCTATCTTCGTCCTCAATCCCTAAGCAACTTAATTTCATCCAGCACAACTCATGTTGGAGGAGAAAAGAGAAGTTTGGAAGCAATGGAGAGAGGAGATCATGGCAATGGGATAAGAGATAAGTCTTCTAAAGATCCTCAACCTTATTTCAATGGATTTATTGCTGTAAGTTTGGAGAAATTATTCAGTCGTCCAGATAAGATTGAGGCGGAATTGCTAAGTGTTGGAAATTGTCTGCATGAGATGTATCACCAAATCGAGCACTTGGAATAGCAGAAGAAGCTTCAATTTGATCATATGGCGGCCTTTCAAGATTCTCAAGTGACGATGTATGCGAAGAACAAATGGATTTATGAGAAGACGGCTTTGGAATTTCCAAGGGCGTTAGTTTTCTATCCATGCGGGCCTAGCGAACTTCATTGCGAGAGGGATGGAAATTCAAAGTTTGGAGAGGAATAGATCGTTGGTGTGTTCTAGGTGTGATCGAGTTATGTTTTAGTGAGTTGAATATTTAGTTTGTGTGTTTGCTTTCATTGTTCAAAGTGTGTTGTTTGATTGTGAATTTGCTTTGAGATAGTGATGTTTGTGTTGTTTATAGAGTGTTGAACCTTGTTATAGTACTTTTTCTGGAATTTCTTGAGCTTGGAATGGAAAAATGTGAAATGGAATTGAAGAGTTTGATTATATCTTAAGTTTTGAATGTTAGACCTATGTTATCATTTAAATTGTTCGTGGGAATGTTTGGAAGTTAGAAAATGGAGTGATACTCTCATGTGAGTAATTAGAAGTCGAATTTGTTATGTTTTGGTGGAAAATACAATTTTAAAATCGAATTTTTGGAAAGGCGAGTCTGGCACCTAGGCACCAAAATTCGGCGCCTAAGCATCGGTTCGGCTTGAACTTGAAAATTGGGCTTTTAAACCCATCGACGCCATTAACGACGCCTAAGCTCTTTCTTCCTCCATTTTTCGTGAAAATCAACCCAAGGGATCCATTTTTAGGCCGGATTTTCGAGTTTTTGAGCTTGGAATCACTCGATTTCTTCATCTTGATGTTAGATCTACCTTCTAATCCATTTATTTTTTTTTTTCACCATGGATTTTTTGACTTTTTAGCAAAACCAAAAATTTGGATTTTTGGAGTTTAATCCATGGATTTGAAGCTTTATTTAAGTTTTTAAAAGCTTAAATAAGCTTATTTTTTTTATCCTTCAATTTATTTTTCATTTTCTTTCTCTTACGTTTAGATGGCTCTGAAATCTAAGCAAGGGAAAGAACGAGAAAATTTCGATTGTAGCAAATTTGCCACTACCGCAGCACATTTCCGTTACAACGATTTTGCTATGACAAGAAAATTTATCTCGGAGAGGAGTTTCTACAATCCTGGTGGAAGGATTGAAGATACGATCATTGCACTGAACTGGCAATGATTCTGCTACTTCACTGCTGCTGTTGTTATCCCTGTCGTCAGGGAATTTTATGTAAATTTCATGGATGTCGAAGATTACGAGATCTTCATGAGAGAAGTTGGAGTAAGATTTACTCCTGAGAGAATCAACATTTTCTACAGCCTGCCACCAAACATTGAGTGCTACTATTCTGGATCATCTCCATCTGAAGGAGATTTGGAGATGATTATTACATATTTGACAGATGGTACTGGAGCTTGGAAGATCCGGAACGAAAAACGGGTAAATTTTTCATCTTCTAAGCTAAATGGTGTTTCTACGGCCTGGCATTACTTTATTTCTGCTCGCCTCCTTCCATCCAACCATTTGAGTGAGGTCACAAAGGACAGAGCTATCCTCAACTACTGCATACAGGAGAGGAAGCCAATTGATGTTGGAAGTATTATTTATGATTCTGTAGAGGCCACTGCTCGTTCTAGCACTTCTGTGGGATTGGGATTCCCATCTCTGATTTATTCTCTATGCGAAAGTGCTGGAGTTGTTGCTGAGCTTTCAAAGGAGAAGCTCAAGTCTACCAAGCCCATTGGACGAGAAAGTGTTAGTATTTATGATCGACTTCGAGGTAAAAGTTCTACCGCACCCTCTAGTTCATTACCTACTTCAGGTAGACCTTCTACGTCTCGACCCTCTACTTCTACTGTTGTGCCACCATCTAGTTTTTGGGAAAATATGCATGAAAAATTTATAGAGCAGCATAATATGTTACTTCTGACCTAATGTAGAGTGGATACTATAAATTTGAAATTGGATCATCTTTTTGAGTACACCCAGAGGAAGAGTGATTTTGATGTTGAGTATTCTGAGAGTCTTGTTAAATTCCTTAAGGGTGATCATTCAGTTCAGTTCCCGACCTGCCCTAGATTCTCACCATTTGATCTCCAGAACAAGAATGTAGGTTTTTCTTTTGATGATGATGAGGATGAGGAGACAACTAGTGATGAGTAGATTTTTAGGATTGTGTAGTTGTATTATTTATGTTATGTTTTGTTAGTGCGTTAGTTTTGGATGTATGTGATGATTTGCTTTTATGTTTGATGCACTGTTGCTGTTAGTGTACTTTTGATGCTTAGTTTATTGATTCTGAGACACTTATTGTTGTATTGATGTTGTTGGATTGTTAAAGTTTATTTTTGTAATGAGATGTTTTGTTTCTGTTTTAGTATAGTGATCACTACACCTATTTAGTTTAGTTATTTTTGTTTAAAAATTATAAAAAAATAATAATTTTTGTATAAATTGATCCTGCTTACTAAAATTTTTCTATATATGCTTAAACCTTTCTTTTATATTCATAAAAAACATGTATAGAAATAAAATTTTCCTTTCTATATTATTTTTCATATACTTAAAAAAATTCTTGGTAGAAATATGCTATTCTTTTCTCTCATGCTTTAAAAATTTTTATAATTCATGTTTATACCAAAACTGAAGTTTGGGGGAAGGGAAAAATTATGTGAAATTTAAATATTATTTGTCCTTAATGTACTAATATTTTCTTTAAAAATATTAACATAACATAAGAAAAGAAAAATTTATTTAAGATTACTTAAATTTTTGAATTTATAAATAATTTAGTAAACTTAACTAAAATTTTAATAATTTTGATTGATTTTAAGAATAGAATTATTTAACTTAAAGAATAATAAGATTAAAAATTTTTCTATTTATAGTAAAGAAAATCGTATTTTTGAAATACTAAGGAATCGAGATTATTACTTGAAAAGAAAAGATTGAAATAATTTTTGAAAAATACTTATTAAGAATTTCATATTAATTAAGTGAAAATGTATAAGTTTTTAAATATAAGTTAAGGATAGTGAAGTTTAAAATCATTAACAGGCTATCCAGATATAATAATCCTCACAAATTGTAAAAAAGGAGATTGAAAAATATCCTTAAGAAAAAGAAAAAGAAAAAAAGAAGAAAAAGAAAAAAAAAGAAAATGTGAGGAGAAGCTTGAGGAAATGCCTAATCAAAAATTGGCTTCACTTGAATTATCTTATAGGAATAAAACTAATTAAATTTTTAACTTAATTTTTATGTACAAGCATCTTTACAAAAAAATAAGTTTTCATGAAAATCTTTTTATTATAAATTATCTATGTGACCTTAATATGATAAATTACAATTATAATTGAAATAAATGAAAATTTTTAAAGTCTTATGATTTGGTAGTTAAGTATTCTTTAAATTCTTAAAATTAACTTTAATTAGTGAAATTTAGTTAGTGATTTACTAGAGCATTTATTAAACCAAAAATTACAAGGAATCTTAAATATTTAAACTTCATTCCAAATGTTATACATTTTCTGTAATAAAAAGGGTTACTTGAGGACAAGTAACGTTTGAGTTTGGGGGAATTTTATCCACTTAAAAAGTACCTATTTTTATGCCTTATTTATGATTCAATTTTTAAGGATATTATGCTTTAATGAAAGGTATTTTTATGTTTTTGATATAGGTGATAAAAAAAGAGTTCAAGAAGGAAAAAGGAGAAAAAATGAGCAAAAATAGAGCTAAAAAGTAATGTTGCCAAAATTATAGGTTTGGCGCCTAGGCGCTAGAATCCGGCGCCTAAGTGTCAGTTCGATACTGAAGTAGATAAGATTTTTGACAACTTTAGGCAGTTATTTTGATGGTGTTAAGCGGTTATCAGACCTTCTAGAACACTAGAAGTTACTCTCTGATACATATGACATGTGATACAATGCATCTGGATACACGAAAATGGTTTTAATGGCGAAGAGGTGCGAAGACCTGGTCACGGAGTCAGACGCCTTGGCGCCAGATCCTAGCGCCTAGGCGCCACAGTTACTTTCCAGAAGATTCATTGAATTTGGACAAATTTTGAAGAGGTGCCTTAAGCAACCCCTAGACATTTTCGAAGCTCTATAAATAGAAGACATTTCTACAGAGAACCGGCCCCTCCCATAAAACTCCAGCTTCCGGAGATAGTTTTAGAGAGCCACCAAATATTCTTCTTAAGAATTTAGTGAGTTTATTTTATTTATTTTGAGTGTTACTACTCAATTCCTTGAGTAGTAAGTGAGAGTTTGTAAGTGTTGGTGTTGTTGAAGTCTTGTGTTTTGCATTGGTTTCAGTAGGAGTAAAAGGATCACTTGAAGAAACATTCCAGATAAGTATTTGTAATTTGGTCAAAGTTTTATAAATATGTTTTGTTGTGTGAACTCAATGTGTTGTGAGTAGTTACTTTTCTTTCTCCTTTCAGCCATAAAAAGATAATAAGATAGTTTGATTTCGATTGAGAACTTAACTTAATTTTAAAAATTATTGCGATGATATTCATACCTGATCTTAATTTACTTTTTAAACTGGTCATTTAAATTGTTAAAACATGTTGAAGAATTCTGAGACTTATCCGTAGATGAGTTCTTAACTAGTAGATATCACATAAATCCTTGGGTAATCGAAGGCCATGTGAGGGTTATTCAAGGTGAAGTGCAAATAAATAGGAAAATATTATTTATTGGGCGTAGAATTAATTAGTTTTTAGAGTGACTAAATTCTATAAATTTAGTTTATAGAAAGGGAACGGGTCACTAGTAGGGCCGACCATAGCCACCCTTGGACATATAGAAGTGTGAGTCTAGATTAACTCATTATACTAATAATACATTCTGAACCAATCTACAGATTAGCCAATGTTCTTTATACTATCGAGTGAAGGTAAAGAACATGATTGCTTCTATTTGGCGCAATACCATAATTTCAAGTTCTCCACGAATAATAGTTTTTCTGAAAAATATTGGATTAGTTGAAAATGAGAAAGTTGTTTTAATTATACTTGCATTAACTTTTACTTTATTGCTGCTTTACTTACATCTAGTAGAAATTTCATTAAACTTAAAATCTGAATTTGGAAAAGAAATAAAAAAATATAATTTCTTTTAATTTGAAAATCTATTAATTTCTTAAATTAAACTTCCTTGTGGGATCGATAACCAAGACTCCAATAGAGCCCTGTATTACTTGAAACGATACGTATACTTGCGTTTGAAATTATAACTTTATGAAATCATTATAAATATATAAATCTAAGTTCATAAATTCTTGCATAAAAGTAGTCGCATATCAGTTAATTATAAAGGTTGCCTTTCTAATGTAACTTTGATTCCTACGTGGTTTAGTCCTTAACACCTTCAATCAAAATAGGTTATATTTTGATGGGCTTAAGAATTCAATAATTGACTCAAATAAATTGGGCCCAATTGAGTTTTGGTGAACCTTGGTGATTTCAACTTTTAGGGTGAAGTTGATGTGTTTAGGATTTAAGTCGATTTTAGGGTTAGCTAGTGTTGGGAAAGGTGAGACCAAACTCTATAACTTTGGTGAACGAACTCCCCCTTTCTAGTTGGATGCTTAAATTAAGATCATGAGTATGAAGGGTGAATCCTCTCTCTGGACTAGGACTAGCCCTAAGCTCAATGGGTTGCTCCCGCGATTTCTAGGATTTTGGGCTAACTTTTGGTTGCTTATGGTATCCTCCAACTATAGGGATTCAATCTGGACTTCCACTAGTTCCAACCCTTATCATCTCAATCATAGTTAAGTATTAGGGTTTAACCTTAGGTAATCCTAAATGAGTGTGGAATTGGTCTAAAGTTCTACGTGGGTGAGCTCCATCTCTAATTATCTAAGAAGAATATTAAGAAACCCTAAGGCTAAATCTTAGGCTTCTACAGAGAGAAATTAGGTCCTATAAAAATGAGGTCAACAAATATTACCTCAAATATTGGCTTACTTAATCTCGATCTCCCCAACATCACAAGGCCAGATCTACTAGCATCTCTCATAGTCTATGGAACGAGACACAATAGCTCACATATCCATCTGGGTATGCATCACTACTGACTCTTTTAAAAGTAATGGTATGATATGCTTCTCGTTCTTGATAAATTAGTGCATGTGTATTATGGCCATCATAAATTATAAACTTATAAAACTACAATAGTCAACCTGAAAAATTGTGATACACATTCATAAGCAGAATATTATACCCCACACTGTTATAACTTATCTCTAATAAAAACCTCTAATGGACAAAGCTTATCAACAATGATCTCATTACCCCTTTTTAATTTAGCGAGGGAATATAGTTCAAAATACCTTTATGTTGTGAGGCTTAATTTTTTCTATTATCTAAGTAAACAATACATTCTCATAACTACCTCCATATATAAGTACACAAACCCATAGTTCCTTTAACAAAGGTCTATTGATGTCTTGCCAAAGCTATTGTTGCCCTCTCATGAGTATGGTCTAGTTAACTCGTCAAACCATAGATATCTTACTATCATCTATGGGCAACTAGCACTCCTCCCAATTCTGCTCATTTTCAGAGTCTCCATTCATAGCTTCTTTCAATGTAATGTGTTCATATTTATGACACTTGAAATACTTTCTAGATGGGAATGTCATCGAGGTACTAGCCCGATCAATCTTTTCTTTTCTTTTTTTCTTTTTTTTATAATGCTATGTTAGCTTCTCCACATGGGGCAGGTCCTGAAGCTTCTATCAATATGCTTTTATTACTCAATCTCATAGTTGAACCTTACTTGAATGGCGAGGTAGATCTGATATTATTGTTTTGTTTCTCCACATTCATGACTCAGGTCTAAATGTTTGTATCGTCTAATAGGGTTGTAATTATATAAACTGCCAATGGAGAATCCCAATTTACCGTGATATCAAGCAATAATGTTCTCATTTGAATTCACTAGCTCACATTTCAATATTAGTTATTCAAATTCAATGGTATACTCTTCTATTTTAGAAGTCTTCTTGTTGTAAGTCGAGAAATTTCAAGAATACAACCTATTTGTAACAAGCAGGAATACACTATTATTGCTTCTCATGTGTTCTGGGACCAAATTATGATTTTATTCTTTAGCTTTATTGTTGCTAATCTCACCCATATGCAGCATTCCGTCAGGTGGAACTTTGCACAAACTGTTCCCATCATACAAAGCCACTCAATATGACCGTCGAGACCTAGAAAATTAACATTCACTCCAAAGTTAACCTCTCCTCTCCAATAATATCAAATTGAAACAACATCAACTCTTCATCACTAAAGGCCTCATTGTGAAAGTAATTCCTTAAATCTTTTTAATCTGGTTCATCATCATTGTTGCTATTATGACTGCTCCATGTTACATATTTTTAAATTCAGTAAACCTCCATTGTAAATGGGTATTTTCCTTTGAATATCTTTCATGGTTAAGGTCCTTAACACCACTCTAACGATCTCTCTTTGGCACCATGATAGATCTCCTCACACTTCAGAGTTTTGTCAAAAGCTAAAATTTTTTAATCTAGTAATCGTAGGCAAAAAGATAATTTTTTTGTGGAGGAAGAGTTAGATTTTTTTAGATTAAGGAAACAAAAATGTAAAAAATTCACTTTAATACCAAATGATAATGTAAAAGAACTCTGGTGTTTGAGGATCGATACAGTGAGGTATTGTAGAAAGAGGGGGAAGAGATAAAATATAACGGCGGACCGTTGACCAGCAATAACAAATGAGGCCAAACCCTAACGTCAACAAGCACCACAAAACGCTCGTCATCAAATCCTGAATAAGCAACACGCACACAATTTACACAAGAAAAAAGGGATACAATACTCTTTTAAGGTTGAAACAAGAGAAACAATCAAATGCATAAATCAAAGCAAAAACACCTCAACAAAAATTTAGCACTATATTAAAACTATTAATAACAAAATAACCATAATTCTACTTTAGATAAAACATTAGAGCTGACAGTTACAAAATTCAGCTAATGCACCACCATGGAGCAGCAGCTGCAGCAGCAGCAACAATAATAATAATAATAATAATAATAATAATAATATCATATTCAATAAATGAACGGAAAAAAGCATCTATGAAGTCACAGACGCTGATGATATATAATAAATTGGCACATGAAAGAATTTAGAACTACTTCGGGGTAATTACAATATGACTTATCAAGTTCTAGCAATCTCCTTTAATGACAAAAATAAATAAACAAACAAACACTAATCATTCACCTCTGTCAAAAAATAAGCGTGTATTGGCAGAGAAAAAAAAAAGAACTGATGCAGGAAACTTATCTAGAGAGGGGATCAGCCCTCATAAAACCAAAAAAAATATAAGGGTAATTCAATACATTAAGCATTAGAGGCAAAATATATCATATCAGTCAATTCTCAGCTAAACAAAATAAGCAAATTAACTGTCATAATACACAACACTACTAAATAAGCAGACAAGCGAACAGGGTTTCCAAGTAAGCAGACTAGAGTTTTAATACACCGCAACTCCAACAAAACCCATACAGAAGGACCGGTGGGGTTATAACTTCTAGTAGTTAGCCAATATCACAATCAGCAGAGGCTTCTTCATTAGTGTAGATAGGGAGGCTGGTACTGGACATGGTAGCTGTTGCCATAATAGGCGTTATGAGTGGGAGATAAGGTGTAGGTAGCAGATCCAAGCAGTGCAGGAGGTAGAGGATGTGGTTCGGGTGGGTACATATACTGCCGTTCGTATGGGTGTTGGTACCGTTCTGGCATACGGTAAAAGCTTTGTTCGGGGAATGTTTGAGTCATTCGAGTAGGAGGAGCATAGGTCGTACCATTTGCTCGGGGCCTCTTCGATTGAGGCTTTGAAGCATCAGCAGCTCTCCGTTTGTCAGCCTTCGCTTTCTCCAGCTGAATGATTCTTTTTTGAAGTGAATCCACAGGGTATTGTTCCTCAAGCTTGTGCTCTTCAATGCACTTTATCACGGTCTTAAGGGCGGACAGCTCGCGTTCATTCATTTCATTCTGAAGCAAAATAGTATGTAAATCTCAATGTAGAAAAAAAATCCTAATGCAATAAATGTTTTTTGCAACTTTAATTGAATGGGCATTTACATACATACCATTTGATTTCTATATATTCACATATCTAACAGCTAAAATTTGATTTTTAAATTCATAACATGCAAATCATTCATATCACATAAAAAATACCACTATTTTATCTTTAAAAAAGTGAAATGCACTTTTTTATGAATAGGTAAGGTAGCATACATGTAAAAATTAAAGTTTTAAGTGCTAGACATGTAAATACATAACTGAATGGTATGTATGTAAATCTACCTTGAATTTAATCCACAAAAAATGAGACCATTTGCTTCAATCAAAATTATGCTGCTGATATCATTCTCATGGAAAAGACGAGAAAAAAAGTTTAGGAAAATCTTGAATTATGGAGGTCCACCTAGGAGTCTAAAGGTATTCGTTTGAGTAGAACTAAAACTGAATACATAGAATATAATTTTAGTAGTAATAGCTCTTCTGACAGAAATATAACTATGGGTGATCAAATTATTAAAAGGTGTGACCGCTTTAGATATCTCGGGTCTATTGTTGAAAGTGATGGTGATATTGATAGGGATGTTATTAGTAGAATTCAAGTTGGCTGGTTGAAGTGGAGGAATGCTTCGGGCCAATTGTGTGATAAAAAAGTGCCGCTTAAACTGAAAGAAAATTTTATAAGTTAGTGGTAAGGCCTGTAATGCTATATGGCATTGAATGTTGGCTTTTAAAAGAGAAGCAGAAAACTAAATTAAGTGTTTCTGAGATGAGAATGATTAGTTGGATGAGTGGCTTTACACTTAAAGACAAAATGCAAAATGAATATATCTGTGATAAGGTTGGTGTAGCTCCAGTGATAGACAAAATTAGAGAGAGTCATCCTAGATGGTTTGGTCACATTAAACGTCGACCATCTGATGATCCGATTAGGAGTAGATGTTTTAAATTCGAATTATATTAAGAAAGACAGAGGTAGACCTAGGAAGACTTTAGTATATTGTATAAAAAATGATCTTAATTTATTAGAATTAAGTGAAAATATGACACTAAATAGGACGCAATGGAGAAAAAAGGATTCATGTAGCCGACCCCACTTAATGGGATAAAGTTTTTTGTTGTTATTGTTGTTATTGTTGTCATCATTCAAGTTTAAGAATGAACAACATGTAGAACGAAAATCAAAGTGAACCTGGGAGTTTGCTTCACTTAAAATCTAGAAAAGGTCTAAGCAGTGACTCTCTCATACAGGAAAATCATGATGAAATAGATAATATTTCTATTCGTTGCTCCCATGCTATAGGTCCGTCTGTGTTAACGTATGCGTAGCAACATTTAGGAGCATCATCTCCAACCACACAGGAAAAGCAAAACACAGAAAATACAGCAAAACCTTACATGGCGCAAAAGGAAAGCTATCTGGAAAAAAATTAATCAATTAATTTCCAACTAACAGAAGCACAAATTAGAAAAAGATCCAATTTATTTAGTACCCGGTACATCACTTTTAAATTAAAGGGAAAAGGTCAGAGCAACAAAACAAAAAATAATAATTTAAAAGCACAACATCCATCGCCAATTAAAAATATAACACTAAATTCTCAAATACCGCCTATCAACTTCAGAACTCAAAAATAGGTCAACGAAAAATATATAAAAAAAAAGACCCTACAAAACCAACTTTAATGAAGACTTCTTTAGGTTCACTTCTATCTGCTGCTTTTATTTTTATTTTTATTTTATTTTATTTTTTTTATTTTTACAAGAGAAACCAACTTTACTGATGACCTTTTCAGGGTCACTTCTATCTGCTGCTTTTATTTTTATTTTTATTTTATTTTATTTTTTTTATTTTTACAAGAGAAACTAACTTTACTGATGACCTTTTTAGGGTCACTTCTATCTGCTGCTTTTTATTTTTATTTTTGTTTTATTTTATTTTCGTGTTCTTGAGAAGAAAGGTGTTGATATGACTTATATTTAACTCATTTAAAGATATATATACTAGAGCTGTGACTTGTGTTCGAACTGAAGGAAGTTTGACCAAATATTTTCCTATTTTTGTTGGATTACATCAAAGAAGGGCTTTAAGCCCATATCGTTTTGCTTTAGTTATGGATGATCTTACTGGACATTTACAGGAGGTTGTACCTTGGTGTTTGCTTTTTTCTGATGATATCCTTCTCGTGGATAAGACGAGAAAACGTTCAGAAAAAACTAGGTCTACATTGGAGTCAAAAGGCCTTCGTTTGAGTAGAACTAAAACTGATTACATGCAATGTAATTTTAGTAATAGTAGCTCTAATGATAGAAGTATAAATTTGGGTGATCAAATTATTAAAAGGTATGAATGATTTAGCTATCTCGGGTCTATTGTTCAAAGCGGTCGTAATATAGATGGGAATGTTAATAGTAGAATTCAAGTTGGTTGGTTGAAGAGGAGAAATGCTTCGGGCCTATTGTGTGATAGAAAAGTATCGCTTCGACTCAAAGGAAAATTTAATAAGGTGGTGGTGAGACTGCAATACTCTATGATGTTGAATGTTGGCCTTTAAAAGAGAAGCATAATACCAAGTTAAGTGCTGCCAAGATGAGAATGATTAGGTGGATGAGTGGCTTTACACTTAGAGACAAAATGCGAAATGAATATATCCGTGTTAGGGTTAGTGTAGCTCTAGTGACGGACAAAATTAGATAGTCGCCTTAGATGGTTTGGTCACATTCAACGTTGACCATCTGATGATCCGATTAGGAGAGTAGATGTTTTAGATTAGACTTATGTTAAGATAGGTAGAGGTTGACCTAAGAAGACTTTGGCATATTGCATAAAAGTTGATCTTAATTTATTAGAATTAAATAAAAATTTGACACTAAATATGACGCAATGGAGAAAAAATGTTCTTGTAGCCGACCCCACTTAGTGGGATCAAGGCTTTGTTGTTGTTGTTGTTATATTTTTTTTTTTTTATATTTTCACATGAAATAAGAATCTTACAAATATGATATTTTTGTTTTGATTTAATAATTTGACTTCCATTGTGGTTGTGGTTGTTGGTGGAGCAGTAGTAGTGACTGGTTAAACAATGACAACTATAGTTGTCACAATGGCAGATGGTAACTGTCGCTTCTAAAAATACTCTAACACCCTAAAATTATCTTGAATGTTAATAAAACAACATAATTTATCTTAAAAAACTAAAACAGTTAAAAAGTGCAAACACATTAAATAAATGAATATTTTTAAATAAAATAGATCATAAATAAGCCCTAAATTACAAGCATTTGACATTCTCTGCTCAAAACATGAATCAACCTCGAAAAGTGCTGCACACAAGCATAAGAACTTCTTTGCAGGTGGGTTCATTTATCATCTATTACCACTATAGGAGCTCACATGCAATTATTTTCACTTCACCACAGAAAACCCACCAATTAAGCCAACTCAAGCACTCGCCGGTGAAGCAAGGACAACTATAGTAGTCACAATGAACAGTTGTAATAGCTGCTTTTAAAAATACTCGACACCCCAAAATTTTTTGAATGTTTTTAAAACAGCATAACTTATGTTTTAATAAAATTGAAAAGCAAAACACATTAAATAAATGTATATTTTTTAAATAAAATTGAACCTAAATAGGCCCTAAATTACAAGCATCTGATATTCTGTTACTATATACATGAATTAACCTTTAAAGCGCTACACACAAGCATAAGAACTCCTTTGCAGATGGGATCATTTATCATCTACTACCACTATAGGAGCACAAATGGCAATATTTTCACTTCACCTCTGCTAACCCAACCATTAAGCCAACATATATCTCAATCAAGTACTAGAAGACATGCACAAAAAAATATTGTAAACAAACTTTCCTAATTGATTGTTCAGACCTTAGCATTTTCCTGATTCCTAAAGTAAACCAACATATATCTCAATATTTTCACTCTTGGTTGTTCTTCCGGCAGTTTCCCCACCTCCCAGTTAGCCATCCACCAACTATCCTAATTGTCTCCTTGTTCAGACATCTCAACACCTTCCCCCACCTCTCCCCCTTCCCCTTGTTGTCTTCATTGGAAAAACAATAAGACTGTTGATTTCCCTTTGTTCCCCAATTGTTCCAGCAATTCTCACCGCACCTCGCAGCCCCACTTGCCGCACAACTTGTTGTTGTTGTTGTCCCCATCACCTCAACTAATACTTCCATCCCCATTCGTTGTGTCGTTACTTTTCCTCTGCAATCCCACACCTTGTTTATCTCCACCTTCCTTATCTCCACCTTTTCAGACCCTAATGCCAAGCAACACCGCCTTTGATTCACCCTAATCGTGTGTTTTGTGTCGTGTGTGTTGTTATTTCTATTGTTGAATGGTTGTAAATTTTTCTGATTTCACGAATAATATTTGCTTTCCTATTTTTATTTGAGTTAACTTCGGTATCATTTGGTATCAAAGCTAGTTTAAACTTGGTCATATCATAAGATTTCTAGCATCCACCAACAGCACCATCCTCACCCAACACCCTACCCTTTGATGATTTTTCCAAACTAGCCACCCAAAAATTTACTTTCTCACCCTACATCACCCCTACACACCTTTTCACCGCTTCGGCGCTAAACCATAAGCATCTCATCGAGGAGGCATTGTCGGGCACGGATCATGAGTTTACCATGGAAGAGATGCAGCGGGAATCCCATCAATTGCCACGACGACTTGCCAAGCTTGGGGGTAGGACCCAAAGAGAGTTCATCATCGTGCTTGGTAGTGAGATCCGACGAGAGAAAGAGTAAAACCTGAATCCCTTTCGTACCGATGATTTCAATGGAGAAGACGACAGACCATGAAGATTTGAGATACAATATCAAAGGAGGCGAAGAGATGAAGTGTCCGTTGCGGATACAGAGAAGTGCATGTTGGAGGACACGGAGAATTGGGACTAAGAATACCGAGTTCGAGGGAGGATAAATCTGGATGACTTTATAGAGTGGTTAAAGACCATTGAGGGAGTTTTTCAATACATGGTGTTATATGACCAAAAAATGAATCTTGTTGCTACCAAGCCGAAGAAGAGCGCTTTCAATGGAGAAGACGACAGACCATGAAGATTTGAGATACAATATCAAAGGAGGCGAAGAGATGAAGTGTCCGTTGCGGATACAGAGAAGTGCATGTTGGAGGACACGGAGAATTGGGACTAAGAATACTGAGTTCTGAGGGGAGGATAAATCTGGATGACTTTATAGAGTGGTTAAAGACCATTGAGGGAGTTTTTCAATACATGGTGTTATATGACCAAAAAATGAATCTTGTTGCTACCAAGCCGAAGAAGAGCGCATCATTGTGATGAGAGAACCTTAAGAGGGAGAGAGATTGAGGATGAAACAAGATTACTACCTAGGAAAGGATCAAAAGTGAGTTTGTCAGTGCCTACCCATAAATTACCATCAAGACTTTTCTTGAGGCTCCACCACCTGCAGCAGAGGGGCCTATCAGTGGAGTACACGGCACAGTTTATGCAGCTTAAGTGGAAATGCTATATGACAAAGCCAGATGAGCACAAGATAGCTAGGTACATGGGCCTGACGCCTGTCATCAACAAAATGGTTGCCTTATTGGTCCTTGAGTGACGTTCAGACCTTAGCATTGAAGATAAGGTAGAACAACAACAGAAGCAGAGTAGGCACCTACCGTTATTTAGACAACCACCCATAATTGGAGACATCAATAGGAGCACAACTAAGATAGTTGAAATGTTTAGTTAGGAGAATGATAAAGCTGCCCAGAATGAGAAGTCCAAGAAGAGCAACACTCCCAATATAGTATCTCTTAAGAAATGCTTCAAATGTCATGATTTTGGACACATTTTTTGTTGTTACCCAACAAATCGAGTTGTGCCCAGCAATGGAGAAAGTTAGCAACAAAGAGGCAGTTGAAGAAAAGAGCGAGGAGTACCAACTTCCACTGAGGGCGAGATATTTGTGATTTGACGGGTTCTTCAGACTAGGCCTACAAAGAGCAGTAGTGACTTATCACAACATATTCTACACCTACTGCATTTTGAAAGGAAAGATATGCAGAATCATCATTGATGGAGGTAACAGTAAGAATATGATGTCTACACAGATGGTGGACAATTTAAGCCTCATGGAGACATTCCCAATTGTATTCCTTGATGTGGTTGAAGAACAAGAATAAAGTCAACATTGAAAGGAGGTCTCACGGAATTTTCAATTAGAAACCATCTACAAATTCAAGTATGGTACAACCGGTGCCCATGGATGCATGTTATCGTTACTTGGAGACACTGTGGCAATTTGATTGCAAACTTTGGCATGATGAGTACATGAACATCTACTCCATTAAGAATGACAAGCACATTATCCTTCCACCTTCTGTGGAATCCGAGATTACAAGTGGCATTGCCAGTAGAAAAGCATCAGTGGGATCGATTTTGGTTATCGCATAGGACAACAAGGCAGAAGAGCCGATTTCAGACATGTGGTAGCCAATACATATAGTTTCAAGATATCCTGATCCACAACTTACCAAAATAGCTGCCACCGTTTGGAGGGATTCAAAATATTCTCATTTCAAAGTGCATTGATCCAATCATGGGCTACTTTTGGAGGATTTAACAAAAAAAAGGGCACGAAATCCCAGCTCAGTTTAACAGTATCCCTAAAAGATTGGATCGATATAGATCTATGCTCGGAAGTGGGAAAACTCCTTAGATGTTTTGGGAGCCAATTTAACCGAATGGGAGATCAAGGTGATCATATCAACATGTAGACAATAGCTTTGACAATTTGATTGAAGCTCCCCATACCTTGGAAGGCTGACGCGAGGGTCGAGATCCTCTATTAATCGACACTAACGCTTCTTACGATTCCGCAGACGTGAAAAAGAGGTGATGTGGCTTTCTCTGATATAGCAGACGCGGGAAAGTTGTTGATCGGCCCCACATGGGCATGACGTAGCCACACATAGGAATGGGTGTCTGCTCCCTATTCTCCCTAGGTCTTTATATGTTGTCATATTTAGGTTAGTCATCAGTACCCCTTATTGTCCCTTCTAGGACAGTGCATTCAAGGATGAGTGGTGCTTTGACTGTATCTAGTTTTGAGATAGTGGTTATCTTATAAGAGTAAAGTGATGCTCCAGCTGTATCTCACTCTTGAGGAGATATTTATCGTCAACTCTCCCTTCCTTTATAACCCTCCCTTTGATGTCAAAATTGGCATCCTTGTTGCAGCCACCCGTAAACAAACCTCTTCGTTGCTTTCATTGCATCCTCTTAACCTTCCCCCTTGGCATTGTCATCGAGAAAATTACAAGCCTGTTGAGTTTCCATCATTCCCTCCATGCACCAGCAATTCCCACCACACCTCACAGCTCCACTTACCACCCAACTTGTCCTTGTTGTCCCCGTCTCCCCAACAGATACTTCCATCCCCTTTCGCTACATTGTCGTTGTTCCCTCGTAGTCCCGCACCTTCCCTACCATGCCGCTACATTGTCGTTGTTCCCTCGTAGTCCCGCACCTTCCCTATTGTCGTTGTTCCCTCGTAGTCCCGCACCTTCCCTACCATGCCGCTAGCTTAAACTTTCCAAACCCCAACAACCATCACCACCTTTGAGTCACTCTAGTCACGTGTTCTGTGTCGTGTGTGTTGTTATTTCTTATTTCAGTCGTTTCGTTAAAAGTTCCAATTAGATTTAACTAATAATATCTGCTTTCCAATTGTCATTTAGGTTAATCATTTATTGCAGATGATAATTCTTCATTTCCAACCCGACTTCCCTCTTTTATAATCTCATGAAATAAATTAAAATAATTATTTAATTTGTGTTGAACATTCAAAATTATTATTAAATTTTTTCTTATGCTTGTCATATTGGCTTTTTCATCAAGATTGCATTATTTAAACCTAAAACTTTCTCTGATACCACATTTGTCACGACTCGACCCGATGTTTGGAATTAACAAAAAAATAATTTTAGAAATAAAACACTAATATTTCTCCACTCTCTTCTTTTGTACAATCACCAAACTAGATATCCTTTAACCTTTAATTTAATTGTTTGTCAAAATAAAATTACTAATTTGAATTCATAGAATTTGAATAAAATTAAGGGCTTGTTCGGTGCTAATGTGTTTTGTACTCCAAATCCCAGAATTTTGAAAATCAAATCGTTTGTTTGAATGGAATTCAAAAACTAATGTAAAATAGTATTATATTTGAAATTCAGCTCTTCGTTCATTTTTTCTAAATTTGAAGCTCAGCTAAACACAATGGTTGATGTAAAAATATTGTTGGCCAACCGCTGCCCATCCTCAATGTATTCATTTTACATTGTCTTACTTTTCAACAAACTAAAAAACTCTTTAACTCATTAAATAAAACAATTTATATAATAAAAAAAATATCCACTGTTTAGTCGCACCACACGCATGCAAACCAAATTCACAAGCTACTTATGGCATGCTGCTAGAGCATGAATTCCACCTCTCGCACAACAACCGCTTGACACTTCTTTCCTTCTTCTTGATTGCTCAAGTCGGTTCACACTCACTTCCTCCCCCACGAGATGAACAATAGTCATGCCTCACTACATCTCTACCTATAAAGTCCCCACAAAGCTACCTCCCCTCATCCTATTCGCGTGAGACATCTCTAGCGCTCACAACATCGCTCATAAAGCATCGATGTACGCAAAGCTTCAACTAGAGTTGTGCATGCAAGAGACAAACTTCCTCCTCTTCTTCGATTAGGCCATGAGTTTCTTCGACAATAGTTTGCAGGGCTCGATCAAATTTCTTTTAGCCGTAAAATAGAAAATAATGCTTGGTTTCCCTACTCTTCTTCATCACAACTTCACCTAGTCCCTTCCTTCGTTCGCTTTCTTTTCCTCTCCCACTATCTCTCGCTCGCTTCTCTAATGGGATCGAATATGAGAGTAGAGAAAGGGTAAGCCCTTTGTTTAACTAGCCCAACGTAGACACGACTGTTTCAAATGAGCAGGTGTTGATACAGATTATTATTATTATTATTATTTTATTTTTTAGTTAATTAAAATTTTAAAACAAGGCATTACAACCCCGCTTTCTTTCTCTTTTACTAGTATATGGACCTCCTATTCTTAAAACTAACAACAATCTATCTCCCCACAAAATTTTTCGTTCCTAAAGTCCCTCTTGGCCTAGATTCCCAAGAACCAGAAGAACTCATTAGCATTTACTCTAATTCTCTCCATATAAACACTCTTCAATTCTCACGCATCCAAAGGTAAAATTCAAGAAGAAATGCTAGAAATCTGATGCAAACACAAAAGGAGGATGATAAAAAGCAAGAAAGCGATGCACCATCAAGATCACGATAAATTTTGTATCAATTTTCAAGTGACGGTATCATGATTTGCAATAACGCATGAAGTCATCCAACATAAGAATTTTAATGATATTAATTGACAACTACACACGTTTCATACTACATTAATACTAGTTTGGAATACAATTCAAATAATTCTGTTATTGCATACTGATTTGCAATCAAAGTGCACTTGTAATCATCATAAATTTCTATGGAAATTATCTATTCAGACCAACATTAAATAGTCATTTGGCATGAACTTCTTGAGTTTTCATCTAAAGGGATGAATACTTCTTTAAATTGATGGTCAACAAATTGTGATTTTTATTCCATACATGGTGTGCACATCATCGCAGAGTTATATCAAGAAAACCAGTATCATACGCTAGCAGGGGCATCAAAATTGATATTAGAGTTTAAGATTACATCACATGTTAACTAGAAGTAAAATATTATAACTAAGGTCAACCAAAATAATAAGAAATGAAACAATTTAGATGAATTAAAATAACGATTCTATACAATTATAATGTGATTATCAATAGATTCAAAAGTATATATCTATATTAGATGGGAATAAAATTTGAAAGAAAAAAAATCTTCATTTTGAATTGATAATTTAAAAACAGTCTTGTAAATTAACAATGTTTACTTTCCAAAGAGTTGAATGTGCTCGATCAAAACAAGTGGGACATGCATAATCACTATAATGAAGTTTTTAGAAAAACCACTAAGAAAAAAAGTATGATGTGCTTAAATATTATACAAATATTAAAGATCTTATAGCTAAAATTGGTTCACCTCTTGGCAATTGAAAGGCAATAATTATAAAAGAATTAAAATATAATTCAGCAAAGAAAAGAATATATGACGCTTTATACATAATAATCCACAATTAAAAAATCATTCCTAAGGAAATTTCTTTTGCGTCTTTTAGAGACTGACAAACCTACACTAAAACAAGGCCCATACATAGTCAAATCCAATCTTGGTGAAAAAATCTACCATTCAAGAAACATTATTTTGAAATGCATCAAAGGCATAAGAAGGTCAAGAATTACAATACAAGTCTAGATATGATGGTGCTGATTAAGAATTAATGCCTACCTTAGAATATGTTCATGAACCTAAACCTATGCCTGGGGAAAAATGGAAGATTTGAGTCTACAAATTGAATTGTGAATGAGATCATAAACGACCTAGACTACATATAGAAATTAAATGCCCCTAAATTTAAAATTGAATACTCAGGGCTATTATAGCTGACGAATAGATGCAACAACCTAATAATACAGCTCGAGATGAAGTATCTATTTAGCTTATCATTGAGCCTATGAATAAAGCTTAGATTGAAATTAATTTTTATTTTTATAACTTGATAGACACATTTATGAAAAGCATTTTCAAAGAATTTATTAATGATTAATTCCTTAAAGAAAAGTAATACTTAAAACTCCATCTTATTTATCCAATCAAAAGTGCATATAACATCACAACTAATATTTAAGCCATTGAGGTTATTTTCCTCAAATAAATTGTCCTCCAAAATGTAGACATCACATTCGTGTTTTCGTACATTTATACATTTATTTATTAGCCCATCATCTAGGAATTAGTTATAGCATTTTTACCATTAACCATTATGACCTTAATTCATCAACCTGCTGCTTACGTCTAAGACTGTTTTCTATTTTCACCTTCTTTGAAGTCATCCCCAATACTCCATATAATTCTAAACAAACGTACCTGAAGCTATCCCAGATAATAAAATTGTGATGATGAATATTGGAAGTGTCAAGTGCATTTGCATAACAAGCCTTCATGTAATAATAGATAAAGCAATTATGTAATAATTTGCAAATAATTAAACGCTCACTTCATATAGCCATTTTTTTCTTCTCGTCATGCAAAATTTATGAAAATATTGAAGTTCAAGCAAAAACACAAATTATGTCTTGAGATAAGCAAGTTGATGACCAAGGTGGTGCTCTATTTTGGTATGTGTTAGTTGTTTTTAATTTCAAAGTCTTGTTTTATTTTATTTTATTTTTGTTTCAAACATGTCCACGATGATGTTTGCTGCCGAGAATGGGTTGTGTGTTCTTAGTTTTGTTTGAACTTGATCATTTTTAATTTAATTTCAGTTAATTTGAGTTATCACTAATTATATGGTTCAATTATTAGTCGTAGATTTGTTGATACTAGTAAAGTAGTCCTCTGTTTTTACTATTTTGCTACTATTGATAATGTAGATTTGGTATTGGGCCCTTAACATGGTTTATTAGATGCAAGGTTTTTAACTTGATGGTTGTAGTTTGCCTAGCCAACAATTAAAATGATGATTTGGATGGTTGTTTGATAATTGCTTCAATCATAAATTGTTACTCAATGCTCTTACACACATGCAACTTCAATTCAAGCACCAGAATCACTTAATACCGCACCACATTACAGCCCAAATACCACACATAATTCCTACTGATTATGGTATTGATCAAGGTCTGACAAAAAGACAATTTAACATTTATCAACTCTTGTGATCTGCAATGGATAATCTAAAGGACCTATATTTGACCATAATTGATTATTTGGCCACAAGCACAAATACAAGACTAACAGAAGCTTTGGCTATGAAACCTTGGTTTTGGTTTCTTTATTAATTTGATGAACAATTGTCAGTGTCAATATTAGAGCAAGTTGCAGGTTCTTATCAGTGGTGGTATAATTGGGCACACCCAAAAAAGAGAAAGTAACGAAAGTGGACCCAAAAAAAAAGAAGAAAACATGTGTATCGTCTCCAGTGATCTACAATGGTTGTGAAAGCCATGGATGGACCTACATTTGACCATAACTGATAATTTAGTCATGGGCAGTTCATATTCACCACACTCATGAATCCGGGGACAAGTAGATCTTTGGTTATAAACCTTAATTGTGCCTTCTCCATTAGTTTGAACTTTAGAGAAGATGATTGCACCAAATAATCTCATTTTAGTGGATATTATAACTTTTTGAAAGTGATGATTTTCTTTTTTGAGAAGATTAAGTTTGGAAGAAAGTTGGTAGAGAGAGCAGATAATCATATAGGTCTTAGGCGTGATATATAGGTGTGATAAAGAAAATATTTGAGAATTAAGAGTGGAATAGATTATTATATTTTTAGTGTTCCAAGGTAGTTTCTATTCATGATAGATTGTGAATTGCTATTAAAAGTACTAAATCATTGGCCTATACCAAGACAGCGATTTACAGAAAGTGATGAGATTTCGTAACAAATAGGACGTGCAATTTCCAATTAGTTGTTTATACAGATGAGTATGCCAAAACTTCTTTTTAGAGAGGTGTTGAGGACTCCACTAAAAAACTGCATAATCATGTTCTTTTCTATTAAATTTTGATAGCAAAAGTATCTTTAGAAATTTTAAAAAAATAATAAAAAATAGGTCACTTGATTTCAGCTTCTAGCACCAATCTCAAAAGCTTGGTTCCATTGTAAAAATAAAAACATGGCCAGTAAATATTAGCATACAAGAGAAATAAACTACAAGTTCAACCATAAAAATAAAAGTTCAGCAGTCCGTCCATAGTGTAATGCGACACACTTCTACAATAATTTCTTTCCAAAAAAGATGGAGAGAAACAGTCATCAACCTATGCAGCTAAACATGCTTTTTTTCCACAGAGAATTCTAAAGATTAGAAGTTTCATAAAGGAAGAAAAAAGTTAACAAAGAAGGCAAAAGGAAATGAAAGAAAGATGCTAATGAGACTGTAATTTAGAATCTAGCCCTTGTTTTGGCACGGTAACAGACTGTGAAAAGTAGAAGTTGAACTGCACTCAAGAAGACTGCAAAAAAATGGTTGAATTTTCGTAAACAAGCCAAAAGCTAAATCCAATATCTCTCCATGAATCCATGAAACTAAATCCTTCTTAAGGTAATCTCGTTTATTGACTGAACGTTATAGAAATTAAAAAAAATAAAAATAAACAACTTGAAACTTGAAATGAAGTTTTGCATGCCGATACAAGTACTATCTTTGCATTTCATGAAAATAACTCGTAAGAGCTGAACCATTATAAAATTAAAAGTTTCTACCCTAAGTTATATTTCTAAACTACAAAAGAGAGCTAAAAATACCTACTGTCAGACCAACCCCACCAAACGGAACAGGAATTATACCTTGCTTCTTTTGTCCTTATCCCCAAATGAAGGCATTGCTGCTAGCTGCCTTCAATAGCTGGGAGGCCATCAGGAAGGACAGGACACAATTGAGGTCATGAACCTCTAATTTTACTACAAAATCTTGTTGTGAGTTATAAGCACACAACAACAGAACGACAAAAAAAAATAACATTATGAAACTAAACAGCAAGGAAATATAAACTAAGAGAAAACACATTAAGAGAAGACTCAACACCCAAATTTGCAATCCTTGACTTCCTGTCCATATGCACAATTGCAAGTACACAACTGCACAAGCACGCACAGAATAACGTTGATTTTTTTTTTAATGATCTTGCCACAGAGAAAAAGCACAAGTAGTAGCACTATAAAAAAATTTAGGGACTAGATTTATTCTGCCTACCCCGAAGTGTGCAACTTGTTTCATAATAGCAGCAAATTATTACAATTTGTTATTATACCATTGATTTACAAATTTCTAACTCTAACGGAATGAAGATTGTAATGCATAAATGATTTCAACATGTCAAATTTTCCTAATAGCATTGAATTGGAATAGGATCTTCATCTTATATCTAAAAAGCCAAAAGCCAAAAGGTTGAAACTGGGAATGAAAAAACAATTGGAAAATACAAGTTCTTTGGTTTAAATAACAGAACTACTTCTTCATCTTCTATCTGAGATAAAACTTTCAAGTTGGCATAAGGTTGGGAGAGGGAACGATAACAAATCTTTAAAGTTGACAAAATGTACAAGCTGAAGAATACAAAAATCCAAAGTTAAAAAGAGTAAAACAAGCAGACAGCTAAAACCATTACCTGAGCATTCGGAGACATGCTTCCAGATTTGGAATTTGATATTTTCCTCGTCTCCTTTATATATGATTTGAGTAAAGGAACAGGTTGAAATTGTTCTGTCAGTTCAAATGCAAATACGAGATTAACAGCATCAATTTGTCTGCCACTATTGATCAGTGAATCGATGACACCTAAGGCATCCACCATACATTTTTAGAAGATCAGAAGCCAACAAAAATTAAATCTGCTTAATTTGAGAATGTAAAGTGCCTCAAAGAATTAGAAAATAAAAGTGCAGCAGAATCAAGTTCAAGATTGCAGTTAAACATTTCAATTAGGTTCTCGCCAAATGCCATTATCCATATTAAACAGCACAAGGAGCACTTAGAAGTTCAAATAATTCAACACCAATGTCTCCAATTTCCATGGTTGAGACGCGTAAGTGATATAAAGGCAGGCAAAACTGCTCCAAAATGATGCAAAAATTTATATAAATTCCAAATAAAACTCTACAAAATGCAATAGATTGATACAAACTCTAACAAATATCAAAGTGAATTTAACAAGATTATAGTCCATGACTTTCCAAAAGGAGCACGTAATCAACAAGGGTGCCAGCCACCATCCAACAACAACAAGCCTTTATCCCACTTGGTGGGGTCAGCTACATGAATCCTTTTCTCCGTTGCATCCTATCGAGTATCATATTTTCAATTAATTCTAATAGATTAAGTATTTTTTATACAAGATGCCCAACTAAGTGTAGGAGAAAAAGGATTCATGTAGCCGACCCCACTTAGCAGAATAAGTTGTTGTTGTTGTATGCCCAACTCTATTCTAGTGCCAGCCATCATACACTACAATAAATTTCCATCAAATTGTTAGACACAGCAGATAGCAAGGGCAAACACACTTTTCATTTCGTACACAGTAAATCATGCAAGTTCACTTGCAATGGCACCAAATGTGAGGCATGACTACCTCCATTATCATAGAAGCTGCAGAATTTACTAGATCTATGGCCTGATTTTAGCGCATTAGACTGGCAGTAACTAAGTGTAATGGATAAAATCACATATTCGGTAAGTCTAGCTTGAGTTGGATGATTTATGTGAGATACATATAGCAGACTAAAGTTACAACAAATAAAGTATTAAAATAATAGATAAGCAATAAATTTCTAACATTATTCCATTTCTACATTTTTTTTCCTCAAAAAGTACAGCATATATATGCTTAACTACCAACATATCACATGCTTAAGAATAGATGGGAAGGAGAAAAAAATTATTGATACAATTCTTAAAGTTCATAGTCAGCTATAACACGTGATATGCATTGAAAATAACAAAGGTAGACAAATGTTACTTCAGGAGCTTGGATGTTTTTTCTTATTTTAGTTTACAAGATAAAATTCATGTTTATTTTAAAAGCACGCCAATGATATTCCCCAATATAAGTTCCTTCAAAAGCAGTGAAACCAATAAGTTAAATAAATGGCAAGCACCTCATTACACCGTTCTTACCGAGTTATAAAACAATTTTGAACCACAAAATGCCTCAACGGACTTGTTTCAATATTTTGCTAAGAAATTTGAGCGCATTTTCTCAACGTACTTTATAATCTCTACTTTGCTTTAGTTATGGATGGTCTTACTAAACATTTACAGGAGGATGTACCTTGGTGTACACTTTTCGCTGATGATATCGTTTTAGTAGATAATACTAGAGAAAGAGTTAAGGAAAAGCTCGAGTTATGGAGGTCTACATTAGTAGCAGCTCTATTGGCAGAATTGTAACTATGGGTGATCAAATCATGATAAGGTGTGACCATTTTAGATATCTCGAATCTATTGTTCAAATTAATGGTGATATAGATGGGGATGTTAGCAGTATAATTCAGGTTGGATGAGGTGGAGGAATGCATCGGGCCTATTGTGTAATAGAAAAGTAATGCTTAGACCAAAAGAAAAATTTATAAGATGGTGGTGAGACCTTAGATGGTTTGGTCACATTAAACGTTGACCAACTGGTGATCCAATTAGGAGAGTAGATGTTTTAAATTCGACTTATGTTAAGATAGGCAGGGTTAGACCTAGGAAGACTAGGGCTTATTGTATAAAAAATGATCTTAATTTATTAGAATTAAATGAAAATATGACACTAAATAGGACGCAATGGAGAAAACGGATTCATGTAGCCGACCCCACTTAGTGGGATGAAGGCTTTGTTGTTGTTGTTGGTGGTGGTGAGACCTGCAATGCTCTATGGCGTATAATGTTAGCCTTTAAAAAAGAAGCATAAAGAAAAGTTAAGTGTTGTTGAGATGAGAATGTTTAGGTGGATGAATGGCTAGACACTGAGACAAAATACGATATGAATATATCCTTGATAAGTTGGTGTAGCTAAGATTCGAGAGAGTCGTCTTAGATGATTTGGTCACATTAAAAACTAACCATCCAATGATCTGATTAGGAGAGTAGATGTTTTAGATTCGACTTATGTTAAGGAAGGCAGAGGTAGACCTAAAAAGACTTGATATATTGTATAAAAAAATGAACTTAATCTATTAGAATTAAATGAAAATATGATACTAGTAAGACGTGTTAGATTTGAGAATAGAGTGAAATGATTTTATTGAGCAACAAAAGGAGTATAAATATATGATACAATTTTATAGGAAAGGAAAGATATAATACCTAACACTGAAAAATATGGTAAGGAAAGGCATAAACTAGGACATACATATAAAAAGAAATAACAGGAAAGGAAACATGATAAATAGAAAATTCTTCTAATATCTTCGAATAAATCTTCTGATACTTTCTAATACACCCTGTTAAGTTGAAACATACGATTCTTCAACTTGAATTTGAAAGTCATCAAACAACGATTGAAGAATGTTCTTTGTGAGGATAATTGCGAGTTGGCTATTGGATGGGACAAATCGAACACAGATCTTCTTGGAATCGAGCTTCAACTTGATGTGGTGATGATGAATTTCTACATGCTTGGCACAGTCATGCTGAACCTGATTATGAGAAATGCTAATTGCGTCTTTATTATCATAAAATAGTTGTAGAAGAGCACAGATCGGCATACATAAATCGCAAAGCATAATGCATAACCATAGCGCTTCACAGATTCCACATGGAACGAAACTCGACTTTTACATTGCTCCAGACAACTATCGACTGTTTCTTGCTTTTCCAGGTGATAAAATTTCCCCACATGAATCAATACCACGAGGTAGATCGTCGATCATGGGCAAACCCAGCCCAATCAAGGTCAACATAAGCAGCAATAGAACAAAAAGAGCAATGTGAGAATAACAAACCTGAGTCCTGTGTGCTTTTAAGTAGAAGAGTATCCGGCGGACAATTGTGAGATGGTGCTCATAGGGCTCATGCATGAACTGGATTATAATACCTACCGTGTGGCAAATATCGAGATAAATGAGTTTCCCCACAAGGTGTTGGCAATGTGTCTTGTTCACTGGAACAACATTAGGAGCATCAGCCAATTTCTCATTGGGATCCATTGGAATAGCCACTTGTTTGCATAGAAGCTTGATCTCTGTCAATAGGCACATCACATATTTGCATTGGAAAAGGCAAATGCCCCAAGAAGACCGGTAACTTTATGCCTAAGAAGTATCGGAGTGACCCCAAGTCCTTCATTTAAAAGGATTTCGCAAGTATGCCTTTAATAGATTCCAAGGCATACCATTACTTGTGAGTATTATATCGTCGATATAGATGATAAGGATGACAATTTGGCCACTAGAGGAATGCCGAAAAAAAAGAATATGACTTGATTAAGCCTGAGAGGACCCATGACCCACTACCACATGCGTAAACTTGTTGAACCAAGCCAGAGTGGATTGCTTCAGTCTGTAGAGGGACTTCCACGATCGACACACTTGTCCCCGAAAAAATAGAGTCAAATCCTGGAGGTAGATACATGTACACCTCCTCTGTGAGATCCTCATTAAGGAAGGCATCCCTGACATCCAGTTAGAGTAAGGGCCAATCCAAATTTATAGCAAGGGATAACAGGACCAAAAGGTATTCATTTTCGCAACCAAAGCAATTTTCTCCGCATAGTCAACTTCATAGGTTTGTGAGTAGTCATTGGAGTCCAATCATGCTTTATTGCGTTCAAAGGTTCCATCAGAGTTAAATTTAATGTTGAAGATCCATCAGCAACCAACTGCTTTCTTTTCCCGAAGAAGACCAACAACATCCCAAGTATGATTTAGCCAAAAGATATTCATCTCATCCCTTACTACAAGCCTTTGAGGGGTCTGCCAATGCTTCCTCAATAGTAGATGAAAGACCATGATCCCTAAACGAAGTGGCATGCTTTGTAGGTTGGCCACAAGTTGTTTAATGTTACATATTTTGCCATGGAATAAACAGAGCAAGCCTAATTGTGTACATCAATGGTAGAACTCACCTCCTCATTCGAAGTAGGAGTAATCTCAACAAGTGTAGTGTAAGGGATGTTGATCCGGGTAGATTCCAAGTCCCGTAAAGAGGTAGTGAGCTCGAGAGTAGGGATATTGGGATGAGTCTCAACCGAGGGTTTGATGCGCCAAGTATAAGCACGAGAGTGGGTGGAGGGATGTTGGTTTGGTTGATGATGGATCCAATGGGACAGATGGAACCTCGGGAACAGTGGTTAGAGGAGTAGGTGGCATACCGAACATAGTCGAAAAAGTAGCGTCAAAAAATTCTAGCTCCCCCTCACGTGAGGTATTGTTGGAGAAGTAGGGAACAGCTTCAAAAAAAGAGATATAGGAACTCACATAGAGTTTATTTGTGATAGGATCTAGATATCGATTGCCATTAGAGTGGCAAAATATTTGAGGACGATACACTTGATTGACAAGGGATCAAGTTTACTACGTGTTGGGACAGTATTTCGAACAAGTGTCGTACACCCAAATATTTTGAGGTCTAATGTGGAAAAGAACCGATTGGTAGGAAAACAAATCTCAAGACTACTAATGGGATCCAATTTGTGCATTTTTGTGGGGAGTCTATTGATGAAACATGTGGCGGCAGCATTCCAAAACGGTTTCGGGGCAAACATAATGGAATGAGCAACTTCGACAAGGTGTCAGTATTTTAGTTCAGCTACAATATTTTGTTGAGGAGTATCCATACAGGAGTTGTGATGGAGAATGCCCTTACCAAAACATAACCTAACCTAGAATTAAAAAATTCACAACCGTTGTCAGTCCAAAGAACTTGAATTGATGTTTTGAATTGAGTCAAAATTGAAGGAATGAAAAATTTTTGAAGGTGACGGCAACTTCAGATTTATCTTTTAAGATATAGACCCACATCACCCGAGCATGATCATCAATCAAGGTAAGAAATAGGTATTTATTGGAGTAACTAGGCATTCGAGAGGGACTTAAAATAAGGCCGGAAGTGGTCCAAGGGGACAATATATTCCTTTGCCTCTACCTTCACAACGAAGGGCAACTGCTAGTAGTTGGTTCACCAGTTGTATGTTATACACCTCAATGTTGAAGCGGAAAAAGTCTAGATTTGACTTGGACAAATCACTATGAATTAGTGAAGAAGGTGCAGGAGTGTAAGAGTGTAGTGAATGTTAAGCTCGATGATGTTAAACTAACAGACAAATTTACATTTTAAACTAGATAGATTTTTATTAGTAAACATCAAATGACAGAACTATTTTAAATATTAAAAATTGGGGTGACCGAAACAATAGTGTAAAAGCATAATATGACATTCAGTGGACTGGGAAAGACTAATTATTGGACGGAGTGACCTCATCAACCCTGCTTTTCCCTTGGAAAAAATAGAGCTCGGCCACCCGCTTAACAGTTCCAATCATCCTCCCCGAATGATAATCCTTAAAAATGAAAATATCAGGAGAAAAATGAACAACAAAATCAAGGTCACTTGTCAACCTACAGATTGACAAGAGGTTACAATTTAATGAAGGCACCTGAAAGTTGGGTCTATTGTTAGAACAACAGACACTTTGCCTGCAATGGAACAAAGGGAGCCATAAGCAATTTTAATGGTATCTCTCCCAGGGCACGGTGAATATTCAGTCATATAATTTGTAAATAATCCATGAAACAAAAATAGTCTCATCGAAATGTCACCTTGACGAACATGAGAGGTAGACGGGCTGGAAGAGAATTGACTAGATCAAAGTAGTTCGATTAAGTGCTCCATCTAACTCTTAATGGAGTCAAGTAATTATGGGATGTTCTGAGTGAGAGCCTGTTGTACTGTCATGACTTCTAAGGTTATAGTGAGACCCTTAGCAGCGGTATTTCCCATGGAGCTTTCAACATGTCATAGTATGATTGGGTTTTTAACAGTAATCACAAGTGGAGTGATTTTGCCCGTGATAATGTGGATGAGGTTGAGCACCATTAGAGCCCAAGGTGGATGGTTCGACTGAAGGAGTGGCAGTGCCGAGCATGAGAAGTCTCGGGATTTCTTCATGACGCACCTCAGTGAATGTAACACGATTTCAAAGAGATCCAGGCCAAGAATACGAACCCGAACTTTGTCGAGATCCTTGTTTAGGCCTGCCAGGAATTGGAACACACAATCCTTTCCACAATTTTCTAGAAGAGAGAAAGATCAACCGAAGAGTCCCAAGTGTAGTCGTAGTAGAGATTGCATTCCATTCATAAGGCCACCAAGTCATTGTAATACTGGGCCACAGTCCTTGATCCCTGTTTTCCTCAAGGATCTTCTTGGAAACCTCATAAAATTGGCATGTGTTTCCTATGTTCGCATAGGTATCTTGAACTGTCGTTCATAGTGCACTTGCAGACGAAAGAAACAGATACAAATAGCCAATCGTAATCTCCATGGAATTGATCAGCTGAGACATGATCATAGAATTCTCCACTTTCCACACTCAATATGTCGAGTCAGTTTTTGGAGATTCATGAATCATCCTTGTGAGATATTTGAACTTCTCGCGTCCTTTGCCTAACAATTACACATACTGGACTATCGGAGAAAATTAGAGTCGTTAAGTTTATGAGTAGTGATCAAGAAGTTCATGTGGATTTCCGGGCCTCTGGACTGCAAAGGGGGTTGAGGTTGATCCTAATCCTCCAGTGGACATAAGTACATCATTGGAATTAAGCTCAGTGATTGAGGAATCCGCCATGATTCTAACTGAGCCAAAAGTGATGTTGGGTTGCCAAGACATAGGAAGATTCTGGCTGTAAAAAAAGAATCAGCTAGGGTGGGTCTTGCCGGGGAAGGATATGGCCTAAGGGAGGTGTTTCGACAACCTTGGAGGAGACCGGGCCAGCTGGAGGAAGGTCCAACAGCTGGAAGGTTCTTCTCGAGGAATATCAAGTTGCCTGGAGAGAAATCAAGCCAACCGGAGGTAGATCCGAGGGTGGAGAGAGATCTGACATGTTAAAGAGATATCTGACCGGCTAGGGGGAGATCCAACGGAGGGAGACTCGACTGGAGGCTAGTAGTAGGTGTCCAGTGATGGAATCCTTATAGGAAAAGGCCTATAGGTGGATAGCTGGGATAGAGTCCTGACAACTGATAGGGTTAGAACCATTGCTTTGATATCATGCTAGATTTAAGAATAGAGTGGAATGATCTTATTGAGCAGCAAAATGGGTATAAATATATGGGAAATACGAAAGAAAAGATATAATACCCAAATCTTCCCTAATAACACCCAAAAGACAAAATGAAAAGCCATAAACTAGTAAATGCATAAAATAAGTAATAACATGAAAGACAACATAATAAATAGAAAAATCTTCTAATATCTTCTAATAAATCCTCCGATATCTTCTAATATGATACAATGGAGAAAAAGGATTCATGTAGCCGACCCCACCTAAGTGGGATAAAGGCTTCTTGTTGTTGTTATTGTTGTTGACGTACTTTGAAACATTTTCTCTCCAGCACGATAGTAGGCATATCAAAATATATTATAACTATTTAAAATTCAAATAAAATGACTTCAATATTGCTTCCTTCAAAACCAACCCAACCATATACAAAACAAAAAATTCCTAGTTTCCATATTATTTTCAATCCACAACCTACCTTCTTTGCAAGGTATAGAATGTAACTGATACCGGAATTTAACAAATATCCAACGAAAAGAAAATACTATTAAAAAATTAAAATAGAAAATTACAACATAATAATACGAAAATGCGAAATTGCAGTAAAACAACACAACATTAAAAAAGGGGTGGATCTAGGATGAACATTGTGTCGGCTAGAGTTATGAACCTCTAGGGCAGATGCAAGGGGGTCAAATGGCATGTTGGAAGTGGGTGGTAGCAGTGGGAAAGGTGACAGCAGCAAGTGAAAGGCGGCATGCAACCAGAGCAGCAATGGGAGGCTGATCTCGAGAGGCGGCAAAAAGCTGGAGAGGGTGGAATAGCTAGAGGGAGTGAAATAGCAGGAACGTAATGGTTGATTTCTTGGGGGGCGGCAGCACGGGGCAACAAGGGTGAAGGAGGAACGATGTAGGAGAGAGTGGGGGAAGGGTAGAAGATACACACCACCTCAAGACTGAGGTAGAACTAAAGCACCATTCAAAACCCTTGGATACAACCCTAGACAGGAGAAGGAGATGTTGACAATTGTCCTAATACAAAACGCAAAAAAAAAAATTAATCTTAGATATCAACAAAAACAAAGTCATAATTAACTAGGAGTGGGTACAACTTCAAATGAGTTGCACTTCAACACCTTTGGGGGCCAAATGATCCATCAAAAGACTGGACCGAATCGGTCTAAGTGGGGTCTAAAGCGTGAGGCGCCTCAGACTCCCACATCAATCTCTCGTGGTTGGGGGAACTTCGATCTAATCCGTTGAAGCTTATCTCCTCATAGTATAGAGTCAAGTCGGACAGGTAGTAGCAGAAATATTATACTCCCAGTAAGTCAATCTGGTAGGTGTGTTATCATTCAACTTCTTGAGAATCCTAAAAATCCATCTGCTCTGGATATGAATTTTTCAAAAGATCCCATGAAAAACCTCGTCACTCTGATCCACACTAGATCTCCCACCTAAAAAATCAAAATCTTACCAGTTTTATTATCTTGACCCGGTACTTGTGGTTCTGTTTGGTTCTCTCTTTCCCAACCTCCTCATGTTGCCTTTGAATCTCTTGCACTCTAGCCTCAGTATCCACACTAACTCCTAAAGCATGAAGAATTGGTACCAACTCAAGTGGGGTGAGTGAGTTTCGCCCATACACAATCTCAAAGGGAGCATGCCCTGACGTCTAACTCGTGGACCTATTGTAAGCAAATTCAGCTTGGGATCAAATCAAATCCCATTGTTTGATGTTCTTCCCAATAAAGCGCCTCAACAGATTTCCCAAACTCATGTTCACCACCTCTGTCTAATAACTATCTGTCTGTCGGTGAGTTGCTGAGCTAAACCGAAGCTTAGTATCAAATTGCTTCCATAAGGCCCTTTAAAAGTGGCCCATCAACTTGATATCCTTACCATAAGTAATGGTCACAAGTATCCGATGCAGTCACACTATCTTCCAGAAATACAAGTCAACTACATGTGAGGCATCCAGTGTTCTATGGCAAGACCGAAAATAAGCCATCCTCGAAAACCTACCAATTAGTACCATCATTGAATATCTATACGAACACATCCAACCATGAAGCCTGTGGATACTGATAATGGTGTGTATAGTCATACATATTTGCCCCTTAATTTTTGCCAAGAGACAAGCTCTCCACTGCCTGATAAACCTCTTTACATCCCTCGTTAACCTAGGCCAATAAAACATTCTCTCTCAATTGGGAGGGACTTGTCACTGTCGAAGTGACTTGCTAATCGCCAACTATGACTCATTTGTATGATGGACTCTCTCAGCGAACCTCTGGGAACACGCAAACAGTAATAATCAAATAGATAGCCATCAGATCTAATACTATCTAGTCAGCCCCTCCTGACACTAATCTCAAATCTCTTTGAAGTCCGCGTCTTCCTCGTACATTTCCTTCACTACCTCGAATCCCGCAACTCTAACTTGCATGGAGGTGATCAGTAAGTAATGACACCTCAATGCATTTGTTACTCTATTCTGACTCCTGCGTTGTGCTTGAGCACAAACTAAAATAAAACTAAGAACTAGACACAGGAAACATGTCCGCCCTTTAATTTGATCTGACTGTTCAAGAAACTCAAAGCCTCATAATTTGTAAATAAGGTGAGCTCACCAATCAACAGGTAGTGAGTCAACAATTAAGAGCTCTCACTATAACATAGAACTTTTTCTCAAAAGTAGAAACTTCCCCCCAGGGTCACTCAACTTCTCACTGAAAAAAGGCTATGGGGTGCCCTCCCTTGTTGAATACTGCTCCAATCCCCAAATTAGACACTTTACATTCCAACTCAGACAACTGATTGGAATATGGTAGAACTAACATTGAGGCCTCACTTTCTTCAGAGCATCAAAGCTAGCCCTGTCCACTAAAACTTCTCTCCTTTTAAGAGCTCTGTCAGAGTTGTAATGGTGCTAAAACTCCTGATGAATCTCCTATAAACGGATGATACTTCATGACAATAAATTTCCTTAACTCTGTAAAGGACCGTGAAGTTCTCCAACTCACAATAGCCTTTATATTCACAGGGTCCATCTTAATGCATGTACCAGATATAATATAACCCAAAAAAGCATACATTTTTCATCATGAAGTAACTTCTCCAACAAAAGAACCTGAAAGACCTCACATACTACAAGTAGTCCCTAGATCAGTTGTAGAATAGGATATCATCAAAGTACACAACTACAAACTTTCTAATGTAAGCCCTGAACGTCTGATTCATCTGTCTCATGTAAGTATTAGGTGCATTGGGCATTCCAAAAGGTTATAATTGCCTATTCATACAACCCATCTCCGGTCTTGAATGTAGCCTTCAATTCATCCCATGGTCACACTCTGATCAAGTGATATCCACTGCGCAAGTCAATCCTGGAAAAGATGATGGCTCCAAGCAATTGATTCAGTAAATCATTCAGGGGAGGTGTAGGAAATATGTATTTTGTGATCTTATTGATGGCTCAACTATCAATACACATCCGCCACAAACAATCTTTTTTAGGGACCATGAAAGCAGGAGGAACAAATGGACTAGTACATCCATCTTAATGCATGTACCAGATATAATATAACCCAAAAAAGCATACATTTTTCATCATGAAGTAACTTCTCCAACCAAAGAACCTGAAAGATCTCACATACTATAAGTAGTCCCTAGATCAGTTGTAGAATAGGATATCATCAAAGTACACAACTACAAACTTTCTAATGTAAGCCCTGAACGTCTGATTCATCCGTCTCATGTAAGTGTTAGGTGCATTGGGCATTCCAAAAGGTTATAATTGCCTATTCATACAACCCATCTCCGGTCTTGAATGTAGCCTTCAATTCATCCCATGGTCACACTCTGATCAAGTGATATCCACTGCGCAAGTCAATCCTGGAAAAGATGATGGCTCCAAGCAATTGATTCAGTAAATCATTCAGGGGAGGTGTAGGAAATATGTATTTTGTGATCTTATTGATGGCTCAACTATCAATACACATCCGCCACAAACAATCTTTTTTAAGGACCATGAAAGCAGGAGGAACAAATGGACTGGTGCTCCCCCCCCCTACCAAAACTTTAGCAATAAGCTCTTGCACTTGTCGTTGCAACTCATATTCAGCTGGTCTCAATCTATAAGTGGGGCTGCTAATAACACCGATCCATGGATAAAGTCTATAACATGTTAAAAGCCTCTCAGTGGCGGTAGTCTCTTAGGTAAGATGTCAGTCACATCCTGAAAGTCGTCAATACCATCTAAGTGGGGCTGCTAATAACACCGATCCATGGATAAAGTCTATAACATGTTAAAAGCCTCTCAGTGGCGGTAGTCTCTTAGGTAAGATGTCAGTCACATCCTGAAAGTCGTCAAGTACCATCTCTAGTAGCTCAGTATCCTCAGCCACTCTAAGTTGACTAAGGTCATTGTCACTGGGGGCCTCTCACGCTGACTGAAGAAAGGTGGAAAATTGGACCACAATCTCCTCTACAATGTGAGTGTCGGCTCTTCTAGACTCGATAATGGGCAAAAGAACTATGTGCTTTCCCTACATCGTGAATGGGTAGGTGTCCTTGAACCCATCAAGCTGAGTCCTATGATCAAACTGCACGACCTTCCCAACATAATGTAAAAGGCATACATGGATACAACATCGCACCACAACTGATGCTACAGCTGATCCTCAATATAGAACCCTACTACACATTGGTGATCCAAGTGCATCTCATTCCCTTATTCAAACAGATCAGAGAAAAGGGTTGAGAATGCTTATGAGTAGCCAGGTATAGCTTCTTCACCATAAAATCAGAGACCATATTCTCACAATTCCTTCCATCAATAATAATGTTGCATACCTCCCCTCTCAGTGAAAGATAATGTCTTAACCAAGAATAGTTCTTTTTTTGGTTAGTCTAAAGAGCCTCCTCACAACCAACATCCCGCCCTCATCTCTATGGAGCTGATAGTCCTCACCATACTCTTCTGTTAAATCCTCCTCACTCACTTCCTCCATTACACTATACTCGGTGAAGGAAACAACTCTGCTAATAGGGCAACCAAAGGCGGTGTCCATATCCATGATACATGTGCTTGGTGGGCTACTCTTCTAAAGCTTCTTCCCACTCTGATTAGCTCTATCATTCCCCTGATCAGTTTTCAAACCTTCCCCAAGTGTGCTCCTAATGATACCTCTGGCTATGGGTGGCAGTCTGAATGGAGGTACGGGTGTCTTCTCTATTTTGTTGTCTCTCTACCTTCAGCGCCAAGGTCTGAACTTCACCAAATGACCAATACAGTTTTAGCTGGACAACATTACTGATTGTTGGCTTCATATCTCCCAAATATATGACTATAGTGTACTCATTTGGCCATATCAGCTCATATTCAGCATGAAGTACTTAAACTTTGTTGTGAACTCCTCAACTGACAACTCTTCAAATTGTAGATGGTGGAACTTTAAGAAAATATTCAAGCGGTAAGGTTGGAGTAGGTACTTTCTATACATCTCCTTCATCTTCTCTCTTCAGATTCTCTCCCAACAAAGATACATGCTCCTTTAAATTTATGGCAGCAGGCTTCACTCTCCTATCAGCTGGAACCTCCTAATATTCAAAAAATGCTTTCAATATTTGCAACCACTCAATGAAGTCATCTGGATTCATTCGCCTCTCGAAATCCAATAAATCTTTCTTCACTCCCATGTCTCTGTACTTAAAAAATCACTCCATCCCTCAGCCTCATCTGATACCGATTTCAAAAGCATTGTAGCATATCCTCCTTTTCACTGGAATCATCCCTATGGAAGGGTTTCAGATTTTCTTCCCTCTCTTCATCGAATCTCACTATCATGATCGACCATCACCTCACCCTAGGTCCCTTCCTCAATTTCAAGAAGTCTTTGTTGAAGTTGGCGTCAATGGATTTCCCGTTACATCACCTCAATGGTAGGTTCATGAATGGCTTCTAAAACTTATCTCCTCGACGACATAGCTAAAGTGTATGTCTGGCAGGATGAAAGAGAGTGTAGGGACTAATTAAAACTTTTATTTTAGGTGTCTTATTTGACTAATCAGCAGAGGAAATGATTTTGACTGGAGTTTGAGTTGGGTGTTCGTGGATTTTGGTAAGCCTAGGATGGAACTAGGGTTAGACTAGCTCTAATAATGATACTTGGATTTAACAAACATCCGAAGGAAAGCAAGTATTATTACTACATTCAAATTAGAATTTACAACATAACAATGCGAGAAGCTAAAATTGCAACAAAACAGCACAACACTATAACTATGGTGGATCTATTGTAGATATGGTGTTGGCTAAGGGTATGGATCCGGGCAGAGGCAACGGGTGTCAGATGGCAAGTTGGAAGGGGGTGGAGGCAATGGGAATGGTGGTGGCAACAAGGGGAAGGCAACGAGCGAGAACAGAAATGGGAGGGTGGTCCCGAGAGGTAACAACAAGTCAAACAGGGTGGAATGGTTCGAAAGCTGCGGGGTTGAGGGAAAAGAACAGGGATCGATAGCAAGGGGCAGTGGCGAGGGTGAAGGGGGACAATGTAGGAGAGAGTGGGGGATGGGTAGAAGATGATACACCACCTCAAAATTGAGATACAGACAGAGCACCACTCAGAACCCTTGAAAACAACCTTAGAAGAAAGGAGACATTGATGGTTTTCCCAGTATAGACTACAACAAAAAAAACTAACCCTAGACACCAACAAAAACAAATAAATAGTCCTAGATAATGAAGTTTGTGTCCCACTACAACTGGGGGCTGCACTGCCATAGAATCCTAGGATCGAACTGGTCCAAGTGCATCACACCTCCCAAGCACCTGCATTAGTAACTGGCTCAATATTACCTATTTTTAAAGACCTCTTGGTCTTGAATTCTTCATGTCACTGAAATATCCAACCATTTATCCTTTGACCCTGAATCAATTAGCTTTGG
Organism: Papilionanthe hookeriana x Papilionanthe teres; assembly: GCA_022702705.1. NCBI lineage: Eukaryota > Viridiplantae > Streptophyta > Magnoliopsida > Asparagales > Orchidaceae > Papilionanthe > Papilionanthe hookeriana x Papilionanthe teres. The sequence goes on from CM040425.1 coordinate 28,842,599, forward strand.
TGACTTTTAAGAAGGGGAATGGGACGTGTTAACAGGAAAAATATTGGTCGTGGTCATGGCCCAAATACATTTTTCCTTCCTGCAGCCACACAAATCATCCTTTCTCAATGAATTTCAAATCTTACTCCACTACAATGGATGTTCAACAACACAAATCATCCTTTCTCAATGAATTTCAAATCTTACTCCACTACAATGGATGTTCAACAAATATTCTGAATTCTTGTTCCTCCTCTTCTGAATTCTTCAAGTCATTGAATTCTCCAAATATTCATCTCAGACTACGGATCAATAAACTTTGGCGATTATTTATACGGAGAATGGGGTGTGGTAATAGGACTAGCAATGGTCTTGATCATGGCCCAAATAGCTTTGCCCTCATTGGGGCGACACTAATCATCATCTCTATTCAATTCTTCCTCCACTATAATGCATGCTCCATATATACTTTGAACCCTTACGCCTCTCCTCTTCTGAAACAGCAACAATTCCTCAATAAAGGTATGAATGTATTCTTCAATGATGACAATCACCAATTATTATCTCTTATGCAGTCGCATCCTCTTGATGTGCCACAACAGCCTTTAACGATGTGTCCTAGGTTTTAAAGTAAGGTGCTTCTTCTTCTATATGCCATCTATAATCTCCCTCTATTATTATTGATCATGGCCACCAGCTCCCCTTTCTAGATAGGATCTTATACATTACTCGAAATCTCCATCATTAAAGCATTTTGTCCTGTTCCACAAGCTCCGTTCAAATTATTATCTATTCACTATCTTATCACAACTTATAATTGTACTAATCATTTACTTGCATTGTGTTTTTAGAACATTAGTTCAAGAAAAATGTTTAATGGATCTATTGAAGCAATTAAATTTTACCACCTAACATTCATAGTCATATCTTCTCTTATACCACTAATCCATATCATTTAGCATTTATATCAAATTTAAACTCCAAATATGATTTGTTGGTAATTTGAGTAAACACAACCATGTGTCCTTTCCTTCCTCTCATAATAGTCCTATCAATATTGTCCGCTTGGAAATTTAAGCTCTAGTATGGTTTATAAGTACCTAAATTTCATACATTCCGTCACATTTATTAATAATTCTTCTAGTGCTACTTAAATCTATTGACTCAAATAGTTGGTATGGAGTCCTCAAATATTTCAAATCTATTAAAAAGCATATACCTCTCAACATTAATCAGAACTTGCATGCTGACAATGCACTGGAATCAATCTCAAATCCTTTTCTATAATAATGATATTATTCATCAAATACTTCTCTTTATGCATCTCAACAGAAAATAATATAGCATAATGCAAAAAAGACATTTACACGATGTTTCTCAAACTACAACATTTGACATGATTGTGCCTCAAAATTTTTAGAATGACACAATCATGATTGTTTATTATCTCATCAATTGTCTTCTTGGAAATTTAAGCTCTAGTATGGTTCATAATTACCTAAAATTCATATATTCTGTCACATTTATTAATAATTCTTCTAGTGCTACTTAAATCTATTGACTCAAATAGTTGGTATGGAGTCCTCAAATATTTCAAATCTATTAAAAAGAATCTACCTCTCAACATTAATCAAAACTTGCATGCTGACAATGCACTGGAATCTATTTAGCCTCAATCTCAAATCTTTTTCTATAATAATGATATTATTCATCAAATACTTCTCTTTATGCATTTCAACAAAAAATAATATAGTATAATACAAAAAAAGACTTATTTACACAATGTTTCTCAAACTACAACATTTGACATGATTGTGCCTCAAAATTTCTAGAATGACACAATCATGATTGTTTAATATCATCAATTGTGCACCCCCACCGTCAAATAATCGGTATGGAGTCCTCAAATATTTCAAATCTATTAAAAAGAATCTACCTCTCAACATTAATCAAAACTTGCATGCTGACAATGCACTGGTATCTATTTAGCCTCAATCTCAAATCCTTTTCTATAATAATGATATTATTCATCAAATACTTCTCTTTATGCATTTCAACAGAAAATAATATAGTATAATACAAAAAAGACATATTTAGACGATGTTTCTCAAACTACAATATTTGAAATGATTGTGCCTCAAAATCCACCCCCACCCCCCTCTTCTGAAACAGCAACAATTCCTCAATAAAGGTATGAATGTATTCTTCAATGATGACAATCACCAATTATTACCTCTTATGCAGTCGCATCCTCTTGATATGAATGTATTCTTCAATGATGACAATCACCAATTATTACCTCTTATGCAGTCGCATCCTCTTGATATGCCACAACAGCCTTTAACGATATGTCCTAGGTTTTAAAGTAAGGTGCTTCTTCTTCTGTATGCCATCTATAATCTCCCTCTATTATTATTGATCACGGCCACCATCTCCCCTTTCTAGATAGGATCTTATACATTACTCGAAATCTCCATCATTAAAGCATTTTGTCCTGTTCCACAAGCTCCGTTCAAATTATAATCTATTCACTATCTTATCACAACTTATAATTGTACTAATCATTTACTTGCATTGTGTTTTTAGAACATTAGTTCAAGAAAAAATGTTTAATGGATCTATTGAAGCAATTAAATTTTACTACCTAAAATTCATAGTCATATCTTCTCTTATACCACTAATCCATATCATTTAGCATTTATATCAAATTTAAGCTCCAAATATGATTTGTTGGTAATTTGAGTAACCCCCCCCCCCCTTTCATTTGAGACTGAAAACCCCAATTTTCTCTGGCACTCATCATTTTTGTTTATCCAACAAACACTTTTCACACCATTCGATGATATAACTAAAGTTATCTCAACAATAACAACAAGCATTTATCCAACTAAGGGTCAGCTACATGAAACCTTCTTCTCCATTGAGTCCTACAGAGCGTTATATTTTCATTTAATTCTAATAGATTAAGATCATTTTTATATAATAAGCTCAAGTTATTTTAGGTCAACCTCTTTCTTTCTTAGTATATGTAGGATCTCAAAACATCTAGTCTCCCAATCGAAGATGGTCGACATTTAATGTGACCAAACTATCTAAGACGACTTTGGGTCCTTTTGGGGCAGCTTATATGGTGCGATGGCATTTTGAAAACGCACCTGGCCTGTTCAGGTAAACTGCATTTTGGCAGCTTATGCGTTTTCAAAACGCATAAAACAGCTTTTTCACACCGCACCTATCTAGTTGTGGCGGCAGTTTGCTAGTTGCAATCTGACTTTTCAAAACAAATCAAATTTTATAATAGCCACCGCCCTTAGCTTATCAGTAGATTATTTTTAATCAGCTTATCAGCAGATTATTCAATAAGCTGCAACTGCCCCAAACAGACCCCCTCTCTAATCTTATTCGCCGCTGTAGCTACACCAACCCTATCACGATATATTAATTGTGTTTGTCTCTAAGTGTCAAGCCATTCATTCACCTTAGCATTCTCATCTCAACTACACCAACCCTATCACAGATAACTAAAGTCATCTCGCAAAAAAATAAACATTATGTTGGGTTGTGAAGCCTAAGCACAAGGCACCCGATGCATATGCAGAGGAGTTGAAGCCAAGGATGTTGCTCGAACAGAAGAGCTGGCGCCTTTGGGCTCATATGCGCTCACTATAGAGCGGGCACTATTCTTATTCTCGAGAGACCGGCGTCGCCAGTCTATTGGTGCCTAGGCGCCCATTATGGGGCGCCAATACAGAGCACTTGGCGCTTAAGCGCCGATACAGAGCGCCTAGCGCCTAATATGAGCACCTAAGAGCCTAGTACAGTTACTACACAAAAAATTGATTTTTAAGCTAATTAATTAGCGTGGATCGGAGAGCTTGCTATTTTCTTCTTTCTGATATTTTCGACAAGCATCCTGGTGAATGCGAGGAGTGTTGAAGAGGTGAATTTTAGTGATTACGCGTGATTTTTTGCATCGGATAGGAGAGAGAAGATTGTTGGTGCAAATTCTGTAAAACTGCGTGAGCCTTTTGTAAAACATTCTGAATTTCATAGTGGAATTTCTGGCAGTATAGCTCTGTGTTTTTTTTGTGTTCTCGGATTTTTCGACATAAAATCCTTGTCTACTTTTTTGGTTAATTTGATTGTGCTTCTGTATTTTTTTTTTTTTGGTTTTCTCGAACCCTGTGATCATATTCGACGGCGAAATTAAAAGGAGACTCTTTCACAAATGTTTTCCCTATCAAACCGATATCAAAGCGCGATATGATTCAAGTGAGAGTAATGGCTGAAAAAGCAAGGTTCAAAGTAAAAAAGTTTAATGGGACGAACTTCGCGTTCTAGAAGATGCAGGTGGAGGATTTGTTGTATAAGAAAAATTAAACTTGTCACTACAATGAATCACAAGGAAGTCTGAGTCTATGTCTATGGAGGAATGGGAAATATTGGATCGAACGACACTTGATTTAATCAGATTGACATTTTTCTCATCTATTACGTTTAACATTATGAATGAGAAAACTACAGTGGACCTTATGGCGACACTGGCCAAGATGTATGAAAAAACTTCTGCTTCCAATAAGTTTTTTCTGATAAAAAAATTATATAATATTAAGAAGATGGAATGTAGTTCAGTGGCAAAACATCTCAATAACTTCAACACTATGGTGAGCCAGGTGTGTTCTATGGGGATTAAGTTTGATGATGAAGTCAGAGCACTGGTGATACTATTTTTATTGCCGGAAAGATGATATGGTTTGGTAATGACAGTGAGTGAATCTTCAGAACTTCGAAGTTGAACTTCGATGATATCATAGACCTGACGCTAAATGAAGAAGTTTGCACAAAAGCAGCGAATAGTGAACCTTCAGGTTCTGCACTGAATGTTGATAACAGAGGAAGGAATCTGTGCAGGAATACAGGCAGAGACATATTCAAGTCCAAGAAAGAAAAGCCTAAGTCAAGCAGAGGAGAATGTGAAAGCTGTGATAAGAAGGGGCATTTCAAGAAGGACTACAAAGCTCTAAGGAAAGCTGATGGTGGAGGATAAAAACATAGTTTCTCTACTAATGTCTGGTGTTATTCCTAGTCAGCACTGAATCCAAGATAGTAGATTCGGGTGTTTTTTTTTCATGTTTCCCCAAAAAAATGTATCTAAATACTACACTCAGAGTGTAATCTATAAAATATTTATCTGAGAGATAACAAAGTCTGCAGCAGAGTTGCAAAGAGTGATGATGATATCAAGTTGCCGAATGGAGCAGTCTGGAAGCTTACTGAAGGTAGACAAGTTCCTAGTTTGAAAAAAAATCTTATTTTTGTGAGCCAATTGACAAAGTCAAGACTTGTGATTACCTTCACGGGTGATTCAAGGAAGGTAACCAGAGACGCATTAGTGATTGCTCGGGGCAATATTGAAGGCACCCTTTATCAGATCAATGAAATAGCTTTTTTCATTGATGCAGCTGGAACCAAGGTGTATGCAAATTTGTGACACCATAGGCTTTGGTCATATGAGCGAGAAAGATATAAAGTTCCTACTTTTAAAAATAAGCTTCCAGGTCTGAAATCAACAAGCAGAAGAAGATTTCTTTCTCCAAGGGTGGGTCAATGGTGCAATTAAAGAAAATGAAGTTAGTGCATGCTGACGTATGGGGTCCCACTCCAATTCAGTCTATTGAAGGTCCTCACTATTTTATCATGTTCATTGATGATCACGCTAAAAAAGTATGAGTTTATTTCTTAAAATAGAAATCTGATGTATTAAAAGTCTTTAAGAAATGGAGCGTTATAGTAGAAAAAGAGACAGGTTTGAAGCTGAAGTGTCTCGAATCAGATAATAGGGGTGAGTGAAATTTTTGTACGAAGGGGATCATGCATGAGTTCACTGTCCCAAGGACACCGGAGCAAAATAGAATGGTTGAGCATATGAACAGAAAAATCATGGAGCGTGCAAGGAGCATGAGACTGTATGCAGGCTTCCCAAACTAATTTGAGCAATAGTAAACACATTTGTTTATATGATAAACGGTAGTCCATCAGTACCTTTGGAGGATAACTTACCTGAATGAGCCTAAAGTGAACAAAAATTATGCCTCTCATTTAACAGTATTTGAGTGTTCAACATAAGTGCACGTTGATGCAGGGTCCAAGAGAGAGCTTGACTCAAAATATTTCAAGTGCACATTCATTTGATATGGCTCAAATGAATTTGGGTACAACTTTTGGGATTATCAAAATCAGAAATTCATCCAGAGCAGCGTCATCATATTTAATGTGCTAGGAGAATAAGACTGCATGCAGGCTAGCCAAACAAATTTTAGGCAGAAGCAGTAAACACATTTGTTTTATCTGATAAACTGTAGTCTATCAGTACCTTTGGGGGAAGACTTACCTGAAAAAGCCTAGAGTGACAAAAAGGTATGTCTCTCATCTAATAGTATTTGGGTGTTCTGCATATGTGCAATGTTGTTGCAGGGTCCAAGAGAGAGCTTGACTCAAAATCTATCAAGTACAACTTCATTGGATATGGCTCAAATAATTTTGGGTACAAGTTTTGGGATTATCATGAATTCATCAAGAGCAAAGACGTCATATTTAAAAAAAAGGTACATGGACAGGGTCAGAAATCAAGAAAGTCCGTCAACTATTTCTGAAGAATCCAGATGTGGAGATAGAAGATACGAGTGATCAAAAAGATAGAGAAATAAGTAGTGCTCAATCAGAAGGAGCAATGAAGTTCCTCAGTTACGTGCTACATAAGTTAAAAGATCCAGCAAAGTGAAACAACCCATACAAAGGTATTCTCCTTCTTTACACTATATGTTATTAACTGATAGTGGTGAATCATAGTGCTTTCAAGAGGCCACTCAAGTTGAAGATTCAAGGGAGTGGGATTTTGTCATGGATGAAGAAATGCAATCTAAGGAGTCAAATCATACTTGGGATTTGACAATACTACCAAATGACAAAAGAGTACTACACAACAAGTGGTTTTACAGACTGAAATAAGAGTCGAACTGTAGGAAGCGCTACAAGGCATGGCTTCTTGTGAAGGGTTTCTAGCACAGAGATCTTTCCCTAAGTGGTGAAGATAACGACTATCAGGGTTGTGTTGAGTCTAGTAGTAGAGGAAGATCTACATTTAGAGCATATGTTTGTAAAAACAGCTTTTTTAGATGGAGATCTGAAGGATTCCAGACATACATGGTTCAGCCATAAGGTTATAAGATTCCAGACAAAGATGGTTTGCTCTGCAGATTGAAGAAAAGCCTTTATGGCTTAAAGCAAGCCCCAAAATAGTGGTACAGAAGGTTTGATAGGTTCTTGTCGGATAATGGATAGATGAAGTACCAGGAAGACCACAGTTGCTTAATAAACACATCAGTAAATGTTATATTTTGCTTCTTTTATATGTGGATGATATGTTGATTGCAAGGGAATATATGAAGAAAATCGGGGACTTGAAGAAAGAGTTATCAAGTGAGTTCGAAATGTAGAGTTTAGGTCCAACCAAGAAAATCATCGGGATGAGAATCAGCAGAGACAAAAGTGCAAGAACACCGAAGTTGTCTCAGACAGAGTATGCTGAAAAGATCCTATAAAAGTTTAACATGAGTGAGATTAAACCACTTAACACCCTTACGTAGTCACTTCAAGCTATCTAAGAAGTTATCAGACAGATGGAGAGAATTTTGCATGCTTTAGCAGTTGGAAGTCTGAAGTATGTGATCATTTGTACCAGTCTAGATATTACATATGCAGTGGAAGTGGCCAGCTGGTACATGGGCAATCCAGGCAGACATTAGTATTTAAAGAGAATAGTCAACATAGCACTTTGCTATGGAAGTGCAGGGATCAGTCTACAAGGATTCGTAGATTTAGATCTGGCGGGAGATGTGATAGGAGAAGTGCGAGGGGATATATTTTTAAATTGGGGAGCACATTGGTGAGTTGGATTTCTAGGTTGCAAAAGATTGTTGCACTTTCAAGTACAGAGGCTATTATTACTGATGCTAGCAATGAGATGATTTGGCTACAAAGTTTCATAGCAAAATTTGGCAAGGAGCAGGGGATTGGAATACTATATAAGTATGAGTGAGATTCATCTTGCTAAGAACATTGTTTTTCATGTCAGGACGAAACACATCCAGCTCATGTATCATTTCATTCGATCTTTTCTAGAAGATGAGCAGTTATTTCTGAAAAAGATACACAGCTAGAAATACTGCAGATATGTTGACAAAGGTGGTGAATGTTGAGAAACTGAAGTTGTGCTTGGCTTCAGTTGGGTTTTATGAGGTTGAGACCAGGGGCCAGCCACAACACAATATGTGACCAGAGTACATAATTTAGATCTACAGTAATAGTAAAATTGGGCAAGGAGTAGGGGATTAGAAGACTTTACAATAATAACATGAGTGGGATTAATCTTGCTAAGAACGCTGCTTTGCATGTCAAGACAAAACACATTCAGCTTAGGTATCATTTCATTCGATTTTTCTAGAAGATGAGCAGTTAGTTCCGAAAAAGATACACAGAGCTAAAATACTACAGATAGGTTGACAAAAGTGGTGACTGTTGAGAAAATGAAGCTGCGCTTGGCTTCAGTTAGGTTTTATGAAGGTTGAGACTAGGGGTGAGCCACAACACAGTATGTGACATCAAATATTTTAAGGGAACAGTCAACAGGGCACTTTGTTATGGAAGTGTACGAATCAGTCTACAAGGATTCGAAGATTCAAATAGAGTTGCATGTACAGAGGACTGGTGTTTGGTGTTATAGTCTCCAAGTGGGAGACTGTTGGGCTGTGGAGGCTCAAGTACAAGGCACTCGGCACAAATGCGACGGGTTGTGAGCGCTTAAGCGCCCCATTTGGGTGTTGGTCGAATAGAGGAGTTAGCACCTAAGCGTCGGCTTTAGGCGCGTAATCGTTGGCTTTAGGCTCATATGCGCCGGCTTTAGGCTCGTATGCGCCAACTTTAGGCAAGTGCAGTTACTACACGAAAAATTCATTTTTAAGCCAATTTTTTAGTGGATCTGAGAATTTGTTGTTTTCTTCTTTATGAATTCTTCGATGAGCGTCCCGAAAAGATAGATTTCAGTGTTTCGACGTGATTTTTTGCATTGGATCGGAGAAGGAAGATTGTTGGTGCAAGTCCTATTAGTTCCTCCGTGTTAGCGTGGAGAAGAAACTTGAGTGAATCCTTCGTTAAACTTTTTGAATTTCATAATGGAATTTTTGGTGGTACGGCTTTGTAGTTGTTCCCATTCTCGGTTTTTCCCACGCAAAGTCCTTATGTGTTTTTCTAGTTGCTTTGATTGTGCTTCTGTGTTTAATTTTTGTTCTGTTTTTCTTGAATCCTGTGATCTAATTCCATGGTGAAATTAAAAGGACTTTTTCATGGTAATTTTCCTAACATATTGATGTTATAATCTTCATACCCAAGATTTATATAGATGAATTAATGTTACTTTTCATAAGCACATAGTTTTCTCTCACTCCTTTTAAGCCCAATTCATTTTTTGTTTCTCTACCTTCAACAGATCCCCTTCCTACATCTAACCAACTTCAAGTTCATTCTCGACATCCTCAACTTCAATGAGGAACACCTTCATCCATGTTGTTGGATTTCATAGAGCATCCATCTATCATTGAATTCTTTTCTATCCACATATCAGATACTCTAAAAATGTAAAATATAATGTATTGTTCATACATTTCATATTTATGATAAGATGAATTAATGTTACTTTTCATAAGCACATAGTTTTCTCTCACTCCTTTTAAGTCCAATTCATTTTTTGTTTCTCTACCTTCAACAGCTCCTCTTCCTACATCTAACCAACTTCAAGTTCATTCTCGACATCCTCAACTTCAATGAGGAACACCTTCATCCATATTGTTGAATTTCATAGAGCATCCATCTGTCATTGAATTCTGTTATATCCACGTATCAGATACTCTAAAAAATGTAAAATATAATGTATTGTTCATACTTTTCATATTTATGATAGTTCAACATCTATCATCTCTTTCTGTACATATTTCATGTCTCTCTACTCTAAAATAGCCCCATGAAATAATAGTAAGCATTATAGAAGCCCCAATGAAACGTCAAAGGTATCGAAATAAGTGCGCTACAAAGTCATCATACATGAAACTTGTTCACTCCCATCTGAGATAACCATTTGCATGTTGTTGGATCGTTATTGTCAAAATTCAACTTAATTGTTCCTTCAACATATATAAAGCTCAACAAAATATCAGTAGATTCACACAAAACTATCAGTTAAATAATTTTTATGCATTCCACCAATTCTGAGCCTCAAATCTTTTTGAATCTCCTCTTTGTCCCCATCAATCAAGGCTAGAATTTGTTACAAATGGATGTGAGTAATATCTTCATTTATGACAACCTTCAAAAGGCCTTCATATGGAACAACCACATGAGCATGTTGTGTGGGTGAACCATACATTCTTACTAAAAATGGATATCAGTGAACTTAAACATAATCCATGACTTAATTTGACAAGTTTTGTAGTGTTCGTTGATATTAGTTTCACTGTAGCTTAATAATACATTTTCTCTAGATTCAATATGCTACCCTAAGGGGATGCTTAAGAGAGTGCAAATTAAAGAAGAATTAAGTTCGTGGCATACAATAAAATTATGGGAGAGAGTAATTAAACAAACGTTAAGACGTGATACAAAGATTTCTTATCATCAATTTGAACTTATGTCGGACATTTCTACTATAGAAGCTATATATTTATTGAGCGTTTTATGGAGAAGTAAAAAGAGAGTGAGGAGGATCTACATATGATTTTTATTGATTTAGAAAAAAATTATGATGAGGTTCCAAGAGAAATTTTTTGGAGAGTTCTAGAAAAGAAAGGTGTTGATAATGACTTATATTCAAGTCATTATAGATATGTATACTAGAATTTTTATTTGTGTTAGAACAGGAGGAGGATTGACCAAGTATATTCCAATTTCAGTTAGATTACATCAGAGATCGGCTTAAACCCACATCTTTTTGCTTCAATTATGGATGCTCTTACTGGACATTTACAGGAAGATGTAACTTGGTGTATCTTTTTGTTGATGTATCCTTCTAGTGGATAAAATTAAAGAAAGAGTTTAGGAAAAACTTGACTTGTGAAAGTCTAATTTAGAGTCCAAAATCCTTCGTTTGACTAGATATAAAATTGAATACATGGAATGTAATTTTAGAAGTAGTAGATCTAGTAGCATAATGCAAAATAGATGCTCAAATCATTAAAAGGAACGAACATTTTAGACATATATGGTCTATTGTTCAAACTGATTGATAAAGATGAGAATGTTATTAGTAGAATTCAGGTAGGATGGTATGATATGCGTGGAATTCAAACAAACTGATAGGAAAATGATTTGTTCAAAGCCTAAAAATATTTCTATAGGAATCCTTAAGAAAATAACTACAAGAAAATTAGACAATAAGATAAATGTTTAAAAGTTAGAAATATCAAGGAAAAAAAATACTCTAGTATTAATCCATTTTTTTAATATAGCTAATTTGATATTATACATTATGAACCATCAAAATGTACCTTGAACTTTTCTCTTTTTCAACCTCATTTAAATTTCATATTTAGTCTTGTTCATTAGGATAATGAGCATAAAATCATGTTCAATTCTAATGGTCCCTACCAATTGCATACTTTCTGAGGATGTTATTAGTAGAATTCAGGTAGGATGGTATGATATGCGTGGAATTCAAACAAACTGATAGGAAAATGATTTGTTCAAAGCCTAAAAATATTTCTATAGGAATCCTTAAGAAAATAACTACAAGAAAATTAGACAATAAGATAAATGTTTAAAAGTTAGAAATATCAAGGAAAAAAATACTCTAGTATTAATCCATTTTTTAATATAGCTAATTTGATATTATACATTATGAACCATCAAAATGTACCTTGAACTTTTCTCTTTTTCAACCTCATTTAAATTTCATATTTAGTCTTGTTCATTAGGATATTGAGCATAAAATCATGTTCAATTCTAATGGTCCCTACCAATTGCATACTTTCTGAGCATGTGACTCATATTTGTCGCATCATTGATTTGATGTAGACCAATTTTACATGTTATCATCAAATGATTTGCTAAAACTTTCTTACAAGTTAATCCATTTCCAGCAAAAACAAAGATAAAATGTGAGTTCAATAAAACTCAAATGAAGATCTCAATTCATGAGGTCTCGGTAGCTTAGTGTGCTTAAGTCAATAGAATTCATCGTTATGTTGTTTGAGCTCGATTGACAAAAATGATCAATACGCGATGAACATGTTATGATTTTCAAAATTGTATTTATAAATAAACAAAATATATTTATAAGTATTGATTTCATAAAAATTGAAACCCCTTTAGATTTATGACATGGGCAATTGGGCTGTACTTGAATAAAAAAATGCCTTACTTTCCATTAGGTTTTCTAATGTATTAATCAATAGTGCACGCGATCTTTGATCTAGCATACGATACATAACTCTACATCTAATAATTATTAATCACTCATACGATATAACTTGCATAGCCGTTGGGAACTATGCCATTGTTAGTTGTCAAGAAAGGCATTTACTATTCATATTTGCCCAAAACCAAAATTTGAATCATACATATCATTGTTAATCAAACATACAACCGAAGTATTGAATAATTTTAAGTTGATCATCTACACAATCAATGATCATTTGTATGGTTTTGAGATGGTAAATCTTCTTGGGATTCATTTGGCTCCATGGGGAGAATTTTTTAACTTTTGTGGGACTTATAAATATACATCCTCCGTTCTCAAAGGCTAATGGAGTCATGAGAGAAAATTCTTTCAATGAAGATCTTTCAAAGAGAGATTTTGAGAGCTAAATTATTTGAAGTTCAAGTGTTCATATAATCTCTTAAGGATCATGAGCTAGTGGTATCTCATGCAAATTTTAGGACAACTTGTAAAACATTTTCATTGTTTAATTTCAATCTTAAAATATTGATTTGTTTTTCATTGTTAAGAAATAACAACCAATCTCCTCCAAAGTTTAAGAGAACTTTGACTTGATGCTTTTCAAATGAAATTGATTGGTCTCATGATTCAATTTGTGTGTGCTCGGATAGAAAATAGAATGTAGATTGTAAAAGTTTCTTTTCTGAATAGAGTGAAAGAGTTGGTTTTGTGCTGCCAGTATCGAGTTAATAAAACTCTGAATCAATGGAGAATTTAGGCATGGGCATAGGCCAGTTAGGTAGCCAATGCACATAATTATCTTGATGCAGATGATGACTACAGCAATTCTGGGAACCGCGAGAAGGAGGACCCAGTCTCTGGAAATAGGGAATGGAGGAAGCATCACTTCTGGGAGCATAGGATGAACCAGCGAGAGCAAGGATGATGGAATGGAAGAGATAATCACTACCTCGGACAAGTTACAATTGAAGCACCTTCTCGTCATCGGATACAGCCCTCGAAAGTGAAAAGCTGACGATAGACTCTGAATTCAGAAAACAAATCAACCAACCCAAACCTAAATAAATACGACCTATAAAAAATAGAAATTATCGAAATAAGAAAAAAATTAGAAAAGGCAAGCATAGGTAAGGCAAGAACTAGAAAGGATAGTAATGGAAAGGAAGAGGAGTAGAAGGGAAACATGAAGTAATGTTCTTTTTTTTTCTTCACTTAATGTGGACAGATGCATGAAAATGAATAATTTTTGTTAATTTTCACAATTTTCCACTTTATGTGGACCTTTATGTAACAATAAAAGCTTTCCTCTTATGCAAGGAGATCATGAACTAGAGTTTTGATCAGACATATCCCATCCACTCTTCTTTTGTATTAATGTGTTGAAGTCTATGAAATATCCAAAAAAAGAAAAAGATAATGAATGTTACAGAATGGAGACACTTGATTAAGTAATTGGTGACCTTCTTTTGAGAAAGTAGTGAAGCAAAACAAAACAATAAGAAATCAGCGTGTCAGTTATGTGGTTTTGGCTTCCCGCCTTGTGCTAAAGCCTAATTGTAATGACGCTAAATGTTCCACCCAGGTGGCGTGTTAGCCCTTCAGTTTTCTCTAACTGTTGAAAAAGTTTCAAGGCCTCGTGATCCATAAACAGTGTGAACTCGCTCGTCAACAGGTAATGACTCTAATGTGCCAGAGCTCGTACAATGGCATAAAACTCCTTGTCATATGTTGAGTATTTTCACCTTGATTCATTGAGCTTTTCACTGAAGTCAGCGATGGGATGACCCCCCTAGCTTAGCATTGCTCTTACTCCCACACTAGATATGTCACATACTACCTCAAAGGGTTGGTTGTAGTCTAGTAAGGCTGGCACGAGCGTTTGAGTCACTTTCTCCTTCAAAGTGTCGAAGTTGATATTAGTTGTCATTGTCCATGTGAATTCCATCCTTTTAAGTGCTCTATCAGAGGGGCAATGATAGTGCTGAAGTTTATGATGAATCTTAGATAAAATGATACTAGCTCCAGAAATTGTCTCAGCTCAGTGAACGATTTCAATCTTTATAGTGTCCATCTGAATGCCAGCATTTGCCACGATATACCCTAAAAAGCATACCCTGTCTATCATGAAATGACACTTCTTTGGACGAGCATTAAGTGCTCGTCCTTAGATCTGCTATATACCAGAATGTCATCGAAGTATACTACCAAAACTTTCCTGATGCGGGGTCGAAATAAGTGTTAGGTGACGAGCCAAAGGGCATCACGGTCCATTCATATAACCCATCTCATTTTTTAGAAGCGGTCTTCCACTCATCTCTTGACCTCATCCGTATCTGATGGTACCCACCACGCAAATCGACCTTCGAGAAGATGGTGGCTTCATACAACTGGTCCAAAATGTCATCCAGATAAGGCATGGGGAATCGGTACTTGAAATTAATTTTATTGATGGCTCGGTATCGATGCACATTCTCCACGTCCCACCTTTCATGGGTATCATTTAGGTAGGGACATCACAAGGGCTACTACTTTCTCTAACTAACCCTCTCTAGACGAGATTTTGCACGTGTCATTGCAACTCCTCATAGTCGGACGAGCATAAAGTGCTCGTCCTTAGATCTGCTATATACCAGAATGTCATCGAAGTATACTACCAAAAATTTCCTGATGCGGGGTCGAAATAAGTGTTAGGTGACGAGCCAAAGGGCATCACGGTCCATTCATATAACCCATCTCATTTTTTAGAAGCGGTCTTCCACTCATCTCTTGACCTCATCCGTATCTGATGGTACCCACCGCGCAAATCGACCTTGGAGAAGATGGTGGCTTCATACAACTGGTCCAAAATGTCATCCAGATAAGGCATGGGGAATCGGTACTTGAAATTAATTTTATTGATGGCTCTGGTGTCGATGCACATTCTCCACGTCCCACCTTTCATGGGTATCATTTAGGTAGGGACATCACAAGGGCTACTACTTTCTCTAACTAACCCTCTCTAGACGAGATTTTGCACGTGTCATTGCAACTCCTCATTGTCTATTGGTTTTATAGCCTATAGCCACGCCGTTTCGATAATACTGACCCTGGTATTATCTATGACATGTCGAATATCCCTCAAAAATGGCAATCCCTTAGAAAGACTGTCGATCAGAATGTCCTGAAAGTCATGTAAAAGTGTTTGTAGCGATTATAGTATTAAATTCTTCATCTCTATCCCTTCGAGTAGGACAAAGGCTAGTGCTACTAGCGCATCTCAAACTAACTGCGTCAAAGTGGCTCTCGAGAATAATTCTTCCTCTGTGTCTCCTACTCCTCTTGTATCCTTAACAGTAACAATATGATGCGCTTAAAGATGGTGTTGAAACTGTCATGTTGATCCTTGCAATCGAACTGCCATGGCCTCCCCAGTAGAATATGACATGCGTCAATCGGAATCACAAGTCATACCTCTCCTGTAACTGATCACCAATTGATAACTTAACTAGGCACTAATGATCCACTCATATCTCATTTTACCCTTTGATCCAGGTGAGGGAATATGACTGAGGATATTTTTGCGTGGCTAATCCTAATTTTTTCACCATCAGTGTGGATATTATGTTGTCAGAACTCTCACTGTCGATTACCAGACAGCAAATCTTGCCTTTTACTGTGCACTTGGTTCAGAAGATGTGATGCCTTAGCCATGACTGATCTCTTCGAGGTTCTGCCTGCAATACTCTCTTGTATACCTAACATTTCTCCTTCGTCACCTTGGAGCCAAAGCTCTTCCTCAGGACTATCCTCGAACAATTCATCATCTATCTCCTTGACAATGCCCAGGTCTGTGAATGAGACAAACCCGGCTAGTGAGACAACTAGAGGCTATGTGGTCATAACCATGACACAAAAAACATTTTCTAGTAGGCACTGTCTCGAAAAAACTACCTTTTTCTGCCTTCTTCCCTAGCTCCTGTCACTTATTGGTACCGTCTTTCCTGCTCCTAAAGTAGGCTGTTTGTAGATGTCGTTGTAAGTGATGGCTTGAATGGAGGGTTGTTGCTTGAAGGTTTGTTGCTAGGTTTGCTCCTACTGCCTTTCAACCTTTAAAGCCAATGTTTGAACATCCTCTAAATGACCAATTGATTTGTAGTTGTACTACTGTGCTAATAGCGGGTTTGAAGCCCCACAGATATCAGGCAATCGCTTGCTCCTTTGGCTTGACCAACATTTTGATAATCAACATTAATACTATGTTTTCACAACTCCCACTATCGATTATCAAACTGCAAACCTTGCCTTTTACCATGCAGTTTGTGCAGAAGATGTGCCTTAGCCATGGCTGATCTCATAAAGGTTCTGTCAGCGACACTCTCCGTATAACTATCATTTCTCCTTCTTCAACCTCGAACTGAACTTCTTCCTCGGGGCTATCCTCAGACTCAGCGATCCACTATCTCCTCGACAATGCCCTGGCCTACAAATGAGACAACCCGACTCGTGGGACAGCTAAAGGCTATGTAGTTGTAATCGTGACACTGAAAACATTTTGTAGTAGTCACTGTTTCGGAAAAACTAACCTTTTCTGCCTTCTTCCCACTTGGCTAGGTCCTGTCACTTCATGCTCCTAGCACTTTCTTTCCTGCCCCTCCTGAGGTAGGTTTGTTCGTAGCTGTCATTGCAGACGATGGCTTGAATGAGGACTGTTACTTGAAGGAGGTTTTTTTCTAGATCTTCTTTTGCTGCCTTTCAACCTTTAAAGCCTTTAAAGCCAATGTTTGAATATCCCCAAGTGATCAGTAGGGTTATAGTTGTATCATGTTGCCAATAGCAGGCTTCAGGCCCCCCAAATATCAGGCAATCGCCTGCTCCTCTGTCTCGAACAGTTCACACTTCATATGCAATTGACCAAATTGTGTTGTAAATTCCTCCACTAAAAGATCTCGCTGGAGCAAGTGGTGGAGCCTCAAAAACAAGTCTTGGCAGTTGTAAGGTGGTTAGATATTTTTTCTGCAGTCCTTTCCACATCTTCTCCCACCACTTGGAAATTTTATCACAGCGTTCTCTCTTTCTTTGTTTTTGCTAGTTCTCCCACCACGGGGAGGCATTCTTTTTTAACTTAAAGGCGACCAACTTTACCCGTGTATCCTCGGGCACGCCTTTATATTCGAAGATTTGCTTCACTGATTTTAGCCAGTCGATAAAGTTATCTAGATCCATGCCTTTATCAAACTCTAGCACATCCACTTTGATACCCAAGACCTTGTGCCCCACAGATATAGGCTCCTCTCTCGACGACCTCCTGTGGTATTGAATTCTGAAATGGTGTGATCGATATTCCTCATCGTCAATGTCTTCTCTATGGAACACGTTCAGATCTACATCCCTGTCGCCCCTTCGAGTCTCTTAATCGCAATCGAGGTTAATTTCACCTTGGTTCCATCATCCATCTCTGTTAATCTATGTTGCAAACGACGAATCTCCCATTATATTTCATCTCAGATAGAGTTTGGTAGGTATCTCCTCGAGGGCACGGTTGAAGATTTGAGACCTGCAAGAAAAAAGAAGTACAAGAGAAAAAAGAAAAAAAAAGTTCGGTGAAAAAAAGAAAGAGGGACGCAAAAGAAAGGGGGAGAGAAGAAAAAAATGTGGCGGACTCTAACGAACCCTAGGATATGACTAGGGTTAAACTAGCTCTGATACCAAATGATACCGGAGTTAGCTCAACCCATGACAACTAAAGACATTTTATTAAATAAATAATGAAGGGCACAATTGAGACTTGAAACAATAAAGAAAAAGAAAATAAAAAAGACAAGACTGACACAATCTGGCGGCGGCACTGAGGAGGGTATTCGGGAATGATGGAGGGGAACTAGGCGCAGTCGGTGACTGTCGACGGAGGGAGCAGCAGATGTAGGTGGTTGCTGGAGGTGGAGGGTAGCAACAGGTGCAGGTGGCTGCTGGAAGGTGAGGTAGTTGTGTTTTGGGATGGAAGACAGCAGGTGCGTGTAGTTGTTAGGAGAGTCTAGAAGAGAACAGCAACAGGTTGCGACTGCAGGGGTTTTGAAAGTGGTCGAAGGCTTATCTAGAAGTGCGGAACGAGGGGCGACAATTGGTTGGAGCTACAGAAAGGAACCGACTGTCTGTGAAAGTCTGGAGGAGAGAATAGCAGCACCCTGGGATCATAGGAAAGAGAACTTGCAATAGTCTGGACGCACAGGAGAGCTCGGCAAAGGACTGGAGGATCGAATGAGAGACTGAGGCATTTTGAAGTCGCGGGAATCGAATAGAGGCAAACTAGGCGTGCAAATGATGACTACAGGAAATCTAGGAACCACAGTACGAAGGTAGCGAACTTTGGAAGCAGGAATGGAGGCAACCACACTTATGGGGGCATAGGATGGAATAGGTGAGTGCATGATTGATAGAATGGCAAAGATAATACAATCCTCGAAAGAGGAACAAGCCAGTGGAGAACTCTGAATTCAAAAAGCAAATCAACAAACCCAAACCTAAACAAACACCAACCATATATAATAGTGATTAGTAATTAGAAATAGTTAATAATCAGAATAAAAAAGAAATTTGAAAAAGGCAAAAATAAAAAAGGCAAGAACTAGAAGGATAGTAATGGAAAAGGAAGAGAAACATGAGGAAAATAGGAAAAAGGGGGAATCATGTGGTAGCAAGGCCCGCCCCTTCGGGGGGGTTGGCCGGTCTAGCAAGACTGGATCGGCTCAACCAGCCCCATTCCCAGCCATGCGTCAGTGTAATAAACTATATAGTTGAAAATACCTGTACACTCTTATTATTAAATTAAATTCGTTGTGCATCATATCTCAACATTTACATGCTATGTTCCTATTGTTTTATGATTTAATTGTTAAATTTGTTGCTTCGCTCTATGTTTAGTGAGTATTGAATTAATATATTTATAAATTCAATTTGTGTATACTTAGAGATATTATTCAACTTTCGATAAGTTGTAATTGCTAGAGTTTGAATTGTTGAATTTTGAAATAAGTCCAAATGCCACATTGCACAATGCACCCTCGACTGATGAAATCTTAATAAAGTGGCAAGACAAATGCACACATGATAATTCAAGGATATTCCTACAAAGAATCTAATAGCTATGCCGAAATCTATTGAAAGAATACTGATTTAAAATTCACAAGAGTTCAAATTGCCAAGCCAAGTGTGTTAATGGGTTGCGTCTTCTGCCGCTTAATATAATATTTTCAACTCATTTTGCTAATCTTCATTAATATCAATCTGATTCATGTGGATCTTTGATTCTTTGGCAGAAGAGTGATATAATGGTCTTGCAGATTTTTCTTTTATAGTGGCCTGAATACTACTTTTTAATGATCTTCAGCAGCTAGCAAGATGTCTAGCAGATTCTGCGATTCTTTCTAATGTCTCTTAAAAGATCTTTAATCAAAAGAGAATCTTTCTAATGTCTCTTGAAAGATCTTTAATCAAAAGAGGTCCAAATTATCACAAAACTTTTTATTGGGTTTGGAAGCGAATTCTTTTTATATAGCATTTGACAATCCTTCTACTTCTCAACTTTTTGATGCATTGCAATATTAAGAGATAAATTGCATCCTTCTTTTCTTCATCTACCTCTATTCACAACCAACAACTCCATAAGATACCTAAATCTAGCACCATAGGCTACAATAAATGGCAATTTTATGTTAAGCTGAATTTTTCTAAGCCTTAACAAAAAATTAATCAAAAATCTCAAGACTCAGTTTTCAACCGTGTAAGGTTTGTGAATAGAAGTAAACAAATTAAGACAATGGGTCCTGTATATTTTACATCATCATAAATTTTCTTGCTTTACTTTCAATAAACAAAACATGAATGTAATATTCCCTAATATGAGAATGATTTATATTCACTTAGAATCTGCAGCTGTTTGAAGTAGCCGTGAAACAGCAGAAGAAAAAATTGATGTTAAAAAAACTATGGTGTTATTACAATTTTCTTTTTATTTTCAAAAAGTCGAACTGTAGCTTTCTAGCAGCCACCGCACTTAGGGTGCGTTTGGTTCAGATTTTTCGGGTCGACGCACCTCGTTTTTTCGGCACAGCGCGACACCCCCGGTTCGAATTCGCGGCAACCTGCCGCGAAGCAGGGAGAAAGCGGGCCGCGGGATAAACTCCGCGGCCCCAACTTTCACTCCTCTTTAACACCCGATTTTCCTAGGCTTGCCCTCACTCGCTCTTTTGCAAGCTCGAACTCCTCTTCTCCTTTTCTGCTCTAGAACTTCTCCAGTGTCGCTGCGTCTCTTCTTCCTCGGCCGAACAAACGATCGAATCCAGGTAACTGATACCTTCGATCTAACTGCTAACCTTCTCTCTTCTCTTTCTCCTTCCTTCCATCTCCATCTTCCGATATTTCTTGGACCTGGACTAGTTGAAAGCATGAAATAGTTTTTCGTAGCATCTTCAAATGTCTTTTCTGGCATCCCGTATATTCAAAGATGAATTGGTAGCCGATTTTGGTAATCCGAGTATTGCTTTAGCATTGGTTTGTTTCCTACTATTGCTTTAACTTTGGCATCCCATAATTTGCTAAAGTGGGGTTGCAAAACAACTTGATGAAGTGTGAAGCTTAGCTAAGTTTAGTTATTTTTAATTTTTTGATTTGAAATTAGTTGAGTTCGGTTATTTTGGTGCAATGTTTGGCGACATTGCACCAATGGATTCTTGTTGCACCATTATTGGCATATGGAATTGTTAACGATGCTAATGTTGCTAAGGCATGTAGTGATCCAGTTGTTGCAATTCCCTCTCTGCGTAGGACTAAAATTAGAATTTCATGGCTTTTGTTGACATTTTTTTTGCTTTACATACAACCCTCGCATCAGTACTTGGTTATTTACATTTCTATAACACATGTTCTCGATTGTGTATATATTCTTTACGCTGCATGGCTGTAATGTTATGGGAGAAGTCATGTGTAGCATTTTTAGCCATTGATAAGTCATGTTTGGCATGTGAGAAGTCATGTTGCCTCAAATATTTTGAGCTGAGCTCATGTATACTTCAAAATTATTCATCTGTAGGCAATATAGCAATGGTATATTTTAGGTGTCATTTATGTTATGGGTTTTTAAACACTCTCTATGGGTGTTGTACATACAAATTTTAGTTTGAGACGTGCATGTAAATATTAGGATCTATCTTGTGTATGGATCTATTATGTACCACACAGTTTTTTCTCCTTTCACCTTGGCAGGGGACGGCATCTTTCATTAGCTTCTCTTTTACATAAATTTGTGGGAAATGATAATTTTTAACGGCTTTGGCTTACCTTTCAGGGAGCAGATGGTTTCATTGTTTGCTTTTGTTTCATTTCTTCTTCAACTGGCCAGTTCAGCTTTTAAACTGCTTCTTTTGTTGGGCTAAATTTGAAACAGTCTAAATATATAGGAAAACATTGGGATCTAACTTGTTGGGCTGAATGTTCAATCGGCCGGTTCGACTTTTAATTGATTATCTAGTACATATATATACGAGTAAACATTGGGATCTAACTTGTTGCGTTGAATTTGAACCAGTTTTTATATTTGTGAAAGGAAAAGGCATTTTTATTACTTCAACAACTGCAAGGGTTATAATACCATTATAATACTTCAAAGTTTAAGGAGGTCACAGGCAGGGATTATGAGAGGCTCCAGCTAAAAAATAAATGGGACCAACTCAAAAAAGAGTAGAAACTTTGGAATGATTTAAAACAAGGATTGATTGGCTTGGGATGGGATCCGGTGAAGCGAACAATTGCTGCTTCAGAAGCATGGTGGACTGAAAGGCTTGCGGTAAGATATTATTGAATTAATATTTGTAATGTTATGCAGTGTTATTTTTTTAATTTCTAATAAGATTTCAATATCTTTTACGATTTTTCTCGTGGCGAAGAAGTTCAAATTCGTAGGATAGAATCGGAGTTGGAGGACAAGCTCGATAGGATATTTGGTGGGGTGGTAGCTACGGGGAAATATTCAAATGCCTCGAGCCAAACAATTTTTGAAACAACCCTGGAACTGTGGCCGTAGAACTATCAAACGATTCAGCAGAAATCCGCATGTACGAGCAAACTGAAATCCAGTCAACAAACCGTACGAAGCGCCCCCGGAACGAACGAAAGAGAAAGAGTGCTGCTGCATCTATGAGAGACCAGCTCTCATACCTAGTAGACTCATCTAATGATGCACCTCACAGAGTTCAAAAAAGCGACGTCCATACTAGAAAAGAGGTGTTCAATAAAAGACATTCATCCTTGCGAGGCGTAATTGAGAGGACATTTGAGTTTGGAAGAAGAAATGGGTCATACTCGAGATATGCCACCTTATCTGTTTCCCAAACAGTGCGGATAGTGTTAGCAAGCTATGACCCCAGTATAAGCTATATTAGGTGGCATCCAACTCGAACTGATGTTGATTTCGAGCGTGTCGAGCTCAATAACGAGGTAGTTACAGTCGAAGGTTATGAAGACCGCATTGGCCAATCTCTGTCACGGGAGGAGAACGACAGTGCCCCAATTTGCATGAAAGTTGGGAGGGTGCGAACGAAATGACAACCCTTCGAGAAGAGATTACTAGCTCATTAGTTGGAAAGTGATTCTGTTGAGCAGAACTATGTTGATGTTGTTTAGGTTATTTTTTGTTTTGTAATGTATATTTACATTCTGTTGAGCACTTTCCTTCACATTAACTAATCTGTAAGAGTAATGTTTGTCTTTTGTCTGGTTTGATTATTATCATTTTGTTTAAGCAGTTGGTAATCAAAGTAATTCAGTTCTATATCTGCTTGCATTTCAGGAAGACATGAGCTCCAGCATGTCGACTACCTCTCGCCGAGTGTTATGTCACTATGGCCTCCAGACATCTCTTTTAGCATCACGACAGCCGCACAGCTTTCGCCGAAAATTTTATATCTGTCCTCGGAACATTCTAGAGCAATGCGGTTTCTTCCGATGGGCGTACGGTTCTACAAATTCTCGAGAAGTCTGATCTTTAGGGAGTGGACGGAGCCACTGTGAAGACGGTGTGACACGGGAGCTACAATGAACTCAAAACTAAAGTGAACATTATTATCGTGTTAGTTGTTCATTGTAATAGTCTACTCGTTTTTTTTCATCTATACTTCTTGACAGACGTCTTGAGAGGACTTTATGTTCATCCGTAGAAACTTTATGACTTTTTGAAATATGCGATCGTTATCTTGATGTTTTTTCGTTTCAAATCTTGTGCAATTAGATGATTTAAAACTCAACAACTTTTAATACTCTTAATATATATAAATATATAAAAATATGTACATTAAGTCATATTTGTATAGATATAAAAAATTTTAATACTTTTAAAATATATAGATATATAAAAATATGTAGATATAAAGATTCTAAATATCTTTAACCAACATAAAACTTTTAAATATTTCATTTTATTAATTTGAACAATATATTTAACAACGAAATGATGCTTAAATTTTTAAAAATAAAATTTATATTTATTAGTTGAATATTTAAAACATAAAATTTAAAAAAAAATTGCATTTGCAAATCTCGTATATCATATAAATAAATCAAAATTTCAAATGCAGTTTTAATAAACGAAGTGCAGTCTAGTCGTTTTTACAGAAAAGTTCGCTGCACGATTATTTCCTACATATCATAATCAAACAAACAGTTGAACTTACATGAATTTCTTACAGAAGACAGTAATAGCTATTCTAGTTGCAAAAGCTGCAGTCGAACCAAGCAGACCCTTAGCCAGATCAAATGTAGCTTCTCAGCCCATTTTTTTGAAAAAATAGGCAAAATGCAGTTTTGCAAAATGCCACAAAGTGCAGTGCGGTGTGACACCACTGCACTGCTGCTCTAAACACATTAATAAGGCTTGAAAATATTTTTCTATTTCGGTGGTCATGAGAATGCTCATGAGAATGCCATTACATTTATAAGTCTCGCTCTTTTCCCTTTTTTTGTGGGGTACCGTGGAGGTATCTTGTAGGACCTTTGTGGAAGAAGAAATGTACAACCAGAACACTATTCCAAAGAGTAGAATTTTGCTCTAGTAATCCTTTATGCAGTGGTCCCTTCACAGTTTGTAGCAAGGTGAAGTTGTTTGATGTCTTTGCAGCAAACAGTATAAGAGATGCGTCGGTTTAGAATTATCCAGCAAATCTATTTGTGTGATTTATTATTCTACGCTTATTTTGGCTTGTCCTGTATTAGGAGTAATCCTAGAACTTATCTATTGAGAATTTCAACAGCTTCAGTAACACACTAGCAGACCCTTCATTTTCAGATTACTTTAGATATAAATTGAAGAGAATTTTGTGATTTAAGAGAAAAATCAATTATTCCTAGATAAACTTCTATAAACTTATCTGTTTGTATGATTTTGTGTCTCATTATAGATTTACACAATCATAGACCCTACAGCAGCCTACATCACCTATATAACAAGAAACTTGAAAATAGTCGTACATCTGGTAAAAAATGTTGGTGGAAAAAAAATCAAAACCTGGCATTTTTGGTAAAAAACCAAGTGACCGGCAAAGGTCAACAGTTTTGCGCCGTCTAGAAACAGCTGGAATCAATTTGCATATCTCATTCTCATGGAAATCTGAATAAATATCAAACGTAGCCAAAAGTTGTAGAAAAGCATGAGCTTCTAATGAGTTGCCACTACTTGCATGAATGTCAAGGCTCTCTAACTTTGGCTTCCAATTGTTAGCTACTGCCTTTGCTCGCTGTTTAATTTCATTCGTGAGCTTCTGCTCATCAGAAAGCGTATCAGAATTCATTATTAAAGAACTTAGAGATTCCATCAGCATGAGGCAAGTTCTACGTAAGCCTAAAAGGCCAGCATCCTTTTTCCATCTGATCCTAGAATTTCTCCTGAATAGAAGTTCTTCAAGGAATCCAACACCAGGCTAAATGGATTACTTGCAGCTTTTAACGAAATTGGGATCTCTTCACGAATGGAGGCAAGATTCTTTCGATTGTCAGAAATGTACTTGTGGAGCTGTTCAACATCCATCTTCTCACATAATTCCGCCAGCAGTGAATGAGGTTTTTCATCTAAGTAATTACTTTCCACAGGTGCTTCATCATATAAGTCAGATTTAAAAACTGTAATATCTGATCCATCTTCAACACTGCTCTCGGGTGAACTATTACTTGGAGTAAAATCAACTAATGCTGGTGGATAGTTCCTGTATTTTTCAAATAAGGTAGATAGAGCAGCATCTCGTCTGTCTTGCAGCCTCTCTAGTGAGGCTTGTTCCTTCACTACAACCACAGCTTCCCTCCTTTCTAGCATTTTTGCAGTCTCAGTTACTTTACTCAAATAGTCATTTTCCTTGCTTTCCAACTCTTCGGATCTTTTTTTCAGCGACTGCTCAAGCCCATAAAAATGTTGTTCCAGCTCCTTCCATTTCAAATTCAAAGTAATATTACCATGGCTTTCAAGTTCAGCAAATACTTTCTTAAGTTGTTGCAACTTTGAGGTCGTAGAATCAATTAGTGAAGTAACGAATTGTGTGTCAGCCATTAAATTAAGCCCTGCAATGGAAAAACAAATTAACCATATACAATAATATTCAATGTGAGCACAAGCAATACTATCTACCAAATGAATTTTCAAGGTAACAAAAAATAACAACAACAACAACAACAGCAAAGCCTTAATCCCACTAAGTGGGGTCGGCTACATGAATCCTTTTTCTCCATTGCGTCCTATTTAGTGTCAAATTTTCGTTTAATTCTAATAAAGGTAACAAAAAATAAAACATCAAAAATATCTAAAAATGTAACAAGAATCTAGTTGAACTTCAGTATCAGCTGCAAACATGTTTTGACAGAACTGATGTGAAATATATGAGTCACTGCTAAAGCTGCCAATTACGCAATTGCACGTGCCTCAGATTTCCCACCTAAACTTTGATAATCCTAAAGTATGTGCTGCTTTCATATAACCATTTCAACACCATATGACATGCTTCTTAAGAAAAAGAATAAAAATGAATGCAGTATAATGAAGAGAATAATAATCTCAGCAATTTTTGCTGCCCCAATGACTGCTAGAATCATGACAATGTGAAATAATAAAAAATTTTGGGATATTTTTTATGTCTATGATTACTGAAAATACAGGTACAAGAGGTTACATATTTGATTCAGTTCGCATCCGTCAGAGAAAAAAAAGGCCCCAGCCACAATGGTTCGCTTTCATAAAATCTGGCCATTCCAAACAGCCACCCCTAAGGCCTCCAACAAGAACACGGCTACAGTAACCAAATAAAAAGATAGGGCAAAAAATAATAATAATAATAATCTGCTTTTACTGTTTCTCATTTCTCCACTTCTAGGCCAATGTTCAAACATCACTCAATGAACAATAAGGTTGAAGCTAAACGACATAACTAATGATTGACTTCAAGCCTCCACAATACCTAGATATAGTGTTCTCCTATGGCTCCCTCAGATCACATTTCCATATGAGCTGCTCAAAAGCCACTGTGAACACTACTGTCAATTCTCCCTGATGTAAGTGATGTAGCATCAAGAACATGTCTTGGCAGTACTGAGGGGTAGATACTTCCTCTATATTAGTTTCTTCATCTTCCCTTAAATGGTGATCTTGTTCCTACCTTCTCTTTATCTCACTCTCTTCAGATTCTCCCACCACAAAGAGGCACTCTTCAACTTTATGGGAGCAACTTTCACTCTCCTATTAGCTAGCACCTCCTTATACTCAAAAATCCTCTCAATGGTCTCCCCAAACACTCAATGAAGTCATCAAAATTCATTCTCCCCTCGAAAACTGGTAGTCCATCTTTACTCTCATATCTCCATGTTTTCCAAAAGTCAATCCATCCCTTGCCTCCTCTGATACTAAGTACCTAGTCCCTAAGCATTGAGGTGTATCCTCATCTTCACTAAAATCATCCCTATGGAATGGATTCAAACTTTCCCTCAAGTATTTGAATCTCACTATCACAATTAACGGTGATCTCTCCATAAGTCACTTCCTTAATTTCAACAAGTATTTGCTATAGTCAGCAGATTTTCCATTGCATCTTCCATGGTACAGTCCTGATCGGCTTCTGACATTTGTCTCATTGGTGGCATGACTAGAATTTAGGTTTAGGAGGTAAAAGAGGATGTACGGGGCTAAATTTATGAAGCAAAAAAAAAAAATAATGTTGCTGATTTTTGAAAATAAGCAAGGGAAATTAATATTAGGTCAAGATTTGGCTATATGATTTGGTGGATTAAAGGTCACCCTAATATGGAAATAGGATTGGGCTAATACTGATACCAAATGATACCTGAATTTAACATACATCTTAGGGAAAGAAAATATTTTTACTGACTTGAAATTATGAAATTACAACAAAACAACAGGTAAATCTAAAATTGCAACAAAACAAGAACACTTACTATCTATAGTGGAGGTGGTGTTGACTAGGTACTCGAACCTCTGAGAAGGTGGCAAGGGAGTCGGCTAGCAAGCTAGAAAGCAACGACAGCGATGGAGAATTGACGACAACAATGGGAAAGCGGCGAGCAACAAGACAGCGATGGGAGGTGTTGTTCAGGGTGGTCAGCGGCAAGGAAAAACAGTGAAAGTGATGTGGAAACATGCGGGAAAGGTTGGGGAAAATTTGTAGGAAGGAAAAAAATCATTTGAGACTAAGATACAGTCAGAACACCACTTGGGAGCCTAGCATACAGCCCGTAGAGGGAAATGAGATATCAATAGCTATTCTGAAATAAATCACACCCTGCACCAAATTTTTCCAGGTATAGACGCTCATTCAAAAACTCTCTTATTTCCAAAGATGTACACGTGGTTTCTTTTACAGGATTCCTTTCTCGTAGGCTTATTATAGGTGGAGAATGCTGACATACAATCAATCAAACAAACCATCCAACATAATGCCAAATCCATAGGTCTGTATAGCACAAGATTCACTCTCATGTTATAAAATCTAAAGAAACAATATTCTTTAGATATAGATATTGGAGCTAGTGTAAAGACAATTTCAACTACTAGAATATTTTGTCAATATAGTCAAAAGATTCCCAATGGCTATCTAACCATGCACAGAGACTATTCAACTACTGGAACCACACTATGCTTCCACAAAGCACTCACATCTCCTTCTCCCAAGATTTGTCAACCAATCATTACATCCAATTAAATAAAAAAGGATAACTAATCCTCGTTAATTAAGAAAAAAGATTAATCGTGCATGAATCTGTGTTGCCTCCTTTATAGCTGTAAAATACCTAATCAAGTAGTTCTTATTCTTCTGTCTTTTAACCCCACTAATTGTGCATCAATCTTATGTAGAATCATTAGAAGTGACACCCCCTACCATCTCTGCCTACAGTTCTATGCATAAAATGGCAAAAGGTTGGCTCCATATGTATTGGGCTAGGGCAACAGTCGTACTATACTCCTCGCCCCTCTCAATATCCTCTTCACAACATTTTAACCTATGGGTAACTATAAAAAACTTCCTCGTCTTCAACCAATCCAAACTATATCAATAAAAATTGTGTTGTGATTGTCTTGGTTAAGAATACTATCTACAAAAACCACCTAGGCTTCCAGAAATCTATCAAAAATGCCCACTTTAGGTATGAATTTTAAATGTTTTTGCTAGCATCCTAGTACTTGTCTAACACTCTACTCCTCTTGCTCATTCTATTAAATTTATTTTCATATGGGTATTCTCTAAAACTAGCCCAATAATCAGCACAATTTCAAAAATGATAAATGTAGTGTCCTTGCATCCAATATTAAACACAATGGATTAGCTCTCATTCTCATCATCACCAACTATCTTCAATAATAACTGATGAATCAAAACTCCAAAGAACTGCACATCATGGTCCTTAAAAAACTAACCAAAAGGATTGTCTCAGCATTGATAATTAGGTCATTAGCCTCAAATTGCATAACAATATTCTCCATCACACCCTCTGATCTATACAAGACCCACATAGTATTATGCCACTCTATAACAAAACAATAGTTTAAGAAAATGCATACATAATAAAAGAAGATAATACCAAAGAGTGTAATAATATAAATTTGAATCAAACCACATTCAAATCATGTTAGAACTACGCCCAAACGGTGATCAAATAATGTTTGAACTTTGTTCGGACTTTTATTGAACCTTATTTGAAATTTCTTTGAAACTTATTCCAACTAAATTCGACCAAATTCAAAATCATGTTTGAATCCTGTGCGAACCTTGCTTGAGTCTTATTTGAAACAACTTTAATTCTTATTTGAACATTCATCAAATATTATTCAAACCTCTTTAAAAGTTATTCAAAAACAATAATTGAGTCTTAATAAAACCTTCTTCAAATAACATTTAAATATCAGTAAAATCTTAACGCAAAACTTGAAGATAGTTCAAACAAGACTTGAATAAAGCTTTAAGAAGTTGTAGCTGCTAACGTGATGTCTACTGTCATTCCTGATTTAAGATTTCAAAAATAAACAGTATTTTCAAAATGTAAATAATCAAACGTATAATATCACTAACTATGAACTTATAACTATAGTCATAGTCAGAGACGAAGAAGAGTCTAGGAAGAGAAACATTAAAGCAACTCTTTGTCCAACTCTTAGGATACTATTTTGAAACACAATGCTATAATAGCAAGGAAATCTTGGATTGAAATGAGCTTTCCAGCATATTTATTCCAAAAATCCAACAAAAAGTATACTTCTCTAATTTTTGCTATTATGAAGCATAAGAAGTAAAATTTTCCTTCTTAAATTTCAAAGATTTAAATGAAACAGCTTAAATAATATCCAGCTTATTTATTCATATTCACAAACAACTTTTAAAGGCGTAGCATTAGGCTCTATGGTGGCTGGTATATTACATAATTGATTTTTTTAAATACTTTTCTTATCTAATATAAATAAATTTATTTATTTATCATGATAGGTAACTTTATGTATGTTAAACTTTTATTTTTTTACATATCAATATCCACTTTAATCACTTTCAATGTCCACGCTCCAATTTCCCAGCATGCAAGAAGGGTGCCCACATGAATGTGTCTTCAAAGGGAAACACGCCTTCTCCTTCCCAGCCCGCTTGCAGTTAATAAGTTGCTGAGCATGGTATTTGGTGCTCAATCTTAAACATAAGCAAATCTTCTTCAGTTGAATGCATAGGAATCAAAACGCACTTGCATGAGAATCAGAAGTGAGCTCGTCTTCATTTAAACCTACCTAGAGCAAATGCATCATCTAATATTTGTCACAACTTCAACACGCCATCAACTCACAGTTAGCAACCCTTGTGTTTTTTGTTCAATCCAAATATTTAAATGTTCATACTTTTATTGAGACCGCATTTTCAATTCTCAGCTCCTTTTAGTTCAATTTTTATTTTTTTTAGCTATGCTTATGTAATTGGTGTCAAATATTTTAGATACAATTATCAATTTTCATTTAAACTTATACAATTATTTATTAATATGATAACCACACAAGAATTTATATAATATTTTTTTATGAACTTATTTTTTAACTTTAAGTAATTGTCTGATAAATTTAGTCAACCCAAGTACAAGCCAAACTCAATCATAGCTAAACCTAAACAAGCCAAAGTACGAGCATATGTTGAAAGTGTGACTCGAACTAATACCAATTTTGAACAACTTACAATATGAACAAGCCAAATATAATCCATGTTATGCTCAAATCGACTCAGCTCCACTCCACATGATTACATCCCTAGTATTTGTTGACCAGATGAGTGTTAATTCTTCAAGCCCAAAATATTGTTAGCTTTTTATGATGATAGTTGATATGAACTAAAGCAAAATAAACATCAATGGTGCTAAAAATAAGGAAGTTCATTCGGAAAAAAAAAGTTGGACAAATTGTAGAAACAAGAGTTTCAAGTTCTACAGACGTAAATCTTAAAAATGATGAAAGGCGTGAAGAGATAAGAGGAGGAGATGGGAGGGAAACAAATAAAGCATGATTGATGGAAAGGATAGAATAAATAGTAGTGATAAATAGTACAATAGTAGAGATGATTATATCATCCTTTGATCTTGCAAACTATAGTAGTTTGTACATATTTAGCATAAGACATTCATCAAAAAATTAAAAATTGAAATAGAATATAAGTTCAAAATTTAATTTTTCTTATCTTAATTTAATGTGACCATTATCACTTCACACTCTTAAACAAATGTCTATTGTACTTAAAAGGACTTTACAAGCGATATTATTATTTTTTTAGAGCCGCCTTCCACTCAAGCAAGTGCCTTACACATAGGACATTAGACAAACACATTGCCTAAAAACCTCCTGATGATTTTTACAACATTGGCCAAAATATGAACTTCAATGAATAAAGGTCAACTAAATTTCACTTCCAAAATGAAATTGACAAAACTAGCAAATATTGCTATTTTTTTAAGAAAACTATCACGTAGTTATGAGAATATCCAATACGTTATGGATTTAACATTCATGAAGTGCTTCATATAAATTATATCAAGCTAAGTCAACCTAATCTAATTTTAAATTCATATAAAGGATATGCAATTATTCTTCTCATATACAAAAACTCACAATAATAAGAATTAAACTACTAATTTGCAATTTCTAAAAATACCAGAAAATCCAATATTGTAAGTTACACATACCAAAGAGCAGAGGCATGGACAAGTCAATAGAACTCAAGTCAAAATAAATTCAAATTTGGCTTCTTGCCCAATGGCACTCGAGCGTATAAGGAGAGCTCAAGTTTTGAACCATCGAAATAACAACAAGCTCAAGCTCGACTCGTGGGCTTAAAGGTCGGAACGTGAGGAAGCCATTTTTTAATTGGTTGGAGATTGCGTCAATGGGACTACAAGTGGAGACATCGGGACAAATGCTTGTCGAAAAAGACATCAACACAAGTCACAATAAGGGAAGTTGCAAATTGAGAAGCAAGCTCACTGAATAAGGCATCGATGGAACTAGCATTTGAGTATGACGGAAACTCGCTGCTCAATGGAGAGGCATCAATAGGACTTGCTACTCATTAAACAAGCAATGAGAAAAGTTCATTGCATGCTAAAAAAGGCATCAATGGAACTAGTTGATCACTACTCGCAAGTAGGTCACAATGGGAATTTGTGTGACTTGATTTAATTTCCCTAGGCAGAGAAGAAATGAGACTCAAGATGGCTCGTGTGCCAACATATCAAACCATGTTAAGCTCATTCAAAATACAAACAAGAATTCGAGCTCAATCTTGAGCTTAAGGCTCGATAAGCTCGATTCTTGAACTCATCAATAAGTTTGAGCCAACTCAAGAACCAGCTCGGATCACTTAAACCCCTGGCACTAAGATCCTCCATAAGAATTGAGTCTATAAATACATGGAAGACAGCTTCAATCCACCTCCATATTCTCTGATCTGATAATTTCCTGCTATCAAAATTCACAATGTTTCTAATGTAATAAAAAGAATACTAATAGTAATCATAACCCAAAAACTCCAGATCTAGGTTCAAGCACCTCGTCTATCTTTGTCCTCTTTCAGTATCCAGCAACCCATTCAATCAATTTAAAGAACTTCAAAGCCTGGAGAACTTTATGTTCATATCACTGCCCAACTTCATTGTCCCAAAAGCTAAAAACAAAATGCTAACCGAAAAAAACCCTAGGTAATGAAAAATAACTAGCACCACCTTTTCAAGTCAAAATCAAGCAGATCAGAGAAAGCACCCAAGGGGCAAAGAACCCAAGACTAAAACACTGTACACCCTCGCCCTAATTCCGCCAAATCACGGCAAGGATCACCTGAACTAGGCAATTAAAAAGTGACCAGCATAAAGGATGGAAGAAGAACGAGATCGATAATATGCTTACTGAGCTTCGAGATAGTATTCCAGCCGTTGGAACTTAGGGGAACAGAAGAGCCGGCGAAGTGCACGAATTAGAGTAGCAGTACTGGTAGCTACCCGACAACATCATCGAAATGGAGATGATAGCTGACGGAGAGAGAATGAGATGGTTTCCACCAAAACTACCTTTAAATGAAGAAAAAAATAAACAGCGAATTTGGCTTGAGTTGCTTTTTTGATCGACAGGTGGACTATAAGATTCGTGCCCCTTGGAAGCGTGAGACCAGCCTCAAGTACCTCAGCTCGCGGCTCGAATTTCATGATTTCAACTGCAGATTTATTTACTTTTTGGGAATCTGATTTAATTTATGTCGACAAAAATCAATTGACATATGACTGATTTTTGGTCATTTGAGCGGAATTTTACAACGACTTATGATAAAAAAGAGCCGTTATGAAACTGCGTTTTTTTTTTTTTAAATTAGTTTTATTTGTATATAAATGCATGTCAAATTAATTAAAATTAATATTTAACATATTTGACCACTATTTATTGGAGGTTTTAAATGATATCATAGAATTTTTTTTAAATTTCTCATAAATATGTAAAAAATAAAGTATTGTATTATTGAATCCTAAATTATCAATAGATTCAAGCTGCCTAATTAGAGCATAACTAGGGGCAGAAGCAATCTTTAGTTTGAGGTAGGATGAAAAGAATAACATTACTCAAAATAAAATTTTGTATTTTTATTATTATTGATGATTTGAAATAACAAATTTTAAAAACACTGAATCATACAAATCAACAACAGAAAAGATCTGTGTTATTTAACTATATATGATGATAGTAAGGTTTTGTGATTCTCCTAAAAATTTTTAATTAGCATTATAATTAAGAACTACTGAAATCTTCATTAAAAATTATTTAACTGATAAAAAGAAACTTATGGCTCGTAAATTCTCCTAATATATAAACTATAACTTTAGAATTTAAAAATAATTTAATTATCTGAGAAATAATTCTCTAGGTTATTTGGATTGATTTGGCTGGCTCTTGGGACATTATAGTGATTTTAGCTTTGCAATGTTATTTTGATAATTTTGATAGATTGTAAGAGCATTAAAAAAAT
Source organism: Papilionanthe hookeriana x Papilionanthe teres (assembly GCA_022702705.1). Classification (NCBI taxonomy): domain Eukaryota; kingdom Viridiplantae; phylum Streptophyta; class Magnoliopsida; order Asparagales; family Orchidaceae; genus Papilionanthe; species Papilionanthe hookeriana x Papilionanthe teres. The sequence continues at coordinate 28,877,123 of CM040425.1, forward strand.
TTAGGTTATATAAGGAACTTTTGAAGCCTGGGCACAAATTTGAGGTTGTTTCAATGGTCGTGCGCTTAAATTTTTTGGTTTATTTATTTATTTACTTATTTCTTTGACATACTTATCAGTTATCATTGCATTTGAAGATAAAATACATGAATACTATGTAAACTTTTATGTATTTTGTAATATATTCCAGTTTTTCAAATAAATCATGGGGAGCTTATATATATGCCTATTGATGTATAGACATAGATGTTGATGTCCACATAAATAATTTTAATCTTTTTTTAGATTAGGAGTTTGAACCCTTGGGATTTATGACTAGGGTTCACACCATTTTCGTCAAATTAATGAATAAAACTTTAGGGAATGTTTTGAAATGATCAAGGTACTCAATTGTACATGAAAAATGAGTCGGCGCTGATCTTGAGAAGATCCAATGGTTCATAAACAATAAAAAAGTTCAACAAAAGAGGGCCCTCAAACAGAAGACTAGGAGGCCCACTTATCCGACTGGATGTAGCAATTCGAGCAAAAGCAGGTAAGGCTCAAACTAACCAAGTCACAAAGACGATCAAATGAACCAAATCCGAACCCATTGGACTAAAACAAGATAGGTGTCTAAAAGCCAAGTGAAAGTTTTGACCTAACAATCGATAGATACAACCCAAGAAAAAAATCCTGCTCTTCAGCAACACAAGTTATCCCACGAACACCCTTGAGGATTTCTCATCAAGGATCAAGAATTGATTGTACAAGCAACCCTAACAATCATCCCAAAGGACCCAATCATCAAGGAATGAGCTGCCTATTAATTTACGATGATTCACCCTCTGCTCAATAGCCTAATTTCATTCTGCCAACAAGGAGCTCCTCATATAGGGATTAAGAGTCGGCAGTTAGTATTGACCTAATTTTTGTGACATTGGACTTTCACGGATAGTACTCCTTGATCCAACGTAGTAAGATTGGTCAAAAGGGAACCTGGCATTTTTTATGTTCTGGCATGATGACGCTAGGCCTTAGCATGACCATGCCCCAACATACCACGGAATGGTCACGCCTGACCTACGCATGACTACGCCCCAAAGTACCTCATCGTGATCACACTAGGTCGTGGCGGGATCACACCCAAGAAAAATGACTTCACATGTCAACAATTTGTGGCCTCCGTTCACAAATCAAGCCCTAAATCGACGCACCTTTTACCGGCAATAGACTGTCAACTATTGGGTTGATTGTCAATGTCGACTCATCATCTTATCTGACGACTCTGGGTGGCACTACTACCTTCCCCACCAATAGAAGGGGGTCTCAAGCACTGGATTTAGCACTGTTTGCACTGTCCAAGCTATGTTGGGAGAGGAAGAAAAAGTGTAGAGGGAGAACAGAGAGAGGAATCCGATAAGCTTCTTCCTCCTCTTCCTCCTCCGTTCAGCATCCTCTCCTCATGGTAAATTCTCCTTCATTCCTCTCTTAAATTAAGCATACTATTATTATTTATTTATATGTCCTAAACCTAGATTAATCAACTCAAAGGTCTTAGATTAAGCTTGGGTTTGGGTTCAACTCAGGTCGACCTGAACTCAGCCTAACCTAAGCTCACTTATCATAAACCTAGCCAAACCTAACCCAAAATTCTAGACCAACATAAGTCTAGCCTAAACCTAGCTAATCCTAACCAAAAATCCTAGACCTAACCCAACCTAGGGCTAGTCTAAACCTTCCTAAACCTAATTATCGTCGTCGGACTATCACCGCCAATTCTCCTTGATTGTCGAGTGTCGTCATTTGTTGGTATCATCGTTGTTATCGAGGAATCAAAATTTTTTTTATCTATAACATTTCCCTATTCTCCAAATAACTTATTCTCTTAGAACGTATAAATGATCTTAAGTTATTAAGAAACTTGGAGAGGGAAGGAATGGGCAAATAAAAATAGAAAACAAACAAAAGAAAAGTGTAAGGAGTGTTTCATTGTGGCAAACATTGCAGAGAAAACTCTAGAGCTTTTACTCCTGAGATTCTTGTGCAAAGAAAACCATATGAAAAATTTCGTAACCAGAGATTTAGGTATGATACCTATTCCGAGTTTATCATTCTTCTATAAGAGCAAGCTCTATAGTTAATTACTTCTTAAGTAGTTAAAACCGCTTAAAAAAACTCCTGATTAAGGTTAACATTTGTTCTCAAAGAAATTTTAAAAAGAAAAGAAACGTCAATGTTCAGTCATAAGGGTAATAGATTTCTAAGAATCAAATACTAACCTAAAGTTTTATTTTGTTTTGTTTTGTTGTTGTTTTGTTGTGTTTAATTGTTGTTTTGTTTTTTTTATAATTATTTTGTTGCTTTGTTTTGTTATTATTTTGTTGTTTTGTGTTTTTTTTTTGTTTTGAGATTCACCGTTCAAGCTTCAAAGTGTCATCCCTGCAGTACAAAATTAGCACATCCTAATAACATGTAAGGTAAATCCAAAATGTAACTGCCTTGTGTCTTCAGCAATACTACAAAATAAAGAATAAAATTATATGTTAACTTGCTGATTTAATTGGTTGAATTTTTAATTTTCAGTCGGTCAAGATTTCTATGGCTCCATTGTCCTATGGTCGTCAGGGTATTCAGATCTACTTTGTTTGAAAGGTAGTCAAACCAGGACCGAGAGATTCATGTCAGCAACCACAAATTGCGTCGTCCAAGAGATCTTCGTAGATCTGAACATTATGGTTCAAGATACATTCGGTGATCTCTTTTCATTAGGGTTTCATTTAAGTTTTAGTGATTTTTTTAGAAATTTAGGGGTTAGAAAATTTTAGGTTGTTTATGATTTATTAGCTAATTTTGATTTTTTTTTTCTTTTTTTTATTTATTTTTTGGATCCTGATCAAGATCTCATGGTTTTGTCATCTTAGGTCATTAAGTTTGCGTTTTGATTAGCCACAAGTGACAAGAAGATATTTATTAGCAACAATGGGTTTCTTCCTTCAAAATATCTTCTCAAACCAGGTTACATTTTAGGGTTTAAGTTTAAGTTTTAATCTCTTTTAGGATGAATTTTAAGTCATTCCTATTTTGGGGTGAATTATATGTTTGGTTAGTTTAAATTTGGTTTAATTATTTGTTTTAATGATTCCCAGCTGATGTTGAGTGAGCTTTTTATCTTTATATGAAGAAACAAAACCCTGTTTATCCCTCAATCATATTTAAATTAATTCATGTTAAATTGAATGAACCTAATGTAAGATTCTAGTTAACCTAAATTAGGTTGAGTCAAGTCAAAGGTTTAGTTAATTTGGATCTAACCCAAGTTTGATCAGATTGGCTTGACTTATTAGACTTAAGTTATATCTAGGTTAAGCTAGACATAAAATTATATATTCAACCTAAGTTGAACCTGATAGGGTTGATTAAGTCTAATGTACATTAGACTTAGGTTTAAGTTCAATGTAGGTTGAAACTGAGCGAGATTGGTTAAGCTTAATATAGGTTAGACTTAGGATTTTGGTTCAATGTAAGTTGAACCTAAGCTTTATGTTCAATTTGGGTTGAACCTAAAGATTGACTTAAGTTCAGGTTAGGTTGAACCTAAGAATTTAAACTAACTTAGGTTTAAGTTAGGTTGAGTCAGAGAACTTAGGTTGATTGAAGTTTAAGTTGGGTTGAACTTAAGGGTTTAGTTTGATTTAGGTTAACTTAGGTTTAAGTTGGGTTGATCTTAAGGTTTGAGGTGACGTGGGTTCAATATGTGTTGAACCTAAGGTTTAAAATTTCTTAAGTTCAATTTAGTTTAAACTTAAGGCTTAGAGTTAACTTAGAGTAGAGGGTTAAGCTTAAGGATTGGGGTTAAGTCTAATTTGGTTAAGGCTTATGGTTGTTTTAAGCTTAGTTGATTAAAGCTTAAGATTGGATTAAACCTAATAAGTATAGTGTGAATTAGACTTAATTATGGTTTAAGGTTATATAAGCCTAATTTAAGTAAGAATCAAAAGATCAATTAAGACTAATGAGGTTTAGACTTAATTAGAGTTTAATGTTACTTAAGCCTAATTTAAGTAAGGCTTAAGAGTTTAATTAGGCCTAATGAGGCTTAGACCTAATTAGGGTTTAAGATGTACTTAAGCTTAATTTAAGTTAAGCCTAAAGGTTTAATTAATTCTAATTAGGGTTAGACCTAATTAGGATTTAAGTTAATTAAGCCTAATTTAAGTAAGGCTAAAAGCTTTTATTAGGTCTAATTTTGTCCTAATTAAGATTTAAAGGTTAATTAAGCCTAATTTAGATAAGGCTTAAAGGTTTAATTAGGTCTGATTAAATTTAGACCTAATTAGGGTTTTAAGATTAATTAAGCCTAATTTAGGTAAGGCTTAAAGGTTTAATTAGGTATAATTAGGGTTAGACCTAATTGGGCTTTTATGGTAACAAGCCTAATTTTGGTAAGGCTTAAAGGTTTAATTATGTCTAATTGGGGTTTAACCTAATTACAATTTAAAGGTTAATTAATCCTAATTTAGGTTAGTATTAATGGTTTAATTATGTTTAATTGGTGTTAGACCTAATTAATTTTTAAAGGTTAATTAAGCTTAATTTAGGTAAGTCTTAAATCCTTAATTAGAACTAATTAGGGTTAGACCTAATTAAGGTTTAAAGGTTAATTAAGCCTAATTTAGGTATGTCATAAATCTTTAATTATGTCTAATTAGGGTTAGACCTAATTAAGGTTTAAAGGTTAATTAAGCCTAATTTAGGTAAGGCTTAAAGCTTTATTAGGTCTAATTAGGGTTAGACATAATTAAGGTTTAAAGGTTAATTAAGCCTAATTTAGGTAAAGCTTAAAGCTTTAATTAGGTCTAATTAGGGTTAGATCTATTAATTTTTAATGGTTAATTAAGCCTAATTGAGGTAAAACTTAAAGCTTCAATTAGGTTTAGTGAGGGTTAGACCTCATTAAGGTTTAAATGTTAATTAAGCCTAATTTAAGTAATGCATAAAGGTTTAATTAGGTCTATTGGACCTAGACTTAATTAAGGTTTAAGGTTAATTAAGCCTAATTTAGGTAAAGCTTAAAGGTTTTGATTACGTCTAATGATGATTAGACCTAATCAGATAAGATGTACTTAGCCTAATTTAAGTAAGACTTAAGGGTTTGACTAAGTCTATTGGGGTTTAGGCTTAACCAGGTTTTATGGTGTACTTAAGCCTAATTGAAGTAAGGCTTAAGATTTTGACTAAGTCTAATGAGGTTTAGACTTAACTAGGATTTAAGATGCACTTAAGCCTAACTTAAGTAAGGCTTAAGGATCTGACTAAGTCTAATAGGTTTTAGACTTAATCAAGGTTTAAGATATACTTAAGCCTAATTTAAGTAAGGCTTAAGGGTGTGACTAATCAGGGTTTAAGGTGTACTTAACCTAATTTAAGTAAGGCTTAAGGGTTTGACTGTTTCTAATGGGATTTTGACTTAATCAGAGTTTATGGTGTACTTAAGTCTAATTTAAGTAAGGCTTAAGGTTTTGACTAAGTATAGTGCGGTTTAGACTTAATCAGGGTTTAAGGTTTACTAAAGCCTAATTTAAGTAAGGCTTACGGGTTTGACTAAGTGGAATGGGTTTTAGACTTATTCAGGGTTAAGGTGTACTTAGGCTTAAGGGTTTGACTAAGTCTAATGGGATTTAGACTTAATCATGGTTTAAGGTGTATATAGCCTAGGTTTACTAAGGCTTAAGGTTTTGACTAATTCGAATAGGCTTTAGACTTAATTAGGGTTTAAGATGGACTTAAGCATAATTTACGTGAGGCTTAAGGGTTTGACTAGGTCTAATGGGGTTCAGACCTAATCCTAGACTAGGATAACCTAGATCCAGGTGTTAGGATTAAACTAGGTATAACTGGTTGGACTTAATTTCTGACCAAATTTTATGTCTAAATTGGATCAATTGTAAGGCATATGGTCCAAACTAAAATTTTGGGTCAAATTGTAAATTATAAATTTACAAATTAAGCCCCTTAAGGTCTAAGTTGTCATTTGAAACCTTTAAAAGGATTGAAAATTTGGTTTTAGAAATTAGATTAGTCTCCAAGGATTTTTTAACTAATTTCAATTTTTTAATTTTTTATAATTATTTTTAAAAATAATTACAAAACTTAATGAAAATTGGTCATTTTCATTGTGGGAATTTTTTTAACCTTGAAAATATCAGAGAATATTCCCTAAGATAAAAAGGAATGACCCCTATATATTTTGATATTTTTGGGTTTATGATTATTTTATAATAATTAAATTACTCAAGAGAGTAATTAAATAATTAAAAATTAAATATAATTTATTAATTTTTATTTTTATTTTTATTTTTGTTATTTTCACCTTGCTTTGCTCAATTCAGGGATATTTTTCTTATTTTTATGATTTTTCTTTGCAAATTTATATTTTTTCGAAGATTTTAAGAATTTTTTGGATTTAATTAAATATAAAATCTTATTTATCAACTTGATCCTAGGATTCCTCAAAGCTACACACGGAAAGTTTTGATTCGCGGGGCCTTACACATAGCTGATGAGGTGTCCCATGGTTTAAAGCCTTTCGTATGGATGATTTCACGGTCCAATTTATTCGGCCCGTCCATTTATAACATGCAGAAATGGACGACATCGGTTCATCGTCCCTACGAATAATTAACCGATAGCCGCACATGTTTAAAGAGAATAATCTCCTTTAGATTCTTTACCAAACTTTGCGATTTTTATTCTTAATGCTTCATCGTGCTTTGGAGCATACGTCTATAGAGCTACTTAAGTAGGGTATAATAGTTTCTTCATAAACCAAACCCATGCCAAATATTTGGGTTCACGACAGATACTTTGTCTCAAGAGGTGATGCTTCAATTGATCTTGACAGAATCATTCGTTTGGTCCTTGTGCAACTCACCCTTAGTCCAATTTGAGATGAAATTAGGTATGGGTATGTGATTTATGAAATGGTGGGTCAGTTTTGGCTTTAACTACGTTAGAGTGTGCGAGAAAGGAAATTTTTTATTAAGATCTTCTTTGTAGAGCTTTGGGAAGCTTTTAGAAGGTTTAGGCTAAAGTTTCAAAGGGGTCTATGTCTAACCCAAAAATGTCCTGGATTTGAGGTGTAAAACTAGGGTTTCCTAATGGATTTCAATGGCTGAAATTATTGGGGGGGGGGGTGGTTTCTCTGTGGAGTGTAACAGATTTTAAGGACTCTATGTTATGTTCTCTTCTCTTTGGGAGCTATCGGGTATGGCTTTAAATAGTCATTCGAGGCAATGGCTGAGCTTTGGATCAATTGGAAAGATGGGTGGTGGCTTAAAGAAGCTTAGGGGTGTTCAGAGGATATAATTTTGGCTGAGGATAGTCAATCCCCCCATTTCCCATGGTGTGCTCATCATGAGTCCAAGCATGGTGAAGAAGGTGGCTAGGTTAGAGCTTTCTTCCTATTGGAGAGCTGGTGAGGTGAATAAATAACTTAGAAATGAGCTAGCTTGACTAGTCCACCTTGGTCCAAGGAAATGGGGTGGATGCCATGTAGGAGGCCAAGTTCCCTACACCTCACCTTAGATTGGAAAAATTCAAATATAGTGGCTTCATAGAAAGTAAGGTTAATGAGTTAACCCTATGGTGGTGGATGGCTTTAGGTCATGGGTAAACCCATTAAGGATGGGACTTCGACCATGGATTGGCTTGGGATTCCATGGTTGGTCTTAGGCTATAATTTTAAAATTTAAACCTAGGCTTAATGGGCCTTAATTTCATCCCTTTAAATAATTAAATAAATAAATAATTAATTAATTATGAGAATGAAAATTGACCGTAAGACCATGAGTTGACCAATTGAATCCTATGTTGGACAATTAGATCAAGGTTAATCAATTGAGTCATGGTTGACCAAAATGATCCATTTGACCATTTGGTGATGGGTTGACTATATGGTGGCTAAGTTAGCCATAGAGTCAATGAGTTTGATCACATGGTCCAGTATTTACAATGTTGACCAAAGGGTTGACCATGGTGGTCAGGTTAACCATATGGTGATGTTATGACCATATGGTGTTTGGGTCGGCCACAAGGTCAATGTGGTGACCAGGAGCTTAGGGTTGACTAAATGGTCAATGTGGTTCAAACTAGGTTTTATCGTCATTGCTTTAGTTTGTCTAAAGTGTCACTCAATTTTGAGGTCAAAAGGGGACACATTAGGGTTTGATCCAAATTTTAGGGTTTGGAGATTTCTGATGGGTTCAAGGAGTCAACGTTGGAAGACCTCTTCCTCAAGATGGATTTGATGATCATGGTGGTTTTAGGACTTGTAGAAGAATCACTGGGATCCTGAGTTAATGTGGGTGGCTCAAGACATGCCCTACTTATAGATGTCAATTTAGGATAGATCCTCACATAAGTGAGGTCAAAACTAACCCAAAATCCAAACCTAACTTAACCTAAGTCTCCCTGACCTGACCTAAAACCTAACCTAAAACCTAACCTAAACTAGGTCTGACCCAACCCAGGCCTGACCTAAAACCTAACCCTGGTGTTGACATCTTTTTTGGTGAGGTCTAGGCTTCCTTTTAGAACTTAGGGTCTAGCCATAGGGTTTCCTCTTGACTATCTTAGAGGACTAGAGATGGAGCCCACCACCTAGAAATTTAAACCACTTCCTAGCTTTTCTTGAAGCCCTACATAGATGGACCTCTAAACCCCTTGGAAGGTTGAAAACCAACATGAGGAGGTTCAAAGATGAGTTCCCATAGAAATGATTGAACTTAAGGCAACCCTGAGTGACTATGGCTTAGTCTTGCACACACACCCCTAATCCTTTGAATTCCCCACTTGTTCCAAACCTTAAGCTAATTCCCCTCTACCCCTTTAAGAAACTCACATGGGTGGTCCCAAGCCTCTGGTCTTTGATCAAGATGGCTAGGATCAACATGTGAAGGTTCATAAAGAGGTTGTCATTTGGCTAAGCTTGGTCCCAATGTGCTTATGCATGGCTAAGACCCATGGTCAAATACCCTAGAACCCTAATTCCACCCTAAACCTTAAAATTCAAACCAAAATCCCAAAATTCACCAAAACCTCCAAATTCATTCCAAAACTTTACCCAAATCATTTTAAACCAACAATTACCCAAACTCACCAAAATTGGCCAAATTACCAAAATACTCCCAAAATACCCAAAATTGCAAAAATTCAAAGGTCACCCAATTCAATCCCAAAAATCATTTCAAACTTCCCCATATCACCTAATTGCACCAAATTTGACTAAATTGGCTAATTTTGACCAAAATCTCAATTTTGCTCCTAAATTGCCAAATCCCCAAATCAACTCCAATTTTCACCAAATTGATCCCAAATTTCCCTAATTTCAATTATAAACCCTAATTCAACTTGCCCAATCTCAATTGAAACCAATTTGAAGCTCAATTGAACTAACCCCAAACCCGAATTTCAAGTTTAAACAAAAACCCCCAATCTTGACCTAAAATCTCAAAATCCCCAAATTGAACTTTATGATCAATCAAAATACCACAATTTCAAATTCACATTAAATTTCAACATGTCTAAATCCAATTTCAACCAATTCCAAGATAATTTGATTGTTCCATGATCAAAAATCAAAATCATCACATGCATGTTTAGAAAGCCCACCCCTTTATACATTTTCAAAAGCCCATGGCACGAATTTTAAAAGCTCAGTTTGAGCCCACATGACAAAGAATTAATCTCCCTTCATCCCATGGGATTTAAATTACCCCATCATGGCATCAAATGAATCATACCATGCATGTACATGTCACTTTATCAAAATTTGGAATGTTGGCATTTTCCATTAATAATTCATAAAATCAAAAATTCCACTTGCATTAAACAATCTCATGGCCTCATACACATCATTCCATAACTCATGAAGCCTCCCATGGCTATCCCAAAATCAAATTTGCCAAAAATTTCAAGTGGAGGTTACCACTCTCCCTTCTCCCCTTCACTTGAACTTACCCTTCATGAAACATTTAAACCCCCTTTTCCCAAGCCCAAATTAGCCATCTAAACTCACTAAAACCTGCATTGGGGATCTTAAGACCAACTTTAACCATATTTGGACTAAGCTTAGCCATTGGACCAAGGGAGCAAACCCAATCTAGCTAACTTAGCTAAAACCCCAAATCCCCATTGAATTTCCACCATGGAGCCATGCTAAACCCGAATTGACTCCACCACTCAACCTCTCTGGCTCACTTGAGCTTGGAGATGACCTGACCCTGACCGACCAATCACCCCAGCCACCGGAAAACACCATGATCGAGAGGTTTAAAATGGCTTAAACCCAATATTAAACCACCCTAAGTGTTCTAATGCCATTGGCCACTTGTGCACTTCTTCCCTCCACCTAAGCAGTATCTCTGCCTCCTCAACTTGCCCTGGTGACAACCACAACCATGGCTATAAGAAGAGCCACCCTCCACGACATGAACCAAATCCTAACCAAACTCTGTCAAATTTGTTCTAAACCATTCCAACATCCCAGAGAAGCTCATCCTCACCATTTTCCAGCCTTCATTGCCACTGTCCGAGCTCAATTTTAGAGCCCAAAATTAGGCTAGAAATAGGACATCTCAAAACACTCCATCAATCCCCAAATTGAGCTGCCCATGAGCTTCACCGAAGCAAGAGAAGAAGCTCCCCATCCAAATCCCCATCAATTGGTGCCTTTATACCTAACTTCCACCTCAAGCTTCCCACATGTAGGATAAAGTCCTACACAAAAAATTCATCAAGGCTAATCAACACTTCCAGGAGATGGCCAGAATCCCCTGAAGCTTCTCCAAGCATCTGATTGAGGCCTCCCTTCTCAGATGAAGGTATGCATCAAAATTTCTAAATTTGAGCTTTGTCTAAGACTTTGTGAAGAGAACTTACAAATCATACTTAATTAACCGTATATATAGGGTCGCCTCACTTAGATGAAGCTCTAGGATCAAACCCCATAAGATTTGGTTAAGGATCCAAAGAGATAATAGGGTAAAAGAACAAGTGGTTCTCGGTTTAAACCAGATAGGGAAAATGACCAAGAGTCGTCCGATCAACTATGTATTGGACGGATGGCTAGGATGAAGTCGGACCAAAGAACGAGATGTGAACCGCGTGCCATGTGGGAGATGACTCGGATGACAGCGCCAAATGGAGAGATTTCATGTGTGCTTTAGCAGCTGTCGAGGTTGAGTCAGCGCTGAGTCGGATAAGTAGAAAATTATGGTTTAAATGTATTTATTTAATTCAGTTAACTTCAACAATCCATAACCTGGTGTAGAAAATTCATAAAAATAAAATAGAAATACTCTCTTACTCAGTAAACAGAGGAGAATGATGTGGAACAAAAAAATTAAAATTATTTAACGTGTCTCTGATTTTTAATTAATTAAATACCCTTTGAGATGTTTTAATCATAACTCATTAAATAATAATCACCATGGCTTGAAACTTTAGGAGTTGATTCCTCATGTTAATAGAGGCATCCTCTGATTTTTCCAAAGTTAGAGGGCATCTATGGTATGAAATCCCTAATTTTCAAGTTAAACCACCTCTGTTCAATTAAAAATTCATAATAATTAAAAGATAAATAAAAAAAAATGTAAAGTTTGCTTTGGTAGGTACATTGAGGCTAGTGGATCATTAGAAAAATATAAAATGGATTTCATTAAGTAAAAATGACACTTTATATATTTAACTCATTAAAATGAAAAAAAAAATTAAATAATAAAAAATATTAAAAAAAATCATAAAAACTAATCCACACCAAAGGAAATGTTCAGGGGAACTCCCCATAAAAATTTGAACTCAATATGAATTGCTCTAACGACTAAACTTGGGTTGTCAAGTAAAATGACATTTTTAACATTAGAATAACTATAATACTTAAAATAAAAGTAGAAAAAAATACAAAATTTAGTTTTGGTAGTTCCTTATGACCAGAGTAATTTAATAAAAATATAATTAAAGTTAAAGCAAATAGTTTATTTAACCTATTTCTTAATTTTAAAATAATTAAAATAATTAAAAAATCATAAAAATCACTAAAATATAAAAATGCACAAAATGTTCCAAATTGCTTTTTCATCACTTAGGAACAATTAAAATATTTTTTTTAGTTTTAAAAATAAAGTTCTAAAATTTAAAAGGATTAAAAATGAGTTTTAAAAGGCTTAAAATGGATTTTCCTTAATTTTGCATTGAAATAATTCCAATAAATCAAAGAGAAATTACAAAAATATGAAAATTATTTCTCTAGATTCCTTGAACTTAAAGGGATTTAGGAAAAATATAAAACTTAAATTTTCACTTAAATAAAATTTATATTTAATTATTACTCAAAATCAAAAAATAATTATAGTAATTAAAATTAAACTTAAAAAGTTATGAAAATTGGTCTAAATGGTCATCTGATCAAGTTTAACCTCGGATAATTTTCTTAAGGACAGATGATTAGTAATAAATGATAAAATGAATTAACATGGAAAAGACCTAATTTTTTAGTTAAAATAATTATAAAAAATAACATAAAACTTAAAAAATTATATTTTTTCCTCTAATATGTTAATTGACTCATGAGTGGGGTAACATAAAAATTTCAAAGTCATTTGAGTTTATTTTAATGAATTATGAGGTGTTAGAGTCTTAAGGGCAAAATGATAGTTATGGAACTTAAGCTTTAATTAACATTTATGCCTAACCAAAGGGTATGAGAAATGAACAATCTTAATTAACATTCTTAGATGATTGAAACATAAGGGCTTAAGAGGTAGAAACCAATTCACCACTTTTCAATATTAAGGGTAAAGTTGTAATTTCTTAAATTATTAAAATTTGGAAGTTAATCAAATTTGATGATCCTAAAGTAATTGGTTTTGATCTAGAAAGATTTTAACTCACTAATCTAGAGCCCATAATCAATGGTTCAATGATAATGACATCTTTAATAAAGACTAAATGTCACTTAAATTAATATTCCCTTAAAATTACAAATCCACCCATGAAAGCTTAAGGGCTAGATAGTGAACCAGGTTTGATCTCAACTTCAATGAATAAGGATTAGAGAAGAGAACATAATCATTTGCAAACATCTTTGAAAACATTACTAGCCTAACTTTAATCTAAATGGCTAAGTTCACTAATGATTCAATTTACCTATAAAGGCTTTCACTCACATAACTCTTGAATGAAACATCAAATGATATTACCCCACTCAAGGGATAATCAAAACATCTAAGTTCATTGAGCAAGAATTAAAACAACACTAACAAACTCTAATTGAACATGGGTGATTAATTGGACTACATAATGAAACCAAATGAACTCTAAGTGGACCCAAAGCTTTGATAAATATGTTTAAGGTTATGCCTCGAGCACTTCCTCAATTTAATGGGTTATTTTAGAAAAACAATTGGATTTCATTATTCTTTGATCAAGAAAATCATCCTTTAACATACTTCAGGGACCCACCAAGTTATGAGATAGGATCACTTGTTGAACTTAAACCTCTGAACTCTATTTATCACTGTTATACTTGCTTTAAAACACTGAACATCTCAGCAGGTGCACTCGAAGACTGCCAGGTACGCATTTATGATTATTGTAATTTACATCGCTTTAATTAAATGTTCTACATCATCTTCCATGTCATACTTGTGATAATTATTAAAATAAAAAAACCTAACTTGCATGTCAAAACTGAAACTCCCAGTAAAACCATAAAATCAAAACAAAACCAAAAATTAATTCACAAAAATCAAAATATAAGACAGCTCAAAATTTAATCACAAACAAAAAAACAAAAAAATTGTAATTAAATTAAACTTCTTTATTGAATGATCAGAAATCCCTCGGAAGAGGTAACCTATGGTTGCTAACAAGATTTCCCATGATTCAAATGAAATTATGGAACTCATTCATCTAAAAAATAGTAGTGCTGGAACGGGGGAACCGTGTGATCCTAACCTGTGTCGCTATAATCAACTTAAATCCTCTCGTAACAAGATATTTGACATTAAATTTGACACATTTAAAAAATTGAACTATAGAACTTGAAACTTCTCTCATCTCTGCAATTTGACATTTCTAAAACTAAACCTGCTTCGATGAGGTGCTTGGATCAAACACCATGGGAAGCATGACGATCTTCAATAGCAAACCTTCTTAGAAATAAACAACAAGTCATAGGATTTTGAGGTAGTTTGTCTAGTATGACATAAACCCTCACCCTATCTCTTTTGGTCTTTGGAGCTCGTACAATATAAGCCCCAACTCGTCTTAGGATTTTGAGGTTTTCATTTGTTACGACATAAATCCTCCTATCTTTCAAGCTATCTGAATGATCAATGTCATGTAAATATAAGCCCAAGATAATAAAATTGGCAAGATGAAATATTAAATATTCTTCTCTTCAAAATTAAAGCCACACAATAGAAAAAGTGAGAGGTCATTTGAGGTCCCCTCAAAGTCTGTGACATCCTTTACTTCTTCATTCATTTGGACTCTTAAAAACAACTGTTCCTATTTGCACCAATCCCATTTGATATTTTCCAAGTTCATCCTTGGAAACTTTAAACTTTGGAAATCTTGAGCGCAAAGCCATTGATATTTATCAAGAGATTTTCTGAGTGACTTCGGTCATTTAGGATGTGATTAAATATAGGGGCTTGCCTCTATAGGGAACTTTAGAGCCTATGTAATATAAACTCTGTTTAATCTTTTATATTAAATAGGGGAAATTGTCGGCTTATAAAAATAGTTTCGCAGACCAAAGAAATACCAAAATTCCTTAGTTATTTAGTTGAGCTCCACCATTCGAGTGATGCATTTACCCTTCAGGATAGATGCATTACTTGAAGTTTTGTGCTCGTTTAATCTAAACTATTAGATGTATGGTACCTCGTCTTATTTAAAAAATAAAATTTTATTGTTATTTTAAAAAAGACATTCCCTACTTTTTAAAATTAAATCTAAATTATATATTTTTAAAATCAATCACCATCCCAAGATTTGGCAGTCGACACCACCTTGCTCCTCTCCCATTTGACACTTCCTACACACTACTTTGGAAACCCTACCCATTGGAATTCATGAAAATAATATTTTCTGATCTAAATTAAGAGTTTTCTTAGATAACTTTTATCATTTAAGATGTAATGAACTATAGGGGCTTGTGATCTCCAATTAATATACGTGAGTTTAATCGTTTAATTTACTTTTTAAAAATTTCTTCCTTTCTAACGGTGCTAAAAACTTGAACCCAAAGCAAAGTAAGATTTCAATTATATCTTTAAATAGTAGGGCTTTTACGCAAGTATACGTATCATTATCAAGTAATATAGAGCTTTCTGATTAAGCCCCGAATATCGATCCCACAGAGATTACAGTTAATCACGGCGGCTTTCAAGAGAATTCTAGTCTACATCAACACTCCTTAGCTTGGAAGGTAGATAAAAGTTTGGTTTTGATTATATATAATAATTATCACTACAATATTACTTCTACTCCTAAACTAATATACTTGAAGAAAATTTGATAGTGAGGTTGGATATATTAAAAATACTCTTCCTCATAAAATGAAATTAGTGACATGTGTAAAAATAAAATAAGAAGCGAGAGAGATCGTGACAAATAGGTGCAATTATATTCTTTACCTATACTTGGTTCTATAAAGAACATAGATTAATCTGATGCTTTGAAATCTTGTAGATAGGTTAGGTAGGGAAGAAACTAGCTCTCACTATAGAGTTCCCTTTTCTTCCTCCACCTAGGGGCTAACATCTCATAACAAAACTTTTCAGATCAAATCAAATTTGGGGCTTTAGTCTGTCACCCTAAAGTCCTCCAATTCTAGACCTCTTAAACATGCATATCTCCCTATTTAATTGCACTCAACCATATAGACTACATTCTCACCCATATATTCTCATGTGATTTTTACTAATAGCTGACTGAGATAATACCTCATTGGTTCTTACATGTTCTCACAATAGATTTCAACATGCAAGTTGATCAAGTTTACATGTAAATGAAGATCAAAGTAAAATCATCACAATATATTCTAACTCTACTCAATTCTATATCCTACACATGCATACTAATTCATTGTAAGAGGGAAGAGTAAAAAATACTACTCACTACACAAGGAGAAACAACAAGAACTTGTCGTTGAACAAGTCTTTGAAACCATACAAACAATCTACCAAATTCAAATCAAAATATAATGAAAATACTTATCTCTGATGAAATCAAAATCTCCTTATATAGCAAAAGAAATCTTTTTCCAATCCTCTTCATGAACAAAGTGAAAAGAAAAGAAGAAATTCTCACACTCTCTCTTTCTCTCTCACCTTTTCGCCCCACTTGGGCTCACGCCCAAGCCTTCTTATTCTTCTTCAAGCCTTCTTCTCCTCTCTTCTAAATCTTTCCTTCTCCAAGAGTTCAAGTGTGTTTATAATTTCCCAAGTGATGCTTAAGTGTCTCTTGATACACCTAAAATATATAGTCTTTTTTATGCACATTTTTATACCTATTTTTGATGATATTACACTTTAATGGAAGGTATTTTGTGTTTTTCTTACAGGCATGATGAAAATGAGTGATTATGATGAAAGGAGTAAATTTGAATCAAATTTGGAGCAAAAAAATGAAAAAAGAAAATTTGGGCACTGGCGGTTTAGCACCGCTGGGCCGGCGCTTAGCCGCCACAGTTAAAAATCGAGATTAACTTGAATTTGGTGCCATTTTCAAACGGGATGGGATGCACCTCTTGGTGGTAACTTCCACAAACTCCTTTGGGTGGCAAGTTTGAATAAAGGGGTGCATTCTTTGGTGGATACATCGAATCTGGACACATTTTGAAGAGACACCAAGGCACCTTTTGGTTTAATTTAAAAAGAGAGTCTTAGGAAAGATTAAGGGGCTCTTCCATTGCATTTTGAAGAGATTTTTTATAGAGTTTTTATTCTATTTCATTAGGAGTAGGAGTAGAGAGTAGAAAAGAGAAAATGGTAGGATTGAAGCCTTCTTCTTCCCAGTTCTTTTCTTTCCTTTAGTTTAGTTTTTATTGAAGTCTGAAGTCTGTGTCTGAGTCATCGGAGTTGGGAGACTTGCTCTGAGGAGTAGTTTAGTGAAGAGTCAAAGTTTCAGAGGAACTTCCTGAGTCTTGTGGAGAGGATTTTCAGATAAGTATTTACTTTTGTTCTTACATTTAGTTTTTAATTAATACTTGTTGCGTTTGTTGTTTTTCTTATGGGTTTTAATTTCAAATTAATGTGTTTTTGTATTTTTTTCAATGCATTCTGTTTAGTTTACTTTTTCTTTCTTAAATGAAGAAGTAAGTAATTCATGAAGAATTGTTGTGGAATGTATATGTGTTTAAAGTTGGAAGAAGTTGTGAAGATTGATTCTATAAACTTTATTTACTTCTTAATTTGGCCTGTTAAGATGTAAAGTTTGTGGTGAGATTATGTAAGATCTAATGCGGTATTGTCTCATAAAAGTTAGTAAGAATCACATGCAATTATATGGGTGAAAATTGTAGTTCATATAATTGAATGCAATATATTACAAGATGTTTTAAAGGGGAGTAAAATTAGATAATTTTTAGTTTGACAAGCTAAAAGCCCCTAATTTGGTTTGAAGTTTTGAATTTTGTTATGAGAAGTTAGGCCCCAGGTGGAGGGAAATGAGGGAACTCTAGAGCGAGAGCTGGTATATTCCCTGCCTAACCATGTTCAAAATGGTAAAATTTCAAATTAACAAATGTTCTTTATAGAACCAAGCAAGGGTAAAGAATACATTTGCTTCTATTTATCACAACAAAGTTAAATACTTCCATAACAATACTTTCATAATTATTACTACTTTATAAAGTAAAGAAAAATATATTATAGTTAATAGTATTTTTCATACCGTGTTTACAGTTATTATCATTTTAATTTCTTGTTTAACTTTTATAAGAAAATTTAAAGAGTGAAATCAACTATCAAACTTTTCAAAATCAAAACATACTTTCAAAAGCCAATTAAAAAAGTAAAAAGATAATTTTCTTATTTTTTTAAAGATTTTTCACTTTCTCTGTGGGTTCGATATCTCGGGGCTTAATCAGAATGTCATATATTACTTGATAAACGATACGTATACTTGTGTAGTATTCACATTATAAATCAAAATCATAAGCATATATATATTTGGTGGGATCAAGTTTCTGTCACCATTGCCAATTTTCTTATCATATTTGTAAGTATAAATATCAGGTGGATCATCTCTTCAAAAAGAGTCCACATTCAATGAATCTTCAAAAGGGTGCCTTAAGTGTCTTTTCACTCCACGAGACACATCTCATCCATAATAACTTCTTATAACCGACCTAAAATATTCTAGAAAGTTTATTTTATCATTCTCAATGAATTCCCCATGAGACACACTTCACAACGCTTCGAAAATCATCCAAATCTGACGTTTCTACTAGAAGTTATGCTAAAAACTGTAACTGGCGGACACAGGTGCAAAAGTGTCCGGTTTGACTCGTTTTGCTCTGATATACTCTGGTTCGACCCGTTTTGCTTCGGTATGCTCCATTTTGGTCCATTTTTTTCCTTTTGCTCCAATCACTCCAAATTCTTCAATTTGATGTACTTACAACCAAAAACACAAGAAAAAAATACCTTTAAAGTACAATATCATTATAAAATATGGCATAAAAAGTATTATATTTTTATGTTGATTAAAATTCCACAAACTTAAACATTACTTGTCCTCAAGTAATACTATACTTTTAAAATAACATATGTAGATTAGGGTTAATGGGTCATTCTTTAGAATTGCTAAAATTTTGTTCTAAAAAATGGATAGTTCAACGTAGAAGAACTTCTAGTGAATCAGACTAGTCGAGGGTCTATGATATTTATCATCAAACTTGGGAATTTGTTTTCCCCTCTAATTCAGAAAAATATGCAAATTTTTTAAACTTCAGATTCTATGAACTTTACTTTCTAGACATAAGAACTCTCTTAAAAATAGTTTTACTAATATAAGTATAAAAAGCAATCTTAGGATTGTTCTAAGTTCTTTACCCTAGAAAGACTCAAGAGAAACCAATTTTTGATTAAGACCTCTCCTCAAGCTTCTCCTTACAATTTTTTTTTCAGGATCTTTTTTATCCACTTTTTCTTTCTTTTCTGCTCTTTATATATATATATATATGTGTGTGTGTGTGTGTGTGTGTGTGTGTGTGTGTGTGAGGATTACTATATCTAGAGAAGTCCTTAAATGATTTTGAATTTCATTATCCTCCTCTAAAGTTAATACTTATTACTTTCCTTAACTTGAAAAGATGTATTTTTTAAAGTACTTTCTAAAAGAGCCTTAAATGTTTGAAAATAAAAATTCTATGAATCCTTGGTTTTTGAAAATACACTTCTTCCTACTAAAGATAATTATTTATTTTCTCATGTTCTCCACTAAATATCCTCAACTCTAGGTTTACCCTTTCCACTAAAAATATCAACTAAGTTTTTCTACTCCATTTATATACTTAAAATTCTAACATTCTTAAGACGACTCCACATAACAATAATCATTACAAATAAAATACAAATTTATTTTTAGTACTTTTGAAAAAAAGTAAGGTTTATATTTGAAATATTCCCCCCCCCCCCCCGAACTTAAGCTCAAACATGTGTAATAATGAAGTACAAATATATGCGGCAGGGAAAGATCACTTTTACAATTTACTACACATCTTACAAAAATATCAACAAATAGCACTTGGTAGAATATTACAGTAGAAAGTAAATCTAGCCTAAACATGCTTGACATAACACTATAAAGGAATTTTAAATTGTAGAATAGGTACAAACTGAAGATTAAACAGGAACACATTTAAAACTTTATAAAGGAATTGCTGATGTTAACAAGTTTAAAATATTAAGATAAGTTGTTTTGTCTCCAATGACTCATTTTACTTGACTCATAAACATAGACACACAAACTCCAATACATACAAATTTCATAACAAACAACAACTGAAGTTAATTTGATCTCCCTTCTACTCAAATTTCCTCTCCATACTTTCAATTTCTAACGGAAGAAACTACACTAATAACATGGGTGTATTATAAGATTTTTTTATATGGTTATCACCTTTAGACCAGAATTCCCTTATTATAAAAACTCATACGTTTCTAATTTCAGGTTTACTCTAAGTCTAAGTTATACACAATCTGGTAAATAAAAGTAGTGCAGTTCATCCAGATGTTGTTCACTAAGTAAGTTCATGACTTATTCAGTAAAGACAAAGTCAGATAAAGAAAGTAATAGAGTTGACATGGAGTGGTCCAATTCCAAACTCTACATGCTTCAAGGTAATGCTTAGTTCCCGTTGAGAACAAAGTCGTAACAGACTCGTCAGCCTACTACTACCAGTAGTCATATACAAATTTAGTCAAGACAAAGTCATAACCTCACAACATTAACCCAAACCACTCTTACACATCATACAAGGATCAAAGTCCAACATCTCACTATTATCCAATCCAACATAATAACAATCACACTAAACAGAGAACAAAGATAGCCATGGGTTGACTCCCACGAAGCGCTTGGTCTAACATAACAACTTGATGTATCCAATGTTTACTCTGGTTGCCCCAGCATCAGAATCTCATTCATTTTGTCTGTATACCACGAAATACGCCATTCAGTGATTTTGAATAACCCTTTCTTAGGAGATCTTTTACTGATTTCATCATTCAATTAGGTTCTTCTTATGATTGAGTCAAATCCGAAGATATAAAAGCTGGTGGTATAGATGAATTCTCTAAATAGGTAGGCTTTAAAATTGTATGGGGTACATTCATCTTAAGTTCATGAGATTTTTCAATAGATGGAATTAAAAGATTACTATTTTCGGTAATATCCATCCTTTTACACCTCTCCTGAACATACATACAGTCTTCTTTAAATATCATTTTCAACTCATCATGAAAATCCATTTTGATCTCTTCTGTTAACTTACTCTCAAAACTTTCTTGGAAATGGTCTTTACTTAATCAATTTTGTCCATCTAAAAATAATCATTTTCTCTCAGTTGGATATTTCATAGTATTTAATACATCAAAAGTTACTTCCTGGTCAGTAATATTCACAGTCAACTCTCCTTTTTGCACATTTATCATAGCTTGTCCAGTAACAGTAATAATTGGATTATCTTTATCGTCCTACATTTCTAATACAATAAAGTTCAAAGGAAAGATAAACTTATCCACTTGAACAAGCACATCTTCTATAACCCCTTTTGGATAAATGATAGATCGATCATCTAACTGAAGGGTTACAGTAGTGGAAGAAGTATTAGCTAAAGCTAACCTTTTGAATATAGACAGAGGCATCACATTAATGCTCACTCCTAAATCACATAATTTTTCTCCAATTACACAAGGAATTGTAAAGCTACAAGGATCTTTAAGTTTATGAGGAAGCTTTTTCTGAAGTATAGCGCTGCACTCCTCACTTTGTGAAACTGTCTCGTAATCCCCAAGTTTACTTTTCTTATTTAATATCTCCTTCATAAACTTTGCATAGCTTGGCATCTGTTCCAAAGCTTCAGCAAAAGGAATATTTATAGCTAACATCTTAAGTACTTCAAGAATTTTGAAAATTGTTTATCCAACTCATGATGTCTAAGTCTTTGAGGAAATGGAGGTGGTGGTCTTTCTAATTTGATTTTAGTTGGAAATATTAATTTTTCAATATCCTTAGAAACATGTTCTTCGGGTCTTTTAGTTTCCTTTGTTTCTCTCACAACTTTTTTCTCTTTTCTAACCACATCCTCTATCTCTCTTCCAATTCTTAATCGGATAGCTTCTACTTGTTCATTATTATTCTCTTTAGGGTTGATCTCAATGTTGCTAGGAAGTGTTCCTTGGTGTCTATTGCTAAGTGAATTAGCAAATTGTCCCAATTGATTCTCTATGTTTATAATCGCAGCATTTTGACTTTGCAACTGGTTTCCTATTTGAAATATCACTTCTTCTATACACATATTCTTATCCTTAAATTGTTGATCATTGATAAAGTCCAATGGATATGAAGGTCTATAGTTTGTGTTCCCCTGATTATTCTAACTTCCATTAGGATTTATAGTATTCTTTTCCCATTGTTGGTTTCCACCCCTAGTATTATGATTCAAGTTAAAATTAGAATGGATCTTCCAACCTGGGTTGTGAAAGTTAGAATACGGGTTGTTTATGGTATTTAAAGTCTCATATGATAAGTTAAAATCAATCATATGTCATAATGAACTTTCCTCACTTACTGGAGTAATTTGAGGCTGGTTCATTCCAAATTGGTCCAACTTCCTTGATATTGCAGTAACCTGAGATGCAAGAATTGAAATCGCATTTGTATCATGAACACTAGCTACCTTTTTAGGATTTACCCTTGTAGAGGACCATTAAAATTCATTTGTAGCCATATTTTCAAGTAACACATACACTTCATTAAATGATTTTGACATTAATGATCCACCATCGACAGCGTCAATTATAGACCTAAGGGATCCTACTAACCCATTATAAAAAGTTTGAATGATTAACCAATTAGGTAGAGCATGGTGTGGACACTTTCTTAGGAGTTCCTTAAATCTTTCCCAAGCTTCGTATATTGATTTCCCTTCATACTGACAAAATGTGATAATATTGTTTTTAAGTTTAGTAGTCCTTAAAGGTGGAAAATACTTAGCTAGGAATTTTTGAGTTAACTAATCCCAATTTTTAATAGATCCAGGTGCTAATGAGTATAACCACATTTTAGCTTTATCTCTTAGTGATAAACGAAAAAGCCTTAGTCTAACAGCATCATTTGACATGACATTATAACGAAATGTAGCACAAAGTTCTAGAAAACATGATAAGTGTAAATAAGGATCCTCTAAAGGAGTTCCCTTAAACTGATTGTTCTGCACCAGTTGGATCATCTCTGGATTTAGTTCAAACGAGTCAGCTTCTACGATAGGGATTTGTATACTTGAGTGAATTTCATCTGTCGTAGGATTTGCATAATATCTTAATAATTTATGATGATTTTCCAAGTTATTATTCTGTATGTTTTCCATTTCCATTTTAAGGTTTTCAAGTCCTTTCTATTTTTTATTTTTTTTCCTATTTTCTAACTCAGGATCATAAGGCACATGTCCTGCAGATCCTTTCGTTCACATACATAACACAACATACAATACATTAATAATAATAAAAAAAATATTTTCAACACAAGAAAACATTTTCACAAACATCTTATTTTTTTACACAAACAGTTTCTTCACAACACTTTTTCATACAAAAAACACTTTACACACAAAATAGTTTTTATGACACTATAATTTTCCATGTCTAAGACTAAATACTTCAACTAAAATCCTCCTAAAAGACAATATCAACCATTGCGATCCTCGGCAACGACGCTAAAAACTTGATCCCGATTAATATACGTAAGTTTAATTGCTTCATTTTCTTTTTTAAAATTTCTTCCTTTCCAACGACGCTAAAAATTTTAATCTAAAGCAAAGTAAGATTTCAATTACATCTTTAAATAGTAGGGATTTTACACAAGTATACGTATCGTTATCAAGTAATATAGAGCTTTATGATTAAGCCACAAATATCGATCACACTGATATCGCGGTTATTCACGACAGCTTTCGAGAGAAGTTATAGTCTGCAATAACACTCCTTAGCTTGGAAGGTCGATAAAAGTTTGGTTTTGATTATGTCTAACCATTATCATTACAATACTAGTTCTACTCCTAAACTAAATTACTTAGAGAAAATTAGATAGTGGGGTTGGATATATTAAAAATACTCTTCCTCATACAATGAAATTAGTGACATGTATAAAAATAAAACATGTAGCGAGAGAGATTGTGACAAATAGGAGAAATTATATTCTTTACCCGTACTTGGTTCTATAAAGAACATAGGTTAATCAGATGCTTTGAAATCTTGTAGATGGGTTAGGCAGGGAAGATACTAGCTCTCACTCTAGAGTTCCTTCTTCTCCCTCCACCTGGGGGCTAACATCTCATAACAAAACTTTTCACATCAAACCAAATTAGGGGCTTCAGTTTGTCACCCTAAAGTCTTCTAATTATACACCTCTTAAACATGTATATCTCCCTATTTATTTGCACTTAACCATATGGACTACATTCTCACCCATATAATCTCATGTGATTTTTACCAATAGTTAACTGAGGCAATACCACATTGGTTCTTACATGTTCTCACAACAGATTTTAACATGCAAGTTGATCAAGTTTATATGTAAATGAAAATTAAAGTAAAATCATCACAATATATTCTAAATATACTCAATTCTATATTCTACACATGCATACTAATTCATTGTAAGAGGAAAGAGTAAAGAAAACTACTCACTACACATGGAGAAACAATAAGAACTTTTGATTGAACAAGTCTTTGAAACCATACAAACAAACTACCAAATTCAAGTCAAAATATAATGAAAATACTTATCTTTGATGAAACTCAAACTCTCTTTGTATAGCAAAAGCAATCTCCTTCCAATCCTCTCCAAGAACAAAGTGAAAGGAAAAGAAGAAACTCTCACACTCTCTCTTTCTCTCTCACCTTGTCGCCCTACTTAGGCTCACACCCATGTCTTCTTCTTCTTCTCCAAGCCTTCTTCTCCTCTCTTCTAAATCTTCCCTTCTCTAAGAGTTCAAAAGTGTTTATAATTTCCAAAGAGATGCTTAAGTGTCTCTTCAAAAAGAGTCCACATTCAATGAATCTTCTAAAGGGTGCCTTAAGTGCCTTTTCACTCCAAGAGAAACATCTCATCCATAATAACTCCATATAAATGGCCCACACTCTTCTAGAAAGTTTATTTTATCATTCCCAATAAATTTTCTATGAGACAGACTTTGCAAATCTTTGAAAATCGTCCAAATCTGATGTTTCTACTAGAAGTTATGCCAAAACCATAGGTGGAGGCTATGCGCCGATTTCTGGCGCATAGGCGCCACTGCTTGGCGGCTATACGCCAATTGGTGGCGCCTAGATGCTAGACACAGGTAAAAATGTGTCCGGTTAGACCCATTTTGCTTCGGTATGCTCCAGTTCGATCCATTTTGCTCCGGTATGCTCCACTTTGGTCCATTTTTGTTCCTTTTGCTACAATCACTCCAAATTTTTTAATTTGATGTACCTAAAACTAAAAACACAAGAAAACATACCTTTAAAGTGCAATGTCATTATAAAATATGGCATAAAAAGTAGTATATTTTTAGGTTGATCAGCTTGCCCTTATAGAAAACTTTCGAAACCAAGGTAATATAAACCCTCTTTAATCTTTTCATATCGAATGAGGGAACTTGTCGGTCAACATAAATGATTTCGTAGACTAAACTGATGTCATAGATTCTTTAGTTTATTTAATCGAGACTCACTAGTAAGCAATGTGTCTATTCCTCGGGATAGATACATAGCTTGTGGTGTAACACTCATTTATTTAAACTATTATTTGTATGAGATCAATTTGATTTCATATGTTCAAATTAAAAACTAATTTTCCAAAACTATATCCATATTAAATTAAATATCTTTTAACAGTAGAAACCAGGTCTAACCCAACCCAAATTGACCCAAACCTAACATAATCCAGGTTTGACTCAACCCCCAAACCTCAACTAAACTTAACCTAAACCAGGTCTAACCTAATCCAGACCCGAACGAAACATAACCAAACTCAGGTCTGATCCAACCTAAGTCAACCTGGGTCAACCCAGTTTAACCTGAGCCAAATCTAACTCAACTTAAGCCAACCTAGGTCAAACCCAAACTAAACCTAGGCTAACCTGAGTCTAAATCAAACTCAACCTAAGCAAACCCAGTCAACCTAATGATGCGCCCCTAGTGTGTGTTGTTTTTCCGCATGTTTTATGTTAATTTTATTCCCCTGAGATGGCACCAAAAACTTAACCTAACCCACAAATACACAGTGCTTTAGCTTCCCAAATATGGGAAAAAAACTTAACCCAATTTATATTTAAGGTGTAGTATGCAAAATTGAAATGTTATAAAGTATAGATAATAATTCATACACTATGGGTTCTACGTAAGTGCACGTATCGTTTCAAGTAATCTAGGTCTTTCTTAAAAATCACTGTATCAATCCCACAAAGAAGCGATGTAAGAAATTCCTTAGGATAATTATACTCTACTACTATCAGTCCTAAGTTTGGAAGGTCGATTTAAGTGATTTTTCTACCAAATACTCCTAAATGTAATTCTTAAGTTTAAAAGAACTAATAACTACTCCTAAATGAAAATATTAATTTTAAAGATAACCCTGTTGACCTCATTTTTGATGAGGTCTCTTCTTTTCTCACTCCTTAGTACTTAGGATCTAGCTTTAGGCTTTTCCTTTGACTAATCTTAGAGGACTAGAAATGGAACCCACCACTTAGAAATTCAAACACTTCTTAACTCCCTGCAAACCCCACAAGCTTGATTATAGACCCCTAATCACCTAGAGGGTTGAAATCAAATGTGGAGGTTTAAAGGATGAGTTCCCTATAGGACTTTTTGGCCTTAGGAATACCCTGGGTGGCCTGGTCTGGTGAGGGTTGACTTGCACATACACTACACTATCACACACATTCCAAGTCCTAAAACCACACTCACCCAACTTGACTTCCTGACTCATGTAGATAATTCATATGGATGGTCCTTAACCCCTAAGCCCCTGGCTAAGAGGGTTAGGAACAACATAGTGAATGCCTCAAATGAGTCCTCTCATGACTTATATGAGCTTAATATGGCTTCATGGCTCAACCAAAATGATTCCATCCTACTCAAATTTGATCAATCTTCATTTTCCCAAAATATCAATTTTTGACCCCCGGGGCCCTACACCTACTAAACCTACCAAAAGCCGTTGAAACTACCCAAAATTTACAAAATCACCTAAATTACCCAAAATTCCTCAAAATCAATTCTAAACATTTCCCCCCACTCAAATTGATCATCCATAGCCAAAAATACCAAAACTTTCAAAAGTACCCCCCAATACCCTCCAAATACCCAAAATGCCCTTCTTAGCCAAAAAATCCAAAAATTCAAACAATTCCCAGAAAATTCTAGAAAATCCCAAATATTCTCAATTTCATTTTGTTCAACTACACCATGGGCAAATTTTGCCAATTTACCCCACTTTTACCAAAACCCCCAATTTATCCCATTTTGAACCCAAGTGAACCCAATGTCAAACCAAACCAACCCAATTCAACCCCAACTGGCCCCAAATCTTTTCTAAACCTTCCTAAAATCCCCACAAACAAAACAATAACTTGATTTGCCCCAAATTTGAACCTAAACCCCACCCAAACCTAACCCAAAACCAAAACCTCTCAAATTGACCTAAGCCCAAACCTAACCTAAATGGGCCCAAATCCCAAAATCAAAGCCCAACCAAAGTTGGAAACTCTTTGTGACACTCCCATGAACATTTCTCAGCATTAATTTACATCAAATCCAACTTTAGCCCAACCTTAACCCAAGTTAGCCCAATTTGGCCCCACTTTGGCCCCTTTTAATAAAGATCCCACATTAAACCCAATTCAATTCAAAATCACTTCACACTTGTTCCAAACCACTCATGACACGTACCTAAACCAATTTAAACATTTATTTGGCATGATCCCTCATAAAATTTCCATCCATCAATTTATTTTCAAGCCTAAAGGCCCACTTTCTTAAACCATTCTAAAAGCCCACTTCCACCACATCCAAAGGCCCAAAATTCATCCAAAGCCCACATGACATTTCTCTACATCATCTATTCAATTAAAATCATCCCTAAGTAATTCCAAATAAAGCTTCATCCAAATTTCCACCAAAAATGCCAAAATTCATAAAATCCCCTTTTATGAAATTGACCAAGCTTTTTCCAAGCCAAATGTGAGCCATTAAGCCATGTACAAGCCACATGGAAGCCATGGAAGCCACTTTCCACCTCATCAAGCCATTTATGGCAAGAAGAGGGGACCCTTTCCTTATCTTTCATTAAGCATTTTTAACCATACTCATGTCACACTCTAAACCATTCTTAGCCACCTCACCATGGATGGAGACTTCACCACCCCTTCCAAGCTGACCTAAATGATTCCCTCAGCTCAAAATCAGGTCTTGGGGAGGTGCACCAAGCCTATTTCCATGGATTGACCAAACCAAGCCCAAAATACACTCTCCCCCCATTCCATTTTAATCAAGCTTTTTACACATGTCAAACTATAATTGACTTCACCAAATTCAACCCCTGACCCCACTGAGTCAGATGGTGACCCATGCTTGGCCGGCCAGCCACCACAGCCGCCGGAAAACACCATGGCCGAGAGCTCCATGTGAGCCAAAAAATTCAATTCTCCCTTGCTGAGCTGTCTCAACCCTAGTGGACACCAGAGCTCTTCTTCTCCTTCCCTGAGCAGCTGATCTCAGCCTCCAATTGCCCCTAGGAAGCCCTCCAGCCATGCCTATTTAAACACCACCACCTCTCGGCCAAACAAGAGAGTTGAACTAAACCTTAAGGAAACTCTGCCAAAATTATTCCAAACTCCTCCCCAGACATAAAGAACTTGATCCCCCTGAAATCCAGCCCTAAAACCCCCTCTGTGAGCTCAATTTCTGAGTTGAAAATCCACCCAAAAAATAGGACACTTCACCACAGTGAGCCAATCTCCAAATTGATTGGTCCTACACCTTCACCAGACCAAGAGGAGAAGTTCCCCAGCAAAAGCCCCCTTACCAGGCCAGCCATTGCTTCTAGCCTCCAAGCGTTGTGATCGGGCTTGATCACTTTCACACCTAGACAATTCCCCAGAGCCAGAGACTTCATCTGGAGCTTGCCTGGACCCAATCGAAGGTGACACAACTCTCAAATCGAAGCTTCACTTCTATGAGCAAAGGTATGAACTCACTCTTCCTCCCGAGCTTCCAGTGATTCTCCATTTTGTTTAAGTTAATTTTATAGCCTATAAACCGTATGGATGTGTTCGTCTCTTCAAGACGAATCCATAGAGCATAAGAACACGAAAATCCATTGAGAATTGAGTGAGATCTTAGGATTTTAGTGTGGACGGTCACGGGTGCACACCAGTTGAGACGATGACCGGGAGCCGTTGGATCGCGCGTGTATCGAGCGGACGGTTCAGATTGCGCCAGACCAGGGAATGTTACGTGAACCGCGGGTCCCCGGAGCGCTGAGTCGGATGGTGGCGTCGAATAAGAATGCGCCGCGTGGGCTTTCGGAGCTGCCGATGTTGCGCTGGCGCCGTGTGGATAAGTA
Organism: Papilionanthe hookeriana x Papilionanthe teres; assembly: GCA_022702705.1. NCBI lineage: Eukaryota > Viridiplantae > Streptophyta > Magnoliopsida > Asparagales > Orchidaceae > Papilionanthe > Papilionanthe hookeriana x Papilionanthe teres. The sequence continues at coordinate 28,906,514 of CM040425.1, forward strand.
GATAAATAGAGTATTTTTGAATTATTTAAATGCCCAGAACTTCAAAAATTCATATCTTTGCATAGAAAAATCACAAAAATAAAATAAAAATACCCTCTTGCTTAGTGAATAGAGGAGAATAATCTAGAAAAGAAATCAAGTTAATTGGATGAGTATTTTAATTTTAATAATTTATTTACTATTTTCAGTATTTTTATTCTTCATTGGCATAGACAATTCACCATGGCATGAGACTATAGGGCTTTTGAAGCCTCTGATCTTGGGAACATTCACTAAATTTTTCAAGGTCAGAGGCCATCTCTGTGAAAAGTTATTGAATTTTCAATTTCATGTCACTGTTTTAGGTATTTTAATTCCAATAATTAGCATGTTGTGAAATAAATTCTAGGAAAATTTGGTGATATTCCTTAGGACCAGAAAACCCTTTGAAAAATATATTTTGAATTAATTAATTCATAATAACCTTAATTGGCCTAAACCCTAAAATTGAATTTGAATTAATTAGGGTTAACCACACATCAAATTGACTTGAAAACAATTCTCCACTGATCCTTAGGATTAGAGAGACCTCACATAAAAATTTGGAATCAATTGGAAATGTTTAACCCCACTAAATCGATTAATTAATTTACATAACTAAAATGGAACTTTAAAAATTCATAACTCCAAAAATACTTTTCAAAAATTCACAAAAATAGTTTTGGAGCTTCTCTGATATCAGGGGAGTTCAGGAAAATTAAAATTGGAATTTTCTAAAAAAGTTGATTTTTCACCATATTTTAATATTTTAATAATTAAAAAATAATAAAAATCACAAAAATATTAAAAATCATAAAAATGTCACATTTTGACTCCTAATCATTTATGAACAAACCAAATATTTTTCCTAAGTCCCTAGGATAAGATATTGAATTTTAAAGGCTTAATGTAATTTTTAATATTAAAAAATGAATTTTCATCCTTTTTTTCACTAAAATAATTCCAATAAATCAAGAAAAAAATCAGAAAATTATAAAATTTGTTTCTCTGGACTCCTTGAGGTCAGAGAAATTTAATAAAAATATAAAATCCATTTTTTAACTTTTATTTTATTTTATAATTAATTAATACTCTAAAATTCAAAATAATTATAATAAATAAAATATAATTCAAAAAATCACCAAAATTGGTCCAAGTGGTCCTCTGGTTATTAGAAATATCCCATAATTTTCTTAAGGACAGAAACTTTACCATGGTCATGTTGTTGAATTTTCTTTGAAAAAACCCTATTTTCTACTAAAAATAATTATATAAATAAATTAAATTCAGAAAAATCATATTTTCTCCTCTAATGTCTTAATTGACATGTGAGTGAGGTGACATAAAAGTTTCAAATTTATTTGAGCTCAATTTAATGAGTTATGAAATAAATAAGCTTAAAAGGGCATAAAGGTAACTAAAAATTTTAACCCTTAATTAAAACTTTAGGTTTAATCAAAATGGGGGGGGGGTTAAAATATTTGATTTTAAATTTCTCTTGGATGATTGAAACTTAGGGAAATTAAGGGGTAGGAACCCATTAAACACTTTGAAAATATCAAAAATGAAACTTTAATTAATTAAATAATTTAAATTTTGGAAAGAATATATTTAAATTTGGATCATTAAAATAGGGATATTATTAAGAGGACATTTATTCTTTAATTTAAAAATCCCTAAATGAGTCACTTTAACAATATTTAATTCTTAATTAAAAATTTAAAATAATAATCTAAATTAATAATTAAAACTAAAATTAAAACAAATTAAATTAAAATCGAATTAAAATTAAAGTTAAACTAAAACTAACAATTAAAATTAAAATTAAAATCAAAAATTAAATTAAATTAAATTAAATTAAATCAAAATTAAATTAAAATTAAATTAAATTAAATAAAATTAAATTAAAATTAAATTTAAATTAAATTAAATCAAAATTAAATGAAAATTAAATTAAATTAAATAAAATTAAATTAAAATTAAATTAAATTAAATTAAATCAAAATTAAATTGAATTAAATAAAATAAAATTAAATTAAAATTCAAATTAAATTAAATTAAAATTAAATTAAATTAAATTAAAATTAAATTATATTAAAATCAAATTGAATTAAAATCATTTAACAACAAACCTAAATGAAATCATTAAGAATTAAATCTAAAATAATTTGAACACTCTTCCAAACTTAAGATTATCAATTAAAACCTCATAATTAAACTAAATTAAAAATGATTAAAATTCTCGATAAATCAACTTGCCAATAAAGGCTTTAATTATTATAACTCTTAAATAGAGTATTAAGTGAGATGTCACTTCATTCATCAGGTAATCAAATACCTAACTTCACTGAGCAAGAAACAAAGTTTAACTAAACTCCTGGATGATTAATTCACCTGTGCAACTAAATTTACTTGGACTTTAAACAATCCCAGAAGTATTGAAAAGATGTTTAGGACTCGTCCTAAACACTTCCTCAATATGACAGGATGTTTTGGTAGAACAACTGAATTTAGTTGTTCTTTGATGAAGAAAACCATCCTTAAACCAAACCAAGAACCTAGACGTCATAGGAAATGACTAGTTATAGGATTAGGAATCTGGTAGACAACCAAAACCCTTCCCTTAGCTTTACCTAGGTATCTGTTGAAATATATTTAAATGCATTAACACGTGTTTTAAGTGCAGCTTGTGATGACGGGAAGACTCTCTAGGTACGCTTTTATTTAATTGCAATTTAGTTTATTGCAATTTACTTACATGCACTGTACTTTACTTTTCTTGCATGATAAATAAAACTGTTGCATGAAAACCAAAACCTTTAGGATAGTCCCTGAACTGAAACCAAAACTAAATTAAAAGTCATTGCAAGATAAAATTCACCGCCACAACATTCCAAAATATAAAACAACTCAAAATTTAATCACAAACAAAACAACAAAACTACAATTGCAACTAAATTAAAACGTCTCATTGAATGATCGGGAATACCTCGGATGATGTAACCCACGTGTTGCTAACGGGATTTCTAACGGTCTAAATGAAAGTGTGGAACTCATTCAGTTGAGTTTAGCAAATTCATCTGGACTAAGTGAATTCAATGAAAATAACGGTGTCGGGATGACGGAACCGTGGGATCTTAATCGGTTATGTTTAACCAACTTTATGATTTGTTTAATTAAAATATTAAAAACACTTGGATTTTAAGATTCTCTCTAAACCAAAACACTTCTCTCATCTCCTGATTTATGACTTCTAAAATTAAACCTCTGCAACAACAAGGAGCTTAGAGCATGGTGGGCAGCACGGACATCGTCATCAGCAAACTCGGATCTACTTCAGCAAAACCTTTCTTAGAATTAAATAACCAAGCCATAGGACTTCGAGGTAGTTTGCCTAGTGTAACATAAATCCTCAACTCTTCGTTAGGCATTTGCATGATCATGTCATGTAAATTAAGCCCTAACTGGTCTTTGGACTCCGAGGTAGTTGTTCGGTACGACATAAACCCTCACATCTTCGAGGCTATTTGTATGATCATATCATACAAATATAAGTCTTAATTAATTAAAACAGGCAAGATGAAACATTAAATAAACTCCCAAATTGAAGCCAAACAATAGGATAGTTTGGGAAGTTGCCAAGATTTCTTCTTGGATCCTCAGCTTCTCCTACTTCTCTTCCTTTGGACTCCTGAAAATAACTGTTCCAAATTTGACCCATTCCCTATTGAAATTTCAAAAATTCAATCCTTTGAAACCTTAAACTTTGAAATTCTTAAGAGCAAAACCACTGATCATTATCGAGAGTTTTCTTAAATGATTCCTGTCATTTAAGATGTAATTAACTATAGGGGCTTGCCCTTATAGAGAACTTTAGGAACCCAGGTAATATAAACCCTATTTAATTTCTTTATATTAAGCAGGGGAACTTGTCGGCTTACAAAATTGGTTCGCAGACCAAACGGATGTCACAAATCTTCTAGTTTATTTAACCGAGCCCCATTGTCAAGCAGTGTGTTTATTCTTTGGGATAGATATACGGTTTGTGATGTGGTGCTCATTTATATAAACTATTTGAGATGTGAGATCGATTTAATTTCATATCTTAAAATTTTTCAAACTTAAAATTATTTTCAAAAAAATCAAATACTACGTTTCAAATTATATATTTAAATTAAATTAAAAAATTCGCCGACAACTTCTGTAGGCGACCTCCTTTTCAAAATACAACACACAAACCTAAAAATATGCCGACAAACCCTTTCTGGATGAATTGGTTTGGAGAAATTTGAGATGTTAAAAAAATACTCTTCTTATGTAGTGAATTGGATGATGATTAGGAATGACATACATTAAGTATTTTATGTGCCAAAAAGGTGCATTCCTATTCTTTACCCTCTTCCGAGTGCATAAAGAACATTGGATAATCCTAGGTTTAGTCCCTAAATTTGTGGCTAGGCTGGGAGGATACTGGCTCTCACTCTAGAGCTCCCACTTCCCCCTCACCTAAGGGCTAACTCTCGCTTTAGTTTCCAAACACAATGACCAAATTGGAGATTTATGTCTGTCACCCTAAAATCTCTAATTCTATGCCCATCAAAGTATATTTTCCTATTTATTTACACTTAACCCCATGGACTACATTCTCATCCATGAAATTAAATGCGGTTCCACTTTGTTGAGAATTACACCGTCCTCCCAGATCTTGATGCAATTACAAAAAATTTTAACGCTACAACGGGCCCTTATTGTAATGTAAATGAAGTTCAAGTAAAAACCATCACATTTATAATTAAAAACTCTTCTAACATGCATCCTGAAAACAATGACCTAATCTTCTCATGACACTATTTCCAAATAAGACGAAAGCGTAAGAAAAATAAGTTACAAAACACGAAGAAAACACAACGAAAAACTTTATTATATCAAAGAAAATCCATTAGATAAGTGTTTAAAAAATCATAAGATAATGAAGAACAGAATACTTAACTCTTTCCCCTTGAAAGAAAGATGAATATCTTTCCCACATAGTCTCCCGCTGATCCATGCAATGCAAGTATAATTTCTTACAAATTCTCTCAAATTACCCTCTCCAATCTCTCTAGAAGAGATAGAAATTTATATTTCTACTCCTATTCTAAGTAAGCTTAACATTACTTCATGTTTTTCCCTCATACACACACCTTCTACACACGTTTTTGGCATTCAAGCACTCTAATATAGTGTAGAGAAGAATTTCCCAAGAGATGCCCAACTTTCCAAAAAGTATCCAAATGCTTCGTAATTAGGCCATAACCACCCCTGACACTGTCAGCACCATTTTTGGGCGCTGTTGGTTCTGGTTCTGGCGTCGACAACGCCATCCTGCAGCAGCTCCACCATTTTGCTCCGTTTGGCTCCGTTTTAGCTTCATTTTGACCAATTTTAGTTGTATTTCATTCCTAACAAATATTCCTACATAATAAGGTTGAATAAAACCATTTTTTAAATTATAATTTCATTCAAAAACATGTGAGAAGTGTAAAAGAGATTAAGCATAGAAAGACATATCAAAATGTGCCAGTCAGAATTTTCTTTCTTACTCGTTTTGCTTCAAATTGCACCATTTTTCCTTCTTTTTCTCTAAAAGGCCATTTCTTGTACCTGAAGCCAAAAATATACAAAATAACTTCCTTTAAAGTGCGATATTATTGAAAATTACCAAATATAGGCATTAAAGGCCTTTGAAAAATTGAACATTTTTTAGGTGTATCACCCAACTTAACTTGGGTCAAAGCCAAACTCAACCTAAGCCAATCTGATTCATCCCCACTTGACCTGTGACTTACTCAACCAAAGAGAACCCAAGTCAACCCAACTTAACCTGAGTCAAACCAAAATCAAACCTAAGTCAATCCGGATAAATCCAGCTTAACCCAAGTCAATCTAAATTAAACTCGGCTTAATCCGAGGAATGCTAGGTCCAATACAAACCTTATAAGCTAATTCATATCTTACCTTTGCTCAATTTTGAGCTCCCTTAAGTAAAAAAAATTAAGTTATTTAAGCCTGACCTTAACCCAAGTCTAATCCAAGGCTAAAAAATACATGTTATTTCTTATGTTATTTCATGTTTTATGTTTCATATTCCACATGCTATTTTATGTTTCTTTAAGTATTATTTCATGTTATCTCACATGTTATTTCATGTTTTAAATTAGCAATAAAATAAAAAAATAAGGACTAGAACTTTTCATTTTTCTCCAGAAACATTAGAAAATCAAACTTCAAATAAAACAAACACAAAACTTTGAAAACTCAAATTTCTCAACATGGTTGACAAATCTTGGAATCAAACAAGATGTTAATTTAAATATTAAACTTCAAATAAACATCTAAAATGCACCAAGATAAAGAATGAGAACATAAACTCGTGGATCCAACATGAACGTTAGGCTGGCTAACTTAGACATCAAAACATGAGCCACACACTTTCCATAGGTTAATATGAGTATAAAAGCCTAAATTAGTTTATGTACCAAGTTAGTGCTGAGGACTAGTGATCCACTTAAAAATTATCTATTTTTCAGTGTACATTTCAAGCTCATTTTATGCACACCTTTAATCATATTACACTTTAAAGGAAGGTATTTTGCATATTTTTGTCTTCAAGTATAAAAATATGATTTTAGAGAAAATGAAGCAAAAACTATGCAATTTTGAGCCAAAATGAGCAAGGAAGAAAATTCTGACTTGGCACATATCGATATGTCTTTTTATGCTTAATATATTTTATATTTCTCACATGTTTTTGAATGAAATTATACTTTTAAGAAAGGTTGTTTTTATGTCTATCTTGTAGGTAAAGATGTTAGGAATGCAACGCAACTGAAATGGGGCGAAACAGAGTTGAAACAGTGCTAAACGGAGCAAAACAGTGGAGCTGCGCACAGGGTGGCGCCTGGCGCCAAACCCAGCGTCTAGGCACCAGTGACGACGAGAAAACGGCGAAGAGGTGCCAGAATCAAGGCCTAGGCGCCAGAACCCGTCTAGGGGCTGTTATGGATGGTTATTGGACGGTTTTGGGTGGTTCCAAAGCATTCTAGATGCCTCTGGACCAAATCCTACATGTCAGCATATGATACAATGAATCTAGACACATTGGAATAGTTTAAATCAAGAAGAGGTGTGACCCAAAGTGAAGGGGTGCAACTGTTTGGGCACGGAGTCTGGTGCCTAGGCACCAGAACTTGGAGCCTTGTCGCCAGATTTTGTTTCTAAAAAATTTGTTGAATCTGGACCAAATTTTAAAGAGGTTTCTGAAGCAACCCTTGGTCATTTTCGAAGTTCTATAAATAGGGACCAATTCTACAGTAAGGGGACTCTCTCTCTCTCTTTCTTCCCCCTTAGTCATTTTAGAGTCATTTTGGAGTCATGAATATGTAGATTTCTACATCTTAAGGAGAGATTGGTGAGGGATTTTGAGATATTTATGTAAGGGATGTACGAGCGGCGCATGGATCGGTGGGAGACTTTGGTGGAGAGATTTTCTTCTTTCCTTCAGAGGGAAAAAGCTAAGTATTGTGTTCTTCATTCTTTTGTAATTGTTGTAAACACTTTCTAGTGGATTTTCTTTGTTTTAAATCGAGTTCTCTGTCGTGAATTATCCGTGCTTCGTAAGTGATTTTCTTTACTCTTTCTTTTAATATGAAGTAGTGGCATGTGTAGGAATATCATTTTTATGATGTAATTATCTTTATTTCATAATTCTATCAATTCTTTTACTTCTTATGCCATTTTTTTCATTTACTTTTATTTTGTAATGAAATAGATGCATGTTTAGGAATTAAGATTTGCTTAGATATTCTCTTATTAAATTATGGTGATGATATTCATACCAGATCATCATTTACTTTACAAATTGATCACTTGTATTGTTAAAATCTGTTGAAGATTTCTGAGACCTAACCGGAGATGAGTTCTTAACTATTAGATATCACATGGATCTTTGGGTAATCGAAGACCTTGAGCGGGTTATTCATGGTGAAGTGCAAATAAATAGGGAGATATTATTTATTGGGCACAGAATTGATTAGTTTTTAGATTGATAGACTAAATTCTAATAATTTGGTTTATAGAAAGGGAATGGGTCACTAATAGAGCCGACCATAGCCACCCTTGGACATCTTGAAGTGTGAGCCTATATTAACCCATTCTGCTAATAATACATCCTGATCCAATCTATAGATTAGCCAATAGTATTTATACTATCGAGTGAAGGTAAAGAATAGGAATGCTTCTATTTGACACTACTAAATAAAATTCTAAGCATTTCTTTCCTACACATTATCTATGTAATTGCAAGAAGAAAGGTAGTTTTTAATATCTTAAAATTCTCTAAACCAATTTATCCAAATAAGTTATCTTTTTATTTAAGAACTTCATTTAGGATTAGTTATTAGAAAACCCATTTTAATTGACATTCAAAATTTAGGCCTTATAGAAATAGACTGAATTAGCCTAAAGGATTGCTTACCTCACTTCTCTGTGGGATCGATACTGGGGTTATAAAAGAAAACCCTATATTACTTAAAATGATACATATACTTGCATAGTACCCCTAGTGTGTAAAATATTTTCTATAATTTTACAACATTTTAATTTTATACAGTAGCTGCTATTTATAAATTGGGTCAAGTTTTTGGCCATCTTTTGGTAGCAAAAATTACTGCATTATTGCGGGTCGGGTCAACTAGGGCATGCAAAAAAACAAACCTACCCTCCGTGATAGTTACTGATCCCTGACAAATATATGTGCTTACGATTTAGAAATGAAATCTATGATTTTATAATATGGGACACTACACAAGTATACGTATTGTTTATCAAGTAATGTAGGACTTTCTGATTAAGCCCCGAGATATCGAACCCACAGGGAAATGTAAAAACTTTTTAAAGAAATAAGAAAATTATATTTTTACTTTTTAAATGATTTTGAAAGTGTGTTTCAATTTGTAAAGTTTGAAAGTTGTTTTTGGTATTTTTGATAAAAAGCTAAGTAGGAAATGAAAATTATCAGAACTTTAAAACACGATATAAAACACTAGGAAATAAAATATCTTTTTCTTTCTCTTATAAAATAGCAATAATTATGAAAGTATTGTTGTGGAAGTATTTAAATGTGTTGTGACAAATAGGAGCAAATTTATTCTTTACCCTTACTTGCTTCTATAAAGAAAATTGGTTAATTTGAAATTTTAAAATTTTGAAAATGGTTAGGAAGGGAAGATGCCAGCTCACTCTAGAGTTCCCTCGATTCCCTCCACCTGGGGGCTAACTTCTCATAACAAAATTTAAAATATCAAATGAAACTAGGGAGCTTTAGCCTGTCACTCTAAAGTTCTATAATTTTGCTCCCCGTTAAAAATGTCTCCTAATATATTTGAATTCAATTTTATGGACTACAATTCTCACCCATATAATTGCATGTGATTTTTACCAATTATTTTTTGAGATAATACCGCATTGGATCTTACATAATCTCACAATAAATTTTAACATCTTAACTGGCCAAACTAAAAAGTAAATTAAGTTCATAAAATTAAATCTTCACAACTTATTCCAACTTTAAATACTTATACATTCCACAAAAATCCTATATACTTTAATTACTTCTTCATTTTAGAAAGAAAAAGATAAAGAAAACTACTCAGAACTCATGGAGAAAACACAAGCACACATTGATTTGAAAATAGAAATCATAATGAAAACACAACAAGTTTTATTTAAAAACTAAATATAAAAATAAAAGTAAAAACTTAACTGAAAATTCTCTCCACAAGACTCCGGAAGTTCCTTTGAAACTTGATTTTCCACAGGACAACACTACAGAGGTTGGCGCCCAACTCTGTTGACTCCAACTCTGACTTTAGAATTCAATAAAAAATAGATAAATAGATGAAAGAAAATTGGTGGAAAGAAGGTTTCACACCAACCCTTTCTCCTTTAAAACTATACTAACTAACTCTAAAAGACTTTAAAAACTATAAACAATAAAAGACTAAAAGTAAAACTAGAAGAGGACTCTTTGAAACTAGAAGAAGAATCTTTGAAACTAAAAGAGGACTCCTTGATATAATTTTCCAAAAGGTGCCTTGGTTTCTCTTCAAATCATGTCCAGATTCAACGTATCCTCCAAAAGATGCATCCCTTCAGTCAAATTTTCCGCCCATGGGAAGTTAATGAAAGTTACCACCAAAAGTTGCTTCAAACACCCCTTAAAATTGGCACCAAAAATGAAGAAAATTCGATTTTTAACTGTGGCACCTAAGTGCCGACCAAGCGGCACTTAGCCGCAAATGTCCAATTTTTCATTTTTTTTCATTTTTTTTCATTTTTTTGCTCCAAATGTGATCCAATTTTGCTCCTTTCATCATAATCACTCATTTTCATCATACCTGCAAGAAAAACACAAAATACCTTCCATTAAAGTGCAATATCATAAAAAATAGGTATAAAAATGTGTATAAAACACTATATTTTAGGCGTGTCAAAATCCCCCAATCTTAAAATGTTACTTGTCCTCAAGTGACTCTTAATCACATAGAAAATTTTTGCATACAAATTATGTAATGAGTTTCTTAGGAAGGTAACAAAATTTTGTTCTAGAAATGGAATAGTACAATTCAGAAAAATTTCAGTAATCAAGACCAACTTAAAGTATACAAAGTTCTTAGGTAAAAGATAATGTAAAATATAGGTTTCTATCTAATTCAGAAATACTTGTAGATTCTTCGAAATATAGGATTTACACACTTATTTTTCTCACTTAAAAATCTTTATTTGAAAATAATTTTACTTACTATATTATAACCTTAAGCTTTAGATTTTCTCAGAACTTATATCTTTTACTTTAGGTGTGGAACTAATTTTTGATTAGACCCTTAAATCCTCAAGCTTCTCCTTCCTTTTCACACACACGCACACACACACGCATATATATATATATATATATATATATATATATATATATATATATATATATATATATATATATATATATATATATATAAGACAGGGATTACCGAATCTGGATAGACCTTTAATGATTTTAAATTCCATCCTTTCATTTAAAATAAAAGTCTTATATACATCTTTCACTTAAAAATCATAATAATAGTATTTGAAAATTACTCCTCAATAAAAGAAATTTAAGCTTTGAAGAATAAAAGTCAAATCTTTTATTTATCCAAAAATACAACATTTCTTACTAAAGATAGTTGAACTATATTTAATACTTCTTTACTAAGATAATTTTAACTTTAAATTTTTCATTATTACTATAAATTTTAACTAAATTCTCTTATTAGTTTCTATATTCAGAATTTTGTTCCCCTAATATAACTTCATATATATAATTGTTTTCAATCAAAAATCAATTTAATTTTAAATATTCTTGATAACAAGTAAAATTTTAGGTTTTTTGAAAAATTTTCTGTTTTTAAAATTCCCTCCCAAACTTGAATTTTTAGTTGGGATAAAACATTTAAGCATAAGAAATGATACATGGGTGAGAATTAAAAACTAACATAACATGCTTGCAGGAATCTTATTATCCTAAATATGCAATTATAACAATTTAAAAACAGGAATAAAAAGAAATCAAATTCAGATTTTTCAGTTTTTCATTAAATAGAAATTTAAAAATTTCAAAGGACTTCTACAATAGTGGAGGTTTTCAAAGCAAATTTACACCAACTGAAAATAACTGAAATCACACCAATACTAGATAACAAATGATAGTAGTAGATTTTGAAAAGTTTTAAAAATGCAGTTTTTAAATAATAGTTTTTAATAGTGTTCCATATTCTTCTAATGGTTTTGGAATTAAAGTACACACTATAAAAACTTTGACACAACATAAACATTAATACATTTACTACTACACATATATCACACAAAGCAACATATAGAATATCAATCCAACAAAGATATATCTGAATATGCATAAAAAATAGTGCAACTATAATCAGCATACTTCCAGTGTTCACACCACAAAGACAACATCAAAATAAAATACAAGACACAATATACATCAGTACATTAATAGAAACTCAGTAACACATAAAAAAAATCTACTAATCATCCTCATCATCCTCATCATCTTGATGGTTCCAATCTCTGGATGACACATAAGGTATATAGAATGGATGAGGAGGCATCTCAGCACTCAGATCACCTTTAATCAATTTATCCAAATAATGCTGATAATTCTTCTCATATTTATCATGTTTTACAATATATCTTTCCATATTATCCATCTTACCATCCATGTCTCTAACATGCTCACGAGTAAGACTCACCATCTTCAAAATCTTTCTTAACAAACCAGTCTGTGAATCACTAGACGATGAAGCTCGCGAAGTAGTAGCACGGGAAGTAGAAGCAGCAGAAGTAGAAGCAGTAGCAGTAGAAGCCCTACCAAATCCTCCTCTCCAGCGAAACTCTAAATGTACAGTGTAAGCTCCAACATTTACACTGGTAATTGGTTTCAAAGGTTGAAGAACCTCTTCCCAAGTTTCAAATTTCACACCAGACCGCTCACATAATGAATGAAACAAGGATGGAAATCCCATACCTGCAGTAGTGGTAGATCTGACACAATTCAAAATATAATCATAAATGATTGCTCCAATATCAATAGGCTTCTCTTGTTGAATGCAATAGTTCAACCAAGCTCTCTCCCTTATAACTTTGCTAGTATGACTTGAAGGCAAAAGCTTAGATCAGATAAAATAATGCCATGCTTTAGAATTGGCATTTAATTTAGAGGCCTGAAAATTGACTCTTCTATCATTAGTTATCTTCCATAATCCTCTTCCATCAGTCAGAAATGCCATTATCTCATCTAACTCTCCCTCAGTAGGATGATAGTTAGAATAAAAACAAAACATATCAGGAGGTAGTCGATAAAAAGTATTGATTACTGTAGATGTAAAATGTACTTCTTGCCTCCTCACCATCACCAAGTTCTCTTCTGCTGCAGGTAAGTTCGTATAAAACTCTCTGACCATAGAAACAACAGCAACAACAGAGAAGCAACAATAATTCTCTCAATTCCTTCTAGAAATCATCTCTTCAATAACTTCTCCTAGCTTACTAACACACGCTCAGGAATCAATTTACGTGACTGTAGTGCATCGACGTATCGTTCCTCAGCCCTTGCACTAACAAACTTGTTAGAATCAAATCTTTTCTTTTCTCTCGCGCATTTTGACTTTGGAGACATCTCTAAAGATTCACGAAAAAATTCACCATAAATTCTAAAATCAAACTAAACTTGTTAAATTAACTTCCAAAAGTAATTTTCATTAAATCCAAGAAATTTCTCATCCTTTTCCTCAAATTTTCACCATGAATAGTGATTTTAGGATTTTCCAAATTGTAATCTAAATAGATGGTGAAAATAAAAAATTTTACTTAGGAGTAGTGCTCTTACCTCAAGGAATCAAAATCTAACAATTTTTTTTGAGATCGGCTTTCAAATGATCCAATATATTGATGCCCTAGGCTCTTTTTTTACGAAAATCAGAGGTTGAAGATGATAGGGGTAGTTAAAAATGGCGATCTTCGGGTTTTTAACTGCTGAAAATCAATTTTTGTGAACCGGTGCCTAAGCGCGTGGCCTTCGGTGCTTAGCCACGAAATCTGGCGCTTATGTGGCGACACTCTGGCGCTTAGCCGTCAGTGCCCAGATTTTCACAATTAAGAAAATGCACTAAACCACTTATTTAATCACCCTTAATCTTCTCAAAATAATTATCTCTTCCCCATAAATCTCCCAATACTCCAATTTTAAATTTTAATATCCATCGATTCCAATCAATTTTTGCACAAACACAAACTTATATTCATTTAAAACAAACCACACTTAATAGAAACTAAAAATTTCTATCTAAACACTTTGGATGAAATTCCCTAGATACAAACGACTCAATAATCATAAAGATAGGTTTACATCGCTAAGATGTAACAATCACACTTTAAAGTGCAACATAACACAAACATAAATCATTTTTAAACACTTAAAACATAAAACAAACAAAACATAAGATACACAAAACAAACCACAAGATCAAACTAGCATTTAATTCCACTCTCTAGTAGGTGGAATATATACAGAACCACTATTATTTCCATTTGACCCTTCTGGAATATAAATTTGATAGAACGGGCGATGATTGAACACTCTTACATCTTCTTCTTCTAACCACTTGTTCTTCAGGAACATCACCTTATCTGCTTCTTCCATGTGACTTGTATGACTGAATTGCATCTTGAGTTTCCATCCCATATTCTCCAAATCTGCGTTAGTTTCATTAATCTTTGCTTTGATTAAAGTCACTCGGGCTTTGATCTTTGCAATCTTTTCTACAATTCCTTGAATACTAACGGCGAGAAATTCATTGAATAACTCTTTAGCACTGTCACTAATAAACTTACCCTTGTCAGAATCCTCTTTCTTCTTGATCTCATTCTCCCAGGAAGACATGATGCACTCAAAACATTCTTCTTAAGACTCCGGAATGAAAATAGGACTTAGGGCAAGTGTTTCTTTTAATCCAGGGCCTTTTTATAGACTTTAGAAGTGCATAAACTGCCCTTAAACGTTTTTAAACTCCAAAATAACTTCTAAAACCACTTCCACACGATCTAGGCTTCTATAACCTCATTTAGCACATGCTTTGTAACTTCGACGCCTAAGCGCCAACTAGGCGACGCTTAGCCGCCAGTGCTCAATTTAGCACAGATCTGCCAAATGTCCAAAATTTCATTCTAACTCCTCTAAGTCATAAAATAAGGTCAAATAAACACTGCTATAACATAAAAACTCCAAAATACTACCACCAAAACATAAAAACAAACTAAACAAAGCACACAAAACAAACATAAAGCAAAGCACACCGATAACTATGGGTTGCCTCCCACAAAGTGCTTGGTTTAACGTCTTCAGCCTGACATACCCAGAACTCATTCTGAGTGACCCAACATCAGATTCTCATCAGATTTAAGTTGATCAACTGAAAAAAAAGTTTTAAGTCTATGACCATTAACTTTAAATATTTTTCCAGTCTTAGGATCTTGAATATCTACAACTCCATAGAAAAAACTTTTATCACAATAAATGGACCCATCCACTTGGACTTAAGTTTTCCAAAAAAAATTCTCAATCTGGCATTATGGAGCAAAACTTTCCGTCCTACACAAGATTTTTAGTATGAATCTTCCGATCACGCCATATCTTCATTTTTTCCTTACAAATCTTAGCATTTTCATATAATTCATTCCTTATCTCTTCAAGCTCATTTAATTGCAATAATATCTTTTCAGCAGCATCTTTCAAATTATAATTAAACTCTTTAATAGCCCAATATGCTTGATGCTCAAGTTCAATAGGCAAATGACAAGCTTGTCCAAAAATCAGCTTGTATGGGGACATTCCTTTAGGGGTTCTGTAGGCAATCTTATAGGCCCACAAAGAATAAACCAGTTTGATTGACCAATCCTTTCTGTTTGGATTAACAGTCTTTTCCAATATTCTTTTAATTTCATGATTGGGTAATTCAAGAAAATCACTTGTCTGAGTATGATAAGCAGTAGCAATGCGATGATTTATATGATATTTCTTTGCTAACTTCTTAATAATCGCATTTTTAAAATGACTTCCCCCATCAGTTATGATTACTCTTGGTATTTCAAATCTGCAAAATATATTATTTCTTAAAAACTTTGCAACACTTTGAGCATTATATCGAGGTTAAGCAATAGCTTCAATCCATTTACAAACATAGTCTATTGCTAACAAAATATAAACATTTCCAAAAGATGGTGTAAATGGACCCATGAAATCTAATCCCCAAACATCAAATATTTCAACTTCCAACATATAATATAGGGGCATCTCATTTCTTCTAGAAATATTGCATACACCCTGACATCTATCACAATTTTTAATAGAAGCATTCACATCCTTAAAAATTGTAGGCCAATAACATCCAGATTGTAAGATTTTATATGTAGTTCATTCAACTCCAAAATGTCCCCCAAAATCAGAATCATGACATTTTTGAATAATAAGATCCTTTCCTTATTTATATAAAAATGGGTCATCCAAAAAATAAGTCTTAGCATCAGACAGAAATTTCTTATTTTTCTGGTATGTCAAACCATAGGGTATAATATTAGTGACAATAAAGTTTACTATGTGGGCATACCACGGAACACGCCACTCATTAACAGTGAATAATTTTTCATCAGGAAAATGTTCATTAATTTCTTCAGCATCACAGTGAGATTTTTCATTTTTAAGCTTAGACAAATGATCAACAATTTGATTATAAGAACCCTTCCCATCTACTATCTCAAAATCAAATTCTTGCAAAAGAAGAATCCATCTGATGGCGATGAAATATATATGGTTTGGCATGTCGTCGCCGTTAATTCCTGTATCATGTCAATGTCAAGGAGTCGCCACTCTCTTTCTCTATCTATCACCCTAATTCTTATCTTACCTGGACTTGTTGTTAGAAGTCTTTAGAGAAAAGAAGGATTAATCATGATATAGATTGAGAGAAAAGAAGATTAAATGATAATCTCATAGAATAAGTCTTCAGATTGTATAATTACTGAAATTTTTCGTATGAGAAAATCATATGAAGATCTTGGGTAACCGAGAGAGGTCTTGTAGGTAAAATATCTATCCCGAGTTCTTTAATCTCCTATAGGAGCAAGCTCCTATAGTTAATTACATCCTGAGCAATTAATACTGCCTAGGAAAACTCCCGATTAAGGTTAACATTTATCCTCAAAAAAATGTAAGTGTTGTTGTAGCAGTGTGTTTCTGAAGAATCGATACTACCATAAAGTTTTATTTATGTTGGGTGGATGTCGTTGCTTTGTTATATTTTGTTTTGTTATTTTGGTTTCATGTCATGTGATATGTCGAGATGTCGTAGTTTGTATGTCGTGTCATGTCATAATGTGATGTCGTAATGTCATGTCATTTTATGTCATGTCTTAATGTGATGTCATAATGTCATAAGATGTCGTGATTAATATCTCGATTTGTCATGAGATATTTTATCTCCTATAAGAAGATGTCGTTATTATGTTATGAGATACCTTCTATGATGTCAAGAAGATATCATTATTTATTTATTTTTGTTATTTTGTTTATGATTTCCTTTTGTCCTAAATTTTAGTTTTGTTGTGTCATGTCATTTTGTCATGTCTTAATGTGATGTCGTAATTTCATAAGATATCATGATTAATATCTTGATTTGTCATGAGATATTTTATCTCCTATGTCGTTATTATGTCATGAGATACCTTCAATGATGTCAAGAAGATATCATTATTTATTTATTTTTGTTATTTTGTTTATGATTTCCTTTTGTTTTAAGTTTTGGTTTTGTGGTCATCTCAATTTTATTTTGTCATGTCATTTTGTCATTTATTTTGTTTTGGTTTAGTGTCATATCATCATTTTGTTGTGGTATAGAAATGTCGTTGTATGTTGATGTCATGTTGATGTCAATGTTAATGATTTTGTCGTTTTATTTCAGGTTTCATGGCTAACCTAAAAGTTCAGTTGTTTTTGTTGTTATGTCATTTTTTATTTTGTTGTTTGTAGAAAGTTTAGGTTTTATGACAATCCTAAAAGTCCTGGTTTTGTTGTCAATGTTCCGTTGTCGACGTCCTGTAAAACAGAGTTAGCACACCCTATAACATGCAAAGAAAACCTAAACGAAACTTCATGTCTTCATCCTGCAAGGAAAATAAAGTTAGAAATAATGTCATATCAAGATATTTAGATTACTCAGTCAAAGTGTACGGTTGATCCGAGTTGTCGATGTCCAAAAGTGGTTGAGATGTCGGTTTAGATTTATGTCGATTTATGTTTAAATTTTGATTTTTCTTGAATATTGATTTGGGTTGAATTTTGGATTTTATATCGATTTGGATTTGATTTTGGATTTTATGTCAATTTCAGTTTAATTTTATGTCAAGTTAAGTTCAACGTGGGTCGAACTTTAAGAATTATGATGTCATATGTTAAGTTAAATTCGATACTGGTCGAACTTAAGAACTATGTCAGTTCAAGTTGTGTTTAGTTCGATCATATCGATTTATATCGAATTATATCAATTTATGTTGAGTTCTATTGAGTTTCGTTCAAAATGTCGGTTAATGTCATTTAATGCCGGTGTTTATTGAATTTGGTTTGAAATGTCATTTAATGTTGAATTAGATTTGAAATGTAGATTAATGTCATTTAATGTCGGTGATTATTTAATTTGGTTTGAAATGTCAGATTTATGTCGGTTATGTCGATTTTGGTTGGAAATGTCAAATTTATGTCGATTATGTCGTTATTCGTTTGAGATGTCGAATTTATGTCGGTTATGTCGATTTTTGTTTGAAATGTCAAATTTATATCGATTTTGTCAATTAAACGTTTGGAATGTCAAATTTATGTTGGTTTTGTCGATTAAATGTTCGGTTTTGTCGATTAATTGTTTAGAATGTCTAATTTATGTTGATTATGTCGATTTTGGTTTAGAATGTCGATTTTATAACGGTTATGTTGATTTTTGTTTGGAATGTCAAATTTATGTTGACCATGTTAATTTATGTTTGAAATGTCAAATTTATATTGATTATGTCGATTAATTATTTAAAATATCGAATTTATGTCGATTTGGTTTGAAATATCGATTTTATGTCAGTTATGTTTGAAATGTCGAATTTATGTCGATTATGTCGATTAATTGTTTGGAATGTCAAATTTATGTTGATTATGTCGATTTTGGTTTAGAATGTCGATTTTATGTCAGTTATGTTTGAAATGTCGAATTTATGTCGATTATGTCGATTAATTGTTTGGAATGTCAAATTTATGTTGATTATGTCGATTTTGGTTCAATTTTGTCGATTTAAGTTCAATTTGGGTTGAACCTAAGATTTATGTCGGTTTAGGTTCAATTTGAGTTGAATCTAAGGTTTATATCGATTTAGGTTCAATTTGGGTTGAACCTAAGGTTTATGTCGATTTAGATTCAATTTGGATTGAATCTAAGGTTTATGTCGATTTAGATTCAATTTGGGTTGAATCTAAGGTTTATGTCGATTTAGATTCAATTTGGGTTGAACCTAAGGTTTATGTCGATTTAGGTTCAATTTGGGTTGAATCTAAGGTTTATATCGATTTAGATTCAATTTGGGTTGAACCTAAGGTTTATGTCGATTTAGATTCAATTTGGATTGAATCTAAGGTTTATGTCGATTTAGATTCAATTTGGGTTGAATCTAAGGTTTATGTCGATTTAGATTCAATTTAGGTTGAATCTAAGGTTTATGTCGATTTAGGTTCAATTTGGGTTGAACCTAAGGCTAATGTCAATTTAGATACAATTTGGGTTGAACCTAAAGTTTATGTTCAGTTTAGTAGAGTTAGGTTCATTGTTAGTTGAACCTAAGGTTTAGATTTGGATTTAAGTTCAATGTAGGTTGAACATAAATTAGGTTTTGGTTTAGGTTCAAGTTGAGTTGAACCTAAGGTTTAGGTTTGGACTTAAGTTCGATGAGGGTTGAAATTAAGTTAGGTTAAGATTAGGTTCATGTATGTTGAACCTATGGTTTATGTCAAGCTAAGTTGAGTTAGGTTCACTGACAGTTGAACCTAAGGTTTCAATATGAGTTGAACTTAAGTTAGGTTTAGGTTAGACTTAGGTTCATGTCATGTTAAACCTAAGTATGATTTGACTTAAGTCTAATATAGGTTAGACTTAAGTTAGGTTTGTGTTAAACTTAGGTTCATGTCAGGTTGAACCTATGTATGGTTTGACTTAAGTCTAATATGGGCTGGACTTGAGTTGGTTTAGGTTAGACTTAGGTTCATGTCAGGTTGAACCTAATTATGGTTTGACTTAAGTCTAATATGGGTTAGACTTAAGTTAGGTTTAAGTTAGACTTAGGTTTATGTCAGGTTGAACCTAAGTATGGTTTAAGTCTAATATGGGCTAGACTTAAGTTGGTTTAGGTTAGACTTAGGTTCATGTCAGGTTGAACCTAAGGTTTGATGTTTGACTTAAGTTCAAGTTGGGGTTGAATCTAGACTTAAGGTCGACTTAAGTTCAATATGGGTTGAACTTAAGTTAAGTTTTGTGTTTAGGTTAATTTAGGTTCAAGTCAGGATGAACTCGAGACTTAAGTCGACTTAAGTTCAATATGGGTTGAACTTAAGTTAAGGTTTTGAGTTTAGGTTAAGTTAGGTTCAAGTCAGGATGAACCTAGACTTAAGGTCAACTTAAGTTCAATATGGGTTGAACTTAAGTTAAGGTTTGAGTTTAGGTTAAGTTAGGTTCGATTCGGGTTGAACCTAGACTTAAGGTCGACTTAAGTTCAATATGGATTAAACTTAAGTTAAGGTTTTACTTGGATTAAGTTGGGTTCTAGTTAGGTTGAACCTAGACTTAAAGTTGACTTTAGTTGATGTGGGTTAAGTTAAAATTTGATTTGAGTTTAAGTTAGGTTGAACTCGAGTTTAGTTCGGTTTAGGTTAGGTTCGATATGGGTTGAACCTAAGGTTTTAGGTTAAGTTAGGTTCGATGTGGGTTGAACCTAAAGTTTAGGTTAACTTGAGTTCGAGTTAGGTTGGACTCAAGATTAGGTTATGTTTAGGTTAGGTTCGATGTGGGTTGAACCTGAGGTTTAGGTTAACTTGAGTTCGAGTTAGATTGGACTCGAGTTAGGTTAGGTTTAAGTTAGGTTCGATGTGGGTTGAACCTAGGGTTTAGATTAACTTGAGTTCGAGTTAGGTTGGACTCGAAGTTAGGTTAGGTTTAGGTTAGGTTCAATGTAGGTTGAACCTAAGGTTTAGGTTAACTTGAGTTCAAGTTAGACTGTACTCAAGTTAGGTTAGGTTTAGGTTAGGTTCAATGTGGGTTGAACCTAAGGTTTAGGTTAACTTGAGTTCAAGTTAGACTGGACTCAAGTTAGGTTAGTTTTAGGTTAGGTTGGTTGAACCTAAGGTTTAGGTTATGTTGGACTTGGACTAAAAGGTTGGATTTGGATTTAATCAGGCCTTAGTTGATTAAGGTTCAACAATTAATTAAGTCTAATGTAATAGACTTAATTAGGATTTGTGTTTGATTAAGTCTTACTTAGTTAAGACTTAATAATTTAATTAGGTCTAATGAGTTAGACTTAATTAAGGTTTATGTTTGATTAAACCTTAGTTAGTTAAGGTCTAATGGTTTAATTAGGTCTAATGGGTTAGACCTAATTAGGGTTTAAGTTTGACTAAACCTTAGTTAGTTAAGGTCCAATGGTTTAATTAGGTGCAATGGGTTAGACCTAATTAGGGTTTAAGTTTGACTAAACCTTAGTTAGTTAAGGTCTAATGGTTTAATTGGTGCAATGGGTTAGACTCAATTAGGGTTTAAGTTTGATTAAACCTTAGTTAGTTAAGGTCTAATGGTTTAATTAGGTGCTAATGGGTTAGACACTAATTAGAGTTTATGTTTGATTAAACCTTAGTTAGTTAAGGTCTAATTGTTTAATTGGAGTGCAATGGGTTAGACCTAATAAGGGTTTAAGTTTGATTAAACCTTAGTTAGTTAAGGTCTAATGGTTTAATTAGGTCTAATGGGTTAAACTCAATTAGGGTTTAGGTTTGATTAAACCTTAGTTAGTTAAGGTCTAATGGTTTAATTAGGTGCAATGGGTTAGACTTAATTAGGGTTTAAGTTTGATTAAACCTTAGTTAGTTAAGGTCTAATGGTTTAATTAGGTCCAATGGGTTAGACCTAATTAGGGTTTAAGTTTGATTAAACCTTAGTTAGTTAAGGTCTAATGGTTTAATTAGAGTACTAATGGGTTAGACCTAATTAGGGTTTAAGTTTGATTAAACCTTAGTTAGTTAAGGTCTCAATGGTTTAATTAGGTCTAATGGGTTAGACCTAATTAGGGTTTAAGTTTGACTAAACCTTAGTTAGTTAAGCTCTAATGGTTTAAGGTCTAATGGGTTAGACCTAATTAGGGTTTAAGTTTGATTAAACCTAATGTGTAAGAAGGTTAATTAAGTTTAATATGTCTTTAAACTTAATTAAAGGTTTGGTTTTGATTAATTAAGTTTAATATGTTCTTAAACTTAATTAAAAGTGTTGATTTTTGTATTTAAACCTAATTTAGGAAAGGTTTAATGGGTTAATTAAGTTTATTATGTCTTTAAACTTAATTAAAAAAAGTTTAATTTTGCTTAATTAAGTTTAATATGTCTTTAAACTTAATTAAGATTTGATTTTTATATTAAACCTAATTTAAGTAAGGTTTAATGAGTTAATTAAGTTTATTATGTCTTTAAACTTAATTAAAAGGTTTTATTTTGATTAATTAAGTTTAATATGTCTTTAAACTTAATTAAGATTTAATTTTTATATTAAACCTAATTTAAGTAAGGTTTAATGAGTTAATTAAATTTATTATGTCTTTAAACTTAATTAAAAGGTTTAATTTTGATTAATTAAGTTTAATGTCTTTAAACTTAATTAAGATTTAATTTTTATATTAAACCTAATTTAAGTAAGGTTTAATGAGTTAATTAAGTTTATTATGTCTTTAAACTTAATTAAAAGGTTTAATTTTGATTAATTAAGTTTAATATGTCTTAAAACTTAATTAAGATTTAATTTTTATATTAAACCTAATTTAAGTAAGGTTTAATGGGTTTAAATATTATTTTAAATTTAGTTAAGTCCAATTTGGTCATTTTAGATTTAAGTGAAATTTCTCATTAGTCTATCATAGACTAGAACCATTTTCAAACTTTGATTGTTGATGAAAATAGGTTAAATTTATAAAGGGGTATTTTTAGGATTAAAATTATTTAATTAATAAAGGATTTTAACCCTAAATTTCAAAATACCATTCAAAATGATTTCTATGACTTAGAAATAATTTTCTTAGGGTTATTGTCTGTTGCCCTATCATTTCTAGCCATTTGTATTTTTATTTTCCTTAATTTTCAATTTTTATAATTATTATTTGAAATAATTATAAAGAAACTTGAAAATCAAAGAAAAGTGTCCTAGGCATGTTTTCTGTCCTTGGAAAAATTATGAAAGGTCCCTAAGAACATAAAGATAAATGCCTCAAAGTTTCATAATTTTTTGATTTATAAATAATTTTTAATAATTAAAATACTCCAGAGAGTATTTAATTAATTAAAAATTAAATACTGAAAGAAAATTATGATTTTGGTCTCATAATTTTCTCCTCTTCAAGAGCTTTCTAGAGGTATTTTTATTATATTTTTGTGACCTCTAGATAAAAAGATATTGATTTTTGATGTTTTTAAGGTTTCCTGGATTTTTTTATTAATTTCCCGCCGCCAAACTCCTTACACGGTGACGCGTGTCCTTGGAGCCGTCGAAGAGCAGGAAAATCTGGTGCGGGCAGCCGAACAATGGACACGAGTGACATGTTTGATCAGCGCCGTCCGTTCCAAAACACGGGAACGGACGGCTGTGATAAATCCATTTTAATTCCAGGAAATTTCATACCCGTTAAACTTTAAACATCAATATCTTACTCATTTCTTGATGAAATTGAGTGATTTTTTTTAGATGATCATCTGGATGAGAAGTATCTATCCATACGGTGATGATACACTTCTGGACTAGTATAACACATGATATGTCGAAAATACGATTTATTTTGTAAAGAAAAATTCCATACCTTTATCACAAGCAAATCAAGCTAGATCATACCTTATGGTTGCCTTCTAGGACTCCAATAGCAGGTTATTGCTACAACAATTTGATCCAGAAGTCGGGCTTGGGGAGGAATTTTGAAGAAGTGCCTAAATTGGGGCTGTTTTAGAAATTTGGTCAAATTAGCTCAAATAGGCTCAAACTATGGCTTGGATTTGATCCTAAAAGATTGTTGAGACTCTTAGGAAGACTTTTTATGTTGGGAGCAGGTGGATTTGGGCAGCCTATAGTTCTCCCTAATTTTTTCTTCTTCTTGCTAGGTTCGGCCATGGGGTCTTATTTATAGCAAGGGGAGGTTATGGCTTAGCTTAGGATGTTCTAGAGGAGTAGTTACCTCCTCTATCAGCCCATTGGGTGAAGGAATTGGCTGAAGATAGGCATTGATGCTTCTCCCTAAGTTTTCCATAATGATCTCCATTGTTTTGTCTCTCACCCATTGACTCATGTGAGAGGTGCATGGTGAGCTACCTCTACTCTTCTTAGGGAGCTTACACCTCATCTCTTAAGGTTGGCAAATGGTGACACACAAGCTCATCCCTTATCATTGCTTCTAACCATGGTAAGGGGGGGTTTCATGCATGGTTTTCCTTCCATTGGGTGGCTTGGGAGGTGGAAGATGAGGCCTCATGTTGGCCGACCACCTCATGGACAAATGAAGCTTAGGGTGAAGGAGAAAGTGACACCTCACCCCATGCATCATGATGGGTATTAACCTATGGCTAAGTGGTCTTAATGTGGGCTTAATTATTTGTTAATTAAGCCTTAAGATGAATTTAGCCTAATTAAGTATGAGAAGGCTATATGTCATTTCATTTCTTTTTAATTTCTCATTTTAATTAATTATTTTATTAATTAAAATTGTTGGAAAATATTTTATTAATCAATTTATTAATTGAAAACAATTTCAATTTAATTAATTGATTAATTTTATCAATTTTGTCATTTTATGATTTTAATTTAATTTTCATTTTAATTAATTATGTAATTTAATTAAAATATTGAAAATTAAATCATTAATCATTTTAATTAATCAAAATAATTTTGAAATTAATTATTTGATTAATTTTGTTGTTTTTATTTCATTTTTATCTATTTTAATCAAAATAAATAGGTGTTGACGAATTTTGACTCGGGTTGACCAAGTCGACTTAAATTGATCAATTTAATTTTAAAATGTCCAAGTACTTGTGATTTTGTCATTGTGGGGTTTTAAATGTGTCATTGGGTGAAAGGGTTGACTTATGGGTCAACGGGGTAGGTCATTAGGTGCTGGTTTGACCAATTTGACCAAAGTTGACTTTTTAGGTCGAAAGGTTGACCTATGGGGTCAACAGGGTTGGTCATTAGGTCTGGTTTGACCAATTTGACCAATGTTGACTTTTTAGGTCATAAGGTTAACCTATGGGGTCAACAGGGTTGTTCATTAGTTCTGGTTTGACCAATTTGACCAAAGTTGACTTTTTAGGTCATAAGGTTGACCTATGGGGTCAACAGGGTTGGTCACTGGGTCTGGTTTGACAATTTTGACCAATGTTGACTTTTTAGGTCATAAGGTTGACCTATGGGGTCAACAGGGTAGGTCATTAGATGCGGTTTGACCATTTTGACCAAATTTGACTTTTTAGGTCGAAAGGTTAACCTATGGGGTCGACGGGGTAGGTCATTAGGTGCGGTTTGACCAATTTGACCAAAGTTGGCTTTTTAGGTCATAAGGTTGACTATGGGGTCGACAGGGTAGGTCATTAGGTCCGGTTTGACCAATTTGACCAAAGTTGACTTTTTAGGTCATAAGGTTGACTGTAGGGTCAACAAAGGTAGGTCATTAGTTCTGGTTTGACCAATTTGACCAATGTTGACTTTTTAGGTCATAAGGTTGACCTATGAGGTCAACGTGGTAGGTCATTAGGTCTAGTTTGACCAATTTGACCAAAGTTGATTATTTAGTTCATAAGGTTGACCTGTGAGGTCAACGGGGTAGGTCATTAGGTGCTGGTTTGACCAGTTTGACCAAAGTTGACTTTTTAGGTCATAAGGTTGACTGTAGGGGTCAACGAGGGTAGGTCATTAGATGCAGTTTGACCAGTTTGACCAAAGTTGACTTTTTAGGTCTTAAGGTTGACCTATGGGGTCAACAGGGTAGGTCATTTGGTCTGGTTTGACCAATTTGACCAAAGTTGACTTTTTAGGTCATAAGGTTGACCTATGGGGTAAACAGTGTAGGTCATTAGGTCTGGTTTGACCAGTTTGACTAAAGTTGACTTTTTAGGTCATAAGGTTGACCTATGGGGTCAACAGGGTAGGTCACTAGGTCTGGTTTGACCAATTTGACCAAAGTTGACTTTTTAGGTCATAAGATTGACCTATGGGGTCAACAGGGTTGGTCACTGGGTCTGGTTTGACCATTTTGACCAATGTTGACTTTTTAGGTCAAAAGGGCATTGACTCATTGTAAAATGAGGTCAACACCATCTAATCAATCTCAGCTTCACATCCTTTTTCTTTATCAAATATTTGATAGCAGAATGATCAGTATGCACCACACATTTAGTTTCAATTAAATATGATCGAAATTTATCAAAGGAAAATACTATAGCTAATAACTCTTTCTTAGTAGTGGTATAATTAATTTGAGCATCATTAAGAGTTTTACTAGCATAATAAATAACTTGGAAAATTTTATCATATTTTTGACCTAAAACAGCACCAATAACATAATCACTAGCATTACACATTAATTCAAAAGATTTTTCCCAATTTGGTGAAATTATAACAGGTGCAGTGATTAGTTTTTCTTTTAATGTTTCAAAAGCTTTTAGGCAATCATCATCAAAATAAAAAATTGCATCCTTTTCCAGTAAACGACATAAAGGTTTTGTAATCTTTGAAAAGTCTTTAATGTAACGCCTGTAAAATCCAGCATGTCCCAGAAAACTTCTAATTCCCCTTACATTGGTCGGGCAAGGTAAATTAGAGATAACTTGAATTTTTGCAGGATCTACCTCCAAATCTCTTTTTGAAATCCGATGTCCCAATACAATTCCTCCTGCTACCATAAATTGGCATTTTTCCTACTAAGGACTAAATTAGTTTCTTCACATCATTTTAGAACTTTAGACAAATGTTCTAAACATGATTCAAAAGAAATTCCAAACACTGAAAAGTCATCCATAAAAACTTCAATCCTTTTATTAATTAAATCACAGAAAATAGCCATCATACATCTCTGAAATGTAGCAGGGGCATTACATAAACCGAAGGACATTCTTCTAAAAGCAAACATACCATAAGGACTGGTAAAAGTAGTTTTTTCTTGATCCTCAGGAGCAATTTGAATTTGGTGGTAACCAATATACCCATCCAGAAAATAATAGTATTTATGCCCAGCCAGTCTGTCTAACATCTGATCCAGAAATGAGAGTGGAAAATGATCTTTCCTTGTGACAAGATTTAATTTTCTATAATCAATGCATTTTTGCCACCCTGTAACTTGTCTTGTTAGAATCATTTCATTATTTTCATTAACAGTCACAGTTACTCCTCCTTTCTTAGGAACACAGTGAATAGGACTAACCCATGCACTATCTGAAATAGGGTAGATAATTCCCGCATCCAACCAATTCAAAATTTCTTTATTAACAACATCTTTCATGATAGGATTTAATCTCCTTTGGGGATCAGCCCGAGGTTTGCAATTATCTTCCATAAGAATTCTGGGCATACAAATTGAAGGATTGATTCCTTTAAAATCAGCAATTGTCCATCCAAAGGCTTTCTTATACTTCTTCAAAATTTCAAGCAAACTCTCTTCTTCTTTTTCAGTCAATTGAGATGAAATCATAATAGGCAAGGTTAGCATTTTTAACTCAAGTTCAAGAAGTTTTTTAATTGATGGACCATAAGATTCATGTTTTTCAGTCATATCCAACAATTCAAAATTTTCATGAACATAATTTAATTCTTCCTCATGAAAATTTTCAGAATGATGTAACTCCTCTTCTTGCTTATGTTCCAATTCTTCTCTTTCAGGTTTTTCTTCATAAGTTAACTTGAAATGACATTCACTCAAATATCTGATAACATCCATCCTATAACATTCATCATCTTTACCTCTTGCAGGATATTTCATCAATTTCAAAATATTACATGTAACAGTTTGATCATTAACCCTCATCATTAATTCCCCTTTTTGTACATCTATCATTGCTTTGCCTTTGGCTAGAAAAGGTCTTCCCAAAATGATGGGTATCTCTTTATCTTCCTCCATTTCAAGCACAATGAAATCAAGAGGAAAGATAAATTGATCCACTTTAACCAAAACATATTCTATAACTCTTTTTGGATATGTGATTGAATAATCTGTTAATTACAGAGTTACTGTAGTTGGGGTTATTTCTCCTAATCCCAGTCTTTTGAATATTGATAGAGGCATAAGGTTAATGCTTGCACCCAAATCAGATAAAGCTTTTCCATAGAATCTGTCTCCGATTGCACATGGAATTGTGAAACTACCAGGATCTTTAAGCTTTTCAGGAAGCTTCTTCTCAATTATTGCACTGCACTCCTCACTAAGTGCAGCTATCTCATTATCTTCAAAGTTTCTCTTTTTGTTGAGAATATCCTTCATAAATTTTACATAGCTCAACATTTGTTCTAAGGCTTCAGCAAATTGAATTTTAATGGTAAGCTTCTTAAATATCTCCAAGAATTTTGAAAATTGCTTATCCAACTTTTGTTGACGAAGTCTCTGAGGAAATGGAGGTGGTGGATTTTCCAAATCAACCTTAGGAGGAGAAATTGATCTTTCCAAACCTTTCAGAGCGTCCTCTTTTGGTTCTTCAATTTCTTCTTTCTCTACTTCAGCTTCTTTCTGAACTCTACCTTCTAACTCTCTTCCACTTCTTAATTGAATTGCTTTTACATGTTCTTTATTCTTATCTCTTGGATTTACTTCAGTATTACTTGGAGGATCTATTAATGAATTTGCAATTTGCCCCAATTGATTTTCAATATTTATGATGTTTGCTCCTTGAATTTGTAATTGATTTCTCATATGTGACACCTCTTCTTCAATAAACAATTTCTTCTCCTTTAATTGTAAAGCACTGTTAAAACCTGGAGGATAAGTTAGTATATAATTATTATTTCCTTGGTTATTCTAGTTCCCTAATGGGTTTACTTGGTGGTTCCCCCATTGTTGATTAATACCACCTTGATTATTGGTATTCCAGTTAAAGTTTAAATGATTCTTTCAACTGGCTTATAATAACTGGAATATGGGTTATTAGGCTTGCTTATAACATTCAAATTTTCTGATGAAGAATAAGATTCAACTATTTGGCCTAATGAATTTTCTTCAATCATGAAATTTGGCTGAGAAAAATTCATCCCAAATTGGTCTATCTTCCTTGAAGTTGCAACAACTTGATTTGCTAACATTGCAAAAGCATCATTTTCACGAACATTGGCTTCCTTTTAGGATTTAACCTTTGAGAAGGCCATTGTAAATTATTAGTAGCCATTTCTTCAATTAAAGCATAAGCATCAGAAAACTGTTTAGACATTAATGATCCACCAGCAGTAGCATTAATAATTGATCTAAGTGATCCAACTAATCCATTGTAAAAGGTTTGAATTATTAACCAATCTGGTATTGTATGATATGGATATTTCCTGAGGAGATCTTTAAATCTTTCCCATGCTTCATATATTGTACCTTCAAAATGACAAAAGGATGTAATATCATTTCTCAACTTCGCAGTCTTCGATGGTGGAAAATATTTAGCAAGCAATTTTTTGTGATAAATCACCCCAAGTTTTGATAGATCCAGACACTAATGAATTTAACCATATCTTAGCTTTATCTCTTAGTGAGAAAGGAAAAAGTCTGAGACTAATAGCATCACCCGAAACACAATCATATTTAAAAGTAGCACACAGCTCTAGAAAATTAGCAAGATGCAAATTAGGATATTCAATTGTTGCTCCCCCAAACTGATTATTAGACACCATTTGGATAATAGCAGGTTTAAGCTCAAAGAAATAAGCAGCTACAGCAGGGTGTCGAATATTTCCATGAAGTTCATCCACTGTAGGGTTAGCATAATCTCTTAAAGGTTTGAATTCTTGATGGATGCCAACAATTTGATTTTGATGATTTGTCATTTCTTGAATATTTTTATGTTTTCCAAAATTTTTAATTTTATTGATTTTTCTAATAGTTCTTTCTAATTTAGAATCGTAAGACACAAGTCCCTCAGAACCTGAACTATGCATACAATAATAAAATAAAACAAAAAACAACACACTAACAAAAACAAAGAAAAGTAAAAATTTAAATTTTTCTTAATTTTCTTTAAAAATGCAGTTTTAATTAATTTCCCCTGTAACTGAGCGAAAAACTTGATCCCCGACAAATATATGTGCTTACGATTTAGATATGAAAATTATGATTTTATAATATGGGATACTACGCAAGTATACGTATCGTTTATCAAATAATATAGGACTTTCTGATTAAGCCCCGAGATATCGAACCCATAGAAAAATGTAAAAACTTTTTAAAGAAATAAGAAATTTATATTTTTACTTTTTAAATGACTTTTGAAAGTATGTTTTGATTTGTAAAGTTTGAAAGTTTTTTTTGGTATTTTTGATAAAAAGCTAAGCAGGAAATGAAAATTATCAGAACTTTAAAATACGATATAAAACACTCGGAAATAAAATATCTTTTTCTTTCTCTTATAAAGCAGTAAAAATTATGAAAGTATTATTGTGGAAGTATTTAAATGTGTTGTGACAAATAGAAGCAAATTTATTCATTAGGCTTACTTGGTTCTATAAAGAACATTGGTTAATTTGAAATTTTAAAATTTTGTAAATGGTTAGGCAGGAAAGATACCAGCTCTCAGTCTAGAGTTCCCTCGATTCCCTTCACCTAGGGGCTGACTTCTCATAACAAAATTTATAATATCAAACAAAATTAGGGAGCTTTAGCTTATCACTCTAAAGTTCTCTAATTTTAATCCCCGTTAAAAACATATCTCCTAATATATTTGCATTCAATTATTTGGACTACAATTCTCACCAATATAATTGCATGTGATTTTTACCAATTATTGTTTGAGACAATACCGCATTGGATCTTATATAATCTCACAACAAATTTTAACATCTTAAATGGCCAAATTAAGAAGTAAATTAAGTTCATGGAATTAAATATTCACAACTTATTCCAACTTTAAACACTTATACATTCCACAACAATCCTACATAAATTAATTAATTCTTCATTTAAGAAAGAAAAAGATAATGAAAACTACTCAGAACTCATGGAGAAAACACAAGCACACATTGATTTAAAAATAGAAATCATAATGAAAACACAACAAGTTTTAATTAAAAACTAAATAAAAAAACAGAAGTAAACACTTATCTGAAAATTCTCTTCACAAGACCCCGGAAGTTCCTTTGAAACTTGACTTTCCACAGGACAACACTATAGAGGTTGGCGTCCAACTCTGTTGACTCCAACTCTGACTTTAGACTTCAATAAAAAGTAAATAAATTGATGAAAGAAAATTGGTGGAAAGTAGGTTTCACACCAACCCTTTCTCCTTTAAAACTAAAATAACTAACTCTAAAAGACTTTAAAAACTATAAACAATAAAATATTAAAAGTAAAACTAAAAGTGGAATCTTTGAAACTAGAAGAAGACTCCTTGAAACTAAAAGAGGACTCCTTGATATAATTTTCCAAAAGGTGCCTTGGTGTCTCTTCAAATCATGTCCATATTCAACGTATCCACCAAAAGATGCATCCCTTCATTCAAATTTGCCGTCCATGGGAAGTTAAGGAAGTTACCACCAAAAGTTGCTTCAAACACCCCTTAAAATTAGCACCAAAAATGAAGAAAATTCAATTTTTAACTGTGGCGCCTAAGCACTGACCAAACGGCGCTTAGCCGCCAATGTCCAATTTTTCATTTTTTCATTTTTTTGCTCCAAATTTGATCCAATTTGCTCCTTTCATCGTAATCACTCATTTTCATTATACTTGCAGGAAAAAAACAAAATACTTTCAATTAAAGTGCAATATCATCAAAAATAAGTATAAAAATGTGCATAAAAACACTATATATTTTAGGTGTATCGGTTACTAATGAAGGTGTTTCAAACTACTTTAAAACTAAGAATCCTTCATGCTCCATCGTTTAAGGGGATTCCTAGTTATGAGACTGGTCATAATTGATAAATACCAGCATTCTCGGATGGCGGAAAGCCATAGTCATCTTGACTGCGGACATTATTCCAAAAATTTAGGTTTGTCTGCTATAGAACTCCTTATAGTCCTACCCAACTCTATCCTTAATTTAGGGTTTATAATTAATTTTTTTAATTAAATTCATCATTTATCTTTCAGATCAAAATCATCATTGGTTTCTTTGATTGATGCCCTTAAAAAAATCAAATCCTATGTCTTGAGCCTTTCTCATTACGAGTTGGCATCAAATTTTAACCATCATTTGACCTTAATTCTTCCAATTGGGGTCCTTAAATCATAAAATTCTGATTACTGGCTCCTTGATTTATCATATTAATAAAAAAATTTCCTTTAGGACTCACATTTTTACAGTTGTAATTAACTTCGAGGGCTTTCCCTTGAAGGAATGAGACCTTATAAATAATGTAAATCTTATCTTAAACTTGTAAGGTAAGGAAGAATCTGGTTCCATAGACCCCAAAGATTTTCCTCATCTAAATAACTAGATCTATTTTGAGGTATTATTTCAATCTCTCATGATAGTATTTTACTCTTTGAATGTCGTATTCGATCATTTAGAAAGGAATCTTACAAGTTCTATGGTGGTCCCTCAAAAAAATAATAAAAATATTCCACCAAGATTTTTTGTGGTGACTCCATTGGGGAACCGTTCTCCTTTCCAACTTTTAAAATAAGTTTAGTAGCTCATCTTTCCATTGATTCTTTATGGGCCAATCAAATTGATCGAAATCTTAGTGTCCTATTTTATCTCTTTAATCTTTGATTCTTCTCCACCTCACTCTTTTAATAAGCAAGATTTTTGGATTTGTTCCTCATCAATATTCCATGAAAGCTTTTTAGCCTAATTCCAATCTCAATTTTACTTAAAATAATTTTTGGAAGATTCTACAGTTGACCCTCCATTGATATCTTTCTAGTACACACTACACGCAAGATGTCTCCTAAAATTTTTTTCTCTCTTGGAAGCAAAAGAAATCTGGCCTTTGATCTAAGCTATTTGAATAGAAGATCCTAATTGAGTTTAGATTGGGTTTGAATGAATCTATCCTCCCCACATTTGATAATGAATCCTCACCTCTAGGCAACGGGTCCCCTGTCGATAATCTAATTTCACAGTGGTATCTTACTGCGATAAATTTAACACCTTATCTTTGGCTAATAATGGAGTTATGTCTAAAAAATCCTTAAAAAGTGCCTTAAGTAAACCACTTAATAATATCAATCAAGAATCTAAAGACTAAAAATACTCATTTATTCTATAAATTGGAAGTCAAAATCAATAAAAGGACATATTTAGGAGAATTGGGATTTAGAATTTACCCTTAGAAGTGCACTCCTGAAGCAATCCTTACATTATATTTGGAAAACAAAAAAAAATTCAGCGGTGAAGATTTTCAAGACCACTAAAAAATCGAACAAATGATCAAAAATATTATCCTCGAACAATTTAAGCCTAGCAAATTCCACTCCAAAAGAAGCTCTAAAACTTTGAAACCCCTTATTTTATTATTTAAATCTTGTTACATTGCATTAAAGGGCTTAATTGTTTTCACCTAGGCGTGAACATGACAAAATGAGCATAGTCATGCCGGCGTGACCTAGTGTCACATTTAATATGTGTGTGCTTGCCTTCTTTTACCTGGTTCGACCTTATTTTTTCCTCCTTTGCATGATTCTTCTTCTCGATAACTTTTTCCATGACATAACTTGTTGTAGGAGACTTCCCAAAGTGCAAATTAGTTGTAAATCTCACATATCCGTCTGCTCTTCCTCTTTTTCTTCTTAGGTAAGTTCTTCGGTCCTTATTTTGATTTTGTCGTAAGCATTGGGGGTTTTCTCTTAGCCTTCCCAAACCCTTTTGCAATGCAGCCTAAAATGAGAGGTAGGGGTAACCTATTATGATGAGCGAAAATTTGGGAGTTTAACAGCTTTACAAAGATGTTATAGTCCAATTTTGTCGAAGAAATTGATCCCTTAGAGGATTTTCAAGTGCTGTGCCCTTAGATTTAGGCCATCATATCGAGTCAGCTATGGGGTAGGTTTATTACCATTGTCAGCCCGACCATCAAACTTGTAGTTCGGAAGTTCTACGCCAATGCTCTGAATCTGTTGATGTGCGAGTTAATGTGCTAGGTAGGTAGGTTCATTTTTACCCAATTACCATAAAACTTCTGTTCTGCCTTCTTGACATTCCTAATAGTGAGTAATTGAAGTTTCTTGCCACTGACTATCATCATTTAATTAACTTTCTGACCAATTCTTAGGGGTGGTGGAAGATGAAGCCAGGGGAGGAAGAGAGTTGGATCAACTTCCCCTTAAACCACCAAAATAAGGTATGCCGAGCTTGACACTATCTTATAGTGACCTTTTTCCTGCACATAACTAGTCTCATTAACTGTCGGATGCTTTTGGGAATTCGTCGATTGCTTTGAAATAATTTAATTTAATACACATATAAATTTTAATTTTAAAATAGTATTTTAATTTTGAAATTGATATCAAATAT
This sequence comes from Papilionanthe hookeriana x Papilionanthe teres, assembly GCA_022702705.1. NCBI lineage: Eukaryota > Viridiplantae > Streptophyta > Magnoliopsida > Asparagales > Orchidaceae > Papilionanthe > Papilionanthe hookeriana x Papilionanthe teres. The sequence goes on from CM040425.1 coordinate 28,941,132, forward strand.
ATCTCATACATTTAATTATTTAAATAATCAAGCATAACACCACCAGTAATGCATAATCCTAGGAGATATGCATACCATTTGACGGTGAGCTTAATCATATAAACAAAATAATTCATGTCATCCGTTTGGTCTACGAACCTTATGTGTAACCGACATGTTCTCTATCCAATAAAAATATTAGATAAGGTTTTTAATACCCGAGTTTTTAATTCCCTATAAGGATAATCCCCTATAGTTAATTACATCTTAAATGACTGAAGTCACTCAAGAATACTCTCAATAATAATCAGAGGTTTTGTAAGAGTTAAAAGTTGAGTTTTCACGCCTGTTTATAAGAAGAGTCAAGAGGGAATGGACCAAGTGAGAATAGTTATTTTTGGAATCCAAAGGAATGAAAGATAGGGGAAGCTACTGATCTTGAGGCAGGCCACGGTGAAATCCCAAATTATCTGATTATTTGGATTTTCATTTTGAGAGTGAAGTATTTAAATGTTTACTCCTGCCATGTTATTTTAAAATTAGGGGTTACACTTACACAGTATCTGATCCGGTAAATAGCCTAGAAAGGTAGGAGGACTTACGTCGTACCAAACAAACAATCTCTGAATCCTAAAAAAGTTAGAACTTATACTTCACAACATGATTGTGCAAAAGCCTAAAGATATAGTGAGGATTTACACTGTACTAGACAAACAATAAAAGTCTTGTGGTTTTTCTAGATAAAGGTTTTGCTGAAGTATCTCTACTTCATTTTTGAGTCTCGATCGTCACCTAAAGACGTCCTCCATCTACTTGCATCCTCGTCCTGCTTGTCCTGCACTCCTTATGGTGATGGTTCAGGGTCTCGAAAACTTAACGGAGTTGGGTAAGGGGTGTATGCTTCTCTTTCTTCTTATCCCGACTGTTATGGAGAGATAGCGATGGTAACATGGAAGAAATCCTGTAAATTCTCTCTTCTTCCAAAGTAAAACACAATGGATGAAAACTACTTACTCTGAGTAGAGGTGAGGACTTAGGTAATCTCATCTCTTCCAACTAAGGGACAACCTTGGCAGGGTCTAACTCTAAGGCTCTTGCTTTATTGGCTATCATAATTTCTTGGGTACGTCTCCTCCTTTACGGCTAGGTCAATGGCATGTACTTCAACTAGACCTAGCCTCAAATATAGACAATAGTGGGGTGAAAGCATAAGCTGATTCTTCCTCATATAGAAACTCTTTTCCTTTGGCTGATGGAACAACCGGTGCAATAATAGTGAATCCCATGGTGGTGGCGGTGATGACTCTCTTCTCTACGGGAATGACAGACTTAACGGGAGTAGGAACAACAGACTTAGCAAGAGTCCCTTCAACCTTGCACTTTTTTTAGTGTAGGGAGCTATTACTTACATTTCAAGTCAAATTTAGTAGCACACTCCTCTATCTATGAAACAGTTGCCTTCAGGATAACATAGGGTGCCTTTCCTTGAGTTCACCTTAACCTCGTTGAAGCCTGTCTCGAAGTTAATGAACGATCCCTAGTAGTGGGTAGTCTTGTAACGGGGAACTCTCCTTGTGAACAAGAAGATCAACATTGCCAACAATGTGATTGTCATTTGAGGATTTTGGAGTGTCAGTAGCATCATGGGCAGTATAATTTTAGCATAAACACTAAAATTAGTGAAATTGTTTTGTAAACTAGCATTCTTTTAAAATTTATTCACATGGACTTTATTTTAATTTTCTTTTCATTTTGAACTTTGGATTCTATTTTTAAGCTTGGAGGGAGATTCTGTTTTATTTTGATTTTAGGAGATTTTTTTTTGCATCCGGGATAATTTTTGTTTTAAATCTTGATGGCGGGGTTATTTATTTTGTTGATTTGGAGTTGTGCTTTTAATTTTGATGAACCTTGTTGTTGTTTGTGAGTTTAAAGTTTAAATGCAGGATTATAAGGATGAAAGTTTCTTTTAGCTTAAATGTCTTTGCAACAAGTCAAACTCAAAAGAGAAATAAAGTTAAAACGAAGCATAGGAACCATTCTGAAATTTGGAGAGGGGTCGATTCTGCATCGAACCATCTTCAATAATCTTTGCTCATCGCTCATAATGTACCACATCTATTGGAGGTGGGGTTCGATCCACACTAGAACCTAAAGATTCTAGAACCCATCTATTTAAGGATGGTTAAACAGATGACTCCAGAATCCAAAAGAGTTGATTATACCCACTCAAGGAAAAAATGAGCGAGGCATGCCAAAGGAAGAATAGTAGTCCGGCCCACAAGGGACATGGACACACTGCTGATGTATGAAGACAAAAAATCATTATCAAAATGGAGAGAAGAATTGATCCCTAATGGAGTCTCCATAATCTGTTGGTCGCCATTTGGAGTTTGTTAGTTGCTTTGAAAATAGTCTAATTTAATACACATAAAATTTTTAATTTTAAATAGTATTTTATTTTTGGAAATGAGACCAAATAGATCTCATACATTTAATAGTTTAAATAATCGACCATAACACCACAAGTAAAATACTATTATTTTTGGAAATGAGACCAAATAGATCTCATACCTTTAATAGTTTAAATAATCGACCATAACACCACAAGTAATACACAGTTTAAGGAGATAAGCATACCACTTGGCGGTGAGCTTAATCATATAAACTAATTAATTAATGACATCATTTGGTCTACGAACCTGTGGTTTGAGCGATGGTTCCACCATCTAATATGAAGATTAGATAGAGTTTATATTACCGAGGTTCTTAATTCCCTATAAGAGAAAGCTACTATAGTTAATTATATCTTAAATGACTGAAGTCACTTAAGAAAACTCTTGATATAATCAGAGCTTTCATCTTCAAGAGTTCAAAATTGAGTTTTCACAGTTTTTTATAAGAAGAGTCAAGTGGGAATGGACCAACGGGAACGATTATTTTTGGAGTCCAAAGAAATGAATGGTAGGAGAAAACACTGATCTCGAGGCAAGCTTAGATGACTTCTAAAACTATCTTATTGTTTGAATTTACATTTTGAGAGTGAAGTTATTTAAATGTTTACTCCAGCCATTTTATTTTAAAATTAGGGCTTACACTTGCACAATATCTGATCTGACAAATAGCCTAGGAAGATAGTAGGAATGACATCGTACCGAAAGAATAACCTCATAATTCTAAAAAGGTTAAGATTTATACTTCACAACATGACTGTGCAAAAGCCTAAAGTTAGAGTGAAGATTTATGTTGTACTAAACGAACAACTTCGATGTCCAATGATTTATGTTATTTAATTCTAAAGAATGGATTGTTGAAGTAGATCTGCTACGCTGTCGGGTTTTGATCGTCATATGGAGTCTTCCTCCATCCGCTCGCATCCTCTTCGTGCTTGTTCAACACTCCTTGTGATGATGGTTCAAGGTTTAAGGTTTAGATTTTATGTTTTTACTAGTGATTATTATTGAGTCCCAAGTGCTTCGAGTAGTGTTCCTCTTAACCATATACCCTACTGTTCTCTACCCTAGGGGTCTTTGCAAGCACAATAAATTATGCATAAATGAAACATGTAGTAAATCAAGGTAAAATAAAAGTTCATGAAAAGCAAAGTAGTAGCACATACATACTGCTTCTGCCATTGCTAAAAGGTTAGTATTACAAATATAGAATGCAAATATATAAAAAATATAACATGAGCACTATAAGCATATAAAACAAGTTATATGACCCATATAGAAGATCATTTTTTTTAGTAAGAATTTTAGTTATGGGGGAGCTCAGCCTTAGGGCCCGTGGCCCTAGTAACAGTTGAAAGACACCTGTAGGCATTTAACAACAATATGAGCCAGCGAGAATCAATATAAGGCAGAGGGCTAACAACAAAGAAGTCAGGAAAGGGCAACTCTAAAACCGATTGATGTGACTAACAAGGGAACTTGCTGAATGATGCCACCCAAAAATATCCTTACTTGTCATGCATATAAGTATTTTAGATTTTTACAAAATATCAGTTTCCAAGAAAAATATCAGTTTCATTATCAGTTATTTTTTTTTCATTAACTATTTTGCATACAATCCTATATAAACTTTGCTCACTGCTTCTAACCTACCACACCAATTTGGGTTTCAACCTACACTAAGCCCTAGAGATTTTAGAACCCCTCTGTTTAAGGATGCTTAAATAGAAGGCTCAAGAATCCAAAGAGTTGACTACACCTGCTCAAGGAAAAAATGAGGGAGGCTTGCCAATGGAAGAATGGTAGTTCGGTCCATAAGGGATGTGGACACACTACCAATATATGAAGATAAAACCTCCTAATTAAAATGGAGAGAATAATTAATCCCCAGCGGAGTCCTCAGATTCTGTCAGTCCCCATTTAGAATTTATCGTTTACTTTGAAAATAATTTAATTTAATGCACATATAATTTTTAATTTTAAAATAATATTTTAATTTTGGGAAATGAAACCGAATAGATCTCATTCATTTAATAATTTAAAAAATAGAGCATAACACCACATGTAATACACCATCCCGGGTGATAGGCATAACATTTAATGGTGAGATTGATCTTGTAAACTAAATAATTCATGACATCCATTTTGTTTATGGACTTTTTGAAAGATCGAGAGATTCCCCCATCTAATATAAAGATTAAATAGGGTTTGTATTACCTGAGTTCTTAATTCCCTATCAGGGCAAGCCCTCATCGTTAATTACATCTTAAATGATCGAAGTCTCTTAAGAAAACTATTGATAATGATCAAAGCTTTCATTTTTAAGAGTTCAAAGTTTAGTTTTCACGTTTATTTATAGGAAGCGTCAAGTGGAAATAGATCAAGTGAGTGTTGGTCGCCAAATTAAAAATTTTTGGTTGCCGGAATGAGTATCCCGATGCACGGTTTAAAATAGATTTAATTTAACACATATATGTAATTTTAGAAAATATCATTTTTAATTTTAAATTATGAAATCAAACCGATCTCATACATGATATAGTTTAAATAATCAAGCACTACGCCACAAACCATGTATCTATCCCGAAGAATGGATACATTGCTTGGTAGTGAAATCAAATAAAATAAAGAATCCATGACATCCGTTTGGTCTGAGACTTGGGAGCACAAACTTCGCACGGCGAAAATTAACCTAATTTTAATTCTTTTTGTAACAAGTATATAATATATTCTTTAATCGCAGAGTTACTCTTTAACACAATTATACGTATCGCTCAAGTAATACAGGGCTCTAGTGGAGTCCTGGATATCGATCCCACAGGGAATAATTTAGAGGCTACAGACTAGGATTATAGAAATCAATTTAGAATCACAACTAAATCGAAATTTCCTATCTGTCACTAATACGCAATTGACAATAATATGAAGTTTAAATTAAACTAGTTCTACTAATAGATAACTAATTCTACTAAAGTGAAGTTCAAATATATAAGCAAAAATCTTTCTCCTTTGTTAAGATATTTAAGTGAATAGATAATTAGAATTAGTTTAAGATAATGTTGTGCTAAATAGGAGCATACCTATTCTTTACCCTTTGGTCCAAACATAAAGAACATTGACTAATCCTATGCTTGGTTACTGAATCTGCGGCTGGGCTGGGAGGATACCGGTTCTCACTTCAGAGCTCCCATGTTACCCTCACCTGAGGGATAACATCTACACTCCAGCACCCAAACGATAGGACTGAATTGAGGATTTTAGCTGTCACTCAAAAATCTCGAATTCTATGTCTGATAAATATTATTTCCCTTTTTATTTGCACCCTACTTCCAAGGACTTTGACCTCCCTGAATCTCGGATGTAATCCTTACTATTGTTGTAAAACTCAACATATTTTAACTATTCAACTGGCCAGATTGAAAGTAAATTAAGATCTAAGTAAAAGATTATCACAACTTCTTTAAATTTTTATGGCACACTAATTCTATTTATCATTTCACAAAAATATCAAAACTAGGAGAAAGACAGAAAAACCATCAGATTTCATGAAGAGGATACAACAAAACTTGGATTTCATATATAAAAGTAAAGTTCTACAAACTAAAGTAAATAAACACAACTTATCTTAAATTCCTCCCCAAGCAAACTCCTTGAAGTTCCTCTGAATCTCTTCCTTTCTTTACAGTACACAGAATTCTCCTTCGAAATAACAATGCAAAAGAGATCTCTCACTTCCCTTCCACTCTTACAATCCTTTGAAGAATTCCTCACGAATATCTCTATCTGAACTCACTATTTAACACTCACTAAATAACAACAATGGACACTAGTAAACTCTCTATTTGATACTAAGTAACTATTAAAAGACCCCAAAAAGACTTGTTAAGAACTCTTAGTGATTTTTTAGAGGACCAAATATGACACTTTTTTGTCCTAGAATTGTTCTTTTTAAAGTTGTTGAAGAGTCTCCAAGGGTTTTCCAAGAATCCCTCTGAAAATTGTCCACATTCAATGTATTTTGTGAAAGAACTGACGATCCCGCCGTCGGTGGCCTCGAGCTCACCGTCGACAGCCTTCTAGAATCACTGTCTTGAACTGGCCCCGCTGTTGGCGGCCTCGACTTCCTCCGTCGGCGGCCTCCCTTGAAATATATTCTGAACTCTCGGGATAATCACATCATTGGAGCCATCGACCTCGCCGTTAGCGCCCTAAGTCAAATTTTCATAATTTAGTTCTTTTTGCTCCAAATTCGCTCTTTTTTGCATATATTCGCTCCAATGTCTTTAAATCTTCATACCTGCAGAAATACACCAAAAATACCCTTCTTTAAAGTGCAATATCATCAAAATCAATATAAAATAAGCATGAAAATCTTAACATTTTTTCCTTGGGTCAAAATCCCCCAAAGTTAACTATTACTTGTCCTCAAGTAATCTTTAGTACTACATAAAAGTTATGATTCACTGTGGTAAAGTTTTAATTCAGAAATACTATTATTCTGATTTAAATAAACATTATAGCAAGAATTCTTAGAAATATTTTAAAGTAATTAGATTAATTCTGCAGGTATAAGACTATCTAGTCATTAAGTCTAAGAGTTCTAGTCTTCTATTCATTTCAAGAATAACTATATGTTGCAATATCAATTCACTTAGAATATTCAGAAGATAGGAATTTCATGAGAATACTATTAGTAAAGAAACCAGTCATAAATATAAGTTCAGAAATGCTTTTAGTTTTCCCTTTAGGTTAATCCAAGTGAAGCCAATTTTTGATAAGGCATCTCAACAAGCTTCTCCTCACTTACTTTTTTTCTTTCTTTTGGATTATTTTTCAATCCTATATATTTTTCTTTTCTTATCAGGGATTGTTTTTCAATCCTTTCTTTTTCTTTCTTTTTTTTTCTTTTTCAAGTGAGGATTATTATATCTGGATAGCCTGTTAATAATTTTGATCTTCACTCTTCTTTTCCTAAATTTGAAACTTGAAAACATTCTCTACCTTATATATATTTCATAGTTTTTACATCATTGAATCCCAATCTTTTCTTTCTCAACTAAATTCTTAAGATTCTTAATATTTCAAAATATAGTTTTCTTTACTTTAAATAGTTAACTATAGTCTTATCCTCTTATACTAAATATCTTTAACCTACAAAATTAATTTTCATTACAAAAAATATTTCTTTGAATTTTCTATAATATTTAGATAATATCTACATATAGTTATCTGAATTAAAATTTATCACATAAATGATATTATAATTTTTGAAAATATGTTAATTGAGAACATATAATAAGTAATATTTTTCTTCCCTCCCCCAAACTTAAAGTTTTCTATAAAAGAAATAATACACGGTGGAAAGAAAAATTCTAAATATAAAATTCATAACTTTGTACTTTAGGTATTTTTGTCTTTTTGAAATTTGCAGGTTTTTTTCAAAATTTCTAGCTTCAACAGACGTGTAATATTTAAAAACCTTTCTACACATATAACAGTTTAGAAAATTTACTGGGGTAATGAAATTTTACAACAAGTATATAAAACTAAACATTAAACAAAAACAATTAAATACACAGGACTTATGCATTTCACAACACAGAACAAAAAATTTACTATTTTAGACTATTCAGTTTTACAATTACAATTGCAATAACAATCCATCATAAACATCCTGAAATGAAAATGCAAACTGCAAAACTGAACACATATCCCAGAAAAAAAGCGTAGTCCACAAAATACAAAAAATAAAAATCAAAGTACTACAACAAAACTAAAACAAATACATACATCACATTACAATCAGACATTAAAATCTCATATAATGTCTTCATCACCCTAGTCAGCAGGAGGATTGGGCTGATACTGAGTATATCGGGAGCATTCTGGAAAAATAACATCAAGCTCTCCTTTGTAGTACCTAGCCTGTGCATCATAATATGCCATCTCAAAGTCAGAGTGCCTTTGAAGTTACTCACTAATTCCTCACCAATATCTCTATCTGAACTCACTATTTAACACTCACTAAATAACAACAATGGATACTAAGGGACTCTCTATTTGATACTAAGTAACTCTTAGAAGACCCCAAAAGGACTTGTTAGAACTCTTAGTGATTTTTTAGAGGACCAAATAGGAAAATTTTTTTGCCTAGAATTATTCTTTTTAAAGTTGTTGAAGAGTCTCCAAGGGTTTTCCAAGCATCCCATAAAAAATTGTCCACATTCGATGTATTTTGTGAAAGAACTGTCGATCCCGCCATCGGCGGCCTCAAGCTCACCGTCGACGGCCTTCTACAAACACTATCTTGAACTGGCCCTGCTGTCGGCGGCCTCGACCTCCGCCGTCGGTGGCCTCCCTTGAAATATATTCTAAACTCTTAGGAAAATCACGCCATTGGCGCCATCGACCTCACCGTCGGTGCCCTTGGTCAAATTTTCATAATTTAGTCCTTTTTGCTCCAAATTCGCTCCTTTTTGCATATTTTCGCTCCAATGTCTTTAAATCTTCATACCTGCAGAAAAACACCAAAAATACCCTTCTTTAAAGTGCAATATCATCAAAATCAATATAAAATAAGCATGAAAAGCTTAACATTTTTTCCTTAGGTCAAAATCCCCCAAACTTAACTATTACTTATCCTCAAGAAATCTTTACAAATACATAAAAGTTATGATTCATTGTGGTAAAGTTTTAATTCAGAAATACTATTATTCTGATTTAAATAATTATTATAACAAGAATTCTTAGAAAGATTTTCAAATAATTAGATTAATTCTGCAGATATAAGACTATCTAGTCATCAAGCCTAAGAGTTTCAGTCTTCTATTCATTTCAAGAATAACTATATGTTGCAATATCAATTCACTTAGAATATTCAGAAGATAGGAATTTCATGAGAATATTATTAGTAAAGAAACCAGTCATAAATATAAGTTCAGAAATGCTTTTAGTTTTCCCTTTAAGTTAATCCAAGTGAAGCCAATTTTTGATAAGGCATCTCCTCAAGCTTCTCCTCACTTACTTTTTTTTTCTTTCTTTTGGATTGTTTTTCAATCCTATATATTTTTCTTTTCTTATCAGGGATTGTTTTTCAATCCTTTTCTTTTTCTTTCTTTTTTTTTCTTTTTCAAGTGAGCATTAATATATCTGGATAGCCTGTTAATAATTTTGAACTTCACTCTTCTTTTCCTAAATTTGAAACTTTAAAACGTTCTTTACCTTATATATATTTCATAGCTTTTACATCATTGAATCCCAATATTTTCTTTCTCAACTAAATTCTTAAGATTCTTAATATTTCAAAATATAGTTTTCTTTACTTTAAATAGTTAACTATAGTATTATCCTCTTATTCTAAATATCTTTAACCTACAAAATTAATTTTTTATTACCAAAAATATTTCTTTGAATTTTCTATAATATTTAGATAAAATATATATATAGTTATTTGAATTAAATTTTATCACATAAGTCATATTATAATTTTTGAAAATATGTTAATTGAGAACATATAGTAAGTAATATTTTTCTTCCCTCCCCCAAACTTAAAGTTTTCTATAAAAGAAATATTAGATGGTGGAAAGAAAAATTCTAAATATAAAATTCATACCTTTGTACTTTAGGCATTTTTGTCTTTTTGAAATTTGCAGGTTCTTCTTAAAATTTCTAGCTTCAACAGACCTGTAATATTTTAAAACCTTTCTACACATATAACAGTTTAGAAAATTTGCTAGGGAAATGAAATTTTACAACAAGTATATAAGACTAAACATTAAAAAACAACAATTAAATACACAGGACGTATGCATTTCACAACACAGAACAAACAGTTTACTATTTTAGACTATTCAGTTTTACAATTACAATTGCAATAACAATCCATCATAAACATCCAAAAATGAAAATGCAAACTGCAAAACTGAACAGATATCCCAGAAACAAAGCATAGTTCACAAAATACAAAAAAAAAAAATCAAAGTACTACAACAAAACTAAAATAAATACATACATCACATCACAATCAGACATTAAAATCTCATACAATATCTTCATCACCCTGGTCAGCAGGAGGATTGGGCTGATACTGAGTATATCCGGGGCATTCTGGAAAAATAACATCAGGCTCTGTAGTACCTAGCCTGTGCATCATAATATGCCATCTCAAAGTCAGAGTGCCTTTGAAGATACTCACTATCGTGATCATGTCTTCTCTCTAATCCTTCAATTCTGTGATTAGTTCTTTCTAATTTTTCATCTAACTGCTCAAAACTTTTCCGCTGCAGGGTCATGGAATTCTTTAAATCATATAAGGTAGGGGGATTAGAGGTAGGAGGGTCATAGCTAGTAGAAGGAGTGTCTCTACTAATAGAAGGTACCTTGCTCTTACTCCATGGTCTTCATTCCTCATGGGATTCATAAGTCTTTACATTTGCTTTACTAATAGTTTCCATAGAATTCACCCATTCCTCATCATCTCTTGCTTCAACTCCAGATAATTGACAAAGTGCATAAATTAGGCCAGGATGCCCTAAATATCCACTTGTCTCACTCTTTGTAGTGGCCATAATATTCTTATAAATTATTTTCCCCACATTTATACTTCTGTTTTTCTGAATACAGAAATTCAGAACAGCTCTGTCTCTCTAGACTTCACTATGATGATAGGTAGGGAGCAGAGTCAAACAAATGAAATAATGCCAAGCCTTAGCTGTGGCATTCATCATGGAAAGTGGAAAATTAATCCGTTCACGATTTTTAATTTTCCAAGTGCCTTTCCCATCAGAGAGAAAGTTAATAACATCGTTTAACGGATCCTCCATTGTTCCAAATGTTTCATACTCGCTAGAAAAATAGCCGTGAAGCTCGTAAAAAGAGTTAATGTGATTAACATTAAAGTCGATAGAAAATCCCCTTACTTGGACAGGCTCATCCTCTAGTTGAGTCAGATTTGAGTAAAACTCTCTCATAACTTCGATAGCAGCGTTATTTTTTGTGTAGCAGAAGTTCTCCCATCCTCTCTCTCTGATAACTCGTTCCACCTCTCCTCCAGGATTTTCGAAAACTCGATCTTGTATGCACTTCTGACTTTGAAAGATTGAAGTATACCTCGATTGTGCTTTCGCATTTATAAATCGAGTCTCGTCGTGTTCGAGTCTTCTCTTTTGTCGTGGAGCCATTGTTTAATCTATCAAAATCACAAAAATCCAAACTAATCTCCAAAATAATAATACAATGGCCTCTAAAGGGAGTTTAAAGTAATCTAAATAAAGTTACTTGAATTCCTTCCAAGTCTTTTCTCTACATTTTCAAATTTTCCAAATTTTTTTAATGTGGAAGAAATTCATGGTGAAAATAAAAAATTTTACATAAGAGAGAAGCTCTTACCAAGGGAAGATGAAATCTGGTGTTAGAATATGTTGAAATTGCACCAAATCAGAGATCTATCAAGCCCTAGGTTGAGTTTTTGGGTAAAACGGGGAAGAAGACGATGAATAGTGGCATTTGATCGATCAAAATCGCGGTTAAAAGGTAATATTCGCGATCTCGCCATTGGCGGGGTCGTTCGTGCCTTTGGCGGGCTCTATTGAATTAAATTCCAATACCCTCGGGAAAATTACGCCGTCGGCGGCCTCGGACGCGCCGTCGGCGAGATTCTCAAATATTGATCATTTTTCAATTTTTTGCGATTTTGATCAATTTTAAGCCTCGTCGTCATCCGTTCGATCATTTTAATAATATATTTTAAGTGGTGAAGTGATGTATTAACACAAATAAACATACACACAACAAAAATTCACATTTATAAATTAAATCCAAGTGTTTACAATCCTCAATACATAACACACATAAATAGGTATTTTCTCTACCTAAATCCATCTAATCAGCGTCGCAATCAAAACCACAACACTCAAAATGTTAAAAACAAACAATTTAATCATAATCTCATCTATATTGAGATTAAAAAGCAAACTAAGAAAGCAAACACACAACAAAGTTCAAATCAAACACAACATACATAAACAAATAAAACAAGGCAATTATGTTACTCTTTTGAATTAGTACTGGTATCTCCTCTGATATCACCCATTGCCTGAACATGGAGGAACATGTTATAAAAAGGTCGGAATGGAAATTCTTCAGTTAAATCTTCATCAATCCATCCCATCTTCTTCATTAAGCATATCAAACTTGCTTCAAATTACCCAGTATGATCAAAATGTTCTTTCATCCTCCAATCAATATGATCAAAGAAATAAGACATTGTTAACTATACTCATTAAAATTTGTACCTACTTCTCCAGATTCTTGATTCGGTGTAAGATCATCAGTGACTTGTCCGCTACTAGAGGTTGAATAAGAATAGAATTCTGTGATGCTTGATCCATGATCACACCCGTGTCATTCTCCTCATCATTGGCTGGGAACATACGAGTTGGGTCTAAAGGTTTCCAGGGTAGCAGTATTTTCTCCCAGATCTCGTACGAAACTTGAAATAAACAACATATTGAGAAAATTGTTGAAGTATGTTCAAGATTTTGAGATGATCCTTGAACGATCAGGCGAAACACAGACTTCACAATAACTGATCCAAAATCAATGGGCCATCCCATTTGAATGCAGTAATTCAAAATTGCACTTTCTTTAGTGACTTTGCCGATTTTCATCGTCGGTAATAACTTTGCAGATATGAAACAGTGCCAATTTTTTGAAACGGAATTTAGAAGTGTTGCAGTAAAACTAATGTACCTATTTTCTCTAATTTCCTAGTCTTCGGTTTTGTCCATAAAAAATTGGAATATTTCATTCATCTTGTCTTTCGTCGGCATGAAATTCGAATAAGGGCAGACAGGAACATTCTCAAGCATGTATAACTCATTAATTCTTCCAGAATAAAATGTTATCCACCTAACTCGCACATAGACACTTCCTTGGTTGATTCCATGTAAATTAGCGTAGAATTCCTTAACCACTGAACTACTGCGGCAGTAGTATAGCAAAACACTTCCCATCTTCACTGCACAATCATTTCTTCAATTGGTGATGAAGAATTACTTAATCCTCTATTGATGAATCCTCTTTCCTTGATTAGCCTTCTATTGGACACCACCTTGTTGAAAAGTCGAGCGCCTCGGCACTGACGAACTTTCTCCGATTGTAAACTTGAAATATAGGGTAATCGACCAAATTGGAAGCCATTAGATAGGAATTAAAAGTAGTTTCCATTTGTTTTTGGGATTTAGAGTGTTTAGGAACTGTCCATGGGAGTTTATAAGGGACGAATTCGCTAAAAACCGCTAAAATCTGACATTTCAAACTCGAAAAACTGCCCACTCGCCGATCCCGCTGTCGGCGGTCTCGAAGGTGCAGTCGGAGAGCCTTGTGCAATTAAATTCTAGGGCTCTCAGGAAAACCTGTCGTCTGTGGCGTTGAGTGCGCCATCGACGCCCTAGACAAAAATTTGCATATGTATGCCGTGATCAAATACGTTCCAAATTTTCTCTATGGATCCAAATTCTTGATAATCAAAGGTCAAATACAAGTAGTAGAATTCAATATTACTACAAACTAACGAAAAACTCAAACAAACACTCAAACAAATAAAGATAACCATGGGTTGCCTCCCATAAAGCGCTTGGTTTAACGTCGTCAGCCCGACCTATTCAGGTTGACTGAGCATTAAAACCTCTTTAAAATTTAGTCTTTTACCCTCAAAATATGGTTTTAATCTATGTCCATTTACTTTAGATCTATTCCCAGTCTTCTGATCTTCAACTTCAACAGCTCCATAAGTGTAAACTTGAGTCACAGTAAAGGGTCCTAACCAACGAGACTTTAATTTCCCAGGAAATAATTTCAACCTTGTATTGTAAAGCAAAACTTCTTGTCCTGGTTCAAAGTTCTTCTGGTTAATCTTCCGATCATGCATTAACTTCAGTTTTTCCTTATAAATTCTGTCATTATAGTAAGTTTTATTTCTTAATTCTTCTAATTCATTCAATTGCATCAATCTCATCTCACGAGCATTTTTCAAATTATAGTTGAATTCTTTATGCCCAATATTCTTTATGCTCCAATTCTACTGGTAAGTGACAAGTTTTTCCATGTATAAGTCTGTAAGGAGTCATACCAATAAGAGTTTTATAAACAGTCCTGTACTCCCATAATGCAGTATCCAGTCTCGTAGACCAATCTACTCTACTAGGATTACTGTCTTTTCTAAAATTTACTTGATCTCACGATTAGAAACTTCAGCTAAACCACTGGTTTGAGGATGATAGGCAGTAGAGAATCTATGAACAATATTAAATTTTATGCCAATCTTTGAATGTATTTATTCCTAAAATGGGATCCTCCATTAGTGATAATCACTTACGACATTCCGTATCTTGTGAAAATGTTTTTCATTAAGAATCTTGAAATACTTTTAGCAGCACAACGAGGTAAAGCTTGTGCTTCAATCCAATTTGATACATAATCAACTGCAATTAAAATATATAAGTTCCCAAATGAAGGAATAAATGGTCCCATGAAATCTAATCGTCAAACATAAAAAATCTCCACTTCTAACATGAAATTCAGAGGCATTTCATTTCTTCTAGATATATTACCTACTCGTTTGCATCTATCACAAGTTTTGATATATCTATAAACATCTCTAAAAATAGTAGGCCAATAAAATCCAGCTTGCAAAATTTTATGCACAGTTTTGTCAATCCCAAAATGTCCTCCAAATTCAAAATCGTGGCATTTTTGAATAATCTGTTCAGTTTCTTTATAAGAGACACATCTCCTAATAATAAGATTGTTACATTGCTTATATAAATATGGTTCATCCTAAAAATAAGCTTTTGCATCATGAATGAATTTTTTCTATTGTTGCAGAGTTAGTATAGGTGGCAAAATATCGCTTACTATATAGTTAACTATATCAGCATACCAAATTATTTTCCACTAATTAATATTATAAAAATTTTCATCAGGGAAACTGTCTGTAATTTCATTATCGGTATCAGATGATTCATGATATTCCAGTCTCGACAAATGATCAGCAATTTGATTGTCAGTTCCTTTTCTATCAATCAACACAAAATCAAATTCTTGCATTAAAAGTACCCATCTAATTAATCTTGGTTTAGTATCCTTCTTTTGCATCAGATATTTAATAGCAGAGTAATCAGTATGCACAATACATTTAGTTCCAATTAAATATGATCTAAATTTATCAAAAGAATACACAATAACCAGTAACTCTTCTTCAGTAACTGTGTAGTTAATTTGAACATTTTTAAGAGTTCTACTAGTATAGTATATAATTCCAGCATCTAACCATTTTAAAATCTCTTTTTTAACTACATCTTTCATAATCGGGTTCAATCTCCTTTGTGGATCAATTCTTGGTTTAATAAAATTCCGTGCATACAAATCGAAGGACTAATTCCTTTAATATCAGCTAGAGTCCAACCAAAAGCTTTTTTGTATTTTTTTAATGTGTCCATTATTTTTTTCTTGAATTTCATTTAAGTCTGAGGTTACAATTACTCGTAATGTTGAAAACTCTCCTAAAAATACATACTTCAAATGATTTGGAAGATTCTTTAATTCAAGTTCAAGGGGTTTTACAATAGATGGAATTAATATTTCGTTTTCTGGTGTTGTTGAATTGAGCGTTTCAAATTTCTCCTGAATATAATCAACTTCTTCACTATCAATTTCATCATAATTATCTTTTTCCATGTCTTCTTTTTCTTCAAAATTTTTCTTGAAATATTCTCTTTTCAGATAATCACATTTATCCATTCTGAAACATTCATCATCATTTTCTATTGAAAGATATTTCATTAACTTTGAGATGTTAAATGTTACTTCTTGATCATTTACTCTCATTGTCAATTCTCCTTTTTGAACATCTATCATGGATCTTCCTGTAGCTAGGAATGGTCTTCCTAAAATGATTAGAATTTCTTTATCTTCTTTCATATCTAAAATGATAAAGTCCACAGGAAAAATAAACTTATCAACCTCGACCAGAAAATCTTCTACAACTCCTTTAGGATGTGTAATAGATTGATCAACTAACTATAGAGTTACAGAAGTTGGTGAAATCTCTCCAATTCCCAACCTTTTAAAAGTTGATAAAGGCATCAAATTTATGCTAGCTCCCAAATCACATATTGCTCGCCCAAAAAATTTTTCACCAATAGCACACGAGATAGTGAAACTACCAGGATCTTTAAGTTTTTCAGGAAGCTTTCTTTGAATTGTAGCACTACACTCTTCATTAAGTGTAACAGTCTCATGATCTAGTAACTTCCTCTTTTTGTTAAGTATATCCTTCATAAATTTAACATAATCAGGCATTTGTTCCAAAGCTTCAACAAAAGGAATATTTATTGATAATTTTTTCAAAATGTCTAAGAATTTAGCAAATATTTTTCCTTTATCTTTTTGCTTTAGCCTTTGGGGAAATGGTTGTGGAGGTTTTTCAACAGTAATTTTCATAGGTTTCAGAGGAAAATCAGGATATAAACTTTCATTTTCTCCTTCAATTTCTTCTTTTTCCCTTTCAACTATAGTTTCTTTTTGAACTCTTGTTTCCAACTCTTTTCCACTTCTCAATTGAATATCCTTAATTTGTTCTTTTCCTTGATCTTTAGGATTTACTTCAACATTGCTAGGTAAAGTTCCAAGAGGTCTATTTCTTAGTGCAGTAGCAATTTGCCCTAATTGGTTTTCTATGTTTTTAATAGCAGCTGCTTGATTTTGTAATTGATTTCCCATATTCAAAACTAATTCTTTCATAGATAACTTATTCTCCTTAAATTGTGAATTATTATAAAAACCTGGTTGATTAGAAGGTCTATAATTAGAATTACCGTGATTGTTTATATTTCCTAATGGGTTTATAGGATTATTCCCCCACTGAGGATTAACAGGATTTGCATTACCTTGGTTATTCCAATTAAAGTTGGGATGATTTTTCTAACCTGGATTATAATAGTTTGAATAAGGGTTATTTTGTTTATTATTTATTAAATTTATAGTTTCATATGAAGATTGATGATCTACAATTTGTCCTAATGAATTCTTTCTAACACTGGAGGTTTTTGAGAATGATTCATTTCGTATTGATCTATTTTCTTTGAAAGAGCAGCGATTTGAGAAACTATCATAGTTAAAGCATCAAAATCATAAATACTGGCTACTCTCTTAGGATTTACCCTTTCAGCAGGACATTGAAAATTATTGGTAGCCATTTCTTCTATTAACGCATAGGCTTCTTCAAAAGGTTTAGACATTAGTGATCCACCAGCCGTAGCGTCACTAATAGATTTAAGAGATCCTACTAATCCATTATAAAATGTTTGAATAATTAACCATTCTGGTAAAGCATGATGTGAACATTTCCTAAAAAGTTCTTTAAATCTTTCCCAAGATTCATATATTGATTCTCCCTCATACTGACTAAAAGATGTGATATCGTTTCTAAGCTTAGCAGTCTTAGATGGTGGAAAATATTTCGATAAGAATTTTTGTGAAAGTTCTCCCCAAGTTCTAATAGATCCAGCTAACGATTTTAACCAAGCCTTAGCTTTATCCCTTAGCAAAAAAGGAAAAAGTTTAAGTTTGACAGCATCATCAGAAACTCTGTCATACATAAAAGTAGCACAAAGTTCTAAGAAACTTATTAGATGTAAATTAGGATCTTCATTTGAAGTTCCACCAAATTGATTGTTTTATACCATTTGGATAATTGCAGGTTTAAGCTCAAATGAATTAGCAAAAAAATCAGGATTTTGGATAGTTAAGTGAATTTCATCTAATGTAGGGTTAACTTTTATGTAGTACTAAAGATTTCTTGAGGACAAGTAATAGTTAAGTGTGAGGGATTTTGACCCAAGGAAAAAATGTTAAGATTTTCATGCTTATTTTATACTGATTTTAATGATATTGCACTTTAAAGAAGGGTATTTTTGGTGTTTTCTGCAGGTATGAAAATTTAAAGACATTGGAGCGAAAATATGCAAAAAGGAGCAAATTTGGAGCAAAAAGGACTAAATTATAAAAATTTGACCTAGGGCGCCGACGGTGAGGTCGATGGCGCCGACGGCGTGATTTTCCAGAGAGTTCAAAATATAATTTAAGGGAGTCCGCTGACAGCCGAGGTCGAGGCCACCGACAGCGGGGCCAGTTCAAGACTGTTTATAAAAGGCCGCCGACGGCGGAGCTCGAGGCTGCCGACGGCGGGATCGACGGTTCTTTCAAAAAATACGTCGAATGTGGATGATTTTTGAAGGGATGCTTGGAAAACACTTGGAGGCTCTTCAACAACATTAAAAAGAACAATTCTAGACCGAAAAAGTGTCCTTTTTGGTCCTCTAAAAAATCACTAAGAGTTCTTAATAAGTCCTTTTAGGGTCTTCCAAGAACTAATTCTAATTATCTATTCAGTTAAATATCTTAACAAAGGAGAAAGATTCTTGCTTATATATTTTAACTTCACTTTAGTAGAATTAGTTATCTGTTAGTAGAACTAGTTTAATTTAAACTCATATTATTGTCGATTGCGTATTAGTAACAGATAGGCAATTTTGATTTAGTTGTGATTTTGAATTTATTTCTATAATCCTAGTCTATAGCCTCTAAAATATTCCCTGTGGGATCGATATCCAGGACTCCACTAGAGCCTTGTATTACTTGAGCGATACGTATACTTGCGTTAAAGAGTAACTCTGCGATTAAAGAATATATTATATACTTGTTACAAAAAGAATTAAAATTACGCTAAGTGTCTGCTGCGCGGAGTTTGTGCTCCCAAGTAAATTGGGTGCCGTTGCTGGGGAATATAACATAATTAGAGTAACAGAAAATTTATGACTGTTAAAAAACTTTTTAATTGAATTGGAACTTATTTAGTTAACTATTTTGCGGTGTACTGATTTCGATTGTATGCGTAAATTTGGTTCTGAAAGTCTTATACCCTACGATTCTGAATTAGAACGCACTGTTAGGAGAATTAGAAAACTAAGAAAAAACCTATAAATTCTGAAACAATGGAAAACAACATAAACAACATAAACACTTCTATTTCATCATCAATTAACTTACTAAATATAGACATCATACATCTCTGGAATTTTGCAGGTGCATTACATAATCTGAAAGACAGTCTTCAAAAAGCAAAAGTTCCCTATGGACTAGTGAATGTAGTTTTCTCTTGATCCTCAGAAGCAATAGGAATTTGATGGTAACCGGTATATCCATCCAAAAAATAATAATACTTGTGTTCAGCAAGTCTGTCTAGCATTTGGTCTAGAAATGGTAAAGGTAAGTGATCTTTCCTAGTGGCAAAATTTAATTTTCTATAATCAATACAAATACACCACCCAGTAACTTGCCTGATAGGTATTAATTCATTATTATCATTTGCTTCAACAGTCACTCCTCCTTTCTTAGGAACACAATGAATTGGGCTTAACCAAGCACGATCCAAAATAGGATATGTAATTCCAGCATCTAACCATTTTAAAATCTCTTTTTTAACTACTTCTTTCATAATAGAGTTCAGTCTCCTTTGTGGATCAATGCTTGGTTTATGTTCATCGTTCAACAAAATTCTGTGCATATAAACAGAAGGGCTAATTCCCTTTATATCAGCTAGAGTCCAACCAAAAGCTCTTTTGTACTTTCTTAATGTATCAATTAATTTTTGTTATTGAATTTCATTTAAGTCCGAGGATACAATCACTAGTAATGTTGACAACTCTCCTAAAAATGCATACGTCAAATGATTTGGAAAAGTCTTCAATTCTAGTTCAGATGGTTTCATAATAGAAGGAATAAAGATTTTGTTCTTTGGTACTGTTGAATCGAGCGTTTCAAATTGTTCCTGAACATAATCAGCTTCTTTGTTATCAATTTCATCATAATTATCGTTTTCCATATCTTCATGTTCTTCATATTTTTCTTTGAAATATTCTTTTCTCAAATAATCGCATGTCTCCATTCTAAAAGATTCATCATCTCTTTCTATTGAAGGATATTTCATTGACTTTAAGATGTTAAATGTCACTTCCTGGTCATTTACTCTCATAGTCAACTCTCCTTTTTGAACATCTATCATGGCTCTTCCTGTAGCTAGGAATAGTCTTCCTAGAATGATAGGTATTTCTTTGTCTTCTTCCATATCTAAAATGATAAAGTCTATAGGAAAGATAATTCTATCAACCTTAACCAGAACATCTTCTACAACTGCTTTAGGATGTGTAATAGATCAATCAGCTAACTGTAGAGTTACAGAAGTTAGTCCAATCTCTCCTATTCCTAATCTCTTAAAAGTTGATAAAGGCATCAAATTTATATTAGCTCCCAAATCACATAATGCTCGTCCATAAAATTTTTCACCAATAGCACACGAGATAGTAAAACTATCAGGATATTTAAGTTTTCTAGAAGTTTTTTCTGAATTATAGCACTACACTTTTCATTGAGTGCAACAGTCTCATGATCTAGTAACTTCCTCTTTTTATTGAGTATATCCTTCATAAATTTAACATAATCAGACATTTGTTCCAAAGCTTCAATAAAAGGAATATTTATTGACAATTTTTTTTTTAAATTTCTAAGAATTTAGCAAATCTTTTTCCCTTGTCTTGTTGCATCAGTCTTTGAGGAAATGGTGCTGGTGGTCTTTCAAAAGTAATTTTCATAGGTTTCAGAGGATAATCAGGATATAAACTTTCATTTTCTCCTTCATTTTCCACTTTTTCTTTTTCAACTACAGTTTCTTTCTGGCCGCTTATTTCCAACTCTTTTCCACTTCTTAATTGAATGGCCTTGATTTGTTTTTTTCCTTGATCTTTAGGATTTACTTCAACATTGTTAGGTAAAGTTCCAACAGGTCTATTGCTCAGTGCAGTAGCAATATGCCCCAATTGGTTTTCTATATTTTTAATAGCAGCTCCTTAATTTTGTAATTGATTTCCCATATTTAAAACTAGTTCTTCATAGACAGCTTCTTCTCCTTAAATTGTGAATTATTATAAAAACCAGTTGGATTAGAAGGTCTATAATTGGGATTACCCTGGTTGTTTGCATTTCCTAATGGGTTTACAGGATTGTTCCCCCACTGAGAATTAACAGGATTAGCATTACAATGTTTATTCCAATTAAAGATTGGATGATTCTTCCAACCTGGATTATATTTGTTTGAATAAGGGTTATTTTGTCTATTATTTATCAAATTTAAAGTTTCATATGAAGATTGAGCATCTACAATTTATCCCAATGAATTTTCTTCTAACACTGGAGGCGTTTGAGAACAATTCGTTCCGTATTAATCTATTTTCTTTGAAAGAGCAGCAATTTGAGAAACTATCATAGTTAAAGCATCGAATCATGAATACTCGCTACTTTCTTAGGATTTACCCTTTCAGCGGCCCATTGAAAATTATTGGTGGCCATTTCTTCGATTAAAGCATAAGCTTCTTCGAAAGGTTTAGACATTAGTGATCCACCAGCAGCAGCATCAATGATGGATCTAAGAGATTCTACTAATCCATTATGCAAAGTTTGAATAATTAACCAATCTAGTAAAGCATGATGTGGACATCTCCTAAGAAGATCTTTAAATCTTTCCCAAGATTCATATATTGATTCTCCCTCATACTGACTGAAAGATGTGATATCGTTTCTAAGCTTAGCAGTCTTAGATGACGGAAAATACTTCGATAAGAATTTTTGTGAAAGTTCCCCCAAGTTCTAATAGATCCCGGTGCTAACGAATTTAACCAAACCTTAGCCTTGTCCCTTAGTGAAAAAGGAAAAAGTCTAAGTCTGACAGCATCATCAGACACTCTGTCATATTTAAAAGTAGCACAAAGTTCTAGAAAACTTGCAAGATGTAAATTAAGATCTTCATTAGAAGTTCTGCCGAATTGATTATTTTGTAGCATTTGTATAATTGCAGATTTAAGCTCAAATGAATTAGCAGCTACATCAGGGTTTTGGATAGTTAAGTAAATTTCATCTAATGTAGGGTTAGCGTAATGTCTTAGAGGTCTAGATTGATGTTCATTTTCTATTCCTTGGTTGTTTACGTTGTTTTCTATTGTGTCAGGATTTCTAGGTTCTTTTCTCAGTTTTATAATTCTTCTAATAGTGCGTCCTAATTCCGAATCGTAGGATATAAGATTTTAAAGTCCAAATTTACGCATACAATTAATATCAGTACACAGAAAAACAGTTGACTAAATATGAAAATAAGTTGCAATTCTATTAAAAGTTTTCCAAAGGTCCTAAATTGTCCGTTACTCTAATTATGTTATATTCCCCGACAACGGCGCCAAAAACTTGATACCGGCTACTTTGCGTATGTTTAATATTGCAGGAATTTAATATCGATACTAAAAGGGTTGAATCTCTAGTAATGACACTAAAAACTTGACTGTGATTATAAATTTGATAAAAAAGTGTATAAAATATTCAATAATCACAAAGTTACTCTTATCAACGCAAGTATACGCATCACTCAAGTAATACAGGGCTCTAGTGGAGTCCTGGTTATCAATCCCACAGGGAATATATTAAAGGCTACAAACTAGGATTATAAAAACCAACACAGAATCACAACCTTATAGTTCAAATTGCTTATTTGTCACTAATATACAATCATAAATAAGATGTAAATTTAATAAACTAGTTCTACTAATAATTAACTAATTTTACTAATAAAGTTTGTAATGTGAGGTTTAATATATAAGTAAGCATCATTCTCCTTGTCAAGAAATTTAAGTGAATGGATAATTTGAATTAGTTCAAATTGTGTTGTGTCAAATAAGAGCATACCTATTCTTTATCATTTGGTTCAGGCATAAAGAATATTGACTAATCCTATGATTGGTTACTGAATCTGTGGCTAGGCTGGGAGGATACCGGCTCTCACTTCGGAGCTCCCACGTTCCCCTCGACTGAGGGCTAACATCTACACTTCAACACCCAAATGATAAGACCGAATTGAGGATTTTAGTCTGTCACTCTAAAATCTTCAATTCTATGCCCGATAAATAATATTTCCCTATTTATTTACATCCTACTTTCAAGAACTTTGACCTCCCTGAATCTTGGATGTAATATTCACTTTAGTTGTAAAAATAAACATATTTTAACAAATCAATTAGCCAGATTGAAAGTAAAGTAAGATTGAAGTGAAAAGAACATCACAACTTCTTTAACATTCTCTTTATACAACTAATTCAAATCACAATTTTACAAAATCTTAAAATAAGGAGAAAGACAGAGAAACTACTCAGATTTCATGAAGAAGATACGACAAAACTTGGATTTCATATATAAAAACAAAGTCATACAAACTACAATAAGTAAATACAACTTATCTCGAATTCCTCCCCAAGCAAACTCCTTGAAGTTCCTCTAAATCTCTTCCTTTCTTTACAGCACACAGAATTCTCCTTTGAAGCGGCAAGGAGGAAGAAATCTCTCACTTTCCTTCCACTCTTACAATCTCTTAAAGAATTCCTCACAATCTCACTAATTAAACTAACAAACACACTAGACACCCCCAAGAGACACTCACTAGACTCATAGACCACAACAACAACACAAACCCAACCCCCACACACACCTTTTTCGGCCTCCAATTCTCTCCTTTAAAATTGTAGAGGAGTTTTCAAGGGTTGCCTAAGAATCCGTTCTAAAATCATCCACATTCAATGCACTTTGTGAGAGAACTATCATAAAATCAAATAGGTTTTGGCAGTATTGAGAAAACTTCACCGTCGGCGGGGTCGATCTCGTCGGCGGCGGCCTTCTTTTCTTTTTAATTTCTGAACTCTCAGGAAAAATTCACCGACGGCGCTGTCAATCTCGCCGTCGGCGCCCAAGTTCAAATCTTCATATTTTGGTCCTCTTTGCTTCAAATTCGCTCCTTTTAGCATCTTTTTGCTCCAATGACCATAAATCAACATTCCTGCTACAAAACATCAAAAATACCTTTCCTTAAAGTGCAATATCATCAAAATCCGTGTAAAATAGGTATGAAAATCTCAACATATTTTTCTTTGTTCAAAATAAACTTTAAATCTAAATTGTAACTCTGCTACAACGTGGAGTAAGGGGCACGACTTCGAGGGCAGCACGACCATCTTCAACAGCAAAACTTGTCTACACCAGCAAAACCATTCCTTAGTTTAAATAACAATCCATAGGACTTCGAGGTGGTCCGCCTAGTGCGACATAAATCCTCACTTGTTCTTTTAGGCTTTTGCACAACCATGTTGTGCAATATAAGCCCTAACTCGCTTTAGGATTCCACGGTTGTCGTCCAATACGACATAAATCCTCCCATCTTCCAGGTTATTTGCTTAATTGAAATGTTATGCAAATGTAATTCTTATAATTAATTGGCAGGATTGAAATTTAAATAAATTCATTTCAAATATTTAAAGCCCAACAATAGTCCGGGAGGTCATCGAGGTCATCCTCAAGGTCCGTGCCATCCCCTACTCCTCTTTCCTTTTGATTCCAGAAATAAACTGTTCCGATCTTGAGCCACTCACCTATTGGATTTCCTATTACCACACAAATTTTAAAACCCTACCATTTGAATTCATTAAGATAGATACCTATGATGTAAATCGAGAGTTCTCTCAGGTGACTTCGGACATTTGAGGTGTAATTGAGTATTGGAGCTTGCCGCTATAGGGAGCTTTAAGAACTCAGGTAATATAAACCCTATTTAATTCTTTTGTATTAAATAGGGGAATTTGTCGGTCAACACAAAAGGTTCGCAGACCAGAACGGATGTCATAAATTCTGTAGTTTATTTGATCGAGCCGTATTGTCAAGCAGTGCGTCTATTCCTTGGGATAGATGCATTGCTTGCGATATTGTGCTCGTTCATTCAAACTACTAAATGAATGAGATTTGTCCATTCTCTTTTTTCAAGTTTAAAAGATTATTTTCATAAATCCATATATATATATATATATATATATATATATATATATATATATATATATATATTAAATAAAAAATCCTATTTTATAAAACTACATTTCATGATTCTCAAAAGTCACAACTCCAAGCGATTCAATGACCGACAGGTATCCATAATTTTAACTGTTGGTAGAGTTCCTAAACTCCGTCCAATAGTGACTTAAATAGGTTTACCAAAAAAATCATCTTGAAGTAACAAAAAATTATTTTAAATTTCAATTGGATAATTTGTAATAACATGTCTCAATGTCTTAACCCAAGAAGAAGAAAAAGAATTTGAATCCTTAACAAAAATATCTCAATTTCAAATCTCATCACCTCAGCACTCAGATGTTAAAGAGGGGGTGGGATACTTCTTTTGGAACCTCTTTCTTAGGTACAAGATTCTATTCAACATCTATATCAATAGTTGCATTAGGCATTTTGATTAATATTGGCTTGGCTTTAACAACGACATTTGAGCGGGCATGTTGATTAACAAAATGGTCAAAATGGTCTCCATTCTACAGTTTGGTAGAACTTAATAGAACATAAAATTTACTTGCTTTTATATATACTCTATTTACCAAAAATAATAAGTATTCCTTCAAAAAAAAAAATTTTGCATATTTCGTTCCATATTCAATATGTACAGGTAATGATTAAGCACAAATGTCATTAAACTCAAGTGAAATTGACTTTGAAGTGGAGGCTTTCAACAGGTGTTAGGGTAGAAGCTTTGGCTTTGAAATATTAAAATTTTCCCTTTCAATTTCTACCTTCTTTTACTTGTTTTTGTCTAAACACTTACCCTTTTTGACAACTAAGTAAGGACAAAAGTAGGTACCATGATATCAACTTTATTGATATTTACTCACATATTTGCAAAGATGTTTTAATTCAAAGAAGAAGAAGAGTACTTGCAATTGAATCGGTGCTTGAGACTCAAACTTTGTTTCCTATTTATAAGATTGAAGTACATGGAAGTGATAAGCCTAGCAATATAGAAAATTACAGAGGATAAGATTTTATCCTACTTGTTTATTAATCATTAATATACACTTATTTTTCTTGTTTTTTTTCCCAACTAACATACAAGATGATTAAAAATCATAGAACTGAATATGTATGGTTAAAACCTCTTAAATCAAGCTTAAATCAAAAGTTCATACTAGAACCAGAACAAAATTAAAGCTCAACCAAGAGACTTCAGTTCGACTAGAAGTGTGTTGAACAGTAAGCCGATTATCAGTTCAACTACTTGACCTCATCAGCTATGAAGGTACCAAGTAAATTTCATCTATTCAAAGGAATGGCTTTATTCAACAACCTTTATTTATGTACAATTCATGTATTTTTTATCTTGTGTACCGAGCTTACTATATAACGTGTTAAAGTCAACCCAAAACTATAAATAGGGGAGGCGTTTTTTATGGCGTGGAAGAATAGTAACAATTTTTAAACAACTCTATTAGTAATCAAATCTCTAGTTTTGTAAGTAGCTTACTATATAGCATGTTAAATTCAACTCTCTTTTTTTTTTCATTATCTTTTTACTCTTTTGGATCTCTTGTGTATATGACTTGAACCCACACAAATAAATTGATATATCACCAATTATGATGTATTTAAGCATTTAACACTTAAACTTTCATATTTAGATGCATATAGTCAAATTTTTAATACCATATAAAAAATATCACCATTATTTTTTTTAAGTGAAGTAAACAATTTTTTACACTTAAGTTTATGATATAAATCTAAAAGTTTAGGAGTTACAATATAAATGAATAAGAATTATATAAATAATTAGTTATAACTATTTATTACATTAAATAATACACCATGCAGTCAATTTTTTTATTTTACCAGATGTTCTTTCTTAAATGACATGCGGGCTCTAATTTTTCATAAAATATTTCGTTAATCAATAAATATTAAATTTAGTTGTTAAACGTTTACTGAGTTTGACTAAGATAATAGCAGATATTCTTATTTTTTTGTTATTTTGCCAAATATTCTTTCTTTAAATGTCATAAAAGCTCTAAATTTTTATAAAGTATTTCTTCATTAAAAATGAATTTTAAATGTTAAATTTCTTTCGCGTTGGGTTAAGAATCAAACAGAGATTCTTACTTTTGCAAAATTAAGAATGTTTCCAAAATTAAAACTTAATTTGGAATGAGATTCGAATTTAATAAAGTGAGTTAATTTGGTATTTTTAGAATGTTTCCAAAATTAAAACAAAGTTTGAATTAGTTTCCTAATTTATTCTAATAGGAAGATAGTCCCTCTCTATAAAGAGGAGGATGGGTTGTGAAATACATCGCAACACACTTCGCTCACTTCCCTGCTTCACTCACATTCACTCACATATAAATAACTATCTAGAGGAATCCTACGAATGGTATGGAGTTCCATTCGAAGACGCCATCGCAACAATCGGAGGAGCAAAAAGAGAATAATATCAAGATTAGGATCAAACTCTACCGAAAGAAAAAGATGAAAGCGAGTGCTTCTTCTTCTTCTTCAACCCATAATCACTGCGGGGAGTGTGAAATGTCGTTTAACTCCACAAAAGCCCTGTTTGGGCCCTCAAGGATTCATCACAAAAGTAACAGCGGAGCAAAAGAAAAGACATTTTTAAGTTTTAGAGAAGCTAAGCATGACGATGTCATGGCAGCTTGCATTCTCATGGGGATAAGAAGGTCCAAGTGTGAAACAGACATTGATGACGCAAAGCGGATCAAACTGAAATGGATTTGCGCCAAGATAGAGAGGCAGATAAAAAAGACGAAGAAAGTGGTACCATCAGTGCTAGCGGCAGTTGGGGCTGCATAGGTGGAAATGCATCAGTGTGATAAGTGCGGTGAGGTGTTCAATTCTGGACAGGCTTTGGGCGGGCTCAGGCGTGCACATTATACAGGGCCTCCACTGTGCCGTCGGTGAAGCAACGCAAGTTTGTCGGCGGCTGTTGTGGCGGTGGACTTGATGGTTTGCGACTGTGACCTTAATGATTTTGTGGAAGAAATAGTTTTCAGAAAGTCTTTGTTCATTCATTGTTGCCTCCTTTGAGTTTCTGTTCATTCATTGTTGTCGTCTCTGTAAAATGTCTTCGTATTCAAAATATGGAATATATAAAAAGACTTTGTTTCTTCAATTTCTTTCTCATTCAAATTCATTTGTTTCTTAAGGTTTTTTTTTTATGAGGGACCATGCCCAATATTTCCTCTAAAAAATCATATTAATAATAAATTCATCAGTTTTGATGATAATTGTTTGATTAATTATTAATTTAACTATAATAAATTTGGCATATTATCATTTAATAAACTAATTAATTTTTATAAATTATATTTTCTGAAACAATGTACTTGAAGCATCTTTTCATTAAACTAATTTGTGAATTAAATTAGGTAATCATTTAAATTCTTTTTCTTAATATTATGTATTTTAACTAAATGAAACTCTCAATACATAAAGTACTTTAGTCTTGTTTGTTGTGCCTTAATGGTATACTTAACTAATGAATTAAACGGTTTCCAAATTTTATCTACTCAATTATGAAATAATAAAATTTATTACCTGAAATTCAACGCCCTCAGATAACTCAAATCCAATTCATAAAAATAATTAAATGTCTAAAGAACAATTATTAACCAATGGCATCAAAATGGAACAAAGCTCTTAGTATTGAACAAAGTTCGTAGAATTTAAAAATTCTAAAGTATTGCCTGATGACAATGACTTTCATCTCCTGCTTGTCATCACTGAATAGTATAACCTAATTAACATTAACTAACTGTTATTATTGGACTCTTATTTCTTAATCATTGTCTCCACCGACCAAACATCATTGATGTTTTTCATCATTAATGAGTTCCATGCACTTATTTAATAATAATATTGATGGCCACTAAAGCTAATAAGATTTTTGCATATCATTGTCGACTATGATATTGACCACAACAATGATATTAAAATATCTTTCAAATTTGATAAAATTCATCACCAATAATTTGATGCCTGTTATCAGTTTATATCACTAATAAATATGTATATATTGCCAATAAATATGTACGTGTATGTTCCAGTACAATTGATTCATGCTATATATATGTTTTTTACATGCTTGTTATTGTCATTAATAATGCTCATGCTCATAATTATTGCCGAAAAATTGATTCTAAATTTGTTTATAATGGACATTGAAGTGTAAATTCAAAGGACTTTACTCCACACTTTTGATATGTTTTGAGGAGATGGGAAACCTAGCAACGCAAAAACTATTTTTTATACGCTCTATTCTAATATTGACAATAATGACATCCTACACTTGCTACTTTTCATCATCAATTTAATTAGTATTTTCTTTGAATGGTATGTCGAGCTTTCAAATAGTTGTTTGAAGACATTCATGGATACCTTTGCGAGGCTCTTTGGCTGCACACATCCTCAGGTTAGCTGAAACCATCTGATGGTAACACAATATAAGCCCAACAAGTCTCTTATAGACTTTTATATTCATTGAAGTACTTGAGCTTGCATTGTGAGCCTCCTCTATAGGAGCAACACATAATAGTTTTCCTTCTTAGTAAGTTGAGAGGCTCAACAACTACCTTGCTTATGTTGCATTCTATTATATATATATATATATATATATATATATATATATATATATATATATATATATATATATATATATATATATATATATATATATATATATATAGCATACTATGTAGTGTGTTAAAATCAACCTAAACCTATAAATAGGAGAGGCACTTTTTGTGGTGAGAAAAAATAAGTGCATCTTGAATGCACTTTACAAATAATAAAATCTAATAATTTCTTACTTTATTTTCTCTTTTTCTCTACTTTGTTTTGAATGCATCTTGAATGACCTTTGCAAGCATGTGCTCTAATATCCAAAACAATTTATTTTTTTTTTTAAAATATGCACTTTAGAATAAGTCTTTGTCAAGTGTTATAAATGTAAATGTGAAAGTCAAGATGTGATATATAATTACATAGGAAATATCTATATAATTTGTTTTTTACTATTTGTGAATATAAATAATATAATATGCAATATATTTTTGTTATTTTGCCAAATATTTTTATAAATGACATGCCAACTCTAATTTTTCATAAATCATTTTGTTACTATCTTATATGATTATAAATAATATAATTCAATTGTTAAATTTATTTTTCGTTTGATTAAGAACCAACAGAATTCTTAATTTTGCAAATTATACATAAATAATTTTAATAAATTTATCTGTATGATTCCGTTGGACTGAACTTATTTCATCCAACAAAAGTTAGAAGCACGGTTTTTAAGTAGAGTTTGATTAAATCAGAAAAACCTATCCAGTTGATTGTTGAAAATAAAATTAAAATTTAATAAATTGAGAAGTCAAAAACCAAATTTGATATTTTTAGAAAATTTCCAAAATTAAAATTGAGTTGCCGGCAGCGGTGATGACTTAAAAACCGTCCAGGAAGCAACAAAAAGTTGCCGGCAGCGGTGATGACGATGTAAGTGGTGGTTCAAGATTTCAATCTTGATGAGTATGTGGAAGAAGTGATTCTCTAGAATTGTAGCAGCCCTCCTTATGCGTTCTCCGTGCAATCACCTTCTCTAGAATTTTATTTCATTTTTAGTAAATTAATAATATTTTTTATGTGCAATGGACGATTTGAGTTGTATAAATGTAAAATTTAAAGTCTAGATGCTGGATAAATAAATATTTGTGAGATTTGGTGGTATTTATATAACTGCTCCTAAATTCATTTGCGATTTAGTGGAGTAATTAAGAAGAAGAATATTTTCATTCAATTATTTTGGAGAATGTAATTGAGAAAAGATCTGAAGCGTATTATTCAATAGAGACAGCATGTCTTCCTTTAAGAATTAAAACTAATTTTTATAATTTAATTGTGTAGACTTATAAAATATTTTAAAAAAGATCTTCATAAATACAGAGTAACAAAATTTTGTGAATTAAATTGGGTGTTATTTAACAATTATTTATTAATATTAAATAGTTAAATAAAATGAACCTAGCAATAAATAAAAACTTTACTGGATCAAAATGACTAAGTTGAGTTGTTAAAAGTATAGTTGAAAAACACTTAATGATAATTAATAAATCAAACAATTTTAATTATCTAGTTAGCTATTAGATTATTCAATAATTTAAGTTTAGATAAGAAAATAAAATTTTGACATGCAAAAGAGGCTAATTATATGTATTTTTTTTTAATTTCTAAAGATAACTCATTTAATTTATTGAATTACTCAAGTTTAAAATCATCCAAATGTTCCAATCATATATTGACAATCATAGACTAACTTCTACTTAATCTATATCAAAACTTAAGGATCATTAGAGTTTCATAATATGATTTATTTTTTAAACCCTATAAAAACATCTAGGAATTCACTTTTCTCTAGAGAATGCGCTTCCCTGATAACAATATGTGTGTCATAGAGAGTTACTTCAAAAGTGTTTATTGGCCAGAGAGACCATAGTAGAGAGTTGTTGGAGCTAGGAAAACATTCGTAGGCCGCTGAGGCTAGAGTTGGGAGTTGCATTAACTGTGATAATGTTCATAGGCCGCAAATACTAGAGTTGGGAGTGTATGAGCTATAGGTTGTGTTGGTTTAGACCCTAATAAAAAGTTGTAAAAATATCTGTAAACCACAAATGTTGTTGGAAGTTATACGAGCTAGATAATTTTTATAGGCCATAGAGGCCAAAGTTGGGAGATGCACGAGCTATGAGCCAAATAGATAATAGTTAATCACATAGGCCGTAGTGTTGAGCTGTAACGATGTCTGTAGACCGATATGGACAAAGTCAGAGCTATAGTAGTAGCGGACTATATATGCCATAGTTAATCATGTTCACTATAGTGGCGAGCTGCAATAACGTTTGTAGGTTGCGGATGCCAGAGTTGGGAGTTGTAATAATTCCCATAGTAAGCTGCGAGCCACATAAACTGTAGTTGATCACATAGTTCGTGGTAGAGAGTTGCACTATACTCGGGGGTGCATTGCTACACCATCTTCAGGGTTTGTTTCTGCACCATCTTTGAGTTGCCTTATTACACCGACTTTGAGGTACGTTGTTACACCATCTTTGGGGCATGTCAATGCATCTTTTTTTATGTTGTTACACCTTCAGTGCTCCTCACTGGACCGCCTTTGGAATGCGATGTTGCACCGTCTTTGGGATGCGATTTTGCACTGTCTTTGGGGTGCATTGATGCATTGACTTCGAAGTGTGTTGTTGCACCATCTTTGGGGTGGCCTTGTTACACCGTCTTTGGGGTGCATTCACGCAACTTCTTCGAAACAGTCATTTAATTAGATTTTTTTAAAGAAAATCCTATTCTAGTAATTCCTTAAAATGAAATTCAAATTGAAATAACAGAGTAATCGAAAACCTGATTTCATATTTTTAGAATGTTTTCAAACTTAAGAGATACTTTATTTAATTTTTGTATTCAATCTAATTTTGGTAAAGATTTAATTTCCAAATATATGCTTGTAGGAAGATCAAATAGATCTATAAAAGAAGAGGGACAACCTCGTTGTGTTTCATTTGACTTAGTCTGTCAGGATCAATTAAGCTAGTATCTCTCAGAATTAATGCTAAACAAGAGAACCTCAAGTCCCTAAGATGAAGCTTCAGTTATCAGCGCCACCGCTGGAATCTGAGCAGCTGAAAAAGATCTCGTTAAAAATTTGAAACAAACTCCACCGATCTGTTAAGGATGCTTCTTCTTTTTCAAGCTGCAATCGCTGCAGTGAGTGTGGCATGTCGTTTTTCTCCACAAAAGCCTTGTTTGGACACTCAAGAATTCATCGAAAAGTAACAGGGGAGACCAAAAGAGCTCTCTTTTATGTTTGAGGCAAGCAAAGCAGGGCAAAGATGTCTTAGCAGCCTGCATTCTCATGGAGATAAGACAGTTGAAGTCTGAAACTGCCATCGATGATGCGAAACTGAGCCAACTTAGATGTGTTTGCGCCAAGATAGAGAGGGAGAGGAGGAAGAAGAAGAATGAAATCGTTGCAAAACAATCCGATAACGATGGTCGCACTGGCACTGTCGATGCTGGCGTTGCTCACGTGAGCACAGTATCGGCCAACGCATGACAAGTAATAGCAATAAAGAAGTAAAAACCATGGCGGCTATTTGGGCTACGAAGGTGAAGATGCATCGGTGTGATAAATGCAATAAAATCTTCAATTCTGGGCAGGCTTTGGGTGGGCACAAACGTGCGCATTATACCGGTTCTCTGTTGTACCATCCGGGAAGAAATGGGAGGTTGTCGGCTGTAGCATTGGCGGAAGAAGTGTTGGCTCACCACATCGATCTTAATTAGCCGGCAGAAGTTGTGTTTCACTAGAATTCAGTAGTTTCTCTTATGTGTTTCTGTTCAATGAGAGTTACTCGAAGACTTTCTTAAGAATGTGTAGAATAAATAAAGAATTTGCTTCTTCATTAATTTTATTCTCTCTCAAACCAAATAAGCTTGGTGTTGGAGGATCTGCAACAGAATCTTGTTAGTTCAAACCTGAGCTAAGTCATTTATAATAACAGAGAGTAGGTATTTCCAATCTAGTCGTTGGAGGCTTTTTCGTCCACCTTGTAGACCCACATTTGACTCTTGTAATGCGATAGATGTAAACATGCTGTGTTTGGGTGTTAGATTTGTAAGTACGTAAGAATTGTGTTGCGTATGTAAATGCCCGAAAATTTTTAATAACTAAGCCTAAATAATTAAAATTAATGTCTTAAGTGTGTTCATATTAATATCTTTACATAACTGAGCTCACTGAAAAGTCAAAGCTAATTCAAAACTTGAATGATCAACTCATTGTGTTGAGCGGGTGCGCCATTTATCTGGTTGATTTACGAGTTAATTTGGCTCAATCACACTATTACTACCCATTAAATATTAAACAAGTCGAAAATAAAGAGAACAATGGATATCATTCATTAGAATAAAATTAAAATTTACAAAAAAAAAAGATGAAAACTCATCAACCACTTCATGAAGTACAAAACGATCAAGTTCTACATTTTACATCATATACTGATAACACTAAACCATCGATAAAATTACATTCTATGATAACTTATCATATTTATAACCTTTCAAGCATAAAATAAATAAATTAGAATAATACAAAAATTCTTTGTCATGTCTATAGGGAGCAAGACCCTTGTTTCTTACTTTATTTAGGGTTGATTTTCTTCTTTTTCTCATTTCGTTCTTTCAAGCGTCTTCATTTTTTGAAATGGCCTTGAAGTACTATCTCACCCTCTTTGGCTCTGTTAAGGGCATTTGTCCTTCGTCCTTGACGGAGAACAAAGTCAAGTAGTTGCAAAGGAAGTATGTTTTGCAAGACAACGTCACCCTTCAAAAGTTGCCTGGGTCGGCATGGGCTACGGACTTTCTGGGGAATTTTCTGATATTTTATCAAGTAAATAATATAATATGCACTAAATAATTCAGTTATTACTATTTATGACAGTAAATAATATAACATGCAGTAAATTTTTTTACTTTACCAAATGTTGATTCTTAAATGACATGCGGGATCAATAAATAGGGAGTGAGACCTTCGTTTCTTACTTTATTTAGGGTTGATTTTCTTCTTTTCTCATTTCGTTCCTTCAACCTTCTTCAATTTTTTGAAATGGCCTTGAAGTACTCTCCCACCCTCTTTGGCTTCGTTAAGGGCACTTGTCCTTCGTCCTTGACGGAGAACAAGGTTAAGTAGTTGCAAAAGACGTATGTTATGCAAGACTACGTCACTCTTCGAAAGCTGCCCGTGTCAGCATGGGTGACGAAACTTTTGGGCAAGAATATGATCTTTTACCAAGTAAATAATATAATATGGACTAAATAATTTAGTTATTACTATTTATGACAGTAAATAATATAACATGTAAATTTTTTAATTTTACCAGATGTTTATTCTTAAATGACATGCGGGCTCTAATTTTTCATAAAATATTTCGTTACAGTTATATAGATCAATTATTAACAAATTTTAATTGTTAAATTTCTACTGCGTTTGATTATGATAACAGTAGAAATTTTTATTTTTGTCAAGTCCTCTAATCAAGTTATATAAGCACAGCCATTCAATCCAATAAAGATTATATAGGCACCGTCTTTTAATTAGAGTTTGAAAAAAACTGTTTGTTCATAATGAGATTCGAATTTAATAAAGTGAGAAATAGGAAACTTAATTTGGTATTTTTAGAATGTTTACAAAATTAAAACAAAGTTTGAATTAGTTTCCTAATTTATTCTAATAGGAAGATAGTTCCTCTCTATGAAGAGGAGAATGGGTTGTGAAATATTTCGCAACTCACTTCTCTGACTTCCCTGCTCCGCTCACATTCGCTCACTTCCCTGCTTCGCTCACATTCGCTCACATATAGATAACTATCTGGAGGAATCCTACGAACCTGGTATGGAGCTCGTTTCGATGATGCCACCGCAGCAATCTGAGGAGCAAAAAGAGAATGCCTCCATTAGGATCAAACTCTACCGTAAGATAAAGTTTGAAGCGAGAGCTTCTTCTTCTTCAACCCAGAATCGTTGCATGGAGTGTGAAATGTCTTTTAACTCCACAAAAGCCTTGTTTGGGCTCTCAGAAAAGTAACATGGGAGCCAAAGAAACGACTTTTTTAGGTTTGAGACAAGCTAAGCATGCCGATGTCATGACAGCTTGCATTCTCATGGGGATAAGAAGGTCCAAGTGTGAAACCGACATTGATGATGCAAAGCGGAGCAAGCTGAAATGGATTTGCGCCAAGATAGAGAGGCAGATAAAAAAGACGAAGAAAGTGGTACCATCAGTGCTAGCGACAGCTGGGGCTGCGGAGGTGGAAATGCATCGGTGTAATAAGTGTGGTGAGGTGTTCAATTTTGGACAGACTTTGGGCTGGCACAAGCGTGCACATTATACAGGGCCTCCACCGTGCCATCGGAGAAGCAATGTAAGTTTGTCGGCGGCTGTGGTGGCGGTGGATGTGATGGTTCGCGACTTCAACCTTAGTGAGTCTGTGGAAGAAATGGTTTTCAGTTCATTCATTGTTACTTTGCTTTTGAGTTTCTGTTCATTCATTGTTGTCGTCTCTGTAAAATGTCTTCGTTTTTCAAATATAGAAAAAAAAAGACTTTGTTTCTTCATTTTCTTTCTCATTTAAATACAGTTGTTTCTTCAAGCTTTTTTTATGATGGACCGTACTCAATCTTTCCTCTAAAAAATCATATTAACAATAAATTCATGAGTTTTGATGATAACTGTTTGATTAATTAGTAATTTAAGTACAGTAAATTTGGCATATTATTATTTAATAAACTAACTAATTTTTAAAAATTATATTTTCTGAAACAATGAACTTGAAGCATCTTTTCATTAAACTAGTTTGTGAATTAAATTAGGTAATCATTTAAATTCTTTCTCTTAACATTATATATTTTAAATATATAAAACTCTCAATACATAAAGCACTTTAGTCTTGTTTGTTGTGCCTTAATGGTAAACGAATGAATTAAACGGTATCCAAATTTTATCTGCTCAATTGTGAAAGAAGAAAATTAGTACCTGGAATTCAACGCCCTCAGGTAACTCAAATCTAATTTCATAAAAATAATTAAATGCCTAAAGAACAATTAATAACCAATGGCATCAATATAGGACACGAGATCATTTAGTTACGGCATGTAAATTACAAAATCTCTTAATATTGAACAAAACTCGTAGAATTTAAGAATACTAAAGTATTGCCTAATGACAATGTAACAACTGCCAATGACTTTTATCTCCTGCTTGTCATCACTGAAGTATTGCCTTATTAACATTTACTAATTGTCATTATTGGACAATTATTTCTTAACCATTGTCTCCTCCGACCAAATATCATCGATTTGTTTCATCATTAAAAGTTCCATGCATGTTTTTAATAATAATATTGATGGCCACTAAAGCTAATTTTTGCATATCATTGCCAACTATGATATTGACCACAACAATGATATTAAAATATCTTTAAAATTTGATAAAATTCATCGCCAATAATTTGATGCCTGTTATCAGTTTATATCACTAATAAATATGTATATATCGCCAATAAATATGTACGTGTATGTTCCAGTACAATTGATTCCTGCTATATATATATATATGTTTGTTACATGCTTGTCATTGCCATTAATAATGCTCATGCTCGTAATTATTGTCAAAAACATTGATTCTAAATTTGTTTATATGGATATTGAAGTGTAAATTCAAAGGATTTTACTCCACACCTTTGATATGTTTTGAGGAGATGGGAAACCTGAGCAATACAAAAACTATTTTTCAGACACTCTATTATAATATTGACAATAATGACATCCTACTCTTGCTACTTTTCATCACCAATTTAATTAGTATTTTCTTTGAATGGTATCTCGAGCTTTAAAATAGTTCTGTGAAGACATTCATGGATACCTTTGTGAGGCTTTTTGACTGCACACATCCTCAGGTTAGCTGAAACAATCTGATGGTAACACAATATAAGCCCAACAAGTCTCTTATAGACTTTTATACTCATTGAAGTAACTTGAGCTTGCATTGTGAGCCTCCTCTATAGGAGCAACGCATAATGGTTTTCCTTTTTAGTAAGTTGAGAGGCTCGACCAGTACCTTGTTTATGTTGCATTCTATTATATTTATATAGCATTGTTGTGAGATATGTACTTCCTGGTATAGAAATGAAACACAAAGAACACAAGCAAACACAGATCGTTTACGTGGTTCGATCCAACTAGATCTACGTCCACGGGAGGGAATCTATCAAATAGTTCACTAAGGCAAAAGAAATGGAAAATACATAGCTTATACATAGAGATGAGCCCTCATCTTCCTTTTATAGCCTCCCTCTCAAGCGACACCGTGATACAAGGCCTCAAGATGCTTGACCCACTTTTTATATGTTTGCAAATTATGTTAATAGCAACGACACCAAAAACTTAATCCCGCTTTAATATATATATATATATATATATATATATATATATATATATATATATATATATTTGATTTTATGATTGAATGTTTAATGTGGATTCAACGCAAGTATACGTATCGTATCAAGTAATACAGGGCTCTAGTGGAGTCCTGATTATCGATCCCACAGGGAAGTTTTTAACAGAATTGTATCAGCTAAAATTTAAAGGAATTACTTACTAATATAGTAAACGGAAATTTAAAGTAACTACAAGCAACTAATGTAAACTAATGCTTGAAATAAAGTTGATTTAAATAATTCGAAAAAGTATCATTCTCCTTGTTTTTAGAAAATTAAGTGAATGATGAATCTAAATAGAATTCTTGAATTGTATTGTGAAAAATAGAGCATTCATATTCTTTACCCTTTGGTCCGAGTGCAAAGAACATCGACTAATCCTATGTTTGATTACCGAATCTGCGGCTAGACTGGGAGGATACCGGTCGCCACTTCGTAGCTCCCACATTCCCCTCACCTGAGGGCTAACATCTACACTTCAGTTCTCAAACAATAGGACCAAATTGAATATGCTAGTCTGTCACACTAAAATGTCCAATTCTACGTCCGATAAATAATATTTTCCTATTTATTTGCACCCTCCTTCCAAGGCTTTTGACTTCCCTGAATATTGGATGTAATTTTTACTATAGTTGATACTTCAACATATTTTAACACATCAATCGGTCGGATTGAAAGTAAATTAAGTTCTAAGTAAAAATTATCACAATTTATTTTAATACATTAGGTACTTCTATTTAATTTCATCAATTCGCATAATTTTCATAAACAAGGAGAAAGACTAAGAAAACTACTCAGAATGCATGGGAATAAAACAAAGCATTGATTTCATTTAAAGCTAACAACAATAAACAAAGATACTTATCTTAATTTTCATCCCCAAGCAGACTCCTTGAAGTTCCTTTGACTTTTTCTTCTAGTACAACACACTTCTAACTCACTAAAGATTCACTAAGACTCTCTAAATAAACTCACTTAAGACTCCAGAAGCACACACAAATGACACACAAAGACACACACAAAGACTAAAATTCGTCCTCTATTTATAGAGGTAGGCAAAGGTCCAAGGGATGTTTAAACACCTCTTCAAAAAGCGTTCAGGTTCAATGTATATGCATTTTGAACTGTCTCGCCGTCGGCGGGAAACTACCTCGCCGTTAGCGGGGCTTCTAGAAGGTCTTCAAACCGCGCGATCTCGCTGTCGGCGGGCTCGGGCTCGCTGTCGGCGAGGTAGTTATAATTCCTTCAGAAATTCTCCTCGTGATCTCGCCGTCGGCGACCTCGATCTCGCCGTCGGCGACTTAGTTCATTTTGCATGAATTTCTTCCTTTTTGATCCAAATTCGCTCCATTTCATACTTTTTGCTTCCATCACTTATAAATCTTCGTTCCGCAAGTAAAATAAAGAAAATACCTTTCTTTAAAGTGCAATTTCATCAAAAATAGATATGAATTTTTTAATGTATTTTTCTGTGATCAAAATCCCTCAAACTTAATTATTACTTGTCCTCAAGTAATTTTAATACTAAATAAAAATAATGATTTCTGTAATAGAAATTTTCATTTAAGATATACTATGAATTAAATTTAAATAACATTATAGTAAAGTTGAATATAAATATTTCTAAGTAATTAAAATAACTTTATAGATATAAGATTATCTAGTTATCAGGTCTAAGATTTCTAGCTTTCTATTTATTTCATGAATGACTATATTTAAAAAGAGTAAATTACTTAAGATATTTAGATGATAGGAAGTTCAAGAAAACACTATTTAGTAAAATACTAATCCATATATATAAGTTTAGAAATATAATTAATTTTTACCCTTTAGGTTGAATCCATTGATGCCAATTTTTGATAAGACATCTCCTCAAGCTTCTCCTCACTTATATTTTTCTTTTCTTTTCTTTTCTTTTTAGATTGATTTTCAATCTTTCTTTTTTTTCTTTTTTTTTTAAGTGAGGATTACTGTATCTGGATAGTCTGTTAATAATTTTGAACTTCAACTTTTCTCCCTAAATTTGAATTTTAAAATATTTCCTTGCTTATATATTATTCATAGTCTTTACTTCATTGAGTTTCAATCCTTTCTTTTTCACTTAAATACTTAACAATTTCAATTTTAAAATATAGTTTCCCTTACTTTAAATAGTTTACTATATTCTTATTCCTTTTAACCAAATATCTTATTCCATTAATTAATTGAATTACTAGAAACATTGTATTTAACTTTCTATAATAATTAAATAAAGTAATTCATGTTTATTGAATTGAAAAACTACTATAGAAAATCATTTGATAATAATTTTTGAAAATAAAATTCAGAACAATTTAATAATTAAATTTATATTTTTACCTTCCCCCAAACTTAAATTTTTCTATCTATACTAAATAGTGAAAAGGGAAAGTATGTAGTAAAGTTCATCATACCTTTGAGCTTTAGGTATTTCTTTTCTTTGAAATTTTTGCGAGCTTTTTCATTACTTACGTAACTCGTATTGTTAGTATTCTTCCACATATAGTATTTAAAAGAAAGTGCATGGATGAAATTTTAAAATAAGTATCAAATATAACAAATGAAAACTTAATCTATTACTACACATACAATCAACTAACCTACTTAAAAAACATATTAAAACAATCTAAACAATATGAAAAGTTCATAACTTATAAAAACTTAAACTAACATCCTATATATATATAAAAATTGCAACTAATTTAACACACATAAGAAGTCTAACATCATAGCATAAGCAAACATACCAACATCCACAAATTCACGTAAAGTACGTAATAATTACACACAAAATAATAAAGTTTCCAAAATAACAATAAATCTAAACAAACCAAACAAATTAAACAAAGGCTCTAATCTTCTGCGTCAAAATCCCAGGCTATATCATCTCCCTGATCTTCAGGCTGAGAAGGCTATGCAGGCTGGTACTGTGTATAGTGGGGGCACTCAGGAAAGACAACATCTAAATCACCACTCCTATATCGACGTTCGACCTCATAATATGCAATTTCGTACTCGAATATCGCCGGAGATATTCGCTATCATAATCGTGTCTTCTTTCCAAGCCTCCAATCCTTTGGTCTATATGCTCAAATCTTCTTTCCATATTTTCTCGAAATAGCTCCAAACTCTTTCTACTCAGGGTTAATTCATTCATCAGATCTTGAAGTGTAGGAGTGGTGTACTGAGGGGGTTCATAACTAGTAGAGGGTATATCTCTACTTGAAGAAGGTACATAATCACTTGTCCCGGATCTCCATCCTTCGTGGGATTCATATTTCTTTATATTAGCCTGAGTAATGGGTTTCA
This sequence comes from Papilionanthe hookeriana x Papilionanthe teres, assembly GCA_022702705.1. Classification (NCBI taxonomy): domain Eukaryota; kingdom Viridiplantae; phylum Streptophyta; class Magnoliopsida; order Asparagales; family Orchidaceae; genus Papilionanthe; species Papilionanthe hookeriana x Papilionanthe teres. The sequence goes on from CM040425.1 coordinate 28,982,998, forward strand.
TTGGTTTAACCCATTCCTCATCATCTCTTGCCTCTACCCCAGATAATTGGCAGAGTGCATAGATAAGACCAGGATGTCCTAGTCCTCCTCCACTTTCATTTCTTGAGGTGGCTAATATATTCTTATAAATTACATTTCCCACATTAATACTCTTTTGGTTCTCGAATACGTAAATTCGTAATCGCTCTATCTCTTGTTACCTCACTATGGTGGTAGGTAGGTAAAAAAGTAGAATAAATAAAATAGTGCCAGGCTTTAGATGTTGCATTTAGCATAGAAAGAGGGAAGTTTACCCGTTCTCGTTGCTTTATCTTCCAGACGCCTTTCCCATCAGTGAGAAAGTCGATCACTTCTTCCAGTGGTCCTTCCATAGTTCCAAAAGTTTCATATTCGCTGGTGTAGGTGTCTCTAACCTTGTAATAAGCGTTTATTCTAGCAGCGTTGAATTCCACAAAAAATCCTCTAAGCTTAACTGGTGCATCTTCAGCCTGTGTTAAGTTCGTATAAAATTCCTTTACTACTTCTACAGCGGCTCTGTTGGTCACGAAACAGAAATTTTCCCATCCTCGTTCCTTAATGATTCGCTTAACTTCTCCTCCAGGATTCTTGAAAACTCGATCTTGAATGCATTTTCTTGCTTGTATGTTTTGAAAGTATCGAGTTTGTGCTCTTGCGTTAATGAATCGGGTTTCGTCGTAATCTATCCGTTGCTTTTGTCATGGAGCCATTTTCGATTTGTGAAATTTGCAAAAAATTTTAACTAAACTTCCAAATATTACTAAGAAGGCTTCCTACAACATCTAAAATCCATTTAAATCAATTTCCATGAAATTCTTCCAAATATTTTCTCCACATTTTGAAATTTTTCAAAATTTCCCAATGTAGAAGAAATCCATGGTGAAAATCAAAAATTTTTGCATAGGAGTGAAGCTCTTACCAAGGGAAGATGAAATCCAGTGACAAAAAGTGTTGAAATCTCCTCAAATCCAAGATCTCTCAAGCCCTAGGTCGGTTTTTTCGAAATTTTGAGGAAGGGGATGATGAATAGTGTCGGTTGACTGGTCAAATATAGGTCTTTTCGCGATCTCGCTGTCGGTGAGGTTTTTCTCGCTGTCTGCGAGCTAATTAATTTGATAAGGCAAAAGTTTTGGGAAAAATCCACCGTCGGCGAACTCGGTCTCGCTGTCAGCGGGTTTTCTTGCTGTCGGCGAGATAATTCTCGTCGTCGGCAAGATCCCAAAAATTTTAAAATTTTGAAAGTCAATCATTTTCAACCTCGATTTGCCCTTAATCAATCTTCCGATCACTTTATTCAATAATATTTTGAAGATTAGATACTTATACTCACAAAAAGTTCACACAACACAAACAATATAACTTTATATATGAAATCCATGAAACTTACAAACTTCACACTAACAACTTAACACATACTTAACTTAAATGTTGAAATCCATAAAACTCAGCATCGCAATCTACACCACAACACTCTAAATGCTGAGACATAACAATTAAAAATAATCTCATCAAATCTGAGATGATCAAATTAAAATTCAAATTATAATAAAATCTAAATCCAAATCAACACATATATACACAATATATGACATAAAATCGAAATCTTTCCTACTCTTCAGTGTCTGAACTATCATCTTCTCTGATATTCCCGATGCAATGCAGGTGCACAAATAAATTATAGAAAGGCCTGAAAGGGAATTTTGCAGTAGATTCTTCATTAATCCATCCCTTCTGTCTTAGTAAATGAATAAAAATGGCCTCTAAATGTCCAGTATGATCAAAGTGCTCCTTCATCCTCCAGTCAATGTGATCAAACATATCAGAGATATTGTCGATGGAATTCATCACATTTTGCAATTCTTTCTCCAATCCTTTAATCTTCTTCAGAATGAAATTAGTTTTATCAGTAAGGGGCCTTGCTAAAGGATTGTTCTGTGATTCTCTGTCAGAAATAATGGTAATCTCATCATTGTTATCCAAGGTTGGAAACATATCCATAGGATCAAGTGGTTTCCATGGCAAAAGTACTTTTTCCCAAGCCTCATAAGAAACTTGGTACTGACTGCATAAAGCAAATATAGTCGATGGGTGTCCAAGTCCATGAACTGACCCATGCACAATCAATCCCAATGCATACTTTTCTATTATTGATCCAACATCGATAGGTAGTCCAATTTGAATACAATAGTTTAATATAGTGCATTCCTTTGAAACTTTATTTACTCTCATAGTAGGTAATAATTTTGATGAGATAAAGAAATGTCAGTGCTTCGTGACGAGGTTAAGAAGTGATGCGTAAAACCGACATACCCGTCTTCGCGTAACTCCCAATCATCGTGTTCATCGATCGGGTATCTATAGATCTCGTTCATATTAGTATCTCGAAGGCACAAAGTTGGAATAATGAAAAACGGAGGTATTCTCTATAGAAAACAATTCATTTACCCTTGAAGGAGTAAATGTTACCCATCTTCCTCTCGACGTAGACATTTCCATTGTTGATCGCATGTAAATTAGAGTAAAACTCTTTAACTACTGGAATAACTACAGCGGATGTCGTATAACAAAATACCTCCCAATGCCGCTGTACGATCATTTCTTCGATTTTTGTAATGGAATTCTCTACTCCTCTGTTGACAAATCCCCTTTCTTTAATAAGTCTTTTCTTCATCAAGCCTTTGTTAAAGATACGCTGCGCCTCCGAACTGACGAATTTTCTTCGGTTGAAAACTTCAGATTTTGTGGTTTCTAAGAATTTGGGTGCCATATCGGATTGAAAGGATTGGTCTCTAGTAGTTTCTAAGGAAGAAAATGGTGTAAAATTGGATTTAGGATAATTTCCTACAAAGAAATGGTTTAAATCCGTCCAAAACCACACGAAAATCTTCAAGAAACCAAAATTTCAACTGCCTCGCCGTCGGTGGGAAGTTTCTCACCGTCGGCGAGCTAGTTATAAAACCGAATTAAGTCATGGCACACGATCTCGCTGTCGGCGGGCTCGGGCTCGCTGTCGGCGAGATTCGTAAAAATCGCCCACTTTCGCTCTAGTCCGAATATTTTCTGATCTCATCATATAGGTGGAATTTTTGATGATTCTAATTAAAAATTTGAGTAGTAAGATTTGTTTTAATAATATAGACTCACTAATTTGTAGATAATTAAAAATAAAAGACTATTATGGGTTACCTCCCATAAAGCGCTTGGTTTAACGTCGTCAGCCCGACCTAATTTCGCTTAGTAATCGGTCGACTAAGCATTAAAACCTCTTTAAAATTTGGTCTTCTACTTTCAAAATATAGTTTTAATCTATGTCCGTTTACCTTAAATCTATGTCCTGTTTTTGGATCCTCAATTTCTATAGTTCCATATGAAAATATCTGAGTTATGGTGAAAGGTCTTAACCATCGAGATTTCAATTTCCCAGGAAATAATTTCAATCTAGTATTATATAGTAGAACTTCTGTCCCGGTTCAAAATTTCTCTGATTAATCTTCCGATTATGTCATAATTTCATCCTTTCTTTATAAATCCTATCATTATCATATGATTCATTCCTGAGTTCTTCCAATTCATTTAATTGTAACAATCTTTTCTCACCAAACTTTCTTTCATATTATGATTAAATTCTTTAATCGCCCAATATGCTTTATGTTCTAATTCAACTCGGTAAGTGGCAAGTTTTTCCATATATAAGCCTATAAGGAGTCATTCCAATCGGAGTTTTATAAGCAGATCTCGTATGCCCATAATGCAGTTGTCTAGTCTTATAGACCGATCCGATCTATTAGGGTTTACGGACTTTTCTAATATACGCTTAATCTCTCGATTAGAAACTTCAGACTAATCCACTAGTTTGTGGATGATAAGCAATCGATATCTTATGCATAATATTATATTTTTCTACTAGTTTGTGAATATATTTGTTTCTAAAATGAGTTCCTCCGTCAGTGATAATCACTCTCGGCATTCCAAATCTAGTAAAAATATTTTTCATTAAAAATTTTGAAACACTTTTAGCATCACCCCTAGGTAAAGCTTGTGCTTCGATCCATTTAGAAACATAATCAACAGCGACTAATATATATGAGTTTCCAAATGAAGGAATAAAAGGTCCCATGAAATCTAATCCCCAAACATCAAAAATTTCAACTTCTAATATAAAATTCAGAGGCATTTCATTTTTTCTCGATATGTTTCCTACTCTTTGGCATTTATCACAGGTTTTTATATATATGTAAACATCTCTAAATATAGTAAGCCAGTAGAATCTAGATTGTAAAATTTTATACGCAGTTTTATCTGTCCCAAAATGTCCTCCAAAATCAGAATCATGACATTTTTGAATGATTGGTTCCCTTTCTTCATAAGGCACGCATCTTCTAATAATTAAATCCTTACATTGCTTATATAAGTATGGTTCATCCCAAAAGTATGTTTTAGTATCATGAATGAATTTTTTCGTTGTTGTAAAGTTAACATAGGTGGTAAAATGTCACTTACAATATAATTTACTATATCAAGCATACTAAGGTATTCTCCACTCATTTATATTATAAAGTTGTTCATCAGAGAAAGTCTGTCTAAAATTTCATTATCAGCATCGGATAATTCATGATTTTCTAATCTTGATAAATGATCTCGCAATTTGATTATCGCTTCCTTTTTGTTAATGATCTCAAAATCAAATTCTTGCATTAATAATATCCATCTAATTAATCTTGGTTTAGAATCTTTCTTTTGCATTAAATACTTAATAACAGAGTGATCATTATGCATAATACATTTAGTTCCTATTAGATAATGCCGAAATTTATTAAAAGCATATACAACTGCTAATAATTCTCTTTCAGTAACTGTATAATTTATTTCAGCATCATTTAGAGTTTTACTAAGCATAAGTATATAACTTTGAAAATCTTATCGTATCTTTGCCCAAGAACTGCTCCTATAGCATAATCACTAGCATCACACATAAGCTCAAATGATTTCTCCCAATTAGGTGAAACTATTATATGTGCTGTAATTAATTTATCTTTTAATAATTCGAAAGCATTTAGGCATTCAATTGTAAATTCAAATTTCTTGTCCTTTTCAAGAAGTTGGCATAGAGGTTTAGTAATTTTTGAAAAATCTTTAATATAACGTCCGTAGAATCCAAGCATGTCCAAGAAAACTTCTTACCCCTTTTACCGTAGTTGGAGGTGGTAATTTAGCTATAACTTGAATTTTTGCGTGGTCTACTTCCATGCCCTTTTCTGAAATTTTATGCCCTAATACAATGCCGCCTGTAACCATAAATTGACATTTCTCCCAATTAAGAACTAAATTAGTTTTCTCACATACTTCAAATACTTTTTCAAGATGATTTACGCATGTGTCAAATGTTGTTCCAAATACAGAGAAATCATCCATAAATACTTCTATTCCATTATCAATTAATTTACTAAATATAGACACATACATCTCTGGAATGTTGCAGGTGCATTACATAATCCAAAAGACATTCTTCGAAAAGCGAAAAATCCATAAGGACTAGTAAATGTAGTTTTCTCTTGATCCTCAGGAGCAATTTTTATTTGATGATAACCGGTATATCCATCTAAGAAACAAAAATATTTATGTCCGGCTAATCTATCTAACATCTGGTCTAGAAATGGTAAAGGGAAGTGATCTTTCCTGGTGGCTGTGTTTAATTTTCTATAATCAATACATATTCGCCATCTAGTAACTTGTCTTATAGGGATAAGATCATTATTTTCATTAGCTTTTACGGTCACTCCTTTTTTGGGTACACAGTGAATTGGGCTTACCCAAGCACTGTCAGAAATAGGATATATAATACCATTATCTAACCATTTTAAAATTTCCTTTTAGACTACTTCTTTCATTATCAGATTTAATCTCCTTTGCGGATCCGCTTTTAGGCTTATGTTCATTATCTAAAATAATTATGTGCATACAAATCAAGGACTAATTCCCTTAATATCTGCTAAAGTCCAACAAAAAATTTTCTTATATTTTTTTAATGTATCTAAAAGTTTTTTTCTTGAGATTCATTTAATTCAGAGGAAATAATAACTGGTAGAGTTGAAGAATTACCCAAATAAGCATATTTCAAATGATTAGGTAACATTTTTAACTCAAATTTAGGAGGTTTAATAATCGATGGAACTATATTTTTTTCAGAGTTTCCTGCGTTATCCAAAAATTCAAATTTCTCTTGAATATAGTCTAGTTCTTCATTTATATTGGCTTTTTTCAATTAATTCAGTATTTTCTTTTTCTAATTTTTCTTCATAATATTCCTTAAAATGTTCTCTTTGTAAATGATCGAGTACTTCCATTCGAAAACACTCATTATCTTTTTCTAACGTAGGATATTTCATTGATTTAGCAATATTAAAAGTTACTTTTTGGTCATTTACTCTCATAGTTAACTCTCCTTTATGAACATCAATCATAGCTTTTCCAGTGGCTAAAAATAGTCTTCCTAAAATAATAGGAATTTCTTTATCTTCTTCCATATCTAAAATAATAAAATCTACAGGGAAGATAAATTTATCCACTTTTACTAATACATCTTCAATAACTCCCTTAGGATATGTAACGTAACGATCGACTAACCGAAGAGTTATCGAAGTAGGTGAAATTTCTCCCAATCCTAATCTTTTAAAAATTGATAGAGGCTTTAGATTGATGCTTGCTCCTAAGTCACACAAAGCTTTTCCATAGAATTTTTCTCCAATAGCGCGAGGTATAGTGAAACTACCAGGATCTTTTAATTTTTCAGGAAGCTTTTTCTGAATAATAGCACTACACTCTTCACTAAGTGCGACCATTTCATTATCGGTAAATTTTCTTTTTTTATTTAAAATATCCTTCATAAATTTTACATAATTTGACATCTGTTCTAAAGCTTCTACGAAAGGAATATTTATTGTTAATTTCTTTAGAATTTCAAGGAATTTAGCAAATTGTTTATCTTTTTATGTTGAATTAGTCGTTGAGGAAATGGTGGTGGAGGTTTTTCAACAGAAATTTTTATTGGTATTAAAGGATTTTCTAAGTTTGGATCTTGTTGATTCTTTTCCTTTTCAATTTGCACTTCCTCTTTTTGACTTTCAAGTTCTTTTTGAATTCGAGGTTCTAATTCTTTTCCACTTCGTAATTGTATCGCTTTAATTTGTTCATTTCCCTTATCTTTGGGATTTATTTCCACATTACTAGGAAATGTTTCAGGTATTCTATTATTAAGTGCAGTAGCGATATGTCCCAGTTGAGTTTCAATATTCTTAATAGCTGTTCCTTGATTTTGTAATTGGTTTCCTTGCATTTGTAATTGATTTCCTTGATTTTGTAAATGTTGACCCATATTTAATATTAATTTTTCTATAGATAATTTCTTATCTTTAAATTGTGGGTTATTATTTTTAAATCCAGGTGGATAATTAGGTTTATAATTTGAATTTCCTTGATTAGAGGGATTTCCTAATGGTTGTGTTATGTTATTCATCCATGGTTGATTAGTTGTGTTATTATTCCAATTAAAATTAGGATGATTTTTCCATCCAGGATTATAATAATTCGCATAAGGATTATTGGGTCTGTTATTAATTGCATTTATAGTTTCATATTGAGATTGAGATTCTATAAGTTGTCCAAATGAATTTTCTTCTAATATAGTTGGAGAGTAATTCATTCCAAAATGATCTAATTTTTTAGATACGACAGCGATTTGCGAAGCTAACATAGATATTGCATCATTTTCATGAATACTAGCTATCTTTTTCGGATTCATTCTATCGACGAGCCATTGAAAATTATTGGTTGTCATTTCTTCGATTAGTGCATAAGCTTCATCAAATGGTTTTGACATTAAGGATCGTCCAGCAGCAACATCGATGATTGATCTTAAAGATCCTACTAATCTATTATATAAAGTTTGAATAATTAACCAATCTGGTAACGCATGATGTGGGCATTTCCTAAGAAGTTCTTTAAATCTCTCCCAAGCTTCATATATTGATTCTCCATCAAACTGAGTAAAAGAAGTTATATCATTTCTAAGCTTAGCAGTTTTGGATGGTGGAAAATATTTGGATAGAAATTTTTGTGATAACTCTCCCCAAGTTTTAATAGATCCAGGATCTAATGAATTTAACCACATTTTAGCTTTATCCCTTAAAGAAAAAGGAAAAAGTCTAAGTCTAATAGCATCGTTAGATACTTCTTCATATTTAAAAGTAGCACATAGTTCTAAAAAACTAGCAAGATGTAAATTAGGATCTTCAGTAGGTGAACCACTAAATTGATTATTTTGTACCATTTGGATAATTGCAGGTTTAAGTTCAAATGAATTAGCAACTACATCGGGTTTTGAATAGTTAAATGAATTTCATCTAATGTAGGATCGACATAATCTCGTAATGGTCTCTCGTTGATTGATATTTTCATTTTCGGGAATATTTGCCATTTGTGTTAAATTTATAATTTCTCTTTTTTGTTTTCTAATTCTTTTAATTGTACGCTCTAATTCTAAATCGTAAGGTATTAAATTTTCTTTTCTAAATTTTCGCATACAATTTTTGCCAAATAAATTTTAAAATAGTCCGTTACTCTAATAAATAATTTCTTTACTTCCCTGGCAACGGCGCCAAAAACTTGACCCACTTTTTATATGTTTGCAAATTATGTTAATAGCAACGGCACCAAAAACTTGATCCCGTTTTAATATATATATATATATATATATATATATATATATATATATATATATATATATATATATATATATTTGATTTTTTGATTGAATGTTTAATGTGGATTCTACGCAAGTATACATATCGTATCAAGTAATACAGGGCTCTAGTGGAGTCCTGGTTATTGATCCCACAGGGAAGTTTTTAACAGAATTGTATCAGCTAAAATTTAAAGGAATTACTTACTAATATAGTAAACGGAAATTTAAAGTAACTACAACAACTAATGTAAACTAATGCTTGAAATAAAGTTGATTTAAATAATTCAGAAAAAGTATCATTCTCCTTGTTTTTATAAAATTAAGTGAATGATGAATCTAAATAGAATTCTTGAATTGTATTGTGACAAATAGGAGCATTCCTATTCTTTACCCTTTGGTCCAGGTGCAAAGAACATCGACTAATCCTATGTTTGATTACTGAATCTGCGGCTAGGCTGGGAGGATACTGGTCGCCACTTCGAGCTCCCACGTTCCCCTCACTCGAGGGCTAACATCTACACTTCAGCTCTCAAACAATAGGACCAAATTGAATATTTTAGTCCGTCACACTAAAATGTCTAATTCTACGTCCGATAAATAATATTTCCCTATTTATTTGCACCCTCCTTCCAAGGCTTTTGACTTCCCTGAATATTGGATGTAATTTTTACTATAGTTGATACTTCAACATATTTTAACACATCAATTAGCCAGATTGAAAGTAAGTTAAGTTCTAAGTAAAAATTATCACAATTTATTTTAATACATTAGGTACTTCTATTTAATTTCATCAATTCGCATAATTTTCATAAACAAGGAAAAAGACTAAGAAAACTACTCAGAATGCATGGGAATAAAACAAAGCATGGATTTCATTTAAAGCTAACAACAATAAACAAAGATACTTATCTTAATTTTCCTCCCCAAGCAGACTCCTTGAAGTTCCTTTGACTTTTCCTTCTAGTACATCACACTTCTAACTCACTAAAGATTCACTAAGACTCTCTAAATAAACTCACTTAAGACTCCAGAGACACACACAAATGACACACAAAGACACACACAAAGACTAAAATTCGTCCTCTATTTATAAAGGTAGGCAAAGGTCCAAGGGATGCTTAAACACCTCTTCAAAAAGCGTCCAGGTTCCATGTATATGCATTTTGAACTGTCTCGCCGTCGGCGGGAAACGACCTCGCCGTCAGCGGGGCTTCTAGAAGGTCTTCAAACCGCGCGATCTCGCTGTCAGCGGGCTCGGGCTCGCTGTCGGCGAGGTATTTATAATTCCTTCAGAAATTCTCCTCGTGATCTCGCCGTCGGCGGCCTCGATCTCGCCGTTGGCGACTTAGTTCATTTTGCATGAATTTCTTCCTTTTTGATCCAAATTCGCTCCATTTCATGCTTTTTGCTTCCATTACTTATAAATCTTCGTTCCTGCAGTAAAATAAAGAAAATTCCTTTCTTTAAAGTGCAATTTCATCAAAAATATATATGAATTTTTTAATGTATTTTTCTGTGATCAATGCTCTCCTCCTCTCTAGCTCTCTAGCTATTCTCTCCTCCTTTGTGGTAGCTTAAGACCTCTTCCCTTGCTCTCCTAAGCCACACACCCTCTCTATTTATACAAACCAAGAGAGTGGTAGGTGGGAGGTAGGTGAGCGGTAGGTGAGTGGTAGGTGAGATGTGGTAGGTGAATGATACCACATTACGAAAGTGCCCTTTTACCTTAGTTCATTAATTGGGGGTCAAAATAACAATTCTCCACCTTGACCCTCAATTGAGAAGCTTTGAAGTAAAGATTCCCTCCACCTGGCCCCTGAGGGGGCCCTCAGCTCTTGGTAAAGTTTACTAAGTCCTGACTGTGTCTGACCTTAGTTGACGGTAGCACCTTAGTGAGCATATCAAGAGGATTTTCTTCAGTATGTATCTTCTCTACTACTATTGAACCATTGGTCATGACATCCCTCACAAAATGAAGCCTTATATCTATATGTTTGGACCTTTCATGAAAGACCTAATTTCTGGTAAGGTGAATGGTGCTTTGGTTATCGCAGAACACGGTTATCACCTTCTGATGTATCCCAAGCTCCTCAGCCATGCCTTTTAGCCACATAGCTTCCTTGATTGCTTTAGTCACAGCGATGTATTCAGCCTCTGTTGTTGAGAGGGCCACAACAGATTGGAGGTTAGACTTCCAACTGACTGCAGTACCGAAGACAGTGAAGACGAATCCGGTCAGTGACTTCCTAGTGTCAATGCTTCCTGCATAATCGCAATCCACGTAACCGACTACCTTTTCTTCTTTTTCTTCCTACCTTTTAAAGAGTAGCCCCAAATCTGTAGTGCCTCTTAGGTATCTTAGGATCCATTTTAGTGCTTCCCAATGAGCATGTCCTGGGTTTGCCATGAACCTGCTTACAATACTGACGGCGTAGGCCAGATCTAGTCTGTTGCAAACCATACCATACATGATGCTACCAACCTCACTGGCGTAGGGGACGCCCTCCATGTATCCTTTATCTTCTTCAGTCTCTGTTGCTTGAGAGTTCGACAATCTAAAGTGTTGACCAATTGGTGTTGTAACCTGCTTGGTCTCATGCATGTTAAACATTGCTAGAACCTTCTGAATATATGACTTTTGAGACAAGAATAAGCTACCCTTTTTCTTATCTCTAGTAATCTCCGTCCCTAGGATCTTTGTAGCAGGTCCTAGGTCCTTCATGTCAAATTCAGAATTGAGCATACCTTTGATCTTCTGGACTTCCTCCTTGCTTCTACTGACTACTAACATATCATCCACATAAAGGAACAAGTACGTACTGATTTCACCTTCTTGTCACTTCATGTACACACAACTGTCATAACTGCTTCTGAAAAAATCGATCTTTAGCATTAACTCATCAAATCGTTTGTACCATTGCCTTGGGCTTTGTTTTAGTTCATCCAAAGCCTTCTTCAGTAAGCAAACTTTGTCCTTTGTCTCAGGTGTGTTGTACCCATCTGGCTAATCCATGTAGATGGTTTCTTCCAGCTCTCCATGCAGGAACGCAGTCTTAACATCTAGCTGCTCTAATTCCAAATTGAATTGAACCGCTAGTGCAAAGACTATTCTATTGGAGCAGTGCTTAACTACGGGTGAGAAGATTTTGTTGAAGTCAATTCCTTCAACCTGTGTGAATCCATTTGCAACGAGTCCAGCGTTGTACCTGATTCTCTCAATACCTGGCGTGCCTTCCTTCCTTTTGAAGGTCCACTTGCAACCAACTACGCATTTGTTCGTTATTCGATCCACAAGTTCCCAGGTTTTGTTCTTCATCAGAGAAGCGATTTCCTCATACATTACCTCATCCCACTTTTGTCTTTCCTTACTTTTCAGGTCTTCCTTGTAGCTACTCGATTATGCTTCTTCTATCACTTCAACAACACTCAAAGCATAAGAGATCATATATGCATTATCGTATCTCTCTGGCGGTCTGATAGTTCTTCTTTGTCTGTCCCTTACTAGACTGTAGTCATCAGATCTTCTTTCTAGTTCAGTCACTTGCTGGTCTTCTGCCACTTCATCTTGATCATTCACAATTGTCCTTTGATCAGTCAAAGTTTGTCGTTGTTGCCGCTCCACCTCAATTGATGAATCCTCCTTAGTGACACTGTTCCTGGTAACATAGCTTTGCATATTCCCCATTTTGGACTCATCGAATGTCACATCTCTACTGATGATGCATTTCTGTTGATCTAGAAACCAAAGTTTGTAACCTTTAGTTCCATGTGGATATCCGATGAAGATGCACTTCAAAGCCCTTGCTTCCAGCTTATCCTGTCTAACATGGACATATGCAATACATCCAAAAACTTTAAGATTATCATAATTACCTGGCTTTCTGTACCACATCTACGAAGGAGTCTTCATATCAATAGCTATTGATGTGCATCTATTGATAAGGTAGCAAGCGGTTGACACAGCTTCACCCCAGAAACTTTTGGGTAGATCTGCATTTAGTAGCATGCACCTCACTCTCTGTAGGAGAGTCCTATTCATCCTTTTAGCTAGGCCGTTCTGTTGAGGAGTATTCCAAACTGTCTTGCGCCTTGTAATGTCATTCTTCCTGCACATCTCCTCAAACTGCTCTGAATAGTACTGAAGCCATTGTTGGTTCTCAAGTGCTTCAGCTTGGCTCCCATCTTTTTTTCGGTGAGAGTTAACCAGTCCCTGAATCGTTGAAAAGCTTCATCTTTTATTTTTAAGATAAAGACTCGTACCTTCCTCGTGTAGTCATCGATGATAGACATGAAGTATCTTCCTCCTCCATGAGTCTGAGTTCTAGCTGGACCCCATAGATCACTGTGTACATAATCAAGAGGTTTATTTGATGTATGTATTCCAGTGGAGGACTTCACCCTGGTGACCTTCCCCAGTACACATTGTTCACAAAATTCCAGTTTGCTGACCTAATCTCCACATAACAGGTTCTGCTTGGCCAATTCCTGTAAGCCCCTTTCACTTACATGCCCCAGCCTCATGTGCCATAGTCTGAACTTGTCAGGCTTTGATTGAACTGCATTTGAGAAGTTCCCGATCACAGTTTTTCCAATTAGGGAGTATAGCCCATTATTTCTGACTCCTTTCATGACTATGAGAGTGCCCTTAACTACTCTGAAGCATCTATTCTCTGCCTTTAATGAGTATCCATTCGACTCCAGTGTCCCTAAAGAAATCAGATTTCTTTTAAGTTCTGGGACATTCCTGACATGCTGCAGTTTCCGTTCAGCTCCATCGAACATCTTTATTTTGATTGTCCAGTTGCCGAATACCCTGCAGGCTTTATAGTCTCCAAGTAGAACGGATCCACCATTTGCCAGTTGTAGTGTCTCGAACTAGTCTTTGTGAGGACGCATGCGGAAGGAGCACCCTGAGTCAAGGATCCACTCCTTGCTAAATTCAGATTCTGTGATCACCAGAGCTTCAGCTGAATCATAGTCTCCTGAGACTATGCTTGCTTCTCCAAAATCTTTAGGCTTTTCTTGAAAGCCTTTCTTTCTATCTGGACAGTTCTTCTTAAAATTACCTTCCTTGTGGCAATGGTAGCACTTTTAAGATCTTTTAGAAGACTGGCTTCTACCATTTCTTCTGGACCTTGATCTGCTCTTATCACTTTTAGAACCTTTCTTGCTCGATGTTCCTCAAACCATCAGACTATCTTCGCTGGTTTCCTCCTTCATGTGGTGCTTCTTTTGAAGCTCTTTAGCTCTGATCAATGATTGGACCTCTTCCAGAGTAATCGTCTGCACCCTTCCATAGAACATCACATCCTTGAACTGCTCGTAGCTATTAGGAATAGAGTTTAGCAACAACAGTGCCTTGTCCTCGTCATCCATCTTGACGTCGATCTTCTTAAGATCATCTATGATCTTGTTGAACTCTTTGATCTGCTCCGAGACTGATTTGTCTTTGTGCATTTCTAAAGAGTATAGGCGATGCTTCAAAAAGAGACTGTTAACCAGGGACTTGGTCAGGTAGAGTACCTTGAGTTTGGCCCAAAGTGCTTGAGCCGTTGTCTCCCTCGATACCTCCACAGAATTTTGTCGCCCAAACTCAAGAGTATCAAACTATGAGCTTTGTCCAACATGCCAATCTTCTCTTCCTCTGTCATGTCGGCCAGCAGTGTCGCCGGCCCTTGCAAGGCTTCTGTAACACCCTGTTGAACCAGAAAGGCCCGCATATTGACTCTCCACAGGCCGAAATCATTCTTTCCAGTGAATTTCTTGATGTCAATTTAGCGGATCCCATTACTGTGGCTTGATCCAACTAATGTATAAAATCTACTCTGTTGAGCACTGCTAAATTTCGAGAGCTGACCACCTTTAGTAGGAATATAATATTCCTTGATTCCGTTTCAGATTAATTATTCCACCCCTGCACGATTAATAACTTTTCCTCTGCACCAGTTTTCTAATTTAGTCAAGAAAAGCTACGGCTGGCTGAATATAAAATTCTTGTTGCGGCGTGCTCCACTTGCTTCTGTCTTGGCGTGTGCTAGTTGTCACGGGAATCCTCCTCCTTCACGAGATCTACCCCTTTGCAGACTGTTCCTCCTCCATCTCGCCGAACCGCACAACCTGCGATGTGGATCCAGTCGATCAAAGCTTCCGTTGCTCACCGAATCTGTCGCGATTCGACTACCTGCAATGCGATCCTCCTACTCCTATGTTCGTGAATGTTGAGCTCCTCTTCTTCGTTGCTGGCCGCAAACACCTTCACGTGAACACCTCTAGCCAAGTAGTATGAATCTTCCCACAGACGGCTCCAATTGTTGTAAGATATGTACTTCCTGGTATAGAAATGAAATGCAATAACACAAGCAAACACATATCGTTTACGTGGTTTGATCTAACTAGATCAACGTCCATGGGAGGGAATCAATCAAATAGTTCACTAAGGCAAAAGAAATGGAGAATACATAGCTTATACATAGAGATGTGCCCTCATCTTTCTTCTATAGCCTCCCTCTCAAGCAACACCTTGATACAAGGCCTCAAGGTGCTCTCTTCCTCTCTAGCTCTCTAGTTATTCTCTCCTCATTTGTGGTAGCTTAAGACCTCTTCCCTTGCTCTCCTAAGCCTCACACCCTCTCTATTTATACAAATCAAGAGAGTGGTAGGTGGGAGGTAGGTGAGCGGTAGGTGAGATGTGGTAGGTGAGCGGTACCACATCTCAACTGGCTTAATTACGAAAGTACCCTTTTACCTTAGTTCATTAATGGGGATCAAAAGAACAATTCTCCAACTTGACCCACAATTGAGAAGCTTCAAAGTAAAGATTCCCTCCACCTGGCCCCTGAGGGGCGCTCAGCCCTTGGTAAAGTTTACTAAGTCCAAACAGTGTCTGATCTTAGTTGAAGGTAGCACTTTAGTGAGCATATCAGCGGGATTTTCTTAAGTAGATATCTTCTCCATTACTATTGAACCCTTGGTGACGACATCCCTCACATAATGAAGCTTTATATCTATATGCTTGGACTTTTCGTGAAAGACCTGATTTTTGGTTAGGTGAATGGTGCTTTAGTTGTCGAAAAACACAATTATCACCTTCTGATGTATCCCAAGCTCCTCAACCATGCCCTTTAGCCACATAGCTTCCTTGATTGCTTCAGTCACAATGATGTATACAGCCCCTATTATTGAGAGGGCCATAACGGATTAGAGGTTAGACTTCCAACTAACTGCAGTACTGAAGACAGTGAAGATGAATCCGTTCAGTGACTTCCTAGTGTCAATGCTCCCTGCACAATCAGAATCCATGTAACCAACTACCTTTTCTTCTTTATCTTCCTGCCTTTTGAAGAGTAGCCCCAGATATGTAGTTCCTCTTAGGTATCTCAAGATCTATTTTAGTGCTTCCCAGTGAGCCTGTCCTAGGTTTACCATGAACCTGCTTACAATACTAACGGCGTAAACCAAATCTGGTCTGCTGCAAACCATATCATACATGATGTTACCAACCCCACTGTCATAGGGGACACCCTCCATGTATCCTTTCTTTTCTTCAGTCTCTGGTGCTTGAGAGTATGACAATCTGAAGTGTTGAACAATTGGTGTTGCAACTTGCTTAGCCTCGTGCATTATGAACCTTGCTAGAACTTTTTGAATATATGTCTTTTGGACAAGAATAAGCTGCCTCATTTCCTATCTCTGGTAATCTCCATCCCTAGGATCTTTATAGCTGGTCCTAGTTCCTTCATGTCAAATTCAGAATTGAGCATGCCTTTTATTTTTTGGACTTCCTCCTTGCTTTTGCTGACTACTAACATATCATCCACAAAGAAGAGCAAGTACGTACCGATTTCACTGTCTTGCTACTTCATGTACACACAGCTATCGTAGCTACTTCTGACAAAATCGATCTTTAGCATGAACTCATCAAATCATTTTTACCATTGTCTTGGTCTTTGTTTCAATCTATATAAAGCCTTCTTCAGCAAGCAAACTTTGTCCTTTGTCTCAGGTGTGTTGTACCCATCTGGCTGATCCATGTAGATTGTTTCTTCGAGCTCTCCATGTAGGAACGCAATCTTAACATCTAGCTGCTCTAATTCCAAATTGAATTGAACCCTAGTGCTAAGACTATTCTAATGGAGCAGTGCTTCACCGCAGGTGAGAAAATTTCATTGAAGTCAATTTCTTCAACCTGTGTGAATCCCTTTGCAACGAGTCTGGCTTTAAACCTAATCCTCTCAATACATGGCACGCCTTTGTTCCTTTTGAAGGTCCACTTGTAACCTACTACGTGTTTGTTCGTTGGTCTATCCAAAAGTTCCCATGTTTTGTTGTTCATCAAAGAAGCCATTTCCTCATCCATTGTCTCTTCTCACTTGTTTCTTTCCTTGCTCTTCAGGGCTTCCTTATAGCTGCTCAGTTCTGCTTCTTCTATCACTTCAACAACACTCAAAGCATAAAAGATCATATCTGCATGGCCGTATCTCTCTGGCGGTCTGATAATTCCTCTTTGTCTGTCCTTTACCAAGCTAT
This sequence comes from Papilionanthe hookeriana x Papilionanthe teres, assembly GCA_022702705.1. Classification (NCBI taxonomy): domain Eukaryota; kingdom Viridiplantae; phylum Streptophyta; class Magnoliopsida; order Asparagales; family Orchidaceae; genus Papilionanthe; species Papilionanthe hookeriana x Papilionanthe teres. Next base: position 29,000,282 of record CM040425.1, read on the forward strand.
AGTCATCAGATCTTCTTTATGGTTCATTTAGTTACTGGTATTCTGCCACTTCATCTTGATCGTTCACAACTGTCCTTTGATCAGTCAAAGTTTGTTGTTGTTGCTGTTCCACCTCAATTGACAAATGCTCCTTAGCTCACTGTTCCTGGTAACATAGCTTTGCAGATTCCCCATTTTGGACTCATCGAATGTCACATCCCTACTGATGATGCATTTCTGTTGATATAGACACCAAAGATTGTAACCTTTGGTTCCAGGAGGATATTGACCCACTAAAAATATGTTAAGATTTCATACCTATTTTATATTGATTTTGATGATATTGTACTTTAAAGAAGGGTATTTTTGATGATTTGTTTCAGATATGATGATTTATGGACATTGGAGCAAAAAAATGCAAAAAAGAGCGAATTTGGAGCAAAAAGGACCAAAAATATGAAAATTTGATCTAGGGCGCTGACGGCGGAATTTTTCCTGAGGGTTCACAAAATATATAACAAGAAAGCTCGCCGATGGCGAGATCGAGGCTGCCGACAGTGGGCCTTATGAAAGAGAGTCCAAGGCTTAGTATTCTAGAAGGCCCCAAATTGTTTCTTTTAAAATAGTTAAAGAGTATCCAAGAGTTTCCCAAGCATCCCTTCAAAAATCATCCACATTCAATGCACCTTGTGAGAGAACCGACTTTCTCACCGTCGGCGGCCTCGAGCTAGCCGTCGGCGACCTTCTAGAATACTTAGCCTTGGATTCTCTTTCATAAGGCCCGCTGTTGGCGGCCTCGATCTCGCCATCAGCGGGCTTCCTTATAATATATTTTCTGAACTCTCGGGAAAATTCTACCGTTGGCGCCGTCGAGCTCGCCGTCGGCGCCCTAGATCAAATTTTCATATTTTTGGTCCTTTTTGCTTTAAATTCGCTCCTTTTTGCATTTTTTTGCTCCAATGTTCATAAATTATCATATCTGCAACAAATCATCAAAAATACTCTTCTTTAAAGTGCAATATCATCAAAATTAATATAAAATAGGCATGAAAATCTTAACATATTTTCAGTGGGTCAAAATAATGGTTTCGTTGCCGGGACATAAAACATAATTAGAGTAACAGACAATTTATGACTATTAGAAAACTTTTTAATAGAAATGCAACTTATTTAGTTAAATTTTTTTCTGTGTTTTGATTTCGATTGTATGCATAAATTTGGTTCTGAAAATCTTATACCCTACGATTCGGAATTAGAACGCACTGTCAGGAGAATTAGAAAATTGAGAAAAGAACCTAGAAATCTTGACAATCTTAACACAATGGAAAACAACGTAAATGACCAAAGAATAGAAAATGAACATCAATCTAGACTACTAAGAGATTACACTAACCCTACATTAGATGAAATTCACTTAACTATCCAAAATCCTGATGTAGCTGCTAATTCATTTGAGCTTAAACCTGTAATTATCCAAATAATACAAAACAATCAATTTGGTGGAACTTCAAATGAAGATCATAATTTACATCTTGCAAGTTTTCTAGAACTTTGTGCTACTTTTAAATATGACAGAGTGTCTGATGATGCTGTCAGACTTAGACTTTTTCCTTTTTCACTAAGGGATAAGGCTAAGGCTTGGTTAAATTCGTTAGCACCTAGATCTATTAAAACTTGGGGGAACTTTCACAAAAATTCTTATCAAAATATTTTTCACCATCTAAGACTGCTAAGCATAGAAACTATATCACATCTTTCAGTCATTAGGAGGGAGAATCGATATATGAATCTTGGGAAAGATTTAAAGAACTTCTTAGATGATGCCCACACCATTCTTTACTAGATTGATTAATTATTCAAACTTTTATAATGGATTAGTAGAATCTCTTAGATCCATCATTGACGCTGCTGCTGGTAGATCACTAATGTATAAACCTTTTGAAGAAGCTTATGCTTTAATTGAAGAAATGGATACCAATAATTTTCAATGGCCTGCTGAAAGGGTAAATCCTAAGAGAGTAGCCAGTATTCATGATTCAAATGCTTTAACTATGATAGTTTCTTAAATTGCTGCTCTTTCAAAGAAAATAGGTCAATACGGAATGAATCGTTCTCAAACACCTCTAGTGTTAGAAGAAAATTCATTGGGACAAATTGTAGATGCTCAATCTTCATATAAAACTATAAATTTAATAAATAATAGACAAAATAACCCTTATTCAAACTATTATAATCCAGGTTGGAAGAATCATCCAAACTTTAATTGGAATAACCAAGGTAATGCTAATCCTGTTAATCCTAAGTGGGTGAACAATCCTGTAAACTCATTAGGAAATATAAACAATTAGTGTAATTCCAATTATAGACCTTCTAATCCACCAGGTTTTTATAATAATTCACAAATTAAGGAGAAGAAGCTATCTATGGAAGAACTAGTTTTGAATATGGGAAAGCAATTACAAAGTCAAGGAGCTGCTATTAAAAACATAGAAAATCAATTGGGGCAAATTGCTACTGCACTGAGTAATAGACCTGTTGGAAATTTACCTAGCAATGTTGAAGTAAATCCAAAAGATCAAGGAAATGAACAGATTAAGGCTATTCAATTAAGAAGTGGAAGAGAGTTGGAAACAAGGATTCAAAAAGAAACTGTAGTTGAAAAAGGAAAAAGTGGAAACTGAAGGAGAAAATGAAAGTTTATATCCTGATTTTCCTCTGAAACTTATGAAAATTACTGTTGAAAGACCACCACTACCATTTGTCGGCATATATTTTTAGGTTGTGTGTTGTATTTTGAGAAGAGGTCGCCAAACAGAAATTGTCGGCGAACTTTAGATTTTAAATTTAATTTAAATATATATGTAATTTTATAAAGAAGCATTTGATTTTGAAAATAATTTTAAGTTTGGAAATTTTAAGATATGAAATCAAACCGATCTCACATCCCGAATAGTTTATATAAACGAGCACCGCACCGCAAACCGTGTATCTATTCCGAAGAATAGACACACTGCTTGATGATGGGGCTCGATTAAAAAAAATAGAAGATTTGTGACATCCGTTTGGTCTGCGAACCAATTTTATAAGCCGACAAATTCCCCTGCTTAATTTGAAGAAATTAAACAGGGTTTATATTACCTGGGTTCTTAAAGTTCCCTACAAAGGCAAGCCCCTATAGTTAATTACATCTTAAACGACGGGAATCATTTAAGAAAACTCTCGATAATGATCAGTGGTTTTGCTCTCAAGAATTTTAAAGTTTAAGGTTTTCAAAGGATTTGAGTTTTGGAAATTTCAATAGGGAATGGATCAAATTTGGAACAGTTTATTTTAAGAGTTCAAAGAAAGAGAAGAAGGAGAAGCTGAGGATCCAAGAAGAATCTTGATAACTTCTCAAACTATCCTATTGTTTGGCTTCAGTTTGGGAGTTTATTTATGTTGCAATCCTGCCAATTTTATTTAATTTGGACTTATATTTGTATGACATGATCATACAAATAGCCTCGAAGATGTGAGGGTTTATGTCGTACCGAACGACTACCTCGGAGTCCTAAGACCGGCTAGGGCTTAATTTACATGACATGATCATGCAAATGCCTAACGAAGAGTTGAGGATTTATGTTGCACTAGGCAAACTACCTCAAAGTCCTATGGCTTGGTTGTTTAATTCTAGGAATGTTTAGCTGATGTAGAGTTGTTTTGCTGATGACGATGGCCGTGCTGCCCACTATGCTCCGAGCTCCTTGTTGTTGCAGAGGTTCAACTTTAGAAAGTGACAATCAGGAGATGAGAAAAGTGTTTTGGTTTAGAAATCTTAAAATCCAAGTGTTTTTTTAATATTTTAATTAAACAAATCTTAAAGTTTATTAAACAGAACCGATTAAGATCCCACGGTTCCGTCATCCCGGCACCGTTATTTTCATCGAATTCACTTAGTCCAGATGAATTTGCTAAACTCAACTGAATGAGTTCCACACTTTCATTTATACTGTGGGAAATCCCGTTAGCAACGCGTGGGTTACATCATCCAAGGTATTCCCGATCTTTCAATGAGACGTTTTAATTTAGTTGCAATGTAGTTTTGTTGTTCTGTTTGTGATTAAATTTTGAGTTGTTTTATATTTTGGAATGTTGTGGCGGTGAATTTTATCTTGTGTTGACTTTTAATTTAGTTTTGGTTTCAGTTCAGGGACTATCCTAAATGTTTTGGTTTTCATGCAACAGTCTTATTTAACATGCAAGAAAAGTAAAGTACAGTGCATCTAAGTAAATTGCAATAAAGTAAATTGCAATAAAGTAAAAGCGTATCTGGAGGGTCTTCCCGTCATACAAAGCTGCACTTAAAACACTTGTTAAGGCATTTAAATATTTCAACAGATACCTAGGTAAAGCTAAGGGAAGGGTTTTGGTTGTCTACCAAATTCCTAATCCTATAACTAGTCATCTCCTATGACGTCTAGGTTCTTGGTTTGGTTTAATGATGATTTTCTTCATCAAAGAATAATTAAATTCAATTGTTCTTCTAAAACATCCCGTCATGTTGAGGAAGTGCTTAGGACGAGTCCTAAACATCTTTTCAATATTCCGGGGATTGTTTTGAGTCCAAGTGAATTTATATTGTACGGATGAATTGATCATCCAAGGATTTAAGTTTTGTTCCCTTGCTCAGTGAACTAGGACATTTGAATATCTTATAAGTGAAGTAACACTTCACTTGATACTTCATTTAAGAGTTATAATAATAATAAGAGCTTTAAAAGGGCAAATTAGGTATTTTGATGATTTAAACTTAATGATTTAATTTTAATTTTGACTTAATTATAGAAATTAGCTTAAGTTTGAAATAGTGTTCAAGTTATTCTTAATGATTTCATTTAGGTTTGTTATTAAATGATTTTGATTTAATTTAATTCAACTTAATTTTAATTTAATTTATCTTTATTTTAACTTAATTTGATTTGATTTTGATTTTAATTTAATTTGGTTCAATTTAATTTTATTTTAATTTTAATTTAATTTAATTTAATTTTAATTTAATTTAATTTAATTTAATTTTAATTTTAATTTAATTTAATTTAATTTAATCTTAATTTAAATTTAGTTTAATTTTAACATTAATTTAATTAATTTAATTTAATTTAATTTAGTTTAGTTTTAATTTAATTTTAATTTAATTTAATTTTAATTTATTTTAATTTATTTTAATTTAGTTTAAATTTAATTTAAATTTAATTTTAGTTTAATTTTAGTTTAATTATTAATTTGAATTATTACTTTAATTTTTTTTAATTAAGAATTAAGTATTTTTGAAGTGATTTATTTAAGGATTTTTAAATTAAAGAATAAATATCTTCTTAATAATATCCCTATTTTAATAATTCCAATTTTTTTATTATTCTTCCAAATTTTCAATTAATTAATTAATTAAAGTTTTATTTTAATTATATTGGAAATGGTTAGTAGGTTTCTACCCTCAATCATTTAAGTTTCAATCATCCAAAATCAGTTTAAAATCAAATATTTTACCCTCCCCTTTTTGATTAATCCTAAAATTTTAATTAAGGGTTGAATTTTTTTTAATTACCCTTTTGCCTTTCAAGCTTAATAATTCTATAACTCACTAAACTAAGCTCAAATGAACTTGAAATTTTTAGGTAACCTCACTCACATGTCAATTAAGACATTAGAGGAGAAAAATGTGATTTTTCTGTATTTAATTTATTTATGTAATTATTTTTAATGGAAAATAGGTGTTTTAAAGGAAAATTCAATAACATGAACAAGGAAATTTTTCTATCCTTAAGAAAATTATGGGATGTTCCTAATGACCAGAGGACCATTTGTACCAAATTTGGTGATTTTTTGTATTATATTTTATTTATTAGAATTATTTTGATTTTTGGAGTATTAATTAATTTAAAAACAAAATTGAAGTTGAAAAATAGGTTTTAAATTTTTCAAAAATCTCTCTGATATCAAGCAAGTCAAAGAATAAAATTTTATATTTTTCTGATTTTTCTTTGATTTATTGGAATTATTTTTGTGGAGATGTTAAAGAAAATCATTTTTTAATTCAAAAATTGTTTTAAGTCTTTAAAATTCAATATCTTACCCTAGAGACTTAGGAAAAATATTTGGTTTGTTTCTAGGTGATTAGAATTCAAAATGTGACATTTTGGTGATTTTTAATATTTTTATGTTTTTATTATTTTTTTATTATTAAAATATTAAAATAATGATAAAAATCAACTTTTTTAGAAAATTACAATTTTAATTTTCCTAAGTTCCTCTAATATCAGAGAAGCTCCAAAACCATTTTTGTGAATTTTCTAAAAGTATTTTGTGAGTTATGAATTTTTAAAGTTTAACTTTGGTTATGTGGCTTAATTAATCCATTTGAAGAGGCTAATCAAACCCATTTGACTTCAAATTTTTATGTGATGTTTCTCTAATCCTAAAGATCAGTGGAGAATTTTTTTCATGTTAATTTGATGTGTAGTTAATCCTAATTAATTAAAGTTCAATTTTGGGTGTTTAGGCCAATTAGGATTGTTTCATGTGAATTAACTCAAAACCTATTTTTCCTAGGTTTCTCTGGTCATAAGAAACATCAACAAATTTTCCTAGAATTTATTTCTCAACATGCTAATTATTGGAATTAAAATACTCAAAACAGTAACATGCAATCGAAAAATCATTAACTTCTCATAGGGATGGCCTCTGACCTTGGAAAATTCAGGGGATGTTCCCAAGTTCAGGCTTCCTATGGTCTCATGCCATGGTGAATTGCCTAAGCAAATGGAGAATTAAAACAATGCAGAGAGTAAATAAATCATCAAAAATTAAATACTCAATGAAATTACTTGATTTCCTTTCCACATTATTCTCCTCTGTTCACTGAGCAAGAGAGTATTTTTGTTTTATTTTTATGAATTTTCTACACAAAGTTATGGATTTTTGAAGTTCTGATAATTAAATAAATAGAAAAATACCCTATTTTCCTACTTATCCACGCGGTGCCACGCAATCCTCGGCAGCTCCGAAAGGCCACGCGGCGCGCTTTGATTCGGTGCCGCCATCTGAGTCAGCTGCTACGGGGCCCGCGGTTCACGTACCATCTCCTGGTCTGACGCTATCTGAGCTGTCCGCTCGATACACGCGCGATCCAACGGCTCCTGGTCATCGTCTACGACTGGTGTGCAACCGTAACCGTCCACACTAAAACCCTAAGATCTCACTCGATTCTCAATGGATTTTTATGTTCTCATACTCTATGGATTCGTCTTGAAGAGACGAACATATCCATACGGTTTATGTGGCATGAAATTAACCCAATCAAAATAGAGAATGTTCAGAAGCTCGGGAAGAAGAGAGAGCTCATACCTTTGCTCAGAGAAGTGAAGCTTCGATCTGAGAGTTGTGTCAACTTCGATTGAGTCTAAGCAAGCTCCGGATGAAGTCTCCGGCCCGAGGAATTGCTCAGACTCGATTTCCACCGGACCCGATTTCAACCTTTGGAGGCTAGAACAAATGGGTGGCCTGGAGAGGGGGCTTTCACTAGGGAACTCCTTCTCTTGGTCTTGTGCGAGGTGTGGGTGAGTTTAATTTGATTTTGGTGGACTATTTGGGAGTGTCCTGTTCGGCTCGAGAATTGAGCTCCAAAATTGAGCTCGATCGGTGGGAGTTAGGGCGGGAGAACGATGGGGATGGATTGCTCTTGGCTAGGGGAAGCTTTGTGAGGAGTTTGGAGGGATTCTGTGAAGGTCTGGTTCAGCCAACCTTTTGGCCGAGAGGGGTTGGCTGGCTTAAATAGCCATGGCCATGGCCTCTCAGGGGGAGTTAGGGGCTGGGATCAGCTGCTTTGGTGAGGAGAAGAACAGCCACAATGGCCATTTGGAGTGGGGCAGCTCAGCCATGGGGAATTCCAAACTTTGGCTCCTCCCAAGGTCTCGGCCATGGTGTTTTCCGGCGGCTGTGGTGGCCGGCCGGCCGAGGTCGAGTCACCATCTTGACCGAGTGAGGGCGGGGCTTGGCAATGGTGAAGTCAATGGAGTTGGCCATGTGTAAAGGAGTTGGATTGAAATGGAATGTGGAGGGGATGATTTTGGCTTGGTTTGGGTCAACCCATGGTTTTGGGCTAGGTTCACCTCCCCATGGCTTGCTTGGGCTGAAGAGAAAGTTGTTTGGTTCAGCTTAATCAGTAGGGTCAAGTCACCATCCAAGTATAATTAGGCTTAAGCATGGTTTAGGGGAAACATGGGAGTGGTTAATCACTTTAAGGGAATATGGAAAGAACCTTCTCCTTTTGCCCAAGATGGCATGGTGACATGTAAAGGGGCTTTCATGGCTCCCATGTGGCTTGTGTATGGCTTCATGGCTTGCCTATGGCTTGCACATAGCTTGGCTTACTTGTATGAAAATGGATTTTGGCATGTTTGATAAATGTATGAGAGGTTAACATGAAGCTTGATTTAGAATAAATTTATATTTGATTGGAACTTTAGGGATGGTTTTAATTGAAGTGATGATGAAGAAGAGTGTCATATGGGCTTTGGATGAATTTTCGGGCTTTTGGAATTGGTTAGGAATGGGCTTTTAAATGATTTAAATGGGTGGGCTTTTAGGTTTTGAAAACAAATTTGTGGATGGGAGTTTTGTAAAAGATTGGGCCAAGCAATTCCTAGGTTTAGTTTAGGGATGTGTCATGAGTGATTTGAAATCAATTTGGAGTGATTTGGAATTGAATTGGGTTGAATTTGGGTTTCTTTGGTAAAGGGGCCAAAGTAGGTCAATTTGGGCTAACTTGGGCTAAGGTTGGGCTAATGTTGGATTTGATGTAAAATTAATGTTGAGAAATGTTTAGGGGAATATTACAAAGAGTTTTTCAACTTTGGTTGGGCTTTGATTTTGGGATTTGGGCCCATTTGGGTTAGGTTTGGGTTTAGGTCAATTTAAGGGATTTTGGGTTTGGATTGAATTTGGGTAAGGTTTGGGTCCAAATTTTGGGCAAACTATGTTAGTGTTTTGTTTATGGAGATGTTAGTGAAGGTTTAGAAAAGGTTTGGGGTCAATTAGGGTTGAATTGGGTTGGTTTGGGCTAAGTTTGGGTTATGGGTCAAAATTGGGCTTTAAGCTTAAAAATGAAATTGGATTCAAATGTCAATCAAATTGGGCTTGGATTTGGTCTAGATTGATATTGGGGATATTGAATTGAAGTTTAGAATTGAATTGGACCAAAATTGAGGTCAATTGGGGTGATTTGGTTTGACATTGGGTTCATTTAGGTTTAAAATGGGCTAAATTGGGGGTTTCGGTAAAAGTGGGGTAAATTGGCAAAATTGGCCCATGGTGTAGTTGAACAAAATGAAATTGAGAATATTTGGGATTTTTTGGAATTTTTGGGAATTTTCTGAATTTTTGGATTTTTGGGTAAAGAGGGGCATTTTGGTAATTTGGAGGGTATTGGGGATATTTTTGGAATTTTTGGTATTTTTGGCTGTAAATGATCAATTTGATTGGTGGGGAAATGTTCAAGGTTAATTTTGGAAAAGTTTTGGGTGATTTGGAAATTTTGGTGGTTCTGGGTAATTTTAAGGGCTTTTGGTAGGCTAGGTGGGTCCGGGGCCCCGGGGGTCAAAAATTGAAATTTTGGAAAAATGAAAATTGAGCAAGTGTGAGTGAAATGGAATCATTTTAGTTGAGCCATGAAGCCATATTAAGCCCATAGGAGCCATGAGAGGACTCATTTGAGGCATTCAATATGTTGTTCCTAACCCTCTTAGCCAAGGGCTTAGGGGTTAAGGTCCATCCATATGAATTATCTACATGAGTTAGGAAGTTAAGCTAGGCATGAATAGTTTTAGGATTTGGAATGTGTGTAAAAGTGTAATGTGTGCTGGTGAACCCTCACCACACCAGGCCACCCAGGGTAGTCCTAAGGCCAAAGAGTCCTATAAGGAACTCATCCTTTAAACCTCCACATTTGATCTCAACCCTCTAGGTGATTAGGGGCTTACAATCAAGCTTGTGAGGTTTGCAGGGAGTTAAGAAGTGGTTGAGTTTCTAAAGGGGTAGGTTCCATCTCTAGTCCTCTAAGATAGTCAAAGGAAAAGCCTAAGGCTAGATCCTAAGTACTAAAGAGGAAAGAGGAGACCTCATCAAAAATGAGGTCAACAAATGGACCCCCAATAGGTGTGGTGTGCTAACCAAGCGCACCGCGCGTATTGGCGTTGACCGAAGAGATTAACAAAACCAACAGAGATGTCCAAGTGACAAACTTAGGACAGAGTAGAAAAATTTCTGCTGAGAGTATCAGGTATATTTCCAAGACCGGAGACTCCTGGACTCTCGCTGGGGAATGGAAAAGGAGGTGAACTCCAAATCACAAGATCTGGGGAATTCGATTTAGATTTCATTTCATTTCATGTTCAAGTTTTGATGTGTGAGTTTAGATTTTTGATTTGGAGTTCCAATTTAGATTGAAGTTTGATTTAAAATCAGTTTGAGGAAATTTGGATTTGAAATGAGAATTGAAACCCGAGTTTCAACCTCGGGATTGCGAAGAAAACTGGATTTTAGGTAGCAGCCTCGGAGTAAGCATCCGAGTTTAAGGTCGATTGAAAAGGATGAGAATCAGAATTTAGGTACTGATCTTGAAAGAGAACTGGAATGTAGGTACCAGTCTCCGAAATTTTGAATTGAAATGTAGGTATCAATTCGGATGAGAATCAAAATGTAGGTATCGATCTCGAAATGAGAACTGGAATGTAGGTACCAGTCTCGAAAATTTTGGATTGAAATGTAGGTATCAATTCAGATGAGAATCGACATGTAGGTATCGATCTCAAGATGAGAACTGGCATGTAGGTACCAGTCTCGGAAATTTTGAATTGAAATGTAGGTATCAATTCAAATGAGAATCGAAATGTAGGTATCGATCTCGAAATGAGAACTGGAATGTAGGTACCAGTCTCGGAAATTTTGAATTGAAATGTAGGTATCAATTCAGATGAGAATCGAAATGTAGGTATCGATCTCAAGATGAGAACTGGAAGGTAGGTACCAGTCTCGAAAATTTTAAATTAAAATGTAGGTATCAATTCGGATGAGAATCGAAATGTAGGTATCGATCTTGAAATGAGAACTGGAATGTAGGTACCAGTCTCGGAAATTTTGAATTGAAATGTAGGTATCAATTCAGATGAGAATCGAAATGTAGGTATCGATCTCAAGATGAGAACTGGAATGTAGGTACCAGTCTCGAAAATTTTGAATTGAAATGTAGGTATCAATTCAGATGAGAATCGAAATGTAGGTATCGATCTTGAAATGAAAACTGGAATGTAGGTACCAGTCTCGGAAATTTTGAATTGAAATGTAGGTATCAATTCAGATGAGAATCGAAATGTAGGTATCGATCTCGAAATGAGAACTGGAATGTAGGTACCGGTCTCGGAAATTTTGAATTGAAATGTAGGTATCAATTCGGATGAGAATCGAAATGTAGGTATCGATCTTGAGATGAGAAGCTGGAATGTAGGTACCAGTCTCGGAAATTTTGAATTGAAATGTAGGTATCAATTCGGATGAGAATCGAAATGTAGGTATCGATCTCGAAATGAGAACTGGAATGTAGGTACCAGTCTTGGAAATTTTGAATTGAAATGTAGGTATCAATTCAGATGATAATCGAAATGTAGGTATCGATCTCGAAATGAGAACTGGAATGTAGGTACCAGTCTCGGAAATTTTGAATTGAAATGTAGGTATCAATTCAAATGAGAATCGAAATGTAGGTATCGATCTCGAGATGAGAACTGGAATGTAGGTACCAGTCTCAGAAATTTTGATTGAAATGTACTGTGGAGATTTGGATTTAGTGGGAGATTGAAATGAGATTATGAAAGTGTTCCTCCTCCCACGATAATCAATCAAAGTTTGATTATTTGGTGAAGGGTATGTATCCATGCGATCAGAACCAAATCGAAAATTTTTCGTGGTTCTAAAATCATCCCGAGAGAGGGTTTCAACGGAGGTCTGAAGTAGATCTTGATTTGAAGAAGAATTGGAGGATTTGAAAAGATTGGTTTAGACTGGAATTCAATTTGAGATTTAAATTCGTTTTGTTTGTCCTTTAACGATCCCATTTTTATTTGTTGTTTATTTAGTGTTCATGTGAATTTGAAGTTCATTTTACTATTTAGATTTTTAGGAAAAGTTCTCATTTATTTTCTTTTCTCTTCTGTTCTTCATTCAAAGTTCATTTAACTCTAATGGTGTTTCCCAATCAATTTGCACAAAAAGAGGTGAAGGCAAAATATGACGTAGCCGTTTTCATTCCAATTTGCTGAAAGTACATCATACAACTTGATCTAGTCATGATGACATTTTCCACAGAAATTTAATGTCTCGTACAATCCATGTAAATCCAAAATGGACTGTGTAAACTTCTTGTTGATACATCCAAAAGCGTCTGTCAAAAAATCCATGTCTGAATAGTAAGAAACATGGGTAATAACATCACCTTCCAAGCCACCCTTGGCAGGAATGCCGCATGGATGTGCATTGGAGGTGTGCTATTTCCCATGTAACTCACAGCTCGTAGGGTTGGAGACTCTCCAATTTTGGATCTGGCTGGAAGTGTTAAGACGCCTTTCTATCGTCCATCCTTCTAAAAGTAACGGAGATCCGCTCCACTGGTACTCCCGGTATACAATGTTTTGCGACGTCTGCTCCATTTCCTTTTAATAACATGACGGAACCTACCGAAAGTGGTATCTCCACTGGCCCTCGAAACTTACCCGGGCCTGCTATCCGAAGGTCAGATCCGAACATGATATTGCATTGGTTGACGAAGGAAACTGTGCAGAAAGGTCTGACAAGGTCGTGGTGGTCTATGTGTGGAGGTATGCAGTCGCCCTTCTGGTAAATGTTGATGATGCAACTGTTGGGTATGCAGTCTGCTGGCAGCACCCTCCACGTTATCATTCTTTTCACCATTCTTTTAATTATCCTCGGCATTGGATCCACCTCACTGCGACGGAGTATCCCCGGTGGATTTCCTTTTCTGTCTTCTGCGAAGTTATAGCAACATCCGCATTGTATTGTGACTCTTCCTTTCCCTGGCATCCATCTCCGGGGTTCTGAATAAGTCTTTTCCCTCAGACGGCCTGCTCGGCCCATCTCCTGAAGCTCTAAGATGCAATCCACAATCTGCTGTTGCTCATGTTCTGAGAATACATCTGTGTGTAACTCGAGGCCTTCCAAAATGTTGATTCTCTTGCCTCTAATCCTTTCAAAGTATTCGAAAGTCTTCTTCTCAACATTTTGCATTCTTTTTAATTCATATTCTGGGATGATATGCAAGTGATGAGGCCTAGTAACGTGCTGCGGGATGTATGGCTCAATCCCGTCACGTTCTCCTGCATACCTTGGCTCCTCGGGGATTGTCTCTATCGAGACATCCTCCGAGGTTGCTTCCACAATAAGGTTCTTCAGATCTGGTATCTATGTCCGGCGTCGAGGCACTGACTCTATTTCTGTTCTTCTTGGCACTTCTTTGATTTGTTCTGATTTTCTTGGCTTTGACTTTCTTCTTTTTGGTTTCTAACGAACCGGTATCTTTGAAATGTGTGTGCTGGCAAAAGTGGCTGTTTCCTCGTGTTGATCTGCTGCTAGTTTAGTCAATATCTTGTGGATACGGCGATTCTTATTCCTTCTTTGGGTAGCAGTAAGAGTAACTCTCCTTACCCCTTGAATTTCTACGAGTGCGGCGCTGACGAGCCTACCCTCTGCGTGGTAATTACAGACTTGATTTTCTTGCTTTCCACAATGTTTGTCTTTATTTTCTTGTTGCTGGATTGGTGGCTTGGGCCACCCATCTTCATCACTGTCTGGCTGTGAAGCTCTTCTCGGTCAACTGGGACCCAATCATTTTCTTCGTATCGTAGGTCTGGCTGGTGTGAAGTCAGAATCAATTTCTATCACTGCTCCATCCTTCACCCTCTTTTCATCGAGTGCGAGACTCACGCCATTTTTAAAGTTTAGGACCAACCGCCCGTTCGACATTTCCCTGCGAAAAAGACAAGGAAAGGATCAGGGGCTGTACTAAGAACAAGAACATTGAGGAAACATTTATCACTGAAGATTCTTATTCACTTATTTTAACTTTTAGGAAAGTAGGAAAGGATGAAGAAAGATCAGGAACAAGAGTTGATTTGAAAGGAAGGGTAAAACTTTATTATTATGATTTCACATATTTTATTTTTAGCACATCTTTTTTTTTGTTAATGATTTTTCTTTTGTCATCCATTTTTATGTTTTTTTTTTTTTTTTTTTTTGTTTCGGACCCAGTCACAAGTGGTTACTTCACCCGTGTTTCTAGGGATGAGAATTCATTCCTTCGAAACATCAGGTTGCGTAGTACTTCTTCAAATATCGTTCGTTGATTGGAAGCATTTGTCGTTCTCCTTGGCAATTCACAAGTTGGTAGGAGCCTCCTGAGTAGACTGTCTCGACCACAAACGGCCCTTCCCAAGTCGGTTCAAATTTACCACCTATCTTGCGATGTGCAAGAATAGGTCTTCTGAGAACCAAAACCGGGTCATCGACTTTGAATGTCCCAGGGCGGACTAATTTATCATGAGCCTGGATCATTTTGGCTTGATACAGTTCCAGATTCTGTTGCACGGAAAGTCTTTTCCCTTCCAAGCTTTCCAGTTCTTCCAGTCGTAATCTGGCATTTTCTTCCGCCGTGATTTTGTTCGCAACTGCAATTCTGAGTGATGGGAGCTGAACTTCCAAGGGTAGAACTGCCTCAGACCCGTACACTAAAGCGTAGGGCGTGGGCGAGTAGGAGTCCTAAAAGTCGTCCTGTAGGCCCATAAGGCTTCTAACAACTTCTCGTGCCAATTTCTCTTGTTGTCGTCCAAAGTTTCCTTTAGCATTTGAACGAGAGTTTTATTAAAAGCCTTGGCCAAGCCGTTTGCTTTTGGGTAGTAGATCATTGAGTATCGCCAATCGATCCCGTGTCTTCTGACAAAATTGTTGATCTTTGTACTTCTGAATGCGGACCCATTATCTGAAATGATTCTGCACGGTACTCCGAAACAGTAGACAACTTGATTTTTAAAAAGTCGTAGCACGTGGTGTGCCTTTACTTCTCCGAGTGGAGCCTGCTTCGCCCATTTAGAAAAGTAGTATGTAGGCTGTAAGAATGAAACGATGTCCTCTTGAAGAAGGTGGTTCTATCGGACCCACTATATCTGTGCCCCAACACTCAAATGGCCACGACGCGATTGTCGGATGTAGCACATTTGGAGGTTGGTGTAGAACCACTTCGTGTACTTGGCACTGGTGACAAATTTTGACAACTTTCATACAGTCGGTCATCATTGAGGGCCAGTAGTACCCTAGTCTTTTAATCTTCATTTTCATTTTCGGACCCGATTGATGAGTGCCACAAAGTCCTGAATGTACTTCTTTAACGATTTCACGAGCCTCAGACCCGCTCAGACATCTTAGCCACATCTGATCAAAAGACCTTTTGTATAATGTATTGTTTATTAATGCGTAAGATAGAGTTCTTTTCTTGATTTGATGAGCTAATGACGTATCGTCTGATAGGCTTCCTGTTCGCAGAGAGCGTTTTCTTTTCGCCTATCACCAATCTTCTGTATTTTCTGTCACTGCTGCAATTGTTTCTTCTACTTTTTCTGTTGATTTGTGTATCGTATTCATGTCGAGCTGTGATATGACCTGTCGTCCTTGAACTGACACTTCAACTGACTCATCTTGTAAGCAGGCAAATTCTTTTGCAAGGCGAGCTAGTGCATCCGCGAGAGCGTTTTCTTTTCTGGGGATCTTGTAGATCGTTACATTTGGAAATTGCTCCAACCATTTCATGGCATACTTAAAGTACTGCTCGAGTCTTGGCTTTAAAATTATGTACTGTCCGGCGACCTGTTGAATGATCAACTGAGAGTCTCCGTTGATATTGATGTTCGTTATTCCCATTTGAATGGTTAGTTGTAGTCCTGTTATGAGGGCTTTGTATTCTACCTCGTTGTTTGTGCATGGTTCTGTTAAGTGGTAGGAGTATCTTAACATCCCCCGCTCCGGTGTTATAAAGATTAGTCTGATTCCGCCTTACACGGCACTATCGTTTGCAATTCTTTATTCTTCCGTGCTGAGGACGCACCGTCGAAGTATAGTTCCTAACGTCGATCATCAGGGTCTTCTAGGCTCATTATCTGCTCGTCAGGCAAATCGTCGTCGAGAGGCGAATCTGTCGGTAAAGGGTGTGCTGCAAGGATGTCAGCTAGGACTTGTCCCTTTACTGCGCGAAGAAGAACAAAAGTTATGTCAAATTGCAATAGTATCATCGACCACCTGGAAAGTCTGCCAGAAAGCGTCGGTCGGGTCATCAAGTATTGCAACGGATTAACTCTCGAAATAAGGTTGACCTTATGAGAAAGCATGTAATGTCTGAGCTTCTGTGCGGCGAAGATCGGGGCTAAACAATGCTTCTCAATCGGAGGATACTTTACTTTCGTCGGAATTAGACGACGGCTTAAGTAGTAGAGAACATTTTCTTTTCCCTCGTCATTGACCTGAGCTAGCAGGGCTCCAAGGGAGTCGTCTAAAGCCGCGGTATAAAGTATCAATGGTCTACTCGAGATCTGAGTCGCTAAGACGGGAGGTGTCATTAAGTATTGTTTGATGTCATCGAAGGCATGTTGACATTTGGAGTCCCAAGTAAACTTTGCATCCTTCTTAATCAAAGCGAGAAAAGGCAGACACCTTCTTGACAAATTCGATATAAAGCGTCGAAGATATGCCAACTTTCCTTGAAAGGATCGTAGCTGTTTCAAGGTTTTAGGAGGTGGCATTTCTAAGATAGCTTTAATCTTTTCCGGATCAATTTCAATTCCGCAATGTCGGATAACAAATCCTAAGAATTTCCCGGAGGTGACGCCGAAAGCTCATTTTAAGGGATTCATCTTAAGGTTGTATTGTCTTAGTCGCTCGAAAACAATTCTCAAATCATACAGGTGATCTTCTTTCAGTTTGCTTTAGATGACCACATCATCCACGTAGCACTCAACTTGGTTGTGAATGAGATCATCAAAAATTCTTGTCATTGATCTTTGGTATGTTGCTCCTGCGTCCTTTAGTCTGAATGACATTACTGTGTAGCAGTATATTCCGATTGGCGTTCTGAAGGCTGTGAGCTTTTCATCTTCCGATGCCATTTTTATCTGGTTGTATCCTGATGATCCATCCATGAATGAAAATATTTCATGTGTTGAAGCAATGTCGATCATCAGTTCTGGGATTGGTAGTGGAAATTCGTCCTTTGGACATGCTTTGTTTAAATCTCTGAAGTCTACGTAGATTCTGATCTGACCATTCTTCTTTCTGACTGGTACCACATTGGCTAACCAACTAGGGTATTGTTCTTCACGGACAAATTTAGCGTCTATTAGCTTCTTAACTTCGGCTATTACTTGTTGTTCAATTTCTAGACGCATTCTTCTGGGAGCTTGTCTGACTAGAACGGAAGTAGGATCTACTCCTAACTTGTGAACTGCGACTTCTGGAGCTAATCCTGGCATTTCGTCGTAACTCCAAGCAAAACAGTCCTTGAATTCCATTAGTAGCATGATTATTTCTTCGGAGTCTTCTTTATTGAGTAAGGAGCTAACAAAGGTTGGCCTTGGCTCTTCGCTAGTACCTAAGTTAACTTCCATTAACTCATCTATTGTAGATTTGATTTCTTCTTTGAATTCTGGTGGAGCGTCTCTGATTTGTAGATCTTCGAGATCTTCTGAGGTTTCCAAGCAGTCTTCATTAGGTTCGCAAGTGAAAACCAAGCAAAATCCCGTATCGTCAACTGATCCTACTGTGCCGAATCCGAGACCACATTTTGAATTGGGAGGCCGACCGACATTATCCCATAATTTTTCAAAGTGTTGTGATCGGCCTTTTGTCCATTGTCTAGGTAAGACACCACGTCGAATTAAATTTTGAACACAGGGAGAGTACAACTCAAAAGGTAATTCCATTAATTCAGATGAAGTATCATCTTCAAATTGTACATCTTTTACATTTTTGGAAGAAGAAGCACCACTGTAAAACTTGATTGGTTTAGCACCGCCACCATGTACTTCCTTGACCACCATACCCTCGATCTTATTAGAATGGATCGGGGTCAAGGTCATAGTATGCACATGATGGTTAATATTCTCGTACATTAATTTATATTCTTCATTCTTTTCATCTTCGAGAGAGATCTTGAACTGGGGTTTCTTTTGACTTATTGTCACTGCTTCTTTTTTGATTTCTTCTTCTTCTTTGGAAGTGTTCTCCCAATCAACATCGATGACCGGTTTCTTCTGTCCAACCGTTCTAACATTTCTTCCATGTCCTCGTCCCCGGCCTCGACCTCGGGTGCGAGTTCTGGAGAAATCTTCACCATCTCGCCGTAAGGGAGTGGTGAGTAACTGTTGGACTAGAACTTCAGGTTCTTCATCGTCTCGAATTTCTTTTGCTTCATTTGGTATGGTATTTCTGGAAAAGATTGTTTTCTTCGGGGGCGCGTAGTAGGCCGCATCTTCATGAATTCCAATTTCGTGCACGGAGAATGGTTGTAAGTCACCTTTGATGCACTGTTCTCCTTCATCGTAATACTTTATGCACTCGTACAGAGACGACGGTACCATCCGATTTTCATGGATCCATGGCCGACCCAGTAGAGCGTTGAACGATGTCTCATAATCAATTATGTGGAACTTTGCGGTTGTCTTTGCTAAATCACCGGTCTTCATTAGTAGTGTTATCGATCCAAGAGCTCTTTCTCCTTTTTGATTGAAGCTTCTTAATAGCATCTTGTCTGCCTCAAGCTCGCGAGCATTAATTTACAAATATGCTAGCGTCCGCAGATTCATTATGTTGATTGATGCTCCTGGATCAACCAACACTCTGGAGAGTGTAAACTTTCCAATAGTGACTGAAATGTACAACGGTCGGTTGTGATCAGCTGTTCCAAGTAATAGATCATTGTCCGTAAAGGTAACACCTCGTTGTTCTCTTAACGAGCAAACCTCGTCGAAGAAATTACTGGCCATTTGGGCTAAACAAATCTCTGGATCAAGTAGAGTCTTGATCAGAGCCTCTCTTATCTCTTTTGACAGGATCAGAGCATCGTATATGCTTAGTTTGGCTGGTAGCTTCCTAAGATGGGCTAGCACATTGTAGTCCACTTTATTACCATGTTCCTCGGTTTCTTCCTGAATGGGCATTTCCTCTGCTGGGGTTGGCTCTTCCTGAGCAACCACCTGCTTTCCTTTATCCTTTGGACCCATTCTCGGGGGTAGAACTTTCCACTTCTTAAATTTACTTCAGTTATTTTTTTCTGAATTTAGTGTCGAATCCGCCGGTGTATCCTCTTGAATTGGAACAACTGGCTCTTCTGAAGTTGTTTCGGTGTCTGATGGTTCTAATTCTATTGTGATCGGAGCCCCTCGGAATTCATAAATGGACTCGTTGCTTGTCGAGCTTTCGTAGCCTCCTTTGTGAACATCTTCTTCATCGTGGTCATCGAGGTTGTGTATGATTTGAGAAACGTTATTTGTATTGGAATCGAGATCCGGATTTAGTCGGTCGTCGCTAGTTACGTAATCGTTAGAAACAGTCAAAACGTAGCCAACTCCATAACCCTTATCATTATAAGATCCCGCCGGGTCGAGCAAATAATCATACAGAGTCAGGAGTTTGAGGGATTTCTCCCCCGAATAGGAAACAACCATCCTAGGATAAGCAGCCCCTAGTCTACCCTTCGGAGCCTCGGTCTTCTTTTCTTCCACGATCTTCTCCTCCTTCTGGGGCGGTTCTTCAAACGCAAGTGATAGTGCCGGCTCGACAGGTTTCAAACTCTGAGTTGAAGCGCGTACCGAAGCGGCCTGGATGTGATCCAAAATTTTCTTTGATGACTTCGTCCAGACAGTACTCCATCCATCATCAGTCGTGTACGGGTTTATCGGAACAATGGGATCCGTTGAAATAACATTGACGGAACCTCCCTTCTGGGGTTCCTTCATGTATTCCTTTGGGATCGTTATGTTCCCTTTTCGGAGATTGTCATCAAGCCAACTCTTAAAAGTGATGCAATCTTCTATCTTATGTCCAAGCATCTGGTGGTAAGGGCAATAGTTCGGATGATCTTTCTTATTGACTTCTTCCGGCTTCTTGGGCTCTGGCAGCTGAAAATCCGGTGTCTTCTTTAAGCTACGGAACATCTTCGCTACTGCTTCCGTTTTGAATGGATATTCTTTATTTAGAAGTTCCCTTAAGGTACGCGATGAACGAGGCGGTTGTTCATAATGCTTGAGGCGATCGATAGCTCGGATGAGGTTGCCGATAGCCTTCGTCGAGGTTCGTCGATAAGTCCGTTGTGGTGGTTGATAACTAGATCGTGGCCGCTCTAATCGTATCTGCATTGGCTGTTTGCCCTTATCTACTGCCGTGACGATTCCAGATTTCTTTTTAAATGTTTTCACGGGCTTCTGCTTATCATTCTTGTCTGCGAAACTTAACTGTTTTGCCTCTTCTTGCAAGCTCCCGGCCTTGCTAAGCAACTTCTCGAAAGTCTTGATTGTAAATCCTTTAAGGAGGAGTGCTATCGGGCCATGGATACTCTTAAGTAGGATACCGACTGCATGTTGTTCTTGAAGCTGTGGTTCACACTTCATGCTTAAGTTTCTCCATTGAAGTATGCAATCCACTAAAGTCTCGTTTGGCTTTTGTTGCTCCACCACTAGCGGCAAATCGTTTAACGAAGAGATTCTCCAGCTCTGAAAAGGTCTTTACCGAATCGTTTCGACACTCCGCGTACCCGCCGAAGGCAATCCCGAAAAGCTGCTCGACGAACGGCGGAAGAGTAAAGCGTCGCTCCCACTGGCATTGCAGCAACTAGCACAAAAATGTACGACATGCTGCCGAGGGTTTCCTGTTCCATCAAAAGTCTTAAACAGAGGTGGTACGAAGCCTTTCTGGTATTAGACTGCATCGAACTCTTAGGGGTAAGGTATACCCGTCTGAATAGATGCTCCACTCTTGGATTGTGCTAAAGCTTCTCGCACCTGCTATTCTACCATGTTTTTAATATCCTTTTCTGGAATCATACTTTGTGTAGAATCCTTCTTTAGTTGTTCGTCTCCGTTGACGGATGTGATCTCTTTTCCTCCATCTGCAATATGGATAATTTCTGGGGGTGTCTCTTTTTGAGGCTGGGCCTGACTCTGGAGAGTGGCTAAGGCAGCAGCCATCTCTTCCATCCTCTTTGCCATCTGCAAAATTGTATCATCTCTTTCCCGAAGCTGTGCTCTCAACACTTCCGATTCATCTCTTTCCGCGTACTGCCGGAGCACCTTGCGAAGCTGACGATGCTCGTGTCTCAAACATGTTGATCTCGGCATACTCCTCATCCATGAACTCTGATGAGTCAACTTCATCTCCTAGTTCTTCTTCTCTTTCTTTTGCTAACCGTCGGATGTCGGTCATCAACTTGTCCATGGCATCCTCTAGTGGCCCTTTTCGCACGGTCTCGCAGTTGTCTCGTGACGGTTGTTGAACTTCCTTCCCGGGAGTCCCCTTTATTGCAGTAGCACTTTCTTCTGATTCGAGTCTCCTGACGAGACTTTTCTTCTCAAGGCATTGCTTTGGTCTTAGCTAGCCAGTAGTAGGTCGCCATACCATCCTTCTTGCAGCCGGAAGCCTAGGACCTGATGGTCTGTCGGCTATATGCTGGAAGGTGGTATCCTCCCTAATCTGTAGACCCGATACAACAACGGGCAAACTGGCTTTTATCTTCTTCTTTGGTTTCTCTGTGGCAGCAACAGGTTCTATTCACGGTCCGAGGCGGGATTTAGCTGGCGCCCGTCCTATCCTTCTTAAGATTTCTGATACAGGGCATCTTTCTTTCTTTGCCAATCTCTCTATAACAGCTTGCAGCCGAGCCAATGGCGTAGTCTTATCCCTTTTCCTCTTGTAATTGTTGTAGTATGCAGGTTGGGGTAATACGGTGGCGATCCTATGAACATCCTCTTCATCTGATGCGGCAGAGAGGGGGTGAAACCTGCTCCCTTCTAACAGAGGTATATACTCAGGCGGTTCTTCTCTTTCTTCAGGAATTTCTTCTAGAAAAGCAACTTCAGCAGCTCTAGCTTTCTTGGCGATCTTTCTGCTTCTATTTCTCCTTTGAGTCCGAGTTAGGGGGCAACTCTCGAACTGGACCCAATCTCAAAAACAGATGGTATTGTAGCGAAATCTGTACCCTCCACGGTGACAGGCTCATCACAGACTTGGATTTCCTTCCCCTTCAGTTTGGCAGAAGTCGGGGTAGGTGCTGAGATGACTAGACCGGTGGGGGTAGAGACAACAGTCCTCCTACGAACAGTGGTATTCTTATCAGCTGAAACCCTTTGCAGGGGGAATTCTTGAGTCGACTTCAGGTTGAACTCAATCACGGGCTCTTCAGTTTCTGACACTTTGTCTATTAGTGTGAAGAGAGTGATGTCAACGAACTTAACATCTGTGTTGCCAAATCCTTGTCCGAAATGGATGATCCCATTGTAGGGCAGTTCATCCTTGTATACAGCGAAGTCCATTCCATTGGTGAAGGAGAAGATTAGCTTTGGGGCGGTCATTTTCTGCAGGGTAGATTCCGAATGTCAGTCCCGAATCATGCATCTTTTCGTTGTAAATTTTAGGAAGAAAAAGAAAGAGTCCGAACACATTTTCGTTTATCTTAGTGTATTTGTGATTTTAAAAGGATTTATTCATCGAAAGAGTCATTTATTAGAGGATTTGTTTATTAGGAATGGAATGTTTAAAGGTATAGAAAAGGTAAGGGATTCGATTCAGAATCAGAAAGGAAGAGGAAGTCTTACGCAAGACTTCTCAACTCGAATGACCGCTCCTAAACTAACACCTATTGGGGGTCCACCCCACCTCAGAAAAGAGGTAAAAGGATCTCGGTACCTCTCTGTTTAAGGGTGTCTAAACAGTGGCTCCTAAATCCGAGAGGAGTTGGCTATACTCGTTCAAGACAGAAATGAATGGGGTATTCCAACGGAAGAATGGTAGTTTTGGTCCATTAAGGGCATGGACTCACTACCGATTTATGAAAGCAAAACCATCTGATCAAAATGGAGAGAGGAACTAATCCCCAGCGGAGTCGCCAGAAGTTGTCGGCATATATTTTTAGGTTGTGTGTTGTATTTTGAAAAGGGGTCGCCAAACAGAAATTGTTGGCGAATTTTAGATTTTAAATTTAATTTAAATATATATGTAATTTTATAAAGAAGCATTTGATTTTGAAAATAATTTTAAGTTTAGAAATTTTAAGATATGAAATCAAACCGATCTCACATCCCGAATAGTTTATATAAACGAGCACCGCACCATAAACCGTGTATTTATTCCGAAGAATAAACACACTGCTTGATGATGGGGCTCGATTAAATAAAATAGAAGATTTGTGACATCCGTTTTGTCTGCTAACCAATTTTATAAGCCGACAAATTCCCCTGCTTAATATAAAGAAATTAAACAGGGTTTATATTACCTGGGTTCTTAAAGTTCCCTATAAAGGCAAGCCCCTATAGTTAATTACATCTTAAACTACGGGAATCATTTAAGAAAACTCTCGATAATGATCAGTGGTTTTGCTCTCAAGAATTTCAAAGTTTAAGGTTTTCAAAGGATTTGAGTTTTGGAAATTTCAATAGGGAATGGATCAAATTTGGAACAGTTTATTTTAAGAGTCCAAAGAAAGAGAAGAAGGAGAAGCTGAGGATCCAAGAAGAATCTTGACAACTTCTCAAACTATCATATTGTTTGGCTTCAATTTGGGATTTTATTTATGTTGCAATCCTGCCAATTTTATTTAATTTGGACTTATATTTGTATGACATGATCATACAAATAGCCTCGAAGATGTGAGGGTTTATGTCGTACCGAATGACTACCTCGGAGTCCTAAGGCCGGTTAGGGCTTAATTTACATGACATGATCATGCAAATGCCTAACGAAGAGTTGAGGATTTATGTTGCACTAGGCAAACTACCTCAAAGTCCTATGGCTTGGTTGTTTAATTCTAGGAATGTTTAGCTGATGTAGAGTTGTTTTGCTGATGACGATGGCCGTGCTGCCCACTATGCTCCGAGCTCCTTGTTGTTGCAGAGGTTCAGTTTTAGAAAGTGACAATCAAGAGATGAGAAAAGTGTTTTGGTTTAGAAATCTTAAAATCCAAGTGTTTTTTTTAATATTTTAATTAAACAAATCTTAAAGTTTATTAAATAGAACGGATTAAGATCCCACGGTTCTGTCATCCCGGCACCGTTATTTTCATCGAATTCACTTAGTCCAGATGAATTTACTAAACTCAACTGAATGAGTTCCACACTTTCATTTAGACCGTGGGAAATCCCGTTAGCAATGCGTGGGTTATATCATCTGAGGTATTCTCGATCATTCAATGAGACGTTTTAATTTAGTTGCAATTGTAGTTTTGTTGTTCTGTTTGTGATTAAATTTTGAGTTGTTTTATATTTTGGAATGTTGTGGCGGTGAATTTTATCTTGTGGTGAATTTTAATTTAGTTTTGGTTTCAGTTCAGGGACTATCCTAAATGTTTTGGTTTTCATGCAACATTCTTATTTAACATGCAAGAAAAGTAAAGTACAGTGCATGTAAGTAAATTGCAATAAAGTAAATTGCAATAAAATAAAAGCGTACCTGGAGGGTCTTCCCGTCATTCCAAGCTGCACTTAAAACACATGTTAAGGCATTTAAATATTTCAACAGATACCTAGGTAAAGCTAAGGGAAGGGTTTTGGTTGTCTACCAAATTCCTAATCCTATAACTAGTCATCTCCTATGACGTCTAGGTTCTTGGTTTGGTTTAAGGATGATTTTCTTCATCAAAGAACAATTAAATTCAATTGTTCTTCTAAAACATCCTGTCATGTTGAGGAAGTGCTTAGGACGAGTCCTAAACATCTTTTCAATATTCCGGGGATTGTTTTGAGTCCAAGTGAATTTTTATTGTACGGATGAATTGATCATCCAAGGATTTAAGTTTTGTTCCTCGCTCAAGTGAACTAGGACATTTGAATATCCTATAAGTGAAGTAACACTTCACTTGATACTTCATTTAAGAGTTATAATAATAATAAGAGCTTTAAAAGGGCAAATTAGGTATTTTGATGATTTAAACTTAATGATTTAATTTCAATTTTGACTTAATTATAGAAATTAGCTCAAGTTTGGAATAGTGTTCAAGTTATTCTTAATGATTTCATTTAGGTTTGTTATTAAATGATTTTGATTTAATTTAATTCAACTTAATTTTAATTTAATTTATCTTTATTTTAACTTAATTTGATTTGATTTTGATTTTAATTTAATTTGGTTCAATTTAATTTAATTTAAATTTAAATTTAATTTAATTTAATTTAATTTAATTTTAATTTTAATTTAATTTAATTTAATTTAATCTTAATTTAAATTTAGTTTAATTTTAACTTTAATTTAATTTTTAATTTAATTTATTTATTTTAATTTAATTTAGTTTATTAGAAATGGTTAGGGATTTTTAAATTAAAGATTAAATATCTTCTTAGTAATATCCCTATTTTAATAATTCCAAATTTTTTATTATTCTTCCAAAATTTCAATTAATTAATTAATTAAAGTTTTATTTTAATTATATTAGAAATGGTTAGTAGGTTTCTACCCTCAATCATTTAAGTTTCAATCATCCAAAATCATTTTAAAATCAAATATTTTACCCTCCCCTTTTTGATTAATCCTAAAATTTTAATTAAGGGTTGAATTTTTTTTAATTACCCTTTTGCCCTTCAAGCTTAATAATTCTATAACTCATTAAACTAAGCTCAAATGAACTTGAAATTTTTAGGTAACCTCACTCACATGTCAATTAAGACATTAGAGGAGAAAATGTGATTTTTCTGTATTTAATTTATCTATGTAATTATTTTTAATGGAAAATAGGGGTTTTCAAGGAAAATTCAATAACATGACCAAGGAAATGTTTCTGTCCTTAAGAAAATTATGGTATGTTCCTAATGAATAGAGGACCATTTGGACCAAATTTGGTGATTTTTTGTATTATAGTTTATTTATTAGAATTATTTTGAATTTTGGAGTATTAATTAATTTAAAAATAAAATTAAAGTTGAAAAATATGTTTTATACTTTTAAAAAATCTTTCTAATATCAGGGAAGTCAAAGAACAAAATTTTATATTTTTTTAATTTTTCTTTGATTTATTGGAATTATTTTAGTGGAGATGTTAAAGAAAATCATTTTTTAATTCAAAAATTGTTTTAAGTCTTTAAAATTCAATATCTTACCCTATAGACATAGGAAAAATATTTGATTTGTTCCTAGGTGATTAGAATTGAAAATTTGACATTTTTGTGATTTTTAATATTTTTATGATTTTTATTATTTTTTTATTATTAAAATATTAAAATAATGATAAAAATCAGCTTTTTTAGAAAATTACAATTTTAATTTTCCTAAGTTCCTCTAATATCAGAGAAGCTCCAAAACCATTTTTGTGAATTTTTGAAAAGTATTTTGTGAGTTATGAATTTTTAAAGTTTAACTTTGGTTATGTGGCTTAATTAAATCATTTGATGAGGCTAATCAAACCCAATTGACTTCAAATTTTTATGTGATGTTCCTCTCATCCTAAAGATCAGTGGAGAATTGTTTTCAAGTTAATTTGATGTTTAGTTAACCCTAATTAATTAAAGTTCAATTTTGGGTGTTTAGGCCAATTAGGATTGTTTCATGTGAATTAACTCAAAACCTATTTTTCTTAGGTTTCTCTAGTCATAAGAAACATCACCAAATTTTCCTAGAATTTATTTCTCAACATGCTAATTATTGGAATTAAAATACTCAAAACAGTAACATGCAATTGAAAAATCAATAACTTCTCATAGGGATGACCTCTGACCTTGGAAAATTCAGAGGATGTTCCCAAGTTCAGAGGCTTCAAAAGACCTATGGTCTCATGCCATGGTGAATTGTCTATGCAAATGGAGAATTAAAACAATGCAGAGAGTAAATAAATCATTAAAAATAAAATACTCAATGAAATTACTTGATTTCCTTTCCACATTATTCTTCTCTGTTCACTTAGCAAGAGGGTATTTTTGTTTTATTTTTATGATTTTTCTACACAAAGTTATGGATTTTTGAAGTTCTGATAATTAAATAAATAGAAAAATATCCTATTTTCCTACTTATCCACGCGGCGCCATGCAATCCTCGATAGCTCCAAAAGGCCACGTGGCGCGTTTTGATTCGGCGCCTCCATCTGAGTCAACTGCTACGGGGCCCGCGGTTCACGTACCATCTCCTGGTCCGACGCCATCTGAGCCGTCCGTTCGATACAAGCGCGATTTAACGGCTCCTGGTCATCGTCTACGACTGGTGTGCACCCGTGACCGTCCACACTAAAACCCTAAGATCTCACTCGATTCTCAATGGATTTTTATGTTCTCATACTCTATGGATTCGTCTTGAAGAGACGAACATATCCATATGGTTTATGTGGCATGAAATTAACCCAATCAAAATAGAGAATGTTCAGAAGCTCGGGAAGAGAAGAGAGCTCATACCTTTGCTCAGAGAAGTGAAGCTTCGATCTGAGAGTTGTGTCACCTTTGATTGAGTCTAAGCAAGCTCCAGATGAAGTCTCTGGCCCTGAGGAATTGCCTAGACCTGATTTCCACCAGACCCGATTTCAACCTTTGGAGGCTAGAACAAATGGGTGGCCTGGAGAGGGGGCTTTCACTGGGGAACTCCTTCTCTTGGTCTTGTGCAGGTTGTGGGTGAGTTTAATTTGATTTTGGTGGACTATTTGGGAGTGTCCTGTTCTGGCCTGAGAATTGAGCTCCAAAATTGAGCTCAATCAGTGGGAGTTAGGGCAGGAGAACAGTGGGGACGGATTACTCTTGGCTAGGGAAGCTTTGTGAGGAGTTTGGAGGGATTCACGTAAAGGTCCGGTTCAGCCCAACCTTTTGGCCGAGAGGGGTTGGCTGGCTTAAATAGCCATGGCCATGGCCTCTCAGGGGGAGTTAGGGGTTGGGATCAGCTGCTTTGGTGAGGAGAAGAACAGCCACAATGGCCATTTGGAGTGGGGCAGCTCAGCCATGGGGAATTCCAAACTTTGGCTCCTCCTAAGGTCTCGACCATGGTGTTTTCCGGTGGCTGTGGTGGCTGGCCGGCCAGGGTCAGGTCACCATCTTGACCAGTGAGGGCAGGGCTTGGCAATGGTGAAGTCAATTGGAGTTGGCCATGTGTAAAGGAGTTGGATTGAAATGGAATGTGGAGGGGATGATTTTGGCTTGGTTTGGGTCAACCCATGGTTTTGGGCTAGGTTCACCTCCCCAAGGCTTGCTTGAGCTGAAGAGAAAGTTGTTGGTTCAACTTAATCGGTCGGGTCAAGTCACCATCCAAGTATAATTAGGCCTAAGCATGGTTTAGGGGAAACATGGGAGTGGTTAATCACTTTAAGCGAATATGGAAAGAACCTTCTCCTTTTGCCCAAGATGGCATGGTGACATGTAAAGGGGCTTCCATGGCTCCAATGTGGCTTGTGTATGGCTTCATGGCTTGCCTATGGCTTGCACATAGCTTGGCTTACTTGTATGAAAATGGATTTTGGCATTTTTGATAAATGTATGAGAGGTTAACATGAAGCTTGATTTAGAATAAATTGAAATTTGATTGGAACTTTAGGGATGGTTTTAATTGAAGTCATGATGAAGAAGAGTGTCATATGGGCTTTGGATGAATTTTTGGGCTTTTGAAATTGGTTAGGAATGGGCTTTTAAATGATTTAAATGGGTGGGATTTTAGGTTTTGAAAACAAATTTGTGGATGGGAGTTTTGTAAAAGATTGGGCCAAGCAATTGTTGGGTTTAGTTTAGGGATGTGTCATGAGTGATTTGAAATCAATTTAGAGTGATTTGGAATTGAATTGGATTGAATTTGGGTTTCTTTGGTAAAGGGGCCAAAGTGGGTCAATTTGGGCTAACTTGGGCTAAGGTTGGGCTAATGTTGGATTTGATGTAAAATTAATGTTGAGAAATGTTTATGGGAATATTACAAAGAGTTTTCAACTTTGGTTGGGCTTTGATTTTGGGATTTGGGCCCATTTGGGTTAGGTTTGGGTTTAGGTCAATTTAAGGGATTTTGTGTTTGGGTTGAATTTGGGTAAGGTTTGGGTCCAAATTTTGGGCAAACTATGTTAGTTTTTTGTTTATGGAGATGTTAGGGAAGGTTTAGAAATGGTTTGGGGTCAATTGGGGTTGAATTGGGTTGGTTTGGGCTAAGTTTGGGTTATGGGTCAAAATTGGGCTTTAAGCTTAAAAATGAAATTGGATTCAAATGTCAATCAAATTGGGCTTGGATTTGGTCTAGATTGATATTGAGGATATTGAATTGAAGTTTAGAATTGAATTGGACCAAAATTGAGGTCAATTGGGCTGATTTGGTTTGACATTGGGTTCATTTGCGTTTAAAATGGGCTAAATTGGGGGTTTTGGTAAAAGTGGGGTAAATTGGCAAAATTGGCCCATGGTGTAGTTGAACAAAATGAAATTGAGAATATTTGGGATTTTTTTGAAATTTTATGGGAATTTTCTGAATTTTTGGATTTTTGGGTAAAGAGGGGCATTTTGGTAATTTGGAGGGTATTGGGGGTATTTTTGGAAATTTTGGTATTTTTGGCTGTAAATGATCAATTTGATTGGTGGGGAAATGTTCAAGGTTAATTTTGGAAAAGTTTTGGGTGATTTGGAAATTTTGGTGGTTCTGGGTTATTTTAAGGGCTTTTGGTAGGCTAGGTGGGTTCGGGGCCCCGGGGATAAAAAATTGAAATTTTGGAAAAATGAAAATTGAGCAAGTGTGAGTGAAATGGAATCATTTTGGTTGAGCCATGAAGCCATATTAAGCCCATAGGAGCCATGAGAGGACTCATTTGAGGCATTCACTATGTTGTTCCTAACCCTCTTAGCTAAGGGCTTAGGGGTTAAGGTCCATCCATATGAATTATCTACATGAGTCAGGAAGTCAAGCTAGGCATGAATAGTTTTAGGATTTGGAATGTGTGTAAAAGTGTAATGTGTGCAGGTGAACCCTCACCAGACCAGGCCACCCAGGGTAGTCCTAAGGCCAAAGAGTCCTATAGGGAACTCATCCTTTAAACCTCCACATTTGATCTCAACCCTCTAGGTGATTAGGGGTTTACAATCAAGCTTATGGGGTTTGCAGGGAGTTAAGAAGTGGTTGAGTTTCTAAAGGGGTAGGTTCCATCTCTAGTTCTCTAAGATAGTCAAAGGAAAAGCCTAAGGCTAGATCCTAAGTACTAAAGAGGGAAGAGGAGACCTCATCAAAAATGAGGTCAACACCATTTTCTCAAAGACTAAAGCAACAAGACAGGAAAAAAAGATTTGTTAAATTCTTAGACAACTTAAAATTTTTTTTAATAAATATTCCTTTTGTTGAAGCTTTGGAAAAAATGCCTGATTATGTTAATTTTATGAAGGATATACTCAACGAAAATAGGAAGTTACTAGATCATGAGACTGTTGCACTCAGTGAAGAGTGTAGTGCTATAATTTAGAAAAAGCTTCCTGAACAACTTAAAGATCCTGGTAGTTTTACTATCTCGTGTGCTATTGGTGAAAAATTTTATGGTCGACCATTATGTGATTTGGGAGCTAGCATAAATTTAATGCCTCTATCAACTTTTAAAAGGTTAGAAATAGGAGAGATTACACCAACTTCTGTAACTCTACAGTTAGTTGATCGATCTATTACACATCCTAAAGGAGTTGTAGAAGATGTTTTGGTTAAGGTTGATAAATTTATTTTTCTATGAACTTTATCATTTTAGATATGAAAGAAGACAAAGAAATACCTATCATTTTAGGAAGACCATTCCAAGTTACAGGAAGAGCCATGATAGATGTTCAAAAAGGAGAATTGACTATGAGAGTAAATGATCAAGAAGAAACCTTTAACATCTCAAAGTCAATAAAATATCCTTCAATAAAAAAAAGATGATGAATGTTTTAGAATGGATACATGCGATTATTTAAGATAAGAATATTTCAAAGAAAAATTTAAAGAAAATGAAGATATGGAAAACAATAAATATGATGAAATTGATAGAGAACAAGATGATTATATTCAGGAACAATTTGAAACGCTCGATTCAACAACACCAGAAAATGAAATATTAATTCCATCTGTAGTAAAACCCCTAAACTTGAATTAAAAAATCTTCTAAATCATTTGAAGTATGTACTTTTAGGAGAATTTTCAATATTACTAGTAATTGTATCCTCAGACTTAAATGAAATTCAAGAACAAAAATTAATGGATACATTAAAAAGTACAAAAAAGCTTTTGGATGGACTCTGGCTGATATAAAGGGAATTAGTCCTTCGATTTGTATGCAAATAATTTTATTAAATGATGAACATAAACTAAGAATTGATCCACAAAGGAGACTGAACCCTATTATGAAAGAAGTAGTTAAAAAAGAGATTTTAAAATGGTTAGATGCTGGAATTATAGATTATATTTCGGACAGTACTTGGGTAAGTACAATTCATTGTGTTCCTAAGAAAGGAGGAGTAACTTTTGAAGCAAAAATAAAAATAATGAATTAATACCTATCAAACAAGTTACTGGATGACATATTTGTATTGATTATAGAAAATTAAATGCGCCACTAGAAAAGATCACTTTCCTCTTCCTTTTCTAGATCAAATTTTTGATAGACATTCTGTACATAAGTACTACTACTTTTTGGATGGATATACTAGTTACCATAAAATTCCTATTGCTCCTAAGGATCAAGAGAAAACAACATTTACTAGTCCTTATGGAACTTTTGCTTTTCGAAGAATGCCTTTCGTATTATGTAATGCACCTACGACATTCTAGAGATATATGTTGTCTATATTTTGTAAGTTGATTGATAATGGAATAGAAGTATTTATGGATGATTTCTCTGTATTTAGAACATCATTTGATGCATGCTTAAATCATCTTGAAAAATTTTTGGAGTTATGCAAAAGAACTAATTTAGTTCTAAATTGGGAGAAATGTCAATTTATGGTTGTAGGAGGAATTGTATTAGGGCTTAAAATTTCAAAAATGACATGGAAGTAGACCTTGCAAAAATTCAAGTTATAGCTAAATTACTACCTCCTACTACAGCGAGAGGGGTAAGAAGTTTTCTTGGACATGCTGGTTTTCACAAGCATTATATTAAAGATTTTTCAAAAATTACCAAACCTCTATGCCAACTTTTAGAAAGGGACAAGAAATTTGAATTTATTGAAGACTGCTTGGATGTCTTTGAGTTATTAAAGGAAAAACTAATCACAGCACCTGTAATAGTTTCACCTGACTGGGAGAAACCATTTGAATCAATGTACGATGCTAGTGATTATGTTATAAGAGCTGTTCTTGGACAAAGATATGATAAAATTTTTAAAGTTATATACTATGCTAGTAGAACTTTTAACGATGTTCAAATTAACTATACAGTTACTGAAAAAGAGTTACTGGTTATTGTGTAGGCTTTTCATAAATTTAGATCTTATTTAATTGGAACTAAATGTATTGTGCATACTGATTATTCTACTATTAAATATCTGATGCGAAAGAAGGATACTAAGCCAAGATTAATCAAAGGGGTACTTTTGATGCAAGTATTCGATTTTGTGGTAATTGATAGAAAGGAAACTGATAATCAAATTTCTGATCATTTGTCGAGATTAGAATATCATGAATTATCTGACACCGACAATAAAATAACAGACAGTTTTCCTGATGAACAACTTTATAATATTAATGAGTGGAAAATACCTTAGTATGCTGATATAATTAACTATATAGTAAGTGATATTTTGCCACATATGCTAACACTTCAGCAACAGAAAAAATTCATTCATGATGCAAAAGCATAATTTTGGGATGAACCATACTTATATAAGCAATGTAACGATCTTATTGTTAGGAGATGTGTGCCTTATGAAGAAACTGAACTGATTATTTAAAAATGTCATGATTCTGAATTTGGAGGACATTTTCGTGTTGACAAAACTGCGCACAAAATTTTGTAAGCTAGATTTTATTGGCCTACTCTCTTTAGAGATGTTTACAGATATATCAAAACTTGTGATATATGCCAACAAGTTGGTAATATATTTAGAAGAAATGAAATGCCTCTGAATTTCATGTTAGAAGTTGAGATTTTTTATGTTTGGGGATTAAATTTCATTGGACCATTTATTCCTTCATTTGGGAACTTATATATTTTGATTGCAGTTGATTATGTATCAAAGTGGATTGAAGCACAAGCTTTACCTCGTTGTGATGCTAAATGTGTTTCAAGATTCTTAATGAAAAATATTTTCACAAGATACGGAATGCCGAGAGTGATTATCACCGACGGAGTTATCACTGATGGTAGATCTCATTTTAGGAATAAATATATTCAGAGATTGGCAAAAAAGTTTAATATTATTCATAGATTCTCTACTGCTTATCATCCTCAAACCAGTAGATTAGTTGAAGTTTCTAATCGTGAGATTAAACAAATTATAGAAAAGACTGTAAACCCTAGTAGATTAGATTGGTCTGTGACCCAATTTTTGTATTTCCAAATACAAGAATTTGTTACCACTACTTGAAAATTTAATTTCTGGCAAAGGCGCGAAACACTTGACCCGTAATAACTTGCTATATAGATGTATACCAAATTTTAATTTATGGCAATAGCATTAAATAAAATTTGATTGCTACTGAATGCTAGGCCGTTAGTGATTTATACTTTTTAAATATATGTTTATATAACAAAATATAATTTTAAAGGAAAATATTTTATATACTTTTTGGGTACTACGCAAGTATACGTATCGTTTCAAGTAATAAAGGGCTTTGAAACAAAGACCCCAGTATCGATCTCACGGGAAAAAATGGTAATAAATTTTTAAATATTGTATTTCAAAATCTTTTTGTATTTTAATCTAACTATAAATTACTTTTATTTTACTAGATGCATCTAAAGAAAACAATAATAAGAAAATGATTTTTTGAAAACAATATAAAATAAACAACTTTCTTCCTTTCAATTAATCCAAGATTTTTAAGATAATTTAATATTCATTGGAGAATCTATATTATGGTATTATGCCAAATAGAAGCATTCCTATTCTTTACCCTTTGATACAGGCGCAAAAAACATTGGCTAATCTACAGATCAGGTCCGGATGTATTGTTAGTAGAATGGGTTAATCTAGGCTCACACTACTAGATGTCCAAGGGTGGCTATGGTCGGCCCTACTAGTGACCCTTTCCTTATCTATAAATCAAATTATAAGAATTTTGTCTGTTACTCTAAAAACTTATCAATTCTACGCCCTTTAAATCTTATCTTCCTATTTATTTCGCACTTCACCTCGAATAGCCCACGCATGGCCTTCGACTACCCAAGGATTCATGTGACATCTACAAGTTAAGAGTTCTTCTCCTTCTAGGTCTCAAAACTCTTCAACGAGTTTTAACAATTTAAATGTCCAATTTAAAAAGTAAAGTAAGATCGTGTATTAATATCATCACAATGTTTTAAAAATATTTTGATTTTCAATTCTCCATCGAATTTTATATTATCTTATTTATCTTTTTATAATTGAAGGAAGAAAGTAAACTAACTACTCAGAACACATTGAATAAAAATAGCAAAACATAATAAATAAATTTTGAATCAAAAATAAATTACTTATCTCAAATATTCCTTCTACAGATCTTCTGATTCCTATAGACTCCACAGTGTAATGAACTCCAGATGCAACAACTTGAAAATAAACTCACTAAACTAAATAAAAGTGGCCCTAAATTTCTCTCTCTAAGGATGAGAGATCCTAAAGTGGCTAAGAGATAGGGGTTACAATGGGGGGCACGTTTTTCTGAAGGAGTGGACTCCTATTTATAGGCTTCAAGGGTTGCCTTGAGGCACCTCTTCAAAACATATCCAAATTCAATGAATCTTTTAGAAGGTCTGTTTGGCACCTAGGCGCCGGAATCTAGCGCCTAGGCACCGGACACCACGTCCAGTTCTTCGCACCTCTTCACTTTGGCTCGCACCTCTTCGTGATTAAAACCGTTTTGGAGCGTCCAAATGCAATGTATCACATGTCTAATTATCAAGGAACAACTGCCAGTCTTCTAGAATGTCCAATAACCGCTTACTCCATCAAAATAACTGTCCAAAAGTCGTCAAAAACTTGACAGTTTCTGTATCGAGTCTGGCGCGTAGGTGCCAACTTCTGGCGCCTAGGCACCAGGCCATAATTTTTTATAATTCTTGTATTTTGCTCCATCTTTGCTCCTTTTTGCTCCTTTTTCACCCTTTTTCCTTTTTTGAACCTTTTTACATCACCTACATCCAAAAACACAAAAATACCTTTCATTAAAGCATAATATCCTTAGAAATTGATAAAAATCAAGGCATAAAAATACGTATTTTTATTATGGATCAAAATCCCCCAAACTTAAATGTTACTTGTCCTCAAGTAACCCTTTTTACTATCTAAAATGTATAACCTTTGGAATAAAAGATAAATATTTAAGATTCTTTATAATTTTTGATTTTATAAAGTCTTTAGTAAATTATTAACCCAATTTCACTAACTAGGTTTAATTTTAAGAATTTAAAGAATATTCAACTACCAAATCATAAGATTTCAAAATTTTCATCCATTTTGAAAATAATAGAAGTTTATTATATTAAGATCTCATAGATTATTTACAAGAAAAAGATCTTCTTGAAAAAAACCTTTCCTAAATAAAGATTCTTGCATAAAAATTAAGTAAAATATGTAACTAGTTTTCCTTCTATAAAATAATTCAAGTGAAGCCAATTTTTGATTAGGCATTTCCTCAAGCTTCTCCTCTCTTCTTTATATATATATATATATATATATATATATATATATATATATATATATATATATATATATATATATATATATATATATATTTTCAGCAAAATATAATATGCATTAATGAAGCAAAAGTTTAGTTACATCGATAAAAGGAAGTGAAAGCAAATCACCAAAAAGTAACTCGTTTTAGATACCCGTAAGAGAATTTAAAGCATTTGAAAGTTGCAATTTTTGAAGCCGTTTTAGCTAGCCAATTAGTCTGGCCGATTTCCCTCCCTATGCGGATGACTCCGCAGATCGTTACTTCCTTTGTTAAGTCCTTCGTGGTTCCGTGAAGGTATATAAGCATCCATGGAACATCGGTAGTGCCATTCATTATATTGACTAGTTGAAGGAATCGGATTCCATCCGGATAAGAGAGTGCCCAAGCGACTTTAGCAGACTTTAGAGCCCAAATGGCAGCGAGTCATTTCGGATTGAAGAGGGGAATCGGAGACGATAGAAGTTTGAAATCCCCACGGTAATCTACCTTGATGGTTTCTACATACACCACCACATCCGGAAGAAAGAGGGGAATAACTCCCATCAATGTTAACTTTGACCCAAGAAGTGGAGGGAGGGATCCGATGAAATAACTTAATTTGGATCCCGGTTTTGTTCTTCAATTCATGTGTATTATTAGCCCCGTGTATGAAGGAGCAAGCAATTAGCAAAGATTTGGTTTATAGAACTTAAAGAGTTCTCATACTTATTTTTATTCCTTGCCATCCGGACAAACCACCAAATGATCGGTGGATACATCGAAAGCTTCGGTTCTAGCCAATCACCTCAACAGTCCTCCACGGATATCCGATCCCCGAAGTGATGTGTAAGTTGAAAATGTTCCAGGACTCTATTCCATACCTCCCTAACCACAGGACATTGAAAAAGTAGGTGGTCATATGATTCCTCCTGAGCACAACAAAGATGGCATCTGGAAACCAGTCTAAGGCCCTTCAATTTCAGTATATCATCTGTAGGCAAAAATCTATGAAACAATCTCCACTCGAAAAATGACATAGAAGGGGTCAAATATTTTTTCCATAGGTGACAACCCCAATTGTTCCGAGGCCGGTGATGTAAGGATCGGTAGATGTAGGAGTTAATAGATTGAGAGGAAGGTTTCTTGAGAATTAGCTGATCGAATTCTCCCGTACTCTATTGATGGGGATCTCCTCGATATTCGAATGGATGAAAAATCCACAACCTCCTTCAATTTGTCTTCATCCCATTGATGATTTGTCCGTAAATCAGCAACTCTAGAGTTATAATTCAAAGAAATGTTAGGGATGGGATACGGTCGATCTTCCAAAAGCCAATTGTCAAGCCAAAATTAACGTGATCCATCTCTAATCTCCCAACGAAAAAGATTATTAGCTTCGATCCCGACCTTCGATAAACTTTTCCATTGTTGAGAATCTCCAATTTTCACCTTTACAACATCGAGGTGGCCGGTTCTACAATATTTAGTCGATAAGAATTGAGCCCAAAGGGTATCTAGTTTCCCGAATTTCATCCACTCGTTTACAAAGGAAGATTTTTCTAATGTGTTGAAAACTCTTGAACCCCGGAGCCTCCGCAGTTAATGGGTTTACAAAGCTTATTCCATGTGGCCCAATGTGCTTGTTTGTGCCGCCCCTCCCACAAGAATTTGTTAAAGGTAGTTTCCAACAGTCTTTGTATGCTTTTCTTCATTCTGACCATCTGCATAGTAAACAAAGGGAAGGTGGTGAGGATACTCTTGAGAAGAGTCACCCTTCCACCATTATATAGAAAGCTATTGGTCCAACTGTTAATCTGAGCTGTAACCTTGTGAACCACTTCATCATAATGTGTTTGTTTCTTCCTTCCTTTGATTAATTGAACCCCCAGATATTTTAAAGGTAGATCAGAAGTAGAGAAGCCAGTAGTATCCTTAAACCAATTCAGATTTCTGAAATGTTTCCCAGCCATGAATTGACATTTGTGCTTGTTGAGTTCCAGCCCGGAGACTTGAAGAAGATGTTGCAGAATATCCAAAGACTTCTTTATAGCTTGTTTGCCACCATTAGTGAAGAGGATCACATCATCAGCATAAGCAAGGTGGCTTATAATAGGTTTAGAGCTGTGATGATAACATAGATAGGGAAAGTTTCTGTGAGCCTAGTTAAGAAATCTAGAAAAATAATCAAAAGCAAGTATAAAGATTGTTGGAGATAAGGGATCCCCACGCTTCGAGCCCCCGCCCGGCTTGAAGAACCCATAATTAGAGCCATTGAGTAGAATAGTGAAGGAAGTGTTATTTAACCATCTCCGTATAAACCGACAAAAGTCGGGCTAAAGCCTCTTGCCTGAAGCATGATATGGATGAAGTGCCAGCTGATAGAATCATAAGCCTTCCTTAGGTCCAATTTAAATATTACATTATGCCCCTTGCAAGGCTTGTCAATCTCCAAAAGTAATTCTTGAGCAAGCATCACATTATCCATTATATTTCTATTCTGGATGAAAGCAGATTGGTTTTCACTTACTAAAAGATGTAGAGAGGGCCGTAACCTTCTAACCATGATCTTACTAATAATCTTGTTAAGAGTATTAGTGATACTTATTAGCCCGAAATCATTCCAAGAACTTCTCTTCTTATCTTTAGCAACCGTGAGCAATACTTGTGGCAACGAAAATAGTTTGGTAAGTCGGTCCCACCGAAAAAAGCTTGAGACGACTCGCACCACATCTTTACCTACAATATCCCGAGCAATCAAGTAGACACAGGAGTAAACCCATCCGGACCTGGCAGCCTTGTTCCCATCAATTGATTTCGTAGCATGGAGAATCTCGACTTCATCGGTAAATGAAGCAACTGCAGATTTTGCACAATATTCAGCTGGTCATTAAACAAATCCCCCCTAAAGACAGCAGGTTCTATAGGGGTTGCAGCTAGGAGGCTCTGAAAGTACTGAACAGCATTCTCCTTAATCAGGATAGGATCATCTAACCACAGTCCATCCTGAGTTTTGATTTTGGTTATGGCATTAATTTGTCTCTTGTATTTAATCACTGCATGGAAATACTTGGAATTTCTATCCCCATACAACTGTTTGTTAATAAGCAACTCTTCCGTGAAAGAAATTCTTCTTCAACAGATCAAGGCATGTAAATACTTATCCCGGGCATCCATGAGTTCATCAAGATTATCCAGCTTCCTAGCCTGTTCACCCTCCAGTAAATTGTACCTTATCACCCCATCGCTTAGCCTCGCTCAAACACATTACCAAAGACAACTTTGTTCCAACTTTTTAAATGACTTGATAGATGTTTCGTAATCTCCACAACTTCAATTAGAGGGTTATCAAAAGAAGATGAGGGGGATTTCCACCCCATCTTCACAACTTTCCAGAAGTTACGGTGTTTAGCCCAAACATTTTGAAATCTGAAAGAAGGATGTCCATCATGCTGAAAGAGTGATATCTTAATAATAAAGGGAGAATGATCAGAACAAGTTCTATGTAAGTGGTGCACTCTAGTAATAGGGAAGGTATTCATCCAATTGCTGTTGACTAGAAATCTGTCTAATCTCTCTAAGATTTTTCCTCTTTGCCAAGTGAAGGGAGTACCAATATAGCCCAAGTCAAACAATCGAGCACTTTGGATTCGGAAGTGAATTGCAACATATTCTCGAAGGTTAGGGGTTCTCCCACCAAACTTCTCACTAGGGTCGACAATACCGTTAAAATCACCACCAACTATCCAATTTTCCCGGATACCACTCGCTAATATTAATAAGCTTATCCCAATGCATAGATCTATCTCTGGGAAGAGCATCCAAGCATAAATGAAAGTAGCCGGACCGGAGAAATGATCAATGTCGAAGTGCGAGTGGAGGAATCGGAGATCATCGCAAGAATCTGGAAAGTAATCTCATGTCTAATGTAGAGCCAAATTTTATTATTACGGTTAGCATAGAAATTAAAACCCTTAAACTTTTTGTTGAATCTGTGAGTGTTGCTATTGACCATAGGTTCCAGCAAGGCAATGATCCAAGGCCTATAAGTCATGATAAGATTTTTGATTCTCGTTAAGGGTGCCGGGCTTTTCACACCCCTAACATTCCAAAGACATTAAGTTAATCATGATGAGTAGCTTTACCCGC
This sequence comes from Papilionanthe hookeriana x Papilionanthe teres, assembly GCA_022702705.1. Taxonomy (NCBI): domain Eukaryota; kingdom Viridiplantae; phylum Streptophyta; class Magnoliopsida; order Asparagales; family Orchidaceae; genus Papilionanthe; species Papilionanthe hookeriana x Papilionanthe teres. The sequence continues at coordinate 29,040,500 of CM040425.1, forward strand.
CCTAGTCAATCTAGGGAGGGGCCTTAGAAGTATCGAGATCCGTAGCATCAATGATATTAGTGTGAGACAAGTATTCGAGTTCCATGACATCTTTCCTTTTTTTCCTACTTTTCCGAATTGTTCAGTGCTCCTTCCATTTCGAAGGCAAATGATCTAAAGAGGACCGATCGGAGCTTGAGGTTCAAGATGCTCATTATACATTGTATTATTAGCACCTGAAAAGTCTGAAGGAATGATAGGAGGACACTGAATCTCAATATCAGCCAAGGGATTCCCCTGAACACTAGTTAAATAATCAATCCTACTTTCAGTAGCAACAACTTCTGACCCATCTAGCCTTTTTTCATCAGGGGGTTCTTTTCAGTTATATCTTCCATAGATGTAGGATTAGAGGTAAAATGAGTAATATGAGTGTTCCTCCCAAAGATCAAGCTTCAAAAATTCCAAGCACTATGAGACTCATTATTACTCCCGTCCGCAAGAGTGTGCGCAGGGATTGGGCCATCTTCGGTCATTGTTTACCTGGTCGAAGGTCGATTAACCTCCAAAGGTTTCTTTTGGGCTATCTTAAAAGGTCCGAGCTCCTGGATGTACTCTATAGCATCGCTCCACAAGTATGGCCAAAAATATGGCAGTGTTTGCAATATAAAGGTTGATATTCAAGGACAATAGGCCGCTAATAGCCATTATTAGCCGTACTCTACCATACCCCATCAATATATGGTCAAGTTATATCCCTTTCCACCAGAAATCTAGCTTTGGAGATTCTGGAAATGTTAGCAAAAGGCATATCCAACTTGAGTGGTTTCCCCATAGAGTCAGCAATGTCATATAAGATTTGGTGATGAATGTAAGGTAATTTTAAGTTAAACCAAACAAGAACAATAGGGGGTTCCTGTGAAGGATCAAAATCCATGGTCAATTTCAACAGCTTCATGGTTTTCCCATCCACCATGATGAATTTCTTTGAAAAGACCTGAGCATAATCATCTTCTCTTGAAAGTTGAAGCATAATGTGTCTACTATCAAACACTCCAATTTTCCATTGTCCAATGAGTTTCGAGATCATCAATCACCTTTCTTACAATGTCAAGTTTGGGATGACCAAACCGGAACTTCCCCACCAATGTAAACTTGTAAGGTTCAGCTAATTTACTGATTTCTTCCTCTGTAAAGATCAAAGCAAGCTTTCCTGCCTTCTTTGTACACCTTCTAATGAATTCACATTCTGCTTTCCCATCTATTGCATCATTGTAGAGTTGCGGGAACACCAGCTTGTCACCCAGAGTAACTCCTCCCTCATTTCTTACAGTAACCTCAGCATAAGATCGTTTACCCCCCCAAGAAGGATCTGCTTCAACCCCCTCACGAGCCATAACCAATGAAACAGTAACTTAAAGGAACGGACCAGGAAAGATCCAAAGAAACCGTAAACCAAGCAGTAACCTTACTCCCCGTCACACCCTGAGAAGTCAAAAAGTACCACACCACCAACCTCAAAGCACTCGCCACCAGCGGTAGTCACCCCCGCCGCCATTCAAACCCTAACGAGCACCGCGCTTCCCGCCTCCATTTTTTTATTATATATATATATATATATATATATATATATATATATATATATATATATATATATATATGATTACTATATCCGGATAGCTTCGTTAATGATTTTGAACTTCACTATCCTTAACTTATATTTTCAAAACTTATACATTTCCACTTAATTATTATAACATGAATAAAAATTCAAAAAGATTTTCAATCTTTTCTTTTTTTCAAGTGATAATTTTTTATTACTTAATACTTCTAAAATTCCATTATTTCTACCATGAATATAAAATTTCCTTAATCTTATTCTTCTTTAAATTAAATAATTCTATTCTTAAAATTAATCAAAGTTATTAAAATTTTGGTTAAGTTCACTAAATTGTTTATAATTTCAAAATTAAAAGTGATCTTAAATAGATTCTGCATTCCTTAAGTTATGTTAAAAATTTTTTATTTTAAGAAAATATTAGCTCTTTAAGGACAAATAAAATTTAAATTTGAATTTATTTTCCCTTCCCCCAAACTTAAGTTTTGGTATACCATGAAAATTTAAAAGTATGAGAGAAATAAAATCATAATTTTAAAAAGGAAATTTTTATAAGTATGTAAAAACGATCTTAAAAATAAAAATTTACTTCTACTTATGCTTTTATGAATAATAAAGATAAAATTGAAGCAGGTATAAAAAGTAAACAGGCTAATTTTTATGATTATACAAAATTTAAAATAAAATAATAGCAGAGCAAAATTACTAATTACTAAAAGTAGACTAAAAAAACATATCATAAATTAACTCTAATCTCAGTCTTAAACACAATATACTAAGAATATTCTAACAACAGAATCTTAACACTAATCAATCCACAAAGGTACATAACAAATCAACATACATCAAACATCAAACAAACCAACAAACCAAACAAAACAAACTAACAAGAAAGTAGCACAACATAGAGATCTATCAACTACTAGTCACTGGCTGTAGCCTCATCATCATCATCGTCACCAAAGGAAAATTCAACATCCTTAGGATCAACAAATGGTGTGAAACTAGGAAAAGTAAGGAAACTAACATCATGCTCACCCTTCAGTAAATTCGACGAGGGCTTCATTATACTCAGCGATCATAGCTACTCTTCCTCCGGGTATAATCGGATAAATGATCAAGTTTCCTATCAATAAGTATCAACCCCGCAGATGATTTTGAAATAACTCCTACCGTCGCTCTATAAACCGATCATGCATCGACTCCCAGAAACTCGATGGTGGCTCAGCAGAAGTAGAAGGTCGGGAAGTAGAAGGTCTACCTGGAGTGGGTGCAGAATAAGGAGCAGTCGATTTCTTCCCTCGAAGACGATCATATATCCTAATGCTCTCCTGACCAATCGGCTTAGTAGTCTTCAACCTTTCCTCTGAAATATCTGCAGTGACTCCATTGCTAATACATAATGAATAAATCAGAGATGGGAATCCCAGTCCAATAGAAGTGCTGGATCTTGCAGTAGAATCCACATAATCATAAATAATACTGCCGACATCAATAGGCTTCCTTTCCTGAATGCAGTAGTTTAAGATCGCTCGATCTCTAATCACTTCACTCAAGTGGTTGGAAGGTAACAATCTTGCAGAAATAAAATAGTGCCCTGCTTTAGAAATACCATTTAACTTGGAGGATTTGAAGTTTAGCCTTTTTCCATTCCTGATCTTCCAAGATCCAGTACCGTCAGTCAAATAAGCAATGATTATATCCAAATCTCCCTCAGATGGAGATAATCCATAATAGTGGAACTCTATAGTCGGTGGCAGGTCATAAAATACATTGATTCTTTCAGGAGTAAATCCTACTCCGACACCTCTGACAAAAACTTCATAATCTTCAAGCATCCGTAAAATTTGCATAAAACTCTCGAACTATAGAGATAATGAGCAACAAGAAGTGAAATAACAGAATCATTGCCAGTTGTGCGCAACGATAGTGTTTTCAATCATCTCCCCCGGATGATAGAAACTTTGTTCTGAAATGAACTTCCTCGATGTCGCAAATTTGTGGAATCGAAAATGTGCAGCCGCAGTAGAAAATTTGCTGCTATCGAAGTTATCTCGTGCCTTCCCGCATTTAGATTTCGGAGCCATCTAAACGTGAAAGAAAACAAGAACAAATTTAGGAATAAAAAATTTAAACTCTTTTTAAGTTTAGAAAACTTAAAATAAGTTTAAAAATCCAAAGAAATCACTAAAAATCAAATTTTTTTTCAAAATTTCGGTTCTTAGCAAAACCTAGGGAAATCTATGGTGAAAATCGAAAATAAATGGTTTAAAGTGTAGATCTAACCTTGAGACGAAGAAATCGAGTGGTTTCGCGCCCAAATCCTTGATGTTTTGACCTTAAAATGGATTCTAAAAGCCGATTTTCGTGAAAAAATGGAGGAAGAAGAAAGCTTAGGCGTCGATAATGGCTTTTGGGGGTATTTAAGGAATTTTTCGGGTACAGGCCGAATCGGCGCTTAGGCGCCGAATTCTGGCGCCTAGGCGCCAGACTCGCCTTTCACAAAAAATTATTTTTAAATTTAATTTTCCACCAAAATTCATAAATTCAACTTCCAATTACTCACATTAGAGTAGGGCTTCAGTTTATAACTTCCAAAACATTTTCCAAAAATTTTAAAAATTAAATATTAAATCCACCAATCAAACATAAAGTTTAAATCAAACTTCACTAAATTCCATTTATAATCTTCAATATTGGCTCAATATATTCCAGATAAGTATCATACTTGATTCAAATTCCTAATACACAATCAAACACAACAATTTCTAAGCAAAAACAACACACATTGAACATGAAAAGCAAATACACAAATACAATCGATTCACTACATCGATACAACGACTCAACAAACCAGATAATAACGATCTCTTTACTAGAATCCTCTAATCTTCACAAGGGAAATTGTGTATTCTGCTTGGAAAGAACACTAACGCTCTCAGGAAATCAGTAGTCGTCTTTTCGTCAATCCACTTGTTCTTTGCATACATTTCAACTTGAGCATCTTGATAAGCCGCAAAATGATCAAATTGAAGTTTCATCTGCCATTCTAGATGTTCAATTTGATGAAACATCTCATGAAGGCGATCTCTAATGCTTTTAAACTCCGCTTCAAACTTATCCAAACGACTAGAAATTTTCTCTAAACTTACCGCGATGAAACCATTGAAGTAGGGTTGAGGATCCTTTGAGACCTTGTCCCTAGCCTCTTTTCCATGATTTCTTCCTTCCATTTCTTCAAAAATTTCTCAAATCTCTCAAGAATGAAGTGTAATGGACGTAACTTTGATTGCTTGATGGTTAGGGATGAAGATGGGTTGATTTAAAGGTGAAAATCGTGTGAAAAACTGAAAATTTTCGGTTTTGTACCACCCAGTAACCGTGGCCCTTAGGCGCCAAATCTGGCGCCTAGGCGCCGGAACTATTGATACATAGTTTAACTCAGGCGCTTAGGCGCCGAATCTTGGCGCCTAGGCACCGGAACTATGTTCAACTCCATTTTGCCTAATCGTCAAATTTCAAAGTTTCGTTCTCCAAGATAGGTAAATTATACTGGTAAGAGTAATCTAGACTCAATAACACAAATTATAAGCAATCATAATGAAGGTTAACTTGATCTCCTTTTTACTCATATTTAGAATAGAGTGATCCAATTTCTAAATCTTACATACTTCAAAATAATCTTCGACTTAAGTCAACAAAGACTTATAAGCATCAAATTTTTCTAAAGTAATATAAAATTAGTCAAGATTGAGGCATAACCTTACATTAAAAACATAAAATACTCAAAACAAAAGATAATTATGGGTTGCCTCCCATAAAGTGCTTGGTTTAACATCGTCAGCCCGACTTAAGTAAATCTTTAATCAGGTTGACTCAATTCACAAGCCTCTTTATAAATCATTTTAATATCTCCCAAATAAGGCTTCAATCTTAATCCATTTACTTTAAAAAATTTTCCTGTTTTGGGGTCTTTAAAATCCAGAGCTCCATAATGGTATAATTTCTCAATTATATAGGGTCTAATCCATTTAGATCTTAATTATCCAGGAAAAAGTTTTAAACGAGAATTAAACAGTAATACTTCTTGTCCAGGCTCAAAAATTTTTCCTGAAATTTTCTTATCGTGTAACATCTTCATTTTCTCTTTATAAATCCTTGCATTTTCATATGATTCATTTCTTAGCTCTTCCATCTCATACAATTGCAATAATCGCTTTTCTCCTGCTTCATTTAAATTAAAATTAAACTCCTTTATCGCCCAATAAGCTTTATGTTCAAGTTCAACAGGTAAGTGACAATGTTTACCATAAATTAACCGGTAAGGTGACATTCCGATTGGTGTCTTATAAGCTGTTCTATAAGCCCATAATGCAGAATCAAGTCTATCAACTCAATCAGTTCTTTTAGGATTAACAGTCTTCTCTAAAATTCTTTTAATTTCTCTATTTGATACTTCGACCATTCCACTTGTTTGTGGGTGATAAGCAGTTGTAATTCTATGTTTGATTCCAAATTTTTGTAGTAATGATTGAATTCTTACATTCCTGAAATGACTTCCACCATCATTGATAATTACCTTAGGCATTCCAAATCTTGAAAATATCATTTTCTTTAAGAATTTAGAAACACTTTTGGAATCACAGTTTGGTAAAGCAACAGCTTCAATCCACTTTGAAGCATAATCAACTGCTAATAAAATATAAATTTTTCCAGATGATGGAACAAATGGTCTCATAAAGTCTAAACCCCATATATCAAAAATTTCAACTTCCAATATATAGTTTAAAGGCATTTCATCCTTCCTAGATATATTTCCCATCCTTTGACATCGATCACATGTTTTCACATAATGTCTCACATCTTTAAATAAGGTCGGCCAATAAAATCCAGAATTTAAAATTTTAAATGCAGTTTTATCTATGCCAAAGTGTCCTTCAAAATTAGAATCATGAAATTTTTGAATAATAGCAAAAGTTTCCTCATAAGGTACACATCTTCGAATTATAGAATATCTTCCAATTTTAAATAAATGAGGATCTTCCCAAATATAAGATTTAGCATCATATTTAAATTTATTAATAAATTTGTTATCCAATTCATAAGGTAAAATATTGCTAACTAAATAGTTAACAATATCATCATACCAAGGTGTTTTGCATCCTTGAATAACATATAAAGATTCATCAGGAAATTTCTCATTTATATTTTCTTCCGAAATAATATCATTTTTAATTCTAGACAAATGATCAGCAATTTGATTTTCAGTTCCTTTTCTATCTACTATTTGAAAATCAAATTCTTGTAGAAGTAAAACCCATTTTATCAGTCTAGGTTTAGAATCCTTCTTAGATATTAGATATTTAATAGCAGAATGATCAGTATGAACTATGCATTTAGTACCAAGAAGATAAGGTCTAAATTTATCAAAGGCATATACTATAGCTAGAAGCTCCATCTCAGTGGTAGTGTAATTTCTTTGTGTTTTAGTGAGAGTTTTACTAGCATAATATACAACTTTGAAAACCTTCTCATATTTTTGTCCTAATACAGCTCCAATTGCAAAATCACTTGCATCACACATTAATTCAAAAGATTTATTCCAATTAGGTGCAACAATGATAGGTGTAGTTATTAGTTTTTCTTTTAGAATATTAAAAGCATTAATACATTCTTTGTTAAATTCAATTTTCCCATCTTTTTCCAATAAATGACAAAGAGGTTTAGCAATTTTAGAAAAATCCTTTATGTATCTTCTATAAAATCCAGCATGACCTAGAAAACTTCTCACATCGATAATGATAGTAGGTGGTTGCAATTCAGCAATAATTTTTACTTTTGCTTGATCTAATTCCATCCCTTTTTGTGAAACTTTGTGACCAAGCACAATGCCTTCTGTGACCATAAATTGACATTTTTCCCAGTTAAGAACTAAGTTTGTTTCTTCACATCTTTTCAGAACTTTGGAATGGTTTCCAAACAAGATTCAAAAGAAGTTCCAAAAACTGAAAAATCGTCCATGTATATTTCAATTCCTTTGTTAATCAAATCACAAAATATTGACATCATACATCTTTGAAAAGTTGCAGGTGCATTACATAAACCAAAAGGCATTCTTCTAAAAGCAAAGGTTCCATAAGGACTTGTAAATGTTATTTTCTCTTGGTCCTCATGAGCAATAAGTAATTGATGATAACCAGAATATCCATCCAGAAAACAGAAATATGGGTGTCCAGCTAGTTTATCGAGCATTTGATCGAAGAAAGGTAAAGGAAAATGATCCTTTCTAGTGGCGTTATTTAATTTCCAATAATCAATACAAATTCACCATCCAGTAACTTGTCTTGTAGGAATTAGTTCATTTTTATCATTAACAATGACAGTTACACCTCCTTTCTTCGGAACATAATGAATAGGACTTACCCATTGACTATCCGAAATAGGATAAATAATACCAACATCTAACCACTTAACAATTTCTTTTTTAACAACCTCTTTCATGATAGGATTTAATCTTCTTTGTGGTTTAATAGTAGGTTTAAAATTTTCTTTCATTAAAATTTTATGCATACAAATTGACGGGCTTATTCCTCTTATATCAGCAATAGTCAACCAAAAGCTTTCTTATAATTCTTTAACACACCTAGTAATTTTTCTTCTTGATCTTTACTCAGTTCAGAAGAAATAATAACAAGTAAAGTTAACGAATTTCCAAGAAACGCATATTTTAAATGTGAAGGTAACATTTTTAATTCCAGTTCAGGGGCTTTTTAAATTGATAGTAAAAGTATATCATTTTGAGTTATGTCTAAAGTTTCCTAGTTAATCTTTAATAAAATGAGTCTCTTCTTCTTTTACTTCTTCATTTTCATCAGTTAAAAATTCAAAATTTTCTTCAGAAATGACTTTACATTTTTCTTGATAATGTTTCTCAATTAAATAATCAATTATATCCATTCGATAACATTTCTCTTTATCAGGGTACTTTATTGATTTAAGAACATTGAATTTAATCTCTTGATCCTTAACTCTCATGGTTAATTCTCCCTTTTGCACATCAATCATAGCTCATCCGGTCGCTAGAAAAGGTCTCCCTAAAATAATAGGTATCTCTTTATCTTCTTCCATATCAAGTACGATGAAATCTACAGGGAAGATAAATTTATCCACTTTAACAAGGACATCCTCTATAACTCCTTTAGGATAAGTGATAGATCTATCGCCTAACCGAAGGGTTACGGTGGTGGGATTAATCTCTCCTAAATTCAATCTTCGAAAGATAGAAAATGGCATGAGATTAATACTTGCTCCTAAATCACATAAATCTTTTCCACAAAATTTTTCTCCAATAGCACAGGGTATAGTGAAACTTCCAGGATCCTTAAGCTTTTCAGGTAATTTCTTTTGAATTATTGCACTGCATTCTTCACTTAATGCAACAGTTTCAAAAGCTTCAAATTTTCGTCTCTTGCTTAAAATATCCTTCATAAATTTTGCATAAGTTGGCATTTTTTCCAAAGCTTCAGCAAAAGGTATGTTAATAGTAAGTTTCTTAAAAATTTCAAAGAACATAGAAAATTGATGATCAAGTTTCTGTTGTTTAAGTCTTTGAGGAAAAGGTGGTGGTGTTTTTTCAACTTCCACATTAATAGGTATAACATTCTGATCTTGACTAGGAGAGAGAGTTTCTTTAGGTTTTTCAATCTCTTCAACCTCAATCTCTTTTTCAATTTCATTCTGCATTCTTTCTTTTAATTCCTTTCCACTTCTAAGTTGTACAGCCTTAACATGTTCATGTTCTTTTCCAGTTTCCTTTGGATTAATTTTAATATTACTAGGAAGTGTTCCTACAGGTCAGTTATTAATTAAAGTAGCAATTTGCCCTATTTGATTTTTGATATTACGAATAGCAGTATTTATATTTTTGTAATTGATTATTCATTTGTAAAATTAATTCTTCTATTGATAACTTTTTCTGTTTATTATTAAATCCAGGAGGTTTATAATTTGGATTAACTTGATTATTCCAATTTCCAGTGGGATGAGATTGATTATTACCCCATTGTTGTTGTGAATTATTCTAGTTAAAATTAGGATGATTTTTCCACCCAGGATTATAATAATTTAAATAAGGATTATTATTACTTGCAATAGCTCGTAAAGTTTCAATAGTTTGAGAATCTTCAATATTAGCAGAGTTATTATGTGAAATATTAATTGCAAAATTATCTAACTTTTTAGACATTGCTGCTACTTGTGAAGCTAGGATAGAAAAGACTTCATTATCGTGAATACTTGTCATCTTTTTAGGATTAATCCTTTCGGAAGGCCATTAAAAATTGTTATTAGCCATTTCTTCAATTAAAGTGTAAGCTTCTTCAAATGATTTAGACATTAAAGAACCTCCAAGAAGACAGCATCAATAATTGATTTTAAAGATCCAATTAATCCATTGTAAAATGTTTGAATAATTAACCAATCGAGTAAAGCATGATGAGGACATTTTCTTAATAGTTCTTTAAATCTTTCCCAAGTTTCATATATTGTCTCCCCATCAAATTGACTAAACGAAGTAATATCATTTCTTAATTTAGCAGTTTTAGAAGGAGGAAAATATTTAGCAAGAAATTTTTGTGCCATTTCAGCCCATGTTTTAATAGAACCAGTTGCTAATGAGTTTAACCACATCTTTGCTTTATCTCTTAAGGAAAAAGGAAAGAGTCTAAGTCTAATAGCATCATCAGAAACATTGTTATATTTAAAGGTAGCACAAAGTTCTAAAAACTAACAAGGTGTAAATTTGGATCCTCATTTGGTGTTCCATCAAATTGATTGTTTGCACCATTTGAATAATAGACAGCTTTAAGTTCAAAAGAATTAGCATCTACGATGGGTATTTGAATACTACTATGAAGTTCATCAATCGTAGGGTTAGCATAATCCCTTAATGGTTTATAAGCATTTTGATTATTAAGTTCAATTGGATTTTGTAAAGTAGCCATTTCTTGAAATTTTTGAATTTGTTTTCCCTTTTTAATTTTTCTAATTGTTCTTTCAGGTTCAGAATCTAAAGGTATTAATCCTTCAGAACCAAAACTACGCATAAAAAAAAAAACAAAGCAAGGAAAATTTTTTTTATTTTATTTTTATATTTTATTTTTTTATTTTAATTTTATTATTTTTTTTTTATGTTTTTGGAAATATAATATTTAAAAATCTATAAATTGTACCTTCAATTCCCCGGCAACGACGCCAAAAACTTGACCCGATTTTTGTATTTCCAAATACAAGAATTTGTTACCACTACTAGAAAATTTAATTTCTGGCAAAGGCGCGAAACACTTGACCCGGAATAACTTGTTATATAGATGTATACCAAATTTTAATTTATGGCAATAGCATTAAATAAAATTTGATTGCTACTGAATGCTAGGCCGTTAGTGATTAATACTTTTTAAATATATGTTTATATAGCAAAATATAATTTTAAAGGAAAATATTTTATATACTTTTTGGGTACTACGCAAGTATACGTATCGTTTCAAGTAATAAAGGGCTTTGAAACAAAGACCCCAGTATCGATCCCACGGGAAAAAATGGTAATAAATTTTTAAATATTGTATTTCAAAATCTTTTTGTATTTTAATCTAACTATAAATTACTTTTAATTTACTAGATGCGAGTAAAGAAAATAATAATAAGAAAATGATTTTGTGAAAACAATATAAAATAAACAACTTTCTTCCTTTCAATTAATCCAAGATTTTTAAGATAATTTAATATTCATTGGAGAATCTATATTATGGTATTGCGCCAAATAGAAGCATTCATATTCTTTACCCTTTGATCCAGGCGCAAAGAACATTGGTTAATGTACAGATCAGGTCCGGATGTATCGTTAGTAGAATGAGTTAATCTAGGCTCACACTACTAGATGTCCAAGGGTGGCTATGGTCGGCCCTACTAGTGACCCTTTCCTTATATATAAATCAAATTATAAGAATTTAGTTTATCACTCTAAAAACTTATCAAATCTACGCCCTTTAAATCTTATCTTCCTATTTATTCGCACTTCACCTTGAATAGCCCGCGCATGGCCTTCGACTACCCAAGGATTCATGTGACATCTACAAGTTAAGAGTTTTTCTACTTCTAGGTCTCAAAACTCTTCATCTGGTTTTAACAATTTAAATGGCCAATGTAAAAAGTAAAGTAAGATCAGGTATTAATATCATCACAATGTTTTGAAAATATTTTGATTTTCAATTCTCCATCGAATTTTATATTATCTTATTTATCTTTTCATAATTGAAGGAAGAAAGTAAACTAACTACTCAGAACACATTGAATAAAAATAGCAAAACATAATAAATAAATTTTGAATCAAAAATAAAATACTTATCTCAAATATTCCTTCTACAGATCTTCTGATTCCTATTGACTCCACAGTGTAATGAACTCCAGATGCAACAACTTGAAAATAAACTCACTAAACTAAATAAAAGTGGCCCTAAATTTCTTTCTCTATTTCTCTCTCTAAGGATGAGAGATCCTAAAGTGGCTAAGAGATAGGGGTTACAATGGGGGCACGTTTTTCTGAAGGAGTGGACTCCTATTTATAAGCTTCAAGGGTTGCCTTGAGGCACCTCTTCAAAACATGTCCAAATTCAATGAATCTTCTAGAAGGTCTGTCTGGCGCCTGAGCACGGAATCCGGCGCCTAGGCGCCGGACACCGCGTCCAGTTTTTCGCACCTCTTCACTTTGGCTTGCACCTCTTCGCGATTAAAACTGTTTTGGAGCGTCCAAATGCAATGTTTCACATGTCCTATTATCAAGGAACAACTTTCAGTCTTCTAGATTATCCAATAACCGCTTACTCTATCAAAATAACCGTCCAAAAGTTATCAAAAACTTGACAGTTTCTGTATCGTGTCTGGCACGTAGGCGCCAACTTATGGCGCCTAGGCGCCAGGCCATAATTTTTTATAATTCTCGTATTTTGCTCCATTTTTGCTCCTTTTTGGTCCTTTTTCACCCTTTTTCCTTTTTTGAACCTTTTTACATCACCTACATCCAAAAACACAAAAATACCTTTCATTAAAGCATAATATCCTTAGAAATTGATAAAAATCAAGGCATAAAAATAAGTATTTTTTTATGGATCAGTCTGCGAGGCTGGATGTTGCATTATGGGCATACATGACTGCTTATAAAACTCTTTTTGGTATGACTCCTTATAGACTCATTTTTGGAAAGACTTGCCACTTACTAGTACAATTGGAGCATAAATCATATTGGGCGATTAAAGAATTCAATTATAATTTGAAAAATGCTGCTGAGAAGAGATTGTTACAATTGAATGAATTAGAAGAACTAAGAAATGAATCTTATGATAACGACAGAATTTATAAGGAAAATCTGAAGTTAAGGCATGATCGGAAGATTAACCAGAAGAACTTTGAGCCAGGACAAGAAGTTTTACTTTTTAATATAATGCTGAAATTATTTCCTGGGAAATTGAAGTCTCGTTGGTTAGGACCCTTTACTGTGACTCAAGTTTATACTTATGGAGTTGTTGAAATTAAAGATTCGGAGACTGGGAACAGATTTAAAGTAAATGGTCATAAATTAAAACCTTATTTTGAGGGTAAAAGACCGAACTTTAAAGAGGTTTTAATGCTCAGTCAACCTGAATAACACCTGAATAGCTCGGGTTGACGACGTTAAACTAAGCGCTTTATGGGAGGCAACCCATAGTTATCTTTATTTGATGTGTGTTTGTTTGAATTTATCATTTGTTTATAGTAATATTGAATTCTACTACTTATCTTTACCCTATGATTATCATGAATTTGGATCCATGGAGAAAATTTGGAACGTATTTGACCATGGCGTTTTTGTGCAAAATTTTGCCTAGAGCACCAACAGCACGTTTGAATGGCGGCGGGAACTGGTTTTTCTTGAAGGCTCAAACATTTAATTGCACAAAGCTCACCAACAGCGCCAAATAGGCCGCCGATAACGAGATCGGCGAGTAGACAGTTTATGGAGTTCAAAATGGCAGTTTTTGGCAATTTTAGGCGAATTTATCCCCTGTAAACTTCTATGAACGGTTCCTAAACTCTCCATTTCCCAAAAACGAATGGAAACTCCCTTGAATTCTTCTCTAATGTCTTCCAATTCAATATATCACCCTAGATTTCGAGTGTTCAATCAGAGAAAGTTCGTCAGTGCCGAGGCAAAATGACTTTTCAACAAGGTGATGTCAAAGAGGAGGCTAATCAAAGAAAGAGGTTTTGTGAATCGAGGATTAAACAATCCTTCGATAGCAATTGAAGAAATGATCGTGCGACAAAGATGATAAATATTTTGCTACACTACTGCCGCAGTAGTCGTTTCTGTGGTGAAGGAGTTTTACGCCAATTTGCATGGAATCAACCAAGGAAGCGCCTATGTACGAGGTTGGTGGATAACATTTAATTCTGGACGTATTAATGAATTGTACATGCTTGAGAATGTTCCTGTCTGCCATTATTCCAATTTCATTCCGACGAGAGATAAGACGAATGAAATCAACCAATATTTGACGGACGAAACTAATGACTGGGAAGTTAGAGAAAACGGGCATGTCAGTTTTTCTGCTACACTTTTAAATCCCATTTTGAAACATTGGCACTTTTTCATATATGCAAAGTTATTACCGACGATGAAAATCACTAAAGTTACCCAAGAGAGTGCTATATTGAATTAGTGCATTCAAATGGGATGGCCAATTGATATTGGATCAATTATTGTGAAGTTTGTTTTTGGCCTGATCGTTCAAGGATCATCTCAAGGGCTTGGACATCCTTCAACAATTTTCTTAATATGCAGTCTATTTCAAGTATCATACGAGATTTGGGAAAATGTACTACAACCTAGGAAACCTTTAGACCTAACCAGAATGTTCCCAGCCAATGATGAAGAGAATGATATGGGCGTAATTATGGATCAATCATCGCAAAACTCTATTCCAATTCGACCTCTAGTAGCGGACAAGACATTGATAATCTTACACAGAATCAAGAATCTGGAGAATCAGGTACAAAATTTAATGAATTCAATTAATAATATCTCTGATTTCTTTGATCATATCGATTAGAGGATGAAAGAATATTTTGATCATACTGGGCTTTTTAAAGCAAGTTCGATACACTTAATGAGAAGGATGGGATGGATTGAAGAAGATTCAACTAAAGAATTTCCATTCTGACCTTTCTATAACATGTTCGACCATGTTTAAGCGATGAGTGTTATCAGAGGAGAAACCAGCACTGATTTAGAAGAGTAGCAGAATTGTTTTACTATATTTGTTTTTTTATGTTGAACATGATTTGAACTATGTTTGTTTTTTTGCTTTCGATTGTTTACTTTTTAATCTCATTATAATTGAGATTATCTTTGGAATGTTTGTTTTTAGCGTTTAGAGTGTTGTGGCTTGGATTGCGACACTGATTAGATGAATTTAGCTTGAAAAAATACCTGGCTTGTATGTTATGTAATGTGTATTGTAACACTTGGATTTAATATATAATTGTGAAGTTTTGTTGTGTGTATGTTTATTTGTGTTAATACATCACTTAATCACTAAAAATTTATAATTAAAATGATCGAAAGGATGATAACGAGGCTTAAAATTGATCAAAATTGCAAAAATAAGAAAAATGATCAAAATTTAAGAATCTCACCGACAACGCGCTTGAGGCCGCCAATGGCGTATTTTTCCCTAGGCAATTGAAATTAAATTCATTAGAGTCCGCCAAGTGCGCGAACGACTTCGCCGACGGCGAGATCCCAAAAATCACATTTTAACCGCGATTTTAACCAGTCAGCCGCTACTATTCATCGCTTCTTCCCTTATTTACCAAAAATTTCGACCTAGGGCATGAGAGATCCTGGATTTTGAGTGATTTCAACTCATTTTAACACCGAATTTCATCTTCCCTCGGTAAGAGCTTCCCTCCTATGTAAAAATTTTTTATTTTCACCATGAATTTCTTCTACATTGAGGAATTTCAGAAAAATTGAAAATGTGGAGAAAATACTTTGAAGAAATTCATGGAACTTGAATTAGATTTCTTTAAGTCACCTTTGGAAGCCATTGTATTATTATTTTGGAGTTTAGTTTGGATCTTTGTAATTTTAATAGATCGAAAAATGGCTCCCTGTCAAAAGATGCGACTTAAATTTGACAAGGCTTGATTTATAAATGCTAAAGCCCAATCAAAATACACTTCAATCTTTCAAGGGAAAAAGTGTATTCAAGATCGAGTTTTTGATAATCCTGGAGAAGAGGTGGAACGAGTTATTAGAGAAAGGAAATGGGAGAACTTCTGTTACACTACAAACAAAGCTGTTGTTGAAGTTGTGAAAAAGTTCTATCCTAATCTAACTCAACTTGAGGACAAGCCTATCAAAGTAAGAGGTTTTTATGTCAATTTTAATGCTGCCTGCATTAATTCTTTTTACGAGCTTCATGATTTTTACTCTAGTGAGTATGAAACATTTGGAACTATGGAAGGTCCGTTAGACGATGTTATTGACTTTTTCACTGATGGGAAAGGGACTTGGAAAATTAAACAGCATGAACGGATAAACTTCCCTCTTTCTATGATGAATACCATAGCTAAGACATGGCATTATTTCATTTGTTCTACATTGCTACCTACATATCACCATAGTGAAGTATCAAGAGATAGAGCTGTTCTGAATTTTTGTATTCAGAACAATAGAAGTATAAATGTGGGTAATATAATTTATGAGAATATTTTAGCCACGGCAAAGAGTGAATCAAGTGGATATTTAGGACATCCTGGCCTAATTTATGCACTTTGCCAATTATCTAGAGTGGAAGCAAGAGATGATGAAGAATGGGTGTACCCTATGAAACCCATTAGTAAAGCTAATTTGAAGAATTATGAATCCCATGAGGAATGGAGATCTGGGAGTAGGATTAAGGCACCTTCTACCAGTAGAGACATCCCTTCTACTAGTTATGACCCTCTTGCCTCTAGCTCCCCTACTCTTTATGATTTGATGAATGAAATGACCCTGCAGTAGAAAAATTTTGAAAAGTTAGATGAAAGACTTGAATTAATAGATCAAAGGATTAGAGCGGAGACACGATCATGATAGTGAGTATCTTCAGCGACATTCTGATTTCGAGATTACTTATTACGATGCTCATGCTAGACACTATAGAGGTGAGCCTGATGTTATTTTCCCTGAATGCCCCTGATATACTCATTCTCAACCCAATCCACCTACTGAATAGGGAGATGAAGACTTAGCATGGGATTTGATGTCTGAACTTGAAATTTGTGATGTGATGTATGTGTGTTTGTTGTGTTGTAGTATTTTTATTTTGTTATTTGTATTTTGTGTACTGTATTATTTTCTGAGGTATGTATTTTTTTGTAGTTTGTATTCCATTTCTGGATGATTGTGATTGTAATTGTAATTGTGAACTTTAAGTTAAAAATAGTAGATTGTTTGTTATGTGTTGTGAAATGCAAATGTTATTTTGTATTATCCCGTGTAGTTAATTGTTGTTATTAAATGTCTTACTTTATATACTTGTTTTAAAAGTTCATTACCCCAGCAAATTCTCTAAACTATTATATATGTAGAAAAGTTTCTAATATTATAGGTCAGTTCAAGTTAAAAATTTTAAGAAGAACCTGCAAAAATTTCAGAGAAAAGAAAATGCCTAAAGTGCAAAGGTATGATTTATATTTAGAATTTTCTTTCCACCCGTATTATCTCTATTATTGAAAACCTTAAGTTTTGGGGGGAGAAAAATATTAACTATTATGTTTTCTCAATTAAAATATTTTCAAAATTTATAAATATGATTTTTGTGATAAAATTTAATTGAGTTAACTATATTTAGATTTTATCTACATATTGTAGAACATTCAAAGAAATATTTTTGGTAATGAAAATTAATTTTGTAGGTTAAGATATTTAGTATAAAGAGGATAAGAATATAGTTAACTATTTAAAGCAAAGAAAACTATATTTTGAAATATTAAGAATCTTAGGAATTTAGTTGAGAAAGAGAAGATTGGGACTTAATGATGTAAAAACTATGAATTACATATAAGGTAAAGAATGTTTTAAGTTTCAAATTTAGGAAAAGAAGAGTGAAGTTCAAAATTATTAACAGGCTATCCAGATATAGTAATCCTCACTTGAAAAAGAAAAAAAAGGAAAGGATTGAAATACAATCCAAAAGGAAAAAGAAAAGAAAAAGTAAGTGAGGAGAAGCTTGAGGAGATGCCTTATCAAAAATTGGCTTCACTTGGATTAACCTAAAGGAAAAACTAAATACATTTATGAACTTATATTTATGGACTAGTTTCTTTACTAGTAGTGTCCTCATGAATTTCCTATCATCTGAATATTCTAAGTGAATTAATATTGCAACATATAGTCATTCTTGAAATGAATAGAAGACTAGAACTCTTAGACTTGATGACTAGATAGCCTTACATTTGCAGAGTTAATCTAATTACTTGAAAATCTTTCTAAGAATTCTTACTATGAAATTTATTTAAATCAAAATTATAGTTTTTCTGAATTAAAATTTTACCACAATGAATCATAACTTTTATGTAGTACTAAAGATTACTTGAGGACAAGTAATAGTTAAGTTTGGGGGATTTTGACCCACTGAATATATGTTAAGATTTCCATGCCTATTTTATATTGATTTTGATGATATTGCACTTAAAAAAAGGGTATTTTTGATGATTTGTTGTAGATATGATGATTTGTGGACATTGGAGCAAAAAAATGCAAAAAGGAGCTAATTTGGAGCAAAAAGGACAAAAAATATGAAAATTTGATCTAGGAAGCCGACGACGAGCTCAACGGCGTCGACGGTGGAATTTTCCCAAAAGTTCAAAAAATATATTACAAGGAAGCCTGCCGACAGCGAGATTGAGGCCGCCGACAGCGAGCCTTATGAAAGAGAGTCCAAGGCTAAGTATTCTAGAATGCCACCGACGGCGAGCTCGAGGCCATCAACGGTGAGAAAGTCGATTCTCTCACAAGGTGCATTGAATGTGGACTATTTTTGAAGGGATGCTTGGGAAACTCTTGGAAACTCTTCAACTACTTTAAAAGAAACAATTTGGGGCCGAAATTGGTGTCTACTAGAGTGTCAAGTGTGTGTGTCTAATGAGTCTAAAGGGTTTTTAGAGTGTTAGTTAGTGTCTTGTTTTTCTTAAAGTTTTAGATGGTGAGTTCAATTAGTGATATTTGTGAGAGATTTTTCAAGAGATTGTAAGAGTGGAAGGGAAGTGAGAGATTTCTTCCTCCTTGCCGTTTCGAAGGAGAATTCTGCATACTGTAAAGAAAGGAAGAGATTCAGAGGAACTTCAAGGAGTTTTCTTGGGAAGGAATTTAAGATAAGTTGTATTTACTTATTTTAGTTTGTAGAACTTTGCTTTTATATATCAAATCCAAGTTTTATCGTATTTTGTCCATGAAATTTGAGGAGTTTTCTGTATTTCTCCTTGTTTTGATATTTTTGTGAAATGGTAATTTGAATTAGTGTGCCAACAAAATTTTAAAGAAGTTGTGATAATCTTTTCACTTCAAACTTAATTTACTTTCAATCTGGCCAATTGATTAGTTAAAATATATTGAGTTTAACAACTAAAGTGACGATTACATCCGAGATTCAGGGAGGTCAAAGTCTTTGAAAGTAGGGTGTAAATAAATAGGGAAATAATATTCATCAAGCGTAGAATTGGAGATTTTGGAGTGACAGACTAAAATTCTCAATTTGGTCCTATCGTTTAGATGCTAAAGTGTAGATGTTAGCCCTCAGGCGAGGGGAACGTGGGAGCTCCGAAGTGAGAGCTGGTATCCTCCCAGCCTAGCTGCAGATTCAGTAACCAGGCATAGGATTAGTCAATGTTCTTTATGCCTGGACCAAAGGGTAAAGAATAGGTATGCTCTTATTTGGCATAACACAGTTTTAAACTAATTCTAATTATTCATTCACTTAAATTTTTTAACGAAGGAGAAGGATTCCTGCTTATATATTTGAACTTCACTCTATTAGTAGAATTAGTTAACTATTAGTAGAACTAGTTTATTAAAGCTTCATCTTATTTTTAATTGCATATTAGTGACAGATAGGTAATTTTGATCTGCAAGTTGTGATTTTGAATTGGTTTCTATAATCCTAGTTCGTAGCCTCTAAAATATTCCCTGTGGGATCAATATTCCGGACTCTACTAGAGCCTTGTATTACTTGAGCGATACATATATTTGCGTTGATAAGAGTGACTCTATGATTATTGAATATTTTTATATACTTCTATATCATCTTCTTGCAATATTAAAATTACGCTAAGTATGCGGAGTTGGTTCAAGTTTTTGATTATATTTTTCTCCCCCCCAAACTTAAGTTTTTCAATAATAGAAACAATACGGATGGAAAGAAAAAATCTAAATATATGTGTTCTCAATTAAAATATTTTCAAAATTTATAAATATGATTTTTGTGATAAAATTTAATTTAGTTAACTATATTTAGATTTTATCTAAATATTGTAAAAGATTCAAAAAAATAATTTTGGTAATGAAAATTAATTTCGTAGGTTAAGA
Organism: Papilionanthe hookeriana x Papilionanthe teres; assembly: GCA_022702705.1. NCBI lineage: Eukaryota > Viridiplantae > Streptophyta > Magnoliopsida > Asparagales > Orchidaceae > Papilionanthe > Papilionanthe hookeriana x Papilionanthe teres. The sequence goes on from CM040425.1 coordinate 29,060,761, forward strand.
TATTTAGTATAAGAGGATAAGAATATAATTAACTATTTAAAGTAAAGAAAACTATATTTTGAAATATTAAGAATCTTAGGAATTTAGTTGAGAAAGAAAACATTGGGACTCAAAGATGTAAAAACTATGAATTACATATAAGGTAAAGAATGTTTTAAGTTTCAAATTTCAGAAAAGAAGAGTGAAGTTAAAAATTATTAACAGGCTATCCGAATATAGTAATCCTCACTTGAAAAAGAAAAAGAAAATTATAGGATTGAAAAACAATCCAAAAGAAAAATAGAAAAGAAAAAGTAAGTGAGGAGAAGCTTGAGGAGATGCCTTATCAAAAATTGGCTTCACTTGGATTAACCTAAAGGGAAAACTAAATATATTTCTGAACTTATATTTATGGACTTATTTCTTTACTAGTAGTGTCCTCATGAATTTACTATCATCTGAACATTCTAAGTGAATTAATATTGATACATATAGCCATTCTTGAAATGAATAAAAGACTAGAACTCTTAGACTTGATAACTAGATAGCCTTACATCTGCAGAGTTAATCTAATTACTTGAAAGTCTTTCTAAGAATTCTTACTATGATATTTATTTAAATCAAAATTATTGTGTTTCTGAATTAAAACTTTACCACAATGAATGATAACTTTGATGTAGTACTAAAGATTACTTGAGGATAAATAATAGTTAAGTTTGGGAGTTTTGGACCCACTGAAAATATGTTAAGATTTTCATGCCTATTTTATATTGATTTTGATGATATTGCACTTTAAAGAAGGTTATTTTTGATGATTTTTTACAAATATGATGATTTATGTACATTGGAGCAAAAAATGTAAAAAGGAGCGAATTTGGAGCAACAATGACCAAAAATATGAAAATTTGATCTAGGACGTCGATGGCGAGCTCGACGGCGCCGACGGCAGAATTTTCCCGAGAGTTTAGAAAATATATTACAAGGAAGCCCGCCGACGGCGAGATTGAGGCCGCCGACAACGAGCCTTATGAAAGAGAGTCCAAGGCTAAGTATTCTAGAAGGCCGGCGACGGCGAGCTCGAGGCCGCTGAAGGTGAGAAAGTCGGTATTCTCACAAGGTGCATTGAATGTTAATGATTTTTGAAGGGATGCTTGAATACACTTGGAAACTTTTCAACTATTTTAAAAGAAACAATTTGGGGCTGAAACTGGTGTCCACTAGAGTGTCAAGTGTGTGTATCTAGTGAGTCCAAAGGGTTTTTAGAGTGTTAGTTAGTGTCTTGTATTTCTTAAAGTTTTCGATAGTGAGTTCAATTAGTGATATTTGTGAGGGATTCTTCAAGAGATTGTAAGAGTGGAAGGGAAGTGAGAGATTTCTTCCTCCTTGCCGTTTCGAAGGAGAATTCTGCGTACTGTAAAGAAAGGAAGAGATTCAGAGGAACTTCAAGGAGTTTGCTTGGGGAGGAATATAAGATAAGTTGTATTTACTTATTTTAATTTGTAGATCTTTGCTTTTATATATGAAATTTAAGTTTTATTGTAATTTCTCCATGAAATTTGAGTAGTTTTTCTGTATTATCCTTGTTTTGCTATTTTTGTGAAATGGTGATTTGAACTAGTGTGCCAAGAAAATTTTAAAGAAGTTGTGATAATCTTTTCACTTCAATCTTAATTTACTTTCAATCTGGCCAATTGATTAGTTAAACTATGTTGAGTTTAACAACTAAAGTGAAGATTACATCCGAGATTCAGGGAGGTCAAAGTCCTTGAAATTAGGGTGCAAATAAATAGGGAAATAATATTCATCGGGCATAGAATTGAAGATTTTAGAGTGACAGACTAAAATCCTCAATTCGGTCCTATCGTTTGGGTGCTAAAGTGTAGATGTTAGCCCTCAGGTGAGGGGAACGTGGGAGTTCTAAGTGAGAGCCGGTATCCTCCCAGCCTAGCCGCAGATTCAGTAACCAAGCATAAGATTAGTCAATGTTTTTTATGCCTGGACCAAAGAGTCAAGAATAGGTATGCTCCTATTTGGCACAGCACAGTTTTAAACTAATTCTAATTATCCTTTCACTTAAATTTCTTAACAAAGGAGAAGAATTCTTGCTTATATATTTGAACTTCACTTTATTAGTAGAATTAGTTAACTGTTAGTAGAACTAGTTTATTAAAACTTCATCTTATTTTTTATTTCATATTAGAGACAGATAAGCAATTTCAATCTTCAATTTGTGAATCTGAATTGGTTTCTATAATCGTAGTTCGTAGCCTCTAAAATATTCTCTGTGTGATCGATATTTAGGACTCCACTAGAGCCCTGTATTACTTAAGCAATATGTATACTTGCGTTGATAAGAGTAACTCTGCAATTATTGAATATTTTTATATACTTCTATATGATCTTCTTGCAATATTAAAACTACGCTAGTTGCCCAGGCCGGTTCAGATATCCGATGAAAATGCACTTTAAAGCCCTTGCTTACAGCTTATCCTATCTAACATGAGCATATGCAATACATCCAAAAACTTTAAGATTATCATAGTTGCCTGACTTTCTATACCACATCTCCAAATGAGTCTTAATATCAATAGCTATCGATGGGCATCTGTTGATAAGGTAGCAGGTGGTTGATACGGCTTTGTACGGCTTATTTTTTTAGGTTATGGGTTTTAAAAAAGGGGGTCGCCTATAGAAGTTGTCGGAGAATTTTAATTTTTAAATTATATATATATATATATATATATATATATATATATATATATATATAATTTGAAAGGTTGCAATTGATTTTTTTAAAAATAATTTTAAGTTTAAAAATTTTAAGATATGAAATCAAACAGATCTCACATCCCAAATAGTTTATATAAACGAGCACCACATCATAAACCGTATATCTATCCCGAAGAATAGACACACTGCTTGATGATGGGGCTTGATTAAATAAACTAAAAGATTTGTGACATCCGTTTGGTCTGCGAACTAATTTTATAAGCTGACAAATTCCCCTGCTTAATACAAATGAATTAAGCAGGGTTTATATTACCTGGGTTCTTAAAGTTCCCTATAAGGGCAAGCCCTATAGTTATTTATATCTTAAATGTCTGAAAACACTTAAGAAAACTCTCGATAATGATCAGTGGTTTTGCTCTCAAGAATTTCAAAGTTTAAGGTTTCAAAACAAATTGGATTTTGGAAAGTTCAATACATAATAGCTCAAATTTGGAGCAGTTATTTTGAGAATCCAAAGGAAGAGAAGTAGGGGATGTCACAGACCCGAAGTGAACTTCGGTGACTTCCCAACTATCTTATTGTTTGGCTTCAACTTAGGAAGAATTATTTAATGTTTCAATCCTGCCAGTTTTAATTAATTAGGACTTATATTTATATGACATAATCATACAAATAGCCTCGAAGATGTGAGGGTTTAAGTCGTACCAAATAACTACCTCGGAATCCTAAGACTGGTTAGGGCTTAATTTGCACAACATAATTATATAAATGTCTAACAAAAAGTTGAGGATTTATGTTGCACTAGACAAACTACCTCGAAATCCTATGGCTTGGTTATTTATTTCTAAGAAATGGTTTTACTGATGTAGATCCGAGTTTTGCTGATGAAGATGACCGTGCTGCCCACTATGCTCCAAGCTCCTTGTTGTTGCAGAGATTTAGTTTTAGAAAGTGGCAATAAGAAGATGAGAGAAGTGTTTTGGTTTAGAAAGGTCTTAAGGTTCAGGTGTTTTTAACATTTTGTTAGGGGAATATTAGAGTTGGTTATAACAACACCGGTTAAGATCCCACGGTTCCATCAATCCTGCACCGTTATTTTAATCGGATTCACTTAGTCCAAATGAATTTGTTAAACTCAACTAAATGACTTCCACACATTCATTTAGACCGTGGGAAATCCCGTTAGCAACGCGTAGGTTACATCATCCGAGGTATTCCCGATCATCCAACGAGACGTTTTTATTTAGTTGTAGTTGTGGTTTTATTGTTCTGTTTGTGATTAAATTTTGAGTTGTTTTTTTATTTTAAATGTTGTGGCAGTGAATTTTATCTTGTTGTGACTTTTAATTTATTTTTGGGTTTCAGTTTTGTGGCTATCCTAAAAGTTTCAGTTTTCATGCAGAGTGACATTCTTATTTAACATGCAAGAAAAGTAAAGTGCAATACAGGTAAGTAAATTGCAATAAAGAAAAAACGTACCTGGAGGGTCTTCCCGTCACTCCAAGCTGCACTTAAAACACATGTCAGAGCATTTAAACATTTCAAGGAAAGCACCTAGGTAAGGCTAAGGAAAGGTTCTGGTTGTCTTCCAAAATCCTAATCCTATTGCTAGTCAATTCCTATGACGTCTAGGTTCTTGTGTTTTATGGATGATTTTCTTCACCAAAGAACAATTACGTTAAATTGCTCTTTTAAAACATCTCATCATATTGAGGAAGTGCTTAGGACGAGTCCTAAACATCTTTTCAATACTTCTGAGATTATTTTGAGTCCAAATGAATTTCATTGTACAGGTGAATTAATCATCCAAGAATTTAGTTAAGTTTTGCTTCTTGCTCAGTGAACTTAGACATTTGATTATCCGATGAGTGAAGTGACATTTCACTTGATACTCCATTTAGGAATTATGTGGGTGGAAGCCTTTAGGGCAGGTTAGGTTATTAAGAAACTTAACCATCTTATTTAGATTTAAGTTGGTTTTTTAAGATTGATTCAAATTAATTATAATATTTTAGTTTAATTATAACTGTCTTATGTTAGTTCAATTTGATTGTATAATTTCAAAAGTTGACTTAGCTATTTTAAAATTGTCTTAACTTTAATTTTAGTTATATTTAATTTAATTGTGTTGATTTGAAGTTGATTTTAATTTAGTTGCATTGATTTAATTTTAATTTAAAGTTGATTAAATTATTTTAAAATTGTTTTAATTTAATTATATTTAATGTAAATTTTTTTGAATTAATCATGTCATTTTAAAATTATTTTTAATTTAATTAATTATTTTATTTAAAATTATATTTTTTTTATTAAATTATCTTAGAAATTGTTTTAATTTGATTATTTAATTTATCTTAGTTTTTATTAATGAATTATTAAATTAATATTAAGTGGTATTTGATTTCTATCAATTAGGGGTTAAGATTAATAAATTAATATCTTCCAATAATAACGCCTTTACTTAATACATTCTCCTTTAATTAACTTCAAATTTTTAATAATTTAAGAAATTATAATCATTTTGTTTATGTTAGAAAAGTGATAAAATGGGTTCCTACCCTTTAACCCCCTATGTTTCAATCTTCTAAGGAGATTAATTAGGATCATTCATTACCCATTACCCATAATTAAGCCTAAATATTGATTTAGGCTAAATTTCAATAATTACCATTTTTGCCCCTTAGGCTTGTTCACTTAATAATTCAATAAATATAACTCAAATGACTTTGGAATTTTTATGTCACCATACTCATGGGTCAACTAAAATATCAGAGGAGAAAATATGATTTTTATATTTTTAATTTAATTTTAATAATTATTTTTATGAAAAATAAGGGTTTTCAATGAAAATTCAATAACATGACCAAGGTAAGGTTTCTATCCTTAAGAAAATTATGAGATGTCCCTACTGACTAGAGGACCATTTGGACTAATTTTGGTGATTTTTTGAATTATAGTTTATTTATTATAATTATTTTGATTTTTGGGGTATTAATTAATTATAAAATAAAATTAAAGTTTAAAAATGGATTTTATATTCTTTTTAAGTCCCTCTAACCTCAAGAAATCTAGAAAAACAATTTTTTTAATTTTTTGATTTTTCTTTGATTTATTAGAATTAATTGGGTGAAATTGTTGGAAAATCCATTTTTAAATGTTAAAAATTGTCTTAAGCCTTTAAAATTCAATATCTTAACCTAGGGACTTAGGAAAAATATTTAGTTGGTTCCTAAGTGATTAGGGGACCAAATATGACATTTTTATGAATTTTAATATTTTTGTATTTTTTTAATTTTTTAATTATTAAAATATTAAAAGTTAAGTCAAAAATGAAAATTTTTCGAATATTCTAATTTTAATTTTGTTAGACTCCTCTGATATCAGAGAGCCCACAAAACCAATTTGGTTAATTTTTAAAGTGTATTTTGGGTTTTATGAATTTTTTAATTTTAAAAATGACCATACAACTTAAATAATTCATTTAATGGCTTAAAATTATTTTCAATTGACTTGAAATTTTTATGTGAGGTTCTCTACATCCTAAGTGATGGTGGAGAATTGTTTTCAAGTGATTTTGATGTATGGTTATTCCTAATTAATTAAAGTTCTGTTTTGAGTATTTAAACTAATTAGGGTTATTTTTAAGGAATTAAGTCAAACCACAATTTTCCTAGGTTCTTCTAGTCCTAAGATACTTCCCCTAATTTTCCTAGAATTTTCTAATCAACATGCAAATTATTTGAATTAAAATTCCAAAATAGAGAAATAAAATTGGAAAAACAATAACTTGCCATAGAAATGGTCTTTGGTCTTGGAAAATTCAGGGAATGTTCCCAAGAACAGAGGCTATAAAAGCCCTATGGTCTCATGCCATGGTGAATTATATGCATGAATGGAGAATTAAAATACTTAAAATAGTATTAAATTAATTAAAAATAAAATACTTAACAAAACAACTTAATTCCTTTTCCACATTATTCTCCTCTGTTCACTGAGCAAGAGGGTATTTTTCTTTTATTTTTGTGATTTTTCTATGCAAAGTTATGGATTTTCAAAGTTCTGGTATTTAATAAATTCAGAAAATTCCTATTTATCAACTTAACCAGTCAGCGCCGTGTCATCCTCGTCCGGGTCGAAAGCACACGCGTCGCTCCGCCATTTGACGCCGCCAACTGACAAGGATGCAACGCGGTCTGCGGTTTCATTCCCAGCTCTCATCCGGCGTGATCCTGGCTGTCCATCTGATACACTCTCATCCGATGGTGGCTGGTCATCGTCTACGACTGGTGCGCCCCGAGAGCCGTCCACCTTCTAACCCTAAGATCTCACTCAATACTCCACCAAATTACATGATCTTCGGCTCTATGAACTCGCCTCGACAAGACGAACACATCTATACAGCTAACATGCATTGGAATTGACTCAAAAAAATGAAGAATCGAAAGAAGCTCTCGGGAAGGAGTTCAATACCTTGGCTCTGAGAAGTGAAGCTTCAATCAGAGGGGCTTGGAACGTTCGTTGGTGTCCAGGGAAGCTAGGGATTAAGCCTGGATCTGTGGTGAAATGCCTAGGTATGAAAGTGACCAAGGCCGATTTCAAAGCTTGGCCGACAAGAAGAATGGCTGGCTTGGTGAGGAGGCTTTCACTGGAGAACTTCTTCTCTTGGTCTGGTGAAGGTGTAGGGTCAATCACTTTGAGGATTGGCTCATTATGGTGAAGTGTCTTGTTTTTAGGCTGAGAATTGAGCTCAGAAATTGAACTCACAGAGGGGGTTTTAGGGTTGGATTTCACTGGGGATCAACTGCTCTAGGTTAGGAGAAGAGTTTGGAGTAATTTTGGCAGAGTTTTGTTAAGGTTCATTTCATCACCTTGTTTGGCCGTGAAGGTGGTGGGTTTAAATAAACATGACTAGGGAGCTTATCAGATCAAGCCAGGGGCTGGGATCAACTGCTTAGGTCAAGGGAAGAAGAGCCATGGTGTCCACTGGCCATGAGACAGCTCAGCAAGAGAGAATTTGAATTTTTGGCTCACATAGAGCTCTCGGCCATGGTGTTTTCCGGCAACTCAAGTGGTGGTTCGGCCAGGGTCAGGTCGCCATCTGACTCAGTGAGGTCAGGGCAGGGTTTGGTGAGTTCAATTAACTTTGGACATGTGTAAAGGAGTTTGATTTAAATGGTTTGGGGGAGAGCTCATTTTGGGCTTGGTTTGGTCAACTCATGCAAATAGGTTGGGTGCACCCCTCAAGGCTTGACTTTGGGCTGAGGGAGAGTCACTTGGGTCAGCTAGGAAAGGGTGGTGAGGTCTCCATCCATGGTGAGGTGGCAAACTTGGATTAGAGTGTTACATGAATGGGGTTAAAAGAGATAATGAGGGATTAAGAAAGAACCTCCTCCTCTTGCCATTATTGGCTTGGTGATGTTTAAAGAGGCTCCCAAGGCTTGCATATGGCTTATGCATGGCTCCATTTGGCTTGGGGCAAAGCTTGGTCAATTTTATGGAAATAGATTTTAGAGATTTTGGCATTTTGAAGGAAAATTTTCATGAAGCTTGATTTGGAATAGTTTAGTGATGGTTTTTGGAACTTAGGGGTGACTTTGATTAAATGGATGGTGGAAAGAAATGTCATGTGGGATTTGGATTGGACATTTGGGCTTTTTAAATTTGATGAAAATGGGCTTTTAAAAAGTTTTAAGGAAGTGGGCTTTTATGTTTTAAAATGAGCTTTTGGATGAAAATTTTGGTAAATGGTTGTGTTAAATAAATTTTGTACTTGGCTTAGGAATGTTTCATGAGAATTTTAGAAAAGATTTGGTGTCATTTGGGGTTTAATTGGGTTTAATTTGGGCTTCTTTAATAATAGGGATAAAGTGGGTCCAATTGGGCTAACTTGGGATAAGGTTGGGCTAAAGTTGGTTTTGATGTAAAATTAATGTTTTAAAATTTTTATGGAGGTGTAACAAAGAGTTTTCAATTTTGGTTGGGTCTTGATGTTGGTATTTGGGCTTATTTAGGTTCATGGTTGGTTTAGGATAAATTGGGGATTTTTGGTTTGGGTTAGGCTTGGGTGGAGTTTGATTCCAAATATTGGGTAAATTAAGTTAGATTTTTGTTTGTGGGGATGTTAGAAAGATTTCAAAACAAATTTGGGGAAAACTGGATAACATTTGGGTTGAATTTGGGGTGGATTGGGTTTGTTGGTCATTTTGGGCCTTGAGGGCCCATTTGGGACTTTTGATCAAATTGGATTAAATTGACAAAATTGTGGTATGTGGTAGTTGAACAAAATGAAATTGGAAATATTTGAGATTTTTTGGAATTTTTTGAGAATTTTTAAAATTTTTTGGATTTTTGGGTCAAAAAGGGCATTTTGGGTATTTGGAGGGTATTGGGGGGTATTTTAGAAATTTTGGCATATTTGACCATGGACAATCAATTTGAGTGGTGGGAAATTTTTAGGATTGATTTTGAGGAATTTTGGGTAATTTAGGCAATTTTGTAAATTTTGGGCAATTTCAAGGGCATTTGGTAGTTTTGGTGGGTTTAGGGCCCCGGGGGTCAAAAATTGAAATTTGGGGAAAATGAAGATTAATTTGGTGTGAGTAAAATGAGACCATTTTGGTTGAGCCATGAAGCCATATTAAGCTCACAAGAGCCATGAGAGGACTCATTTTAGGCACTCAATATGTTGTTTTTAACCCTCTTAGCCAGGGGCTTAGGGGTTGAGGTCCATCCATATGAGTTACCTACATGAGTCAGGAAGCCAAGTTGGGTAAGAATGTGGTTTTAGGGTTTAGAATGTGTGTGAGAGTGTGGTGTGTGCAAGCATGCCCTCACCACCAGGCCACCTAGGGTGATCCTAAGGCCAAAGAATCCTATAGGAAACTCATCCTTTAAACCTCCACATATTGATTTCAACCCTCCAAGTGACCTAGGGGTTTACAGTCAAAATTGTGGGGTTTGAAGGGAGTCAAGAAGTGTTTGAATTTCTAAGTGGTGGGTCCCATTTCTAGTTCTCTAGGATAGTCGAAGGGAAAACATATGGCTAGATCCTAAGTACTAAGGAGAGAGATGAAAGAACCTCATCAAAAATTAGGTCAACAAATGGACTCCCAATATGTGTGGTGTGCTAACCAAGCACACCACGCGTATTGGCATTGACCGAAGAGATCAACAAAACCAACACAGATGTCTAAGTGACACACTCAGAACAAAGTGTAAGAAATTTCCACTGGGGAGTATCAGGTAAACTTCCAAGAATGAAGTTTCCAGAACTCTCACTGGGGAAGAAGAGATGAATTTCAAATCACAAGATCTGGAGAGGGATAGATTGGATTTTAGATCTTTTTCATTTTTATTTCAAGTTTCAATTTTGAGTTTGAATTTTCGATTCAAGTTTTAATTTCGGTTGCAATTTGACTTAATCGAAATTTTAATTTAATTTGAGATTGATTTGAGATCGATTTCTAGATGAATTTCGCAGAGATTTTGGATTTAAAATGAGAATTGGAAATTAGATTCCAACCTCAGGATTGCAAAGAGAACTAGAATTTAGGTACTAGCCTCGAGATGAAATCGGCAATCAAATACCGATCGAGAAAAGGGTGAGAATTGGAAGTTAGGTACCAGTCTCAGAAGAGAGTCGGAAGTTAAGTACCTACCTCAAAACTTTAAGAGTGCGGGAGATTTTTCTATAGAATGCAATTTTAGCGGACACCGGATTTGGATGCCTTTTTGGTATCATACCCGAGTCGGAGGATTAGAGTGCGAAAAAAATTTCTCGGAAGGAATGTGAACTTGGCAGACTCCAAGATCGGGATGCCTTGTTGGTTTCATATCTGAGTTGGAGGATTAGAATGCAGAAAAATTTCTCGGAAGGAATGCGAACTTGGTGGACACCGAGATCAGGATGCCTTGTTGGTCTCATACCCGAGTCAGAGAATTAGAATGTAGAAAAATTTCTCGGAAGGAATGCGAACTTGGCGGACACCGAGATCAGGATGCCTTATTGGTCTCATACCCGAGTCGGAGGATTAGAATGCGGGAAAATTTTCTCGAAAGGAATGCGAACTTGGTGGACACCGAGATCAGGCTGCCTTGTTGGTCTCATACCTGAGTCGGAGGATTAGAGTACGGAAAAATTTCTCGAAAGGAATGCGAACTTGGCGGAAATTCATTTAGAAGAATCGAAATGTAAGTGTCGATCTCGAAATGAGGACTGGAAGTTAGGTACCAGCCTCAAAAGGATGGTAATTGGAAGTTTGGTACCAATCCCAGAAGTTTGTTTTTGATTTAGTTTTGAAGATTCTGTGGAAATTTTAGTTTAGTGGAAGATTGGAATGAGACATGAAAGTGTTTCACATCCCAGGAGATTTGATCGAATTTTGATTGTTTGGCGAAGGATATGAATCCATGCCATCAGAACCAAATTGAAAATTTTGTGGTTCTGTGTTAGTGGACTCAGTCAACCTTCTCAAAAGAGGGAAGAGATCGTGGAGAATCAGAAGAGATTTGAAAATAGCCTGAGGCTGGAAATTTCAGATTCAGAGTTTCGAAGTTTGAAACTGAAGTTGAAGTTTTCTGTGGGGAAGAATCAACTCAAAAGAGGATTCAGAGGAGCTTCAAATGGATTTTAGTTGAAAGATTCAAATCGACGGATTCAGATCGGAATTCAATTTGAGATTTAGATTTGTTTCATTTGTTTTTAGTGATTCAATTTCATTTTTGTTTATTTATAGCTCGTGTTAATTTGGAGTTTGTTTTGACATTCAGATTCTTAAAAAGAGTTCTTTATTCATTTTCTTTTCTTTTCGTTCTTTGTTTTAAGTTCATTTAACTTAATGGCGTTTCCCAATCAATTTGCACGAAAGAGTTGAAGGCAAAACACGACATGGTCGTTTCCATTCCAATTTGTTGAAAATACATCATATAGCTCGATCCAAATATGATGATATTTTCCCTGAAAATTCAATATCTCATACAATCCTCATAAATCCAAAACAGATTGTGTAAGATTCTTAAAAATTTCTTCCAAAAGCATCTGTCGAAATCCATGTCTGAGTAGTGAGATACATGGACAATAACATCATCTTCCAAGCCATCCTTTGCAGAAAATGCCGTTCAGATGTGCATTGAAGGTGTGTTATCTCCCATGTAGCTCACAGCTCGTAGGGCCGAAGGCTCTCTAACTCTGGATCTGGCTGAAAGTGGAAAGGCATTTTTTTGTCATCCATCCTTTTGAAAGTGATGGAGATCCGCTCAACAGGCACTCCTGGAATGCAATGTTTTGCTATGTCTGCTCCATTCCCTTTTAATACCAAGATAGAACCTATCGGTAGTGGTATCTTCACCGGCCCTCAGAATTCTCCGGGGCCTGCTATCCGGAGGTCAGATAGGAACATGATGTTACAATGGTTGACGAAAGACACTGTGCAGAAAGGTCTGACAAAGTCATGATGATCTATATGTGGCAGTATGCAGTTGCCCTCCCTGTATATGTTAATGATGTAGCGTTGGGTAAGCAATCTGCAGGCATACCCTCCATGTCACCATCTTTTTTACCATCCTCTTAATAATTCTTGGCATCGGATCCACCTCACTACGACGGAGTATCCCTGGTGGGTTTCCCTTTCTATCTTCAACGAAGTTGTAGCAACACCCGCACTGGATTGTAACTCTTCCTTTTCCTTTCATCCACCTTCGAGGTTCTGAGTAGGTATTCTCTCTCAAACGACCAGCACGACCCATTTTCTGAAGCTCGATGACACAGTCCACAATTTGTTGCTTCTCATAGTCTGAGAACACATCTGTATGCAGCTCAAGGCCCTCCAGGATGTTGATTCTCTTGCCTCGGATTCTCTCAAGATATTCAAAAGTTTTCTTTTCAACATTCTGCAACCTTTCCAGTTCGTATTCCAGAATTATTTGCAACTGGCGAGGTCTGGTAACGTACTGTGGGATGTATGGTTCAACCCCTGCACGCTCTCCTGCTTGTCTCGACTCCTCCGGGATAGTCTCTGTCAGGACATCTTCTGGGGTTGCTTTCGCAACAAGACTCTTCAAAACTTGTGCATCTGTCCGGCGTCGTGGCACCGATTATGTTTCTGCTCTTCTTAGAATTTCTTTCATCCTTTCTGCTGTTCTTGGAGTTGATCTCCTCTTTTCTGGCTTTTGTTGAACCGATTTCTTCGAAGTACTTGCACTGATGGTAGCAACTATCCCTTCATGTTGATCCGCTGCTAGCTTGGTCAGCATCTTGCGAATGCGACGGTTCTTGTTTCTTCGTTGGGTCGGAGTGAGAGTAGCTCTTCTTACCTCTTGAACTTCTGTGGGCATGGTGCTGACAAGCCTGCCCTTTGCTATAGCAACCACGGACTTAACTTTCTTGTCTTCCCCCTTGCATGAGCGGCGTTTGCTTTTCTTTTCTTGCTGGTGGACTGCTGACTTGGGCCACCCAATTTCATCACTGTCTGGCTGTAGAACTCTTCCCGTTCAATCGGGGTCCAATCAGTTTCTTCGTACTGTAGCCCGGCTGGTGTGAAATGAGAGTCGATCTCAATCACGGCCCCATCCTTCATCTTCTTTTTGTCCAGTGCTAGACTCACGCCATTCTTAAAGTTCAGAACCAACCGCCCGTTCGACATTTCCCTGCAAAAACAAGGAAAGGATCAGGGGTTGTACTAAGAACAAGAACAATAAGAAAATTTACTTATTAATGGAAAGCTTTTATTCATTTTTTTTCTTTTTTTCTTTTTTTTTTAAGTTTTTAAAAAGAGTAGGAAAAGATAAGGAAAGATCAGGAGTGAGCTGATTTAAAAGGAAGGATAAAAAATTTATGATTTCACATATTTTCTTTTTAACACATTTTTTTTAATGATTTTTTTATCATCCATTTTTATGTTTTGGGTTCGGACCCAGTTACAAATGATTACTTCAACCGTGCTTCTAGGAATGAGACTCCATTTTTTTAAGTTCATCCTTCGAAACATCAGGTTGCGTAATACTTCTTCAAATATCATCCATTAATTGGAAGCATAGGTCGTTCTCCACGGTAATTCACAAGTTGGTAGGAACCTCCAGAGTAGACTGTCTCGACCAAGAACGGCCCCTCCCAAGTCGGTTCAAATTTACCTCCTATCTTGCGGTGTGCAAGAATAGGTCTCTTGAGAACTAGAACTAAGTCACCGACTTTGATTGTCCTTGGGAGGACCAGTTTATCGTGGGCCTGGATCATCTTGGCTTGATACAGTTCCAAATTCTGATGCGCGGAAAGTCGTTTTCCTTCCAAGCTTTCCAATTCTTCTAATCATAATTTGGCATTCTCTTCTGTAGTAATTTGGTTCGCAACTGTGATTCTGAGAGACGGAAGCTGAACCTCCAAGGGTAAGACGGCTTCAGACCCGTACACTAGAGTGTAGGGTGTAGACTAAGTAAGAGTTCTGAAAGTCGTTCTGTAGGCCCATAAGGCTTCTAAAAACTTCTCGTGCCAATTTCTTTTGTTGTCGTCCAAAGTTTTCTCTAGAATTTGGACGAGAGTTTTATTAAAAGCCTCGGCTAAGACGTTTGATCTTGGGTAGTAGATTGTCGAATAGCGTCAATCAATCCCGTGTCTTCTGACAAAATAGTTGATCCTTGTACTTCTGAACGCGGACCATTATCTGAAATAATTCTATGCGGTACCCTGAAACGGTAGTCGACTTGATTTTTGAAGAACTGTAGCACATGGTGCACTTTCACTTCTTTGAGCGGTATAGCTTCTGCCCATTTGGAAAAGTAGTCTGTAGTTGTAAGGATGAAACGATGTCCCCTTGAGGAAGGCGGTTCTATCAGACCCACGATATCAGTGCCCCAACACTCAAACGACCACGACGCGATTGTCGGATGCAGCACATTTGGAGGTTGATGTAGAACCACTCCATGCACTTGGCATTGGTGACAACTCTTCGTAACTTTCATGCAGTCGGTCATCATCGAGGACCAGTAGTACCCTAGTCTCTTAATCTTCATTTTCATTTTTGGACCTGACTGATGAGCGCCACAAAGTCCTGAGTGCACCTCTTTAGCAATTTCACGAGCCTCGGACTCGCGTAGGCACCTTAGCTACATCTGGTCGAAAGACCTTCTGTATAACGTATTGTTTATTAATGCGTAAGACAGAGTTCTTCTCTTAATCTGATGGGCTAACGACTTATCGTCCGGTAGGTTTCCTATTTACAGGTTGTTTATTAATGGCTTCCGCCAATCTTCTATATTTTTTGTTACTGCTACAGTTGTTTCTTCTTCTTTTCCTTCCGATTGGTGTATTGCATCCATGTCGAGCAACGATAGGACATGTCGTCCCTGAACTGACATTTCAACTGATTCATCCTGTAAGCAGGCAAATTCTTTTGCGAGGTGGGCTAACGCATCTGCGAGAGCATTTTCTTCTCTGGGGATCTTATAGATCATTACATTCAGAATCTGCTCCAACAATTTCATGGCATACTGAAAGTATTGCTCAAGACTTGGTTTTAAAATTCTATACCGTCCTGCAACTTGCTGAATGATCAATTGTGAATCTCCGTAGATATTGATATCTGTTATACCCATCTGAATGGTTAATTCCAGTCCAGTTATAAGGGCTTTGTATTCTGCTTCATTGTTCATACACGGTTCTGTTAAATGGTAGGAATACCTTAACATCCTCCGCTCTGGTGTTATAAAGATTAGTCTGATTCTTGCCTTACCGGGCACTATCATTTGCAATTCGTTGTCTTTCTGTGCTGAGGATGCTCCGTCGAAGTACAATTCCTAACACTGATCATCGGGGTCTTCTAGGCTCATTATCTGCTCGTCGGGCAAGTCGTCGTTGAGCGGCGATTCTGCGAGTAAAGGGTGTGCTGCGAGGAAGTCTGTTAGGACTTGCCCCTTTACGGCACGAAGAGGAACGAAAGTTATATCGAATTGCAATAGTATCATTGACCACCTGGCAAGTCTGCCAGAAAGCGTCGGACGGGTCATCAAATATTGCAATGGATTAAACTTCGAAATAAGGTTGACCTTATGAGAAAGCATGTAATGCCTGAGCTTTTGAGCGGTGAAGATCAGGGCCAAACAATGTTTTTTAATCAAAGGATACTTTGTTTCCGTCGGAATTAGAAGATGACTTAAGTAGTAAAGAGCATTTTCTTTCCCCTCGTCATTGATCTGGGCTAGCAGGGCTCCGAGGGAGTCATCTAAAGCCGCGGTATAAAGTATCAACGGTCGACCACAGGAGGTGTCATTAAATACTGCTTAATATCCTTGAAGGCCCACTGGCATTTCTCTTCCCAAACAAATTTGGCTTCCTTTTTAATTAATGCTCAGAAGGGCTGACACCTACCTGACAAATTTGAGATAAAGCGTCGAAGATATGCCAATTTTCCTTGAAAGGATTGTAGTTGTTTTAAAGTTTTGGGAGGCGGCATTTCTAAGATAGCTTTAATCTTTTCCGGATCGATTTCAATTCCACGATTTCAGACAACAAATCCTAAGAATTTCCCAGAGGTGACGCCGAAGGTGCATTTTAAAGGATTCATCTTAAGGTTAAATTTCCTTAATCGCTCGAAAACATTTCTCAAATCATACAGGTGATCTTCCTTCAGTTTGATCTTGATGACTACATCATCTACGTAGCATTCGACTTGGTTGTAAATGACATCATCAAAAATCCTTGTCATTGCTCTTTGGTAAGTTGCTCCTGTGTTCTTCAACCCGAAAGGCATCACTGTGTAGCAGTATATTCCGATCGGCGTTCTGAAGGCTATGAGTTTCTCATCTTGCGGTGCCATCTTTATCTGTTTGTATCCTGACGATCCATCCATGAAAGAGAAGATTTCATGTGTTGAAGCGATGTCGATCATCAATTCTAGAATTGGTAGAGGAAACTCGTCTTTTGGACATGCTTTATTCAAATCTCTGAAAACCACGCAGATTCTGATCTGTCCATTCTTCTTTCTGACCGGTACCACATTGGCTAACCAGGTTGGATATTGTTCTTCACGGACAAATTTAGCGTCTATTAGCTTCTTAACTTCGACTATTACTTATTGTTCAATCTCTAGACGCATTCTTCTGAGAGCTTGCCTGACTGGAACGACAGTGTGATTCACTCCTAGTTTGTGAACTGAAACTTCTGAAGCTAATCCTGGCATTTCATCGTAACTCCATGAAAAACAGTCTTTAAATTCCATCAGAAGTTTGATCATGTTTTTGGAGTCTTCTTCATTGAGTAAGAAGCTAACAAAGGTCGGCCTAGGCTCTTCACTAGTACCTAAGTTAACTTCGAATAACTCATCTATTGTACATTTAATTTCATCTTCGAATTATGGTGGAGCATCTCCAATTGGTAGATCTTCAAAAATATCTGAAGTTTCCAAGCAGTCTTTATTAGGCTCGCAAGTGACAACCAAGCAAAATCCCGTATCATCAACTGATCCTACTGTGCCAAATCCGAGACCATGCTTTGAATTGGGCGGACGACTGGCATTATTCCATAATTTTTCAAAGTATTGTGATCGACCTTTTGTCCATTGTTTAGGTAAGACACCACGTTGAATTAAATTCTGAACATAGGGAGAGTACCACTCAAAAGGCAATTCCATTAATTCATATGAAGTAACATCTTCAAATTGTACATCATTTTCAATTTTGGAAGAAGAAGCACCACAGTAGAACTTAATCGGTTTAGCACTGCCACCATGAATTTCTTTGACCACCATACCCTCAGCCTTATTAGGATGGATCAGGGTCAGGGTCATAGTATGTACATAGTGGTTAATCTTCTCGTACATTGATTTGTATTTTTCATTCTTTTCATCTTCGAGAAAGATCTTGAACTGGGGTTTCTTTTGATTTATTATCGTTGCATCTTTGTTGATTTCTTCTTCTTCGGAACTGTTTTCCAATTCAACATTGATGACCGGTTTCTTCTGTTCAACAGTTCAACTGTTCCACCGTTTCTTCCACGACCTCGTCCCCGGCCTCGACCTCGGGTGCAAGTTCTGGAGAAACCTTCACCATCTCTCCGTAAGGGAGTGGTGAGTAACTGTTGAATTAGAATTTCAGGTTCTTCATTGTCTCGAACTTCTTTCGCTTCATTTGGTACAGTATTTCTGGAGAAGATTTTTTTCTTCAGAGGCGCGTAGTAGGCTGCATCTTTGTGAATTCCGATTTCATGCACGGAGAATGGTTGTAAATCACCTTTGATACACTGTTCTCCTCCTTCATAATACTTTATGCATTAGTGCAGCGATGATGGTACCATCCAGTTTTCATGGATTCATGGCCGACCCAGTAGAGCGTTGAACGATGTCTCAGAATCAATTATATGGAAATTTGCGGTTGTCTTTGCTAAATCGCCGGTCTTCATTAATAGTGTTATCAATCCAAGAGCTCTTTCTCCTTTCTGATTGAAGCCTCTTAATAACATCTTGTCTGCTTTGAGGTCGCGAGCATCAATTTCCAAATATGCTAACGTTCGAAGGCTCATTATGTTGATTGATGCTCTCGGATCAACTAACACCCTGGAGAGCGTGAACTTTCCAATAGTGACTGAGATGTATAACGGTCGATTGTGATCAGCTATTCCAAGTAGCAAATCATTGTCCGTGAAGGTAACACCTCGCTGTTCTTTTAATGAGCAAACCCCGTCTGAGGAATTACCGGCCATTTGAGCTAAGCAAATTTCTGGATCAAGTAAAGCCTTGATCGAGTTTCCTCATCTCTTTTGACGGGATCGAGCGTCGTAGATGCTCGGCTTGCGTCGGTAGTTTCCTAAGATGGGCTAGCACGTTATAATCCACTTTATTACCAGGCTCTTCAGTCTCTTCCCGAATGGGCAGTTCCTCCGCTGGGTTTACTCTTCCTGACCAACCACCTGCTTTCCTTTATCCTTTGGACCCATTCTCGGGGGTAGAAATTTTCCGCTTCTTAGATTGACTTTTGTTACCTCTTCTGCATCTGGTGTTGGATCTGCCGATGTTTCCCCTTGAATCGGAACGACTGACATTTCTGGAGTTGCGTCGGAATCTGATAACTCTAATTCTATCGTGATTGGAGCTCCTCGGAATTCACAAATGGACTCGTCACTTCTCGAGCTTTCATAGCCATCCTTGTGAACGTCTTCTCCTTCGTCGTGGTTATTGAGGTTTAGTATGATTTAAAAATTGTTATTTGTATCAAAATTGAAATCTGGATTAGGTTGGTTGTCGTTAGTTACGTAGTCATTAGAAACAGTCAAAACATAGCCAACACCGAAACTCTTATCATTATAAGATCCCGCCGGGGTGAGCAAATAATCATACAGAGTCAGAGGTCTGAGGGATTTCTCCCCCGAATCAGAAACAATCATCCTGGGATAAGTAGCCCCTAGTCTACCGTTCGGAGCCTCAGTCTTCTTCTCTTCCACGATCTTCTCCTCCTTCTGGGGTGGTTCGTCAATCGCAAGCGATAGCGCCGGCTCGGCAGGTTTCAAACTCTGAGTTGAAGCGCGCACCGAAGCATTCTGTATGTGATCCAAAATTTTCTTCGAAGACTTTGTCCAGACAGTACTCCATCCATCATCGGTCGTGTATGGGTCTATCGGAACAATAGGATCCGTTGAAATAACATTGACGTAACCTCCTTTTTGGGGCTCCTTCATGTATTCCTTCGGGATCGTTATGTTCCCTTTCCGAAGATGATCATCGAACCAATTCTTAAAGGTGAAGCAGTCTTCTATCTTATGTCCGAGCATCCTGTGGTAGGGACAGTAGTTCGGATGATCCTTCTTGTCGACTTGTTCTGGCCTTTTGGGCTCTGGTAGTTGAAATTCGGGTGTCTTCATCAAACTGCGAAACATCTTTGCCACTGCTTTAGTCATGAAGGGATATTCTTTATTCATGAGTTCTTTCAGGGCACACTGTGGACGAGGCAGCGGCTGATCATGCTGCCATGATTGATAGCTCGGTCGAGGCTGTTGATAGTTCTGTTAAGGTTGCTGATAAATCTGCTGAGGTTGCTGATAAATCTGTTGAGGTTGCTGATAGATCCGTTGCGGTGATTGATAACTAGGTTGTGGCATCTCTGGCTGTATTTGCATTGGCTGCTTACCTTTGTCTACTGCCACGACGATCCCAGATTTCTTTTCAAATGCCTTTAAGAGCTTCTGTTTATCAGTTTTGTCAACGAAACTCAGCTGTTTTGCCTCCTCCTGCAAGCTCCTGGCCTTGCTAAGCAACTTCTCGAAAGTCTTAATTGTGAATCCTTTAAGGAGAAGTGCTATCGGGCCATGGATACTCTTCAACAGGATATCGACTGCATGCTGTACTTGAAGCTGAGGTTCACACTTCAGGCTTAAGTTCCTCCATCGAAGTATGTAATCCACTAAAGTTTCCTTCGGTTTCTGTTGCTCCACCACTAGATCACTGACAGTGATGTGGTGCCGAGCCCCAACAAACCGTTTAACGAAAAGTTTTTCCAATTCTGAAAAGGTCTTAACCAAACCGTTCGGCAAGTCTGCATACCAGTCGAAGGCAATCCCTGACAAACTGATGAAAGAGCAAGGCGTCGCTCCCACCGGCATTGCAACAACTGGCATAAAAGTGTGCTACATGCTGCCGGGGGTTTCCCGTACCGTCAAAAGTCTTGAACAGAGGTGGTACGAAGCCTTTCAGGTATTGGACTGCATCAAACTCCTCAGGGTAAGGTCTGCACGTCTGGATAGATGCTCCATTCTTATACTAAGCTAAGGCTTCTCGCACCTGTTGTTCTACCATGTTCTTAATATCCTTCTTGGGAATCATGCTCTGTGCAGAATCCTTCTTTGGTTGTTCATCTCCATTGACGGACGTAATCTCTTTCCCTCCATCTGCGATGTGAATGATCTCTGGGGTGTTTCCTTTTGAGGTTGAAGCTGACTCTGGAGAGTGGCTAAGGCGGCTGCCATCTCTTCCATCCTCTTTGCCATCTGAGAAATCATTTCATCTTTTTCTTGAAGACGCGCTCTCATTACTTCTGTTTCATCTCTTTCTGAGGCTGACGGAGCTCCCTGCAAAGCTGACGATGCTCGGGTCTCGACCATATTGATCTCAGCACATTCTTCATCCATGAATTCTGATGAATCGACTTCATTTCTCAATTCTTCTCCTCTTTCCCTTGCCAACCGTCGAATGTCCGTTCTTAGCTTTCCTATAGCATCATCAAGTGGTCTCTTCCAAACGGTTTCGCGGTTGTCATGTGATGACTGTTGAACCTCTTTTTCAGGAGTTTCCTTTAATGCAGTAGAACGTTCTTCAGATTCAAGTTTTCTGACGAGACTCTTCTTTCCATAACATTGTGTCGGTATCAGTTCAGCAATAATAGGTTGCCACACCATCCTTCTTGCAGTAGAAAGCCTAGGACCAGAAGGGTCTGTTGGCCGTACGCTGGTAGGTGGTGTTCTCCTTAATATGGTGACCTGATACGACAACAGGAAAACTTCTTTCACTAGCTCGCACTTTCTTCCTTTGCTTCTCTGGAGCAGTGATGGGGTCTACTCGCGGTCCGAGGCGGGATTTGACTGGCACTCGTCCCATCCTTCTTAGGATCTCTGATACGGGGCACCCTTCTTTCTTAGCTAGTTTCTCTACTATGGCTCGCAGTCGGGTAAGTGGCGTAGTCTTGGCCCTCTTCCTTTTACAGTCACTATAGTATGCAGGTCGAGGTAATGCAGCGGTGATCCTTCGGACATCTTCTTCATCTGATGCAGCAGAGAGAGGGTGGAATCTACTTCCTCCCAACAGTGGTGAAATTTCAAGCAGTTCTCCTTCTTCCTCAGGAATCTCTTCCAAAAAGGCAACTTCAGCAGTCTTGGCCTTCTCGATCCTGGTGATCTTTCTGCTCCTATTTCTTCTTTGAGTCCAAGTTAAGGGTGTAACCTTAGAGCTGGACCCTATCTCGAAGACAGACGGTATTGCAACAAAATCTGAACCCTCCACTGTAACAGGCTCCTCACCGACTTGGACTTCTTTCCCTTTCAGTTTGGCAGGAGTTGAGGTCAGTGCAGTGATGACCAGACCGGTGGAGGTAGAGATAACAGTCCTCCTACGAACAACAGTGTTTCTTTCAGTTGGGACCCTTTGCAGGGGAGGGAACTCTTGAGCCGATTCAGGTTGAACTCAATTATAGGCTCCTCAGTTTCCGGTACTTTGTTCATCAGTGCGAAAAGAGTAACGTCAGCTAACTTAATGTCTATATTATCGAACCCTTATCCAAAACGAATGACTGCATCATTAGGCAGCTTGTCTTTGTAGACAACCAAGTCTATCCCGTTGGTGAAGGAGAAAATCAGCTTCGGTGTAGACATTTGCTGCAGGGTAGATTCTAAGTGTCAGTTCCGATTTATGCTTCCTTTCGTTGGGACGAAGAAAGAGAGGAAATTTCTTTAAAATGAGTCTGAACACATTTCCATTTATTTTTTTGTTTTCTTAATTTTATTTACAAGATATTTTTAGATTTTGTTTTATTTGTGTATTTGTGGTTTAACAGAAAGTGCATTTATTAAAGAGTTTGTTTACTAGAAGGTTTATTATTAGGAACAAAACAAATTAAAAGGGAGAGGTTAAAGGAAAGGTACGGGAACCTATCCAAAAATTAGAAAGGAAGGGAGAGTCTCACAAGACCTCTCGATCCGAGGAACCACTCCTAAGTTAACACTTATTGGGAGTCCACCCCATCCTAAAGAGGTAAAAGGATTTCAGAACCTCTCTATTTAGGGGCGTCTAAACAGTGGCTCCAAAATCCGAGAGAGAGAGTTGATTATACCCGTTCAAGATAAAAATGAACGTGGTATTTCAACGGAAGGATGGTAGCTTGGTCCACTAGGGACATGGACTTGCTACCGATTTATGAAAGCAAAACCATCTGATAAAAATGGAGAGAGGAACTAGTCCCCAGCGGAGTCGCCAGAAGTTGTACGGCTTATTTTTTTAGGTTATGTGTTTTAAAAAGGGGGTCGCCTATAGAAGTTGTAGGCGAATTTTAAATTTTAAATTTAATATATATATATATATATATATATATATATATATATATATATATATATATATATATATATATGAAAGGTTGCATTTGATTTTTTTTAAAATAATTTTGAGTTTAAAAATTTTAAGATATGAAATTAAACAGATTTCACATCCCAAATAGTTTATTTAAGCGAGCACCACATCACAAACCGTGTATCTATCCCGAAGAATAGACACACTGCTTGATGATGGGGCTCGATTAAATAAACTAGAAGATTTGTGACATCCGTTTGGTCTGCAAACCAATTTTATAAGTCGACAAATTCCCCTGTTTAATAAAAATGAATTAAGCAGGGTTTATATTACCTGGGTTCTTAAAGTTCCCTATAAGGGAAAGCCCCTATAGTTAATTACATCTTATATATCAAAAAACACTTAAGAAAACTCTCGATAATGATCAGTGGTTTTGCTCCCAAGAATTTCAAAGTTTAAGGTTTCAAAACAAATTGGATTTTGGAAATTTCAATAGGGAATAGCTCAAATTTGGAACAGTTATTTTGAGAATCCAAAGGAAGAGAAGCAGGGGATGTCATAGACCTGAAGTGAACTTCGGTGACTTCCCAACTATCCTATTGTTCGGCTTCAATTTAGGAAGAATTATTTAATGTTACAATCATGCCAGTTTTAATTAATTAGGACTTATATTTATATGAGATAATCATACAAATAGCCTCAAAGATGTGAGGGTTTATGTCGTACCAAACAACTACCTCGGAATCCTAATACCGGTTAGGGCTTAATTTTCACAACATAATTATACAAATGTCTAACAAAAAGTTGAGGATTTATGTTGCACTAGGCAAACTACCTCGAAATCTTATGGCTTGGTTATTTATTTCTAAGAAAAGGTTTTATCGATGTAGATCCGAGTTTTCGTCGATGAAGATGACCGTCGTCTGCCCACTATGCTCCAAGCTCCTTGTTGTTACAGAGGTTTAGTTTTAGAAAGTGGCAATCAGAAGATGAGAGAAGTGTTTTGGTTTAGAAAGGTCTTAAGGTTCGGGTGTTTTTAACATTTTGTTAGGGGAATCTTAAAGTTGGTTATAACAACACCGGTTAAGATCCCACGGTTCCATCATTCCGGCACCGTTATTTTTTTCGGATTCACTTAGTCCAAATGAATTTGCTAAACTCAACTAAATGAGTTCCAGACTTTCATTTAGACCGTGGGAAATCCCGTTAGCAACACGTAGGTTACATCATCCGAGGTATTCCCGATCATCCAACGAGACGTTTTAATTTAGTTGTAGTTGTGGTTTTGTTGTTCTATTTGTGATTAAATTTTGAGTTGTTTTTTATTTTAAATGTTGTGGCGGTGAATTTTATCTTGTTGTGACTTTTTATTTAGTTTTAGGTTTCAATTTTGTGGCTATCCTAAAAGATTCAGTTTTCATGCAGGTTAACATTCTTGTTTAATATGCAAGAAAAGTAAAGTGCATTACAGGTAAGTAAATTGCAATAAATTTAAAGCATACCTAGATGGTCTTCCCGTCACTCCAAGCTGCACTTAAAACACATGTTAGAGTATTTAAACATTTCAAGTAGAGCACCTAGGTATGGCTAAGGAAAGGTTCTGGTTATCTACCAAAATTCTAATCCTATTGCTAGTCAATTCCTATGACGTCTAGGTTCTTGTGTTTTGATGGATGATTTTCTTCACCAAAGAACAATTAAGTTCAATTGTTCTTATAAAACATCCCATCATATTAAGGAAGTGCTTATGACGAGTCCTAAACATCTTTTCAATACTTCTGAGATTATTTTGAGTCCGAATGAATTTCATTGTACAGGTGAATTAATCATCCAAGAATTTAGTTAAGTTTTGCTTCTTGCTCAGTGAACTTAGACATTTGATTATCCGATGAGTGAAGTGACATTTGACTTGATACTCCATTTAGGAATTATGTGGGTGGAAGCCTTTAGGGCAGGTTAGGTTATAAAGAAACTTAACCATCTTATTTAGATTTAAGTTGGTTTTTTAAGATTGATTCAAATTAATTATAATATTTTAGTTTAATTATAACTGTCTTATGTTATTTCAATTTGATTGTGTAATTTGAAAAGTTGACTTAGCTATTTTAAAATTGTCTTAACTTTAATTTTAGTTATATTTAATTTAATTATGTTGATTTGAAGTTGATTTTAATTTAGTTGCATTGATTTAATTTTAATTTAAGGTTGATTAAATTATTTTAAAATTATTTTAATTAATGTAAATTGTTTTGAATTAATCATGTCATTTTAAAATTATTTTTAATTTAATTAATTGTATTATTTTAAAATTATATTTTTTTTAATAAATTATCTTAGAAATTATTTTAATTTGATTATTTAATTTATCTTAGTTTTCATTAATGAATTATTAAATTAATATTAAGTGGTATTTGATTTCTATCAATTAGGAGCTAAGATTAATAAATTAATATCTTCCAATATTAAACCCCTTTACTTAATACATCCTCATTTAATTAACTTCAAATTTTCAATAATTTAAGAAATTATAATCATTTTGTTTATGTTAGAAAAGTGATAAAAGGGGTTCCTACCCTTTAACCCCCTATGTTTCAATCATCTAAGGAGATTAGTTAGGATCATTCATTACCCATTACCCATAATTTTAAGCCTAAATATTGATTTAGGCTAAATTTCAATAATTACCATTTTTGCCCCTTAGGCTTGTTCACTTCATAATTCATTAAATATAACTCAAATGACTTTGGAATTTTTATGTCACCATACTCATGGGTCAATTAAAATATCAGAGGAGAAAATATAATTTTTCTATTTTTAATTTAATTTTAATAATTATTTTTATGGAAAATAAGGGTTTTCAATGAAAATTCAATAACATGACCAAGGTAAGGTTTCCGTCCTTAAGAAAATTATGGGATGTCCCTACTGAACAGAAGACCATTTGGACCAATTTTGGTGATTTTTTGAATTATATTTTATTTATTATAAATATTTTCAGTATTGGGGTATTAATTAATTATAAAATAAAATTAAAGTTTTAAAATGGATTTTACATTTTTCTTAAGTCCCTTCAACCTCAAGGAGTCCATAGAAACAAATTTTATATTTTTTGAATTTTCTTTGATTTATTAGAATTAATTTGATGAAAAGGTTGGAAAATCTATTTTTTAATGTTAAAAATTGTCTTAAGCCTTTAAAATTCAATATATTAACCTAGGGACTTGGGAAAAATATTTGGTTGGTTTCTAAGTGATTAGGGGACCAAATATGACATTTTTATAAATTTTAATATTTTTGTGATTTTTTTTAATCTTTTAATTATAAAAATATTAAAAGTTAAGTCAAAAATGAAAGTTTTTAGAAAATTTCAATTTTAATTTTGTTAGACTCCTCTGATATCAGAGAGCCCACAAAACCAATTTGGTGAATTTTTAAAGTGTATTTTGGGTTTTATGAATTTTTTAATTTTAAAAATGACCATACAACTTAAATAATTTATTTAATGGCTTAAATTATTTTCAATTGACTTGAAATTTTTATGTGAGGTTCTCAACATCTTAAGTGACAGTGCAGAATTATTTTCAAGTGATTTTGATGTGTGGTTATACCTAATTAATTAAAGTTCAGTTTTGAGTGTTTAGACTAATTAGGGTTATTTTTAAGGAACTAAGTTAAACCACAATTTTCCTAGGGTCCTCTGGTCCTAAGATACTTCCCCTAATTTTCCTAGAATTTTCTAAGAAACATGCAAATTATTGGAATTAAAATTCCAAAACAGAGACATAAAATTGGAAAAGAAATAACTTGCCATAGAAATGGCCTCTGGTCTTAGAAAATTCAGGGAATGTTCCCAAGAACAGAGGCTACAAAAGCCCTATGGTCTCATGCCATGGTGAATTATATGCATGAATGGAGAATTGAAATACTTAAAATAGTATTAAATTAATTAAAAATAAAATACTTAACAAAACAACTTAATTCTTTTTCCACATTATTCTCCTCTGTTCACTGAGCAAGAGGGTATTTTTTCTTTTATTTTTGTGATTTTTCTATGGAAAGTTATGGATTTTCAAAGTTCTGGGTATTTAATAAATTCAGAAAATTCATATTTTTCTACTTAAACCAGTCAGCACTGCGTCATCCTCATCCGGGTCGAAAGCACACGCGTCGCTCTGCCATTTGACGCTGCCATCTGACTAGGATGCCACATGGCCTACGGTTTCGTTCCAGGCTCTCATCCGGCGTGATCCTGGTTGTCCTCCGATACACGCTCGATCCGACGGCGGCTGGTCATCGTCTACGACTGGTGCGCCCCGAGAGCCGTCCACCTTCTAACCCTAAGATCTCACTCAATACTCCACCAAATTACATGATCTTGGGCTCTATGAACTCGTCTCGACAAGACAGACACATCAATACGGCTAACATGCATTGGAATTGACTCAAATAAAATGGAGAATCGAAAGAAGCTCTCGGGAAGGAGGAGTTTAACACCTTGGCTCTGAAAAGTGAAGCTTCAATCAGAGGGGCTTGGCACGTTCATTGGAGTCTAGGGAAGCTAGGGATGAAGCCTGGAGCTGTGGTGAAATGCCTAGGTATGAAAGTCACCAAGGCCGATTTCAAAGCTTGGCCGACAGGAAGAATGGCCGACCTGGTGACGGGGCTTTCACTGGGGAACTTCTTCTCTTGGTCTGGTGAAGGTGTAGAGTCAATCAATTTAAGGATTAGCTCACTGTGGTGAAGTGTCCTATTTTTAGGCTGAGAATTGAGCTCAGAAATTGAACTCACAGAGAAGGTTTTAGAGTTGGATTTCACTGGGGATCAATTGCTCTAATTTAGGAGAAGAATTTGGAGCAATTTTGGCAGAGTTTTGGTAAGGTTCATTTCATCACCTTGTTTGACCATGAAGGTGGTGGGTTTAAATAAACATGGCTAGGGAGCTTATCAGGGCAAGCCAGGGGCTGGGATCAGCTGCTTAGGTCAAGGGAAGAAGAGCCATGGTGTCCACTGGCCATGGGACAGCTCAGCAAGGGAGAATTTGAATTTTTGGCTCACATGAAGCTCTCGGCCATGGTGTTTTCGGGCGACTCAGGTGGTGGTCCGGCCAGGGTCCGGTCACCGTCTGACTCTGTGAGGTCAGGGCTGGGGTTTGGTGAGTTCAATTGACTTTGGACATGTGTAAAGCAGTTTGATTTAAATGGTATGATGGAGAGCTCATTTTGGGCTTGGGTTGGTCAACTCATGCAAATGGGTAGGGTGCACCCCCCAAGGCTTGACTTTGGGCTGAGGGAGAGTCACTTGGGTCAGCTAGGAAAGGGTGGTGAGGTTTCCATCCATGGTGAGGTGGCTAACTTGGATTAGAGTGTTACATGAATGGGGTTAAAAAAGATAATGAGGGATTAAGAAAGAACCTCCTCCTCTTACCATTAATGGCTTGGTGATGTGTAAAGTGGCTCCCAAGGCTTGCATATGGCTTATGCATGGCTCCATGGCTCCATTTGGCTTGGGGCAAAGCTTGGTCAATTTCATAGAAATAGATTTTAGAGATTTTGGCATTTTGATGGAAAATTTTCATGAAGCTTGATTTAGAATAGTTTAATGATGGTTTTTAGAACTTAGGGGTGACTTTGATTAAATGGATGATGGAAAGAAATTTCATGTGGGCTTTGGATTGGACATTTAGGCTTTTAAATTTGATGAAAATGGGCTTTTAAAATGCTTTAAAGAAGTGAGCTTTTATGTTTTAAAATGAGCTTTTGGATGAAAATTTTGGTAAAGGGTTGTGTCAAATAAATATTGTATTTAGCTTAAGAATGTGTCATGAGAATTTTAGAAAAGATTTGGTATCATTTGGGTTTAATTGGGTTTAATTTGGGCTTCTTTAACAATAGGGTTAAAGTGGGTCAAATTGGGCTAACTTGGGCTAAGGTTGGGCTAAAGTTGGTTTTGATGTAAAATTAATGTTGTAAAATGTTTATGGAGGTGTAACAAAGAGTTTTCAATTTTGGTTGGGTCTTGATGTTGGGATTTGGGCTTGTTTGGGTTCATGGTTGGTTTAGGATAAATTGGGGATTTTTGGTTTGGGTTAGGCTTGGGTGGAGTTTGATTCCAAATATTGGGTAAATTAAGTTAGATTTTTGTTTATGGGGATGTTAGAAAGATTTCAAAACAAATTTGGGGAAAACTGGGTAACATTTGGGTTGAATTTGGTGTGGATTGGGTTTGTTGGTCATTTTGGGCCTTGAGGGCCCATTTGGTAAAAGATAAATAAAATGCTTTTGATAAATTTAATTTTTAGAAAAAAACAAGAAATTTGAATTCACAACAGAATGCTTAAATGCTTTTTTGACGGCCCTAGCTTGGGCTAAGGTTAGGTTAGTGTTGGATTTGATGTAAAATTAATGTTGAGAAATGTTTATGGGGTGCTACAAAGAATTTTCAACTTTGGTTGGGCTTTGATTTTGGGATTTGGTCCCATTTGGGTTAGGTTTGGGTTTAGGCCAAAAATGGGGATTTTTGTTTTAGGTTAGGTTTGGGTGGAGTTTAGGTTCAAATTTGGGGCAAATCTTGTTAGTGTTTTGTTTGTGGGGATATTAGGAATGTTTAGGAAAAGATTTGGGGTTAATTGGAGTTGAATTGGGTTGGTTTGGGTTAGGTTTGTGTCAAATGGAACATTCGCTTTTTGAAGAATGCCTTTTGGATTATGTAATGCACCTGCAACATTCCAGAGATGTATGATGTCTATATTTAGCAAATTAATTGATGATGGAATGGAAGTATTTATGGATGATTTCTTTGTATTTGGAACATCATTTGACGTATGCTTGAGTCATCTAGAAAAAGTTTTAGAAGTATGCGAGAAAACTAACTTAGTTCTAAATTGGGAGAAATGTCAATTTATGGTTGCAGGAAGAATTGTATTAGGGCATAAACTTTCAGAAAATGGCACGGAAGTAGATTTGCAAAAATTCAAGTTATAGCTAAATTATCACCTCCTACTACAGTGAGAGGGGTAAGAAGTTTTCTTGGGCATGCCGGTTTTTACAGATGCTACATAAAAGATTTTTCAAAAATTACTAAACCTCTATGCCAACTTTTAGAAAAAAACAAGAAATTTGAATTCACAACAGAATGCTTAAATGCTTTTGAATTAGTAAAAGATAAATTAATCACAGAACCTATAATAGTTTCCCCTGATTGGAAGAAACCATTTGAACTTATGTGTGATGCTAGTGATTATGTTATAGGAGCTGTTCTTGGACAAAGATATGATAAAATTTTTAAAGTCGTATACTATGCTAGTAAAACTCTCAATAATGCTGAAATTAACTACACAGTTACGGAAAGAGAATTATTAGCAATTGTTTATGTTTTTGATAAATTTAGATCTTACATAATTGGAACTAAATGTATCAGTGCATACCGATCACTCGCTATTAAATATTTAATGCAAAAGAAGGATACCAAACCAAGATTAATCAGATGGATATTATTAATGCAAGAATTTGATTTTGAAATCATTAATAAAAAGGGAATTGATAATCAAATTGCAGATCATTTATCAAGACTCTAATATAATGAATTATCTGACATTGATAATGAAATTTTAGACCATTTTCTTGATGAACAACTTTATAATATAAATGAATGGAAAATACCTTGGTATGCTGATATAGTAAATTATATTGTAAGTGATATTTTACCACCCATGCTAACTTTACAACAACAGAAAAAATTCATTCATGATGCTAAAACTTATTTTTGGGATGAGCAAAATTTATATAAGCAATGTAAGGATTTAATAATTAGAAGATGTGTACCTTATGAAGAAACTGAACAAATCATTCAAAAATGTCACGATTTTGAATTTGGAGGACATTTTGGAACAGATAAAACTGCTTACAAAATTTTGCAATCTGGATTTTGTTGGCCTACTCTTTTTAGAGATGTTTATAGATATATCAAAACTTGCGATAAATGCCAACGAGTAGGTAATATATTTAGAAGAAATGAAATGCCTCTAAATTTTATATTAGAAGTTGAAATTTTTTATGTTTGGGGATTAGATTTCATGGGACCATTTATTCTTTCATTTGGAAACTCATATATATTAGTTGCTGTTGATTATGTTTCTAAATGGATTGAAGCACAAGCCTTACCTCGATGTGATGCTAAGAGTGTTTCAAAATTTTTTATGAAAAATATTTTTACAAGATATGGAATGCCGAGAGTTATTATCACTGACAGAGGATCCCATTTTAGGAACAAATATATTCACAAATTAGTATAAAAATTCAACATTATTCATAAAATTTCAACTGTTTATCATCCACAAACCAGTGGATTAGCTGAAGTTTCTAATCAAGAAATTAAACAACTTTTAGAAAAAACTGTAAACCCTAATCGATTAAATTGGTCTACAAGACTAGATATCGCATTATGGGCATACAGGATCGCTTATAAAACTCCGATTGGAATGACTCCTTACATACTTATATATGGAAAAACTTGTCACTTACCGATTGAATTAGAGCACAAAGCGTATCGGGCGATTAAAGAATTTAATTATAATTTAAGAGAAGTCGGTGAGAAGAGATTATTACATATGAATGAATTAGAAGAATTAAGAAATGAATCTTACAATAACGATAGAATCTATAAAGAGAAAATGAAATTATGGCATGATCGAAAGATTAAACAGAAAAATTTTGAGCCAGGACAAGAAGTTTTGCTCTATAATACAAGATTAAAATTATTTACTGGAAAATTGAAATCTCGATGGTTAGGACCTTTCACTATAACTCAAATATTTACCTACGGAACTATAGAAATTGAAGATCCAATGACTGGTCACAAATTTAAAGTGAATGGACATAGAATAAAACCTTATTTTAAAGGAAGAAGACCAAATTTTAAAGAGGTTTTAATGTTCAGTCAACCTGATTAACAACCAGCATAGGTCGGGCTTACGACGTTAAACCAAGCGCTTTATGGGAGGCAACTCATAGTAGTCTTAAATTATAGTTTATTTACTTGGTTTATTGATAATTATAGTATAAATGAATTCTACTATACATATTTGTTTTTATAATCATCACAATATTAAAATTAACAAAAGAAATTAAAATTTTTTTGGAACAAAAGCGAGAATGGGCAATTTTGCCTTAGCCAGCAGACGGCGAGATCGACGCCGCCGACGGCAAGATTTGCGTGCCTTTATTCAGTTTAAAATTATAACTATCCCGCTGACAACGAGATCGTTACCGCCGACGGCTAGACTGGTACAAGAGCGGTTTTAGGGAGTTATCTTGGTGGTTTCGGGCGATTCTAAGTGTTTTTCTCTATATAAGACGTCTAGAACTCAAATTTTTCACATTCTACTTCCTAGAAACGACTAGAAATTCCACCAAAATAAGAAATTATGGCATCCAATCCACTTGAAATCATGAAATCCCAAGTGTTCAATAGGAGAAAGTTCGTCAGTTAGAAGCACAGCGGATATTCAACAAGGTTATGACGAAAAAGCGATTGATTAAAGAAAGAGGATTCATTAATAGAGGAGCGGAGAATTCGACAACATCTATTGAAGAGATGATTATTTGACGACGTTGGGAGTTATTATGCTATACAACTTCTGCGGTAGTTATCCTTGTAGTCAAAGATTTCTGTTCCAATCTTCATGGAATCAACAATGGAAACATATTTGTACGAGGCAGATGGGTAACTTTCACTCCTTCAAGAATTAATGAGTTGTATTCAATTGAGAATACACTTGTTTGCCACTATTCAAATTTCATCCCTACAAGATACAATATGAATGAGATTTACCGATATTCGATCGATGAACCGAAGATCGGGAAATGCGAGAAGACAGTACGTTAGTTTTTCTGCATCACTTCTTAACCCCATCTCTAAGCATCGGCACTTCTTTATTTCCTCAAAATTATTACCCATTATGAGGGTAAATAAAGTCTCTAAGGAATGTGCGATTTTGAATTATTGTATTCAAACTGGATTACCCATCGACGTTGGAACTATTATTGTGAAGTCTGCCTTAGGCCTAATTGTACATGGATCTATTCACGGGCTCGGACATCCTTCAACAATTGTCGCATTATGTAGTCAATACCAAGTTTCCTACGAAGCTTGGGAAAAGGTACTATTGCCTTGGAAACCATTAGATCCGACTGATATGTTTCCTACTTTGGATAACGATAATGAGACAGCCATTATTACGGATCAAGCATCTTAAAACAATCCTTCAATCAGGCCCTTCACTGATAGAACTAACATGATCTTACGGAAACTTAAAGGATTGGAGAATGAAATACAAAATGTGATGACTTCCATTGATAATATCTCCGATTTATTCGATCATATCGATCGGAGATTGAAAGAGCACTTTGATCATTCAAGACATCTGGAGGCTAGTTTTATACGACTTTTCAGAAGGAAGGGATGGATTGAAGAAGATTCTACTGAAGAATTCCCTTTCAGGCCTTTCTATAATCTGTTAGTGCAATTATGTTCTATTGGAAATATAAGAGAAGAATTGAGTTCAGATCTTGATGAGTAGAAGATATTCATTCGTACTTATTTGTGTGTGATTGCTTGAATTTTGTTTTTATTTACACTTTTTATAGTTAATCTCAGTCTAGATATGATTATGAGTTATTTGTTTAGTCTCAGCGTTTTGAGTATTGTAGTGTGGATTGTGACGCTGAATTGTGTGTGTGTTAAGATTTTTCAAGGCAATTTGTTAGTAATGTAAAGTGTGTAATTTGTAATCACCTGGATTTCATATATATAAAGTTGTAATGTTTGTGTTGTGTAAATTTATGTGTTAAAATAGTATATAATCATGATAAAGTATATTTTAGAGTGACCGGATATAAAACAAGGCTTAAAATGAATTGAGAGTATTATAAATCTTAAAAATTTTAAAAATTCTAAAACCTCGCCGACAATGAGATCGATCCCGCCGACGGCGAGATTTTCCAAAAACTTTAGGCCTATTTGATTAATTAGCTCGCCGACAGTGAGATTCCGTAAAACACTATATTTTGACCGGTCAATCGTCACTATTCATCATCCCGTCCTCAAAACTTCGAAAAACCGACCTAGGGCTTGATAGATCACGGATTTGGAGCAGTTTCAATACATTTTGACACTGAATTTCGTCTTCCCTTGGTAAGAGCTTCCCTCCTATGTAAAAATTTTTTATTTTCACCATGAATTTCTTCCACATTAAGGAATTTTAGAAAATTTGAAAATGTGGAGAAAAGATTTGGAAAAAGTTCATGGAACTTGATTTAGGGTGATTTTAGTCATCTTTGAAAGCCATTTTAGTAATATTTTGGAGATTAGTTAAGATTTTTGTAAATTTGATAGATCAAAAAAATGGCTCCGCAAAAAAAGAGGCGAATGGATTATGACGAGACACTATTTGTAAGTGCTCGAGCGCAGTCAAGATACTTCCACAATATCCAAGCAAGGAAGTGCATTCAAGATCGAGTATTTAAGAATCTAGGAGGAGAAGTGGAACGAATTATAAAAGAAAGAAAGTGGAAAAATTTCTGTTACACCACAAATAGAGCTGCAGTGGAAGTAGTGAAGGAATTTTATGCCAACTTAACTGAAATAGAAGATGCACCAATAAAGGTTAGAGAATTTTTAGTCGATTTCAATGCTGCTAGAATCAATTCTTTCTATGAAGTACGTGACTTACACACCAGTGAGTATGATACTTTTGGAACAATGGAAGGACCGCTGGAAGAAGTAATCAACTTTCTCACTGATGGGAAAGGAGTTTGGAAAATCAAGCAGCGTGAACGGGTAAACTTCCCTCTTTCTATGCTGAATGCAATATCTAAAGCTTCGCACTATTTTATTTATTCTACCTTGTTACCCACCTATCACCATAGTGAAGTAACAAGAGATAGAGCAGTTCTGAATTTCTGTATTCAGAACCAAAGAAGTATTAATGTGGGAAATATTATTTACAAGAATGTATTAGCCACTGCATGAAGTGAGAGTGGAGGAGGACTAGGGCATCCTGGTTTAATTTATGCACTCTGCTAATTATCTGGGGTAGAGGCAAGAGATGATGAGGAATGGGTGGAGCCTATGAAACCCATTACCCAGGATAATATAAAGACTTATGAATCCCACAAAGGATGGAGATCTGGAACTAGGGGTTACGTACCTTCAACTAGTAGGGATATTCCCTCTATCAGTTATGATCCTCCTACTTATAGTTCTCCTACCCTTCATGATTTGATGAATGAAATGACCCCGCAGTGGAAGAGTTTTGAAAAGATTGAGGAAAAATTGGAGTATATTGATAAGAGAATTAGAGGATTACAGTGAAGACATGATTATGACAGTGAGTATCTCCAGAGACATTCGGAGTTTGAGATAACTTATTATGATGCTGAGAATCGTTACAGGAGAGGAGAGCTTGATGTTATATTTCCTGAGTACCCCTGCTACAGTCATTACCAGCCTACTCCACCCGCTGATCAAGGAAACGACGATATAGTTTGGGACTTTGATGCGGAAGATTAGATTCTATGTTTATTTGTTTAATTATTTGACTTATAAACTTTGATTATTATGATGTTATGATTGATTGTATGTTTTTTCTTAAAACTTTAGTATTAATGTTTAGTTGATGAACTTGATTGTGATGTGGTGTAGACCTTTTTAAATATTGTTGTTAAAGTTATATAGTTTGTAAATTTTGATATTTCAGACTGTTATTGTAACCTTAAATTGAATTAGTCAATTGTGTGTGTTTAGCATTAGACTAAATATAAGTTGTGATAGTGTTTTATACTTATTTTGAAACTTCTTTACCCAGCAATTTCTTTGATATTATATATGTGTAGAAAGTTATTAACAAGACGAGTAATTAAGTGATGAAAAGAACCTGCAGAACTTTAAAAAGAAGAAGTACCTAAAGCACGAAGGCATGATTTAAATTTATAGATTATTTTCTTTTCACCCCATATAGATAGATAGAAAAATTTAAGTTTGGGGGAGGGAAAAATACAAATTTAATTATTAAATTGTTCTCAAATTATATTTTCAAAAATTATTATAGAATGATTTTCTGTAGTAATTTTAATTCAGTAGACTAGAATAAATTTATTTAATTTTTATAGAAAGTTAAAGAGAAATACTTTTAATGATTAACTAATTTTGTAGATTAAGAATATTTAGTATAAGAGAATAAAAATATAGTTAACTATTTAATGTAAGGAAAACTATATTTTCAAATATAAAATTCTTAGTTATTTAGTTGAGAAAGAAAAGATTGAAACTCAATGAAGTCAAAACTTTGAAAAACATATAAGAGAAGTAAATGTTTCCAGTTTCAAATTTAGGAAGAGGAAAATGAAGTTCAAAATTTTTAACAAGCTAACCAAAAATAGTGATCCTCACTTGAAAAAGAAAAGAAAAAGGGGATTGAAAATCAATTCAAAAAAAATGAGAAAAGAAAAGAAAAGAAAAATATATATATATATATATATATATATATATATATATATATATATATATATATAAGTGAGGAGAAGCTTGAGGAAATGCCTTATCAAAAATCGGCTTCATTTCATTCAACCTAAAGGGTAAACTTCGATTACATTTCGAACTTATATATATGGATTAGTATTTTACTAAGTAGTGCTTTCATGAAATTCCTATCATCTAAATATCTTAAGTAATTTAATATTGAAAAATATAGTCATTATTAAAATAAATAGAAAACTAGAAATCTTAAACTTGATGACTAAATAAGCTTATCTCTGCAATCTTGATTTAATTATTTAAAAATATTTCTAGAAAACTTTACTATAACATTTATTTGAATCAAATTCATAGTAATTTTGAATT
Organism: Papilionanthe hookeriana x Papilionanthe teres; assembly: GCA_022702705.1. Classification (NCBI taxonomy): domain Eukaryota; kingdom Viridiplantae; phylum Streptophyta; class Magnoliopsida; order Asparagales; family Orchidaceae; genus Papilionanthe; species Papilionanthe hookeriana x Papilionanthe teres. The sequence continues at coordinate 29,097,396 of CM040425.1, forward strand.
AAAACTTTACTACAAATAATCATTACTTTTATGTAGTATATAGATTACTTGAGGACAAGTAATAGTTAAGTTTGGGGGATTTTGACCACAAGAAAATATATTGGGAAATTCATACCAATTTCATATAAAATTACACTTTAAAGAAATTTATTTTCTGTGTTTTATTGCAGGAATGAAGATTTATAGGTGATGAAAGCAAAAAGAGCAAAAAGGCGCGAATCTGGAGCAAAAAGGACTAAAAATGATGAAAATTGAACTGTCCCGCCGACGGTGAGATTTAAGCCGCTGATGGCGAGATTTTCCCAAAGGTTTTTAATATAATATAATAGAGCCCACCGATGGCGAGATCGAGCCCGCCGACAGCGAGCCTGAACGGTTAGCCTTGCTTCTAGAAGCCCGCCGACGGCGAGATCGAGCCCGCCGACGGCGAGACAATTGATTCAAGCCAAAAATGATGAATCTGGACGCGTCTTGAAGAGGTGCTTAAGAAACCTTTGGAAATTTGACTCCTTCTATAAATAAGAGACTATTTTATATATTAGTGGGTGTCAGTTAGTGTCAAATTAGTGTTTCTTTTTGTAGTAAGAGTTAGTGTTTAGTGTCTTGGTGAGTTATAAGTGTGTTGTACAAGAAGGAAGAGTCAAAGGAACTTGAGGAATCTGCTTGGGGAGAAGAATTAAGATAAGTATATTTGTTTGTTATTTTATAACTTTAAATGAAATCCAAAATCCGTGTTATTAATCCTATGTGTTCTGAGTAGTTTTCTTTGTTTTTCTCCTTGTTGTTAAGATTTTGTGAAATGAAGAATTAAAATGAGTTGTGCCTAATAATATTAAATAGAGATTGTGATAATCTTTTACTTAAATTGTAATTTACTTTCAATTTGGCCAACTGAATTGTTAACATATGTTGAATTATCAACCATAGTAAAGATTACTTCCAAGATTCAGGGAATTCAAAAGCCTTGGAAGGAGGGTGCAAATAAATAGGGAAATATTAATTATCGGACGAAGAATTGAATATTTTAGTGTGACGTAACTAAAATCTTCAATTCGGTCCTATTGTTCGGGAGCCGAAGTGTAGATGTTAGCTCTCGTGCGAGGGAACGTGGGAGCTCGAAGCGGCGTACGCATCCTCCCGACCTAGCCACGGATTCGATAACCAAACATAGGATTAGTCAATGTTCTTTGCACCCTGACCAAAGGGTAAAGAATAGGAATGCTCCTATTCGGCACAATATAATTCTAAACTCATTTAATTATTTATTCACCTAATTCTCTTAACAAGGAGAAAGATACTTTTCTAAATCGACTTATATAATCTGTCTTTTAAGTATTAGTTTTAAGCTTAAGCGTTCTTCAATTTTTGTATATTATACTAAAATAGATTAGTAATCTGCTGTTACTAAAAATTAGTCTTTAAATCTCTAACTTCTCTGTGGAATCGATATCTATGAATCCAGAAGAGCCCTTTATTACTTGAGTGATACGTATACTTGCGTTGATTAAAGGGGAGGGAGTACAATTGCTATTTTACTTTGAAAAATATTTACAACTTTATTAAGCTTAACAATTATATACATCCTTCTAATTATTACCCTAATCTCCCCCAAGGCTGAATTATTATATTTGCAGCCGGAGGTCAGCGCCAGAATTTGGCGCCTAGGCGTCGGTTCGGTCTGCTTACCCGAAAAACACCATTTAAACCCCCATTATCCATTTTTTACGCCTAAGCTTCATCTTCTTCCTCTTTTTAGCTAAAACCCACCTCCTAAATCCATTTTGAGGTCAAAACATCAAGATTTTGAGCCCAAAATCACTTGATTTTTTCATCTCAAGGTCATATCTACACTCTAATCCATTTATTTTTGGGATTTTCACCATAGTTTTTCCTATTTTTGACTAAAACCCGAAATTTTGAGAAAAATTTTGATTTTTATTATTTCTCCATGAATTTATAAACTCATTTTAAGTTTCTTAAACTTAAAAAGAGTTTAAATCTTTGATTCCTTAATTTAATTATGTTTTCTTTCACGTTTAGATGGCACCAAAATCTAAGCGAGGAAAGACACGAGAAAATTTTGACAGTAACAAGTTCGCGACTGCGGTAGCGTATTTTCGATATCACGAAATTGCGACGTCCAGAAAATTTATCTCAGAGCGAAGCTTTTACAATCCCGATGAAATGATCGAGAACACGATTGTTGCGCACAACTAGCAACAATTCTGTTATTTCACCGCTGTTGCTGTTATTCCAGTCGTGCGCGAATTTTATGCTAACTTTTTGGATGAGGAAGACTACGAAGTCTTCGTCAGAGGTGTTGGAGTAGGATTTACTCCAGAAAGGATTAATGTTTTTTTTTATGGACTGCCACTTACCATCGAGTGCCACTATTCTAAATTATCTCAATCTGAAGGAGATCTTGAGATGATTATTGCTTATTTGACTGACGGCACTGGAGCATGGAAGATCCGGAACGATAAACAGGTAAATTTCAAATCTTCTAAGTTAAATGGTATTTCAAAGGCATGGCATTACTTTATTTCTGCAAGACCTATACCTTCCAACCAGCTGAGCGAAGTGACTAGAGATCGAGCTCTCCTAAACTACTGCATTCAGGAGAGGAAACTGATAAATGTCGCAGTATTATTTATGATTCTGTGGAGTCTACTGCTAGATCCAAGACTTCGTAGGACTAGGATTTCCATCTCTGATTTATTCTTTATGTGTGAACAATGGAGTTACTGCTGATATTTCTGAGGAGAAGCTCAAGTCTACCAAGCCAATTGGGCAGGAGAGTGTTAGTATCTATGACCGTCTTCGTGGGAAGAGATCTACAGCCCCTTCTACTTCTGCACCTACTCCAGGTAGAGCTTCGACTTCCAAACCTTCTATTTCTACTGCTGAGCCACCGTCTAGTTTTTGGGAATTGATGCATGATCAATTTTTGGAGCAGCAGAATGAGTTATTTCTAACTCACTGCAGAGTTGATACTATGGATAAGAAGATCGATCACCTATCCGATTACACCCGCAGAAATAGTGAATATGATGCCGAGTATTCGCAGTATTTAGTCGATTCTCAAGGGCGAGCATGATATTCGCTTCCCACCAGTCCTAGATTTTCACCATATGTTGATCCTAAGGATGTGGAGTTTTCTTTTGGTGATGACGATGACGAGGCTACGTACAGCTGATTAGTAGCTCGATTTACCGCCGAGATGTACTCGAGTCCGTTGTTAGTTTAGTTTTTGTTTGCTAGTATTGATTGTTGTTTGTCGTTTACTAGTTTAGATTTCTTTATGAGACTTTGTATGAATTATTCGATGTTGAGACTCGTTTTAGATATTTAGTTGCGGCATCGAAATTTGAATGAATTTGTGTTTATTTTTGGTTTCGACTTCATCGCTTAGTATTCTAGAATAGTTAGTAATGTTATTTTATTTCCGTTAGTAATATAGTTATTTAATTCAACTCATCGCTATATAAAATTTTTAAGCCTCGCTTACTTTTATATGCTCCATTATTTCTGTAATATTCATAAAAAGCATGTGTAGAAATAAATTATATTTCTTTCTAGAATTTTTTTTTTACATGCTTATAAAATTCCCTTTTAAATTATACTTTTCTCTCTCTCATACTTTATTATTTTCATGATATACCAAAACTTAAGTTTGGGGGAAGAGAAAATACATGCAAATTTAAATTTTATTTGTCCTTAATAAACTAATATTTTCTAAAAAAAAATCTTAACATAACATAAGGAATGAAGAATCTATTTAAGATCACTTAAATTTTTGAAATTATAAATAATTTAGTGAACTTAACCAAAATTTTAATAACTTTGATTGATTTTAAGAATATAATTATTTAACTTAAAGAAGAATAAGATTAAGAAATTTTTCTATTCATAACGTAAATAATTGAATTTTAGAAGTATTAAGAAATAAAAAATTATAACTTGAAAAAGAAAAGATTGAAAATCTTTTTGAAATTCTATTCATGTTATAATAATTAAGTGAAAATGTAAAAGTTTGAAAATATAAGTTAGGGATAGTGAAGTTCAAAATCATTAACAGACTATCCAGATACAGTAATCCTCACCATGAAAAAAAAAAAGAGAGAGAAAGAGGAGAAGCTTGAGGATATGCCTAATCAAAAATTGGCTTCACTTGAATTATCTTATATGAAGAAAACTAGTTACATACTTTTACTTAATTTTCATGCATGAATCTTTATTTAAGAAAGACTTTTCATGAAGATCTTTTTCTTGTAAATAATCTATGTGATCTTAATATAATAAATTTCTATTATTTTCGAAATGAATGAAAAAATTTTGAAATCTTATGATTTGGTAGTTGAATATTTTTTAAATTCTTAAAATTAAACTTAATTAGTGAAATTTGGTTAATGATTTACTAAAGCCTTTATATGATCAAAAATTACAAGGAGTCTTAAATATTTATCTTTCATTCCAAATGTTATACATTTTATATAGTAAAAAGGGTTACTTGAGGACAAGTAACATTTAAGTTTGGGGGATTTTGATCCATGAAAAAAATACCCGTTTTTATGCCTTGATTTTTATCAAATTTTTAAGGATATTATGCTTTAATGAAAGGTATTTTTATTTTTTTGGATATAGGTGATGGAAAAATGTTCAAGAAGAAAAAAAAGTGAAAAAGGAGAAAAAAGGAGCAAAAATGGAGCCGAAATGCAAAATTGTCAAAATTATTGGTCTGGCACCTAGGCGCCAGAATCCGGCGCATAAGCGCCCGATCGATATGGGATCTGTCAAGATTTTTACAACTTTTGGATGGTTATTGTGACGGTGTTAGTGGTTATTGGACCTTCTAGAAGACTGGCAGTTGTTCCTGGTTTATAAGACATGTGATACAATCTATTTGGACGCTTGGAAACAGTTTTAATCGCGAAGAGGTGCTATCCAAAATGAAGAGGTGCAAAGAACTGGACGCTGAGTCCGTCTCCTAGGCGCCAGACACACCTTCTAGAAGACTCATTGAATGTGGACACATTTTGAAGAGGTGCCTCATGGCAACCCTTGAAGCCTATAAATAGGAGGGTACTCCTTGAGAGAAAAACGCCCACATAAGCCCCCCATACATCCCCCAATCTAGAGCCCCATCTAGAGAGAGAATTAGAGAAATACTTAGGGACACTTTTATTAATTAGTGAGTTTATTTATAGTGTGTATTGAGAGTTTAAAAAGTTGGTGCTTTTGAAGTTTATTTGCTTTGGAGTCAGAAGAATTCAGAGGTTCAGTAGGAGAAACACTTGAGATAAGTATTTGTAATTTTATTCAAATTTTTATTATCATATTTTGTTGTTTAAATTCAATGTGTTCGAGTAGTTAGTTTACTTTCTCCTTTCAATTATGAAAAGATAAATAAGATAATATAAAATTCGATGGAGAATTAAAAACTATTTATATTTTAAAACATCGTGATGATATTAATACCGGATCTTCATTTACTTTACAACTTGATCACTTGTATTGTTAAAATCGTTGAAGAGTTTTGATACGTATAAGGAGATGAATTCTTAACTAGTAGATATCACATGAATCCTTGGGTAGTCGAAGGCCTTGTGCGGGTTATTCAAGGTGAAGTGCAAATAAATAGGAAGATATTATATAATGGGCGTAGAATTAATAATTTTTTTGAGTGACAGACTAGATTCTTGTGATTTGGTTTATAGAGAAGGAAATGGTCACTAGTAGAGTCGACCATAGCCACCCTTGGACATCTAGTAGTGTGAGCATAGATTAACCCATTCTACTAAAAATACATCCGGACCTGATCTATACGCTAGCCAATGTTCGTTACATCTGGATCAAAGGGTAAAGAATATGAATGCTTCTATTTGGCACAATACCATAAATTTATATTCTCCACGAATATTATCATTATCTTAGAAAATCTTGGATTAATTGAAAGGAAGAAAGTTGTGTTCTTATTGCTATTTACGTCAATCATTTTATTACTGCTTTATTATTGCATCTAGTAAATTAAAAATATCAAATTTATAAACTATAAAAGAAATACATAAAAATAAAATTAAAATATTTAAAAACCCATAACTCACTCATCGTAGGATCGATATTGGGGTCTTTGTTTCAAAGCCCTATATTACTTGATATGATACGTATACTTGCGTAGTACCCCTAGTGTGTAAAATATTTTCAATAAAATTATCTTTGTATACACTAGTTGCTATTATTACCTATTACATATATTTGAAAGCATTAATTATTATATTTGTCGTCAGCGGATTGTGGGTCAAGTTTTTGGAGCCGTTACCGGGGATTGAATTTTTAGTACGCATATATATAGCATTAGGTCACCTTTCTACCCTTATGAAACTCACATGGTTGAACTCAAGCCACTAATCTTTGATTAAGATGGCTAAGGTCAATATGTGAAGGATCATAAAGTGGTTACCATTCGTCGTACTTGGTCCTAAAGTTGTTGGACTTAGCTAAGTCCATGACACTTGCTTCCAAACCCTAATTCCATTCCAAATCAATATTTACTCAATCTTGACTCCACTAAAATGGTCTCATTCTTCCTTATTTGAAACCCCATTCAATTGCCAAAATTTCTGGTTTTGACATTGGGTCCCCTAAGCTTACCCAAAACTACCTAAATGGCCCCCACAACCACCAAAATCATCCAAAATTTCTCAAAAATTACCCAAAATTCCTAAAAATCCTAAGAATCATTTCGAAACAATCCCTACCTTTTAAATCCACCAAAATACCCCAATACCCTCCAAATAACCTCCAAATACCCTAAATACCCCTTTTGGCCCAAAATTCCAAAAATTCCAAAAATTCCCAGAAAATTTCAAAAAATCCCAAATATTCCCAATTTCATTTTGTTCAACTACACCATAAGCTATATTTGCCAATTTAACCCACTTTTATCAAAATCCCTAATTTGACCCATCTTTAACCCATGTGGACCAAATGTCAAACCAAGTCAACTCAATTGACTTAAATTTTGCTCAAACTCAATTCTAAACTTCAATTCAACATTTCAAATACCAATTTAAACCAAAATCAAGCCCAATTTGACTCACACTTGAATTCAATTTCAACTTGAAACCAAAACCCCAATCTTAACCTATGACCCAAACCTACCCAAATCCAAACCAATTCAACTCAATTTTCCCCAATTTCAATTCCAAATTCTTCCTAATACGTCCATATACCAAACAAAACATCAATTCGCTCTCAATTTAAACCCTAACCCAACTCAAAATTCATTTGAAATCAAAACCCCCAAATTTGCCCTAATGTTGTCACCTACCCCTAAATCTCCAAATTGAATCCCCTAAGCCCAAAATTTCCACCCAATTTCTATCATAAACCCTTCCTAACAATCATTTGAAATATTTTGGATCATCAATTGGCCTTGAACCAAACTCTAGCCAAACCTAAACCCAACCTAAACCATGGTGACCAAAATTGACCAAGACCCCAAAATCCTCCAAATTGAAACCCCAAGTGAACTCAAATCAACTTCATGTCTTCATGAAAAATCTTCTTTACAATCATCTACATAATTTTGATCAATCAATTTGATCCAATTCTAACCAAAACTCAAATTAACCCAACTCAAACCCATGTGAAACCATGTGTACACATGAACCAAATTGAACCAAACCAAACAAAAATTGATCAAACCAACCCCTTGGCTGCCACCCCTAGACGTCCTAGGGTGGGTTTGACATGACCTAACCCATGCCCCATGAGCCATGGAACAATGGTCCACCACTTTGGACCAATGGACTAAGCCACATGGCTAAGGCTAAGTCCCATCCTCCAACTTTCCTTAAGCAAGCTCCTTGACCAAATTAATTGAGCTAAATCTCTCCTCCACTCCTCCTCAGCCTGCCCAGCAGCCTGATTGTCCTTGCCAGCCACCGGAACAGCCACGTCCGAGCACCCCTTTGTCCTTGAAAACCTAAAATTTGGTCTTGGCAGTGGGCAATCCCCTCTCCAGCCACCTGGCCTGCTCAGCCCTCACCCTAAGCGGCCTAAACCACTCATTGTCTGGCCCTGAGCTCCCCTCTCCGGCCATGGCTATAAAATCCCCACCTTTCAGCCTCGCTAAATGTACTGAAATTTCTTCCACGAAACTCCCCCAAATTGCTCCCGCACCTTCTCCCAGACTCTGCAGAAGAAGAGCCCTATCGTCCTCCTGCCCTAATTCCCACTGATTGAGCTCAATTTTGGAGCTCAATTCTCAGGCCAGAACAGGACAATCCTCAAATCTCCACAGAAGTCAAATTAACTCCTCTCACACCTTCACCAGAGGTAGAGAAGGAGGTCCCTATTGAAAGCCCCCTCTCCAGACCACCAAATCTCTCCAGCCATCAAAGTCTGAAATCGGCCCTGGACGAAGTCATACCTAGGCAATTCCCTAGAGCCAGAGACTTCATCTGGAGCTTCCTTGGGCTCAATCGAAGGTGCCACAACTCTCTGATTGAAGCTTCTCTTCTCAGAGCCAAGGTATTGACCTCTCCTCCCTCCCGAGCTTCCAGCAATTCTCCATTTTGTTTGGATTGATTTCAATGCATGAAAGCCATCTAGATGTGTTCGTCTTGTCGAGACAAATCGATCGAGCACAAGAACTTGTAATTTGGATGAGTATCGAGCGAGATACTAGGGTTAGAAGGTGGAAGGCCCACGGGACGCACCAGTCGTAGACGATGACCAGGGACAGTCGGATGGTTTGTGCATCGGGTGAAAGGCTAGGATCGCGCCGGACGCATCAATGGGACATGAACCGCGGGCCGCGTGGCTGTCTAGTCAGATGGCGGTGTCGAATCAGGGAGTGACACTTGGAGCTTCGACCCGCCGTAGGTTGAGTTGGCGCCGCGTGGATAAGTAGGAAAATTCGGATTTTCTTATTTATTTAAATACCAGAAACTTTGAAAATTCATATCTTTTCATAGAAAAATCATAAAAATAAAAGAAAAATAGCCTCTTGCTCAGTGAACAGAGGAGAATAATGTGGAAAAAGAATTGATCTATTTTGTTGAGTATTTTATTTTATATTAATTTAATACTATTTTGAGTATCTTAATTCTCCACTCATACATACAATTCACCATGGCATGAGACCGTAGGGCTTTTGTAGGCTCTCTTATTGGAAACGTTCCCTGAATTTTCCAATGACAGAAACCATCTCTGTGGCAAGTTATTGATTTTCTAAATTTAAATGTCTGTTTTTCCATTTTAATTCTAATAAATTACCATGTTTCTTAAAAAATTTTAGGAAAATTAGGGGAAGTATCTTAAGACTAGAGGACCCTAGGAAAATTATGATTTGGCTTAATTCCCTTAAAATATTTCTAATTGGCCCAAACACCCAAAATTGAATTTTAATTAATTAGGATTAACCACTCATCAAAACCACTTGAAAACAATTCTCCACTGACCTTTAAGGCAGAGGAGTCCCACATAAAAATTTAGAATCAATTGGAAATGGTTTAACCCATTAAATGGATTAATTAAATCACATCTCTATTTTCAAACTTTAAAAATTTATAAAACCAAAAATACATTTCAAAAATTCACCAAATTGGTTTTGCGACTTCTCTGATACCAGAGGAGTCTAAGAGAATTAAAATTGGATTTTTCTAAAAATTTTCATTTTTTACCTATTTTTAATATTTTAATAATTAAAAAATAATAAAAATCACAAAAATACTAAAATTCACAAAAATGTCATATTTTGTTCCCTAATCATTTAGGAATAAACAAAATATTTTTCCCAAGTCTCTAGGTTAAAATATTGAATTTTAAAGGCTTAATGTAATTTTTTAAATTTAAAAAATAAATTTTCAAACTTTCTCACTAAAATAATTCTAATAAATCAAAGAAAAATCAGAAAAATATGAAATTTGTTTCTCTGGACTCCTTGAGGTCAAAGAGATTTAATTAAAATATAAAATCCATTTTTTAAATTTAAATTTATTTTAAAATTAATTAATACCTTAAAATTTGAAATAATTATAATAAATAAAATATAATTCAAACAATTACCAAAATTGGTCCAAGTGGTCCTCTGGTAGGTAGGAACATCCCATAATTTTTCTAAGGAGAGAAAACTTACCTTGGTCATGTTGTTGAATTTTCATTGAAAACCCATATTTTCCATAAAAATAATTACAAAAATTAAGTTAAAAACAGAAAAATCACATTTTCTCCTCTAATGTCTTAAATGACATGTGAGTGAAGTGACACAAAAATTTCAAGTTCATTTGAGCTCAATTTAGTGAATTATGAAGTGAATAGGCTTAAGAGGGCATAAAGGTAATTAAGAATTTTAACCTTAATTAATATTTTAGGCCTAATAAAGGGGGAGGGTAAAATATTAGATTTTAATCTTCCCTTGGATGATTGAAACTTAGGGAATAAAAGGGTAGAAACCCATTAATCACCTTAAAAAAATACCAAAATGGAACCTTAATTAATTAAATTATTTAAATTTTGGAAGATTAATTAAAATTTTGGATTGTTAAAATTAGGGATATAACTTAAGAAGATACTAATTCTTTGATCTAAAATCCCTTATTGAAATAATACAATAACATTCAATTCTTAATAATTATAATTGAAATTATTAATTAAATAATAAATGATCCATAATTAATTAAAATTTAAAAAATTAAACAAATTAAATAATCAATTAAAATTTAAAAAAAAACTTTAAAATAATTTAGTAATTAATTAAAATTTAGAGCATTAAATCATGTAATAATCAAATTAAAAGAAACTTAAAATATTTGAAACTAATCTAGAATCATTTTAATAACAAATCTAAAACAAAATTCAAAACATTAAATGATCTCAAAACAGCCTCTAATTAAAATGTGAAAATTAAATCAACTAAAATTAACTTAAATCAATATGATTAATTCAAAATTTAAATCATTAAAATTTAATGAAATGAAATAGTTTAAACGTTGCTTTCAACTTAAGTAACTAAAAGCACTTAAAAGATAACCAAACGGAATTCGGAAATTGAATTATCTCAAAACAACAATTCAACTTTAATTAAAAAACGGTTAAATCCTTTAACAAACTAAGTTGCTCCTAAAGACTTTCATTATTATAACTCCTAAATGAAATATCAAATGAAAAGTCACTTCACATATAGGATAATCAAACATCCTAAATTAATTAAGCAAGAGTAAATTGGGTGATTGATTCACCACTCCAATGAAATTAACTGAACTTAAAGTAATCCCTAAAATGTTTAAAAAGATGTTCAGAATTCAATTCCGATCACTTCTCTAACTTGATGGGATGTTTTCAAATAACAGTGGAACTTCCTAGTTCTTTGGTGAAGAAAATCATCCTTAACAAAACACAAAAAACCTAGACGTCATAGGAACTGACTAGCAATAGGATTAGGATATTGGTAGATAACCAGAACTTTCCCTTAGCTTTACCTAGGTACTTGTTGCATATATATAAATTCTCTGACGTGTGTTTTAAGTGCAGCTGAGATTGACGAGAAGACCCTCCAGGTACGTTTTTATTTTATTGAGATTTATTTACCTGCACTGCACTTTACTTCTTTCGCATGTTAAACAGGAATGCCACCCTGCATGAAAACTGAAACTTTTAGGGTAGCTACAAAACTGAAACCCAAAACTAAATTAAAAATCAACACAAGATAAAATTCACCTCCACAACATTCAAAATATAAAACAACTCAAAAATTAATCACAAATAGAACAACAAAATTACAACTACAACTAAATTAAAACGTCTCGTTAGATCGGGAATCCCTCGGATGATGTAACCCACGTGTTGCTAACGAGATTTCCCACGGTCTAAGTGAAAGTGTGGAACTCATTTAGTTGAGTTTAGCAAATTCATTTGTACTAAGTGAATCCGATGAAAATAACGGTGCTGAGATGACGGAACCGTGGGATTTTAATCGGTTCTGTTTAATCAACTTTAAGATTTGTTTTAATTAAAACATAAAGGCATTTGAACCTTAAGACTTCTAAACCAAAACACTTCTCTCATCTCATGATTGCCACTTTCTAAAACTAAACCTCTGCAACAACAATGAGCTTAGAGCACGGTGGGCAGCACAACCCTCTTCATCAGCAAAACTTGTGTCTACTTCAGCAAAACCTTTCTTAGAATTAAATAACCAAGCTATAGGATTTCGAGGTAGTTTTCCTAGTGCAACATAAATCCTCAGCTTTTCGTTAGGCATTTACATAATCATATTATGTAAATTAAGCCCTAACCGGTCTTAGGACTCCGAGGTAGTTGTTTGGTACGACATAAACCCTCACATCTTCGAGGCTATTTAAATGATTCTGTCATACAAATATAAGTCCTGATTAACTAAAATTGGCAGGATTGCAACATTAAATAAACTCCAAAATTGAAGTCAAACAATAGGATAGTCGGGAAGTCACCGAAGTTCACTTCAGGTCCGTGACATCCCTTACTTCTCTTCCTTTAGATTCCTGAAATAAATTGTTCCAAATTTGATCCATTCCCTATTGAAATTTCCAAAACTTCAATCCTTTGAAAAACTTAAACTTTTAAATTATTGAGAGCAAAACCACTGATCATTATCGAGAGTTTTCTTAAATGATTCCCGTCATTTAAGATATAATTAACTATAGGGGCTTTCCCTTATAGGGAACTTTAAGAACTCAGGTAATATAAACCCTGCTTAATTCATTTATATTAAGCAGGGGAACTTGTCGGCTTATATATTTGGTTCGCAGACCAAACGAATGTCACAAATCTTCTAGTTTATTTAATCGAGCCCCAACATCAAGCAGTGTGTCTGTTCTTCAAGGTAGATACACGGTTTGTGGTGTGGTGCTTTTTTATATAAATTATTTGGGATGTGAGATCGGTTTGATTTCATATCTTAAAATTTTTAAACTTAAAATTATTTTAAAAATCAAATGTTACTTTCCAAATTATATATATATATATATATTTAAATGAAATTTAAAATTCGCCGACGATTTCTGTAGGCGACCCTTTTTCAAAATACAACACATAACCTATAAAAATATGACGACAATCAACAAGCTTCACCTCAGAAACTTTTGGGTAGATCTGCATTTAGCAGCATGCAACTTACTCTCTCTAGGAGAGTCCTGTTCATCCTCTCATCCAGGCCGTTCTGTTGAGGAGTATTCCAGACTGTCTTATGCCTTATGATGCCATTCTTCCTGCACAGCTCCTCAAACTGCTCTAAGCAGTACTATAAGACATTGTTGGTTATCAAGTACTTCAACTTTGCTCCCATGTTGTTTTCAGTGAGAGTTAATCAGTCACTAAATCGTTGAAAAGTTTCATCTTTTGTTTTTAAGATAAAGACCCATACCTTCCTCAGTACTATAAGACATTGTTGGTTATCAAGTACTTCAACTTTGCTCCCATGTTGTTTTCGGTGAGAGTTAATCAGTCACTAAATCGTTGAAAAGTTTCATCTTTTGTTTTTAAGATAAAGATCCATACCTTCCTGGTGTTGTCATCGATGATAGACATGAAGTATCTTCCTCCTCTATGAGTCTGATTTCTAGCTGGGCCCCATAGATCCCTGTGTTCACAATCAAGAGGTTTCTTTGATGTATGCAATCCAGTAGAGAACTTCACCCTGGTGGCCTTACCTAGTACACATTGTTCACAGAATTCCAGTTTTCTGCCCCGATCTCCACATAACAGGTTCTGCTTGGACAATTCCTGTATGCCCCTTTCACTTACATGCCCCAGCCTCATGTGCCATAGTCTAGACCTATTAGGCTCTGATTGTACTGCATTTAAGAAGTTCCCAATCACAATTCTTCGAACTAGGGAGTATAGCCCATTCTTTCTGACTTCTTTCATTACTATGAGAGAGCCCTTAACTACTCTGATATAGCCATTCTCTGCCTTGAATGAGTATCCATTCGACTCCAGTGTCACTAAAGAAATTAGACTTCTTTTAAGTTCTGAGACGTACCTGACATGTTGTAGTATCCGTCATCTCCATCGAACATCTTTATTCTGATCGTCCCGCTACCGATTACCCTGCAGGCTTTATTGACTCCAAGTAGAATGGATCCACCATTTTCCAGTTGTAGTGTCTCGATCCAATCTTTGTGAGGACACATGTGGAAGAAGCACCCTGAGCCAAGGATCCACTCCTTGCTAGATTCGGATCCGCGATCACTGAGCTTCGAGTCGAATCATAACCGTACGAGACTATGCTTACTTCTCCAGAATCTTTAGGCTTATCTTGAAAAATTTTCTTTCTATCTGGACAGTTCTTCTTAAAATGACCTTCTTTGTGGCAATGGTAGCACTGGTAAGATCTCTTAGAAGACTGGCATCTATCATTCCTTCTGGATTTTGATCTGCTCTGATCACTTTTAGAACCTTTCTTGCTCGATCTCCCTCTAACCATCAGACTGTCTCCACTGGTTTCCTCCTTCATGTCGTGCTTCTTCTGAAGGTCTTTGGCTCTGATAAATGATTGAACTTCTTCCATGGTAATCGTCTGTTCCCTTCCATAGAGCATTGCATCCTTGAACTGCTTGTAAGCTCTTAGGAATAGACTTTAGCAATAGCAGTGCCTTGTCCTCGTCATCCATCTTGACGTCGATGTTCTTAAGATCATCTATGATCTTGTTGAACTCGTCGATCTGCTCTTAGACTGATTTGTCTTCGTGAATTTTGAAAGAGTATAGGTGCTGCTTCAGAAAGAGCCTATTAGCCAGGGACTTGGTCAAGTAGAGTACCTCGAGTTTGGTCAAAAGTGCTTGAGCTGTTGTATCACTCAACATCTCCCTCATAACCTTGTCGCCCAAGCTCAAGATTATCAAACAATGAGCTTTGTCCAGCTGCCAATCTTTTCTTTCTCTGTCATGACAGCCGGCAGTGCTGCCTGCCCTTGCAAGGCTTCTGCAACACTTTGTTGAACTAGCAAGGCCCTCATCTTGGCTCTCCATAGGCCGAAATCATTCTTTCTTGTGAATTTCTCGATGTCAAATTTAGTGGATCTAATTATTGTGACTTGATCTCCACTAACATCTGAAATATGCTTTACTGAGCACCTGCTGAATTTCGAGAGTTGACCACTTGCAGGAGTTAACCTTTCGAATTAATTTTCTCCTGGAAAAATTTCCGGACAAGTGATTTTTCTCCATAAATTATGTTGATGCTTCCTGCTTCAAATTTTAGGGAATATTCCTTTAGAAGGAATAGAATATTCCTTGATTCTCTTTCAAATTAATTACTCCATCGGTGCACGATTAATAGCTCTTCATCTACACCAGCTTTCTAATTTAGTCAAGAAAAGCTGCAGCTGTCGCGGCATGCTCCGTGTGCTTCTGTCGTGGCGTGCGCTAGCTGTCGCGGAAATCCTCCTCCTTCACGAGATCTGTCCCTTCGTGGACCGAACTACTTGCCTTCCTCTGCTCCTTCGCGGACCATTCCTCCTCCGTTTCGCCGAACCGTACAACCTGCGGTGTGAATCCAGTCGATCAAAGCTTCTGCTGCTCACTGAATCTGTCGCAATTCGGCTATCTACGAGGCG
The DNA here is from genome assembly GCA_022702705.1 of Papilionanthe hookeriana x Papilionanthe teres. NCBI lineage: Eukaryota > Viridiplantae > Streptophyta > Magnoliopsida > Asparagales > Orchidaceae > Papilionanthe > Papilionanthe hookeriana x Papilionanthe teres. The sequence continues at coordinate 29,112,997 of CM040425.1, forward strand.
ATCTGCCTGCTCCTCTATTCTTGAATGTCGAACTCCTCTTCTTCTTCACTGACCGTGAACACCTCTAGCCAAGAAGTATGGGTCTTACCATATACGGTGCCAATTGTTGTGAGATATGTACTTCCTGGCATAGAAATGTAACCCAAAGAACACAAGCAAACACAAATCGTATATGTGGTTTGATCTAACTGGATCTATAATCAAATAGTTCACTAAGGCAAAAGAAATGGAGAATACAAAGATTATATGTAGAGATGAGCCCTCATCTTTCTTCTATAGCCTCCCTCTCAAGCAGCACCTTGATACAAGCCTCAAGTTGCTCTCCTCCTCTCTAACTCTATAGCTATTCGCTCATCATTTGTGGTAGCTTTAGATTTCTTCTCTTGCTCTCCTAAGCCTCACACCCTCTCTATTTATACAAACCAAGAGAGTGGTAGGTGGGAGGTAGGTGAGAGGTAGGTGAGCGATAGGTGAGATGTGGTAGTGAGCGGTACCGCATATCAACTGGCTTAATTACAAAAGTGCCTTTTTACCTTAGTTCATTAATTGGGGTTCAAACTAACAATGTTTATAGGCCACATAGGGCAAAGTTGGGAGATGTATGTACTATGAGCCAAATAAATAATAATTGATCACATAGGTCATGATGTTGAGCTATAACGATATTTGTAGACCGCAAAGGATAAAGTCAGAATTATAGTAGTAGTAGACTATGTATGCCATAGTTATTCATGTTCACTGTAGTGGTGAGCCGAAATAACGTTTGTAGGCTGTGGATGCCAGAGGTGGGAGTTGTAATAATGCCAGTTGTGAGCTGTGAGCCATGTAGACTGTAGTTGATCACATAGTTCATGGTGGAGAGTTGCAATGTAATTGAGGAGCATTACTACACCATCTTATCATAATCAACTCCTTCTCTCGGTCTTTCTTAGTTTGACAAGCTTATAATTTGAATGTTCCAAATTTCTTTGTGTCCCAAATTTCTTGATTATTTTTAATTGAAATTTGATAGTTCCAAATTTGACAAGCTTATATCTGTCAGATAGGTTCCAAATTTCTTATTCAACAAGCTTGTCAAATTTGAAACCTATTTGACATTCCAATTCAGAACGACTTGATTTATGTTTGATTTGACTTGGATCAGACAACATTTGGAGTCATTATGTTCATCTCACCGAGTCAGTCAGTGTGACTATAAATATCCTAAAATCATATTTATTGATTATTTTTAATTGAAATGTGAATGTTTTTTGTCCAATAACTTATCTCGAGTCATTTTTTTGTCCCGAAATTTGTGTCAAAAGATGAATTTTTTTTTGAGTATCAACTATAATATGTATTATGTTTTTATTATTTTCTCAAATGAGATAATAGTCCTAATTTTTCATAAGTAACTTTGTTGTTGTTATATATCATTCTAAGTAATATATTTCAATTATTAAATTCCTTTTGCCCGTATTGAAAAAAAAATCAAAAGAAATTCATAATTTTGCGAAGTCTAATACATATATATATATATATATATATATATATATATATATATATATATATATACTTTGAAAGAAAGCATGGTTGTGAATTTCTCTTATATACCTAGGGAGGGCAATGCCCCTGCACACTGGCTTGCCTCTCGAGGGTGTTGTAATGATGTCATTAATGTAGGTGTTAACCCCCCTCCTCCCCGTGCTGTTTTGGTACATGGGGATTGTTTGGGTCTTCCTTTTGTTAGAATATAGTTGTAATGTTTACAATTTTTAATATATCACTTGCCTGTTAGGCAAGTCTTTTGAAAATATATATATATATATATATATATATATATATATATATATATATATATATATATATATGTAAGTGCGTATTTTCGTCGCAATATATATTTGTATTTTTGCGGGAAGGAATTTATTTCATCAACACAAAAACATAAAATAAAAACGGTCATTTAGTTACTTTTTTATTTTAAGAAAATCCTATCCTGTAAATTCAGGCTTTTTGGAGTGTTTCCAAATTTAAAAGACAGTTTATTTAATTTGTGTGTTAAATCTGATTTTGTTAAGATTTAATTTCCAAATATACTGTTGTAGAAAGATCAAATAAATCTATTAAAGAAGAGGAACAACCTCGTTATGGTTCCTCTTACTTTAGTCTGTCGGTATCAATTAAGCCAGTATCTCTCAGAAGAGAACCTAGAGGTGCCTAAGATGGAGCTTCAGTCATCAGCGCCACCGCTGGAATCTGAGCAGCGAAAAAAAATCTCCTTGAAAATTTAAGCCGAACTCCATCAATCTGAAAAGAACGCTTCTTCTTCTTCAAGTTGCAAATATTGCAGTGAGTGTGGCATATTGTTTTCTTCCACAATAGCCTTGTTTGGACACTTAAGAATTCATCGGAAGAGTAACATGGGAGTTGAAAAAAGCTCTCTTTTACGTTTGAGACAAGCAAAGCATGGCAATGATGTCTTAGCAGCCTGCATATCTCATGGAGATAAGACAGTTGAAGACTGAAACTGCCATCGATGATGCGAAACTGAGCCAACTTAGATGGGTTTGCACCAAGAAAGAGAGGGAGAGGAGAAAGAAGAAGAATGAAATAGTGGCAAAGCAATCCAATAATGATTAGGACATAACTTGTCGAATGGTCGCACTGGCACCATCGATGCTGGTGTTACGTGAGCACAACATCTGTCAACGAATGACAAGTAATAGCAATGAAGAGGTGAAAAACATGGCGGCTGTTGGGGCTAGGGAGGTGGAGATGCATCGGTGTGATAAATGTAATAAAATCTTCAATTTCTGGGCAGACTTTGGGTGGGCACAAATGTGTGCATTATACTGGTCCTCCGTTGTGCCGTCCGGAGAGAACTGGGAGCTTGTCGGCTGTAGTAGTGACAAAGGAAGTGTTGGTTCACCACATCGATCTTAATGAGCCGGCAGAAGTTGTGCTTCACTAGAATTCAGTAGCTTTTCTTCCGTGTCCCTAATGTGTTTCTGTTCAATGAGAGTTGCTTGGAGGATCCGCAACAAACAAAAAATATAATATCAGACATATATAAGAGAACTGCTCATCAGATCAGTCTCCAATTACCCTTTATGTCAGATGAACCATAATTAAAATTGTAATTTAGAAGGTATGCATGTTATTTTTTATGATATTTCTATGATTTATTAATAATTTAATTAAAATACATATTGTTATTACATTATCTAGTAAAATAATTAAATTTATAAATTAATTTGCTTTTAACAATCTATGAGAGGAATGTTTTCATCAAGTTATTTTAGAAGAATCTAAAACATTTCAGCACAATATCCATATAATGAATTTAGCTAAATCCTGTGAGTTCAAACTTGAGCTAACTCAATTATAATAAAAGACAGAAGGTAATTCCAATTTACTCGTTGTAGACCCACGTTCGAGTCTTACGATGTGATAGATGTAAACATGCTGTGTTTGGGTGTTAGATATATGTTGCGTTTGTAAATGCCCAAAAAATTTTAAATAACTTTAAGCCTAAATAATTCAACTTTAATGTCTTACGTGTATTTATATTAATATCTTTTAGATAATTCAGCTCACTGACAAGTCGAGCCAAGGCTAACTCAAAACTTGATTGATTAGCTCATTGAGTCGATCGAACATGCCATTTATCTGGTTGATTCACAAGTTAACTTGGCTCAATCACACCTTGCTATGCATTAAAGAAAAACAAGTCATAAATAAAAAGAATGATTAATCATTCATTAGAATAAAATAAAAATTTACAAAAAAAAAAGTGAAAGCTCATCTACCACTTCCATGAAGTACAAAACCGTCAAGTTCTACATTATACAACATATACTGATAACACTAAACCATCGATAAATTTACTTTCTATGATAACTTATCATATTTATAACCTTTCAAGCATAAAATAAATAAATTAGAATGATACAAGGAATCCTTGGATGGAGGGGTCTACCGCCTTAAGAATCTTTGGTTCCTTTTTTTTCATAAATGATTGTTTCATTTATTAATATCCTCCACGACAAATGAAAATAAAATATGTTTGAATCTGGAACTTCAAATTGTCATTCTAAATTTATTTTCTTATATTGGAGCCTTCACAAAAGATAGAGAGAAGGTAACGTCCCATATTATTGTTGTTGAATTCTAAATTGACCTTTGTGAAGATGCCCCGAGAGTTTACGATTGAGTGAAGGAAGAAAGAGATAAAGAGAGTATAGTAAGTTAGGAGTTTCTTGTAGAGAGAATCGGGAGCCATCTTTTTATGTAGATTTTTGTCTCCTATTTATAATAGTATATTTTGTCAAAGTACAAAAATGAGGGAGAAATTATGAAAACTACTCTTAATACAATTGATATTTTAATTGATCGTATGGATTTCACATCATATATGTATTAGAATTTAAAGTTTAAGATGAAATAATTGACTAATGGACTTGCTTGAATTCGGTCGATTGAGGCGATCGGCTAAGTGGTGAATGTGCCCTCATATGTACATGTCGGTTGGCCAAGGCGCGTGGTCGGATGTCGATCTCATCTATCACAGTATAGGTGAGTCGATTGATTTACTGTGATAAAGAAATCCCGTTCGTGCCTTCGTTGGTCGGGACTGTCGGCGTAGTCTGTGGTTCAAATCTCTCACTATAGTGTGTCGATCAATTATGGACCACACGGTCGGTAGTAGGGCAGTAGGATGCCTTGGTTATCTGGCCATCGTCTGTGTTGTTCAAATGCTTTGAGATTTGTGCTAACAGTTGAGGTGTATACATATTAGTTTCCTGAATTTTCTACTTCTTAAAAGTGACAACATGATAAGAACAGAGCAATTATTAGTATTAAATGATACTAAAGTGACAAAAGTATTTAATAATCAACTTCCTCTAATTTTGTGCCCAATATGTTTTATATAAATAGAGTCATAGGCTTGACATTGCATCCACTGTCATCATTTTTCCCTGATCGGGCGAGTTGAGTTATGGTTGACAATTTTTGGGAGCTCCATGTAGACCACAAGATTCTGGGGAAGGCCGGCTCTAGGCTCTCAACATCTGTAAAGAAGATCAAGGTTAGGAAAAAAAAGCAGTTGAGGGCCGAACCTGCGATGGCTGATCAAGTCTTCTCGTCTGGAGACCTTGAGGGGCATGTGTCGCACGTTCCTCATCAGGAGACAATGATTCCTGAGCCTGGTATGGGTGCGAGCTCCAGGATCCAGCAGGCCTTGATCATTGAAGGCATCAAGGAGGGCGAAGAAAGGTCGGAGGGAATGGAGATTAGTATCCCTCCTCTGCTGTAGGAAGGCGAATGCACCTCATAGAAAAAAAAAAAGGGGTGAAAATATATGGAGACCTTCTACTCAATAGATAAATTTATGAATACATAAAGGTATTTTTGGCCGCTGCTGAATTTTAATAGCTCCTTGACATTCTTCATATGCAAATGAATTGAACGAGTCAGAGGGTCACCAGGATGGTGGGTAGTTGAAAGACGTTACATAGTCCGTAGCTGAGTGGTCAGTCTGCAGCCTAAGCTTGTGTGAGTCCTAACAACAGTTATTTTGAGAGGATACCAACCGTTCGCCCTTTACTCACTGCTGGTACTGGACATGAACAAAAGAAGCATCAGTCATCTTCCCTTAGATGCGTGGGGCAACAAACAGGAGGGACTTGGTCGTTGGTGGTGAAGGTTGGTTCATTGTTGGGATCTGCCAAAGGCCCGGTCGTCGATCATGTAAGAGAGATCTCAGTCCATCTATTGTTCATGGGATCGGTCATGGCGGCTCTTTAGGCAAGGGTAGCTACTTTGCGGGACAACCTAGCCGAGTCGTTGCGTAGCTGGCAGTAGTTTGGAAGTCGAATGACTTGTCCAAATGCCACCGCAAGGTTGACCAATTGGAATAGCTTTGGGTAGGATTTGTTATGGTCCTCCAATGGTTGACTTAGAAAGGTATGTCGCACTTGAGGCCTGGAAGACCCGATCATACAATATTTTATTTTAGACCTATAATAATGTTATTTGGAAATGAAGAGACATTTGAATAAATTTGAAAAGATGTTTGGTATTTTACTCATCAGTGTATGATACTTCATTTGTCATGTCCGCTCTATAAATAGGGAGCGGGACCGTTTTTTCTTACTTTACGGTTTCTAGTTTTTTCATATGAGCACTTGATTTTCTTCTTTTCTCGTTGCATTTTTTCAACCGTCTTCAATTTTTTGAGATGGCCTTGAAGTAATCTCCCACCCTCTTTGGCTCTATTAAGGCACTTATCTTTTGTCTTTAAATGAGAACAAAGCCATGTAGTTGCAAAGGAAGTGTGTTATGCAAGACAACGTCAGTTGCTCGTGTCGGCATAGGCGACAAAACTTTTGGGCAAAGATCTGGTCTTTTACCAAGTAAATAATATAACATGGACTAAATCATTTAGTTATTACTATTTATGATAGTAAATAATATAACATGTAAATTTTTTAACTTTACCAGATGTCCATTCTTAAATGACATGCGGGCTCTAATTTTTCATAAAATATATCATTATTGTTATATAGATCAATTAATAACAAATTTTAATTGTTAAATTTCTACTGCGTTGGATTAACATAACAGAAGAAGTTTTTAATTTTGTCAAGTCCTCTAATGAAATTATATAAGCACAATCATTTAATCCAATAAAGATTATATAGGCACCATCTTTTAATTAGAGTTTGAAAAAAACAATCCTGCTGTTTGTTCATAATGAGATTCAAATTTAATGAAGTGAGAAATAGGAAACTTAATTTGGTATTTTTAGAATGTTTCCAAAATTAAAACAAAGTTTGAATTAGTTTACTAATTTATTCTAATAGGAAGATAGTCCCTCTCTATAAAAGGAGAATGGGTTGTGAAATACTTCGCAACTCACTTGCCTCACTTCCCTACTTTGCTCATATTTGCACAGTTCCCTGATTCGCTCACATTTGCTCACATGTAGATAACTATCTGGAGGAATCATACGAACCTGGTATGGAGCTCCATTCGACGACACCACGACAGTAATCTGAGGAGCAAAAAGAGAATGCCTCCAAGATTAGGATCGAACTCTACCGAAAGAAAAAGTCTGAAGCGAGAGCTTCTTCTTCTTCAACCCAGAATCGCTGCAGAGAGTGGACATGTTCTTTAACTCGACAAAAGCCCTGTTTGGTCCCTCAAGGATTCATCAGAAAAGTAACACGGAAGCCAAAGAAATGACTTTTTTAGGTTTGAGACAAGCTAAGCATGCCGATGTCATGGCAGCTTGCATTCTCATGGGGATAAGAAGGTCCAAGTGTGAAACCGATATTGATGATGCAAAGCGGAACAAGCTGAAATGGATTTGCACCAAGATAGAGAGGCAGATAAAAAATACGAAGAAAGTGGTACCATTAGTGCTAGCGGCGGTTGGGGCTGCGGAGGTGGAAATGCATCGGTGTGATAAGTGCGGTGAGGTGTTCAATTTTGGACAGGCTTTAGGCGGGCACAAGTGTGCACATTATACAGGGCCTCCACTGTGCCGTCGGTGAAGCAACATAATTTTTTCGGCGGCTGTGGTGGCGGTGGGCTTGATAGTTCGCGATTTCGACCTTAATGAGTCTTTGGAAGAAATGGTTTTCAGAGTTTTCTGTTTATTCATTGTTGTCGTTTTTGTAAAATGTCTTCATTTTCAAAATATAGAATAAAAAAAAGACTTTGTTTCTTCAATTTCTTTCTCATTTAAATCTATTTGTTTATTCAAGCTTTTTTTATGTTGGACCGTGCCCAATTATTCCTCTAAAAAATCATAATAACAATAAATTCATCAGTTTTAATGATAATTATTTGATTAATTAGTAATTTAAATATAGTAAATTTGGAATATTATTATTTAATAAACTAATTAATTTTTATAAATAACATTTTTATATTGGAGCTATGAGAACAACTGTAGGCCACTAAGACCTGAGTTGGGAGTTGCATGAACTATGTTAATGTTCATATGCCACATAGGTTGGTGTATGAGTTGTGGATTGTGTAGGTCATTGTTAGTCACATAGGCCCTATATAGTTATAATAACATCTGCAAATCATGAATGTTAGAGTTGGAAGTTGTATGAGCTAGAAAATGTTCATAGGCCATATGGGCTAGAGGAGAGATGCATGAGCTATGGGCCAAATAGACAAAGTTGATCACTTAAGTTGTAGTGTTGAGTTGTAACAATATATGTAGACCGCTGAGGACAAAGTCAGAGCTATAGTAGTAGTGGACTATATAGTATTAGATAATATTTTCCTTTATTATATTCTTATACTGAAGGGTGATATTTATTATATTACCATATTCGCTTTTATTATATTACTATACTTAAGTGTGATATTTATTATATTACCATACTTAAGTTTCCATACTTAAGTATTATCATACTTAATTCTCTTGCTTAATATATACATATGTATGTATGTATATATATATATATATATATATATATATATATATATATATATATATATATATATATATATATATATATGTATATGTATATTTTATTCTTGTAATTGAACTATGCAATACAATGAAAACTCTAGCCATCTTATTTGTTCTCTTCTCTCTTCTTCTTCGTTGTAATTCTTAACATGGTATCAGAACAAGGTTCAAGGGTATATATGACCCGACTGCAATTACGTAAGTAAATTAACTTATTAAATTATGGCCAAACTTGACCCCACAAATCTGATTAAGCGGCTGATGTACGATAATTAAAGATTAAAGTTTTGATAATAAATTATAAATCACACACTAGGGGTTACGCAAGTATAGGTATCGTTTCAAGTAATTTTAAAACCTCATATATCGATCCCACGAGGATTAATTTAATTAAAAGAAAGAAAACAAATATTTAAAAATCTTTTAAATTTTAAAACTAATTAAAATATGAAAATAACTTAAATTAGGCAGAATACTAAAATTGGAAAGTGATAAAACAATAAATAAAGATTCTTTCGTCATACGAAATATTCCATGATTAATAAGCAAATAAAATTAGTTGAGAACTTATAAATGTGTTATTGTGACAAATATGAGCATATATATCCTTTACTCTTTGATCTAGGTCATAAAGAACATTAGCTAGTTTTTAAACATTGGATTAGAATGTATTATTAGTAGAAAGGGACGAATTTCTAGATTCTCACTACTAGTTTCCACCTCGATTGGTTGCCTATGGTCTGACATACTAGTGACCCGTCACTTCTTTTCTAAAACCAAATTGATTGAATTTAGCCTGTCACACTAAAAACATAATCAATTCTATGCCCATTGAAGATTATCTCCCAATTTATTTACACCTCCTTTTTAAGAGAAATGTGATACATACAAGTTAAGAATTGCTTGGTCTTAAGAATTCTCCACAGTTTTTAACAATACAAGAGGCCAATTTGTAAAGTAGATTAAGTTTAGGTATAATATCATCACAATTTTTTAGAAAAGAAATTAAGTTCTCAAATCTGATTTAAATCTATTATTAATTCATTTCATATTCGTAAGAAGAAAGAAAAACAAACTACTCAGAAAACATAGAAATTACACCACAAATCATATTCATAAAACTTAAATCCAAAGCAATAAACTTAAGAAACAAGATATAAATACTTATTTGGAATGTAATCCAAGCAATCCTCTGAAGTTTCTCTGACTCCACAGACTCTACAGGACTTTGACTCTTCAATTCACACTAAACACTCACTAAAATAAAAAAGAAGACACTTAACACTCACTCACTCTAACACACTTTGTACACTCCACACACACTTAGCACACTCCCCTTAACACACACCTAGAACCCCCTTACTGTAGAAATGGTCCTCTACTTATAGATCTCCAGAAATGGCCAAGGGTTGCTTAAAGAACCTCTTCAAAATTCGTCCACATTCATTGAATGTTCTAGAAATTAACGGTGGCGCCTAGGCACCAGTTCTGGCACCTAGGCGCCAGGATCACTGTGCAAATGGACCCACCCCTTCACATTTGGGTCTCACCTCTTCATTTAATAAATGCTCTCCCGTGTCTATTTTCACTGCATTTAGTTTATAACATGTGGGAAAAATATCCAGAGGCTTCTAGATTGGTTTGAAAGAGTTAATAACCATCCAATAATCGTCAAGAAATCTCTAGAAATAATATGTTGTGTCTGGCGCCTAGGCGCCATAATCAACTTCTTGCTCTTTTTGGCTCATTTTTTGCTCCTTTTTAACTCTTTTTCTTCATAAACTCATTTTTCTATTCCTGCAACTAAAACATAAGAAATACCTTTCATTAAAGCACAATATATTTAAATCTATTGAGAAAAAATTCTTTAAGACTTCTATACTTTTTGTTTTAATAATATAATGAAACTTAAAAAGCTTTTTAAATAACTTAGGCTAAAACCAAAATATGTAAAATATTTAATATGCAAGTGTTAAGAATTTTATTCTCCTATCTATTTCAAAAATAAATGCAATTTGTCATATTAAGAACATGTAGATAATTTACAGGAAAAAGATTTTCATGATAACTCTACTAGTAAGGATGCTTATACATAAGACTTTTAAGTAAAAATTTGCATTAGGTCTCTTCTTATAATTTATTTCAAGTGAAGCCAATTTTTTATTTAAGCTTTTCCTCAATCTTCTCCTCACTTTTCTTTTTTCTTTTCATATTTTGGATTGCTTTCCAATCCTATATATTTTTATTTTCCTTTTCAGGGATTGTTTTCAATCCTATTTCTTTTATTTTTTTCTCTTTTTTTTTTCAAGTGAGGATTAATATATCTGGATAGCCTGTCAATGATTTTGAACTTCACTATCCTTAACTTATATTTAAAGACTTGACACATTTTCACTTAATGAATATGTGCTTTGCAAAAGTATATTTCATAGAGTTTCAATTCCATCTTTTTAAGTAAACATCTCGATTTCTTAATACTTTCAAAAATACAACATTTTTAATTTAGATATTTGAATAAAAATTCTAACACCTTTTTATTAAATAATTACAATTTTAGAATTATCCTTTATTATTTAAAAATACTTTTATAAGTTTACTATAACATTCATGTAAACAATAGTATATCTATCTTAAATAATTCTTTTATTCCATAGGTTATGTCAAGTAAAATTTAAATTTAAGTTCATTTCCCTCCCCCCAAACTTAGTTCTTTAAATAAGGTTCTAATATTTTTGAAAATTTAAACTAGCAAGAAGAAAATGTATAACATTTAAAGGTATCTAAAACAGTGTTAATATAAGCAGGAATAGATATATAAAAGAGTAGCTAAATAAGTAACACATGAAAAACAAATGTGCTAAATTAAAAACAACGGGAGCATGAAAAAGGACTAAATCTAAGCAATCTGAATACAGAAATAAACTAAGTTACTACAAGTTCTCAATCAGTACAATAAAACATGAAAAGTAACAAACACACATAACAAGCATATCAGCAAAGCGAAGAAATTATAAAGTCTAATCATCCTCAGTCACCTCCTCATCATCAGAAGAATCATCAAGAATAGGACATCAGGGGTTGATCCAAGGGGTGAATTTAGGACATGTAGGAAAGTCAATATTTCTATCACCCTTCAAAAATTTTACCAATGTTTCATTATACTCCCCATCATAGTCACTCTTCCTCTGTAAATAATCTGATACATAATCAAATTTGTTATCCATCTCATCTATTCCGCAATTCATTAAGAATAGATCACTTTGATACTTCAAATATCTCTGACAAACAGTGTTCCACACATCTGGTGGAGGCTCATATGTAGAAGTAGATGGCATAGAAGCAGAAGTTGAAAGCACAGAAGAAGGATATGCACCAATACTCTAACTCTTAGTTTTTCCATAAATATCAACATGAGATTTTCCTATTGACTTTAGTGTCTTAAGCTGATCTTCAGAAATGGAATAAGAAATGACAGTGTTCTTGCAAATCGAAAAAATGAGAGCCGAAAAGCCTAATCCAGAAATAACACTTCCTCTAGCAGAAGTGCTAATTGCATCATAAATAATGGCTCCTACATCTATTCGCTTCATTTCTTGAATGCAATAGTTCAGAATAGCTCTCTCTTTTGTCACCTCACTCAAGTGGGTTGACAGAAGGAGACGAGCGGAAATAAAATAATGTCAGGCTATAGAAGTAGCATTAAGCATTGAAGAGGAGAAATTTACCCGTTTATTGTTTCTTATTTTCCAGGCTCCTCTTCCATCAGTCAAATAAGCCAAAATCTCATCGTGCTCTCTCTCAGAAGGAGTAAAAGTATAATAGAAGAAGTCTGTCACTGGAGGCAGGCCATAAAACATGAACTCAACTATTGTTCGCCTCACATAAACTTCAAAATCAGTCATTTCAGGAAAATTAGCATAGAACTCCCGAACTAAAGAAATAATCGCCACAACAGAAAAGTAGCAGAACTGCTCCCACTATCTGGCATCAATAACATGCTCGATCGAACCACCATGATGAATAAAGCTTCTTTCAACTATGAATTTGCGAACAATAGCAAATTCATTGTAACGAACTTGCACACTCGCACTCGTAAACCTTGTTTGATCAAATTCACTTTGCTCCTTCCCCCTCTTTGATTTAGGTGCCATTCCTAAAATTTGTAAATAATTCCAAATAAATCTCAAAAATATAAAATCACACTACATAAAAGCTCACCTCACTAAATCAAACTTAAATCCATGGATTTTTCTTCTAAAAATCAAAATTTTTCTCTCCAAAATTTTGGCACTTTGTAACTGTAGAAAAAACCATGGTAAAAATTAACATAAAACGTAGATCTAAGGTCGAGAAGTCGAAATCCAAAGTTAAAACACGTCGAAACCCCTCAAATCTTGCTCAAAATGGAACCCTAGTTCTAGTTTTCGCGAAAATGGGTGAAGAAGATGAAGCTTAGGCGTTATAATGGCGTTGGGTCGGTTTTAAAGGCAAAAATTCAATCCAGGTGAACCGACGCTTAGATGCCAGATCTGGAGCCTAGGCGCCAGAATCCCCAAACATTCCGAAAATTTTTTAAATTTTATATTTATTAATTTAGGTGATTTTAACATCTGTAAGCCTCAAACCAACAATTAATCTTCATCATACATCTTACAGAAAATAATATTCAAATAAAATCCTAAAGGTTACAAAGGATTACATTCAAATATTAAATAAATAACAATCCAAACTTTTCTTCATTTCATTCATTCCAGATTTTCAACATAAGGCTAAAAAAATACAGAAAATAAAAATCAACAACAAACACTCATATCTCACAAGCACATAAACACTCATAAACATTTTCACATAAAACACTTTCAAATCACAACACACTTAACAATCACAATCAATCTCTCCACCTATTTCTCCTTAATTTCCTGGATGAACATCAGAACCCTCATTAGTATCGCATGGTAATTCACTACGAACAAAGGAATGGAAGAAAGGGACTCGAGGAAATTCCGAAGCCGTCTTTTCATCAATCCATTTATTCTTAATGTACATAGATACCTGGTAATCTTCAAAGCATGCCACATGATCATATTGAACTTTCATTTGCCATTCAATGTGCTCTATTTGGTGGAACATCACATGCAATCTCCCTCCAACTAGAGTTAATTCCTCTTCAATCTTATCAAGTTGATTGCATACCTTTTCCAGAGCCATGGCTAGATAGCCATTAAAATAAGTTTGTGAATCATTATGCACAAACTTCTCCTTCCCATTGATTCAAATGTTTAATCTCTCCATAGAAGCAATCAAAACTCTTTCTATCTCTAATGGAATGTTTTAGTCAAAAATTTTGATGGCTTGAAGGTTTAGGACGAAGGTATGGGTGTTTGAATAGATTAGAATGTGTAAAAACTACTTTGGGGCATTTTTTTCACGTTCCACAAACTGTAGCGCCTAGGCTCCAATTTGTGCGCTTAGGCGCCAGGATCACAGGTATGTGGTGCCTTAGCGCCAAAATCCTAAAAATCACAGGTTCGCCATTTGTCGAATTCTCCTAAGTTTCAAACTTAATTAAGGTTTAAAAAGGTAGATCAAAGATATGTGACTAAATGAAGTTCCATACAACACACAATTAAACTTGAAATAAAATCATACTATGGTTTGCCTCCCATAAAGCGCTTGGTTTAACGTCGTCATCCAGACATATTTTTCATTTTAGTCCAATTGCGTTAAAATATGAACATCTTTAAAGATGGCATACTTTATTCATAATAGAGCTTCAATCTATGTCCGTTTACCTTAATTACTGAATCAGTTTTTAGATCTTTAATGTCCACAGCTCCATAAGGGTAAACTTTCTCAACCACATACGACCCTTTCCATTTGGATCTTAATTTCCCTGGAAACAATTTTAATCTTGAATTGTATAGTAACACTTGTTTTCCAGGATCAAAATTCTTTCTTAATCTTCTTTTATCATGCATAATCTTCATTTTATCTTTATAAATTCGAGCACTTTCATAAGAATCATTTCTCATCTCCTCCAGTTCATTTAATTGTAATAATCTTTTATCTCCAGCATCTCTTAGATTATAATTAAACTCTTTAATTGTCCAATAAGCTTTATGCTCCAGTTCAACAGGCAAATGACAAGGTTTTCCATAAATGAGCCTATAAGGTGACATTCTAATAAAAGTTTTATAAGCAATTCTATAAGCCCATAACGCATCATTAAGTCTATCAGCCCAATTAGTTCGTTTTGGATTAACTGATTTTTCTAAAATTCTTTTAATCTCTCGATTTGATATTTCCCCTAATCCACTAGTTTGGGGATGATAAGCTGTTGAAATTTTATGTTTGATTCCAAATTTGCTCACTAATCTCTGAATTAGAAAATTCTTAAAGTGACTTCCCCCATCCGTAATAATTATCTGTGGCATTCCAAATCTAGTGAAAATATTTTTAGTTAAAAATTTTTCCACACTTTTAGCATCACATTGAGGTAAAGCAATAGCTTCAATCCATTTCGAAACTTAATCAACAGCTAATAAAATATACATTTTTCCTAAAGAAGGCACAAACGGTCCCATAAAACCTAAACCCCAGACATAAAAAATTTCCACTTCCAGAGTGAAATTTAATGGCATTTTGTTTCTTCTAGAAATATTGCCTATGGGTTGACATTGATCACATGATTTAACAAAATCGTTAACATCCCTGAATAATGTAGTCCAATAAAATCTAGATTGTAAAATTTTGAAAACAGTTTTATCAATTCCAAAATGTCCACCAAATTCATAGTTGTGACATTTTTGAATAATCTCATAATTTTCTTCATAAGGAACACATCTTCGTATAATAAAATCTTACATTGTTTAAACAGATAGGGATTATCCAAAAAAAAATTTAACATCATGTAAGAATTTCTTTTTCTGATACTGATCTAATCCATACGGCATAATGTTACTAGCTAAATAATTAACTATATCAGCATACCATGGGATTAATCCAGCAGAAATAATATAAAGTTGTTCATCAGGAAAATATTCATTTATTTCATCCTTATCATTCATTTCATTATTTTCAATTCTAGATAAATGATCAGAAATTTGATTATCAGACCCATTTCTATCGACTATCTGGATGTCAAATTCTTGCAACAGAAGAATCCATCTAATCAATTTTGATTTAACTTCTTTTTTAGTCATCAGATATTTAATAGCAGAGTGATCTGTATGCACTATACATTTATTTTCATGTAAATATGATCGAAATTTGTCAAAAGCATATACTATGGCCAATAACTCTTTTTCAGTAGTAGTGTAATTAATTTTGTTGACCTTATTTTTGGTGAGGTCTTTCTCTCTTTTTAGTGCTTAGGATCTAGCCATAGGACTTTCCTTTTGACTATCCTAGAGGACTAGAAATGGGACCCACATTGTTTTAGAAATTCAAACTGCCTCTTTACTCATTTTGAAGTTATGCATGTTTCGTTCTTAACCTCAAACATTTAGAAGGTCAAAACTAACGTGACGGAGCTCAAAAGGAGTCCCTATAGGACCTTAAACCATAGGGTTGTCCCGTGCACAATTTCGCACTGTCGCGCGTACGAATTTCACAATTCGATCATCGACACGTTTAAACATCAAAATTTGCGTCAACCGAACATTTATTTGCTTCACAATTAATCGAAATTAAAATTAATTTGCAAAGCAATCGATCACGAGACAAAATTTTGATGAAATTTGAATTCGACGTATTTTTGACCCGATCGTTGACGAGGTTGTCCAAACGACCCCGGATGACGAAACGGACCACGCCGGTGCATCCGAAACGTCAAAATTACCCAGGAAGGACATTCATTTTGATATGGTTTCGCACGAAATCAAATTTTGTTCGAATCGGTAAAATTTAAATAAAACATTAATAAAATGTGTGTGGCATAAAAAAAAAAAGAAAAATACCTAAATCCCTAATCCCTAACTCACGCCTCACTCATATCACCCGCCCCCTTCCCGTTCGCGAGCCCAGGCAGAGCCTAGAGGGGCGAAACCGAGCAGCTCCTCTCCTCCCTCGCGAAGCTTCGGCTTTGGTTCCTTCCCCGTGCTCTGGTAAAAGCTTCCACCTACTTCCTGTTGTGCTTCGGCTTTTCGTCGCCACGCTCTTTGCCACACCTTGTCACCGCTAACCTCGCTTCGGCTCACCCCTCCGGTAAGTCGAGGTAGGAGCTTCCTCCCTCTTAGGCTATAAAAGCCCGTGGATTGGGAAGGTTTAGGGTTGTTGTCATTTTTGTCTTCTGGTCGGCTCATCTTGTATGCTTGAGGAATGTTGGAGTGCTGTGTTCTTTTGAGAAAAGCTTAAGCGAGAGAAGAGAGAGTTATTGGTTATGGAGGTTTTGGGGCTGAAATTTTAAAGTGTGGGGGAGGTGCTGCCAAAAAAAAAAAACTGGTTTGGTTGGATCTCTATTGTTGTTGCATTCTTGGAGCATTTGGGTTGGGATTCTTGCGTTTTTGCATCAGGAGGTACGCTCGCTTGCTTCACCTCAAGAAATAGATTTGGAAAGTATGGTAAAAAATGGGGCTGGCTGTTTACCTCCAGGGAGGGGGAAGTGTCAAAATACCGTAGCAAGGTAACCTTTCTATCTTGATCATAACACACAAACTTCTATTTGTTAACATACATACCAGTTAATTCTTTACATCCATACCACCCGATTCTTATGTATTTACATATCTAACACCTGAAATTTAAAAGCAAGCTACAAAATCTTTTGATTCTTAAGTATTTACATTCCTAGCACTTTATATTCTGTAATATTTTCAATACCTGAATCATTGTGCCATGGTCTTCCTTTGTGATTATATGTCCAAGACAGTTTTTTTTTTCTTATATACATATATGGCAGTAAAAGGAATTCTTTTATTTATAAGTTTGTGAAAAGTTTGGAAGTTCTGATGACTTCCTTTGCGAGAACGTGGAAAATATGCAAACAAGAACTCTCCTGGTTCTATCGCTGGGTTGTATAAAGTGCTATGCGCATAAAGGTGAAAGTTCGGGTATGAGATATGCAAATTTATAAGGATCGAATACTTGGTTATAAGGGATGTTTTGGGTTGCAAGTATTTAAGATGTTCATCCATATAAACTCATGCAATTCATCCTCATTTTCTGTTATCATTTCAGCATTTGGGCAAATCGGATGTGCAAAAAAAAAAAAAAAGAAAATCCATCGCCACTTGTGCTTGCAAGTAAGGATGACTCAGAATTTGTGCTGATTGGGTTTCTGATTGGGGGATTTCTGTGGGCTGTTTTGCATATATGTGACGTAATTCTATTTGGAATTGGTTTCACGGGATTGTCTGCTGTTTGTGCTACGACTTTTAGCAGTTTGAGGGCTTTAAAAATACAGCTTTTGGACTAAGTTTGCTGCAGTTTTTATGGGTCCTTTGTGGTTTGTTTGAGCCGATTTGCTGCAGTTTTTCTGGGTCTTTGCTGCAGTTTTTACTGGGTCTTTTGTGGCTTGTTTGAGCCATGGATTTGAGGTTCTAAAGGCTGTTTTTGTGGGCTTTTGGGCTGCCGGTCGCCCTTGTTTTGGTGAGTTAATTGTGGGAGAATGATGTACCCACCATGCAATTCTTATGTGTTTACATTTCCTATATATCCATGTGTTTACATTTCTTATACATAGCTGATATCTATGGTTCAATAGTTTGACATACGACACAGTAGCACATATGTCCAATTAAAAAAAGGGGTGTATTGCATTTGTTGGGATATAACATGGTGAAATTTTGGAACAATGTGAAAGATCTTTGTCGATGAAAACGCAACGGTTTAGGTTTAGGGAGTTGGATGTGTAGATAGATATGAATTGTGGGCTATGTTTGTAGTCGTTATATTAGCATTATTTCTTTATTGTTTAAAATGCAGTTTGGAGATGATACATTAGTTCATCCATGGACTGTCGGACCGTCTATTTTGTTCGGTTTTGAGGATCAGTCCGCCTCCTTTGTGTTGTCGTTTTAGGCGGGTCGTTCCCTCTTTTCTTTTCCTATATTCAGGATTTAGAAATAGCTTTTTCATGGTTTTGAGGATCGATCTACCTCCTTTATGTCGTCGTTTTAGGTGGGTCGTTTAATCCTCTTTCTCTTCCTTATCCCCATGTTCTTTGTTTTATTCTTGCTTCTTACTCTAAATTACACGCTTATGTAGGACGCATAAGCGTGCACGTATAACCCTTTGCTATATGTGGGGCCCTTAAGCGAAGCTGTAAGTATGGTGGTTAGGGTTGAGGACAATGATAATATTGCAGTAGGGAAGGTTACGAGAGAATCTTAGAATAGTGCCTCCCGACTCAGAGACCCTAGAGAGGGTAGAGGAAGGAATTCATGACACTATTCACCCGCCCTCAGGGTGTCTGTCGTAGTCATTCTTACGTTACTAGCAGTCCTAAGTCGATTAGGATAGTCAACCCGTGGATCGTGTCGTTTTATAAAATATAAATATACATTTTAAAATACAAAAATACCCCCACTACAAAATAGTCTCTTTACCCATACAACTTTTTCTTGCATGCAATCCAAATGAAATGAATGAAAATTTTTCAAAGGTCCATGGTTGACTATCTGGATCGAGTTAGAACTGCCCTCCGTAGGATGACGGTTTGGTAGTTAGTACTTGAGGTCGGGGTATACAGCACAGCTCTGAGTTCTCCCTGCCATCATGCTTACGGTCTTTTTCAGATGTCTCATGGTTTTCTTACGATTTTCTGTGAGTTTAGTGGGACGTCTGTGAGTTTTTTAGTGTTTTTGTGGTTTTTGCTATGATTTTTGTGTTTGTTCATGATTTTCTACGGGGTTTTCCACGAGACTTATTTGTTTTCTTTTTTGATTTCCTTGTTTTCTTTCGTATTTCTTTTGGGACCTTTTCTCTTTTCGCTTTTCTTTTGGGTTTACCGCCGGATTTCATACTTCACCTTTCTTGCACACACTTCAGCACACACCACCTTCATCCTGACACATT
Organism: Papilionanthe hookeriana x Papilionanthe teres; assembly: GCA_022702705.1. Classification (NCBI taxonomy): domain Eukaryota; kingdom Viridiplantae; phylum Streptophyta; class Magnoliopsida; order Asparagales; family Orchidaceae; genus Papilionanthe; species Papilionanthe hookeriana x Papilionanthe teres. The sequence goes on from CM040425.1 coordinate 29,132,489, forward strand.
TTCTTATTTTCTTTTAGGCTCTAATCCCTTTACAGGAGGTAATAAAAAACATAATAATATCAGGTGGCGATGCATTGTGCGTAGCCAGCGATTACGGTACTTTTATAGTACTACTTTTGCTACACTGCTGGTTTCACCTTTCGTAGCACATATACCTGTTTAGTTTAGTCCTTTTTACTTTACTTTTTATAGCGAACATACATGTTTAGCTTAGTCTTATTTGTTTTATTTTCATAGCACCTACATGCTTATATACTTTTACTGCTTTACATTTTCATTGCACATATACTTTCTAAGTTTAGTCTTTCATGTTTACCCGTTTATAGTACGTATACATGCTTGCGATTGCTCCTGTTTACTGTTCATTACTGCATATACATCTGTGATTATTACTGTTTACTGCTGATTACATTTTGTAGTATGTTTTATGCTATTATTATTAGGTTTCTTTTTAGAGACTTGCAGGGGACCTTAGGATAGAGGATAGTGGGACACCTAGTTTATGAGGTACCCTACGACAGGCCCTGAGACCCAACACTAACTATGTATATAAACATAAAATATAAACCCGATACCTAAGATTGTTACAACGAGAAGTCTGAAGCTTGGAGCAAAATTTTGAGGGCAGGCCGGCGAGCATGCAACGGACGAAGGATGATGATCTATGGCAACGGTATGAATTTTTTAGAAGAACCTGCAAAATTTCAAAAAGACAAAAATGCCTAAAGTGCAAAGGTATGAATTTTTTATATTTTGAATTTTTCTTTCTACCCTGTATTACTTCTATTAAGAAAAACTTTAAGTTTGGGGGGGGGGGGGCGAAACTATTAACTATTATATTTTCTCAATTAATATATTTTCAAAAATTTATAATATGATTTATGTGATAAAATTTAATTCAGATAACTATATTTAGATTTTATCTAATATTATAGAAAATTCAAAAAAATATTTTTGGTAATGAAAATTAATTTTGTAGGTTAAGATATTCAGTATAAGAGGATAAGAATATAGTCAACTATTTAAAGTAAAGAAAATTATATTTTGAAATAATAAGAATCTTAGGAATTTAGTTGAGAAAGAAAAGATTGGGACTCAATGATGTAAAAACTAAGAATTACATATAATGTAAAGAATATTTTAAAGTTTCAAATTTAGGAAAAGAAGAGTGAAGTTCAAAATTATTATTAGACTATCCAGATATAGTAATCCTCATTTGAAAAAGAAAAAGAAAAATAAATATATAGGATTGAAAAACAATCCAAAAGAAAAGAAAAAAAAGTGAGGAGAAGCTCGAGGAGATGCCTTATCAAAAATTGACTTCAGTTGGATTAACCTAAAGGGAAAACTAAAAGCATTTCTGAACTTATATTTATTACTAGTTTCTTTACCAATAGTAGTCTCAATAATTTCCTATCTTCTGAACATTCTAAGTGAATTAATATTGCAACATATAATTATTCTTGAAATGAATAGAAAACTAGAGCTCTTAGACTTGATGATTAGATAGCCTTATACCTGCAGAATTAATCTAATTACTTAAAAATCTTTCTATGAATTCTTATTATAATATTTATTTAAATCAAAATTATAGTATTTCTAAATTAAAACTTTACCACAATGAATCATAACTTTTATGTAGTACTAAAGATTACTTAAGGACAAGTAATAGTTAAGCTTGGGGGATTTTGACCCAAGAAAAAATTGTTAAGATTTTCATGCTTATTTTATATTGATTTTGATGATATTGCACTTTAAAGAAGGGTATTTTTTGTGTTTTTCTGCAGGTATGAAAATGGAGCAAAAATATGCAAAAAGAAGCGAATTTGGAGCAAAAATGACTAAATTATGAAACTTTGACCTAGGGCGCCGACGGCGAGGTCGATGGCGTCGACGACGTGATTTTACCGAGAGTTCAGAATATATTTCAAGGGAGGCCGCCGACGGCGGAGGTCGAGGCCGCCGACAGCGGGTCCAATTCAAGGTAGTGTTTCTAGAAGGTCGCTGACGGCGGGATCGACGGTTCTTTCACAAAATACGTCGAATGTGGACGATTTTCGAAGGGATGCTTGGAAAACCCTTGGAGACTCTTCAACAACTTTAAAAAGAATAATTCTATGCCGAAAAAGTGGTCATATTTGGTTCCTCTAAAAGTCACTAAGAGTTTTTAACAAGTCATTTTGGGGTCTTATAAGAGTCACTTAGTGTCAAATAGAGTCCACTAGTGTCCATTGTTGTTATTTAGTGAGTGTTAAATAACGAGTTCAGATAAAAATATTGGTGAGGAATTCTTCGAAGGATTGTAAGAGTGGAAGGGAAGTGAGAGATCTCTTCTGCATTGTTGTTTCGAAGGAGAATTGCGCATACTGTAAAGAAAGGAAGAGATTCAGAGGAATTTCAAGGAGTTTGCTCGGAGAGGAATTTAAGATAAGTTGTATTTATTTACTTTAGTTTGTAGAACTTTACTTTTATATATGAAATCCAAGTTTTATTGTATCCTCTCCATGAAATCTGAGTAGTTTTTCTGTCTTTCTCCTAGTTTTGATATTTTTGTGAAATGATAAATTGAATTAGTGTGTCATAAAAATTTAAAGAAGTTGTGATAATCTTTTACTAAATTCTTAATTTACTTTCAATCTGGCCAATTGAATAGTTAAAATATGTTGAGTTTAACAACTATAGTAAAGATTACATCCGAGATTCAGGGAGATCAAAATCCTTGGAAGTAGGGTACAAATAAATAGGGAAATAATATTCATCGAGCGTAGAATTGGAGATTTTAGAGTGACAGACTAAAATCCTCAATTCGTTCCTATCGTTTAGGTGCTGAAGTGTAGATGTTAGCCCTCAGGCGAGGGGAACGTGGGAGCTCCGAAGTGAGAACCAGTATCCTCCCAGCCTAGCCGCAGATTATGTAACCAAGCATAGGATTAATCAATGTTCTTTATGCCTGGACCAAAGAGTAAAGAGTAGGTATGCTCATATTTGACACAATACCATTTTAAACTAATTCTAATTATCTATTCACTTAAATATCTTAACAAAGAAGAAAGATTCTTGCTTATATATTTGAACTTCACTTTAGTAGAATTAGTTATCTGTTAGTAGAACTAATTTAATTTAAACTTTATATTATTGTCGATTGCGTATTAGTGATAGATAGGCAATTTCGATTTAGTTGTGATTCTGATTTGATTTCTATAATCCTAGTCTGTAGCTTCTAAAATATTTCCTATGGGATCGATATCCAGGACTCCACTAGAGCCCTGTATTACTTGAGCGATACGTATATTTGCGTTAAAGGTAACTCTGCGATTAAAGAAAATATTTTATACTTGTTACAAAAATTAAAATTACGTTAAGTGTCCGCGCGGAGTGTGCATCGCACCAACCCTCAAGTCAGTCAGCCTACCCCCATTAGAAAGAAAGGCATTCCTCTAGTCAGCAATTTTCTTTTTAATTTTATCAATGACATCATCCATCTGAATTTTTTTTTCCTTCCCCTGAGCAAGTTTACACCAAGATATTTTAAAATTTTTTTTGAATACCTCTCAATTCTAATGTGCTCATCTATCTAACACCTAAAATTAAATTTTTACAAATATGACCCTGATATATGCACGAAAAGTTGTATTTTACTTCTTAAGAATTTCGATAGAGATAAAAATTTTATGCGATACGAAAGATATAAGCGGTATAAATGTAAAAGATAAAAATAAACTTCAGGTGTTAGATATGGAAATACATATGAAGTTGGTGGTATGTATGTAAATTCTCAAAATTGAAACAGATGTTTTTTTTTTTTGTGACATGAATGATATAGTTGGTATAAATGTAAAGAAAATGCAATTTTTAGATGTTAGAAATGTAAATATATATGAGTTAAGTGTTATATATGTAAAATTTCCCAAATATCTATACCACATGCATGTTATAATGATTCACGAGAAAATGCATGAGTAGCTAAATGGCAAGAGTTAAGATACAAACCTGCGTGTAATTGATAGAGAATGAACTTCAAGCAGATTTTGCTATGGAGGAAAAGCGATGCGGCATATGTACCTGAGCTTGCCTTTATTTTCTTGTCTTTTAGCTTTCTTTTAGCTGGACTTCACAGCTGACCCTTCAAGCAGTTTTGACTGCAATGTTTGCTCAACTTGTTCAACAAGCTGATCCTATTGCTCTGCCATTAATGTGAATGCATCCATATTTTATGCTGCACATTCTTCAATTCCATATAATATTTGACACAAAGAGTTGTACCGTTTCACCCTGGATGAATTTGGGTTTTTATGAAGTGGAAACCCTTCATTGTCCCTTGAGCTTCCAGACTTCGCATCCTTCCTCCACCACTTTAAGAAAAACTGTTGTTGGAGCTCCTTAGTTTCCAAAGTGAGCTCTAGTTTTCCCCTTGAGAGTAACTTCATACTTGGAAAGAGTGCCAATCTCACCACAGCTGCAAACAACACAATTCATAAATAGTTCAAAGTCAATTCTGAAGATCTCAAACACTGCAGTCGTATAAATATTAGCGGCTTGCCAAAGCATCCGTAAAAGAGGTATTCTTAGTATATCATGATTTGAGTTATGCTTAGCTTGCAATCCTGCACTTTCTCCTCCAAATGTTTTTCATATTGCCTAAAGAAATATAATAGATCTGCATCATGGTTCAACCATTCTTTCAGATGTCATTCATGCATTCACAAGGCAAAGTAGATTGCAGGCCCGCACAAAATCTATCTCTTTTATAGGACGGGGCCCATTTTTCTTCTTCTCATATATTTTTGTTGCCATTCCTTTTCTTTATGATTGTATTTCTCCCGCATTATTTACCATGCAGCCAGAATCTCTTTCTCCTCAATATCAAGGACACATCTGCAGAATAACTTTCTGATACTTGAAAGAATTCATTCAGATGTTCAAAAGCATGCAGCCTCGGTCGCATAAAGAAAAAAAGATAGGATCGGCCAGAGGCCGATTAGAACAAAATAGCTAGGTCGTAACGGAGAAGAAGACGATGATCGGCTCTTGAGCTTTTGAACACTACTATCTTCTTCATCGGAAAAGAGCCACAAAAGCTTGACCGACATAACTTCAATGCTATCCCCAATCGGAAACCCTAGAACTCCGGCTCTTCTCCTATCGCCCCTCCAATTGTCTTCCTCTTCAACATCTTCATCAAACTTCTCACTGCATTTCAAAGAACGTAGACCCGTTCTACGGACTAACTTATCACAAGTTATCCGTGCGGCTTTAGCCTCTTCCTTGGCACTAATTCAGCCTAATTCTCACAACATTTGGACTTCTAATCACAAAACACTCTAAGAAGAAGAGTTGGGAGAAGTGTTGGAAAATGGAACACTTAACAAAGAAAAAAAGATTACAACACTTGAATTCTTGGAAGCTTAGACCGAGCAATTTGCCAAGGTATTCCTCGCTTCTTATGCTTCTCTGCGCCGAGGCACCGAAAACCTTAAATCGGCAAAACGAGAAAGAAGTATAGAAATGCTTCATGGAATAGAACAAAATGGGGATGATGATTCAAGAAGTGGGCAATTCTTAATGAGCGGATAACGGCTTTGAAAGACTCGGGGAGGAGGCGGTGAGAATGCAGAAGTGAGTTCTGTTTAGTAAACATCACGACACCGATTATCGCAACCTGATTAGCATGTTCATTTCTAAGGTCTTCTTCAAGGCGTGACTGAGCAAGATGACGAAGAAGTCGACTGTAATACAGGCAGGGTTGTGTGCTAGTAGAGCTACTTAGAAATGAGAGTTCCAACAAACGGAATGTCTACCTTTGAGAGAGAGAAGGCAGGCAAGCCATCGCCGGTGGCAAGGAGGCGAGGGCAGAGACGCACGAGGAAGATCCTCCAGGGAGGAGTCGCGTAGAAGAAGCTCGGGCTGGGGTGTCGTGAGTTGCGTATCAAGTTGGAGTATCATGAGGTGAGGGTTATGTAGGAATTTTTTTTACTATTATATTGTAATATTTATTATTTAAAAGTTTCAGTGTGCGTGTTATTTCCATGTGCATGAAATTATCAACGCGGGTGTCCTCCCTAGGTAAAATCGAAGTTTTAGATGTGCTCGTATAGTCCGTTTCGTCATCCATGATTGTCTGGACAAATTCATCGGTGATAGAGTCAATTTAAGCGGCGAAGGATGCTCTTTGATCCAATCATAGTCATCTGACAAAAAAATTCTTGGCTGGTCTTTGCTTCAGCGAGATCTAAAGTCTAGCGGAATGGTCTCGGCTGCATGCCTCTCAACAAGTGTTGAAGAGTCTCTTTATGGCTTCTTCAATCCTTATAAAAACTCAACTTAAGTTTCAAAATGTTGGTTTTAATCGACTCAAATAAATGTTGAAGACTTAGAACCACACATATGAAACTACAACGAGTCAAGAAGTGGCTCGAATTTTTTAGGTGTTGAGGGTCCTAATACTAGTCTTTTAGAAGAGTCGGTAGGAAAGTCCTATAGCTAGTTCCTAGCCTCTAGAAAGAAAGAGACCCCATAAAAATGAGTTCAACAGTGACATGAACCTTAAGGTAATTTTTTGGTAAGGAACATTCAAATTTTAATTAAAGATAATCAGAACTCTAATTTCAACAAAATTACTGTCAAACCATTAAGCCATATTTGGAGGCTTCTGTCAATTGGAAGGTCAAGCGGATTTTAAATCTGATAGGCTTATAGTAAAATCAAGCATCTCAATAAGATGAATGCATTGAGCCTAGGATAACTTAGTTCTAAAATCATACAGGCACTCAAATGTTCACATAAAACTATTCAATCAAGGAAACATCTTTAGGTCGTCTGATGGAGTGATCTGGATTCCTTTCTTATTATCAGAGAGGTCTCTCTCAGACTCTATAAATAGAGCCCTATCCAACTGTTGAGAGAAGAATAGTACTGGAATTAGAGGAATACTAGAACTTTGACAAGAAGGAGATTAGCTTCCCATGTTCTACACTGAAAGTATAATGGATGACACTCACTCTTGCAGAAGCCAACCATTGTCAACCACCACTAACCAAATGTCGTCGACTACCATCGTTTGTCACTTACTCTTGCAAAAAAAAAAACTTATGGAGTCGCAATGTACATTACCAAATCGCATCGTACATTATGGAATAACAAAGCACCCTACAAAGCATTGCAAAAATGCACCCCAAATACCGTGCAACAACGTGCACTCCGCAAACGGTGCACTGATGCCTCGTTAAGGCGCTTTAACAATGCACCTCGCAATAAATTCCCACAACCATTGTACTCAGAATAATGTGACTTTTTTCAGAGTTCTGAAGCTTTATCATTTTAGCCCACCACTACAACTTAAGTGACCAACTACGACATATGTGGTCCATAACTCATGCTCCTCCCAACTTTAGTCTGTGTGGTCCACAAACATTTTTATGGCTCACCACTACTGCTTACATGATCAACTACGACCTTCTTGATCCACAAATCATGCAAGCCCCAAATTCTACCATTTGCAGCCTACGGGCATGATCATAGCTCAACACTATGACCCATGTGACCAGTTACGAACTACATGACTCAAAGCTCCTATAACTCCCTACTATGGCCAATGTGGCCAATTGAAGCTCTTTGAGAAACCATCTAATTTTCATATGACCAAATAGTACCATCGATTTCAACTATGGACTCTACATTAAACTGGCGCTATAGCCACCACCGACAAAATTTTCAGTGGACTACTGCCTTCGTAATAATTGATTACAGTCATCACAACCCGTTACAGTCATTCTTTCTGAAATTTTATTATACATGGACCTTATAATTCCTTCGTAGCTAACTCAGGAGAAGGGAAGGCAATGTAGCCTCTATTTTGAAGTGGATTACTTTAACTAGGCTAGGCCCCGTTGGTTTTTTTTTTCTTTCTAGAGCTTTTCACATAAATAAATTTTAAGTAAATTTACCTGTTAGTTTAATTATATGAGTGTGTGCTAGATTTTTTCATGCAATGCTAAGACACTTAATATAATATTTTATAGTTGGGAATCTTCTGGCATGCATCAATTGTATCAATTTTATAGTTTGTGTAATTTGATTATTAATTTATTATGGCCTTTTTGCTTCCACATAGCAAGTTTATAATAAAACTTATTATCTTTTATTAAATACTTTCTAAATTTTTATGAGAGGTTTCAATTTTAAATTTACAAAAGGAAATCTTACAAAATATCATGTTATACATCCAATTCACCATTCTCTTAATATTTATTTCATAAAGTCAAGAAAAAATAGTATATAATTTTCCATCCTTAGATGTAGATTCTTCAATTGTATATACATTAATTTTTTATGTATACATGAGTTAATTTTCTTAGGGTTTTAAATTTATTAAGCATAATAATTATTTTTGATTTTTTATTTTTCTTATGCACTGAAAAAAAATTTATTGTTGGGGGAAATTTTACTTATTAATAATATATTATTGCATTTATAACATATTAAGAAAAAATTTAAATTTAAAGATGGATAATTGCCCATCCACCACAAATCTTCCTAATTCTACCCTTGATTACTATATGCTTATACATATCATTCATTTCTATTTATGATATCTTTATAAGCTTAATAAAAGAAGAACCTAGTTGTTTAAGTATATTTATACTAATTTGGTGTATAGGTTCAACTGAGTCGATCAATATACAGAAGAGATATCTAAAGAGATGGTTGCATGAGACAGTCTAATCTTGGGGTACATTCTTAAGTTCTAGCTAAGCAAACCCTGAAGGGAATTTATTCAATAATAGGTAAAGTAATCTTTATTGAGTAAAATTTCACAATCCAATCGTGTATCAAGGGTCTGGATTAGGCACGGACCAGTTGTGAGTGAGTACTCTGACTGATAAGACAAGTCTACTAGCAAAGCAGCGGATTATCCAAATCAGTCGTATTGCTGAAATGGATCAGGTGGATTGAGTAATCCAACTCATGCGGGCTACGCTTGTCAGGAACATGTCAAGTAAGATTCTCACTAGGGATTTCCTGAAATTGATGAGGTAATTTCTGTTGAAAGTGCGTCACAAAGTAATTTGACCCAGAGGTTGGATGAGCACGCTGGTTCATCTCTGAAGTGCTTCTGTTAGCTTTGGCAAAGTGACCCTCATCGGGGATTCCTCTAAGGCTAGTAGAGTATCCCTTTTGTGGGAGATTGAGGTAGCCCAACCAGTAGAAGGGGCTTTTCTCGAGCATATAACGAGGTGACCCAACTGAGAATTTAATGTAGGTATTACTCCTCTTAGGCATGGATTGGCTAGGCATGCTGAATGTTGTATTCCATGCAACATGCCTCCTCCCGAGAAGGCGATAAGAATCATCAAACTACGAGGATGTAAATATTGGGTTGGACTATGACGAAGGCCTACGCACGAAAATGTCTAGTTCTTAAGCTAAACCACACCCATAGTAGGATATCAACTGCATTCCTTCAACGCGAGCAAGATAAGCAAGTATTCCTCATTCATAAGGTTGAACGGGATATGTATATCAACCATACTCATGCCGAGCAGGTGTAATAATCTTCGGACTCTGCGTAGAGCAGATTGATAGTAGAAATGGAAAGAGAAAGCCAAGGCATTTCTTACATTGATTGGTGGTCGCACCAGATATAAGCCATCTGTAGGACTTCCACGTTGACTGAAATGCTAGTCGACAATCAAATTAAGATAAATACAAAGTTTCTTCTACATGAAACTATTGTGAACTATGGGTGACATTTTGACAGATGCAAAGTAGTCACCATAAGAAATTCACATAAAGAAGATATAACTGAAAACACACTTTCTTTATTGCTCCAAAAATTGGATTACAATGTCCATGTGCTTTAAAAATAATTTTTTTCATAAATTATAATGAGTACATGAAAAAGAGGCTAAGCAAAATATCTCTTCAAATATTGTCATTTGATAGAGGGCATTATATTAGATTTGTTTGGATCAATCAACAACAAAGGTAGCTCAACTTTCAGAGGAAGGGATATCAGACCTTGTGGGTCAATGTGTGAGGCATAAATGGGATGGGTGAAAACTCATACAAAAGCCAAGTCAACCTTCAAGGAAGGATAGTCGGACCCAAGGGTTGATGCATGAGGCATAAAAGATATAAGGGAACATCTCATAAGAAGAAAAGACATTTTTTCAAAGGGCCGCCATGACCCGAGGGTCAACGCTTAAAGCGTAAAAACTCATGGGTGAGATCCCACAAAGAGGGCTAGCCACTTCCAAAAGGAAGGACCATCGAGACACGAGGGTCGACGCATGAAGTGTAAAAATACATGGGTGATGTCTCACAAAGAGAGCTAGCAACCTTTGAAGGAATGCAGTTGTGATTAGAGGGCCAATACACGAGGCATAAAAAAAATGTGGGTGATACCCCACAAAGAGGGGTAGCCATTTTTAAAGAAAGATCCACCGTGACTGCAGTTTCAACGTAGAAATCATCCAAAACACATGGGTGATGAATTTTGAATGAAGGACCGCTGCGACCCGAGGGTCCATGAACCAAGCGTATAATATGTAGGTAACGCCTCGGGAAATTTGACTTCCAAAGGAGGAACGCCTTGGGTCCGATGATCAACACATAGAGCACAAAATAAGTAAGTGGGTGTATGTTGTACCATATTCCACTAAACTTCTAAGAAATTTTCATGCCATTCATATATATTTTTTATTGACATATCAGTTTTTTCATAGAGCTTATCAAAATATCTCTCTTTCTCTTATCTCCGACTAAGCCGTTATAGGGAATAATTTGGCATGACATACTAAATCAATCTGGTACGAGGAACTCTCACATAGAAGCCCTATACTCATACCGGATACACCATGCAAAATATAAGATTACAAAATTGTTGACCTCATTTTACAATGAGTCAATACTCTTTTGATATAAAAAATCAACATTGGTCAAAATGGTCAAACCAGACCCAGTGACAAACCCTATTGACCCCATAGGTCAACCTTGTGACCTAAAAAGTCAACATTGGTCAAAATGGTCAAACCAGACACAATGACCAACCCTGTTGACCCCATAGGTCACCCTTTTGACCAAAAAGTCAACATTGGTCAAAATGGTCAAACCAGACCCAGTGACCAACCCTGTTGACCCCATAGGTCAATCTTATGACCTAAAAAGTCAACATTGGTCAAAATGATCAAACCAGACACAGTGACCAACCCTGTTGACCCCATAGGTCAACCTTATGACCTAAAAAGTCAACATTGGTCAAAATGGTCGAGACTGCACTAATGACCAACCCCGTTGACCCTACAGGTCACCATTTTCGACCTAAAAAGTCAACATTGGTCAAAATGGTCAAACTAGACCCAAAGTGACCAACCCTGTTGACCCCATAGGTCAACCTTATGACCTAAAAGTCAACATTGGTCAAAATGGTCAAACTAGACCTAGTGACCAACCCTCGTCGACCCCATAGGTCAACCTTATGACCTAAAAAGTCAACATCGGTCAAAATGGTCAAACTGCACCAAGTGACCAACCCCGTTGACCCCATAGGTCAACCTTATGACATAAAAAGTCAACTTTGGTTAAATTGGTCAAACCAGACCTAGTGACCAACCCTGTTGACCCCATAGGTCAACCTTATGACCTAAAAAGTCAACATAGGTCAAAATGGTCAAACCAGACCCAATGACCAACCCTGTTGTCCCATAAGTCAACCCTTTCACCTAATGACACATTTAAAACGCCACAATGAAAAAATCACAAATACTGGACATTTTAAAATTAAAATGATTAATTTGGGCTCACTTGGGTCAACCTAGGTCAAAATTGGTCAACACCTATCTATTTTGATTAAAATAAATAAAAATGAAATAAAAACAACAAAATTAATCAAATAATTAATTTCAAAATTATTTTGATTAATTAAAATGATTAATGATTTAATTTTTAATATTTTAATTAAATGACATAATTAATTAAAATGAAAATTATATTAAAATCATAAAATGTCAAAAATGATAAAATTAATCAATTATTTAAATTGAAATTATTTTCAATTAATAAATTGATTAATAAAATATTTTCCAACAATTTTAATTAATAAAATAATTAATTAAAATGGGAATTAAGAAAGAAAAGAAATGACACATAGCCTTCTCATTATTAGTTAGGCTAAACCCATCTTAAGGCATAATTAACACATAATTAAGCCCACTATAAATCAACTTAGCCATGGGTTAACACCCACCATGATGCGTGGGGTGAGGTGTCTCTTCCTCCTTCACCCTAAGCTTCATTTAGCCATGAGATGACCGGCCAACATGAGGCCTCATCTCCCACCTCCCAAGCTACCCAATGGAAGGAAAACCATGCATGAACCCCCCCCTCACCATGGTTAGAAGGAATGATGAGGGATAAGCTTGTGTGTCACCATTTGCCAAGCTTAAGAGATGATGTGTAAGCTCCCTAAGAAGGATAGAGGCAGCTCACCATGCACCTCTTACATAAGCCAATGGGGGAGAGACAAAGCAAAGGAAATCTTCATGGAAAGCTTAGGGAGAAGGAGCCATGCATATCCTCAGCCGATTTCTTCATCCAATAGACTGATGGGGGAGATAACTACTCCCCTAGAACAACCTAAGCTAAACCATGGCCTCCCCTTGGCTATAAAAGGAGCCCATACCCGAGCCTAGCAAAGAGAGAAAAAAAATTAGGGAGACCCATAAGCTGCCCAAATCCTCTGGCCCCCAACATAAGAACTCTTCCTAAGAGTCTTAGCAATTCATTAGGATCAAATCCAAGCCATAGATTGAGCCTATTTGAGCCAATTTGATCAAATTTCAAAAACAACCCAAATTAGGTACTTCTTCAAAATTCTCCCCTAAGCCCGACTTCTGGATCAAATTGCTGTAGCAATAACCTTCCATTGGGGTTCTAGAAGGCAACCATAAAGTCTGATCTTGCTCGATTTGCTTGTGGCAAAGGTATGGAAATTTTCTTTACAAAATAATTCATATTTTCCATATATCATGTGTTATACTAGCCCAGAAGTGTATCATCACCGTATGGATGGATACTTCTCATCCAGATGATCATTTAAAAAAAATCACTCAATTTCATCAAGAAATGAGTGAGATATTGATGTTTGAAGTTTAATGGTTCGAAAATTTTTGAATTTTCGGCCGATTTTTCTCAGCCGTTCGATCCCGCGTTTTAGGAATGGACGGCGCTGATCTTCCCCCCGCGGTATCCGCTGTTCGGCTGCCCACAGCGGATCCTCCCGCTCGTTCGACGCGTACGAGGACACGCGTCGAACGGCGGTGAGTTTGGCGGCGGGATTTAATAAAAAATACATTAAAACCTTAAAAACTTCAAAAATCCATATCTTTTGATCCATAGGTCATAAAAATAAAATAAAAATACCTCTGGAAAGCTCTTGAAGAGGAGAAAATTATGAGACCAAAATCATAATTTTGTTCTCGTATTTAATTTTTAATTAATTAAATACTCTCTGGAGTATTTTAATTATTAAAAATTATTTATAAATCAAAAAATTATGAAACTTTGAAGCATTTATCCTTATGTTCATAGGGATCTCGCATAATTTTTCCAAGGACAGTAAAACATGTTTAAGACACTTTTTTTTAATTTTCAAGTTTCTTTGTAATTATTTCAAATAATAATTATAAAAAAATTGAAAATTGAGAAAGATAAAATGCAAATGACTAGAAATGATAGAGGCAATGTACAATAACCCTAAGAAAACTATTTCTAAGTCATAGAAATTATTTTGAAAGGTATTTTGAAATTTAGGGTAAATAATTTTAATCCTAAAAATAACCCTTTATAAATTTAACCTATTTTCATCAACAATCTAAGTTTGAAAATGGTTCTAGTCTATGATAGACTAATGATAAACTTCACTTAAGTCTAAAAAGACCAAATTAGACTTAAGTAGATTTAAAATAACATTTAAACCTATTAAACCTTACTTAAATTAGGTTTAATATAAAAATTAAATTTTAATTAAGTTTAAAGACATATTAAACTTAATTAACCAAAATCAAACCTTTTAATTAAGTTTAAAGACAAATTAGGCTTAGTTAACTTATCAAACCTTACTTAAATAAGGTTTAATATAAAAATTAAATTTTAATTAAGTTTAAAGACATATTAAACTTAATTAACCAAAATTAAACATTTTAATTAAGTTTAAAGACAAATTAAGTTTAATTAACTTATTAAACCTTACTTAAATTAGGTTTAATATAAAAATTAAATTTTAATTAAGTTTAAAGACATATTAAACTTAATTAACCAAAATCAAACCTTTTAATTAAGTTTAAAAACAAATTAAGCTTAATTAACTTATTAAACCTTACTTAAATTAGGTTTAAATACAAAAATTAAATTTTTAATTAAGTTTAAGGACATATTAAACTTAATTAACCAAAATCAAATCTTTAATTAAGTTTAAGAACATATTAAACTTAATTAACCCATTAAACCTTACCTAAATTAGGTTTAATACAAAAATCAACACTTTTAATTAAGTTTAATGACATATTAAACTTAACTAATCAAAATCAAATCCTTTTAATTAATTTTAAGGACATATTAGACTTAATTAATCAAAACCAAACCTTGAATTAAGTTTAAAGACATATTAAACTTAATTAACCTCTCTTACACATTAGGTTTAAGACAAACCTAAACTCCTAATTAGTGTCTAACCCATTGAATTCTAATTAAACCATTAAACCTTAACTAACTAAAGTTTAATCAAACATAAACCCTAATTAGGTCTAACCCATTGAACCTAATTAAACCATTAAACCTTAACTAACTAAGGTTTAATCAAACTTAAACTCTAATTAGGTCTAACCCTTAGATCTAATTAAACCATTAAGTCTTAACTAAATTAGACTTAATCGGACCTAAACCTACATTAGGTCTAACCCATTAGACCTAATTAAACCATTAAACCTTAACTAACTAAGGTTTAATCAAACATAAACTCTAATTAGGTCTAACCCATTGACCTAATTAAACCATTAAACCTTAACTAACTAAGGTTTAATCGTACCTAAACTCCTAATTAGGTCTAATCCTTGGATCTAATTAAACCATTAAGTCTTAACTAAATTAGACTTAATCGTACCTAAACTCTAATTAGGTCTAACCCATTGGACCTAATTAAACCATTAAACCTTAACTAACTAAGGTTTAATCAAACATAAACTTCTAATTAGGTCTAACCCGTTAGACCTAATTAAACCATTAAACCTTAACTAACTAAGGTTTAATCAAACTTAAACCCTAATTAGATCTAACCCTTAGACCTAATTAGACCATTAAGTCTTAACTAAATTAGACTTAATCAAACATAAACCTTAATTAAGTCTAACTCATTAGATCTAATTAAACTATTAAGTCTTAACTAAGTAAGACTTAATCAAACACAAATTCTAATTAAGTCTACCACATTAGACTTAATTAATTATTAAACCTTAATCAACTAAGGTTTAATTAAACCCAAATCCAACCTTTAGTCCAAGTCCAACATAACATAAACATCAAATATAACCTAACTTGAGTCCAATCCAACTTGAACTCATGTTAACCTAAACCTTAGGTTCAACCCACAATGAACCTAACCTAAATTCAAACATTGAACTAGATTCAAACATAACCTAACTTGAGTCCAATTCAACTTGAACTCAAGTTAACCTAAACCTTAGGTTCAACTCATATTGAACCTAACCTAAACTCAAATCCAATCTAACTTGAGTCCAATCCAACTTGAACTCAAGTTAACCTAAACCTTAGGTTCAACCCATATTGAACCTAATCTAAACTCAAACATAACTTTAGTCCAATCCAATTTAAACTCAAGTTAACTTAAACCTTAGGTCCAACCCACATTGAACCTAAATTCAATTCAAACCAAACTTAAGTCTAATCTACATTAGACTTAAGTGAAACCAGACCTAGGTTCAATTCAACATAAACCTAAGTCAAACCTGAGGCTTAACTTAAGTCTAACTTATAGTAGACTTAAGTAAAACCAAATTTAGGTTCAACTTAAATATGAATCTAAGTCAAAACTAGACCTAACTTAAGTCTAACCCACACTGAACTTAAGTCAAACTAAAGTTCAACTTGACACGAACTTAAGTTCAACCCAAACCAAAAAGAAGCTTAAGTCTAACCTATATTAGACTTAAATGAAACCTAAACTTAAGTTCAACCTATATTAAACTTAATCCTAAGTCTAGATCTAACTTTAAATAGACTTAATTAAAACTTAAGTCTTATCTAAAAGGGACTTAGATGGTCTGCAAATCCAATTAAGTCTAATTTATTAGACTTGATTAACCTTTAAGTCCTATTTAAACAAGACTTATAACTTAATTAAATCTATTCTGAACCAAACCTTTTAACTTAAGTTCAGACAGACATGAACTCAAGTTAAATAGATTCAATCAACATCGAATCTAACTTAGGTTCAACCAGACATGAACCCAAGTTAATTCAATCAATATTGAATCTAATTTCAAACCTTTTAACTTAAGTTCAGAATGGACATGAACTCGAGTTAAATAGATTCAATCAACATTGAATCTAACTTAGGTTCAACCATGACATGAACCCAAGTTAATTCAATCAATATCGAATATAATTTTAAACCTTTTAACTTAAGTTCAGACAGACATGAACTCAAGTTAAATAGATTCAATCAACATTGAATCTAACTTAGGTTCAACCAGACATGAACCCAAGTTAAATCAATCAATATTGAATCTAATTTAAAACCTTTTTAACTTAAAGTTCAGACAGACATGAACTCAAGTTAAATAGATTCAATCAACATTGAATTTAACTTAGGTTCAACCAGACATGAACCCAAGTTAAATCAATTAATATTGAATCTAATTTCAAACCTTTTTAACTTAAAAGTTCAGATGTACATGAACTCAAGTTAAATAGATTCAATCAACATTGAATCTAACTTAGGTTCAACCAGTACATGAACCCAAGTTAATTCAATCAATATTGAATCTAATTTCAAACCTTTTTAACTTAAAGGTCAGACAGATATGAACTCAAGTTAAATAGATTTAATTAACATTGAATCTAACTTAGATTCAACCAGACATGAACCCAAGTTAATTCAATCAATATTGAATCTAATTTCAAACCCTTTTAACTTAAGGTCAGACAGACATGAACTCAAATTAAATAGATTCAATCAACATTGAATCTAACTTAGGTTCAACCAAACATGAACCCAAGTTAATTCAATCAATATTGAATCTAATTTCAAACCTTTTAACTTAAAGTTCAGATAGAGATGAACTCAAGTTAATTCAGAATTTAAGTTTAAACATAAAATCAAGATATAAATTCAACATTTCAAACCAAAACTGACATAATCAACAAAAATTTGACATTTCAAAAATAAAACAACATAACCAACATAAAATTGACATTTCAAAATAATTTGACATAAATTGACATCCAAGATATATCCAAATATTCTCGTGACATTATTTCGACAATGTTTTCTTTGTAGGTGAAAACAAGAAATTTCGCTTAGATTTTCTTTACATATTATAGGGTGTACTAACTCTGTTTTGCAGGACGACATTGACAACAAAAACAAAACCAAAACTTTTAGGTTAGACATATAACCTGAAACTTTTCAACAAAACAACGAAATTAACAACAAAAATAAAACCAAAACTTTTAGGTTAGACATATAACCTGAAACTTTTCAACAAAAACAATGACATTGACAACAAAAACAAAACCAAACTTTTAGGTTAAACATATAACCCGAAACTTTTCAACAAAACAACGACATTGACAACAAAAACTAAACCAGAACCTTTAGGTTAGACATAATACCTAAAGTATTCAATAACATGATATAACAACATTCGGGAGCGATAGTGGGTACATCTCTCCTTAAAAAAATAATTTTTTTTTAGAAAACAAATGATTAACATTAATTAGAAGTTTTCTTAAACAATTGAAAATTGTTTAAGATGTAATTAACTATAAAAGCTTGCTTCTATAGGAGATCTAAAAGAACCCGAAATAGAAATCTCTGGTTTACCATGATCTTCTTAATATGAAAATTCTAGAATATGTTATTCTAGAATATCCTCATATAAGAATTATCATAAACATCCTTTTTCTACTATTAGTCCTAAAAATTCTCGAAATCCTTCATCGGATTTATAGGAATAAAACTAGGCTAATATTAGATGGCGACTCCTTGACATTGACACCCAAACCCAATCTCTTTCCGCCCACACCGCCGACAAGAGATTTTTTGGCGACTCCGCTGGGGAGAATCTTTCTTCTCATCTTTTGTTATCATTTGTTTTCATTTCAAAATTTTGAAAATAAAAGCTCCCAGTTTATAAATAAGTCGATAATATTCGTTTTTCTTGAAATTTCAGAAAAATCGCAATGGATTCTCCGAATTCAATCTTTTCTTACTTTCAAGACTTTGACATACCAATAGAGGAAATCCTCCCTTTTATCACAATGATTATGGATTATTTAGTGAAACGGAATTCATATTAGATAATCCATATCAAACTGATTCTCAATCTTTTCAAGAATTTGACTTGCAACCTTATGAAGACTTTCTGAATTTTACAAACAATTTACCTAAATATACACCTGAAGAACCTTATATCCTTGAAGAAATGAAAAGACAGAGTGATAAGAAAGGAAAACAAGTTTACGAGGAAGAAGATGTTTCACCATCATCTATGTATGAAATCGGATCTTCTTCAAGGAACGTTCATAAAACTCCTTCATTTAAAAGAAAGAAAAGATGGAATGAAAACGACAATTTTGAAACACCTGAATTTCAACAGAATATTTTTGGAAATCCTTCCTTTTTAGAGGAAAATCAATATATTTCAATTCCTGTTGAATACACTGACAATTCCATTCAACCTAAAAAATCTCCTCCATTTCGTGCTGTACATTCAGTGTTTAAGAGATTAGCACGAAAAGAAAAATGTTCACTATCTAAGTTATTAGATAAAATGGGTTGTGCAGTCTCCAACACCATGAAAAGGAGAATTTTAGCAATGGAAAATTCTAATTATCAAGAAACTGATTATCAATTCCCAACTGATAAACATTGTGTTCGAGTACCAGTAAAATTTCGATTGGGCCCTACAATAAAAGATGTAGTGGTCACAAATGACAAAACTCGATATGACAAATTAATATCAGGAGCAGAAGATAAAACTACTAAAATGACGGACTTGGTCCAGATGCTACAAAAAGCAAATTGTCCTCATACCGGATATGATACACCACCTGAGAGTTCTCACCCTATACTTAAAAATAATGTATGGAGGCGAAAATCATCTGAAAGAAATTCTGATACCAAAAACACTCCTGCAAATAGTTCACAAGAAGAGATTTGCAGAAAACATTCTAAAAAATCATTTCAAGAGAGATTAAAGAAATTAAAAGAAGATATTAAACAACTTTCAAGACAAGAAAGGAAAAATACTTCGACGAGCTCCAATGAGAATGTTGCCGGTGTTAATATGGTAGAAACCCGATCTACTTCCTCAGCACGTGAATCGATTGAAGAAGATGCAACAAATGAATTGCGAGAGGTGATACGACAACGAGATGAACAAATAAGTCGTCTTGAACAAAAAATGGAAGAACTGGTAGCAACTTTGCAAAAACCACCAACGAACCCTTCTCCAACCTATCGAAATCATTAGACCGGAGGCTATTCACATCCTTGAAAGCGAGAGAAGAACCAATGGATGTCGAGGAAAGCACTCGAAAGAGAAAGAATTCTCCTCATAACGAAACTCCGTAAAAGGATATTACAAAAATAGTGGAACAAAAGATTAAAGAAACAATGGCTCGAGCAAAAGCTGGAGCATTAACTTCAAAGGGTAGGCCATACCCAGCAGGAATTTGATTCGTTCAATATCCTAAAGGTTTTGTTCCTCCCGTCTTTAAAATGTTTGATGGGACGGGAAATCCCCGACAACATCCGGCACATTTTAGATCAAGCCGTCGTAATGTCTGGAGGAAATGATGCTCTCCTATTTCGACAATTTGTTAACAGCCTCACGGAGTCGCCTTCGACCGGTATGCAGAACTTCCCAACGGATCTGTCAAGACCTTTGTAGAGCTTGAAAGCCTTTTTATTCAACGCTTTGTAGGAGCACAACATCATACCACTGTTGGTGATTTGGTGGTAGAGAAACAAAAACCAGGAGAAACCTTGGTAGATTATATTTTACATCGGAGAAATCTCAGACATGAAATGTGAGCCACAAGCATAAGAACAACATGTCGTTGAATATCGCTCAAAAATATCCATGGTCCTATAGCATTTATGCTTAAAGGATTTACGATAAAAACTTTTGAAAAATTACTCAGTAATGCTGCCAATCTTCAGGAAAAGGTTAAGCAGATGTGTGTAATGGAGAAATCTGAAAAGACAAAAACTATCAAAACTTTTGAAAAGAAACCTGGGAATATTGCGAAAAAGGCAAACAGTGATGCAAATCCAACCGAGCAAAAGAAGCAACGACAAAATCCTTCGACATCACGTACGTCACCTCAATTACAACTTCAACAACCAATCCCGCATCAACCGAAAAGAAAACAATGGCTGAGAGAATGAATAAAGTATATTCATTTAAAACAGAAGCCGTTAGCAAAATATTTCGTAGCTTGCTTAAAATATCTGAATTTAAGCTACCAGAAGCTAAAAGGCCAGCAGAAATTGACATGAAGGACAATCCTAATTATTGCCCTTATCACAGGATGCTCGGGCATAAAATTGAAGAATGATTTGTCTTCAAAGACTGGTTAGAGCGTAATTTCAAAGATGGAAATATAGTCATCCCGAAAGAATACTTGAAAGAACCCGAAAAGGGATCGATTAATATGATTTCGATAGAGGAACTTAATCCTAAAAACAAGGATAGCAATTCTGAAGAGATCTTCGCTAAATACCAAATTACAAAATCTCCCAAGAAAGAAAAGAAAAAGAAAATCAAGAAAATGAAAAAGATTAGAGGTCTTCCAGATATAGGGGCTGCAACTCCTTTTGTACCTTCTAGTTCATTTCACTCTTGTACTAGGATAGTTATATCGACCGAAGGATGAAAAATCCTCAAGTAGATAACTTTGTATGACTTCCTTTTTACCATGAATAATAACAATCCTAGTTTTGCGTACATTTTGTCTATTCCGGATGATGCTTCGAGAGTGACCATTTGAATTCTAACCCTATAGCACAATACTCAAATCGTATATAATCAATCTAAAGACAACCGTAACAATGAAAATGAAAATGAGAAATCCGACAACGACAAAAATGAAAATGACATTGCTACGCTTCAATTACAAGGAATTCCGATTTCTATAGGATCGGAGTCCTCGGATTCGAAACGAATGAATCGGATAATCAACTCGAAGAAATAGTTGAAATTAACTCGAGAAGTGGAAAAATCTTACCTCCTAGGATAACTCCACAAGAAAAAGAAAAACAAATAATTACACCAGATAAGATCATTCCTCCAATATATCCCCAAACTTCTGAAGGAAATAAGGATGATCTCCACAACAAGGTGGATTATAATGTACTGGCCCATTTGAGAAATTTGCCTGCAAAATTAAGCATCTATGACGCTCTCATACTTTCCAAGGAAATGAGAGAATCATTAATAAAGGCCCTTTCGGACCCTGACATTTGCTTAACTCAACTTGCTAATACTACCCAAAACGAAGCTTACTCATTAGAGGAATCAACAAAGATTACCTTCTCTCGACAATGACTTGTTGCTCTGAACAACCGAACACAATCGTCCACTATATATTACAAGTAAACATCAATGACACGATACTTTCGAGAGTTCTTATCGACCCGTGTGCTTCAATCAACATTATGAACTCCGAGAACTCTTGCATACTTAGACATTGATGCCTCTCAACTATCAAGGGATACGATGATGTTAAGAGGGTTCAATCAACAAGGAGAACGAGCCCTTGGATCAATAACATTGCTCTTAAAAATAGCCGACTTGGCAACAACAGCAAAATTTCATATTATTGATTCAGACACCTCTTTTAATGCCTTACTTGGCAGACCATGGCTCCATGAATATAAAATGGTACCCTCTTCATTACATCAATGTATCAAATATTTACGAAAAGGACAAGAATTTCGTATTATAGGAGATTTGCAACCGTTTTCAATCCATGAAATCGGTATACATGAAGATGCAGCATATTATGCTCCTATAAATAAAACAATATCTTCCAAAGAGACAACAGTAAATATGGAAGAAAAGAACAAAGAAAAGAAAATAAATGAAAAGGATTTTTCTTCAATAAAGACAAGAAGAACTAATTTCCGTCAGACTCGCACTCGAGGTCGAGGCCGAGGACGAGGACGAGGGAGAGAAGATCCAATTGTCACAATGAAGAAACCACTGAAGTTCAAAATCCACCTGGATTCTGAAGAAGAAACAACATCCATGGTTTTAAAGGAACCCCAATTCAAAATATCTCTAGAAAGAGAAGATAAAGAGAAACAATTTGAATCTATGTATGACAAAATCAATCATTATATACATTCTATGACTCTAACTCCAATCTCCACTGCTAAGATTGAGAATCTAATAGTCAAAGAAGTATATAATGATGGCAAAAAGCCAATTAAGTTTAGACTTGGCTCTACTTCTTTTTGTACTAATGATGATGTAAAAATAGAAGATGAAAATATTTCGCAATCAATGAAAATTCCTTTTGAGTTGTATTCTCCTTGGGCACGAAAATTCATTCAAAACAGTTTAATGCTCAAACAATGGTCTTTAAAACAACCGCATTGAATTGAACAAATGTGGAATGATAATAAACGAAATTCTAACTCTAAAGAAGGTGTTGGATTTGGAACTTTGGGACCATTAGATGATACAAAATTTTGTTTGACTGTCACAGAAGAATGTGATTCCGAATCATTGCCTGATCTTCCAATTGAAAATGCTCCCCCGGAATTGGAAGAAGAAATTAAATCGACAATTGATGAACTAAAAGAATTAAATTTAAGAACTAATGAAAATCCAAAACCGACTTTTATTAGTTCATTTCTTAATGATGAGGAAGTAAAAGACATAACTCAATTGTTGATGAAATATAAAGACTGTTTTGCTTGGACTTATGATGAAATGCCCGGTTTATCTCCGAAGTCGCAATCCATAAACTCGGGATAGACCAAATCATAAACCCGATTAAACAAGCTCCAAGAAGGATGCATGTCGAAATAGAGCAACAAGTCATTGCGGAAGTCAAAAAATTGATAGAGGCCGACTTCATACGAGAAGAAAATTATCCAACATGGCTAGCCAATGTGGTGCCGCTTAAAAAGAAAAATGGACAAATAAGAGTCCGCATAGACTACGAGGACTTGAACAAAGCATGTCCAAAAGATGAATTTCCTTTACCAATTCCCGAATTAATGGTTGATATTGCATCAAAACATGCAATATTTTCTTTCATGGATGGATCATCGTGATATAACCAAATAAAAATGTTTTTGGAGGATGAAGTAAATACAACTTTCCGAACACCCATGGGCATATATTGTTATAAGGTTATGCCATTTGGACTAAAAAATGCTGGTGCAACCTATCAAAGAGCCATGACACGGATTTTTGATGAACTAATACATAATCAAGTCGAATGTTATGTCGACGATCTGGTTGTCAATAGTAAACAAAAAGACGATCATATGTACGATTTGAGAATTGTCTTTGAACGACTACGACGATATAATCTTAAAATGAACCCTTTAAAGTGCGCCTTTGGTGTCACTTCAGGAAAATTTTTAGGATTTGTAGTTCGACATCGTGGGATAGAAATTAATCCGCTCAAAATTGAAGCTATCCTAAATATGCCTCATAAAAATCTAACTCAATTGAGATCCTTTCAAGGAAAATTAGCATATATACGACGTTTCATTTCCAATCTATCGGGTAGATGTCAACCCCTTACTGCCCTTACTAGAAAGGATGCCAAATTTGTGTGGAATGAAAAATGCCAGCATGCCTTCGAAGACATTAAACAATATCTGACAACCCCTCCTGTCCTAGCAGCCCCTGTATTAGGAAGACCTTTAATCCTTTACACCGCGGCATTGGACAATTCACTTGAGCTTTACTAAGCACAAGTAAATGATGAAGGAAAAGAGAATGCGTTATACTATTTGAGTCGTTGTTTAGTTCCAATGGAAATAAAATATCCGACAATTGAAAAGCATTGTTTAGCCTTGATCTTCGCAGTTCAAAAGCTAAGACATTATATGCTTTCTCATAAGGTAACTCTTATTTCAAGAGTTAACCCGTTACAATATTTAATAACACGACCGACACTTTCTGGGAGATTAGCAAGATGGGCAATGATCTTGTTACAATTTGACATAACATTTGTACCGTTACGTGCTATCAAAGGACAAATCTTAGCAGATTTCTTAGCGGCACACCCAATTCCAACAGGATCACCCCTTAACGATGATCTACCTGATGAACAAATATCAGAAGTAAAAAATTCTAACATGCAACGGTGGGAACTCTACTTTGACGGAGCATCATCTGCGTGGAAAGACAAAGATAAACAGACAATCATACTGTGCAAAGCCAGAGTAGGATTAATTTTCATTACTCCAGACAAAATGATGATGCCCTTTTCCTATCATTCGACGTAACCATGCACGAATAATGAAGCCGAATATGAAGCGCTCATAACCGGTCTAGAATTGACAATATTAATGGAAATTAAGAATATTGATATCTACTGGAGATTCCCAGTTAATTATCAATCAAATTGCCGGCAAATACAAAATTCAAAACCACGACTTGAACAAGTATTCTCGTTACACTTTGAAATTACTTCAACAAATTCCCGATGTAACATTTTTCTTAATTCCGAGACGAGATAACTCTCTAGCGGATGCTTCGGCAAAACTTGCAAAGGAATTTGCATGTCCAGAAGAAGATGACATACCGATTTCTATAAAAGGACGACAAGTTCTTTCTCAAATTGATATGGATAATTTGCATAAAATCGGTGAAAATATGACAATGACAATAAGTGATGAGAAGGATGATTGGCGACAACCAATCATCCAATATTTACAAACTGGAAAATTGCCTGAAAATAGTTCTATTGCCAACCAAATTAAACAAAGAGCATTATCATATGCTCTAATAAATGACGTCCTTTACAAACGATCTTTTGATCAAATGTGGTTAAGATGTTTAAACCAAATTGAAGCTCGAGAGATCGTTAAAGAAGTTCATTCGAGTTTATGTGGTGCACATCAATCTGGGCCCAAAATGAAAATGAAAATAAAAAGAATGGGTTATTATCGGCCAACAATGATGACCGATTGTCTTGACATTGCAAAGAAATGTCATCAATGTCAAATACATGGAGTAGTTTTACATCAACCTCCAAATGTCCTACATCCGACCATCGCATCATGGCCATTCGAATGTCGGAGTACTGACATAGTGGGCCCTATAGATCCTCCATCTTCCAAGGGCCATAAATTTATTTTGGCAGCTACTGACTATTTTTCTAAATGGGCAGAAGCAATACCCCTTCGAGAAGTCAAGGAATAACAAGTTCTCCATTTTTTAAAACACATATCGTTTATAGATTTGGGATTCCTCGAAGAGTCATATCGAACAATGGATTGGCCTTCAAAAACACAAAAATGAATCACTTTATCCGGAGACATGGGATTGATCGGAGATATTCCACAATCTATTACCCTAAGGCCAATGGATTAGTCGAAGCTTTCAATAAAACGTTGGTTCAAATCTTGAAAAAGACATTAAGTAATATCCCGAGACAGTGGCATGAACGACTAATAGAAGCTTTATGGGCTTATAGAACTACATACCGAACTCCAACACTGGTCTACACCATTTGCTTTGGTATATGGTTCGAAGCCATTTTGCCTCCGGAAGTCCAAATTCCTTCTCTCGAAATCGCAATAACCGATAAAATAACCGAAGAAGAAAATGTCAAGTTGCGACTTGAAGAACTTGAAAATTTAGAGGGAAAACGTCTGCAAGCCCAACAAAATCTTGAATTGTATCAAGCAAAAATGATACGAGCTCACGACAAACTAGTTTGCCCTAGAACCTTTCGAATCAGTGAATTAGTTTTAGTTCTTCGAAGACCTATACTATCTCATCGAAAGATAGGTAGCAAATTCGAACCGATATGGGAAGGTCCATATGTAATCGAAAAGACATATTCGGAGGATCCTACCAATCGGTGGATTGTCAAGGAGAAAGAATCCTGCCTCCAATCAATGGACGTTTTCTAAAGAAATATTATGCAACATAAAAATAAAAATGAATAACGACTTATTTATAAACTGGGACAATAAATTATTCTTTCCAAAATCATCTTTGATTTTTCTTTATGACATCTGTTTCATTCGTTGAACAAATGTTTAAAAGGCTAAAATATCATTTTGTCTTATTATTTTCAAGAAAAATGTCTGAAGACAGACTATTTTTCTCGTTTCAAAATAATATGACTTTCGCCTTTGACCGTCGACACATGGACGAGGGAACCAGAATTCATTTCAACTTCGACTGTCGCGGTGTTGAATCCATATATCATGGATCGTTACTTTATCCGGTGAATCATAGTGAAGTTAATCTGCAAACACCTTTGATAGAATTCAAACTCCGACAACCCGAAGAATATGACTTCACAATCAGTGATAGCTCGGATGAGGGAGAATTCATGACTACTTCAGTACAAGGAGCATCCACGTCGCGTACAAAAAATATAGCGACGGGACTTACTAGATCACAAAGACGAAATCATAATAAACGACTCAAACGACAAAAACAATTACAGGAAAAACAAAACATGGAGGATATTAGTCAATCGAAATCACGAACTATTAACACTCCATTTGAAGAAATAAACTCACCTCGAAACGACAGATCTCGACCCCGCAAAGAAAAATGAAAATGGAAAAGCAGTTATCACCTCACCTGCTCAGAGTCTGAAGGTGTCGATATAAAAGGTTCGATGAAAAAAGTCACTCGAGGAAGAGGTGCGACGAATTCGCGCTATCGAGTGGAGAACTTTCGAACAATACAAACACATGAATAAAAGGACAATAAATATTCTGGATGGTCTTAAACCGTTTACCGTAATATTTGATGAAGATGAACAAACCGCTATCATCGATCATATTATAAAAGCCCAACATCGTGGTAGTAGTGGACTCCTTCAAAGGAGAACCTATTCCGAACCTAATAAATGGATTCGTGGCAAGGGTAGACAAACCCTACAATATGGATGTTGCTATAATTATGCAAGAGACAGAGAAGAAAATCTTCCTGGAATTTTGCGACACGAACAAGTCGATCCTTTACCCACTGTGATAATCCAAGTTATCAAACAACTTGTCACTTGGGGGATTTTACCTACAGACTGTATTCCTGATAGTTGCATTATCAATATATATGATAAAGGAGATCGTATCCCTCCTCACATCGATGTACCATGATTTTGAGAGACCATTTTGCACCGTGTCACTCTTGAACCGCTGTTCTGCTGTGTTTGGAAGGGAGATACAAATCTTGGGACCTGGTGAGTTTGAAGGTACATGCCGTATTCTTTTAACTCGAGGATCAGTTCTCCTGTTTCAAGGGAACGGTGCAGATTTCGTAAAACACTGCATACCCAGTGTCAACAAGCCACGCATCTCAATTACCTTGCGACGGATGAAGCCCGACAAACGACCTGTCGGATATAAGGCTATACCAGAACTGGAGAATCTACAACCTTTGGAATTACCATAACCCCATAAATGTCTAAACACCTGAAACATGTTTGATAAATAATGTTTTGGAGTGTAGGACGTTTATGGACGATCTGATAATATCCAGAGCTATGCTATGACATATAAGAACTTTTGACATGTGATATATCTATAGTTGTCGATGTGTGACATATCGGTAGCTGTTGACATGTAAAATATCAGTAGTTTATTGCAGTGTGCTATATGATATGTACATATGTATGTACTATAAGCTTTTGTTTGTAATAAATATGTACTGGTGACTCTTTTTTTTGGAAATAAAATGAAGTGTTGAAGAAAAATATATCCCCATTGTCTGTGATATGTCGACGGTGTCCCGAAATCAATAAATGACAAAATGAATAATTTATGATAATCAAACATGAGAATTATCTTTCGACCTATATAGGTCAAAACCCCAGCGGATATTCCCACCAAAAATATTAGTGAGTTCGCCACTCTCTTCGGTATTGGATATAAGTCCTTTCCTGATGTGGAAATCACGGCTTTCCTCTAACCAAATTTTGACATCGACATTCTGAGAAATAGAAAATGACATCTATTTTCTCTCTTCGGTTATTGGATATAAGTCCTTTCCTGATGTGGAAATCACGGCTTTCCTCTAACTAAATCTTGACATCGACATTTTGAGGAAAATAGAAAATGACATCTATTTTCTCTCTTCGGTTATTGGATATAAGTTCTTTCCTGACACGGAAATTACGACTTTCCTTTAACCAAATCTTGACATCGACATTTTGAGGAAAATAGAAAATGACATCTATTTTATCTCTTCGGTATATTGGATATAAGTTCTTTCCTGACACGGAAATTACGACTTTCCTTTAACCAAATCTTGACATCGACATTCTGAGAAATAGAAAATGTCATCTATTTTCTCTCTTCGGTTATTGGATATAAGTACTTTCGTGATGTGGACATCACGGCTTTCCTCTAACCAAATCTTGACGTCGACATTTCGAGGAAAATAGAAAATGACATCTATTTTCTCTCTTCGTTATCGGATATAAGTTCTTTCGACAGAGAAATTACGACTTTCCTTTAACCAAATCTCGACATCGACATTTTGAGGAAAATGAAAATGACATCTATTTTCTCTCTTCGATATCGGATATAAGTCCTTTCCGATGTGGAAATCACGGTTTCCTCTAACCAAATCTCGACGTCGACATTTTGAGGAAAATAGAAAATGACATCTATTTTCTCTCTTCGGTTATTGGATATAAGTTCTTTCCTGACACGGAAATTACGACTTTCCTTTAACCAAATCTTAACATCGACATTTTGAGGAAAATAGAAAATGACATCTATTTTCTCTCTTCGATTATTGGATATAAGTTCTTTCCTGACACGGAAATTACGACTTTCCTTTAACCAAATCTCGACATCGACATTTCGAGGAAAATGAAAATGACATCTATTTTCTCTTCTGCTATCGGATATAAGTCCTTTCCGATGTGAAATCACGCTTTCCTTTAACCAAATCTTAACACCGACATTCCGGAAAATAGAAAATGACATCTATTTTCTCTCTCCGGTTATTGGATATAAGTCCTTTCCCGACACGGAAGTCTTAACTTTCCTCTAACCAAATATCAACATTGACATTTCGAGAAATGGAAAATGACATCCATTTTCTCCCTCCTGTTATAGGATATACGTCCTTTCCTGACACGGAAATCACGACATTCCTTTAGCAAAATATCGACATCGACATTTTGAGAAATGAAATATGACATCCATTTTCCCTCCCAATAAATCTCTTTTCAAATACAAGAAGAAAATCTCTTCTTAGAACCGACAAACAAGACATCTGACATCCACTAGGAGCAGTATGATACCCACTCTTTTCCCGATCATTACGAGACATCTCTTGACCACTTCGATCAACGCTAATATGTGCGAATACTTATATAGTATTCTACACATATCGGGCCCTTTGTTGACCTCATTTTACAACGAGTCAATACCTTTTGACCTAAAAAGTCAACATTGGTCAAAATGGTCAAACTGCACCCAATGACTAACCCCTGCTGACCCCATAGGTCAACCTTATGACCTAAAAAGTCAACATTGATCAAAATGGTCAAACCGCATCTAATGACCAACCCTGTTGACCCCATAGGTCACCCTTTTGACCTAAAAAGTCAACATTGGTCAAAATGGTCAAACCAGACCCAATGACCAACCCTGTTGACCCCATAGGTCAACCTTATGACCTAAAAAGTCAACATTGGTCAAAATGGTCAAACCAGACCTAATGACTAACCCTGTTGACCCCATAGGTCACCCTTATGACCTAAAAAGTCAACATTGGTCAAAATGGTCAAACTGCACTCAAGTGACCAACCCTGTTGACCCCATAGGTCACCCTTTTGACCTAAAAAGTCAACATTGGTCAAAATGGTCAAACCAGACCCAATGACCAACCTCGTTGACCCCATAGGTCAACCTTTTGACCTAAAAGTCAATATTAGTCAAAATGGTCAAACCGGACCAGATGACCAACCCTGTTGACCCCATAGGTCAACCTTATGACCTAAAAAGTCAACATCGGTCAAAATGGTCAAACCAGGCCTGATGACCAACCTTGTTGACCCCATAGGTCAACCTTATGACCTAAAAAGTCAACTTTGGTCAAATTGGTCAAACCAGACCCAGTGACCAACCCTGTTGACCCCATAGGTCAACCTTATGACCTAAAAAGTCAACATTGGTCAAAATGGTTAAACCGCACCTAATGACTAACCCTGCATTGACCCATAAGTCAACCCTTTCACCTAATGACACATTTAAAACCCTCACAATGACAAAATCACAAATACTCGGACATTTTAAAATTAAAATGATCAATTTAGGCTGACTTAGTCAACCCAGTCAAAATCGGTCAACACCTATCTATATTGATTAAAATAGATAAAAATGAAATAAAAACAACAAAATTAATCAAATAATTAATTTTAAAATTATTTTGATTAATTAAAATGATTAATGATTTAATTTTCAATATTTTAATTAAATGACATAATTAATTAAAATGAAAATTAAATTAAAATCATAAAATGACAAAAATGATAAAATTAATCAATTATTCAAATTGAAATTATTTTCAATTAATAAATTGATTAATAAAACATTTTCCAACAATTTTAATTAATAAAATAATTAATTAAAATGGGAATTAAGAAAGAAAAGAAATGACACATAGCATTCTCATTATTAGTTAGGCTAAACCCATCTTAAGGCATAATTAACACATAATTAAGCCCACTTTAAATCAACTTAGCCATGGGTTAACACCCATTATGATGCATGGGGTGAGGTGTCTCTTCCTCCTTCACCCTAAGCTTCATTTAGCCATGAGGTGGCCGGCCAACATGAGGCCTCATCTCCCACCTCCCAAGCTACCCAATGGAAGGAAAACCATGCATGAAACCCCCCTCACCATGGTTAGAAGGAATGATGAGGGATAAGCTTGTGTGTCACCATTTGCCAAGCTTAAGAGATGTTGTGTAAGCTCCCTAAGAAGGATAGAGGCAACTCACCATGCACCTCTTACATAAGCCAATGGGGGAGAGAAAAAGCAAAGGAAATCATCATGGAAAGCTTAAGGAGAAGGAGCCATGCATATCCTCAGCCAATTTCTTCATCCAATGGACGTGATAGGGAGATAACTACTCCCTGTAACAACCTAAGCTAAACCATGGCCTCCCCTCGGCTATAAAAAGAGCCCATACCCGAGCCTAGCAAGGAGAGAAAAAAATTAGGGAGACCCATAGGCTGCCCAAATCCTCTGGCCCCCAACATAAGAACTCTTCCTAAGAGTCTTAGCAATCCATTAGGATCAAATCCAAGCCATAGATTGAGCCTATTTGAGCCAATTTGATCAAATTTCAAAAACAACCCAAATTAGGTACTTCTTCAAAATTCTCCCCTAAGCCCGACTTCTGGATCAAAGTGCTGCAGCAATAACCTTCCATTGGGGTCCTAGAAGGCAACCATAAGGTCTGATCTAGCTCGATTTGCTTGTGGTAAAGGTATGGAATTTTTCTTTACAAAATAATTCGTATTTTTGATATATCATGTGTTATACTAGCCCAGAAGTGTATCATCACCGTATGGATGGATACTTCTCATCCAGATGATCATTTAAAAAAAAATCACTCAATTTCATCAAGAAATGAGTGAGATATTGATGTTTAAAGTTTAATGGTTCGAAAATTTTCGAATTTTCGGCCGATTTTTCTCAGCCGTTCGATCCCGCATTTTAGGAATGGACGGCGCTGATCTTCCCCCCGCGGTACCCGCTGATCGGCTGCCCTCAGCGGATCCACCCGCTCGTTCGACGCGTACGAGGACACGTGTCGAACGGCGGTGAATTTGGCGGCGGGATTTAATAAAAAATACATTAAAACCTTAAAAACTTCAAAAATCCATATCTTTTGATCGAGAGGTCATAAAAATAAAATAAAAATACCTCTGGAAAGCTCTTGAAGAGGAGAAAATTATGAGACCAAAATCATAATTTTGTTCTCAGTATTTAATTTTTAGTTTAATTAAATGCTTTTTGGAGTATTTTAATTATTAAAAATTATTTATAAATCAAAAAATTATGAAACTTTGAGGCATTTATCCTTATGTTCATACAGATCTTGCATAATTTTTCCAAGGACAGAAAACATGTTTAAAACACTTTTTTTTTTATTTTCAAGTTTCTTTGTAATTATTTCAAATAATAATTATAAAAAAATTGAAAATTGAGAAAGATAAAATGCAAATGACTAGAAATGATAGGGCAACAGACAATAACCCTAAGAAAACTATTTCTAAGTCATAGAAATTATTTTGAATGGTATTTTGAAATTTAGGGTTGAAATTCTTTATTAATTAAATAATTTTAATCCTAAAAATAACCCTTTATAAATTTAACCTATTTTCATCAACAATCTAAGTTTGAAAATGGTTCTAGTACATGATAGACTAATGATAAACTTCACTTAAGTCTAAAATGACCAAATTAGACTTAACTAGATTTAAAATAACATTTAAACCTATTAAACCTTACTTAAATTAGGTTTAATATAAAAATTAAATTTTAATTAAGTTTAAAGACATATTAAACTTAATTAACCAAAATCAAACCTTTTAATTAAGTTTAAAGACAAATTAGGCTTAATTAACTTATTAAACCTTACTTAAATAAGGTTTAATATAAAAATTAAATTTTAATTAAGTTTAAAGACTATTAAACTTAATTAAGCAAAATCAAACCTTTTAATTAAGTTTAAAGACAAATTAAGCTTAATTAACTTATTAAACCTTACTTAAATTAGGTTTAATATAAAAATTAAATTTTAATTAAGTTTAAAGACATAATAAACTTAATTAACCAAAATCAAACCTTTTAATTAAGTTTAAAGACAAATTAAGCTTAATTAACTTATTAAACCTTACTTAAATTAGGTTTAATATAAAAATTAAATTTTAATTAAGTTTAAAGACATATTAAACTTAATTAACCAAAATCAAACCTTTTAATTAAGTTTAAAAACAAATTAAGCTTAATTAACTTATTAAACCTTACTTAAATTAGGTTTAAATACAAAATTAAATTTTAATTAAGTTTAAGGACATATTAAACTTAATTAACAAAAAAATCTTTAATTAAGTTTAAGGACATATTAAACTTAATTAACCCATTAAACCTTACCTAAATTAGGTTTAATACAGAAATCAACACTTTTAATTAAGTTTAAGGACATATTAAACTTAACTAATCAAAATCAAATCATTTTAATTAAGTTTAAGGACATATTAGACTTAATTAATCAAAACCAAACCTTTAATTAAGTTTAAAGACGTATTAAACTTAATTAACCTCCTTACACATTAGGTTTAAGACAAACCTAAACCCTAATTAGGTCAAACCCATTAGACCTAATTAAACCATTAAACCTTAACTAACTAAGGTTTAATCAAACATAAACCCTAATTAAGTCTAACCCATTAGACCTAATTAAACCATTAAACCTTAACTAACTAAGGTTTAATCAAACTTAAACCCTAATTAGGTCTAACCCTTAGACCTAATTAAACCATTAAGTCTTAACTAAATTAGACTTAATCGTACCTAAATTCAATTAAGTCTAACCCATTGAATCTAATTAAACCATTAAACCTTAACTAACTAAGGTTTAATCAAACATAAACTCCTAATTAGGTCTAACCCATTGGACCTAATTAAACCATTAAACCTTAACTAACTAAGGTTTAATCAAACTTAAACTCTAATTAGGTCTAACCCTAGACTTAACTAAACCATTAAGTCTTAACTAAATTAGACTTAATCGACCTAAATCCTAATTAGGTCTAACCCATTAGACCTAATTAAACCATTAAACCTTAACTAACTAAGGTTTAATCAAACATAAACCCTAATTAAGTCTAACCCATTAGACCTAATTAAACCATTAAACCTTAACTAACTAAGGTTTAATCAAACATAAACCCTAATTAGGTCTAACCCTAGACCTAATTAAACCATTAAGTCTTAATTAAATTAGACTTAATCGTAACCTAAATACTAATTAGGTCTAACCCATTATAGTTAATTAAACCATTAAACCTTAACTAACTATGGTTTAATCAAACATAAACCCTAATTAAGTCTAACCCATTAGACCTAATTAAATCATTAAACCTTAACTAACTAAGGTTTAATCAAACTTAAACCCTAATTAGATCTAACCCTTGAACTCTAATTGACTCATTAAGTCTTAACTAAATTAGACTTAATCAAACATAAACCTTAATTAAGTCTAACTCATTAGAAATAATTAAACTATTAAGTCTTAACTAAGTAAGTCTTAATCAAACACAAATTCTAATTAAGTCTACCACATTAGACTTAATTAATTATTAAACCTTAATCAACTAAGGTTTAATTAAACCCAAATCCAACCTTTAGTCCAAGTCCAACATAACATAAACATCAAATATAACCTAACTTGAGTCCAATCCAACTTGAACGCAAGTTAACTCTAAACCTCAAGTTCAACCCACATCGAACCTAACCTAAATTCAAACATTGAATCTAGATTCAAACATAACCTAACTCGAGTCCAATCCAACTTCGAACTCAAGTTAACCTAAACCTCAAGTTCAACCCACATCGAACCTAACCTAAACTCAAATCCAATCTAACTCGAGTCCAATCCAACTTCGAACTCAAGTTAACCTAAACCTTAGGTTCAACCCATATTGAACATAATCTAAACTCGAAACATAACTTGAGTCCAATCCAATTTAAACTCAAGTTAACCTAAAACTTAGTCCAACCCACATTGAACCTAAATTCAATTCAAACCAAACTTAAGTCTAATCTACATTAGACTTGAGTGAAACCGAACCTAGGTTCAATTCAACATAAACCTAAGTCAAACCTGAGCTTAACTTAAGTCTAACCTATAGTAGACTTAAGTAAAACCAAATTTAGGTTCAACTTAAATATGAATCTAAGTCAAAACTAGACCTAACTTAAGTCTAACCCACACTAGAATTAAGTCAAACTAAAGTTCAACTTGACACGAACTTACGTTCAACCCAAACCAAAAAAAGAAGCTTAAGTCTAACCTATATTAGACTTAAATGAAACCTAAACTTAATTTCAACCTATATTAAACTTAATCCTAAGTCTAGATCTAACTTTAAATAGACTTAATTAAAACTTAAGTCTTATCTAATAGGGACTTAGATGGTCAGCAAATCTAATTATGTCTAATTTATTAGACTTAATTAACCTTTAAGTCCTATTTAAACAAGACTTAAAACTTAATTATATCTATTCTGAACCAAACCTTTTAACTTAAGTTCAGACAGACATGAACTCAAGTTAAATAGATTCAATCAAAATTGAATCTAACTTAGGTTCAACCAGACATGAACCCAAGTTAATTCAATCAATATTGAATCTAATTTCAAACCTTTTAACTTAAGTTCAGACAGACATGAACTCAAGTTAAATAGATTCAATCAACATTGAATCTAACCAGTTCAACCGTACATGAACCCAAGTTAATTCAATCGATATTGAATATAATTTTAAACCTTTTAACTTAAGTTCGAATGACATGAACTCAAGCTAAATGATTCAATCAACATTGAATCTAACTTAGGTTCAACCGGACATGAACCCAAGTTAAATCAATCAATATTGAATCTAATTTCAAACCTTTTTAACTTAAAGTTCGATACAGAACATGAACTCAAGTTAAATAGATTCAATCAACATTGAATCTAACTTAGGTTCAACGAGACATGAACCCAAGTTAAATCAATCAATATTGAATCTAATTTCAAACCTTTTTAACTTAAAAGTTCAGACAGACATGAACTCAAGTTAAATAGATTCAATCAACATTGAATCTAACTTAGGTTCAACTAGACATGAACCCAAGTTAATTCAATCAATATTGAATCTAATTTCAAACCCTTTTAACTTAAAGGTCAGACAGACATGAACTCAAGTTAAATAGATTCAATTAACATTGAATCTAACTTAGATTTAACCAGACATGAACCCAAGTTAATTCAATCAATATTGAATCTAATTTAAAACCCTTTTAACTTAAGGTCGGATAGACATGAACTCAAGTTAAATAGATTTAATCAACATTGAATCTAACTTAGGTTCAACCAGACATGAACCCAAGTTAATTCAATCAATATTGAATCTAATTTCAAACCTTTTAACTTAAAGTTCAGATAGACATGAACTCAAGTTAATTTAAAATTTAAGTTTAAACTTAAAATCAAGATATAAATTCAACATTTCAAACCAAAACTGACATAATCCACAAAAATTTGATATTTCAAAAATAAAACAACATAACCAACATAAAATTGACATTTCAAAATAATTTGACATAAATTGACATCCAAGATATATCCAAATATTCTGTGACATTATTTCTGACAATGTTTTATTTGCAGGGTGAAAACAAGAAATTTCGCTTAGATTTTATTTACATGTTATAGGGTGTACTAACTCTGTTTTGCAGGACGACATTCGTACAACAAAAACAAAACCAAAACTTTTAGGTTAGACATATAACCTGAAACTTTTCAACAAAACAACGAAATTGACAACAAAAACAAAACCAAAACTTTTAGGTTAGACTATAACCTGAAACTTTTCAACAAAAACAACGACATTGACAACAAAAACAAAACCAAAACTTTTAGGTTAGACATATAACCTGAAACTTTTCAACAAAACAATGACATTGACAACAAAAATCAAACCAGAACCTTTAGGTTAGACATAATACCTAAAGTATTCAATAACATAATATAACAACATTCGGGAGTGATAGTGGGTACATCTCTCCTTAAAAAAATAATTTTTTTTTTAGAAAACAAATGATTAACATTAATCAGAAGTTTTTTTAAACAATTGAAAATTTTTTAAGATGTAATAAACTATAGAAGCTTGCTTCTATAGGAGACCTAAAAGAACCCGAAATAGAAATCTATGGTTTACCATGATCTACTATTAGTCCTAAAAATTCTCTAAATCCTTCATAAGATTTATAGGAATAAAACTAGGCTAATATTAGATGGCGACTCCTTGACATTGATACCCAAACCCAATCTCTTTCCGCCCACACCGCCGATAAAAATTCAAGTATATATGAGACTTTTCTTGAGTACTATCTTCCTGAGCCCCATTCCTTTAATTCTTTTCATCCTTAGCTTAAGTAGGCCTCATCATCCATATCTAAGTGTTAAGAAAAAATTTTCATTTTGGAGATGCCTTTAAATCAATTACTAATTTATCAATCATCCAATGTCACTTAACAATTTATTGAACATAATATTCCAAGGATCTTATCAGCAGAATTTTGCAATAAGAGAGTTATTTATATTAAAATTTTTTATTTTTCACTTACCTCAAGCTTCCTCTCAAGTTTGCTGGCCAGCTTTTTAGTTTGAAGTCTTTCACACTTTTTGTTTTCCTGAGAATTATTGTATTTGGATGAGCTATTTTTATTATAAATCAGTCTCATTTGACTTCAAAATTCTCCTGAATAAAGATTCCTAGAATTTTATGATCCATTACTTGTTAAGCTTGCATTGGTTTAGTTGAATGGAGAAGTAAAAGATTTAAATAGTCTTTGAAACTACTCACATTTTGTTGATACCCATCTAATCACTCTATGGTGTTCTCGAGACTTTAGTAAAAGTTCATTAAAGTGAGGGATTCAGTCATCAATAATTAGTTCAGATCCACCCTTCGATGAAAATTCACAAATCTTAAGAAAAACCTATCAATGGTGTAGGTACACCCACCCTTAAGCTCTATCTAGTATCTACAAGGTTAGATACATGATGTTGCCCAACCTGTAAAGGTGCTTTTTCCCATGGAACCAACTATAAAGTAAATGAGGTTCCTATCAAATGAGGCCCATATCCTAGTCAGATAATTAAATATTCAAGGTAGCCTAACCAAATCATATGCTATAAAAATAAAGTGGTCTTAGCAATGAAGTGCTCTCATCAAGTGCTTAGCCAAAAGGCAAACTAGCACAAATCAAATGAGGCACTCTCAAATAGCCTACTCAAAAATAGTCTAGGAGATGTGTATTTTGACTAAACATGGATCAACCAAGACTACCAAAATGGTCTAGTTGATACAACATATTATTAATAATAGATTTTGGGGGTGTCCACCCCCCCTCCCACACAAAACATCCAGTCTACCTTGCTTAGTAAGTGAAAAAGTTTGAATAAAACACCCTTCAAAGCAAGGGCAAGTAAAACCTCTCCGTTAAATGTAAAAGTCATTCTACATGCAACATGGGTGGTGTTTGGCTTTTCTTGACCTTTTAAGCCAAAATGTTCTTCTTGGGCGCTATTATGCCACATGACCTCACACATCTTAGCTTGGCGAACAGTCCACACCTTGGGCAACAACCCATTATGCAGGATTCTATCTATCAGAGGAGCCTGGTTAAGAAAGAGGAATATATTTCATATTATTCAATTCATGCAACTCTTCGTGGTCACCTTTCTCAAGGAGCCCTCTAGTAACCAAAGGTTCCGATATATGTCATCTCCAAGATCTAACTTAGCCTCTACCTCATGATTTGCAAGAGGTGGATCATAAATAAGCTAAACTAGGAGGTTAACTTCTTCTAGAATCAAACCTGTTGTTTCCTCAATGGAGGATGGGATATCAAGATAAACGATGGGAGGAACTTTCCTAACTCGCTAGGTATTCACCAAAGTCGGGTGATCAACCTTTGTCTTCGAATAAAGTGAGAATATTAACCGAGGTGTGCCCCATATCTTCCTTTATTAATAGAGGATAAATTCATCTTGCTCAAAGAAAAGGAAGCCACAATACTTTCCTTATGACATTTAGAAATAACTGTCACATCATGTGTAGACGAAGCTGCTCTAACAGTATCATTTAATGATACCTGATACAAAATCTGGTGCAATGGATCTAAGTGCCACACCAACGGTCCCATGCAACTGCTTGGCAGATCTTATATCTTGCACAATAGATGATGAATGTTTGGTCTCATAGTAGACTTAGAAGTATATCAGTCTCGTACCACAACGTTAATGAAGGTAGGTTAAGTTGAGGAGTTTTTGCATAACCTACTCATATGTTTTGGAGATCTGAGCAAGTAACAACTCACTAGAAATAGGACCCTATCCTCTCAAAGAGGAAATTGATCCAATAATCCTCTTGGCCATAAGATTTGTAGTGGAGTCATCAATATGTATGGTCAGCCATTAAAAAGTTAAAATGAAAGTGTGGTCATGTTTAATTTAATATAATATGTATGGTTTTAGAAAATATTATTTTAATTTAAAAATATGAAATCAAACTGATCTCATATATGTAATTGTTTAAACAAATGAGCACAACATTACAAGCTATGCATCTACCTCTAATAATGGACACATTACTTGGTGATGAGGCTCATTTAAATAAAATAAGGAATCTATGACATCCGTTTAGTGTACAAATCATTTATGTTGACTGACAAGTTCTCCTACGTAATATAAGGATTAGATAGGGATCATATTACCTGAGTTCTTAAATTTTTTTTATAAGGGAAAGCCCCTATAGTTTATTACATCTTAAATGACCGAAGTCACCTAAGAATACTCATGATATGGATTAGAAAATAATGCCTTCATGAATTTAATGGGTAGGATTATTAAGGTCAGAAAATAAGAAATATCAAATGGGAAAGGTGCAAATTTGAGCAATTATTATGGAATCCAAAGGGAGAAAGCTAGAGGATGTCATGATTTTTGAGGAGAACTTCGGTGACTTCCCAAACTATCCTATGGTTTCGCTTTAATTTAGAAGATATTTTGTTCAATGTTTCATCCTTCCAATTTTATTATTTAGGGCTTACATCTGCATAATACCAATCATGTAAATATCCTGGAATATAGGAGAATTTATGTCGCACCGAACAATAACCTCAGAGTTTTTAGACGAGTTAGGGCTTATATTGCATGGTGTGCAAAAGCCTAAAAGTTAAAGTGAGGTTTTATGTCGTATTAGATGAACTACCTTGAAGTCTTATGGCTTATTTTTATTTCTAAAGAGGTTTGCTATTGTAGATCTGTTTGCTATCTCGATAGAAGTTTCTCTACATGCCTCATCATGCTGCCCACAGTGTTTGCTCCAAGTTCCTCGTTGTAGTAGGTTTAAGTTTAGAAGTGTCATATTGGGGAGGTTGAGAGAAGTATCAAGTTTAGAGTTCATGTTTTGGTGTAGTTGTCAAATTTGATGTTGTAGCCATAATTATTTAAATATCTTATTAAGGGGATTTAAGTAGATTAGAGCGACACTGGTTAGGATCCCACGGTTCTCTGATTCTGACACCACTATTTTTTCGGATTCACTTAGTCTAAATGAATTTACCAAACTCAAATAAATGATTTCAATAAGTTCATCCTGACCGGGGGAAATCATGATAGCAACCATAGGTTGCCTCATCCGAGGGATTCCCAATCATCCAAAGAGACGTATTAATTTAGTTGCAATTATTTTTGTTTTGTTTTGTTTGTGATTAATTTTTAGAGTTGTCTTATATTGTAATTGTTGTAAATTTTGTTTTAATTTAGTTTTGGTTTTGGTTTTGGTATGCAAGGTGACATAGTTTGCTGAAAATGAAAAGTATTGGGAAGTAAAGTGTAATAAAGAAAAGTGCTATAAATAAACCATAAAAGCATACCAGTCTTCTTCTCACATTCCAACTGAAATGTGTCGGCATATTTTTAGGTTTTAATTTAAATATATATATATAATTTAGAAAGTGGCATTTGATTTTGAAAATAATTTTAAATTTGAAAAATTATAAGATGTGAAATTAAACCGATCTCACATCCTAAATAGTTTATATAAACGAGCACCGCATCACAAACCGTGTATCTATCCCGAGGAATGTAGACACACTCGCTCGGTGATGGGGCTCGATTAAATAAACTAGAAGATTTGTGACATCCGTTTGGTCTGCGAACCAATTTTATAAGCCGACAAGTTCCCCTGCTTAATATAAAGGAATTAAGCAGGGTTTATATTACCTGGGTTCTTAAAGTTCCCTATTGAGGCAAGCCCTTATAGTTAATTACATCCTAAGTTACGGGAATCACTTAAGAAAACTCTCGATAATGATAAGTGATTTTTCTCTCAAGAATTCAAGGGTTTAGGTTTCAAAGGATTGAGTTTTGGAAGTTCAAACGGGATTGGATCAAATTCGGAACAGTTTATTTCAGTAGTCCAAATGAACGAAAGGTAGGGGATGTCACAGACCCGAAGTGAACTTCGGTGACTTCCCGACTATCCTATTGTTTGGCTTTAAATTTCGAAAGTGAATTTATTTAAGTTTCAATCCTGCCAATTAATTATAAGAATTACATTTACATAATCACCTCATTATGCAAATAACCTAAAAGGTAGAAGGATTTACATCGTATCGGACGACGACCTCGGAATCCTAAGCGAGTTAGGGCTTATATTGCACAGCAAGGCTGTGCAAAGGCCTAAAAGAACAGGTGAGGATTTATGTTGCACCAGGTGGACTACCTCGAATCCTATGGCTTGTTATTTAGACTAAGGATTGGTTTTACTGATGTCGACACAGGTTTTACTGTTGAAGATGGTCGTGCTGCCCACCGTGCTAGCTCCAAGCTCCTTGCCGTGAAGAGGTTGAGTTTTCTAATGTGGCAAGTTAAAATGTTCAATCAGGTGGCCCTATGGTCGAGTTCTTCTAAACATCCTATGCAAGTATGTTTAAAGTTGTACAGTGTGTAGCAGGGTATAAAGCACAGGAAGTAAAGCATGCAGTAGAATATAGTGCAACGTACTAAAAAGGAGCAGTAGCAAGTATGAATAACACGCTGTAAATGTAAACAAACAAGTATACCTGGGAGATCCCCTATTGTAGCTAGTGCGAAGTGTGTCATACAAGCGAAAGCCAAGCAGAAAACAGAAAAAAAAAAACATCATCCAGAAAGCTCGAGAAAAGGCGTGAATGACCCATAACAGAAGGCTCGAGAAAGTGAGTAACAAAAATAAAGTAAATTCATCAAAACCTCGGGAAAATCCTAAAAAAGACCACAAATGCTTTATCCAAAAATCACAAGAAAAATCCAAAGAAAACCGCAAGCACTCGGGTCGGGGCTAGGCTCAGAACTGTGTAGTACTGCTCGAAGGGTCGTCGAAGGCTACTCGGTCACCCGAGTGTATAGAGTCCGCCACTCAGCAAGAAGGGTGTCCTACTAAACCTAACTCAGGAGAGTGTTCCTCAATCCGAGACTGATGATCAATAAGTGGACAACCATATTTTATAATATAGTTTTAAAATTTATATTTTTAGCATGCACATGAGTTTCAGGCATACAAAAGGGAGTTTGTATCAATTTTTGATTGTAGTGGAAATATGTATTTTTTTGTTTCAAAATGTAGTATCATATTCTTATCAGGTTTTGAAAATCAGGATTGTCCACGAGTCAATCATTTCGTTGGGTGTAGGATCACTAACAATCCTAAGAAGGTACGGGTGTCCCGCTTGCCTTGTAACGGTGAATGATACCGTCATCTTACGGTTCACCGGGACACTGGAGCGAGTCCTGATGTCGTAGGATGGGATATCATTCTACTCTATCACTGGCATGCTTTTAGCATCATCTCCGTCATTGCCCCAAAACAAAACAAAATCAAAACCAACTCCGAGTGAAGCGGGGAAAACATGACAGTCAACGGGAAGGGGAAAGGAAGGAGATTAACCCATCTCCAAATCCAAGAAAGACCAAAACGGGAGAAGGGTTAATCTAAAATGCCCCTAACACATGCAAAAGTAGAACACTAAAAGCGAAGCCTGAGGTCCTTGAATCAATCCTGAGGATATCATCTTCTCCCTTAGGCATAACTGGATCGACCCCCAGAACGGAGTGTCCTTTACATTCAGATAAAACTAGACAAAAAGAAAAGAAATTTGGAAATCTTTTTTTTTTAAACCATGTAAATCAAACGGGAAAACGAATGACTCGGGGAAAACCCAGTACTAAATCTCCAAACCCATAATAAAATCCAGATCTTCCAAATCTCACATTAATCTTCAAGTCCTGAAACACAGACTCTCCCAGTAGGTCCACCTACAGGCTCGGGACCAAGGCTATAGCTATAGGAAAATCATTAAATTTCCAACACATAAGAGAGCGGATGAACAAGCTCATACGCCAACAAACTAGCACCAATTCCACCAAATAAAACCTCTAAGAAATACTTCAAGTATCGTGCTCGATTCATTTCCCACAAGTAAATCAGGAGACACTTCCAAATTCCTTCAATCAATTTCATAGACAAGTATAGCAAGAAGAAAGACCACCACCACATCAATCACCCCACCAAGGCTCTCGGCCAAGGCTACAAACAGGAGAAAAGGCTCACGACCAAGGCTACAACAAAGGAGCAGCAAGAGGTAAAGTCCCCACAATCCAAATCACCTCTATGAGGCCCAAGGCCAAGCTCCCATACAAGCCTCAATCCAACTCTTCACAAATGCGTGGAAAAGCCCTCCCTAGATGAACACAAAGCTCGGCCCACCTATAGTTTAAACAAAGCACAAACCCGAGCCCAATAAAGACCCAAACCCGAGCCAGATTAGGCCCGCAAAGGGGAGGCTGCAGGAAAAACAGGAACCAAAACCGAGCCCCAACATACTGTGGGGATAGCTGCTAGGCAGCAGCAAAACAAAGCAACAAAAGGGCACCCAATTCAACTGCCAAAGGGGAAGGGAACAACAAAGCAAAAACAACAAAAAAGAGAAAAAAAAAGAATGCCCCCACGCAAATGCCATAGAGGGGAACAGCTACAGGTGCAGCAAAATAGAAAAAGAAAGCGCCCCAAATTTAAATGCCACAGGGGGCAACCAACAAGAACAACAAAATGCCAAACCGAGCCAGATTAGGCCCCA
This sequence comes from Papilionanthe hookeriana x Papilionanthe teres, assembly GCA_022702705.1. Lineage (NCBI taxonomy): Eukaryota > Viridiplantae > Streptophyta > Magnoliopsida > Asparagales > Orchidaceae > Papilionanthe > Papilionanthe hookeriana x Papilionanthe teres. The sequence continues at coordinate 29,176,931 of CM040425.1, forward strand.
ACCCGAGCCACTGTATGACAAGGATCAAGCCCAGCACCAAGCTAACTAAAGGAATCAAAACCGAGCCATTACAGAGATTAAACCATGCCACTACATGGCTGCAACCAAACCCAGCTCCAAACTAACAAAAAGAATAAAAAAAACCGAGCCCCAAAGTGCTATGGGGCATACCGTTAGGCATCAGTAAACAGAAACAAAACAACCCCTATCTCAAGTGCTAAAGGGGGCAACCAACATCAATTGAAAATAGAGAAGTAAAAGGCTCCCAAACAGGTGCAAAGGAGCAGCCACCATAATGCTAAAACAGAGAAATAAAAAGGCTCCCAAACAAAGTGTAAAGGAGCAACCTAAAACATCAAAAAGAAAACCAGACCTCTGGTAGGGGCCAAGAGAAGCAAACCGAGACCTCAAGAGCCCCCACAATCCAGTCTCAATGTAAGGATGAACCCAAGCCACTAAACTGGGCATGAAGCTAAAGCAAAAAAAAGAAAACACCTCCATATGTCCACCATAGCAATGTATAAAGCCACTATATATTTAGCATGAGAAAAAACATGAGCTTTCCAAAGTAAAGTAAAACTTCTCCCTAGCATATAACTTTGATGAAGGAGAGCCATAAGGAGCAAGAGGTGAGCCCCAAATATGCATATCAAAAGCTAAACAAGTTGCTCCATGATTCATGCTAGAAAGAAAGTAAGAAGAGGGGCTTAAAATGCATACCCCAACATGCTAATATGAGAGGCTAATGCCTTTCCTCAAAACATATTTTCCATGCCTGAGATAATAGAAAAGGGAGAGAGAAGAGTTCACAATATAGCCCATTTCATTCCCTTAGGCAAATAACCAATATCTCATATAAAACATGCTCAAAATCTCTACTCCTACTCATGCCTCAATCAATGGAGTACTCCCAAACATCCATATAAATTCATACTAGCATGCCACTAAGTAAAGGAGGTAAGAAAACATCGTTTTAAGAAATTAAACAAGTCATTTCATAACACATAAACTTCCAGCCAAAGCTATAAGCAGGTAAAGCCAAGCCAAAAGCAAAGCCACAGGTCTCCGAGCCAAACCGAAAAGGAGAAAAGGGAAGAAGAGAGTACCGGACAAGTATGGAGCACACAAGCAAAGCAAGAAGGTTAAAGTTCAACCCCAGCAGCGCCTCCCCTCCTCTAGGTAAAATCGGCCAGCCCCAACCCTAACCTCAAGAGAGGTCTATATAGCCAGCCAAAAGAAGAAGAAGCCGCTTACCTGCTGCCAAAAGAAGAAGAAGCCCCAACCCTAACCTCAAGATAGTAGGTTTCCTGTTTGCAGGTAATCTACTAATGGCTGCCGCCAATCTTCTGTAACTTCGGCCGCTGTTGCAACTGTTTCTTCTTCTTTTTCTTATTGGTGCATTGCATCCATATCGAGCTGAGATAGGACCTGTCGTCCCTGAACTGACATTTCAACTAATTCATCTTGTAAGTAGGAGAACTCTTTTGCAAGGTGGGCTAGCGCGTCTGCAAGAGCATTTTCTCTTCTAGGAATCTTATAGATCGTTACATTTAGAATCTGCTTTAGCAACTTCATCGCATACTGAAAGTACTGCTCTAGTCTTGGTTTCAGAGTCTTGTACTGTCCTGCGATCTGCTGTATGATCAACTGTGAATCGCCGTAGATATTGATATATGTTATCCCCATCTGAATGGTTAACTCCAGTCCATTTATAAGGGCTTCGTATTCTACTTCGTTATTCGTGTACGGTTCTGTTAGATGGTAGGAATACCTTAACATCCCCCGCTCCGGTGTTATGAATATTAATCCCATTCCTGCCTTACCGGGCACTATCGTTTGTAATTCTTTATCTCTCTTGGTTGAGGATGCTCCATCGAAGTGCAGTTCCCAACGTTGATCATCGGGGTCTTCTAGGCTCATTATCTACTCGTCGGGCAAGTCGTAGTTGAGAGGCGATTCTACCGGCAAAGGGTGCGCTGCGAGGAAGTCTGCTAAGACTTGTCCCTTTACGACACGAAGAGGAACAAAAGTTATATCGAATTGTAATAGTATCATTGACCACCTGGCAAGTCTGCCGGAAAGCATCGGGCGGGTCATCAAGTATTGCAACGGATTAAACTTTGAGATAAGGTTAACATTATGAGAAAGCATGTAATGCCTGAGCTTTTGAGCTGCGAAGATCAGGGCCAAACAAAGCTTCTAAATAGGAGGATACTTTACTTTCGTCGGAATCAGACGACGACTCAGGTAGTAGAGAGCGTTTTCTTTACCCTCTTCATTGACCTGGGCTAGCAGGGCTCCGAGGGAATCGTCTAAAGCTACGGTATAAAGTATCAACGGTCGACCCGAGATTGGGGCTGCTAAGACAGGAGGTGTCATTAAATACTGCTTAATGTCCTCGAAGGCCTGCTGACATTTTTCTTCCCAAACAAATTTGGCTTCCTTTTTAACCAATGCCGAGAAGGGCTGACACCTACCTGATAAATTCGAGATAAAGCGTCGAAGATATGCCAACTTCCCTTGAAAGGATCGTAGTTGTTTCAAAGTTTTGGGAGGCGGCATTTCTAAGATAGCTTTAATCTTCTCCGGATCGATTTCAGTCCCACGATGTCGGACAACGAATCCTAAGAATTCCCTAGAGGTGATGCCGAAGGCGCATTTTAGGGGATTCATCTTAAGGTTAAATTGTCTTAAATCATACAGGTGATCTCCCTTCAGTTTGCTCTTGATGACCACATCATCCACGTAGCACTCGACTTGATTGTGAATGAGATCGTAAAAAATCCTTGTCATTGCTCTTTGGTATGTTGCTCCCGCATTCTTCAGTCCGAAAGGCATTACTGTGTAGCAGAATACTCCGATTGGCATTCTGAAGGATGTGGGCTTTTCATCTTCTGGTGCCATCTTTATTTGGTTGTATCCTGATGATCCATCCATAAAAGAGAAGACTTTGTGTGTCAAAGCGATGTTGATCATTAATTCTGGAATTGGTAGTGGAAATTCATCTTTTGGGCACGCTTTATTCAAATCTCTGAAATCCATGCAGATTCTGATCTGACCGTTCTTCTTTCTGACTGGTACCACATTGGCTAACTAGGTTGGATATTGTTCTTCACGGATAAATTTAGCGTCTATTAGCTTCTTCACTTCAGCTATTACTTGTTGTTCTATCTCTAGTCGCATCCTTCTCCGAGCTTGTCTGACTGGAACGGCGGTGGGATCCACTCCTAGCCTGTGAACTGCGACTTCTGGAGCTAATCTTGGCATTTCATCATAACTCCAGGCAAAATAGTCCTTGAATTCCATTAATAGCTTGATTATACTCTCAGAGTCTTCTTTATTGAGTAAGGAGCTAACAAAGGTCGGCCTAGGCTCTTCGCTAGTACCTAAGTTAACTTCCATTAACTTGTCTATTGTAGATTTAATCTCTTCTTCAAATTCAGGCGGAGCGTCCCCGACTGGCAAGTCCTCGAGATCATCTGAAGCTTCCAGGCAGTTTTTGTAAGCGACAACCAAGCAAAATTCTGAATCATCAGTTGGCGCTACTGTGCCGAATCCGAGACCATGCTTTGAATTGGGAGGCCGACTGGCATTATTCCATAATTTTTCAAAGCGGCGGATTGGCCTTTTGTCCATCATCGAGGTAAGACACCACGTTGAATTAAATTTTGAACACATGGAGAATACCACTCAAAAGGTAGTTCCATTAATTCAGAAGAAGTAACAACTTCAAGTTGTACATCTTTTTCAGTATTGGAGGAAGAAGCACCACGGTAGAATTTGATCGGCTTAGTACCGCCACCCTGTACCTCCTTGACCACCATACCCTCGACCTTACTAGGATAGATCGGGGTCAGGGTCATAGTATGCACATAATGGTTAATCTTCTCGTACATTGATTTGTATTCTTCATTCTTTTCATCTTCGAGAGAGATCTTGAATTGGGGTTTCTTCTGACTTATTTTCGCTGCCTCTTTCTTGATTTCTTCTTCTTCAGAAAAGTTTTCCCAATCAACGTCGATGACTGGTTTCTTTTGTCCAATTGTTCCACCGTTTCTTCCACGACCTCGTCCCCGGCCCCGACCTCGGGTGCGAGTTCTGGTGAAACCTTCACCATCTCGCCATAAGGGAGTGGTGAGTAACTGTTGGACTAGAATTTCAGGTTCTCCATCGTTTCGAACTTCTTTTGCTTCATTTGGTACGGTATTTTTGGAGAAGATAGTTTTCTTCGGAGGCGCGTAGTAGGCTGCATCTTTGTGAATTCCGATTTCATGCATGGAGAATGGTTGCAAATCACCTTTGATACACTGTTCTCCTCCTTCGTAATACTTTATGCATTGGTGCAGAGACGATGGTACCATCCGGTTCTCATGGATCCACGGCCGACCCAGTAGAGCGTTGAACGATGTCTCAGAATCAATTATATGGAATTTTGCGGTTGTCTTTGCTAAGTCACCGGTCTTCATTAACAATGTTATCGATCCAAGTGCTCTTTCTCCTTTCTGGTAGAAACCTCTTAGCATCATCTTGTCTGCTTCGAGATCGCGGGCATCAATCTCTAAATATGCTAACGTCCGGAGGTTCATTATTTTAATTGATGCTCCCGGATCAACTAGCACTCTGGAGAGTGTGAACTTTTCGATAGTGACTGAAATGTACAACGGTTGATTGTGATCTGCTGTTCCAAGTAGTAGATCATTGTCCGTGAAGGTAACACCTCACTGCTCTTTTAACGAACAAACCTCGTCTGAGGAATTATCGGCCATTTGAGCTAAACAAGTTTCTATATCAAGTAAAGCCTTGATCAGAGTTTCTCTCATCTCCTTTGACAGGATCAGAGCATCGTAGATGCTCAGTTTGGCTGGTAGCTTCCTATGATGGGCTAGCACGTTGTAATCCACTTTATTACCAGGCTCTTCAGTCTCTTCCCGAATGAGCAATTCTTCTGCTGGGGTTGGCTCTTCCTGAGCAACCACCTGCTTTCTTTTATTCTTTGGACCCATTCTCGGGAGTAGAACTTTTCCACTTTTTAGATTGATTTCTGTTATTTCTTCTGCATCTGCCGGTGTCTCCTCTTGGATCGGAACGAATGGCCCTTCTGGAGTCGCTTCGGAATCTGATAACTCTAATTCTATTGCAATTGGAGCTCCTCGGAATTCACAAATGGACTCGTCACTCATTGAGCTTTCGTAGCCATCCTTGTGAACTTCTTCTTCGTCGTGGTCATCGAGGTTTAGTATGATTTAAGAATCGTTATGTGTATTGGAATTGAGATCCGGATCAGGTTGGTTGTCGTTAGTTACGTAATCGTTAGAAACAGTCAAAACGTAGCCAACACCAAAACTCTTATCATTATAAGATCCCGTCGGGGTGGGCAAATAATCATACAGAGTCAGAGGTTCGAGGGATTTCTCCCCCGAATCAGAAAGAACCATCCTAGGATACGCAGCCCCTAGTCTACCCTTCGGAGCCTCAGTCTTCTTTTCTTCTTCCACGATCTTCTCCTCCTTCTGGGGTGGTTCTTCAATTGCAAGCGATAGTGTTGGCTTTGCAGGTTTGGAATTATGAATTGAAGCGTGCACCGAAGCGGTCTGGATGCGATCCAAGATTTTCTTTAAAGACTTCGTCCATTGCAGTACTCCATCCATCGCTGACTGCGTACGGGTCTATCGAAAAAATAAGATCGGCCGAAATAACATTGACGGAACCTCCCTTTTGGGGCTCCTTCATGTACTCTTTCGGGATCGTTATGTTCCCTTTCCAAAGGTTATACTCAAGCGAATTCTTGAAGGTGAAGCAGTCTTCTATCTTGTGTCTGAGCATCCTATGGTAGGGGCAGTAATTTGGCTGATCCTTCTTTTCGACTTCCTCAGGCCTCCTGGGCTCTGGTAGCTGAAAATCGGGCGTCTTAATCAAACGCTGGAACATTTTGGCTACTGCTTCAGTCTTGAAGGGGTATTCCTTATTCAAAAGCTCCTTCAGGGCCCGTGGTGGACGAGGCGGTGGTTGATCATGCTGCTGCAGCGAATGATAACTCGGTCGAGGCTGTTGATAACTCTGCTGAGGTATTTGATAGCTTGGTTGTGGCCGCTCTGGCTGTATATGCACTGGTTGTTTACCTTTGTCCACTGCTGCGACGATCCCGGATTTCTTCTCGAATGCTTTTATTGGCTTCTGCTTATCAGTCTTATCGACGAAACTCAATTGTTTTGTCTCCTCTTGCAAGCTTCCGGCCTTGCTAAGCAGCTTCTCGAATGTCTTAATTATGAATCCTTTGAGCAGAAGTGCTATCGGGCCATGGATACTCTTAAGCAGGATACCGACTGCATGCTGTTCCTGAAGTTGTGGTTCACACTTCATACTTAAGTTCCTCCATCGAAGTATGTAATCCACTAAACTTTTATTCGGTTTCTGTTGCTCCACCACTAGATCACTTATAGTGATGTGGTGTCGGGCTCCAGCAAACCGCTTAACGAAAAGGTTCTCCAATTCTGAAAAAGTTTTGACTGAACCATTCGGCAATTCTGCATACCAATCGAAGGCAATTCCTGACAAGCTGCTGACGAACTGATGGAAAAGCAAATCATCGCTCCCACCGGCATTGCAGCAACTAGCACGAAAATGCGTGACATGCTGCCGGAGGTTTCCCGTACCGTCAAAGTCTTAAACAGAGGTGGTACGAAGCCCTTTGGGTATTGGACAACGTCAAATTCCTCAGGGTAAGGTCTACCCGTCTAAACAGATGTTCCACTCTTGGACTAGGCTAGGGCTTCTCGTACCTGCAGTTCCACCATATTCTTAATATCCTTTTTGGATATCATAATTTGTGCAGAATCTTTCTTCAATTGCTCATATCCATTGATCGATGTAACTTCCTTTCCTCCGTCCGCAATATGAATGACTTTTGGGGGCGTTTCCCTCTGAGGTCGAGGCTGACTCTGAAGTGTGGCTAGAGCAGTTGCCATCTCCTCTATTTTCTTCTCCATTCAATAAATTATATCATCCTTTTCTTGAAGATGTAGCTTCATTGCCTCTGGGTCGTCTCCCTCTGAAGTTGACGGAGCTCCCTGTAGAGCTCACGTCGCTCGGGTCTTAACCATATTGATCTCGGCAAATTCTTCATCCATGAATTCTGACGAATCCACTTCATTTCCCAGTTCTCTTTAACCTCCTCAAGCAGTCTTGTCCAAACTGTTTCGCGATTGTCATGTGATGACTGTTGAACTTCTTTTTCAGAAGCTTCTTTAAATGCAGTAGCACTTTCTTCAGATTCAGGCTTTCTGACGAGACTTCTCCTTCCTGAGTGTTCTGTCAGTATCGGTTCATCAATAATAGGTTGCCACACCATCCTTCTCGCGATGAGAAGGCCTAGGACCAGATGGTCAGTTGGCTGTGCGTAGGTAGGTGGTGTTCTCCCTAATATGATGACCCGATACAACAACAGGCGAACTTCTTTCATTAGCTCGCACTTTCTTCCTTGGCCTCTCTGGGGCAGTGGCGGGGTCTACTCGTGGTCCAAGGCGGGATTTAACTGGCACTCGCCCCATCCTTCTCAGAATCTCTGACACGGGGCATTCCTCCTTCTTTGCTAACTTCTCCACCACTGCTTGTAATTGGGTAAGCGGCGCAGTCTTGATCTTCTTCCTCTTATGATCACTGAAGTATGCAGGAAAAGGTAGCGCAACAGCGATTCTTCGAGCATCCTCCTCATCAGATGCAGCAGAGAGAGGGTGGAACCTACTCTCTTCCAACTGTGGTGAATAGTTGGGCAGTTCACGAATCTCTTCCAGACAAGCAACTTCTGCAGCTTTGGTTTTCTTGATCCTGGCGCTCTTTCTGATCCTATTCCTTCTTTGAGTCCGGATTAATGGTGCAACTCTCGAACTGGACCCTATCTCGAAGACAGACGGTATCGCAGCAAAATCTGAACCCTCCACGGTAACAGGCTCATAACCGACTTGAACTTCTTTTCCCTTCAATTTGGCAGGAGCTGAGGTAGGTGCGGTAATGACCAGACCGGTGGGGGTAGAGACGACAGTTCTGGGGGTAGCAGCTAACCTCCTATGAACAACACTGTTTCTTTCAGTTGGGACCCTTTGTAGGGGAGGAAACTCTTGAGTCGACTTCAGGTTAAACTCAATTATAGGTTCCTCAGTTTCTGGTACTTTGTTCATTAGGGTGAAGAGGGTGACGTCAGCGAACTTAATATCTGTATTATCGAATCCTTATCCAAAACGGATGATTCCATTATCGGGCAGTTCATCCTTATAGACAGCGAAGTCCATTCCATTGTTGAAGGAGAAAATTAACTTTGGTGCAGTCATTTTCTGCAAGGTAGATTCTAAGTGTCAGTTCCAAATTATGCTTCCTTTCATTACAAAATTTTCTAGGACGAAAAAAAAGAATTCCTCCAAAAAGAGCCCGAACACATTTTCATTTATCTTTCTCTTAGTTTTCTTATAAAGTATTTCAGAATCTTGTTTTATTCGTGTATTCGTGATTTTAAAAGAGTTTGTTCGTTAAGGGGGGTGTTTATTAGAAAGTTTGCTCGTTAAGAACGAAACGATTAAAGGAAGAAGGTTAGAGAAGGTATGGGACCCAATCCAGAATTAGAAAGGAAGAGAAAGTCTCGTAAGATTTCTTAACTTGAAGGACCTCTTCTAAGCTAACACCTATTGGGGGTCCACCCCACCTCTTTAGCGAGGTAACAAAAGGAGAATTTCATAACCTCTCTGTTTAGGAGTGTCTAAACAGTGGCTCCAAAATCCAAGAAGAGTTGATCATAACAGTTCGAGATGGAAATGAACAAGATATGTCAACGGAAGAATGGTAGTTTGATCCACTAGGGGCTTGGACTTATTACCGATTTATGAAAGCAAAACCATCTGATCACGATGGAGAGAGGAACTAGTCCCCAGCGGAGTCGCCAGAAATTGTCGGCATATTTTTAGGTTTTAATTTAAATATAAATATAATTTAGAAAGTGGCATTTGATTTTGAAAATAATTTTAAATTTGAAAAATTATAAGATGTGAAATTAAACCGATCTCACATCCTAAATAGTTTATATAAACGAGCACCGCATCACAAACCGTGTATCTATCCCGAGGAATAGACACATTGCTTGGTGATGGGGCTCGATTAAATAAACTAGAAGATTTGTGACATCCGTTTGTTCTGCGAACCAATTTTATAAGCCGACAAGTTCCCTTGCTTAATATAAAGGAATTAAGCAGGGTTTATATTACCTGGGTTCTTAAAGTTCCCTATAGAGGCAAGCCCCTATAGTGAATTACATCCTAAGTGATGGGAATCACTTAAGAAAACTCTTGATAATGATCAGTGCTTTTGCTCTCAAGAATTCAAGGGTTTAGGTTTCAAAGGATTGAGCTTTGGAAGTTCAAACGGGATCGGATCAAATTCGGAACAGTTTATTTCAGTAATCCCTTCGGTGACTTCCCGACTATCTTATTGTTTGGCTTTAAATTTCGGAAGTTAATTTATTTAAGTTTCAATCCTGCTAATTAATTATAGAAATTACATTTACATAATCACCTGATTATGCAAATAACCTGATAGGTAGGAGGATTTACGTCGTATCGGACGATGACCTCGGAATCCTAAGCAAGTTAGGGCTTATATTGTACAGTAAGGCTGTGCAAAGGCCAAAAAGAATAGGTGAGGATTTATGTCGCACCAGGCAGACTACCTCGAATCCTATGGCTTGTTATTTATACTAAGGATTGATTTTGCTGATGTCGACACATGTTTTGCTGTTGAAGATGGTCGTGCTGCCCACCGTGCTAGCTCCAAGTTCCTTGCCGTGAAGAGGTTGAGTTTTCTAATGTGGCAAGTTAAAATGTTCAATCAGGTGGCTCTATGGTTGAGTTCTTCTAAACATCCTATGCAAGTATGTTTAAAGTTGTACAGTGTGTAGCAGGGTATAAAGCACAGGAAGTAAAGCATGCAGTAGAATATAGTGCAACGTACTAAAAAGGAGCAGTAGCAAGTATGAATAACACGCTGTAAATGTAAACAAACCTGTATACCTGGGAGATCCGCTATTGTAGCTAGCTGAAGTGCGTCATACAAGCGAAAGCCAAGCAGAAAACAGAAAAAACATCATCCAGAAAGCTCGAGAAAAGGCGGTGAATGACCCACAACAGAAGGCTCGAGAAAGTGAGTAACAAAAACAAAGTAAAGTCATCAAAACCTCGGGAAAATCCTAGAAAGGACCACGAATGCTTCATCCAAAAATCACAAGAAAAATCCGAAGAAAACCGCAAGCATTCCGGTCGGGGCTAGGCTTAGAACTGTGTAGTACTGCTCGAAGGGTCGTCGAAGGCTACTCGGTCACCCGAGTGTATAGAGCCCGCCACTCAGCAAGAAGAGTGTCCTACTAAAGCTAACTCAGGAGAGTGTTCCTCAATCCGAGACTGATGATCAACAAGTGGACAACCATATTTTATAATATAGTTTTAAAATTTATGTTTTTAGCATGCACATGAGTTTCAGGCATACAAAAGGGAGTTTGTATCAATTTTTGATTGTAGTGGAAATATGTATTTTTTTGTTTCAAAATGTAGTATCATATTCTTATCAGGTTTTGAAAATCAGGATTGTCCACGAGTCGATCATTTCGTTGGGTGTAGGATCACTAACAATCCTAAGAAGGTACGGGTGCCCCGCTTGCCTTGTAGCGGTGAATGATACCGTCATTCTACGGTTCACCGGGACACTGGGGCGAGTCCTGATGTCGTAGGATGGGATATCATTCTACTATATCACTGGCGTGCTTTTAGCATCATCTCCTTCATTGCCCCAAAACAAAACAAAATCAAAACCAACTCCGAGTGAAGCGGGGAAAACATGTCAGTCAACGGGAAGGGGAAATGAAGGAGATTAACCCATCTCCAAATCCGAGAAAGACCAAAACGGGAGAATGGTTAATCTAAAATGCCCCTAACACATGTAAAAGTAGAACACTAAAAGCGAAGCCCGAGGTCCTTGAATCAATCCTGAGGATATCATCTTCTCCCTTAGGCATAACTGGATCGACCCCCAGAACGGAGTGTCCTTTACATTCAGATAAAACTAGACAAAAAGAAAAGAAATCCGAAAATCTTTTTTTTTTAAACCATGTAAATCAAACGGGAAAATGAATGACTCGGGGAAAACCCACTACTAAATCTCCAAACCCATAATAAAATCCAGAGCTTCCAAATCTCACATTAATCTTCAAGTCCTGAAACGCAGACTCTCCAAGGAGGTCCACCTACAGGCTCGGGACCAAGGCTATAGCAAAAGGAAAATCAGTAAACTTCCAACACATAAGAGAGTGGATGAACAAGCTCATAGGCCAACAAACTAGCACCAATTCCACCAAATAAAACCTCTAAGAAATACTTCAAGTATCGTGCTCGATTCATTTCCCACAAGTAAATCAGGAGACACATCTAAATTCCTTCAATCAATTTCATAGACAAGTATAGCAATAAGCAAGACCACCACCACATCAATCACCCCACCAAGGCTCTAGGCCAAGGCTACAAACAGGAGAAAAGGATCACAACCAAGGCTACAACAAAGGAGCAGCAAGAGGTAAAGTCCCCACAATCCAAATCACCTCCATGAGGCCCAAGGCCAAGCTCCCATACAAGCCTCAATCCAACTCTTCACAAATTCGTGGAAAAGCCCTCACTAGATGAACACAAAGCTCGGCCCACCTATAGTTTAAACAAAGCACAAACCCGCAATGGGGAGGCTACAGGAACAACAGGAACCAAAACCGGGCTCGACATGCTTTGATGGGGATAGGCGCAAGCGACAGAAAGCAAAGCAACAAAAGGGCCCCCCAATTCAAATGCCAAAGGGGACAGAAACAACAAAGTAAAAACAGCAAAAAAAAAAAGGAAGGCCTCCACTCAAATGCCATAGAGGGGAACAGCTACAGGTGCAGCAAAATAGAAAAAGAAAGCCCCCCAAATTCAAATGCCACAGGGGGCAACCAACAAGAACAACAAAACGCCAAACCGAGCCAGATTAGGCCCCAACCCGAGCCACTGTATGACTAGGATCAAGCCCAGCACCAAGCTAACAAAAGGAATCAAAACCGAGCCATTACAGGGCTTAAACCAGGCCACTACATGGCTACAATCAAACCCAGCTCCAAACTAACAAAAAAAATCAAAAAAATCGAGCCCCAAAGTGCTATGGGGACAGCTGTTAGGCATCAGTAAACAGAAACAAAACAGCCCCTATCTCAAGTGCTAAAGGGGGCAGCCAACATCAATTAAAAACAGAGAAGTAAAAGGCTCCCAAACAGGTGTAAACGAACAGCCGCCATAATGCTAAAACAGAGAAATAAAAAGGCTCTTAAACAGGTGCAAAGGAGCAGCTAAAACATCAAAAAAAAACCTGCCCTCGGGTAGGGGCCAAGACAAGCAAACTGAGACCTCAAGAGCCCCCACCCTAAACCCTAAACCCTAAACCCTAAACCCTAAACCCTAAACCCTAAACCATAAACCCTAAACCCTAAACCCTAACCCTTAAACCCTAAACCCTAAACCCTAAACCCTAAACCCTAAACCCTATGTAAGGATGAACCCAAGCCACTAAACTGGGCATGAAGCTAAAGCAAAAAAAAGAAAACACCTCCATATGTCCACCATAGCATTGTATAAAGCCACTATATATTTAGCATGAGAACAAACATGGGGCTTTCAAAAGTAAAGTAAAACTTCTCCCTAGCATATAACTTTGATGAAGGAGAGCCATAAGGAGCAAGAGGTGTGCCCCAAACATGCATATGAAAAGCTAATCATGTTGCTCCATGATTCATGCTAGAAAGAAAGTAAGAAGAGGGGCTTAGAATGCATACCCCAACATGCTAATAAGAGAGGCTAATGCCTTGCCTCAAAACATATTTTCCATGCCTGAGATAATAGAAAAGGGAGAGAGAAGAGTTCACAATATAGCCCATGTCATTCCCTTAGGCAAATAACCAATATCTCATATAAAACATGCTCAAAATCTCTACTCCTACTCATGCCTCAATCAATGGAGTACTCCCAAACATCCATATAAATTCATAATAGCATGCCACTATGTAAAGGAGGTAAGAAAACATCGTTTTAAGAAATTAAACAAGTCATTTCATAACACATAAACTTCCAGCCAAAGCTATAAGCAGGTAAAGCCAAGCCAAAAGCAAAGCCACAGGTCTCCTGGGCCAAACCGAAAAGGAGAAAATGGGAAGAAGTGAGTACCAGACAGTATGGAGCACACAAGCAAAGCAAGAAGGTCAAAGTTCAACCTTAGCAGCGCCTCCCCTCCTCTAGGTAAAATCGGCCAGCCCCAACCCTAACCTCAAGTGAGGTTTATATAGCCAGCCAAAAGAAGAGAAGCAGCTTTCCTACTGCCCGAACCAAAAATGTTGAAGAGGAGACAGGGCGCAGAGAGGAAGTGGCGACAAATGTGCAGGGGACGGCAGCCATAGGAGGCGGCAACAGAGGGAGGACGCCTTTTCCAGGCGAGTGGAGGTTGTGGGAGGGGACCTCGGGAATGACATGGAGCTCAAGCGCGCGAAGGAGCCAGCTCACGAGAAAGGGGAGGCTCGGCTGAGAGTAATGCGAGTGAGGCGTGAGTGGGGAATTAGGGATTTTAAGTTTTCTTTTTTTTTATTTCCTTTTTTTTATTAGTGTTTTATTCAATTTTTCACCGATTCGAACAAAATTTGATCTCGCACGAAACCATATCAAAATTGGTGTCCTTCCCAACTAAAATCGATGTTCTGGACGCAACGACGCGGTCCGTTTCGTCATCCGAGGTCATTTGGGCAACCTTGTCGACGGTCGCGTCAAAAAACGTATCAAATTCAATTTCGTCAAAATTTCGATTCGCGGTCGATCACTTCAAAATTTAATTTTAATTGCAATTAATTATAAAGCAAATAAATGATCGATCGATGTGAATTTTAGTTTTCAAAAGTTTCGAGGGTCCGAATTGTGAAATTCGTGGGCGCGACGGTGCAAAAAGTGCACACGGCAACCCTAAAGCTTAAAGATCCTACAAGGACTCCTTTTGAGCTCCGCTACGTTAGTTCTGACCTTCTAAATGTTAGAGGTCAAGAACGAAACTTGCAGAACTTAAAAACTAGTAAAGAGGTTGTTTAAACTTCTAAAACACGGTGGGTCCCATCTCTAGTCCTCTAGGATAGTCAAAAGGAAAATCCTACGGCTAGATCCTAAGCGCTAAGAGGAAGGGAAAAGACCTCACCAAAAATGAGGTCAACAAAATGTCAGTATTTGCAGCGTATATGTATAAGCTTGTAGAGAATTAAAACATATTACATGGAAGAAATGCAGACAAAACTGGTTTAAAGTGTTCCTACCAAGCCCTAAGGTATAACTTGGTGGGTTCAGTTCATTTGTGTAAAGGTTGGTTTTCTTGAGCAAATCATAATAGGTTAAATTGTCCTTCAAGATATCCAAAAGAATATAAAAGTGTTCGAGGTATGACCCGAAACGATTTTTAAGACCCTTTTGAAACATCCCGAGTTCCTTTGAACTTATTATGTTACTAAATCATTCATTCATTTCTAGTGAGATTTAGTGGGTGTGTTTTAACCCTATGCTCAGTAAACTTTAATTTTTTAATTATCTCATGAGCGGGGTAACTTTCACTTGATATTTCAATTTATGAATGATGTGAGAGAAGACCCTTTAAGGATAAATTGATTTGTTAAGGAATTTAGCCAATTAATTTTAAAGTTGGGCTAATAGTGTTTTCAAAATATTCTTAATAATTCATGTTTTCTTTTTTAAACCACATTAGTCAAAATTTTGGGTTAAGCTTAGTTCACTACTAAGCCCTTAAGACCTAAAAGGGGAGATTTACAATTTTGAAAATGTTAAGTGATGTGATCATAATACTTATCAAATATTAAATTATCATTAAACCATTGGATTGTGAGTTCCAAATTAGTGAGTTATTATCTTCCAAAATGAAACCCCTCACCTTAGCATCATTCAATTTAATTAACTTACAAATTAACATAATTAAAGTAAAATTATCGTTTATACATTTGTTATGGAGAGGTGAGATTGGTTTCTACCTTTCAACCCCTTATATTTCAATCATCTAACAAACGTATAAACATATTGAAAATTATTTGTGGTCATTTCTTCTAGAAAATTGTAAGTCTTCTCAAAAGAATTGGTCATTATGAAGCCTTTTATGCAGCAAAACATATTGTGAAGTAAGTTGCTCATACAATATAAGTGTATGTATTAAGTTGTATGCGGTCTAATAGTCTGTGTATCGATCCAATCAGGAAAGGTTTAGCAATTATTCCTACAGAAAAATCTCTAGTTTACAAATTCGATTAACTAGCTTGAAGGATTTGCTGAAAAGGTTTTAGGTCCTAAAATTCTAGTAAAAGTAAGAATTAATTGCAGGCAGCAGAACCAAAAAAGCAAGAAAAATTTCAAGAGTTCATTCAAGAGTGATGAGGCTCGTGCCTATGTGATTTGGGGATCATGGGGATTGTGGTTTTCCTAAATGTTTTCCCATGTGATTATTATCAATTGAGGATACATTACTCCTTATGCCTATGTTTTGGTCAAAAGAAGCCTAGAATCCATGCAGTTAAGCTTCCTCAATTCTCGTGGCATTCCACATGAATGTGTCGATCCCCTAGAAAAATTGTAGAATGTCAGTGGAATATATCCATCCTCTCAAGTTTTTGTTGTTAACCCTTCATTCAACTACGCAACAGTTAGAGTTAATATCTTCACAAAATATTTTAATATCCTCATTAGTATATGAGGAGTAAGTAACGTTCATAGGTTAAGCAAAAACATAGGTCATGAAAGCACAAGGAAATGCTAAATGAAAAATGACCAAGAAAATCACAATTAAATCCACTAACCCTACATCACAGAGACACTGAAGAGAATTTAACAACCATCGTTGAGAAAAAATCATAATAAACAAAATTATGCAAAATTTCATTACCCATTTACGCCCTTTGATTAAGCCTGAATATTAATTTAAAGCTTAAATTCCAAAATTACCATTTTACCCTTTTAAGGCCTATCACTTCATAATTCATTAAATTCAACTCAAATAACTTTTGAAATTTTTATGTTGCCCCTCTCATGGGTCAATTAAAAAAGATTTTTTTAATTATTTTAATGCAAAAATAGGTATTTTCAATGTTAATTAACTTAGCCAAAACAAGTCAATTGTCACCAAGAAAATTATTGGAGGTTCAATTAGCAGACGATCATCTAATAATTGAGTTTTATTTTAATTATTATATTTAATTATTTATTTTGAGTATTAATGAAACATAAAATATTATTTAAGTTAAAAATTAATGTTTATAGTTTTCATAAATCTCTCTGCGTTTAGAGAACCCAAGGAAGTAAATTTCAAATTTATGATTTTTATTTTATTTATTAAAATTATTTTATTCATTTTTAGCCTTTTAAAAATTTATGACTTTATTTAGAAAATTAGGAGATTTGTCATTCTTACGTGACCAAGGAATCAAATGTGACATTTAGGTGTATTTTTATATTTTTGTGATTTTTATGATTTTTATTTATTTTTAAATTTTTTTTTAAATTATCTAAAATTCAAAAATGAAAATTTTACTCTAATTCCAATTTTATTTTTCTTGCGTCCCTCTGGTCACTAGGAACTCTCAAAACAATTTTTATGCTTTTTTAATTATAATTTAATTATTATAATTATTTTAATGCAATAAAGGCTATTTTACTTAGAAAATCCATTTTAGTGATCAAATCAATTCCAATTAACTTCAAAGTTTTATGGAGCTTAACATGATTATTAGGTATAGTGTGAAATTATTTTTGTGATTTTTCTATTTATATTTTATTTATTATTTTTTTAAGGTTTTAATGAGTTAATTACAATTAGTGCCACTCTTAATTAGTTAAATCCATTTTATATTTTTCTTAGGGTCATCTAACCACAGTGAGCCTACCAAAAAAATTTGTATTTATCTAATTTATATCTTAATTTTTAAAATTTTTAAACTAAAGCAGAGGGGATTAATTTTAAAATTAGGGATCTCTGGCCGGAGATGTCCTTTGAACTTGGAAAAATATGGGAAGGTCCCTAACATAGAGCCTACAAGTCCTCCAAACCTCATGTCATGGTGGTTAAAATTTAGTGAGTTACGATTAAAATAGGTTTCTGACTATCTAATTAATTAAAAATAAAATACATAATAAATAATTTTGATTTTGTTCCATATTGTTCTCCTCTGTTTACTAAGCAGGAGGGTATTTGTTTTTAGTTTTATGAATTTTCTACACCAAGTTATGCATTTTTTAAGTTTATGGAATTAAATAAGTCTAGAAAGTCCATATTTTCTACTTAACCAGTCAGCGCCAGCGCAATCTCAGCAGCTTCGAAAGATGACTCGGCCCCATTTGATTTGTCGCCTCCATCTGAGTTAGCCACCACACGTTTGCACTTTATGCTCAGTTCATTCATTCAGCGCCATCCCAACCGCCCATCTGATACTCGCTCGATCCGACGGCTCCTGGTCATCATCCCGAATTGATCTAACCCGTAAACTGTCCACTCTAAAAAACTCAAGTATCCACCCAGACTCAACCAAATCACTTCGGTTAGTTCCTATAACATCATCTAGTCAAGACGAACCTATCTATATGTTTACATGCCCATGAAATCAAGTATATTGCCATGAAAGCTAAAAATGAGCTTGGTTTCGGGGAGAGTTTAATACCTTTGCCTGAGAGGTTTGGACTCAAACAGGTACTTGTAGAAGCTTTAGAGGACTCTGACAAACCTTTTAGAAGTATTGTTGGGCTCTCGTGAACTGACCAAGTATGAAATCACTCAGACCGATTTGGGAGCCCTAATTTTGAGCTAGCTTAGGGTAGCTATATGATGGGGCTTTCAAGGGGCTCTTCTTTGTTTGGTCAGGGGATAGTGATGAGCAACTCAATTTGGAGTTTGGTGGACTGTGGTGGAGTAGTGAATTGTGTCCTGGTTTCAACTGAAAATTTGATGGGGAAATTGGCTTTGAACTGTGGCTATAGATGTCCGGAAGCAATGAGCTTGCACTCAGGGGGGTTCAAGGAAGCTCTGGAGAGATTTTAGCAGGCATTCGCTAGAGGATTGTGCACATTAAATTTTGGACGTGAAGGGGCCAATTTATATCCATGGCCAATGAGTGGAGCTCAAGCTGTCATTGGTTGGTCTCAGTAAGCATTGTGTGAGAGCTAAACGGCATACTGATCACCCTTAAAATTTCTTTAAAGTGAAATAACATCAAAAATGTATATAAAATGATCATGAAATGTACACTAAAAATAAGTAATTTTTATGTGGACAAACCATCACCGCATGGAGTGTGGGACAAAAAGGACGAGGATGTGAGCAGATAGAGGACTCCAGGCGACAATCAAGATTCGACAATGAAGTGTATCTACTTCAAAAAGAAAACCTTTATTTACAATTAAATAACATAAATCATAGGACTATGAGGTTGTTTGTCTTGTATAGCGTAAATCCTCACTCTACATTTAGGCTTTTGCACAATCATGTTATGTGGTATAGTCCTAATTATTTTAGGATTCCGAGATTGTTCGTTCGGTACAACGTAAATTCTCTATCTTTTATGTTATTTGTACGATCAGATATTGTGCAAGTGTAAGCCTTAATTCTAAAATAAAATGGCAGGAATATACATTTAAATAACTTCACTCTCAAAATGTAAAGCCACACAATATGATAGTTGGGCAGTCATCGAGACCTGCCTCGAGATCAGTGTCCTTGCTTACCTTTCATTCATTTCAAATCCAAAAATAATTGTTCTCACTATTCTTTCTATAGGCAGCCTAGGATCTAGCCATAGGACATTCCTGGTGACTATCTTAGAAGACTAGTGATGGGACCTTACCCCCCTTAGAAATTTAAAACACTTCATTGCTTCACTTGGAGTTTCTAATGCTTAAATTCTAACCTTTAAGTACTTAAGAGGATGAGACTAAGGATCATTAAGGTCAAAAGGAGTTTTTTATAGAATGGTTAAGCCTTAGGACTCACCCTGTGAAATCTGGTCTGGGTCAGGCTCTCATACACACACAGCTGCTTTACACTTACACTCACTACCTCACAACCCTAAACCAAACCATGCCTTAACCTCCCCTATTCTTTTGGAAACTCATGTGGGTGGTTCTTCAAGATCTTGGCCCTAGGCTAGGGTTTTGTCTAGAACCAACACATGGAGGATCCAAAGTGGGAATTCCCTTGGTCCATGGCTCAAAGTAGTTGAAATTCTCAATTGATACCCATTCTTACCAAAATTCCAACATTTGGCCCCTTACCCTAAACTCCTCCAAATTACTAAATTACCACCAAACCCTAATTTTGACTCAAAAAGCCCAAAAATTACACAAATTCCTAAAATACCCCCCCCCAAATTAATTAAAATTACCAAAATGCCCCTCCAAATTCAAAAATTCCAAAAATTCCAAAATTATCCCAAATTTCTCCAAAACTAATTTAAACCATTTTATTAGAACCAATTTGACCAAATTGACCAATATTCCTCTCTTAAATAATCACATATTTCCATTCTAAAGCATTCATCATCTTTTTCTATTGAGGGATATTTCATTAACTTTAAAATGTTAAATGTTATCTCTTGATCATTTACTCTTATAGTTAATTCTCCTCTTTGAACATCAATCATAGCTCTTCCTATAGCTAGGAATGCTCTTCCCAAGATAATAGGTATTTCCTTATCTTCTTCCATCTCTAAGATAAACATTGATCAAAACATCTTCTACAACCCCCTTAAGTTGAGTATAGATCGATCGGCTAACTGGTTGATAGAGGCATAAGATTTCTGCTAGTTCCCAAATCACATAATGCTCGTCCGTAGAATTTTTCTCCTATAGTACACGAAATAGTAAAACTACTAGGATCTTTAAGTTTTTCAGGAAACTTTTTTTGAATTATAGCACTACACTCTTCACTGAGTGCAACAGTCTCATGGTCTAGTAACTTCATCTTTTTGTTGAGTATATCCTTCATAAACTTAACATAATCAGACATCTGTTCTAAAGCTTCAACAAAGAAAATATTCATAGATAACTTTCTTAAGATATCTAAAAATTTAGCAAATCTTTTTCTTTTATCTTTTTGCTTTAATCTTTGAGGAAACGGTAGTGGTGGTCTTTCTACAGTGATCTTCATTGGTTTTAATGCATATTCTAATTATGAATATAAATTTTCATTTTATTTTTCAGTTTCCACCTTTTTCAACTTCAGTTTCTTTTTGGACCCTTGTTTCCAATTCTTTTTCACTTTATAATTGAATAGCCTTGATTTATTCTTTACCTTGGTCTTTTGGATTTACTTCAACATTTTTAGGGAGCGTTCCTGAAGGTCTATTGCTAAGTGCCGTAGCAATATGTCCTAAATGATTTTCTATATTTCTAATTGCATCTCCCTGGCTTTTTAATTGAGTTCCCATATTCAGAATCATGTCTTCCATATGCAACTTCTTTTTCTTAAATTGTGGATTATTATAGAAGCCCGGAGGATGAGAAGGTCTATAATTCATATTTCCTTAGTTGTTCAAGTTTCCTAATGGGTTCACTGGGTTGTTCTCCCACTGAGGATTAATAGTGTTAATATTATTGTTATTATTCCAGTTTAAATTTGAGAGGTTTTTCCAACCAGGATTATAATAGTTCCAATAAGGATTGCCTTGTCTATTGTTTATCACATTTAAGGTTTCATATCAAGATTGAGCATCTATATTTTGTCCTAATGAATTTTCTTCTAACACCGAAGGCATGTGAGAATAATTCATTCCGTATTGATCTATTTTCTTTGAAAGAGCAGTGATTTGAGAAACTATCATAGTTATAGCATCATAATAATGAATACTAGCTATTTTCTTAGGATTTACCAGTTCAGCGGACCATTGAAAATTATTAGTAGCCAATTCTTCAATTAAAGCATAAGCCTCTTCAAAAGGTTTTGACATTAGTGATCCACCACCAGCAGCATCTATAATTAATCTAAGAGATCATACCAACATATTACAAAATGTTTGAATTATTAACACATCTGGTAGAGCGCGACGTGGACATTTCATAAGAAGATCTTTAAATATTTCCCAAGATTCATATATTGATTCTCCCTCAAATTGAATGAAATATGTTATATCATTTCTAAGCTTAGCAGTCTTTGATGGTGGAAAATACTTTGATAAGAATTTTCGTAAAAGTTCTCCCCAAGTTCTAATAGATCCAGGTGCTAACGAATTTAACCAAGCCTTGGCTTTATCCCTTAATGAAAAAGGAAAAAAGCCTTAGTCTAACAACATCATTTGACCCTTCATCATATTTAAATGTATCAAATAGTTCTAGAAAACTCACAAGATGTAAATTAGGATCTTCATTTGATGTTACACTGAATTGATTATTTTGTACCACTTGGATAATAGTAGGTTGAAGCTCAAATGAATTAGCAGCTATATCAGGGTTTTGGATAATAAAGTGACTTTCATGTAATGTAGGGTTAGCATAATCTCTTAATGGTCTTGGTTGGTTTTCGTTTTCAATTCCTTGATTGTTTAGATTGTTCACCATTTGATTTAAATTTCTAAGTTCTCTCTTTTGTTTTCAAACCCTTTTAATAGTACACTCCAATTCAGAATCGTAAGGTATTAAATTTTTAGTTCAGAATCTACGCATGCATAATCACAATAAAGCACACTAGCAAATTTACAATTATGACTTATAACTCGAATTTAAGTTTTCAAGTACTACCAAATTTACTTTTCCTGTTACCTCCCTGACAATGGTGCCAACAACTTGGTGCGACTTTTTTAAATGCCAAAATTTTATGAACTCAGATATATATATATATATATATATATATATATATATATATATATATATTTCTAGTGAGTCACACATTCAAAGCACAAGTATACGTATTGCTCTAGTAATACATGGCTCTAGTGGAGTCCTCGTTATCAATCCCACGAGGAGGGTTGCAAACTCTATAATGGAGCACAGAAATCACCACTTGAATCTCAACACAATTGCAACAATTACTAATAATTTAAGGATGTTCAGACAGTAGCAGTTACTAATTCTACCAAAGTACGTCCCACTCTTCTAACACAATTAACAAACACAAGACTCAATTTTATAACAAAAGTTCAAATGCAAGAAATAATCCTCCTCCCTTCCAATGATAATGTGATGATTTAGTGACATAGATCAGTGATACAACTGTACTGTGTCAAATAGGAGCGTTCCTATTCTTTACTCTTTTCAGAGCAATATAAAGAACATTAGCTAATCCTAGGTTTAGTCGCTAAATCCGTGGTTAGGCTACGAGGATACCGACAGTCACTACGGAGCTCCCACTTCCCTTCGCCTGAAGGCTAACTCTCGCTTTAGTTTCCAAACCATTGGACCAAATTGGGGATTTCAGCCTGTAACTCTAAATCTCCTATTCTACACCCATCAAAACATATTTCGCTATTTATTTGCACCCAACCCCAAGAACTACATCACTCATTCATGGACATTGAATGTGACCTTCACTTTTGTTGTTGAACTTATAGTCCTTTCGAAACATATGTCTCACAAAAAGTTTTAACAATTCAATTGGCCAGATCAAAAAGTAAATGAAGTTCGAAGTGAAAAGGTCATAACAAATTTTTAATATTATATCGACACATCATTTCCATATCAGGACATCAACACATCACATGAAGAGGAGGAAGATAAAGAAATCTACTCAAGACTCACGGGGAAAGTACGACAAAAGATGGATTATATGTATATAAGAAACTTCATACAAACAAAGAAAAGTAAATACTATTTATCTCAATTTCTTTTCTAAGCGAATCTCTTGAAATTCCTTTGACTCCTCTTCTTTCTCCACAACAACACACAATTATCTCTTAAGATGAGTAGAGAAGAAAAAATCTCTCACTTTTCTGCTACTCCTACACTCTTTAGTAGAGAAAACACACTAATACTAATCCCTAGACTCTCTCTAATTGAATCTTCACTCAAGAACAATGAAAAGACTCTGAGAAACACTGAAGAGACTCCCTGTTTTTAGCTTCAAATACATTTAAGTTCGGGTATAACCAACTTTCCCAAGAGTTCCCTCAAGCACCCCACCAAAATCCAGCCAAATACATTGAATTTAGGTGAATTCGCGATAGGGTGCGGTCTAGCACCATTTTCAGTCTTCCGTCCAAACTCTCTGGATTTGGGCGCAGTCTGGCGCTGGAAAGGGTGCTGTCCGACACTCTAGGTCAAAATGTCCAATTTGCCTCATTTTGCTCTGAATTCACTCCTTTTTGCTTCCTTTTGCTTCAAAGGATTGAAATCATCGTACCTGCATGAAATCATAAAAAATATCGTTCTTTAAAGTGCAATATCATAAAAAATAGTTATGAAATAGGCATTAAAAAGCTATCAAATTTTTAGTGGATCACGACGCCGTGCGTGCTTTCGATCCGCCGTAGGTTGATGCGGCGCTGAGCTAGTTAAGAGGGAAAATAGGGTTATTTTTTATTTATTTAATTCAGTTGACTTAGTAAATTGCATAACTTGGTGTAGAAAATTTAAGAAAATAAAAAAAAATACCCTTTTACTCAGCACATAAGAGAATGATGTGGAAATGGTTTCATGTTTATTTAATGCATGTAGGATTTTTAAATAATTAAATACAGTATTGCATGTTTTAAATATATTTTGGCATACAAATTTCACCATGGATTGAGCTTTAGAGTTTTTATTCTCTCTGTCATGAGGGATCTTCCCTGATTTTTCCAAGGTTAGGGAGATCTCTATGTAGAGATCTCTAATTTTTAAGATAATCACCCCTGTTTTGGTAAAATAATTATAATAATTATTTTATTAATTAGAAAAATATAAGGCAAATTTTGGTAGGTTCACTGTAACTAGAGGACTATATGAAAAATATAATTATGATTTAAGTCATTAAAACTCACTCTAATTGTAATTAGGTCATTAGAAAAGAAAATAATATGGCTAAAATATAAATGTAAATAACTTAATTTTGGTTCTCCACTGTAAATTAGATTCAGAGAAACTCCCTACAAAAATTTGAGATTAATTGGGGTTAATTTGATCACTAAACTTATTTTTTTAATTTAAATGGCGATTTTGAAATAAAAATAATTACAATAATCAAAATATAATTTTAAAAATTATGAAATTGGATTTGGGAGTTTCTTGTGAGCAGGAGAATTTAATAAAAATAAAATGGTAATTAAAATGAACACTACAATTTTTAGTATTTGGATTTTAAAATAATTAAAAATTATTAAAAAAATAAAAAATTCATAAAAATCACAATATTACCAAAACACACTAAAGTGTTAGATTTGGTATGTTGACCATTTGGCAATAATTAGAATAATTTTCCTAAATTTCTAAGTAAAGATATTACTTTTTAAAGGATTAAAATAAATTTTAAAGGCTAAAAATGGATTTTTCCTCATTTTTCGTGAAAATAATTCTAATAATCAAAATATAAATCACAAAAATATGAAACTTGTTGATCTGGGTTTCCTGGACTTAGGGGGATTTAATAAAAATATAAAATTCAATTTCATAACTAAATAATATTTTATACTTAATTAATACTCCAGAATTTAAAATAATTATAATAATTAATTTGAAATTAAAAAAATCATGAAAATTGGTCGAAGTGGTCCACTGGTCTGCATCAACCTCCAATAATTTTCTTAAGTACAAAAGTTTTGTTTTGGCTAAATTATTGCATTTACTTTAAAAATCTTCATTTTTTTGCCTGTAAATAATTATATTAATTAAATTAAAATTAGAAAAATCAAATTTTCTCGTCTAATGTCTTAATTGACCCATGAGTGGGGTAATATAAAATTCTCAAAGTTACTTGAGTTGAATTTAGTGAATTTTGAAGTGTTAGAGCCTTAGGGGCAAAATTGTAATTTTTGAAGACTTAACCTTAATCAATGTTTAGGCTTATTAAGAGGGTAAATGGGCAATTAATGATCTTAATTAACATTTCTGAATGATTGAAGTATAGAGGGACAAGTGGTAGAAACCCATCTCACTTGTGTCATATTAAAGGATAAATTTATAATTCACTAATTACTTTAATTTGGAAGAAAACCAAAATCAAATGATCCTGAGTTTAAGGGTATGGTTTTTGGAAGTTGATAACTCATTGATTTAATACCCCAACTTAAATTACAATCTATTATTTTAATAAAAAATCATGATCACGTAAGTTAACTTTTTCTATAATTACAAATATACCCATAAAATCTTAAGGGCTTGGTAGTGAACTAGGCTTGATCAAAATCTGACTAATGAGGTTTAGAAAATGAATTCAATCAACTTTAAGAAACTTTTAAAACACTGTAAGCCCAACTTCAAAACTAAAAATTAGCTTAATTTACCGACTTGCCCCTAAAGGGTCTTCAGTCACATAGCTTACAAATGAAATGTCAAGTGATAATTACCCTATTCTTAGGGATGGTTAAAACACCAATGTTCATTGAGTATAAGGGTATGATAGGGTTGAATCATCAAGCAACATAATAAGTTTGAATGAACTCAAGAAGTTTCAAAGGATTGTGAGATGTTTGAGGCCCGGCCTTGGACTCTTCTCATAACCTTTTCGATATCTTGGAGGACGATTAAACTTATTATGCCTTGCTTGGGAAGTCATATGTAAACTTAAACAAATAGGACCCACAAAGTTATAATATAAGACTCGGTAGGCCCGTGACAAACCTATTTATAGGCTTTCTTTGCTTTTTCTATAAGCATGCTCAAAGTCCCGCAAAACTATGTATGCATTGCAAGGTTAAACTTTTAGGTGAAGGAATGGAAAAATCGGCAGGTACATTTTTGACTTATTGTAATTTACTTACATTTACTTTTCTATAGTTTATGATTTTCTTCAAAAAAAAGGTTGCATGATAAACAACAAGGTCACCCTGCATGTCAAAACTAAAACTTTTAGGATAGCCACAAAACCAAAACCAAAATTAAAATTAAAACAATATAAATATAAAAATCACCACCACAACAGTTAAAATTTAAGATAACTCAAAAGTTATTCACAAACAAAATAAAATCACAATTGCAACTAAATTAAAATGTCTCTATTGAATGATCGAAAATCTCTTGGAGGAGGTAGCCTATGGTCTCTAACGAGATTTCCTACAGTCTAAATGAAAGTACTAAATTCTTTTAGTTGAATTTAGTAAATTCATCTGGACTAAGTGAATTTGAAGAAAATAGTTGTACCAAAATGAGGGAACAATGGGTAAATTCATCTAATTATGTTTGACCAAGTGAGTCTCAGGGTTGATATATTAACCAGGGTTAACCAATTGGGTCTTAGGGTTGACTAATTTACCAAATGTAACCATTTGGATGCTTGGGTTGACCAATTGAACAAGTTCGACCAACTGGGTGCAAGGTTTGACCTATTGACCAAGATTGAACAATTATGTCATAGGTTTGACCATTTGACTAAGTTTGACCAATTGAGGCTCAAGTTTGACCAACTAACCAAGTTTGACCACTTAGGTGTCAGGGTTGACCAATTGGGTCGTAAGGTTGACCAATTAACTATGATTGACCAATTGGGTCCCAAGGTTGACCAATTTACCATGTTTGAACATTTTGGTGCCATGGTTGACAAATTGACCAGGGTAGATGTTCCCGTCTGAATATTTACCCTTATGTTTTAGATATGAAATTATACTTTAATTATTTATAATATGGGATACTATGCAAGTATACTTATCGTTTATCAAGTAATATAAAATAACATTGGTCAACCCAAAGGAAAATGTCTAAAAATTTAAAGAAATAAGAAAAATAACTTTTTTACTTTTTAAAATGATTTTGTAAAGTATATTTTAAGATATAAAGTTTTTCAAATTTTTTATTGGTATTTCCTGAATAAAAAGTAAAGCAAACAACTAAAGTTAACACAACTATAAAATAGTATGAAAACAAATGAGAATAAAATATGTTTTTCCTCTTTCAATGAATCAGGAATAATTATAGAATTTCGTTGTGGAAGTATCTAAAATATGTTGTGCTAAATAGAAGCAATTTTATTCTTTACCCTTACTTGGTTCTATATAAAACATTGGTTAATGCGATTATTTGAAATCTTGTAGATGGGTTAGGAAGGAAAGATACTAGCTCTTACTCTAGAGTTCCCTCGATTTCCTCCACCTGCGGGCTAACATCTCATAACAAAATTTTTCACATCAAACCAAATTAGGGGGCTTTAGTCTGTCACTCTAAAGTTCTCTAATTTTATCACCATTATAAGAATATCTTCCTATTTATTTGCACCCAATCATATGAACTATAATTCTCATCCATACAATTGCAAGTGATTCTTTCCAATTGTTGATTGAGACAATACCACAATGGATCTTACATAATCTCCCAACAAATTTTAACATCTTAACTGGCCAAATCAAGAAGTAAATGAAGTGCAAGGTAGTGAATCATCACAACTTCTTCCAACATTGAAAGGCTATACTTCACACAACTTCCTTCCATAATTTAATTACTTCGTCATTTAAAAGGAAAAAGATAAAGAAAACTACTCAGAATCCATGGAGAAAACACAATCACAACTTGATTTGTAAGTAGAAATCATAGTGAAAACACAACAAATTTTACTTAAAAACCAAATGTAAAACAAAGATAAACACTTATCTAAAAATCCTCTCCACAAGACTCTTGAAGTTCCTTTGAAACATTGCTTTCCCTTTACAAGACACAATAGAGGTTGGCGCCAAACTTTGTTGACTCTAAATCTCTATTATACTCTTAATAAAAACTAGATACAATTGATAAAAAAAGTGGTGAACTGGAGAGGTGTACTCTCATCAACTCTTTAACATAAACCTGACTCTTAACACTAATCACACCCTCCAACAAAAACCCTTTTTTCTGATCTTCAAGTATTCTTTTTTAATTTTTCTAAAAGGTGCCTTAGTGTCTCTTCAAAATTTGTCCAGATTCAATGTATCCACCAAGAATGCATCCATCTGTTCAAATTTTAAATGTTACTTTCCTCAAGTGACACTTAATCACTTAGAAAATCTTAACATGCAAATTATGTAAATGAGTTTCTTTAGGAAGGTTTCAAAATTTTTTTCTAAAAATGAAAATAGTCTAATTTAGAAAAAGTTTTAGTAAATGAGATCAACTTAAAGTTTAGAAGATTCTTAAGTAGATGATAATGAAAAAGATTAGTTCCTATCAAATTTAGAAATACTTGTAGATTTTTAAAAATATAAGATTTAAACATTTCATGATCATCACTTAAAAATTTTCATTTGGAAATAATTTTACTTACTATATTATAACCTTAAGCTTTAGATTTTCTCAAAACTTATATTTTAAACTTTAGGTGTGGAACAAATTTTTGATTAGGCCCTAAAAATCCTTAAGCTTCTCCTTCCTTTTAATAAACTATTTTTCGTTCTTTTTTTATTCTTCTTTTATTTTTTCTTTTTTCTTTTCTTTTTTTATATAAGCAAGGATTACTGTATCTGGATAGGCCTTTAATGATTTTGAATTCCACCCTTTCATTTATAATAAAAGACTGATATATATCCTTCACTTAAAAATCATAATAATAATGTTGAAAATTATTTCTTAATAAATTAAGTTTATGCTTTGAAAAATAAAAGTCAAATCTTCTGTTTATCCAAAAATAAAATACTTCTTACTAAAGATAGTTTAATTATATTTATCATTTCTTCACTAAGAAAATTTTAACTTTAAATTTTTCATCATTACTGAAAATTTTAACTAGATTCTCTTGTTCATTTTTATATTCAAAATTTTGTTTTCCAAATATAACTTCATACACATAATTGTCTTCAATCAAAAATCAAATTTTATTTATGTTTTCTTGAGAACAAATAAAATTTTAGTTTTTAAA
The DNA here is from genome assembly GCA_022702705.1 of Papilionanthe hookeriana x Papilionanthe teres. Lineage (NCBI taxonomy): Eukaryota > Viridiplantae > Streptophyta > Magnoliopsida > Asparagales > Orchidaceae > Papilionanthe > Papilionanthe hookeriana x Papilionanthe teres. The sequence goes on from CM040425.1 coordinate 29,205,989, forward strand.
AGTTTGTTTTTAAATTCCCCCCAAACTTTAATTTTTTTTAGTAGGATAAAACATTTAAGCGTAAGAAATGAGACATATGTAAGAATTAAAAACTAGAATAACATGCTTGCAAGAATCTTAATATTCTAAATATGCAAGTATATTATTTTAAAAATAAGGAATAAAAGAAATCAAATTCAGTTTTACAGTTTTTCATAAAATAGAAATTTCAAAATTTCAAAGGACTTCTACAATAGTGGAGGTTTTCAAAGAAAATACACACCATAAATCACAACATACTAGAAAATAAATGGTAGCAAATTTTGAAAAGTCTAAACATGTTATATAAATAGTGGTTTCTAATAGTGTTCTAAGTATTTCTAATATTTATAGAAATTAAATTAGACACTACTAAAAACTTAAACACTAAAAACACATAAAAACATTTACTACCACAAAAATATCACATATTACATCATAAAACCTCAATTCAATACATACATAAAAGAAATAGTTTAACTATATCTACACAACATCAGAGTCCATAGCAAAATAGATCACATCACATACGAAAACATTAAATAAAAGCATAAAAAAACATAAGAAAATCACATAACAACATCACAAATTGAACACAACTATCCTAATCATCATCCTCATCGTTATCATCTTCATTCTAGTCTCTGGATGGCACATAAGGTATATAAAAAGGATGAGGGGGCATCTCAACACTGTGATCTCCTCTAATCACTATGCTATGTATTGCTAATAATTCTCCTAATATTTATCATGTTTTACAATATACCTTTCAATATTTTCAATCTTACCATCCATATCTTTAACATGCTCTCTGGTAAGTCTCACCATCTTTAAAATCTTCTTTAATAATCCTGTTTGTGAATCTCTAGTAGATGATGCATGTGCAGTAGAAACATGAGAAGTAGAAGTAGCAGAAGCAGAAGCACTGGAAACTCTAATAGATCCTCCTTTCCATCCAAATATTGAATGTACAGTGTAAGTGTTCACATTTACACTGGTAATAGGTCTAATTGGCCGAAGAACCTCTTCCCGTGTTTCAGACTTAACACCAAACTACTCATAAAGTGAATAAATCAATGATGGAAATCTCATACCTGTAGTAGTAGCAGCTCTGACACAGTTCAAAATATAATAAAATCAATAGCTCCAATATCTAAAGGCTTTCCTTGCTGATAACAATGGTTCAGAACAGCTCTCTCCCTTGTAACTTCACTAACATGACTTGAAGGTAGAAGCTTAGATGAGATAAAGTAATGTCATGCCTTTGAAGTGGCAGTTAACTTAGAGGCTTGAAAATTCACTCTTGTGTCATTTGTAATCTTCCACAAACCACTTCCATCAATAAGAAAAGTCATAATCTCATCTAACTCTCCCTCAGAAGGATGAAAATTTGCATAAAAATAAAACATTGCAGGAGGTAATCGGTAAAAAGTATTAATTACCGCAAATGAAAAATCTACTTGTTGCCCCCTAACCATCACCAAATTGTCTTCTGTTGTAGGCAAGTTAGCATAGAACTCTCTCACCATAGAAACAACTGCAACAGCGGAGAATCAACAGTAATTTTCCCAATTCCTTTTAGTAATCATCTCCTCAATTTCTCCTCCTGGCTTACTAAAAACTCACTCTGGAATCAATTTTTGTGATGCAAGTGCATCGACGTAATGATTCTCCGCTTTAGAACTGACAAATTTGTCGGAATCAAACTTTTCTTTTCCTTTCAAAAATTTTGACTTTGGAGCCATCTCTAAAGATTCACAAAAAATTCACCATAAATTCCAAATTTAAACTAAACTTGTTAATTCAACTTCCAAAGGCAAATTCCACTAAATCCAAGCACTTTCTTATGCTTTTCTCAAATTTTCACCATGAAAAGTGATTTTTAGATTTTTCAATAATGTACTCAAAAAACATGGTGAAAATAAAAAAATTTTACTGAGTAGTGATCATACCTTAAGGAACTCAAATCCAACAAATTTTGGTGAAATCGACTCTAAAATGATCCAAATAATGATGCCCTAGGCTCCTATTTTGCGAAACTGGGAGGTTGAAGGTGATGGGGATGTTAAAAATGGAAAATTTTGAGTTTTTAACTACTGAAAATCGATTTTTCTCGAACCAGAGCCTATGCGCGAGGCATACGACACTTAGCTGCGAAATCTGGTGCTTATACGCCGTCGATTTGGCGCTTAGACGGCAGTGCTCAAATTTTGACAATTAAGTTAATTCCATCAAAAATCTAAGTTAATCACCTTTAATCACTTCAAATAATTATTTCTCCCCATAAAATCTTCTAATACTCCAAAAGTACACATTAATTTCTAATGATTCCACACAAATTTCACACAAAAACAAATTTATATTTCATTAAATATCTATACACACTCCATACAAACTATAAATTTATATCCAAATATTTTGGATGAAATTCTCCAAATACATAAGTTTAAACACATGTAATTAAACACTAACTTACATTATTGAGATGTATCCAACATATGTAAGGTGCAATAAACACAAACTTTAATTAAAATCACACTTTAGAAACACTAAACACACGTAATCAAACCATAAGACCACACATAATTTAATTCCAATCTCCGTTAGGTGGAATATATCCAGAACAACTATTAGTTCCAATTGAACCATCTGGAATGTAAATCTGATAAAACGGGCTATGATTAAAAGCTCTTTCATCTTCTTCTTCCATCCATTTGTTCTTTAGATACATCGCTCTATTCACATCTTCCACATGACTTGTATGACTGAATTGCATTTTGAGTTGCCATCCTATGTGTGCTAAATGAGCATTAATTTCATTTACCTTTACATCGATAGACTCCACATCGGCCTCGATCTTCGTAATCCTTTCTTCTATTCCTTAGATACTCACAGTCAGAAATCCATTATATAACTCTTGCGCACTATCACAAATAAACTTCTTCTTGTTGGCTTCCTCTTTGTTCTTAACTTTGCTTCCCAAGAAGACATTTTTGCACTCAAAATACTCTTTCAAAAGACTCAGGAATAAAAATTAGAACTGGGGCAAGTTTTTCATAAATTCAGGTCCTTTTTATAAACTTGGGAAGGCATAAAACCGACCGTAGACGTGTTAAAACTCATTAATAACTCCAAAAACTACTCACCCACAATTTTGGCTTCTAGAACCTCATTTTTCACATTTTTTATAACTGTGGCGCCTATGCGCCAACCAGCGGCACATAGCCGCCAGTGCACATTTTTGCACAGTTCTGCCAAATGTCAAAATCTTCATTCTAATTCCTTTAAGTCATTTAATAATGTTAAATAAACACCACTATAACACAAAAACTCCAAAATGCTACCACATTTCTCAAATCAAACCAAATAAAAGCACATAAAGCAAACATTAAATAAAGTACACCGATAAATATGAGTTTCCTCCCACAAAGCGCTTGGTTTAGCATTATCAGTCTAACATACCCAGAGCTTATTATGAGTGACCCAACATTAGATTTTCATCAGGTTTACATTGTTCGACTGAAAAAGTAAGGTTTAAGTCTATGACCATTTACTTTAATTATTTTTCTAGTCTTATGATCTTGAATATCCACAGCTCTATAGGAATAAACTTTCATTGCAATAAATGGGCCTGTCCACCTGGACTTAAGTTTTCCAGCAAACATTCTCAATTTAGCATTATACAGCAAAACTTTTTGCCCTGGCTCAAGATTTTTAGTAAGAATCTTCTGATCATGCTACAACTTCATCTTCTCTTTATAAATCTTAGCATTTTCATAAGATTCATTCCTTTTCTCTTCAAGCTCATTTAATTGCAACAATCTCTTTTCTCCAGCATCTTTCAAATTAAAATTGAAATATTTAATAGCCCAATATGCTTTATGCTCAAGTTCAATTGGTAAATGACAAGCTATTCCAAATATTAGCTTATACGGGGACATTCCTATAGGAGTTCTGTAGGCAGTCCTATAAACCCACAAGCATAATCCAATTTGATTAACAAATCCTTTCTGTTTGGATTAACAGTCTTTTCCAATATTCTTTTAATTTCACGATTGGATAATTCAACCAAAACACTTGTTTGTGGATGATAAGCAGTAGCAATGCGATGATTAATATGATATTTCTTTACTAATGTTTCCATAATCATATTTCTAAAATGACTTCCCCATCAGTTATGATTACTCTTATTATTCTAAATCTTCAAAATATATTCTTAGTTAAAAATTTTTCAACACATCGAGTATCACATTGAGGTAAAGCAACAACTTCTATCCTTCTTGATACATAGTCTGTTGCTATCAAAATGTATGTATTTCTGAAAGATAGTATAAATGGTCCCATTAAATCTAATCCTTAAATGTCAAATATTTCAACTTTCAACATATAATTGAGGGGCATCTCATTTCTTCTAAAAATATTGCCTACACGTTGACATTAATCACAATTTTTAATATAAACATTAGCATTCTTAAAAATTCTAGGCCAATAAAATCGAGATTGTAAGATTTTATATGCAGTTTTATCAACTACAAAATGTCCCCTATAATTAGAATTATGACATTGTTGAATTATTTCATAAGTTTCTTCTAAAGGCACGTATCTTCGAATAATCAAATCCTTTCCTTGTTTATAAAAAATGGGTCATCCCAAAAATAATTTTTGTCTTCAGATATCAATTTCATCCTCTCCTGGTATGTCAAACTATAGAGTAAAATATTACTGACAATAAAGTTTCCAATGTTGGAATACCACGAAACATGCCACTCATTAACAACGAACAATTTTTCATCAGGAAAATTTTCTTTAATTTCTTCAACATCACAGAGAGATTTTTCAGTTTTAAGCTTGGACAGATGATCAGCAATTTGATTATCAGTACTCTTCCTATCTACTATCTCAAAATTAAATTCATGCAAAAGAAGAATCCATCTAATCAATCTTGGTTTTGCATCCTTCTTCTTCATTAAATACTTAATAGCATAATGATCAGTAGGCACCACACATTTAGTTCTAATTAAATATAATCTAAATTTATTAAAGGCAAATACTATAGCTAATAACTCTTTCTCAGTAGTGGTATAATTAATTTGCGTTCATTAAGAGTTTTACTAGCATAGTAATTCACTTTGAAAATTTTATCATATTTCTGACCTAAAACAGCTCCAATAGCATAATCACTAGCATCACACATTAATTTAAAAGGTTTTTCTCAATTTGGTGAAACTACAACAGGTGCAGTGATTAATTTTCTTTTAAAGTTTCAATAGCTTTTAGGCAATAATCATCAAAATTAAAAATTACCTCTTTTTTCAGTAAATGGCATAAAGGCTTCGAAATTTGTGAAAATTATTTAATATAACGCCTGTAAAATCCAGCATGTCCCTGAAAACTTCTAATTCCCCTTACATTAGTTGGGCAAGGTAAATTAGAGATCACTTAAATTTTTGCAGGATCTAATTCCATACCATTTTCTGATTTACAATGTCCCAAAATAATTTCTCTTGCTACCCTAAATTGGCATTTCTCCCAGTTAATAAGCAAATTAGTTTCTTCACAACGTTTTTAAACTTTAGATAGATGTTCTAAACATAATTCAAATAAAATTCTAAACACTAAAAAGTCATCCATAAAAACTTCAATTCCTTTTTCTATTAAATCACAAAAAATACCATCATACATCTCTAAAATGTAGCAGGGGCATTACATAAACCAAATGGCATTCATCTAAAAGCAAATGTACCATAAGGACTGGTAAACGTTGTTTTCTCTTGATCCTCAGCAGCAATTTGAATTTGATTGTAACTAGTATATCCATCAAGAAAATAAAAGTATTTATGCCCAACCAGTCTATCGAACATCAGATCTAGAAAAGGAAGTGGAAAATGATCTTTCCTGGTTCAAGGTTTAATTTTCTATAATTAATGCATTTTCGCAATCCTGTAACTTGTCTTACTGGTATTATTTCATTCTCTCATTAACAGTCACAGTAACTCCTCCTTTCTTAGGAACACAGTGAATAGGACTAACCCATGCACTATCTGAAATAAGGTAGATAATTCCAGCATCCAACGACTTTAAAATTTCTTTCTTAATAACTTCTTTCATGATAGGATTTAATCTCCTTTGAAGATTAGCCCGAGATTTGCAGTTATCCTCCATAAGGATTCTATGCTTACAAATTGAAGGACTGATTCCTTTAATATCAGCTATTGTTCATTCAAAAGCTTTCCTATATTTCTTTAAAATTTCAAGCAATCTCTCTTCTTCTTTTCAGTTAATTGAGAGAAAATTATAACTGACAAAGTTGAGGAATCACCTAAAAAAGCATAATTTAAATGACTAAGAAGCATCTTTAAATCAAGTTCAGGAGGTTTTTCAATTGATGGACTAAAAGATTCATCTTTTTCAGTCATGTCCAAAATTTTAAAATTTTCATGAACATAATTTAAATCTTCCTCATGAAAATCCTCAGAATCTTGTAATTCCTCTTCTTGCTTGTGTTCCAATTCTTTACTTTCAAGTTTCTCTTCATAAGTTGACTTGAAATGACATTCGCTCAAATATTTGATAACATCCATCCTATAACATTCATCATCTTTACCTCTTACAGGATATTTCATTGAGTTTAAAATATTGAATGTAACAGTTTGATCATTAACTCATCGTTAATTCCCTTTTTTACACATCTATCATCGCTCTACCTGTGGCTAGAAAAGGACTCCCTAAAATTGTGGGTATCTCTTAATCTTCCTCTATATCCAACATAATGAAATCAACAGAAAAAATAAATTGATCCACTTTCACCAAAACATCCTCTATAAATCCTTTAGCATATGTGATCGAACGATCAGCTAATTGCAAAGTTACAGTGGTAGGGGTTATTTCTCCTAATCCTAGTCTTTTGAATATTGATAATGGCATAATGTTAATGCTTGCACCCAAATCATAAAAAGCTTTTCCAAAAAATCTGTCTCCGATTGCACATGGAAATGTGAAACTTCCAGGATCTTTAAGCTTTTCAGAAAACTATTTCTGAATTATTGCACTGCACTCTTCACTAAGGGCAACAGTCTCATTATCTTTAAACTTCTTCTTTTTGTTAAGAATATCCTTCATAAATTTCACATAGCTTGGCATTTGTTCTAAGACTTTAGCAAATGTAATGTTGATTATAAGCTTCTTAAATATCTCCAAGAATTTTGAAAATTGCTTATCCAAATTTTTTTTGTCGAAGTCTCTGAGGAAATGGTGGCGGTGGCTTTCTAAATCAACATTAGGTGGAGAAATAGGTCTTTCCAAACCTTTCAGAGCGTCCTCTTTTGGTTTTTCAATTTCTTCTTTCTCTACTTCAGTCTCTTTTTGAACTCTTTTCCAACTCTCTTCCACTTCTCAACTGAATTACTTGTACTTGCTCTTTAGTTTTATCTCTTGGATTTACTTCTGTATTACTAGGAAGTGTTCCTTGGGATCTATTACTTAATGAATTGGCAATCTGTCCCAATTGATTCTCAATATTTTTGATTGTAGCTCCTTCACTTTGTAAATGATTTCCCATTTGTAACACCACTTCTTTAATAGAAAACTTCTTCTCCTTAAATTGTGAAGTATTGTTAAAACTTGGAGGATAGGTTGGTCTATAATTATTATTCCCTTGGTTGTTCCAGTTTCTCAATGGGTTTACTTGGTTTTTCCTCCATTGTTGATTACTACCACCCTGATTATTGGTATTCCAATTAAAGTTTGGATGGTTTTTTCAACCTGGGTTTTAATAATTGGAATATGAGTTATTAAGCTTACTTATAGTATTCAAAGTTTCTGGTGAATTTTGAGAATCAACCATTTAGCCTAATGAATTTTCTTCAATCATGAAAGTTGGATGAGAAAAATTCATGTCAAATTGGTCTATCTTCCTTGAAATTGTAGCAACTTGATTTGCTAGCATCACAAAAGCATCATTTTCATGAATGTTGGCTACCTCTTTAGGATTTAACCTTTCAGAAGGCCATTGAAAATTATTAGTAGTCATTTCATCAATTAAAACATAAGCATCAACAAACTATTTAGACATCAATGAATTACCAGCAGCGGCATGAATAATAGATCTAAGAGATCCGACTAATCAATTATAAAAGCTCTGAATTATTAACCAATCTGGTATCGAATTATGTGGACACTTTCTTAAGAGATCTTTAAAACGTTCCCATGCTTCATATATAGAATCCCTTTCAAGCTGACAAAAAGATGTGATATCATTTCTAAGCTTCGCAGTCTTTGATGGTGGAAATATTTAGCAAGGAATTGTTGTGTTAAATCACCCTAAGTTCTGATAGATCCAGGTGCTAACAAATTTAACCAAATCTTAACTTTATCCCTCAGTGAAAAAAGAAAAAGTCTAAGTCTAATAGCATCATCTGAAACACTGTCGTATTTAAAAGTAGCGCACAATTCTAAAAAAATTGGTAAAATGTAAATTAAAATCTTCAGTAGGTGCTCCCCCAAACTGATTATTAGATACCATCTGGATAATAGTCGGTTTAAGTTCAAATGAATTAGCAGCTACAGCAGGGTGTTGAATACTACAATGAAGTTCATCCACTATAGGGTTAGCACAATCTCTTAAAGGTCTAAATTCTTGATGGATTTCAACATTTTGATGATCTTGATTTGCCATTTCTTGAATATTTTTATCTTTTTCTAAATTTTTAATTTTTTTTATTTTTCTTATAGTTCTCTCTAAGTCAAAATCAAAGTCACAAGTCCCTCAGTACCTAAACTATGCATATAAAATTAACAAAATAAAATATAACACACAAGCAAAAATAATGAAAAGTAAAAACTTAATTTTTCTTGAATTTTCTTTAAATAAAATTTTAATTAATTTCCTAGGTAACGAAGCCAAAAACTTGATCTCGTCTAAAAATTCACTCTTACGTTTTAGATATGAAATTATACTTTACCTATCGTTTATCAACTAATATAGGACTTTTTAATTAAGCCCCGAGATATCGAACCCACAGGGAAATGTCTAAAAACATAAGGAAATAAGAAAAACAAATGTTTACTTTTGAAAATAATTTTGTAAAGTATGTTTTAAGATATAAAGTTTTTCAAATATGTTTTTGGTATTTTCTTAATAAAAAGTAAAGCAAACAACTAAAGTTAACACAGCTATAAAATAGTATGAAAGCAAATGAGAATAAAATATCTTTTTCCTCTTTCAATGAATCAGTAATAATTTTTGGTCAACCCTGGAAAGAGTTTCACTCCTATGTAAAAAATTTTTATTTTCACCATGAATTTCTTCCACATTAAGAAATTTTGGAAAATTTGAAAATGTGGAGAAAAGACTTGGAAGGAATTCATGGAACTTGATTTAGATTGCTTTAAACCCCCTTTAGAAGTCATTGTATTATTATTTTGGAGATTAGTTTGAATTTTTGTGATTTTGATAGATCAAATAATGGCTCCACGAAAAAAGAGAAGACTCAAACACGACGAGACTCAATTTATAAACGTGAAAGCACAATCGAGGTATACTTCAATCTTTCAAAGTAAGAAGTGCATGCAAGTTCGAGTTTTTGAAAATCCTGGAGGAGAGGTGGAACGAGTTATCAGAGAGAGAGGATGGGAGAACTTCTGCTATACAACAAATAATGCTGCTATCGAAGTTGTGAGAGAGTTTTTTTCTAATCTGATTCAACTAGAGGATGAGCCTGTCCAAGTAAGGGGATTTTTTGTCGACTTTAATGCTAATCGTATTAACTCTTTTTACGAGCTTCACGACTATTTTTCTAGCGAGTATGACACATTTGGAACAATGGAGGGTCTGTTAAACAATGTTATTGACTTTCTCACTGATGGGAAAGGAACTTGGAAAATTAAAAATCGTGAACGGATTATATTTCCACTTTCCATGATGAATGCCACAGCTAAGGCTTAGCATTATTTCATTTGTTTGACTCTGCTCCCTACCTATCATTATAGTGAAGTCTCGAGAGATAGAGCTGTTCTAAATTTCTGTATTTAAAACAACAGAAGTATAAATATGGCGATAATAATTTATAAGAATATTATGGCCACTACAAAGAGTGAGACAAGTGGATATTTAGGGCATCCTGGCCTAATTTATGCACTTTGTCAATTATCTGGAGTTGAACCAAGAGATGATGAGGAATGGGTATATCCGATGAAACCCATTAGTAAATAAAATATAAAGACTTATGAATCCCATGAGGAATGGAGATTAGGGAGTAGAAACAAGGGACCTTCTACTAGTAGAGACACTCCTTCTACTAGCTATGACACTCCTGCCTCTAGTCCCCCTACCTTATATGATTTAATGAATGCCATGACCCTGCAGTGGAAAAGCTTTGAGCAGTTAGATGAAAAATTAGAAATAATTGATCACACGATTGAAGGATTAGAGAGAATACATGATCACGATAGTTAGTATCTCAGAGGCACTCTGACTTTGAGATGGCATATTATGATGCATAGGCTAGGTACTACAGAGGATAGCCTGATGTTATTTTTCCAGAAGGCCCCGATATACTCAGTATCAGCCCAATCCTCCTGCTGACTAGGATGATGAATACATTATATGGGATTTTAATGTCTGATTGAGATGTGATGTATGTATTTCTTTTAGTTTTGTTGTAGTACTTTGATTTTTATTTTTTGTATTTTGTAGACTATGCTTTATTTCTGGGATATGTGTTTAGTTTTGCAGTTTGCATTTCCATTTCTGGATGTTTATGATAGATTGTTATTGTAATTGTAATTGTAAAACTGAATAGTCAAAATAGTAAACTATTTGTTCTGTGTTGTGAAATGTATATGTCTTGTGTATTTAATTGTTGTTGTTTAATGTTTAATTTTATATACTTGTTGTAAAATTTCATTACCCCAGCAAATTTTCTAAATTGTTATATGGTAGAAAGGTTTTTAAATATTACAGGTCAGTTGAAGCTAGAAATTTTGAGAAGAACCTACAAATTTCAAAAAGACAAAAATGGCTAAAGTACAAAGGTATGGATTTTATATTTAGAATTTTTCTTTCCACCTTATATTATTTCTTTTATAGAAAACTTTAAGTTTAGGGGGTGGAAGAAAAATATTACTTATTATATGTTCTCAATTTAACATATTTTCAAAAATTATAATATGATTTTTGTGATAAAATTTAATTCAAATAACTATATTTAGATTTTATCTAAATATTATAGAAAATTCAAAGAAATATTTTTGGTAATGAAAAATTAATTTTGTAGGTTAAAGATATTTACTATAAGAGGATAAGACTATAGTTAACTATTTAAAGTAAAGAAAACTATATTTGGAAGTATTAAGAATCTTATGAATTTAGTTGAGAAAGAAAAGAATGGGATTCAATGATGTAAAAACTATGAAATATATATAAGGTAAAGAATGTTTTAAAGTTTTAAATTTAGGAAAAGAATAGTGAAGTTCAAAATTATTAATAGGCTATCCAGATATAGTAATCCTCACTTGAAAAAGAAAAAAAAAAGAAAAAGAAAAGGATTGAAAAACAATCCCCAAACAGAAAAGAAAAATATATAAGATTGAAAAACAATCCAAAAGAAAGAAAAAAAAAGTAAGTGAGGAGAAGCTTGAGGAGATGCCTTATCAAAAATTGGCTTCACTTGGATTAACCTAAAGGGAAAACTAAAAACATTTATGAACTTATATTTATGACTGGTTTCTTTACTAATAGTATTCTCATGAAATTCCTATCTTCTGAATATTCTAAGTGAATTGATATTGCAACATATAGTTATTCTTGAAATGAATAGAAGACTAGAACTCTTAGACTTGATGACTAGATAGTTTTATACCTGCAGAATTAATCTAATTACTTGAAAATCTTTCTAAGAATTCTTACTATAATATTTATTTAAATCAGAATAATAGTATTTCTGAATTAAAACTTTGATGATTTCTCTGTATTTGGAACATCATTTGACGCATGCTTAAATCATCTTGAAAAAGTTTTGGAGTTATGCGAAAGAACTAATTTAATTCTAAATTGGGAGAAATGTCAATTTATGGTTGCAGGAGGAATTGTATTAGGGCATAAAGTTTTGGAAAATGGCATGGAAGTAGACCCTACAAAAATTCAAGTTATAGCTAAACTACCATCTCCTACTACCGTGAGAGGGGTAAGAAGTTTTCTTGGACATGCTGGGTTTTACAGGCGTTATATTAAAGATTTTTCATAAATTACCAAACCTCTATGCCAACTTTTAGAAAAGGACAAGAAATTTGAATTTCTGAAGACTGCTTGAATGCCTCTGAGTTATTAAAGGATAAACTAATCACAGCATCTATAATAGTTTCACCTGACTGGGAGAAACCATTCGAATTAATGTGCGATGCTCGTGAATATGCTATTGGAGTCGTTCTTGGATAAAGATATGATAAGATTTTTAAAGTTATATACTACGCTAGTAGAACTCTTAACGATATTTAAATTAACTATACAGTTACTGAAAAAGAGTTGCTGGCTATTGTGTATGCTTTTGACAAATTCAGATCTTTTTTAATTAGGACTAAATGTATTGTGCATACTGATCACTCTGCTAGTAAATATCTGATGCAAACGAAGGATATCAAACCAAAATTAATCAGATGGATACTTTTGATGCAAGAATTCGATTTTGTGGTAATTGATAGAAATGGAGCTGATAATCAAATTGCTGATAATCAAATTACTGATCACTCTGCTAGTAAATATCTGATGCAAACGAAGGATATCAAACCAAAATTAATCAGATGGATACTTTTGATGCAAGAATTCGATTTTGTGGTAATTGATAGAAATGGAGCTGATAATCAAATTGCTGATCATTTGTCGAGATTAGAATATCATGAATTATCGGACACTGATAATGAAATTACAGACAGTTTCCCTGATGAACAACTTTATAATATTAATGAGTGGAAAATACCTTGGTATGCTGATATATTTTACTATATTGTAAGTGTTATTTCGCCACCTATGCTAACACTGCAACAACAGAAAAAATTCATTCATGATGCAAAAGCATATTTTTGGGATGAACCATATTTATATAAACAATGTAAGAATCTTATTACTAGGAGATGTGTGCCTTATGAAGAAACTGAATTAATTATTCAAAATGTCATGACTCTGAATTTGGAGGACATTTTGGGACTGACAAAACTGCGCATAAAATTTTACAAGCTGGATTTTGTTGGCCTACTCTCTTTAGAGATGTTTACAAATATATCAAACTTATGATAGATGCCAACGAGTAGGCAATATATCTATAAGAAATGAAATGCCTCTGAATTTCATGTTAGAAGTTGAGATCTTTGATGTTTGGGGATTAGATTTCATGGGACCATTTATTCCTTCATTTGGGAACTTATATATATTGGTTGCAGTTGATTATATATCAAAGTGGATTGAAGCACAAGCATTACCTCGTTGTGATGCTAAAAATTTTTCAAGATTCTTAATGAAAAACATTTTCACAAGATATGGAATGCCGAGAGTGATTATCACTAACGGAGGATCCCATTTCAGGAATAAATATATTCAAAGATTGACAGAAAAGTTTAATATTATTCATAGAATCTCTACTGCTTATCATCATCAGACGAGTGTGTTAGCTGAAGTTTCTAATCGAGAGATTAAACGAATTCTAGAAAAAAACTGTAAACCCTAGTAGATTAGATTGGTCTACGAGACTGGATACTGCATTATGGGCATACAACACTGCTTATAAAGCTCCAACTAGAATGACTCCTTATAGACTCATTTTTGGAAACACTTGCTACTTACCAGTAGAATTGGAGCATAAAGCATATTGAAAAATTAAAGAATTCAATTATAATTTGAAAAATGCTGGTGAGAAGAGATTGTTACAAATGAATGAATTGGAAGAATTAAGAAATGAATCTTATGATAACGACAAAATTTATAAGGAGAAATTGAAGTTAAGGCATGATTGGAAGATTAACCAGAAGCACTTTGAACCATGACATGAAGTTTTTCTTTACAATATAAGGCTAAAGTTATTTCCTGGGAAATTGAAGTCTCGTTGGTTAAGACCCTTTACTATGACTCAAGTTTATACTTACGGAGCTGTTTAAATTGAAGATACAAAGACTGGGAATAGATTTAAAGTAAATGGTCACAGATTAAAACCATATTTTGAGGGTAAAAGACCGAACTTTAAAGAGGTTTTAATGCTCAGTCAACCTTATCAACACCTGAATAGGTCGGGCTGACAACATTAAACCAAGCGCTTTATGGGAGGCAACCCATAGTTATATTTATTTGTTGAGTATTTGTTTGAATTTATCATTAGTATGTGGTATTGTTGAATTCCACTGTCATATTTACCCATTGATCATCATGAAATTTGGATCCATAGAGAAAATTTAGAGCGCATTTGGACCATGGCATTTATGTGAAAATTTTGCCTTGGGCGCTGACGGTGAGCTCGACGCCGCCGACGGTGAGCTCGACTCCGCCGACAGCAGGTTTTCCTAAGAGCCCTGACATTTAAATTGCATAACTTCACCGATTGCGCTATTGAGGCCATCGATGGTGAGATCGGCGAGCAGACAGTTTTTTAGCGTTTGAAACGGCAGTTTTTGGCGGTTTTAGTAGGAATTTTCCCCTATAAACTTCCAGAGTAAGTTCCAAAACTCCCCATTACCTAAAAACGAATTGAAACTCCACTGATTTCATCCCTATTGCCTTCCAGTTCTACTAATTACCCTAAATTTTGAGTGTTCAACCAGAGAAAGTTCGTTAGTGCCGAGGCACAACGAATCTTCAACAAAGTGCTGACAAAGAGGAGATTAATCAAAGAAAGAGGCTTTGTGAATTGAGGATTAAACAATCCGTTGACAGTGGTTGAAGAGATGATCGTGTGGCAACGATGGGAAGTGTTCCTGTAGTCGTTCCTATGGTGAAGGAGTTTTACTCTAATTTGCATGGAATCAACCAGAGAAGCGTCTATGTGTGAGGCATGTGGGTAACTTTTACTCCTGCATGAATTAATGAATTATATATGATCGAGAATGTTCCTGTCTGCCATTATTCAAGCTTCGTCCGGACAAGAAATCTGATGAATGAGATCTACCAATACTTAACGGACGAGACTGAAGACCGGGAAATAAGAGAAAACATGTATGTTAGTTTTTCTGTTACACTTCTAAATCCCGTATCAAAATATTGGCACTTCTTCATTTCTGCAAAGTTTTTACCGACGATGAGGATCGGTAATGTTACTAAAGAAAGTGCTATTATGAATTATTGTATTCAAATGGGACTACCAATTGACATTAGATCGATAATTGTGAAGTCTGTTTTAGGCCTGATCGTTCAAGGATCAACTAATGGGCTTGGACATCTGACCCGATCCGCAATAATGCAGTAATATACGCTTCCAAAAGATGGCCAAAACCTTGACCCAATTTATAAATAGCGGCTAGTGTATAAAATCAAAATGTTGTAAAATTTTAGAAATTATTTTACACTCTAGGGGTACTACGCAAGTATACGTATCGTTTCAAGTAATATAGGGCTTTGAAACAAAGATTCCAGTATCGATCCCACGAGGAAAAAATGGTAATTAATTTTTAAATATTGTATTTCAAAATCTTTTTATATTTTAATCTAACTTTAAATTAATTTTAATTTACTATATGCAGGTAAAGAAAACAATAATAAGAAAATGATTTTGTGAAAACTACATAAATCAAACAACTTTCTTCCTTTCAATTAATCCAAGATTTTTAAGATAATTTAATATTTGTTGGAGAATCTATTTTATGGTATTGTGCCAAATAGAAGCATTCCTATTTTTTACCCTTTGATCCAGGCACAAAGAACATTGGTTAATCTATAGATCAGGTCCTGATGTATTGTTAGTAGAATGGGTTAATCTAGGCTCACACAACTAGATGTCCAAGGGTGGCTATGGTCGGCCCTACTAGTTACCCTTTCCTTATCTATAAATCAAATTATAATAATTTAGTTTGTCACTCTAAAAACTTATCAATTCTACGCTCTTTAAATCTTATCTTCCTATTTATTTGCACTTCACCTTGAATAGCCCGCGCATGGCCTTCGACTACCAAGGATTCATGTGATATCTACAAGTTAATAGTTCTTCTCCATCTAGGTCTCAAAACTTTTCAACAGGTTTTAACAATTTAAATGACCAATTTAAAAAGTAAAGTAAGATTAGGTATTTAATATCATCACAATGTTTTGAAAATATTTTGATTTTCAGATCTCCATTGAATTTTATATTATCTTATTTATCTTTTCATAATTAAAGGAAGAAAGTAAACTAACTACTCAGAACACATTGAATATAAACAGTAAAACATAAGAAATAAACTTTGAATCAACAATAAAATACTTATCTCAAATACTCCTACAGATCTTCTGATTCCTACTGACTCCACAGTGTAATGAACTCGAGATGCAACAACTTGAAAATAAACTCACTAAACTAAATAAAAGTGGCCCTAAATTTCTCTCTCTATTTCTCTCTCTGAGGATGAGAGATCCTAAAGTGGATAAGAGATAGGGGTTACAATGGGGGGCACGTTTTTCTGAAGAAGTGGACTCCTATTTATAGGCTTCAAGGGTTGCCTTGAGGCACCTCTTCAAAACATGTCCACATTCAATGAATCCTCTAAAAGGTCTGTCTGGCGCCTAGGCGCCGAAATCTGGCGCCTAGGCGCCGGACATCGCGTCCAGTTCTTCGCACCTCTTCACTTTGGATCGCACCTCTTCGCGATTAAAGCCGTTTTGGAGCGTCCAAATGCAATGTATCACATGTCCTATTATCAAGGAACAACTGCCAGTCTTCTAGAATGTCCAATAACCGCTTACTCCGTCAAAATAACCGTCCAAAAGTCGTCAAAAACTTGACAGTTTTTGCATCGAGTATGGCGCGTAGGCGCCAACTTCTGGCGCCAGGCCATAACTTTTGAAAATTCTTGTATTTTGCTCCATTTTTGCTCATTTTTTCTCCTTTTTCAACCTTTTTCCTTTTTTGACCTTTTTACATCACCTACATCCAAAAACACAAAAATACCTTTCATTAAAGCATAATATTCTTAGAAAATGATAAAAATCAAGGAATAAAAATAGGTATATTTTCTTTATGGATCAAAATCCCCCAAACCTAAATGTTACTTGTCCTCAAGTAACCCTTTTTACTATATAAAATGTATAACCTTTTAGAATAAAAGATAAATATTTAAGATTACTTATAATTTTTGATTTTATAAAGTCTTTAGTGAATTATTAACCCAATTTCACTAACTAGGTTTAATTTTAAGAATTTAAAGAATATTCAACTACCAAATCATAAGATTTCAAATTTTTCATTCATTTTGAAAATAATAGAAGTTTATTACATTAAGATCTCATAGATTATTTACAAGAAAAAGATTTTCTTGAAAAACCTTTCTTAAATAAAGATTCATGCATAAAAATTAAGTAAAATATGTAACTAGTTTTCCTTCTATAAGATAATTCAAGTGAAGCCAATTTTTGATTAGGCATTTCCTCAAGCTTCTCCCCTCTTCTATATATATATATATATATATATAGAGGATTACTATATCTGAATAGCCTGTTAATGATTTTGAACTTCACTATCCTTAACTTTTATTTTCAAAACTTATACATTTCCACTTAATTATTATAACATGAATAAAAATTCAAAAAGATTTTCAATCTTTTCTTTTTCAAGTGATAATTTTTGATTACTTAATACTTCTAAAATTCCATTATTTCTACCATGAATAGAAAAATTCCTTAATCTTATTCTTCTTTAAGTTAAATAATTCTATTCTTAAAATCAAAGTTATTAAAATTTTGGTTAAGTTCACTAAATTATTTATAATTTCAAAAATAAAAATGATCTTAAATAGATTCTTCATTCCTTAAGTTATGTTAAAAAGTTTTTATTTTAAGAAAATATTAGCTCTTTAAGGACAAATAAAATTTAAATTTGAATGTATTTTCCCTACCCCCAAACTTATGTTTTGGTATACCATGAAAATTTGAAAGTATGAGAGAAAGAAAATCAAAATTTTTAAAAGGAAATTTTTATAAGTATGTAAAAACGATCTTAAAAGAAAAATTTACTTCTAATCATGCTTTTATGAATAATAAAGATAAAATTGAAGCAGGTATAAAAAAGTAAGCAGGCTAATTTTTATGATTATACTAAATTTAAAACAAAATAAAAGCGAAGCAAAATTACTAATTGCTAAACAAGTAGATCGAAACAAACATATCAGAAATTAACTCTAATCTCAGTCTCAAACACAATATACTAAGAACAGAATCTTAACACTAATTAATCCACACAGGTACATAACAAATCAACATACCTCAAAGATCAAACAAACCAATAAACCAAACAAAACAAACTAACAATAAAGTAGCACATCATAGATATCTATGAACTACTAGTCATTGGCTGTAGCCTCATCATCATCATCGTCACTAAAGGAAAACTCAACATCCTTAGGATCAACAAATGGTGTGAAACTAGGAAAAGTAGGGAAACTAACATCATGCTCACCCTTCAGAAATTTGACGAGGGCTTCATTATACTTAGCATCATACTGCTCTTCCTCCGGGTATAATCGGATAAATGATCAAGTTTCATATCAATAAGTATCGACTCGCGAGTGAGTTTGAAATAACTCATGCTTGTTGCTCTATAAACTGATCATGCATTGACTCCGAAACTCGATGGTGGCTCAACGAAGTAGAAGGTTGGGAAGTAGAAGGTCTCACTCGGAGTGGGTGCAGAAGAAGAAGGAGCGATCGATCTCTTCCCTCGAAGACGATCATATATGCTAATACTCTCCCGACCGATCGGCTTAGTAGTCTTCAACCTTTCCTCCGAAATATTTGCGGTGACTCCATTGCTAATACATAATGAATAAATCGAGAGATGGGAATCCCGGTCCAACGAAGTGCTTGGATTTCGCGATGAGAATCCATAGAATCATAAATAATACTGCTGACATCAATAGGCTTCCTTTCTTGAATGCAGTAGTTTAAGATCGCTTGATCTCTAGTCACTTCACTCAGGTGGTTGGAAGGTAACAATCTTGTAGAAATAAAATAGTGCCATGCTTTAGAAATACCATTTAACTTGGAGGATTAGAAGTTTACCCTTTTTCCATTCCAGTTCTTCCAAGATCCAGTACCGTCAGTCAAATAAGCAATGATCATATCTAAATCTCCCTCAGATGGAGATAATCTAGAATAGTGGCACTCAATAGTTGGTGACAGGCCATAAAATACATTGATTCTTTCAGCAGCAAATCCTACTCTGACACCTCTGACAAAAACTTCATAATCTTCGGCATCCAGAAAATTTGCATAGAACTCTCGAACTATAGGGATAACAGCAACAACAGTGAAATAACAGAATCGTTGCCAGTTGTGTGCAACTATAGTGTTTCAATCATCTCCCCCGGATGATATATACTTCGTTTTGAAATGAACTTCCTCGACGTCGCAAATTCGTGGAATCGGAAATGCGCAGCTGCAGATGAAAATTTGCTGCTATCGAAGTTGTCTCGTGCTTGCCCGTGTTTAGATTTCGGAGCCATCTAAACGTGAAAGAAAACAAGAACAAACTTAGGAATAAAAAATTTAAACTCTTTTTAAGTTTAGAAAACTTAAAATAAGTTTAAAAATCCAAAGAAAACACTAAAACTCAAAATTTTTTTCAAAATTTTGGTTCTTAGCAAAACCAAGGGAAATCTATGGTGAAAATTGAAAATAAATGGTTTAAAGTGTAGACCTAACCTTGAGACGAAGAAATCGAGTGGTTTCGCGCCCAAATCCTTGATGTTTTGACCTCAAAATGGATTCTAAAGGCTGATTTTCGTGAAAAATGGAGGAAAAAGAAGGCCTAGGCGTCGATAATGGCTTTTTGGGGGTATTTAAGGAATTTTTTCGGGTACAGGCCGAACCGGCGCTTAGGCGCCAGACTCTTCTTTCACAAAAAATTATTTTTAAATTTAATTTTCCACCAAAATTCATAAATTCAACTTCCAATTACTCACATTAGAGTAGGGCTTCAGTTTCTAACTTCCAAAACATTTTCCAAAAATTTTAAAAACTAAATATTAATGCCACCAATCAAACATAAAGTTTTAAATCAAACTTCACTAAATTTCATTTATAATCTTAAATATTGGCTCAATATATTCCAGATAAGTATCATACTTGATTCAAATTCCTAATTCACAATCAAACATAACAATTTTTAAGCAAAAACAACACACATTGAACATGGAAACAAATACACAAACAAACACAATCGATTCACTACATCGATACAATGACTCAACAAACCAGACAATAATGATTTCATTACCAGAATACTCTAATCTTCACAAGGGAAATTGTGTATTCCACTTGGAAAGAACACTAACGCTCTCGGGAAATCACTAGCCATCTTTTCGTCAATCCACTTGTTCTTCGCATACATTTCAACTTGAGCATCTTGATAAGCTTCAAAATGATCAAATTGAAGTTTCATCTGCCATTCTAGATGTTCAATCTGATGAAACATCTCATAAAGGCGATCTCCAATGCTTTTAAACTCCGCTTCAAACTTATCCAAATGACTAGAAATTTTCTCTAAACTTACCGTGATGAAACCATTGAAGTAGGGTTGAGGATCCTTTGAGACCTTGTCCCTAGCCTCTTCTCCATGATTTCTTCCTTCCATTTCTTCAAAAATTTCTCAAATCTCTCAAGAATGAAGTGTAATGGACGTAACTTTGATTGCTTGATGGTTAGGGATGAAGATGGGTTGATTTAAAGGTGGAATTCATGTGAAAAATTGAAAATTTTCGATTTTTGCACGACCCAGTAACCGTGGCTCTTATGCGCTAAATCTGGCACCTAAGCGCCGGACCTATTGATACATAGTTTAACTCTGGTGCTTAGGCGCCGAATCTTGGCGCCTAGGCGCCGGAACTATGTTCAACTCCGTTTTGCCTAATCGTCAAATTTCAAAGTTTTGTTCTCCAAGATAGGTAAATTATGCTGGTAAGAGTAATCTAGACTCAATAAATCAAATCGTAAGAAATCATAATGAAGGTTAACTTGATCTCCTTTTTACTCATAGAGTGATCCAATTTATAAATCTTACATACTTCAAAATAAACTTCAGCTTAAGTCAACAAAGACTTATAAGCATCAAATTTTTCTAAAGTAATATAAAATTAGTCAAGATCGAGGCATAACCTTACATTAAAAACAACACTCAAAACAAAAGATAATTATGGGTTGCCTCCCACAAAGTGCTTGGTTTAACGTCGTCAGCCCGACTTAAGTAAATCTTTAATCAGGTTGACACAATTCATAAGCCTCTTTATAAATCATTTTAATATCTCCCAAATAAGGCTTCAATCTTAATCCATTTACTTTAAAAAATTTTTCTTGTTTTGGGGTCTTTAATATCCACAGCTCCATAATGGTATACTTTCTCAATTATATAGGGTCCAATCCATTTAGATTTTAATTTTCCAGGAAAAAGTTTTAAATGAGAATTAAACAGTAATACTTCTTGTCCAGGCTCAAAAATTTTCATTGAAATTTTCTTATCATGTAACATCTTCATTTTCACTTTATAAATTCTTGCATTTTCATATGATTCATTTCTTATCTCTTCCATCTCATTCAATTGCAATAATCGCTTTTCTCTCGCTTTATTCAAATTAAAATTAAACTCCTTTATTGCCCGATAAGCTTTATGTTCGAGTTCAACGGGTAAGTGATAATGTTTACCATAAATTAACCGGTAAGGTGACATTCGATTGGTGTCTTATAAGTCGTTCTATAAGCCCATAATGCGGAATCAAGTCTATCAACCCAATCAGTTCTTTTAGGATTAACGAGTCTTTTCTAAAATTCTTTTAATTTCTCACGTTTAATACTTCGGTCATTCCACTTGTTTGTGGATGATAAGCAGTTGCAATTCTATGTTTGATTCCTAATTTTTGTAGTAATGATTGAATTCTTATATTCTCGAAATGACTTCCACCATCGATGATAATTACCTTAGACATTCCAAATCTTGAAAATATCATTTTCTTTAAGAATTTAGAAACACTTTTGGAATCACAGTTTGGTAAAGCAACAGCTTCAATCCACTTTGAAACATAATCAACTGCTAATAAAATATAAATTTTTCCAGATGATGGAACAAGTGGTCCCATAATGTCTAAACCCCATATATCAAAAATTTCAACTTCAAAGATATAGTTTAAAGGCATTTCATCCTTCCTAGATACATTTCCCATCCTTTGACATCGATCACATGTTTTCACATAATGTCTCACATCTTTAAAAAAGGTAGGCCAATAAAATCCAGAATTTAAAGTTTTAAATGCAGTTTTATCTATGCCAAAGTGTCCTCCAAAATCGAAATCATGACATTTTTGAATAATAGCAAAAGTTTCCTCATAAGGTACACATCTTCGAATTATAGAATCTTTTCCATTTTTAAATAAATAAGGATCTTCCCAAATATAAGATTTAGCATCATATTTAAATTTCTTAATAAATTTGTTATCCAATTCATAAGGTAAAATATTGCTAACTAAATAGTTAACAATATCAGCATACCAATGTGTTTTGCATCCTTGAATAACATATAAAGATTCATCATGAAATTTCTCATTTATATTTTCTAAAGAAATAATATCATTTTTAATTCTAGACAAATGATCAGCAATTTGGTTTTCAGTTCCTTTTCTATCTACTATTTGAAAATCAAATTCTTGTAGAAGTAAAACCCATCTTATCGATCTAGGTTTAGAATCCTTCTTAGATATCGGATATTTAATAGCAGAATGATTAGTATGAACTATGCATTTAGTACCAAGAAGATAAGATCTAAATTTTTCAAAGGCATATACTATAGCTAGAAGCTCCTTCTCAGAGGTAGTGTAATTTCTTTGTGTTTCAGAGAGAGTTTTACTAGCATAATATACAACTTTGAAAACCTTCTCATATTTTTGTCCTAATACAGCTTCAATTGCAAAATCACTTGCATCACACATTAATTCAAAAGATTTATTCCAATTAGGTGTAGCAATGATAGGTGCAGTTATTAGTTTTTCTTTTAGAATATTAAAAGCATTAATACATTCTTTGTTAAATTCAAATTTCGCATCTTTTTCCAATAAATGACAAAGAGGTTTAGCAATTTTAGAAAAATCCTTTATGTATCTTCTATAAAATCCAGCATGACCTAGAAAACTTCTCACATCAGTAACAGTAGTAGGTGGTTGCAATTCAGCAATAATTTTCACTTTCACTTGATCTACTTTCATCCCTTTTTGTGAAACTTTGTGACCAAGTACAATGCCTTCTGTAACCATGAATTGACATTTTTCCCAGTTAAGAACTAAGTTTGTTTCTTCACATCTTTTTAGAACTTTGGAAATGTTTTCCAAGCAAGATCAAAAGAAGTTCCAAAAGCTGAAAAATCATCCATGAATATTTCAATTCCTTTGTCAATCAAATCACAAAATATTGACATCATACATCTTTCAAAAGTTGCAGGTGCATTCCATAAACCAAAAGGCATTCTTCTAAAAGCAAAGGTTCCATAAGGACTTGTAAAAGTTATTTTCTCTTGGTCCTCAGGAGCAATAAGTAATTGATGATAACCAGAATATCCATCCAGAAAATAGAAATATGGGTGTCCAGCTAATTTATCGAGCATTTGATCCAAGAAAGGTAAAGGAAAATGATCCTTTCTAGTGGAGTTATTTAATTTCCTATAATCAATACAAATTCGCCATCCAGTAACTTGTCTTGTAGGAATTAGTTCATTTTTATCATTGATCATGACAGTTACACCTCCTTTCTTCGGAACACAATGAATAGGACTTGCCCATTGACTATCCGAAATAGGATAAATAATACCAGCATCTAACCACTTAATAATTTCTTTTTTAACAACCTCTTTCATGATAGGATTTAATCTTCTTTGCGGTTCAATAGTAGGTTTAAAATTTTCTTCCATTAAAATTCTATGCATACAAATGGAAGGGCTTATTCCTCTTATATCAACAATAGTCCAACCAAAAGCTTTCTTATAATTCTTTAACACACCTAGTAATTTTTCTTCTTGATCTTTACTCAGTTCAGAAGAAATAATAACAGGTAAAGTTAACGAATTTCCAAGAAATGCATATTTTAAATGTGAAGGTAATTTTTTTAATTCCAGTTCAGGGGCTTTTATAATTGATGGTAAAAGTATATCATTTTGAGTTATGTCAAAAGTTTCCCAATTATCTTTAATAAAATGAGTCTCTTCGTCTTTTACTTCTTCATTTTCATCAGTTAAAAATTCAAATTTTTCTTCAGAAATGACTTTACATTTTTCTTGAGAATGTTTCTCAATTAAATAATCAATTATATCCATTCGATAACATTTCTCTTTATCGAGGTACTTCATTGATTTAAGAACATTGAATTTAATTTCTTGATCATTAACTCTCATGGTTAATTCTCCCTTTTGCACATCAATCATAGCTCGTCTAGTAGCTAGAAAAGGTCTCCCTAAAATAATAGGTATCTCTTTATCTTCTTCCATATCAAGTACGATGAAATCTACAGGGAAGATAAATTTATCCACTTTAACAAGGACATCCTCTATAATTCCTTTAGGATAAGTGATTGATCTATCAGCTAACTGAAGGGTTACAGTGGTGGGAGTAATCTCTCCTAAATCCAATCTTTGAAAGATAGAAAATGGCATGAGATTAATACTTGCTCCTAAATCACATAAAGCTTTTCCACAAAATTTTTCTCCATTAGTACAGGGTATAGTGAAACTTCCAGGATCCTTAAGCTTTTCAGGTAATTTCTTTTGAATTATTGCCTTGCATTCTTCACTTAATGCAACAGTTTCAAAAGCTTCAAATTTTCGTTTCTTGCTTAAAATATCCTTCATAAATTTTGCATAAGTTGGCATTTGTTCCAAAGCTTCAGCAAAAGGTATGTTAATAGTAAGTTTCTTAAAAATTTCAAAGAATGTAGAAAATTGATGATCAAGTTTCTGCTGTTTAAGTCTTTGAGAAAAAGGTGGTGGTGGTTTTTCAACTTCCACATTAATAGGTATAATAGTCTGATCTTGACTAGGAGAGAGAGTTTCTTTAGGTTTTTCAATCTCTTCAACCTCAATCTCTTTTTCAATTTCATTCGCATTCTTTCTTTTAATTCCTTTCCACTTCTAAGTTGCACAGCCTTAACATGTTCATGTTCTTTTCCAGTTTCTTTTAGATTAATTTCAACATTACTAGGAAGTGTTCCTACAGGTCTGTTATTAATTAAAGTAGTAAATTGCCCTGTTTGATTTTCAATATTACGAAAAGCAGTATTTTGATTTTGTAATTGATTATTCATTTGTAAAATTAATTCTTCATTGATAAATTTTTACGTTGATTATTAAATCCAGGAGGTTTATAATTTGGATTAACTTAATTATTCCAATTTCCGATGGGATGAGCTTGATTATTACCCACATTGTTGTTGTGAATTATTCCAGTTAAAATAAGGATGATTTTTCCACCGGGATTATAATAATTTGAATAAGGATTATTTTTACTTGCAATAGCTTGTAAAGTTTCAATAGTTTGAGAATCTTGATATTAGCAGAGGTATTTTGTGAAATATTAATTGCAAAATTATCTAATTTTTTAGACATTCTTGCTTACTTGTGAAGCTAGGATAGAAAAGGCTTCATTATCGTGAATACTTGCCATCTTTTTAGGATTAAGCCTTTCGAAGGCCATTGAAAATTATTACTAGCCATTTCTTCGATTAATGTGTAAGCTTCTTCGAATGATTTAGAAATTAAAGAACCTCAAATGACGACATCAATAATTAATTTTAAAGATCCAATTAATCCATTGTAAAATGTTTGAATAATTAACCAATCAGGTAAAGCATGATGAGGACATTTTCTTAATAGTTCTTTAAATCTTTTCCAAGTTTCATATATTGCCTCGCCGTCAAATTGAGTAAACGAAGTAATATTATTTCTTAATTTAGCAGTTTTAGAAGGAGGAAAAATTTAGCAAGGAATTTTTGTGCCATTTCAGCCCATGTTTTAATAGAACCAGTTGCTAATGAGTTTAACGACATCTTTGCTTTATCTCTTAAGGAAAAAGGAAAGAGTCTAAGTCTAATAGCATCATCAGAAACATTGTTATATTTAAAGGTAGCACAAAGTTCTAAAAAACTAACAAGGTGTAAATTTGGGTCCTCATTTGGTGTTCCACCAAATTGATTGTTTTGCACCATTTGAATAATAGACACTTTAAGTTCAAAAGAATTAACGTCTACAGTGGGTATTTGAATACTACTATGAAGTTCATCAACTATAGGGTTAGCATAATCCCTTAATGGTTTATAAACATTTTGATCATTAAGTTCAATTGGATTTTGTAAAGTAGCCATTTCTTGAAATTTTTGAATTTGTTTTCTCTTTTTAATTTTTCTAATTGTTCTTTCTAGAATCTAAAGGTATTAATCCTTCAGAACCAAAACTACGCATAAAAAAATCAAGCAAGGAATAAATATATATATTTTTTATTTTATATTATATTTATATATATTATTTTATTATTATTATTATTATTATTATTATTATTTGGAAATATAATATTTTAAAAATGTACCTTCTATTTCCCCGGCAACGACGCCAAAAACTTGACCCGACTCGCAATAATGCAGTATTATACGCTTCTAAAAGATGGCCAAAAACTTGACCCAATTTATAAATAGCGGCTAGTGTATAAAATCAAAATGTTGTAAAATTTTAGAAATTATTTTACACACTAGGGGTACTATGCAAGTATACGTATCGTTTCAAGTAATATAGGGCTTTGAAACAAAGACCCCAGTATCGATCCCACAGGGAAAAAATGGTAATTAATTTTTAAATATTGTATTTCAAAATTTTTTTATATTTTAATCTAACTTTAAATTACTTTTAATTACTATATGCAGGTAAAGAAAGCAATAATAAGAAAATGATTTTGTGAAAACTATATAAATCAAACAACTTCCTTTCAATTAATCCAAGATGTTTAAGATAATTTAATATTCGTTGGAGAATCTATTTTATGGTATTGTGCCAAATAGAAGCATTTATATTCTTTACCCTTTGATCCAGGCGCAAAGAACATTGGCTAATATACAGATCAGGTTCGGATGTATTGTTAGTAGAATGGGTTAATCTAGACTCACACTACTAGATGTCCAAGGGTGGTTATGGTCGGCTCTACTAGTGACCCTTTCCTTATCTATAAATCAAATTATAAGAATTTAGTCTGTCACTCTAAAAACTTATCAATTCTACGCCCTTTAAATCTTATCTTCCTATTTATTTGCACTTCACCTTGAATAGCCCGCACATGGCCTTCGACTACCTAAGGATTCTTGTGATATCTATAAGTTAAGAGTTCTTCTCCTTCTAGGTCTCAAAATTCTTCAACAGGTTTTAACAATTTAAATGGCCAATTTAAAAAGTAAAGTAAGATCAGGTATTTAATATCATCACAATGTTTTGAAAATATTTTGATTTTCAATTCTCCATTGAATTTTATATTATCTTATTTATCTTTTCATAATTAAAGAAAGAATGTAAACTAACTACTCATAACACATTGAATATAAACAACGAAACATAATAAATAAATTTTGAATCAACAATAAAATACTTATCTCGAAATACTCCTACGAATCTTCGATTCCTACTGACTCCACAGTGTAATGAACTTCAGATGCAACAACTTGAAAATAAACTCACTAAACTAAATAAAAGTGGCCCTAAATTTCTCTCTCTATTTCTCTCTCTCAGGATGAGAGATCCTAAAGTGGATAAGAGATAGGGGTTACAATGGGGGGCACGTTTTTCTGAAGAAGTGGACTCCCATTTATATCAAAACATGTCCACATTCAATGAATCTTTTAGAAGGTCTGTCTGGCGCCTAGGCGCCGAAATCTGGCGCCTAGATGCCGGACACCGCGTCTAGTTCTTTGCACCTCTTCACTTTGGCTCACACATCTTCGCGATTAAAACCATTTTGGAGCGTCCAAATGCAATGTATCACATGTTCTATTATCAAGAAAAAATTGCCAGTCTTCTAGAATGTCCAATAACCGCTTACTCCGTCAAAATAACCGTCCAAAAGTCGTCAAAAACTTGACAGTTTTTGCATCGAGTCTGGCGCGTAGGCGCCAACTTCTGGCTCCTAGACGCCAGGCCATAATTTTTGAAAATTCTTGTATTTTGCTCCTTTTTGCTCCTTTTTCAACCTTTTTCCTTTTTTGGACCTTTTTACATCACCTACATCCAAAAACACAAAAATACCTTTCATTAAAGCATAATATCCTTAGAAATTGATAAAAATCAAGGCATAAAAATAGGTATATTTTCTTTATAGATCAACATCCTTCTATAATTTTCTCACTTTGCAGCATGTTCCAAGTTTCATATGAGATTTGGGAAAAGGTACTTCTACCTTGGAAGCCTTTAGACCTAGCCAAAATGTTCCCAGCAAATGAAGATGAGAATGATGTGGGCATTATTATGGATTAATCATCACAGAACTCAATACAAATTCAACCTCTAGTTTCAGACAAGACGCTGGTGATCTTACACAGAATTAAGAAACTGGAAGAAGAGGTACAAAATGTGATGAATGCAATTAACAATATCTCTGATTTTTTTGATCACATTGATTAGAGGATGAAAGAGCACTTTGATCACTCTGGACATATCAAAGGAAGTTTGTACGCTTAATGAGAAAGATGGGATGGATAGAAGAAGATTCTACTGAAGAATTCCCTTACCGACCTTTCTATAAACTTTTCGTTCATGTTCAATCCATGGGTGATGTCAGAGGAGATACAAGCACTGAAAAAGAGGAGTAGTGGATCTGCTTTACTATGTATACTTCTAGACGATTAGATTTGATTTGAATCTATTTGTTTGATTGCTTTCAAAGTTTTCTTTTAAATCTCAGTATAGTTGATATTAAGCATGGAATGTTTGTTTTCAGCGTTTAGAGTGTTGTGGCTTGGATTGCGACGCTGAATTGATGAACTGAGGTTGAGAAAATACCTATCCTTAGTGTGTAGTGTAACGTGTATTGTAACCCTTGGATTTTTTATATAATTGTGATGTTTTGTGTTGTGAATGTTTATTTGTGTTAATACATTACTTATTCACTAAAATTTATGTTTAAAATGATCGAACGGATGTCTACAAAGCTTGAAATTGATCGAAATTGCAAAAATCTGGAAATTGAACAAATTTTGAGAATCTCGCTGAAGGCGCCCTTAAGGCCGCCGACGGAGGATTTTTCTCGAAACTTCTGCTATTTAATTCAATAGAGCTCGCTGACGGCGCCAACGACCCCGCCGACGGTTAAATCTCGAAAATTACTTTTTAACCACAATTTTGACCAGTCAACCGCCACTATTCATCATCCCTAACCTCAAAACACCAAAAATTTTGACCTAGGGTTTGAGAGATGTTGGATTTGGGGTGATTTCAACTCATTTTTACACCGGATTTTATCTTCCCTCAGTAAGAGCTTCACTCCTATGTAAATATTTTTGTTTTTCACCCTGAATTTCTTCCACATTTAGGAATTCCGAAAAAATTGAAAATGTGGAGAAAATACTTGGAAGAAATTCATGGAACTTAATTTAGAATCCTTAAAGTCACATTTGAAAGCCATTTTATCATTATTTTGGAGTTTAGTTTAAATTTTTGTAAATTTGATTGATAAAAAAATGGCTCCCCAACAAAATAGGCGACTTGAGTTTGACGTGTCTCGCTTTGTAAATGCGAAGGCTCAGTCAAGATATAACTCAGTGATGCTTAGAAAAGGTGTATAGAAGATTAAGTATTTGAGAAGCCTGGAGAAGAAGTAGAGAGAATTACCACCGAGATGAGGTGGGAAAACTGTTGCTACACCACCAACAAAGCTGCGGTGAATGTGGTAAAAGAGTTCTATGCCAATCTGACTCAGCTTGTGGACGAGCCTGTTCGAGTGAGAGGTTTTTCTATTGAGTTTAATGCCTCCCACAATAACTCATTCTACGAACTCTCCGACTCCGATATATGTAACTATACAACCTACGGTACAATGGAAAGCCCGCTAAATGATGTGATCAACTATCTCACTGATGGGAAAGGGACATGGAAGTTCAAGCAATGTGAATGGATAAATTTTCCTCTTTCCATGATGAATGCCACAGCTAAAGCATGAAAGTACTTCATTTGTTCTAGGACATCCTGGCCTCATTTATGCACTTTGCCAACATTCTGGAGTGGAAGCTGGAAATGATGAAGAATGGGTTTACCCTATGAAACCCATTAGTAAAGCTAACTTAAAGACATGTGAATCCCATGAAGAATGGATATTTGGGAGTAGGAGTAAAGCACCTTCTACTAGTAGAGATATCTCCTCTACTAGTTATGACCTTCCTTCTACTAGTTCCCCTACCCTTTATGATTTAATGAACGAGATGATCTTGCAGCGGAAGAGTATAGAGCAATTTAATGAAAGAATTGGGGGTTTAGAACGAAGACATGATTATGATAGTGAGTACCTATAGAGGCATTCTGATTTCGAGAGAGATTACTACGAAGCTCAGGCCAGACACTATAGAGGTGAGCCTGATGTTACTTTTCCTGAATGCCCCTGATATACTCGTTATCAGCCCAATCCATCGGCTGACTAGGGAGATGAGGATATAGTATGGGATTTCATTGTCTGATCTCAAATTTAGTGATTGAGATGTTTGTGTGTTTTTATCTTTGTTTTTGTTGTGTACTGTGATTTATTTAGATTTATTTAGATAGTTTAGTTATTGTTCTATGTAATGTGTAAACTGTTTCTAGTTTTTATTTCATTTTTAGATGGATTGTAATGCATTGCTTATAATTGTATTATGTGAACTGAGATTGATTGTGCTGAGAAATGTAATAGTTACTTGGTACTGTAATGTGCAGTGTAATCAGTTATGGTAGTTAATTCTTTTATTTTATATACTTATTTCAAATTTTATTACCCCAACAAATTCTCTAATGTTTTATATGTATAGATTGCTCCAAATATTACAGGCCAGTTGAAGTAAAATTTTTTAGAAGAACATGCAAAAAAATTTCAGAAAGATGAAAATGCATAAAGTACTAAGGTATGATTTAAATTTAGAATTTTTCTTTCCACCTATATCATTCCTTATAAATATTGAAAATTTTAAGTTGGGGAGGCGGAGAAATATTAACTGTTATGTGTTCTCAATTAAAATATTTTCAAAATTTGTAAACATCATTCTTGTGATAAAATTTAATTCAGTTAGTTATATTTTAACTTTATTTAAATATTGTGGAAGATCTAAAAAAATATTTCTGGTAAATAAAGTTAATTCTATGGGATAAGGTATTTAATATAAAAGAATGAGGTTCTGGTTAACTATTCAAAATAAAGAAAACTATACTTTGAATTGCTAAGAATCTTAAAAATTCATTTGAGAGAGAAAAAGAATGAGACTCTATGAACCATATTTTTAACTATGAAATACTTATTAGGTAAAGGAATGCTTTGAGTTTCAAATTTAGGAAAAGAAGAGTGAACTTCAAAATTATTAACAGGCTATCCAGATATAGTAATCCTCACTTGAAAAAGAAAAAGAAAGGATTGATAAAACTCCATGAAAAGAAAAGAAATATATATATAGGATTGCAAAACAATCCAAATGAAAAGAAAAGAAACAGTGAGGAAAAGCTTGAGGAGATTCCTAATAAAAAATTGGCTTCACTTAGACCTACCTAAAGGGAAAACCTAAATACATTCCTGAACTTATATTTATGGATTAGTTTCTTTACTGGTAGTGTTCTCATGAATTTCTTAACAATTAATTATTCAATGTGACTTAATTTTGCAACATATAGTCATTCTTGAAATGAATAGAAGACTAGAATTCTTAAACTTGATGACTAGATAGCCTTACACCTAGAAGAATTAGTCTAATTACTTGAAAAATTTTTCTGAAACTCTGACTACGATATTTATTTAAATAAATTTTATAGTATTTCTAAATTAAAACTTTTTTGCAATGAATCATCACTTTTATGTAGTACAAAAATTACTTGAGGACAAGTAATAGTTAAGTTTGGGGGATTTTGACCAAAGAAAAATATGTTGAGATTTTCATACTTATTTTACATGGATTTTGATGATATTTCACTTTAAGGAAATATATTTTTGATGTTTTGTTGCAAGAATGTTGATTTATGGTCATTGGAGCAAAAAGATGCAAAAAGGAGTGAATTTGAAGCAAAAAAAGACTAAATCATGAAGATTTGACCTTGGGCGCAGACGGCGAGATCGACGACACCGACGATGGATTTTTCCTAAGAGTTCAGAAATTAAAAAGAAAAGAAGGCCACCGACGGCAAGATTAACCTCGCTGACGGTGAGGTTTTCTTAATAATGCCAAAATGTAGTATTCTAAAGGGCCACTGATGGCGAGATCGAGGCCACGGACGACGAGAATGACAGTACTCTCACAAAGTCCATTGAATGTGGACTATTTTAGAAGGGATGCTTAGGAAACTTTTGAAAACTCATCTATAATTTTAAATGAGAGAATTGGAGGCCGAAAAAGGTGTGTGTAGGGGTTGGGTTTATGTTGGTGTTGTGGTCTGTGAGTCTAGTGAGTGTCTCATGGGGGTGTCTAGTGTGTCTGTTAGTTTAATTAGTGAGATTGTGGGGAATTCTTCGAGAGATTGTAAGAGTGGAAGGAAAGTGAGAGAATTCTTCCACCTTGCTGTTTCGAAGGAGACTTCTGTGTAGTATAAAGAAAGGAAGAGATTCAGAGGAACTTCAAGGAGTTTGTTTGGGGAGGAATTCGAGATAAGTTGTATTTACTTAGTGTAGTTTGTATGACTATGTATTTATATATGAAATCCAAGTTTTATCGTATCTTCTCCATGAGATCTGAGTAGTTTCTCTTTCTTTCTCCTTGTTTTGAGATTTTGTGAAATGGTGAATTGTATTAGTTGTCCAAAGAGAATGTTAAATAAATTGTGATGATCTTTTCACTTCAATCTTACCAATTGATTTGTTAAAATATGTTGAGTTTTACAACTAAAGTGAAGATTACATCCAAGTTTCAGGGACGTCAAAGTCCTTGAATGTAGGGTGCAAAAAAATATAGAAATATTATTTATCGGGCGTAGAATTGGAGATTTTAGAGTGACAGACTAAAATCATTAATTCGGTCCTATCGGTTGGGTGCTGAAGTGTAGATGTTAGCCATCAGGCGAGGGGAACATGGGAGCTCCGCAGTGAGAGCTGGTATCCTCCGAGTCTAGCCTCAGATACAGTAACCAAGCATAGGATTAGTCAATGTTCTTTATGCTTGGACCAAAGGGTAAAGAATAGGCATACTCCTATTTGGTACAACACAATTTGAACTAATTCAATTTATCCATTGACTTAAATTTCTTGACAAGGAGAATGATGCTTGCTTATATATTGAACCTCACATTACAAACTTTATTAGTAAAATTAGTTAATTATTAGTAGAATTAGTTTATTAAAATTACATCTTATTTACGATTACATATTAGTGACGAATAGACAATTTGAACTACAAGGTTGTGATTCTGTATTGGTTTTTAAAATCCTAGTTCATAGCCTCTAATATATTCCCTGTGGGATCGATAATCAGGACTCCACTAAAGCCCTGTATTACTTGAGCGATACGTATACTTACGTTGATAAGAGTAACTTTGCGATAAAACTTGGTTTCATTACGGTCATGTTTTTGGTGTCATTACTAGAGATACAACCCTTTTAGTAGCAATTCTTGCAATATTAAGCTTATGCAAAGTAGCCGGGATCAAAAGTGGACATGCAAATCGTTTGGTCAGTAATTTATTTCCGGGTGCCTCCTATTCTAGGGGAGAGCGCGTAAAGAAAAAGAAAGGCATACATTAACATGCAACGAGAATATGCTACATTAAGCAGTAAACAAACCACCACCACAAGCATGATATATCAAACAGGAATACTGAAGTAAAACATGTTGTAGTAAATAACAAGAGACAAGTATCACAGACAGACTATGCTAAGCAAGTGTGCTACAATAGAACATGCTATGCTAAGCAGGAGTATGCGAAGTAAAACATGTTGTACTAAAGTACAGTAGTGAAGCAAAACATGCTATATTAAATAGGAATATATGCAGCGTAAAGTAAAGTGAGTAAGTAATGAGGTAGTGATACTATGAAAGTACCGTGAGGACCGATTACGTGTAATGTGTTGCTACCTGTTATTATTATCATTTTATTTCTTGCAAGAAAGAGATCAGCACCAAAAGAAAACATGAGTCAACGTAGTAGAGAAAATGCCTAATCAACCAGAGGATGCTACTGTACAGTTAAAAAGCCAGGGTCGAGGCACTGCACAGAAAACTAAAAGAAAGACCGAAAGAAAGAAGAAAAAGGAAAAACAAATCCATAGGGAACTCGTAGGAAATCCATATAAAACCCATATAAAACCACAAAGTGCGGACTACAAGTCCGAGAGGACTGTAAGCATGATGGCGGGGAGGACTTAGAGCTAGGCTGTGTGCGTTCTAATCTTGGATAAGAGCTACCAGACCAACACCCCACAGAAGGTAGTCCTAACTTCGACTCGGGTAATTCACCGTGGACCTTATAAATTTTCTTTCATTTCAATTTAGTTGGCATGCATATAAAACTTATGGCTGATTGACAATTCTTTTGTTGTAGAGGAAATTTTGTTTCAAAATACATTTTTATTAAAAGTAGTACACTCCACAGGCCAATTACCCTAATCGAACTAGGACTATTAATAACCTAAGAGTATTGGCGGCAACAATCCCGTGAAGGATTGGCAAATATTATTGTCGGTCCCTAGCCTCACATTCAGTGAAGGTCTCTACTCAAAAGCTGGGGATACTTTCCTACTCAAAAGGCTGGGGTAGGTCTCTACTCAAAAGGACGGTACGCAAGGCAGCAAGAAAACAAAAAATTGAGCCCCCAAAATAGGTACAAAGGGGTAGCTGCAGGGCAATAAGAACACAGAAACCGAGTCCCCAAAATATGTGTAATGGGGCAGTACGCAGGGCATCAAGAACACAGAAATCGAGCCCCCAAAATTGGTGCAGAGGGGCAGTTGCAGGGCAGCAAGAACACAGAGACCGTGCCACCAAAATAGGTGCAAAGGGGCAGCTGCATGGGAGCAAGAACACAGAAACCGAGCCCCCAAAGTTGGTGTAAAGGGGCAGCTGCAAGAACACAGAAACCGAGCCCTCAAAATAGGTGCAAAGGGGCAGCTGCAAGACAACAGGAACATATAAACCGAGCCCCCAATATAGGTGCAAAGAGGCAGCTGCAGGGCAGCAAGAACACAGAAACCGAGCCCCCAAAATGTTGTGGCTCGGTTGTGATTTTATCTTGTTGTGATTTCTATCTTGTTGTGATTTTATCTTATTATTTTATATTTCAAAAATTGTGGCGGTGGATTTTATCTTGTTGTGATTTCTTAATTTTAATTTTAGTCTCAGTTTTGTGGTTATCCTAAAAGTTCCAATTTTCATGCAGGGTGATATTTTTTTTTAGCATGCAAGTTTGCAAGAAAAGAAAAGTGTGGTAATGAAAAGACTGTAAACTTATAAAGGTGTACCTGGGGAATCTTCTCGTTCCTGCACCTGAAACTTTAGCATTCTTTGCAATAAACATTTATATTTGCAGGGAAGTAAAATCCTATGGATATGTTCGTCACAGACCTAGCAAACCCTATGTCATAATCCGATGAACTCTGATTCATTTATGAGATTTCTTCATTTAATCAATATACTAAGTACAATGGTCCTACAAGGTGTCCAGAAGACTTGTGAAAAGTCCAAGAGAAATTTAGATATTTCACAATACTTTTGAGCTTCTTTGAGGTCCTTTTGGACTTATTATAGTTATTAAGGGATTTATCCCTTTCATACTCTTATGCTCAGTGAACCAATGTTTTAACCATTTCTAAGAGTAGGGCAATTAATCATTTATTATTTAATTTAAAAATTATGTGGGTGAAGGCCCTGAAAGGATAAATAAAGGTTATTAGGGTACTTAATCAAATTTTTATTCGGGGCTTGTAATGTTTAAAAAATACTCTACTTTTTATTATATTATCTTTTATAAACCTCTTTTAATTAAATTTGATCAAGCCTAGCTCACTACTAAGCCCCTTAGGATTTTAGGTGAGCATATTTTATGACTTTAAGGAAAATTAAAAATTAAGTGGTGAGAATTTCCTTCAAAAGATTATAGTATTACTTTAAACACCAAGTAAAGTGGTCAAGCGGGTGGTTTATTAATTTCCAAGATCATGCCCCTAACCTTAAGATTCTCGTAGTTTGATTTTTCTTCCAAATTATAATAATTAAGGAATATTAGATGTTTAATTTTAGTGTGACAAAATTACAGTGACTTTCTACCATTTATCCCTTAATGTTTCATCCATTCAGATAAACTTATTAAAATCAAAATTTTACCCATTTTTCCCTCTTGAATTTAAGCCTAAATATTAATTAAGGCTAAGTATACAAAATTAGTTTTTTGCACTTAAGGTCCTATCAATTCATAATTCATCAAATTTAATTCAAATGAATTTGAAATTTTTATCCTATATTACTAATGTGTTGATTTAAACATCAGAGGAGAAAATCTAATTTTTCAAAATTTAATTTAATTTATATATTTATGTTCATGCAAAAATAAGATTTTCAATGAAAAATCAATAACTTGACCAAGACAAATCTTAATCTCTTGAAAATTTTACTGGAGATAACCCTAGGTCAGAGATTCACTTGGACCAAATTTTATGATTTATTGAGTTTAAATTTAATAATTAGAATTATTATAAATTATGGAGTTTTAATTAATTATAAAATAATTAAAAATTTGAAAATTCATTTTTATATTTTCAAAAATCTCTCTGAGGTCAAGGAACCTAGAAAAATAAATGTCATATTTTTCTAATTTTTCTTTTAATTATTAGAGTTATTTTGGTGGAAAATTAAAGAAATTCATTTTTAGCCTTTTTCAAA
Source organism: Papilionanthe hookeriana x Papilionanthe teres (assembly GCA_022702705.1). Classification (NCBI taxonomy): domain Eukaryota; kingdom Viridiplantae; phylum Streptophyta; class Magnoliopsida; order Asparagales; family Orchidaceae; genus Papilionanthe; species Papilionanthe hookeriana x Papilionanthe teres. The sequence continues at coordinate 29,243,250 of CM040425.1, forward strand.
AAATTGATTTAAGCCTTTAAAAATTAATATTTTAATTTTGAAACTCAGGAAAATTATGAGGATGGTTCCTAAGTGATTAGGAGACCAAATGTGACAATTTGGTGATTTTTAATATTTTTGTGATTTTTATTATTATTTAATTATTTAAATATTAAAATATAACAAGAAATGAAAATTTTATAAAAATCTCAATTTTATTTTTAAAAGAACCCTCTGATCACAGAGAACCCCCAAAGCCATTCTTATAAAATTTTGACATGTATTTTAATTTTTAAAATTCATTTAAGTACCAAGAAGGCTATTGGACTTAGAAAAATTATTTAACCTTCTAGATTAATTTCAAATGACTTCAAAAATTTTAGGGGAGTTCCTCTGTCCATGAAGCACAACAGAGAGCAATTTTTGTGTTATTTTAATTTTTATCTTATCCTAATTAATTAAAAGTTTATTTAGGTCAAGTGGACAATTAGGCTTATTTTTGTCATTTTAAATTATGAAAAAATTTTTCCTAGGGCTCTCTGACAAATAAAGAACCTACCAAAAATTTTTGGAGTTTTTCTAAGCAATATGCTAATTATCAGATTTAATTTGTCAAATAATAGACATAAACTTGAAAAATATGATTCTCTGTCTAGGGATTTTCTCTGACTTTGAAAAAATCAGGGAAGATCTCTCATGGCAGAGGGAACAAGATACCAAAATTTTAAGCTATGGTGAAACTCCTACATGTATGAAGAATTAAACGACTGAAAATGGCATTTCAATTATTAAAAATAAAATATGCATGAAAAATATTTCAAACATTTCCACATTGTTCTCCTCTGTTCACTAAGCACAAAGATATTTTTCTTTTATTTTTATGATTTTTCTAGGCTAAGATATGGATTTTTAAAGCTCAGCTAATTTAAATAAATCAGAAAAATTGGATTTTCCTACTTAAGTGACTCAGCGCCACCTCAACCTATGGCAGATTGAACTCCCCATGCGGCGTGCTCCCATTCGACGCCACCAGCTGACTTGGATGCCATGCTGCCCATTGTTCCGTTCCATCTTCTCGTCAGGCGCGATTCGAGTCGTCCAACGAAAATACCCGTGATCTAATAGCTGCCCGTCTTCGTCCCCAACTGGTGTGATCCCGTGACCATCCACAATAAAACCCTAATTTCTCAGCCTAGACTTAACCAAATCGCTTCGGGTATGATCCTATAGACTCGTCTAAGAATAGCGAACATATCCATACATCTAAGCTTGTTTAGATTAACCCTAATTACATGGAGAATCCAAAAAAGCCCAGGAAGAAGAAGAGGTCAATACCTTGTCTTTGAGAAGTTAAGCTTCGATCAAAGATGCTCTACAACTTCGTTGGAGTCTCAGGAGCTCAGGGATGAAGCCTCTTTTCCTGGTGAATTTCCTAGGTATGAAAGTGACCAGGTCCAATTTCGAGCTTTGATGGAAGTTTGGTGTAGAGGCTCTCTGTGATGGGGCTTTGATGAGGGATCTTCTTCTTTCACTGTCGGGAAGGTGTGGGCACTATTAATTGCAATTTAGTGCACTGTGGAGCTATGGAGAAATATGTCTTAGTTTCCGGCCAAAGTTCGGTGATGAAATTGCTCTCAAACAGTGGGGATTAGTGGCTGAAGATAGTGGAATCAATCTTAGGACCTCTCAGGGATGCTTTGGAAGCAACTTGGAGGAGTTTCCTTGAGAAAAATTTCAGCATCTTGTTTTGGCCATGAAGAGGTCTATTTATGGCCATGGCCATTAGGCTAAGCTCGGGGGCTGGTGATGGGTGGATTCAACTGCCTAAGTAGAGGGCAAATGAGCTTCAATGGCAATTCAGAGTTGACTTGGCCATAGAGTAGAGTTTGAGTATAATTTGAGAAGGGGTGGCTCTCGGTTTTGGTGTTTTTCGGCCACTAGGGAGGCCGACAGGGTCAGGACTGGTGGCCAAGGGGTTCAGGTAAGCCAGGGAAGGATTAATGATGCTTCACCCCCAATGGCAAGTGATGATGTGAAGATATTTTGATTAAGGCCAAATGTGAGGTGAAATGCCCTAATTCAAGGGACCTTTGGTCCATGGCTCCATTAGTGTGGGCTATTTTGGTCTAGCGTGGTTCCTAGGTGTCATTTTGTGGCTGTGGAGGAGTTGGTTTGGTCACATTTGGTTCAATTTGATTAAATTAGGTCATGGGTTCAATTTTGAGTTAGATGGGTCAATGTTGGGCTAGGTTGGGTTTGGGCTTGGGCTAGACCCAAGTGATTAAGCAATATTGAGTGTATGATTGTCAAGAAGTGTTTAGAAAAGGTTTGGAGTGGTTTTGGATTGATTTGGTAGATTAATTTGGCTTGGTTTGGGATTTTGGTCAATTTGGGGCAAGTTGGGTTAATTTGGGTTTAGGTTGGGTTAGAGTGGTGTTTAGGCCCAATTGAAGGTTCCAAATGGTCTATGGGGATGTCATGAAGAGTTCCCATCATCAATTGGGTGGAAAGTTTAGGAGTAGGGCAATCAATTTGGGAGATTTTAGTTTATGGCATGTTTGGGTCCAAAATTGTGCAAGCATGGTTCAAGTGGATTTGAGTGAGACTTGGGCTCAAATTGAGGGCAATTGATGGTTCAATTCAATTTAGGGGAGTGTTATAAAGGGTTTAGAATTGAAATTGGGGAGAAATTGATTGGTATTAGGTCAATTTGGGGGGTCACTTAGGCAAAATTAGGGATTTTGGGTTTTAAGTGAAATTGAACTCAAATGTGGGTCAAATTGAGCTTGGATTTGGTTTATATTGGTATTGAGGATGTTGAATTAAAATTTGGAATTGAAATTGGAAGACCGGTATAATGGAGGACAAGTATAATGCGCACGTTTGTGCCACCCAAAGCCTACCCATAATTGAAGATTGTATTGCATTTATCACACCGATGCATCTCCACCTCCGTAGCCCCAACAACCGCCTTCAGTTGCTCATTTCTATTACTTGTCATGCGTTGTCCGATGTTGTGCTCACTTAATGCCAGCATCGACAGTGCCAGTGCGACCATTCAAGAAGTTATGCCCAAATCGTTATTGGATTGCTTTGCCACTATTTCATTCATCTTCTTCCTCCTCCTCTCACTCTCTCTATCTTGGCGCAAACCCATCTAAGTTAGTTCAGTTTCGCATCATCGATGGCAGTATCAGACTTCAACTATCTATCTCCACGAATGCTGGCTGCTAAGACATCTTTGCCATGCTTTGCTTCGGTCAAACGTAGAAGAGAGCTTTTTTCGACTCCCCTGTTACTCTTCGAATGAATTCGTAAGGCTTTTATGGAGAAAAACGACATGCCACACTCACTGCAGCGATTGCAGCTTGAAGAAGAACAAGAAGAGTTATTTTTAGATCGGTGGAGTTTGGTTCAAATTTTCAAGGAGATTTCTTTCCGCTGCTCAAATTCTAGTGGTGGCGCTAATAATTGAAGCTCCATCATAGGGACTTGAGGTTCTCTTATTTAGCATTAATTCTGAAAGTTACTGGCTTAATTGGTCCCGATAGACTAAGTCAGTGAAACTTAACGAGGTTGTTCCTCTTCTGTAATAGGTCTGTTTGATCTTCCGAAAAGTGTATATTTGGAAAATAAATCTTAACAAAATAAGATTTAATACCAAAATTAAATAAACTATCTTTTATGTTTGGAAACATTCTAAAAATATGAAATCAAGTTTTTGATTTCTATGATCCTTTAATTTGAAATTCATTTTCAGGAACTAATAGGATTAAAATAAAAATCTAATTAAATGACCGTTTTTAATTTATGTTTTCGTTCGGATGAAATAAATTCCTTCCCACAAAATTACATATGTATATTCTAACGGAAATACATACATTCATAGATACATGTATTAAATTATTTTATGTATTTTACTTCACAAAATAAAGAAATTCATTTGATTTCTTATCCAATACGCAAATGGAATTTAGTAATTGAAACATATTATTTAAAATTATATATAATAGCAACAAAGTTATGAAAAATTAGGACCAGTATTAACAGAAACATAGTAAAATTATAGTTTATACTCCGTCAAAAAATTTTCATCGTTTGACATAAACTTAGAGACAAAACAAGACTCTCGAGATAAGTTATTGAACAAAGAACATTCCAATTTCAATTAAAAATAATCAAGAAATCTAACTTTAGGATACTTATAGTCACACTGAGAGACTAAACGAGATGGACACAATGAATCCAAATGTTGTCTAATTCAAGTCAAATCAAGCATAAATCAAGTCGTTAGCTCACTTTTGAAAGTTTTCAACCCACTTTTGAATATTTTCAACATTGAATTGGAATGTCAAATAGGTTCCAAATTTGACCAGCTTGTTGAATAAGAAATTTGGAACCTATTTGACACATATAAGCTTGTCAAATTTGGAGCTATCAAATTTCAATTAAAAATAATCAAGAAATTTGGGACACACAAAAGAAATTTGGAACATTCAAATTATAAGCTTGTCAAACTAAGAAGGACCGAGAGAAGGAGTTGGATTATGATAAGATGCTGTAGAAATGCACCTCAAGTACAGTGCAACTCTTCGCCATGAACTATGTGATCAACTACAGTCTTTTGGGCTAACAACTCACAACGGGCATTACTGCAGCCCCCAACTCTGGCATCCGCAACCTAGATACATTATTGCAGCTCACCACTACCTTAAATATGATTAACTATGGCCTATATGGTCCACTACTACTATAGCTCCCAATTTGTGCTCTGTGGTCTACAGACATCGTTACATCTCAATACTACGACCTATGTGAACTATTGTTTGTTTGGCCCATAGCTCATTGATGCACCAAAAATATATACTCTTTTAGCTATATGTTTTTACCTATTTTTGGTGATATTGCACTTTAAAGGAATGTATCTTTCATGATTTGTTGCAGGTATGATGATTATATGTGATTGGAGCGAAAAGATGCAAAAAGAAATGAATTTAGAGCAAAATGGAGCAATTTGGAGGAAAACAGTCTTGGCGCCGCCGGCGCCAGAATGGGCACTGCCGGCACCCTATTCCAGAGAACTCCAGAATTTATTGTCACGATAGGGCGCAGCTGGCGCCACTATCGGGCGCTGCCGGCGTCCTATGTTGGTTCACTTCGAATTCAAAGTTTTGGCAGATTTTTGAAGAGGTGCTTGAAGAAACTCTTGGGGAATTCGTTCCTAACATTAAATTAAGTGTCTAAGACGAAAATATAGAGGAGGAAGAGAAGAGAATTGCTGTAGAGGGTGTGAGGAAAGTGTGAGAGAGAGTTAGGGTTTGTGATTTTAAGAGAAATTCTTCTCTAAGGAGGGGAGAAGAGAGAGTAAAGTGAGAGATTGTTTCTTCATCTTTGTTCCAAGGAGAGAATCAAGTGTTGCAAGGAAGAGAAAAGGATTCAAGGGGACTTTGAAGGAATTTGCTTGGGGGAGAGAAAGAGATAAGTTGTATTTACTATTGTAGTTTCTATGAATCTTCTTTTATATATAAATTCCATGTGTTTTTATATCTTCTCCATGGTTAGTGAGTAGTCTCCCTTGCCTTTCTTATTGCATGAAGTAATTATGATGTGGTGATGTGGAAATGATATGCTCTTTAAGTGTTATAAACGTTATGATGTTTCTTTAATTTGGAACTTAATTTACTTTTCAATCCGGCCAATTGAATTGTTAAAACATGTTGAGAAACATTAATTCCAAAAGAATTGAATGTTCTACAACAAGAATGAAGAAACCATTTAATATCCGTGAATGAATTGAGTAGTTCATGGGGATTAAGTGCAAATAAATAGGGAAATGAATTTTGATGGACTTCAAATTGGAGGTTTCATGGTGATAGAATGGGATCCCCAATTTGGTCTTAAGATTGGTAACTAAAGCCTATGGTTAGCCTTCGGGTGAAGGGTGAGTGGGAGCTCCGAAGTGAGAGCTGGTATCCTCCCAGCCTAGCCTTAGATTTAGTAACTAAACTTAAGATATGGCAATGTTCTTTACATGTTTGGAAGAGGAGGTACTCTTTTAAAGGTAAAGAAGCAAATATGCTCCTATTTGGCACAACACAAATAATTACCATTCTTCATCATCCACACATAATAATCTTTATGCAAGAAGAAAGACACTTTTCATATAGAAGTATCTTATAAATCACATAAGTTAGTGTGTCTGTTAGTTAATATAGTTCAGTAATTAGAAGTAATTATAGTAGCTTTATTATACTTTGCATTAGTTAGTGGTAGTACACTTAAGTCATTGTTACATTGGGTATTGGATTTTAGTGCTATATTATCTGATTTAAAGAACATTCACCTCCCTGTGGAATCGATAACCAGGACTCCATTAGAGCCCTGTATTACTTGATAAGATACGTATACTTGCGTTGAATTTGTGACTTTACTAAATCATTCTAAATATATAATTTCGACTTCATAAATTCTTGCTTAATATATAAAGTCGCGTGACCTATGAACATTATCTAGCTTATACAATTTCTAACTCTAGACTTCATGATTTACAGATGTTATTACAACTCCCTAGGGCCTGTGTGACTAACAATGACCTACACAATCCACAGCTCATACACCAAATTATGTGGCCTATGAATATTAACATAGTTCATGCAACTCCCAACTCGGGTCTCAATGACCTACAATTGTTCTCATAGCTCCAATATAAAAATGTAATTTATAAAAATTAGTTATTTTATTAAATATTAATATGCCAAATTTACTATATTTAAATTACTGATTAATCAAACAATTATCATCAAAACTAATGAATTTACCGTTAATATGATTTTTTAGAGGAATGATTGGGCACGGTCCATCATAAAAAATGCTTGAAGAAACAAATCAGATTAAATGAGAAAGAAATTGAAGAAACAAAGTCCTTTTTTTTAATTCTATATTTTGAAAATGATGACATTTTAAAGAGATGACAACAATGAATGAACAAAAACACAAAATGAAAGTAACAATGAATGAACAGAGACTTTCTGAAAACCATTTCTTCCACAGACTCATTAAGGTCGAAGTCGCGAACCATTAAGTACACTACCACCACAACCGCAGAAAAACTTACGTTGCTTCACCGACGGCACAGTGGAGGCCCTGTATAATGTGCACGCTTGTGCCCGCCCAAAGCATGTCCACAATTGAACACCTCATCGCACTTATCACACCGATGCATTTCCACCTCTGCAGGCCCCCTGCCGCTAGCTCTGATGGTACCATTTTCTTCATCTTTCTTATCTGCCTCTCTATTTTGGCGCAAATCCATTTCAGTTTGTTGTGCTTTGCATCATCAATGTCTGTTTCACACTTGGACCTTCTTATCCCCATGAGAATGCAAACTGCCATGACATCGGCATGCTTAGCTTGTCTCAAACCTAAAAAAGTCGTTTCTTTGGCTCCCTTGTTACTTTTCTAATGAATCCTTGAGAGCATAAATAAGGCTTTTGTGGAGTTAAATGACATGTCACACTACCTGCAGCGATTTTGGCTCTAAGAAAAAGAATCTATCGCTTCAGACTTTTTCTTTCAGTAGAGTTTGATCCTCATCTTTGAAGCATTCTCTTTCTGCTCCTCTGATTGCTGCAGTGGTGTTGTCGAATGGAGCTCCATACCAGGCTCGTAGGATTTCTCCAGATAGTTATCTATATGTGAGCAAAGCAGGGAAGTGAATTGCGAAGTATTTCAAAACCCCTCCTTTTTATAGAGTGGGACTATCTTCCTATTAGAATAAATTAGGAAACTAATTCAAACATTGTTTTAATTTTGGAAATATTCTAAAAATACCAAATTAAGTTTCCTATTTTTCAGTTGATTAAATTCAAATCTCATTATTAACAAACAGCAGGATAATTTTTTTTCAAACTCTAATTAGAAGACGGTGAATACATAATCATTATTGGATTAAAAGACTGCTTATATAAATTCATTAGAGGACTTGACAAAATTAAAAATAACTACTGTTATCTTAATCAAACGCAGTAGAAATTTAACAATTAAGATTTGTTATTAATTGATCTATATAACACTAATGAAATTTTTTATGAAAAATTAGAGCCCGCATGTCATTGAAGAATGAACATTTGGTAAAATTAAAAAATTTACTGCATGTTATATTACTGTCATAAATAGTAATAACTAGATTATTTAGTGCATGTTATAGTATTTACTTTGTAAAAAATCAGATCCTTGCCCAAAAGTTCCGTGGCCCATGCCGACACGAGCAACATTTGAAGGTTGGCTTTGTATTGCATGACATACTTCTTTTGCAACTACTTGACTTTGTTCTCCATCAAAGACGGAGGACAAGTGCCCTTAATGGAGCCAAAGAGAGTGGGAGAGTACTTCAAGGCCATTTCAAAAATTTGAAGATGGTTGAAAGAACAAAATGAGAAAAGAAGAAAATCAACCATAAATAAAGTAAGAAACAACGGTCTCACTCCCTATTTATAGAGTGGACATGGCAAATGAAGTGTCATACACTGATGAGAATACCAAATATCTTTTTAAATTTATTCAAATATCTCTTCATTTCCAAATAACATTATTATAGGTCTAAAATAAAATACTTTATGAACGGGTCTTCCAAGGCCTCAGGCACGACGTACCTTTTCTGAGTCAATCTTTGGAGGACCATCACCATTCCTACCCTAAGCTATTCCATTTGGTCGGCCTTGCGGTGGCATTTCGACAAGTCAGTCGACTTCGAAAGTGCTCCCAGCTAGCGCAACACCTCAGCTAGGCTGTCCCACAAAGTAGCAACCTCTGCCTACAGAGCCTCCACACTCGAGCCCATGAACACCAGATGGACTGAGATCTTTGTTACATGATCGGCGACCAGACCTTTGACCGACCCCATCGATGAAACAACCCTCACCACTAAGGACTCGGTCCCTCCTATCGATTGCCCCATGGCTCCAAGGGAAGATAACTGCTGCCACTTTTGTTCTTATCTAGTATCATCAGTGGGCAAAGGAGCGAACAGTTGGTATCCTCCCAAAATTACATCCAGCAGGACTCATGCAAGCTTAGACTGTAGAACGACCACTCAATTACAGACTATGTAGCACCCGTCAACTGCCCACCATCCTAGTGATCCTCTAACTCGTTCAAATAATTTGCTTACGAAAAATCTTAAGGAGAAATTAAAATTCTACAGCAGCCAGAAAAACCTTATGTGCTCATAAATCTATCTATTGAGGAGAAGGTCTCCAAACATCTTCACTCCTTCTATTTCTATGAGGTGCATTCAACTTCTGTAGCAGCGACTGAGGAGGGATACTAATCTTAGTTCCCTCTGACCATTCTTTGCCCTCCTCGATTCCTTCAATGAGCAAGGCCTGCTAGATCCTTGAGCTACAACCCATGCCTAGCTTAGGAATCACTGTCTACTGACGAGGAACCTGCGACACCTGCTTCTTAGGGTCCCTAGACGAGCCGACGTGATCAGCCATCATAGTTTCGATCCTCATCCGCTGTTCTTTCTTAACCTTGATGTTCTTTACAGAAGTCGAGGGCCTAGAGCCAACCTTCCCCAGAATCATAGGGTCTAATGGAGCTCCCTCAAATTTTCAACCATATCAACTCGGCTGATCTTGGAAAAATGACGACATTGGATGCAATGCAAGCCTATGACTCTATTTATTGAGAATATTGGGCACAAAATCAAGGAGTTCATCATTAAATTTACTTCCTTGACATTAGTATCATTGAATACTAACAATTGATTTTTCCTTATCATAGTTGTCACTTTTAAGAAGAAGAAAAAATGGGCAAATCAATATATATACACCACAACTGTCGGCACAAATCTCAAAGAATTTGAAAGGCTCAGATGACGGCCAAAGAACTAAGGCAGCCTACTATCCTATTGTCGATTGCATGGTCAAGAATTGACTGACACACTATGACGATAGATTCGAACAACAGACCACGCCAACAGTCCCGACCATCGAAGGCACATGATGAAGTTATTGATCGCAGTAAATCATTCGACTCGCCTTTACTATGATAGATGAGACTGACATCCGATCATGCTCCTTGGCCAACCGACACGCACTTATGCGGGCACATTCGCCACTTAACCGATTGACTCAATCGGCCGAATTCAAGCAAGTCTGTTAGTCAATTATCGTCGTGTTAAACTTTATATTGTAACACAAATATGATATGAAATTCATACGATCAATTAAAACATCTATTGTAAAGAGTAGTTTTCATAATTGCTCCCTCCTTTCTGTAATTGTACAAAATGTACTCTTATAAATAGAATGCAAAAATCCAAATAAAAGGACGACTTCCAATTCTCTCTACAAGGAACTCCTAACTTATTATACTATATTTCTCTCTTCCTTCCTTCACGCAGTCCTAAACTATCAGGGCATCTTCAGAAAAGACAACTAAGGATTCAAAAACAATAATTAAAGTTTAGGAATTAGATATATAAGTGCATAAAAGTTGGTTGTTATATTTGCAAATGACTCATTTTTCTAATATATTTGACTAATTTGAGCAACCATGGTAACAAATATGGGACGTTCCCTTCTCTCCATCTTTTGTTAAGGCTCCAGTATAAGAAAATAACCTTTGAATGACAATTTGAAGTTCTAGATTCAACCATATTTTATTTTCATTTGTTTTGGAGGAAATTAATAAATGAAACAATCAATTATGATAATCAAAAGACCAAGGATTCTTAAGGCGGTTGACCCCTCCATCCAAGGATAAATTGGAATTGCCTTCTCTGTTTTATTATAAATAAGTTAGCTCAGGTTTGAACATACTTGATTCTGTTAAAGATCCTCCAACACCAAGCATATTTGATTTGAGAGAGAAGAAAGAAAAATGAAGAAACAAATTCTTTATTTATTTTACACATTCATAAGAAAGTCATCGAGTAACTCTCATTGAACAGAAATAGACAAAGGATACATAAGAGAAGCTATTGAATTCTAGTGAAACACAACTTATGCTATCTAATTAAGATCGATGTGGTGAACAAATACTTCCTCTGCCACTGCTACAGCCGAAAATCTCCCATTTCTCCCCGAGTGGCACAATGGAGGACCAGTATAATGTGCAAGTTTGTGCCCACCCAAAGCCTGCCCAGAATTGAAAATTTTATTGCATTTATCACACCGATGCATCTCCACCTTCGTAGCCCCAACAACCGCCATGGTTTTCACTTCTTCATTGCTACTACTTGTCATGTGTTGGCCAATGTTGTGCTCACGTAACGCTAGCATCTACAGCGCCAGTGCGACCATCCGGCAAGTTATGCCCAAATCATCATTAGATTGCTTTGCCACTATTTCATTCTTCTTCTTCATCCTCTCCCTCTCTATCTTGGCACAAACCCATCTAAGTTGGCTGACTTTCGCATTATCGATGGCAGTGACAGACTTCAACTGTCTTATCTACATGAGAATCCAGGCTGCTAAGACATCTTTGCCATGCTTTCCTTGCGTCAAACGTGAAAGAGAGCTCTTTTTTACTCCCCTGTTACTTTTCCGATGAATTCTTAAGTGTCCAAACAAGGCTTTTGTGGAGGAAAACGACATGCCACACTCAGTGCAACGATTGCAGCTTGAAGAAGAAGAAGCATCCTTAACAGATCAGTGGAGTTTGTTTCGAATTTCAAGGAGATTTTTTTCAGCTGCTTAGAATCCAGCGGTGGCGCTGATGACTGAAGCTTCATCTTAGGGACTTGAGGTTCACTTGTTTAGCATTAATTATGAGAGATACTTGCTTAATTGATCCCGACAGACTAAGTGAGATGAAAGACAACGAGGTTGTCCCACTTCTTTAATAGATCTATTTGATCTTCCTACAAGCGTATATTTGGAAATTAAATCTTTAAACTTGAGAAATTCAATAAATCATGAGTTTTCTTTAGAAATAATAAAAAAAAACATATAATTAGTCTCTTTTGCATGTCAAAATTTAAATTTTCTTATCTAAACTTAAATTATTGAATAATCTAATAGCTAACTAGATAATTAAAATTGTTTGATTTATTAATTATCATTAAGTGTTTTTCAACTATACTTTTAACAACTCAACTTAGTCATTTTGATCCAGTAAAGTTTTTATTTATTGCTAGGTTCATTTTATTTAACTATTTAATATTAATAAATAATTGTTAAATAACACCCAATTTAATTCACAAAATTTTGTTACTCTGTATTTATGAAGATCTTTTTTAAAATATTTTATAAGTCTACACAATTAAATTATAAAAATTAGTTTTAATTCTTAAAGGAAGACATGCTGTCTCTATTGAATAATACGCTTCAGATCTTTTCTCAATTACATTCTCCAAAATAATTGAATGAAAATATTCTTCTTCTTAATTACTCCACTAAATCGCAAATGAATTTAGGAGCAGTTATTTAAATACCACCAAATCTCACAAATATTTATTTATCCAGCACCTAGGCTTTAAATTTTACATTTATACAACTCAAATCGTCCATTGCACATCAAAATTGTTATTAATTTACTAAAAATTAAATAAAATTGATCTTTCATATATAGATGCAGCGGAGATATGAAAAGATTTACTATAGTTAAATTACTAATTAATCAAATAATTATCATCAAAACTGATGAATTTATTGTTAATATGATTTTTTAGAGAAATGATTGGGCACGGTCCATCATAAAAAAAGCTTGAAAAGACATGAATTTAAATGAGAAAGAAATTGAAGAAATAAAGTCTTTTTTTTATTCTATATTTTGAAAACGAAGACATGTTACAGAGACGACAATAATGAATGAACAGAAACAGAGACTTTCTGAAAACCATTTCTTCCACAGAGTCCTTAAGGTCGAAATCGCGAACCATCAAGTCCACCGCCACCACAGCCGCCTACAAACTTACGTTGCTTCACTGACAGTACAGTGGAGGCCCTGTATAATGAGCACACTTGTGCCAACCCAAAGCCTGTCCAGAATTAAACACCTCACCGCACTTATCACACCAATGCATTTTCTACCTCCGCAGCCCCAACTGCCGCTAGCACTGATGGTACCACTTCCTTTGTTTTTTTCATCTGCTTCTCTATCTTGCGCAAATCCATTTCAGTTCGCTCCGCTTTGCATCATCAATCGTCCGTTTCACACTGGACCTTCTTATCCCCATGAGAATGCAAGCTGCCATGGTATGGGCATGCTTAGCTTCTCTCAAACCTAAAAATATCTTTTCTTTTGCTCCCCTGTTACTTTTGTGATGAATCCTTGAGGGCCCAAACAGGGCTTTTATGGAGTTAAACGACATGTCACACTCCCTGCAACGATTCTGGGTTAAAGAAGAAGAAGCACTCGCTTTCAGCTTTTTCTTTCGGTAGAGTTTGATCCTAATCTTGATATTATTCTCTTTTTGCTCCTCTGATTGCTGCGGTGGCGTCTTCGAATGGAACTCCATACCAGATTCGTAGGATTCCTCCAGATAATTATTTATATGTGAGCGAATTTGAGCGAAGCAGGAAAATGAGCGAAGCAGGGAGGTGAGTTGCAATGTATTTCAAAACCCATCCTCCTCTTTATAGAGAGGCACTATACTCCTATTAGAAAAAATTAGGAAACTAATTCAAACTTTATTTTAATTTTGGAAACATTCTAAGAATACCAAATTAAGTCACTTTATTAAATTCGAATGTCATTCCAAATTAAGTTTTAATTTTGGAAACATTCTTAATTTTGCAAAATTAAGAATCTCTGTTTGACTCTTAACCCAACGCGAAAGAAATTTAACATTTAAAATTCATTTTTAATGAAGAAATACTTTATAAAAAATTATAGCTTTTATGACATTTAAAGAAAGAATATTTGGCAAAATAACAAAAAAATAAGAATTAACATCTGTGACTTTGTCAACTTTTAAAGAAAGAATATCTTTGCTGAATATCAGACCCGGCCAACGCATCAGGACTAGGACAGGTCATATTGGGCTTAATTTTTTAGCAGCTTTTTGGACAAAGGCCCATTTACATGAATTCCGACTTCTGCTGGACGCTCTTTAATAATTTAAGTTACTTCTAAACTCCAGAATTCTTACGAAGTTTATGTGTAATATCATATTAACATTTCTTTACTTTTGAGGATTACAATCTTAAGTTTTTGAAGAGATTAAAGTTTTTTTAAAAGTTTTATTATATGGATTTTGTATTAGTTGCCATACTTCTGAATTTTCTGGGAAAATTTACAAACATACCACTCTATCTTTATTTATTTATAGATCTAACACCTAAGCTTCAATTTTTGCATGCCTACCACCGCATCTCTGTATGAAAATGTATATTTCATTTTTTTTAACTTAAAATGGTGGGGTTTTTTTTATGTGATATGAAATAATTGGGTAGTATAAATGTAAAAAACTAATTTTAGATGTTAGATTTGTAAATACATAAGAATTGAGTGGTATGTACACAAATACCTTTTTTTAATTAAATGAATCTTAGTCAAACTCAGTAAAAGTTTAACAACTAAATTTAATATTTATTGATCTATATAACAATAACGAAATAGTTTATGAAAAATTAGAGCCCGCATGTCATTTAAGAAAGAACATCTGATAAAATAAAAGTCATAATTTAAGTTTTATTTTAACATATAGTATAATATATTAATTATAATATTATAATATTTATATTAATATAATTAATACTATAATATTATTATTATTATTATTAATTTATCATATATTATAATTTATAAAATAATTATTTAAATTATGATAAATTTTTATAATATATAATTATTTTTAAAATATCATTTTTTTTAATATATAATTATTTTAAATTATTTTATATTTCGAACAATAACGAACCGAACACGAACGAATACGTCGCTGTTCGTGTTTAGTTCGTTTAACAAACCGAACGAAAAAAATTATTTGTATTTATCTCGTTTGCTTATCGAATGAATCGAACACGAACTTCGTAGCGAACTGGACATGAACTGTTCGCGAACAACGAGTTTTTTTGACAGCCCTAGCTTTGATAGCATAATTCCTCTAAATGAAGCAAACTGATCAGGTATTTCGTACTTTCATAGTTCCTCAAAGTGAAGCAAACTGTTCGTGAACATATAGTATAATATATTAATTACATATAGTATAATTGAAAGCCCTAGCGTTTAGGATTTTATTTAGGGTTTTATTTTAACATATAGTATAATATATTAATTACAATATTATAATATTTATATTAATATAATTAATACTATAATATTATTATTGTTATTAATAATTTATCATATATTATAATTTATAGAATAATTATTTGAATTATGATAAATTTTTATAATATATAATTATTTTTAAAATATCATAATTTTTTAATATATAAATATTTTAAATTATTTTATATTTAGAACAAAAACGAACCGAACACGAACGAACACATCACTGTTCGTGTTTTATTCGTTTAACAAACCGAACGAAAAAAATTATTTGTATTTGTCTCGTTTGCTTATCGAATGAATCGAACACGAACTTCGTAGCGAACTTGACATGAATTATTCGCGAACAACGAGCTTTTTGACGGCCCTAATATTGATAGGTGGAATACATACTGTTCATTTTTTATCTACATTTTGTTGTTGGTGGCTCGATCCCTTGCTGATTAGCTTAATATAAGAGGGGCACATACTCGACCGGACCGCGTATTGTGTGATCTCTACATCATATCAATCTGACATTGATAGGCTACTTAGACAAATGTCAAATTGTGCTAAAATTATCTAATTATTACGATTTTGCCTCTTTCAGATCGCAGTCCAGCAGTCGAGGTACACGTCACCTCCTGTATCGAATTTCTTCTACTTAAAATTTATTAAATAATATATTATAAGAGGAGGGTGATTGAGGAAATTTATATATGTAGCAAACATTTTTAATACATTTGCATATTTCACACTTGAACTTTCATGTTTAGCTTTTATTTTTTAAAAAATAACCTTTTATCCAAATATTTAACTCGCAAAAAATTCATTAAAAATATGATTTTTAAGATCAACTTGACACTAATTATCTTTTATACAGCAACTTAGTTATTTATAACTGGTTTACCATTCTTGTAATTAATAATATATTTGATTTATAAAATAGCTTTTTATCGCAACAAAAATAATGCCATCTTAAATTGATTTAAGAAATTCAAACTCCAACAAAATTAATTGCTCGGATCTATTATCATATATCACCACCAACATAATTCAAAAAAAATCTAAAAGTGATAATTTTTCTAACTTAATTATAATTTTCAGATAATTTTCCTCAAGTCTAAGTTTAAATTAATCAAAATAAAAAATTATTTGATTTTTTTATAAAAGAGAAGAATCTTTAAAAATAAATCACTTTCCCACGTAAGAAATAAAATTCTTTTGATTGATAAATGATAATGAAGAAATACTAAAAAAAATAATAAAGAAAAAAATTAGTAATTAATGACGAAATGGTAAATTATTTCTTAAAAATTATGCAAAAAGCTGCCAATGCTGCCGCACCAGCAGCAACTACGAGGGGCACCACAACAACAACACTATGAAAGAAATTCTTTCTTCGCCTTTTGTGCTCTTTTACTTCCTCCATAGAGCTAATTTTTTCCTTTAACTCAGTCAACTTTTCTCCTTCACATCTTTTTCTTTGGCTAGAGCAAGCAGCTCTGTTTCCTCAACATTGGCCTCCCTAGCAACCGCCTCTATCATCTTCTTTAAATATTTCTCTCTTTTGGAAGCTGCAGCCATCTCCACCATTGCGCGAGAGATAAATTCGCGGAGCCTACAGGAGATCACAAGTGCAAAGACATTACATTGGATGCCGTGAAAAATATATTCTTCAGTAGCCATTGTAGTATGCTATATGCGGAGGCCCTCGATCTCTTTCCGACACTCTGCTGCCTCCTTCACGAGACAAGCATTCACAGTTTTGAGATTCTGCATGAGACGACTATTACTTGAGTTTCCCGAAGCTTAAAAAATTGGCTTTTCTTGGCGGCTATTTTATCCTTCTTGCCCATTGGGGAGAGTAGCAGATGGGGATTGAAAAGCTAGTTTTTTCTCTTCTTTTCTGAAGTGAGCTACGAGGGTTTAGGATTAGGAGGTGTTTATTTGTAGATGAATGTTGGGAATTTTGAATTGGAGTTTTCAGTGTTTAAACCAGGCGGGAGAAAAGGGAGGTGGCGATGTATCAGGGATGGAGGTTAAGCTTCTTTCCACGAAAAAAATAAAGAAAATCCATTTCTTTCAAAGCTCCGCCTCCACCATCTTAGCCACTGCCAACCTTTTCGGACTCCTCAACACATTCAGTTAGCCGCTGTTACGTCATGAGCTATTCCCGTGGCTTTCCATTATATATAATGTTAAATAGTTTTAATAAATCGAAAGATTACTTTTGCCTTTTTCCAAGGAAAGAAAATTAACAGAGTATTTTTAATGATGAATTGTATGATAATTTATTTTTCTTAAATAAGACAAATTCTATTCCATATAAAATTCTAAGAAAAAGCTTTTGAATAGGATTATTGTTACAGCATTAATTTGTATTATTGACATTTAGTTATTCCTTGGACATCCGAGAGACACACACACACACACACACACACACACACACACACACACAGATATATATATATATATATATATATATATATATATATATATATATATATATATATATATATATATATATATATATATATATATATATATATATATATATATATATAAAATTAAATTTACATACAAAATAATCATATTAACTTAAATAAAATGTAATTTTTTTAAAAAATACTGGATATCCAGTAAATATAATATCAAAATTTGATAAGCATAGATTTTAAAATTATAAAATTTGCTTTAATCCAAATTTATGTTACACTTTTCTTGAACTAAGCTTCTATAATTCTAATAGTTATATCAATTGAATTTAAATATGTCGAGAATATTAAATAGAAAAAATTTTATTTTATCATAACTTCTCTATTTAATTATGTGAGAATGACGGCATTTTAATATGAAAAATTGTGATTTTTTACTGAAGAATCACCCACAACAACAGGTTGTATTTCTTACAGATTTAAAGAGATTATAACCAAATAAGAAAAGATCCTCTGTATATATAAGAGGGAAGCGAGCAGAAAAAGTTAAAAAGCTAAATATGACACACCCCCCTCCCCGATGATCTCCGAGATTGTCAATTTGGTGCTAAGCAAAGAGACTGGAACCTATAATTGAGAAGAGGTTTGGTAATGAGATCTGCTACTTGATCGATGTTGTTAACATGATGAACAAAATGAATTTATATTTCATGGGAGCTTGACTATCTCCATCGTAATCATCGCTAACGCTCGATATCCAATTTCAGTGGAGGATGAAACAATGGTAACTTGCTTTTTAACGTACCATGTGATATGTGTAGATCTGAGAAATATAAATTAAGCAGTTGTAGATTTCCGATCAATGGAATCATCACCCCAATTTGCATTTGTAAAAGTCTTGAGTTCTAAAGTCCCTCGGATTATTGGCAAGCTAAGATTAGTGTTGCCTTGTAGGTACCTAAGAACAAATTTTAATTGCTGAATGTTGCGTTGAGTCGGTTGATTGATTCTTTGACTGACTTGATTTACTGCATATGTCATATCAAGTCGCGTCAGAGTCAAGTACCGCAATGAACCAATTAGTTTACGATAAAAAAATTAATGATAATATTTTTTATATGGTATTAAAACTTTGACTATATGCATCTAAATATGAAAGTTTAAGTGTTAAATGCTTAAATACATCATAATTGGTGAATATCAATATATTTGTGTGGGTTCAAGTCACATACACAAGAGATCCAAAAGAGTAAAAAAAATAATGAAAAAAAAGAGAGTTGAATTTAACACGCTATATAGTAAGCTACTTACAAAACTTGAGATTTGATTACTAATAGAGTTGTTTAAAAATTGTTACTATTCTTCCACGCCATAAAAAACACCTTCTCTATTTATAGGTTTGGGTTGACTTTAACACGCTATATAGCAAGTGATACCGACCTTTACGAATGCAAGAATTTATGATTTTATATTTAATATTTATAATAATTTTTGTAAAAGTCACAATTTCAAATGCAAGTATACGTATCGTTTCAAGTAATACAAGGCTCTATTGAAGTCCTGGTTATCGATCCCACAAGGAAGATTAAATAAAGATTAATTTTAAGAAATATATTAGATTTTCAAATTAAAAGTATTTATTATTTTTGTTTCTTTTCAAAATTCAGATTTTTAAGTTTAATTAAATTTCTACTAAATGTAAATAAGCAACAATAAAGTAAAATGTTAATGCAGGTATAAATAAAACAACTTTCTCCTTTATCAACTAATCCAAAATTTTTCAGAATAATTTTCATTCGTTGAGAACTTGAAATTATCGTATTGCGCCAAATAGAAGCATTCCTATTCTTTACATTCACTTGATAGTATAAAGAACATTGGCTAATTTATAGATCGGTTCCGGATGTATTATTAGTAAAATGGATTAATCTTGACTCACACTTCTAGATGTCCAAGATTAGCTATGGTCGGCCCTACTAGTGACCCGTTCCCTTTCTATAAACCAAATTATTAGAATTTAGTCTATCACTAAAAAAACTAATCAATTCTATGCCCAATAAATAATTTCTCCCTATTTATTTACACTTCACCTTGAATAACCCGCATATAGCCTTTGATTACCCAAGGATTCATATGATATCTACTAGTTAAGAACTCATCTCCGGATAGGTCTCAGAATTCTTCAACAGGTTTTAACAATTCAAAAGGCCAGTTTAAAAAGTAAATTAAGATCAAGTATTAATATCATCGCAATAATTAAAAATTTTAAGTTAAGTTCTCTAACGAAATTAAATTATCTTATTATCTCTTCATAGTTGAAAGGAGAAAGAAAACTAACTACACAGAATAACATTAAATTAAAAAAACAAAACATATTTATAAAACTTTGAACCAAGTTATAAATACTTATTTGGAATGTTCCTTCAAGTGATCCGCTGACTCCTACTAACTCCAATGCAATGTACTAGACTTCAACAGCACCAACACTTACAAACTCACACTTACTACTCAAGAAATTAAGTAGTAACACTCAAAATAACTAAAATAAACTTACTAAATACTTAAGAAGAAAATATGGTGGCTCTCTAAATCTATCTCCAGATGCTAGAGATCTAGGGGGGCACTTTCCTCTGTAGAATTGACTCATATTTATAGAGCTTCAAAAATGACCAGGGGTTGCTTAAGGCACCTTTTCAAAATTCGTCCAAATACAATGTATCTTCTAGAAAGTAATTGTGGCGCCTAGACACCGGGATCTGGCGCCTAGGCGCCGGACTCCGTGACCAACTCTTTGCATCTCTTCATGATTAAAACTGTTTTCCTGTGTCTAGATGCATTGTATCACATGTCCTATGTATTAGGAGTAACTTCCAGTCTTCTAGAAGGTCTGATAACTGCTTAACACCGTCAAAATAACTGCCCAAAGTTGTAAAAAATTCTTCATTGCTTCAGTATCGAACTGGCTCTTAGGCGCCGGATTCTAGCGCCTAGGCGCCAGACCTAAAATTTCGGCAACTTTGCTTTTAAGCTCTTTTTTTGCTCCTTTTACTCCTTTTCCTTCTTGAACTCTTTTTTTATCACCTACATCCAAAAACATAAAAATACCTTTCATTAAAGCATAATATCCTTAAGAATTAAATCATAAATAAGACATAAAAATAGATATTTTTAAACTGGATCAAATTCTCCTAAACTTAAACGTTACTTGTCCTCAAGTTACCCTTTTAATTACATAAAATGTATAACATCTGGAATGAAGTTTAAATATTTAGGATTTCTTGTAATTTTTGGTTTTATAAAAGCTTTAGCAAATCATTAACCAAATTTCACTAATTAAGTTTAATTTTAAGAATTTAAAGAATACTTATCTACCAAATCATAAGACTTTAAAATTTTCACTTATTTCAAGAATAATTGTAATTTATCATATTAAGGTCACATAGATAATTTACAATAAAAAGACTTTCATAAAAATTTTTCTAGTAAAGATGCTTGTACATAAAAATTAAGTTAAAAATGTAATTAGTTTTCTTCCTATAAGATAGTTCCAGTGAAGCCAAATTTTGCTTAGGCATTTCCTCAAGCTTCTTCTCACATTTCCTTTTTTTTTTTGCTTTTTTCTTCTTTTTTTTATTTTTTTTTAAGGATATTTTTCAATCCTCCATTTTTTTTATTTTGTGAGGATTACTATATCTGGATAGTCTGTTAATGATTTTGAACTTCACTATCCTTAACTTACATTTAAAAACTTATACATTTTCACTTAATAAATATGACATTTTTAATAAGTATTTTTAAAATATCATTTCAATCTTTTCTTTTTCAAGTAATAATCTTGATTCCTTAGCATTTCAAAAACACAATTCTCTTTACTATAAATAGAAAAATTTTTAATCTTTTTATTCCTTAAGTTAAATAATTCTATTCTTAAAATCAATCAAAATTATTGAAATTTTAGTTCAGTCTACTAAATTATTTATAAATTCAAAAATTTAAGTAATCTTAAATAGATTTTTCATTCGTTATGTTATGTTAATATTTTTTTTAAAGAAAATATTAGTACATTGAGAACAAGTAATATTTAATATTTGAAAATGTTTTCCCTTCCCCCAAACATCAGCTTTAGTATAAAAATGAATCATAAAATTTTCTAAAACATGAGAGAATAAAACAGGAATTTATCTAGGTACAATGATGATTTAGTAAGGAAAAACTCATTTCTACTTCTACACATGCTTTAATATTTATGTAAGAGAAATGATTAAGCATATATAGAAAAATTTGCAGAGCAGGAGTTAATTTCTACAATTTTTCCAAATATATATATTATTATTATTCTCTCTCTTTTTTTTTAAACATGCACAATTACTAACTATTCAGGAATACTAAATAGTAGGCTGAAACAGAAACAAAAATTTATCATAGAAAATAAAAATTCATCCATACTTCAGTCTTTAATACATGATGCACCAAAAATATATACTCTTTTAGCTATATGTTTTTACCTATTTTTGGTGATATTACACTTTAAAGGAAGGTATTTTTCATGATTTGTTGCAGGTATGATGATTATAGGTGATTGGAGCGAAAAGATGCAAAAAGAAACGAATTTGGAGCAAAATGGAGCAATTTGGAGGAAAATAGTTCTGGCGCCGCCGGCGCCCTATTCCAGAGAGTTCAAATTTATTGGCACGATAGGGCGCCGCCGGCGCCACTATCGGGCGCCGCCGGTGCCCTATGTCGGTTCACTTTGAATTCAAAAGTTTTGGCGGATTTTTGAAGAGGTGCTTGAAGAAACTCTTGGTGAATTCGTTCCTAACATTAAATTAAGTTTCCAAGATGAAAATAGAGAGGAGGAAGAGAAGAGAATTGCTGTAGAGAGTGTGAGGAAAGTGTAAAAGAGAGTTAGGGTTTGTGATTTTAAGAGAGATTTTTCTCTAAGGAGGGGAGAAGAGGGAGTAAAGTGAGAGATTGCTTCTTCATCTTTATTCAAAAGGGAGAAATCAAGTGTTGCAAGGAAGAGAAAAGGAATCAAGGGGACTTTGAAGAATTTGCTTGGGGAAGAGAAAGAGATAAGTTGTATTTACTTTTGTGGTTTGTACGACTCTTCTTTTATATATAAAATCCATGTGTTTTTATATCTTCTCCATGAATTGTGAGTAGTTTCCTTTGCCTTTCTTCTTGCATGAAGTAGTGATGATGTGATGATGTGGAATTAATGTGCCCTTAAAGTATTATAAAGTTGTGATGTTTCTTTCATTTAGAACTTAATTTACTTTTCAATCCAGCCAATTGAATTGTTAAAACATGTTGAAGAATATTAATTCCAAAAGAATTGATTATTCTACAACAAGAATGAAGAAATCGTTTAATGTCCGTGAATGAATTGCGTAGTTCATGGGGATTAAGTGCAAATAAATAGGGAAATGAGTTTTGATGGACTTCAAATTGGAGGTTTCATGGTAACAGAATGGGATCCCCAATTTGGTCTTAAGATTGCTAACTAAAGCCTATGGTTAGCCTTAGGGTGAAGGGTGAGTGGGAGCTCCGTAGTGAGAGCTGGTATCCTCCCAGACTTAGCTCTTAGACTTAGTGACTAAACTTAAGATATGACAATGTTCTTTACATGCTTAGAAGAGGGGGTACTCTTTTAAGGGTAAAGAACTCCTATTTGGCACAATACAGATAATTAACATTCTTCATCATCCACACATCATGATCTTTATGCAGGAAGAAAGACGCTTTTTCATATAGAAGTATCTTATAAATCACATAAGTTAGTGCATGTGTTAGTTAAGAGTTTTGTACGTAGAAGTAATTATAGTAATTTTATTATTGAACTTTGCATTAACTAGTTGTAGTACACTTAACCAATTGTTACATTTGGTATTGGATTTTAGTGTTATATTATCTGATTTAAAGAACGTTCACCTCCCTGTGGGATTGATAACCAAGACTCCATTAGAGCCTTGTATTACTTGATACGATACGTATACTTGCGTTGAAAGTGTGACTTTATTAAACCATTATAAATATATAAATCTAAATTCATAAAGTCCTGCATTTTTATGTATATAAAGTCGCCGCATCAATACACAACACATAAGATGATCTAAAACAGTCTAAACATTAAAAGTACACACAAAGTTAAGTAAACAAATCAACACTAACAAATAACAATAAAATCAGATTCATCAGTACTAACGTACTATAAATAAAATACTAAAAACAGAATCAATACATCTCAGGATGTAAATCAAACTACTAATCACTAGCAGTAGCCTCGTCGTAGTCGTCACCAAAAGAAAATTCTACATCCTTCGGATCTACATAAGGTAAGAATCTAGGACAGGTAGGGAACTGAACATCATGATCACCCTTCAGGAATCTAACAAGAGACTCAGAATACTCAGCATCATAATCACTCTATCTTTAAGTGTTCTCAGAAAGTTGATCGATCCTCTTATCGATCGTATCTACTCTATAAAGAGTTAAGAAATAACTCATTCTGCTGCTCCATAAACTTATCATGCATAGATTCCCAGAAACTAGATGGTGGCTCAACAGCAGAAGTAGAGGGTCTAGAAGTAGAAGGTCTACCAGAAGTAGGTAATGAACTAGAAGGTACAGTAGAACTCTTACCTCGGAGTCGATCATTGATACTCACACTTTCTCGTCCAATGGGCTTTGTAGACTTGAGCTTCTCCTCTGAAAGCTCAGCAACAACTCCAGCATTCTTACACAGAGAATAAATCAAAGATGGAAATCCTAGTCCCACAGATGTGCTACAACGAGCAGTAGCCTCTACAGAATCATAAATGATACTCTCAACATCAATCGGCTTCCTCTCCTGTATGCAGTGGTTAAGGATAGCTCTGTCCTTGGTAACCTCACTCAAATGGTTGGACGGAAGGAGGTGAGCAGAAATAAAGTAATGCCATGCCTTAGAAACACCATTTAGCTTAGAAGATTAAAAATTTACCTGTTTATTGTTCTGGATTTTCCAAGCTCCAGTACCATCAGTCAAAAAAGTAATAATCATCTCTAAATCTCCCTCAGATGGAGATAATCCAGAGTAATAACACATGATGTTCGGTGGCAGGCCATAGAAAATGTTGATTCGCTCTAGAGTAAATCCGACTCCAACTCCTCTTACGAAGACCTCAAAATCTTCGGCATCCAAGAAATTTGCATAAAACTCCCTGACGACAGGGATAACAACAACAACAGTGAAATAACAGAATCGTTACCAGTTGAGTGCAATGATCGTATCTTCAATCCTTCCTACAGGATTGTAAAAACTTTGTTCCGAGATAAACTTTCTTGTCGTAGCAAAATCGTTGTAACGAAAATGTGCCGCAACACTGGAAAACTTGCTATGATCGAAATTTTCTCGTTCCTTTCCTCGCTTTGGTTTGGGTGCCATCTAAACATGAAATAAAAATGTAAAATAAATTTATAGGATCAAAGGAAATGAACTAATTTAAGCTTTTTAAACTTGAAAGAGCTTAAAAATCTATGGATTTAACTCTAAAAATCAAATTTTTTCTGAAAATTTTGTTTCTCTTCAAAGAGAGCAAAATCCTTGGTGAAATTCAAAAATAAATGGTTTAGAAGGTAGATCTGACCTCGAGATGAAGAAATCAAGTGGTTCCAAGCTCAAAAACTTGAAAATCCGGCCTCAAAATGGATCCTAAGGCTCTATTTTTACGAAAACGGGAAGAACAGGAAGCTTAGGCGTTGAAAATGGTGTTGGGGGGTTTAAGAAGATGAAGTTTTGGGTTCAAGCCGAACCGGAGCTTAGGCACCTAATTCTGGCGCCTAGGCGCCAGACTCGCCTTTCCAAAAATTCATTTTAAATATTATAATTTCCACTAAAACTTAACAAATTTGACTTCTAATTACTCACATGAGAGTATTACTCCAATTTCTAGCTTCCAAACATTTCCACAATCAATTAAAATGATAAATTAGATCTACGTTTCAAACACAAGATATAACCAAACTCTTTAGTTCCATTTCATATTTTTCATTCAAAGCTCCATAAATTCCAAAAAACGACTATAACAAGGTTCATTATTCTATAAACAACACAAACAAAACCAATTCAAAGCAAATTCTCAATCCGACAACACACGTTGAACAATTAAGAAAACACATAAACCAAATCTTCGACTCACTAAAACTTGACTCAATCACACTTAGAACACATAAAAGATCTATTCAACACCGAAATTTAATTTCCATCCCTCTCACAATGAAGTTCGCTAGGTCTGAATGGATAGAAAACCAACACCCTTGGAAATTCCAAAGCCGTCTTCTCATCAATCCACTTGTTCTTTGTATAGATTGCTAATTGAGCTTCTTGAAAGGCCTCCATATGATCGAACTGAAGTTTCGTCTGCCATTCCAAATGCTCAATTTGATGATACATCTCATGCAGACGATTCCTAACCCTTTGAAGTTTCGCCTCAATTTTTTCTAAATGACTAAATAACCTCTCCATACTAACTGCAATAAAACCATTAAAATAAGGTTGAGGATCTTTGGAAAATTTGTCTCTTACCTCATTGCCATGATTTCCTCTCTCCATTGCTTCCAAACTTCTCTTTTCTTCTCCAAAATAAATTATTCTGGTTGAAAATAGGGTTGCTTAGGGATTGGGGACGAAGATAGGGCAATTTATAGGAAGATTTCGTGTGAAAAACTGAAGATTTTTGGTTTTTGCACGATTAGTAACTGGGGCGCTTAGGCGCCAAAATCTGGTGCCTAGGCGCCGGACTATCGATACACATTGGTTATGCTGGCACATAGGCGCCGATTTTGGGCGCCTAGGTGCCGGAACCACGTTCGACTCCGTTTCGCTTATCGTCAATTTTACAAAGTTTCGGTCTTAAAAATAGTTATATTAAAAGGATGTGATCAACACACAAACATTGATAAAGATAAATTTAAATCACAAACAAAATCACAATAATAATATATGGGTTGCCTCCCACAAAACACTTGGTTTAACGTCGTCAACCTAACCTAATCAGTTAAATTAATCGGGTAGACTTAGTTCGTAAGCCTCCTTGTAATTTGGTTTTATTTCTCCCATATAAGGCTTCAGTCTTAATCAGTTAAATTTAAATAATTTTCTCGTCTTGGGATCTTTAATATCCACAGCTCCATAAGGGTATACTTTCTCAATAATAAATGGTCCCATCAATTTAGATCTTAATTTTCCAGGAAAAAGTTTTAAACGAGCATTAAATAATAGCACTTCTTATCCAGGCTCAAATATTTTCCTTGAAATCTTTTTTTCATGCAAATTATTTATTCTTTCCTTATAAATTCTTGCATTTTTATATGACTCATTTCTTATCTCTTCCATTTCATTCAGTTGTAACAGTCGTTTCTCTCCTGCAACATTCAAATCATAATTGAACCCTTTATCGCCCAGTAAGCTTTATGTTTCAATTCAACAGGTAAGTGAAAATGTTTACCATAAACTAACTGATAAGGTGACATTCCGATAGGTGTCTTATAAGCTGTTCTATAAGCCCATAATGCAGAATCAAGTCTATCAACCCAGTCTGTTCTTTTAAAATTAACAATCTTCTCTAATATTCTTTTAATTTTTCTGTTTGATACTTCAGCCATTCCACTTGTTTGTGGGTGATAAGCAGTTGCAATTCTGTGTTTAATTCCGAATTTTTCCAGGAATGATTGAATTCTTACATTTCTGAAATGACTTACCCCATATGTGATAATTACCCTTGGCATTCCAAATCTTGTAAAAATTATTTTCTTTAAAAATTTCGAAACATTTTTGGAATCACAGTTAGATAAAGCTACAGCTTCAATCCACTTTGAAACATAATCAACTGCTAATAAAATATAAATCTTTCCAGATGATGGTACAAAAGATCCCATAATGTCTAAACCTCATATATCAAAAAATTCAATTTCAAATATATAGTTTAGAGGCATTTCATCTTTTCTAGATATATTCCTCATTCTTTGACATTGATCACAAGTTTTCACATAATTTCCAACATCTTTGAATAATGTAGGCCAATAAATTTAAGAATCTAAAATTTTAAACGCAGTTTTATCTACTCCAAAGTGTCCTCCAAATTCAGAATCGTGACATTTTTGAATAAT
Source organism: Papilionanthe hookeriana x Papilionanthe teres (assembly GCA_022702705.1). Lineage (NCBI taxonomy): Eukaryota > Viridiplantae > Streptophyta > Magnoliopsida > Asparagales > Orchidaceae > Papilionanthe > Papilionanthe hookeriana x Papilionanthe teres. The sequence continues at coordinate 29,271,020 of CM040425.1, forward strand.
TGCAAAAGTTTCTTCATAAGGTACACTTCTTCGAATCATATAATCTCTTACTATTTTAAATAAATAAGGATCTTCTCAGATATATGATTTAGAATCATTCTTAAATTTCTTAATATATTTGTTATTTAACCCATATGGTAAAATATTGCTAACCAAATAGTTAACTATATCTACATACCAATGCATTTGTAATCGTTGAATAACATATAACTGTTGATCACAGAAAAATATGTTAAGAAATTCATACCTATTTTTGATGAAATTTCACTTTAAAGAAAGGTATTTTCTTTATTTTATTGCAGGAATGAAGATTTATTGGTGATAGAAGCAAAATGCTTGAAATGGAGCAAATTTGGATCAAAAAGGAAGAAATTCATGCAAAATATAACTACTTCGCCGACGGCGCGACGGTTAGATCGTGAGGAGAAATTTCTGAAGGAATTATAACTACCTCGCTGACAGCGAGCCCGAGCCCGCCGACAGCGAGATCGCGCGGTTTGAAGACCTTCTAGAAGCCCCGCTGACGGCGAGGTCGTTTCCTGCCGACGGCGAGCTAGTTCAAAATGCATATACATTGAACCTGGACACTTTTTGAAGAGGTGTTTAAGCACCCCTTGGACCTTTGCTTACCTCTATAAATAGAGGCCGAATTCTAGAGTCTTGTGTGTGTTTTTTGAGTCTTATGTGAGTCTAATTCTAGTGTCCTAAGTGTAGTTTGAGTGAGTTTAGTGAGTTTATTAGTTTAATTGAGTACTATTTAGTTGTTGTACTAGAAGGAAAAGTCAAAGGAACTTCAAGGAGTCTGCTTGGGAAAGAAATTAAGATAAGTATCTTTGTTTATTGTTTTTAACTTTAAATGAAATCCATGCTTTGTTTTATTCTCATGCATTCTGAGTAGTTTTCTTAGTCTTTCTCCTTGTTTATGAAAATTATGTGGTTTGATGAAATTAAATAAAGGCACTCAATATAATATAAATAAATTGTGATAATTTTTACTTAAAACTTAATTTACTTTCAATCTGGCCAATTGAGTATTTAAAATATGTTGAATTATCAACTATAGTAAAAATTACATCCAATATTTAGGGAAATCAAAAGCCTTAGAAGGAGGGTGCAAATAAATAGGGAAATATTAATTATCGGGCGTAGAATTGGATATTTTAGTGTGACAAACTAAAATACTCAATTCGATCCTACTGTTTGAGAGCTGAAGTGTAGATGTTAGCCCTCAGGTGAGGGGAACGTGGGAGCTCTGAAGTGGCAGCCAGTATCCTCCCAGCCTAGCCGCAGATTCAGTAATCAAACATAGGATTAGTCAATGTTCTTTGCACCCGGACCAAAGGGTAAAGAATAGGAATGCTCCTATTTGTCACAATACAATTTAAAAATTCTAATTAAATTCATCATTTCACTTAATTTTCTAAAAACAAGGAGAAGGATACTTTTTCCGAATTAATTAAATCAACTTATTTCAAGCATTAGTTTACTTTAGTTTATTATAGTTACTTAGAATTTCTGTTCACTTTATTAAGTAATTCCTTTAAATTTAGCTGATAACAATTCTGTTAAAAACTTCCCTGTGGGATCGATAACCAGGACTCCACTAGAGCCCTGTATTACTTGATACGATACGTATACTTGTGTAGAATCCACATTATACATTAAATCATATTCCTATATTTAAAGCGGGATCAAGTTTTTGGTTCCATGGCTATAAACATAAATTACATACATACAAAAAGTGGGTCAAGTTTTTGGCGCCGTTGCCGGGGAAGTAAATAAATTATTTACTAAAGTAACGGACTTAGCTAAAAATTTATTTTAAAAATTGTATGCGAAAATTTGGAAACGAAAATTTAATACCTTACGATTCAGAATTAGAGCGTACAATTAAAAGAATTAGAAAACAAAAAAGAGAAATTATAAATTTAACGTAAATGGCAAATATTCCCGAAAATCAAAATAACAATCAACCAAGACCATTACGAGATTATGCCAACCCTACATTAGATGAAATTCATTTAACTATTCAAAACCCGATGTAGTTGCTAATTCATTCGAACTTAAACTCGCAATTATCCAAATGGTACAAAACAATCAATTTAGTGGTTCACCTACTAAAGATCCTAACTTACATCTTGCTAGTTTTTTAGAACTATGTGCTACTTTTAAATATGAAGGAGTATCTAACGATGCTATTAGACTTAGACTTTTTCCTTTTTCTTTAAGGGATAAGGCTAAAATATGGTTAAATTCGTTAGCACCTGGATCTATTAAAACTTGGGGAGAATTATCACAAAAATTTCTATCCAAATATTTTCCACCATCTAAAACTGCTAAGCTTAGAAACGATATAACTTCTTTTAGTCAGTTTGATGGAGAGTCAATATATGAATCTTGGGAGAGATTTAAAGAACTTCTTAGGAAATGCCCACATCATGCTTTACCGGATTGAGTTAATTATTCAAACTTTCTATAATGGATTAGTAGGATCTTTAAGATCAATCATCTATGCTTCTTCTTGGAGGATCATTAATGTCAAAACCATTTGATGAAGCCTATGCACTAATTGAAGAAATGGCAACTAATAATTTTCAATGGCCTGCTGATAGATTAAATTCGAAAAAAATAGCTAGTATTCATGAAAATGATGCACTATCTATGTTAGCTTCACAAATTGCTGCTATATCTAAAAAATTAGATCAATTTGGAATGAATTACTCTCCAACTATATTAGAAGAGAATTCATCTGGACAACTTATAGAATCCCAATCTCAATATGAAACAATTAATGCAATTATTATAATCCTTATGCAAATTATTATAATCCTGGATGGAAAAATCATCCTAATTTTAATTGGAATAATAATACAACTAATCAACCATGGATGAATAATATGACACAACAATCAGGAAATCCATCTAATCAAGGAAATCCTAATTATAAAACCAATTATCCACCTGGATTTAATAATAATAACCCTCAATTTAAAGATAAGAAATTATCTATAGAAGAATTAATATTAAATATGGGTCAACATCTACAAAATCAATGAAATCAATTACAAATACAAGGAAATCAATTACAAAATCAAGGAACAACTATCAAAAATATTGAAACTCAACTTGGACATATCGCTACTACACTTAATAATAGAATACCGGAACATTTCCTAGTAATGTGGAAATAAATCCTAAAGACAAGGGAAATGAACAAATTAAAGCGATACAATTACGAAGTGGAAAAGAATTAGAACCTCAAATTCGAAAGAACTTGAAAATCAAAAAGAGGAAGTGGAAATTGAAAAGGAAAAGAATCAACGAGATCCAAATTTAGAAAATCCTTTAATACCTATGAAAATTTCTGTTGAAAAACCTCCACCACCATTTCCTCAACGACTAATTCAACATAAAAAAGACAAACAATTTGCTAAATTCCTTGAAATTCTAAAGAAATTAACGATAAATATTCATTTCGTAGAAGCTTTAGAACAGATGCTAAACTATGTAAAATTCATGAAAGATATTTTAAATAAAAAAAGAAAATTTACTGATAATGAAATGGTTGCACTTAGTGAAGAGTGTAGTGCTTATTATTCGAAAAAACTTCTGAAAAATTAAAAGATCCCGGTAGTTTCACTATACCTCGCGCTATTGGAGAAAAATTTTATGGAAAAGATTTGTGTGACTTAGGAGCAAGCATCAATCTAATGCCTCTATCAATTTTCAAGAGATTAGGATTGGGAGAAATTTCACCTACTTCGGTAACTCTTCGGTTAGTCGATCGTTACGTTACATATCCTAAAGGAGTTATTGAAGATGTATTAGTAAAAGTGGATAAATTTATCTTCCCTGTAGATTTTATTGTTCTAGATATGGAAGAAGATAAAAAAATTCCTATCATTTTAGGAAGACCATTTTTAGCCACTGGAAAAGCTATGATCGATGTTCAGAAAGGAGAATTAACTATGAAAGTAAATGATCAAAAAGTAACTTTCAATATTGCTAAATCAATGAAATATCCTGCGCTAGAAAAAGATGATGAGTGTTTTCGAATGGAAGTACTCGATCAATTACAAAAAGAACATTTTAAGGAATATTATGAAGAAAAATTAGAAAAGGAAAATATTGAATTAATTGAAAAATCTGATATAAATGAAAAATTAGATTATATTCAAGAGAAATATGAATTTTTGGATAACACAGAAAACACTGAAAAGAATATAGTTCCATCAATTATTAAACCTCCTGAACTTGAGTTAAAAATGTTACCTAATCATTTAAAATATGCTTACTTAGGAAATTCTTCAACTCTACCAGTTATTATTTCATCTGAATTAAATGAATCTCGAAGAACAAAAACTTTTAGATACATTAAAAAAATATAAGAAAATTTTTGGTTGGACCTTAGCAGATATCAAAGGAATTAGTCCTTCGATTTGTATGCACGAGAATTATTTTAGATAATGAACATAAACCTAAAGCAGATCCACAAAGGAGATTAAATCCGATAATGAAAGAAGTAGTTAAGAAAGAAATTTTAAAATGGTTAGATAATGGTATTATATATCCTATTTCTGACAGTGCTTGGGTAAGCCCAATTCACTGTGTACCTAAAAAAGGAGGAGTGACTGTCAAAGCTAATGAAAATAATGATCTTATCCCTATAAGACAAGTCACTGGATGGCGAATATGTATTGATTATGGAAAATTAAACACAGCCACTGAAAAGATCACTTCCCTTTACCATTTCTAGACCAAATGTTAGATAGATTAATCGGACACAAATATTTTTGTTTCTTAGATGGATATACCGGTTATCATCAAATACAAATTGCTCCAGAGGATCGAGATAAAACTACATTTACTAGTCCTTATGGAACTTTCGCTTTTCGAAGAATGCCTTTTGGATTATGTAATGCACCTGCAACATTCCAAAGATGTATGATGTCTATATTTAGTAAATTAATTGATAATCGAATAGAAGTATTTATGGATGATTTCTCTGTATTCGGAACAACATTTGACACATGCTTAAATCATCTTAAAAAGGTATTTGAAGTATGTGAGAAAACTAATTTAGTTCTAATTTGGGAGAAATGTCAATTTATGGTTACAGGCGGCATTGTTTTAGGGCATAAGATTTCAGAAAAAGGCATGGAAGTAGACCCTGCAAAAATTCAAGTAATAGCTAAATTACCACCTCCAACTACGGTAAAAGGGGTAAGAAGTTTTCTTGGACACTCTGGATTCTACAGGCGCTATATTAAAGATTTTTCAATAATTACTAAACCTCTATGCCAACTTCTTGAAAAGGACAAGAAATTTGAATTTACAACTGAATGCCTGAATGCTTTTGAATTATTAAAAGATAAATTAATTATAGCACCTATAATAGTTTCACCTAACTGGGAGAAACCATTTAAACTTATGTGTGATGCTAGTGATTATGCTATAGGAGCAGCTTGGGCAAAGATATGATAAGATTTTCAAAGTTATATATTATGCTAGTAAAACTTTAAATAATACTGAAATAAATTATACGATTGCTTGAAAGAGAATTATTAGCAGTTGTATATGCTTTTAATAAATTTAGGCATTATATAATAGGAACTAAATGTATTGTACATACTGATTACTCTGCTATAAAATATTTAATACAAAAAAAGAGACTAAACTAAGATTAATCAGATGGATATTATTAATGCAATAATTTGATTTTGAGATAATTAACAAAAAGGGAACTGATAATCAAATTGCTGATCATTTATCAAGATTAGAAAATCCTGAATTATCTGATACGATAATGAAATTTTAGACGAGTTTTCTCGATGAACAACTTTATAATATTAATGAGTTGAAAATACCTTGGTATGCTTGATATAGTAAATTATATTGTAAGTGACATTTTACCACCTATGTTAACTTTGCAACAACGAGAAAAAATTTATTCACGATACTAAATCATACTTTTGGGATGAACCATACTTATATAAGCAATGTAAGGATCTAATTATTAGAAGATGTGTACCTTATGAAGAAATTGAACCAATTATTCAAAAATGTCATGATTCTGATTTTGGAGGACATTTTGGGATAGATAAAACTGCATATAAAATTCTACAATCTGGATTCTATTGGCCTACTCTATTTAGAGATGTATATAGATATATCAAAACTTGCGATAAATGCCAATGAATAGGAAACATTTCAAGAAAAAATGAAATGCCTCTAAATTTTATATTAGAAGTTGAAATTTTTGATGTTTGGGGATTAGATTTTATGGGACCTTTTATTCCGTCATTTGGAAACTCATATATATTAGTAAGCTGTTGATTATGTTTCCAAATGGATTGAAGCACAAGCTTTATCTAGGTGTGATGCTAAAAGTGTTTCAAAATTTTTAATGAAAAATATTTTTACTAGATTTGGAATGCCGAGAGTGATTATCAGCGACGGAGGAACTCATTTTAGAAACAAATACATTCACGAAACTAGTGGAAAAGTATAATATTATGCATAAGATATCGACTGCTTATCATCCACAAACTAGTGGATTAGCTGAAGTTTCTAATCGAGAGATTAAACGTATATTAGAAAAGTCTGTAAACCCTAACAGGTCAGACTGGTCTATAAGACTAGACACTGCATTATGGGCATACAGGACTGCTTATAAAACTCCGATTGGAATGACTCCTTACGGGCTTATATATGGAAAAACTTGCCACTTACCGGTCGAATTAGAACATAAAGCATATTGGGCGATTAAAGAATTTAATTATAATATGAAAGAAGCTGGTGAGAAGAGATTGTTGCAATTAAATGAATTAGAAGAATTAAGGAATGAATCATATGATAATGATAGGATTTATAAAGAAAGATTGAAATTATGGCATGATCGGAAGATTAATCAGAGAAATTTTTAACCAGGACAAGAAGTTTTGCTTTATAATACTAGATTGAAATTATTTCCTGGGAAATTGAAATCTCGATGGTTAAGACCTTTCATCGTAACTCAAATATTTTCATATGGAACTATAGAAATTGAAGATCCAAAAACGGGACATAGATTTAAAGTAAATGGACATAGATTAAAACCATATTTCGAAAATAGACGACCAAATTTTAAAGAGGTTTTAATGCTTAGTCAACCTGAACACTAAGCCGAACTAGGTCGGGCTGACGACGTTAATCCAAGCACTTTATGGGAGGCAACCCATAGTAGTCTTTTATTTTTTATATATCTACATATTAGTGAATCTATATTATTAAAATAAATCTTACTACTCAAATTCTTATTTAGAATCATCACAAAAATTGAACTTATTATATGAGATCAGAAAATATTCAGACCAGAGCGAAAACCGGCGATTTTTACGAATCTCGCCGACGCGACGGCGGAGATCGTGGACCATTACTCATTCGGTTTTATAACTAAGTCGCCGACGGCGAGGAACTTCCGACCGACGGCGAGGTAGTTTAAAATTTGGTTTCTTAAAGATTTTTCGTGCGGTTTTGGACGAATCTAAGCCATTCCTTCGTAAGAAATTATTCCAAATCCGATTTTACACCATTTTCTTCCTTAGGAACGACTAGAGACCAATCCATTCCATCCAAAATGGCCTCAAAATTCCTAGAAACCACAAAAACTGAAGTTTTCAACCGGCGAAAATTTGTTAGTTCGGAGGCACAACGAATCTTCAACAAAGGCTTGATGAAGAAAAGACTTATCAAAGAAAGAGGATTCGTCAATAGAGGAGTAGAGAATGCTACTACAAAAATCGAAGAAATGATCGTACAGCGGCATTGGGAGGTATTTTGTTATACAATTTCCGCTGTAGTTATACCAGTAGTCAAAGAGTTTTACTCTAATTTACATGCGATCAACCATGGAAATGTGTACGTCGAAGGAAGATGGGTAACATTTACTCTGCAAGGGTAAATGAATTGTTTTCTATAGAAAATACCTCCGTTTGTCACTATTCCAACTTTGTGCCTTCAAGATATAATATGAACGAGATCTATAGATATCTGACTGATGAACCGGATGATTGGGAGTTACGAGAAGACGGGTATGTTAGTTTTTCTGCATCACTTCTAAACCCTGTCTCGAAGCATTGACATTTCTTTATATCATCAAAATATTAATCGTGCATGGGTCAGTGCATGGACTTGGACACCCATCTACTATATTTGCTTTATGCAGTCAGTACCAAGTTTCTTATGAGGCTTGGAAAAAAGTACTTTTACCATGGAAACCCCCGGATCCTACCGATATGTTTACCACTTTGGATAACAATGATGAGATCACCGTTATTTCGACGAGCATCACAGAACAATCCTTTAGCAAGACCTATTACTGATAAGACTAATTTTATTCTGAAGAAGATTAAAGGATTGGAGAAAGAATTGCAAAATGTGATGAATTCCATTGACAATATCTCTGATATGTTTGATCATATTGATTGGAGAATGAAGGAGCACTTTGATCATACTGGACATCTGGAGGCTAGTTTTATTCATCTACTAAGACAGAAAGAATGGATTAATGAAGAATCTACTGCAGAATTCCCTTTCAGGTCTTTCTACAATTTATTTGTGCACCTGCGTCGCATTGGGAATATCAGAGAAGATATTAGTTCAGACACAGAAGAGTAGGAAGGATTTATATGTTTAAGTTGTATTTGTATGTGTGAGTGTTTGTTTTGGAGTTTAAGTTTTATTATGAGTCGAACTTTAGATTTGATAAGATTTTATGTAAATTGTTATGTCTCGAGCATTTAGAGTGTTGTGGTTTGGATTGCGATGCTTGAGTGGTATGGATTTGAACAATTAATTTAAGTATGTGTGAAGTTGTTAGTGTGAAATTTGTAAGTTTGATGGATTTCATTTATAAAGTTATTTTGTTTGTTTTGTGTGAATTTTTGTAAGTATAGTACCTAATCTTCTTATTAATATTCAAATTAAGTGATCGGAAGATTGATTAATAGCAATTCGAGGTTGAAAATGATTGACGAAATTCGAAAATTAAAATTTTTAGGACCTCGAATTATCTCGCCGACAGCGAGAAAACCCGCTGACAGCGAGACCGAGCTCTCCGACGGCGGATTTTTCCCGAAACTTTTGCCTTATGGAATTAATTAGCTCGCCGACGTCGAGAAAAATCTCGCCGACAGCGAGATCGCCAAAAGACCTATATTTGACCGGTCAACCGACACTATTCATCATCCCCTTCCTAAAATTTTCGAAAAAACCGACCTAGGGCTTGAGAGATCTTGGATTTGAAGCGATTTCAACACTTTTTGTCACCGGATTTCATCTTTCCTTGGTAAGAGCTTCACTCCTATGCAAAAATTTTTGATTTTCACCATTAATTTCTTCTACATTGGGATTTTTTGAAAAATTTTGAAATGTGAAGAAAATACTTGGAAGAATTTCATAGAAATCGATTTAAATGGATTTTAGTTGTTGCGGGAAGCCTTTTTAGTAATATTTTGGAGTTTAGTTAAAAATTTTGTAAATTTCACAGATCGAGAAATGGCTCCACGACAAAAGTGACGATTAGATTTTGACGAAACTCGATTCATTATTGCAAGAGCACAAACACGATATTTTCAAAATATTCAAGCAAGAAAGTGCATACAAGATTGAGTATTCAAGAATCCAGGAGGAGAAGTAGAGCGAGTTATAAAGGAGCGAGGATGGGAAAACTTCTGTTTCGTTACCAACAGAGCAGCTGTGGAAGTAGTAAAAGAATTTTATGCAAATTTAACACAGGCTGAAGATGCACCGGTTAGAGTTAGAGGATTTTTCGTAGATTTCAGCGCTGCTAGAATAAACGCATATTATGAAGTTCAAGACACCTGGAGCGAATATGAAACTTTTGGAACTATGGAAGGACCATTAGAAGAGGTGATTGACTTTCTCATTGATGGGAAAGGAGTCTGGAAGATAAAGCAGCGAGAACGGGTAAACTTCCCTCTTTCTATGCTAAATGCAACATCAAAAGCCTGGCATTATTTTATTTGCTCTACTTTGTTACCTACCTACCACCATAGTGAGGTAACAAGAGATAGAGCAGTTCTGAATTTCTGTATTCAGAACCAGAAGAGTATTAATGTGGGAAATGTTATATATAAAAACATATTAGCCACTGCTAGAAATGAAAGTGGAGGAGGATTAGGACATCCTGGTCTTATCTATGCACTTTGCCAATTATCTGGGGTAGAGGCAAGAGATGATGAGGAATGGATAGAGCCTATGAAACCCCTAACTCAGGCTAATATAAAGAAAAATGAATCCCACGAAGGATGGAGATCTGGGACAAGGGATTATGTACCTTCTTCAAGTAGAGATATACCATCTACTAGTTATGAACCACCCCCTCAGTACACTACTCCTACCCTTCAAGATCTGATGAATGAATTAACCCTGAGTAGAAAGAGTTTTGAGTTATTTGGAGAAAATATGGAAAGAAGATTTGAGCATATAGATCAAAGAATTGGAGGCTTGGAGAGAAGACACGATTATGATAGCGAATATCTCCAGCGACATTCGGAATACGAGATTGCATACTATGAAGCTGAGCGTCGTTATAGGAGTGGTGATTTAGATGTTGTCTTTCCTGAGTGCCCCCGATATTCACAAGCATCACCTGCTCAACCTTCTCAGCCTGGAGATCAGGGTGATGACATAGCTTGGGATTTTGATGCAGAGGATTAGAGCTTTTGTTTAGTTTATTTGGTTTGTTTTAGATTTGTTGTTATGTTGAGAAACTTTATTATTTTGGATGTGATTATTTCGTACTTTCCGTAGCTATGGACTTGGTATGTTTTGTTTGTTTGATTGAGCTATGATGTTATATTTCTTATGTGTGTTAAATTAGTTGCAAATTTTTATATATATATGATGTTAGTTTTTCTTTAATGTATTATTGTAAATGTATGTGTAGTAACAAATTAAGTTTTCTATGTTATGTTTGATACTTATTTTAAAAATTTCCATCCCTGCACTTTCTTTTTAAATATTATATATGGAAGAATACTAACGATACAGGTCTCGTAAGTAATGAAAAAGCCCGCAAAAATTTCAAAGAAAAGAAATACCTAAAGCTCAAAGGTATGATGAATTTTATTTATATACTTTCCCTTTTTTACTATATAGTATAGATAGAAAAATTTAAGTTTGGGGGAAGGTAAAAATACAAATTTAATTATTAAATTGTTCTCAAATTCTATTTTTAAAAATTATTAAATGATTTTCTATAGTAATTTTCAATTCAATAAATATGAGTTGCTTTATTTAATTATTATATAAAGTTAAAGAAAATACTTCTAGTAATTCAATCAAATTAATAGAAGAAGATATTTGGTTAAAAGGAATAAGAATATAGTAGACTATTTAAAGTAAGGGAAACTATATTCTAAAAATTGGAAATTCTTAAGTATATAGATGAAAAAGAAAGGATAGAAACTTAATGAAGTAAAAATTATGAAATATATATAAGCAAAGAAGTATTTTAAGTTTCAAATTTAGGAAGAGAAATTGAAGTTCAAAATTATTAACAGGCTTTCCAGATACAGTAATCCTCACTTGAAAAAGAAAAGAAAAAGAAAAGAAAAGAAAAGAAAAAGAAAAGAAAAAAAAAGAAAAGAAAAGAAAAGAAAAGAAAAATATAAGTGAGGAGAAGCTTGAGGAGATGCCTTATCAAAAATTGGCTTCAATGGATTCAACCTAAAGGATAAAACTTAACTATATTTCTAAACTTATATTTATGGATTGGTATTTTACTAAATAGAGTTTTCTTGAATTTCCTATCATCTAAATATCTTAAGTAATTTATTAATTTTTAATATTGTCTTTCCTGAAATAAATAGAAAGCTAGAAATCTTAGACCTAATAACTAAATAATCTTATCTCTATAAAATTAATTGAAATTACTTAGAAATATTTCTTTTTAACTATATTATAATGTTATTTAAAATTAATTCATATATTATTTGAGTTGAAAAATTCTATTATAGAAATCATTATTTTTATTTAGTATTAAAATTACTTGAGGACAAGTAATAATTAAGTTTGGGGGATTTTGATCACAAAAAAATATGTTAAGAAATTCATACCTATTTTTGATGAAATTGCACTTTAAAGAAAGGTATTTTCTTTATTTTATTGCAGGAATGAAGATTTATTGGTGATAGAAGCAAAATGCATGAAATGGAGCAAATTTGGATCAAAAAGGAAGAAATTCATGCAAATATAACTACTTCGCCGACGGCGAGATCGAGGCAGCCGACGACGAGATCGTGAGGAGAAATTTCTGAAGGAATTATTACTACCTCGCTGACAGCGAGCCCGAGCCCGCCGACAGCGAGAACGCGCGGTTTGAAGACCTTCTAGAAGCCCCGCTGACGGCGAGGTCGTTTCCCGCCGACGGCGAGCTAGTTCAAAATGCATATACATTGAACCTGGACACTTTTTGAAGAGGTGTTTAAGCACCCCTTGGACCTTTGCTTACCTCTATAAATAGAGGCCGAATTCTAGAGTCTTGTGTGTGTTTTTTGAGTCTTCTGTGAGTCTATTTCTAGTGTCTTAAGTGTAGTTTGAGTGAGTTTAGTGAGTTTATTAGTTTAATTGAGTACTATTTAGTTGTCGTACTAGAAGGAAAAGTCAAAGGAACTTCGAGGAGTCTCGTTGGGAAAGAAATTAAGATAAGTATCTTTGTTTATTGTTTTTAACTTTAAATGAAATCCATGCTTTGTTTTATTCTCATGCATTCTGAGTTGTTTTCTTAGTCTTTCTCCTTGTTTATGAAAATTATGTGGTTTGATGAAATTAAATAAAGGCACTCAATATAATATAAATAAATTGTGATAATTTTTACTTAAAACTTAATTTACTTTCAATCCGGCCAATCGAGTAGTTAAAATATGTTGAATTATCAACTATAGTAAAAATTACATCCAATATTTAGGGAAATCAAAAGCCTTAGAAGGAGGGTGCAAATAAATAGGAAATATTAATTATCGGGCGTAGAATTGGATATTTTAGTGTGACGTACTAAAATACTCAATTCGATCCTACTGTTTCGAGAGCCGAAGTGTAGATGTTAGCCCTCGGTGAGGGGAACGTGGGAGCTCGAAGTGGCAGCCAGTATCCTCCTAGCCTAGCTCGCTGCATTCGCAATCAAACATAGGATTAGTCAATGTTCTTCGCACCCTGGACCAAAGGGTAAAGAATATGAATGCTCCTATTTGTCACAATACAATTTAAAAATTCTAATTAAATTCATCATTTCACTTAATTTTCTAAAAACAAGGAGAAGGATACTTTTTCTGAATTAATTAAATCAACTTATTTCAAGCTTTAGTTTACTTTATTTTATTATAGTTACTTAGAATTTCTGTTCACTTTATTAAGTAATTCCTTTAAATTTAGCCGATAACAATTTCGTTAAAAACTTCCCGCGTGATCGATAACCAGTGACTCTACTAGAGCCCCGTATTACTTGATATGATACGTATACTTGCGTAGAATCCACATTATACATTAAATCATATTCCTATATTTAAAGCGGGATCAAGTTTTTGGTTCCGTGACTATAAACATAAATTACATACATACAAAAAGTGGGTCAACTGTTCATCAGGGAATTTCTCATTTATGTTTTCTTCAGGAATCTTTTCACTATTATTTTTAATTCTTGATAAATGATCAACAATTTGGTTGTCAGCTCCTTTTTTGTCCACTACTTGAAAATCAAATTCTTGTAAAAGTAAAACCCATATGATCAATTCAGGCTTAGCATCCTTTTTAGAAATTAAATACTTAATAGCATAATGATTAGTATGTACGACACATTTGGTTCCAAGAAGATAAGGTCTAAATTTATCAAAGGCATATACTATTGCTAAGAGCTCTTTCTCATTAGTAGTGTAATTTATTTGAGTTTCATTTAGAGTTTTACTATCATAATATATAACTTTGAAAATTTTCTCGTATTTTTGTCCCAATACAGCTCCAATTGCATAATCACTTGCATCACACATTAGTTAAAAAGGTTTACTCCAATCAGGTGCAACAATGATAGGTGCAGTGATTAATTTTTCTTTTAGAATATTGAACGCATTCGGACAATCTTTATTAAATTCAAACTTAGCTTCTTTTTCTAATAAATGACAAACAGGTTTAGCAATCTTAGAAAAATCCTTTATATATCTCCTATAAAATCCTTCATGACCCAGAAACTTCTAACATCAGTAACGGTAAGCAATAATTTTCACTTTTGCCTGATCAACTTCCATACATATTTGTGAAATTTTATGTTCAAGTACAATTCCTTCTGTGACCATAAACTGACATTTTTCCCAATTTAGAACCAAATTTGTTTCTTCACATCTTTTCAAAACTTTCGTTATATTTTCCAAGCAAGATTCAAAAGAAGTTCCAAAAACTGAAAAATCGTCCATAAATACTTCAATTCTTTTATCAATTAAATCACAGAATATTGACATCATACATCTTTGAAAAGTTGCAGGTGTATTACATAAACCGAAAGGCATTCTTCTAAAGGCAAATGTTCCATAAGGACTTGTAAATGTTATTTTCTCTTGATCCTCAAAACCAACGGGAAATTGATGATAACCATAATTTCCATCCAAAAAACAAAAAAATGAGTTTCCAGCTAATTTATCCAACATCTGATCCAAGAAAGGTAAAGGAAAGTGGTCTTTTCTAGTGGCGTTGTTTAGTTTTTGATAATCAATGCTAATTCGCCATCCAGTAACTTGTCTTGTAGGAATTAATTCATTTTTATCATTAACAATGACAGTTACTCCTCCTTTCTTCGGAACACAATGAATAGGCCTTACCCATTGACTATCCGAAATAGGATAAATAATTTCAGCATCTAGCCGTTTCAAAATATCTTCTTTTAACAACCTCTTTTATAATTGGGTTCAATCTTCTTTGGGGTTCAATAGTGGGTTTACAATTTTCTTCCATTAAAATCTTATGCATACAGATTGAAGGGCTTATTCCTTTTATATCTGCAATAGTCCAACCAAAAGCTTTCTTATAATTCTTCAGAACTTCTATCAATTTTTCTTCTTGATCTTTGCTTATTTTTAAAGATATAATCACAGGTAAAGTTAATGAGTTTCCAAAAAATGCATATTTTAAATGTGCAGGTAACTTTTTTAATTCCGGTTCAGGGGCTTTTTCAATTGAGGGTAAAATTATATCATTTTTAGTTGTGTAAAAAATTTCCCAATTATCATGAATATAATGAGTTTCTTCAGATAAATTTTCTTCATTTACTTCTTCAATTTCTTCAGTTAATGACTAATTATATATTATGGATTCATTATTTTTTTCTTCAGAAATGACCTTACATTTTTCTTGATAATGCTTTTCAATTATATAATCAAAAATATTCATCCGATAACATTTTTCTTTATCAAAATACCTCATTAATTTCAGAACATTAAATGTTATCTCTTGATCATTAACTCTCATTGTTAATTCTTCTTTTTGCACATCAATCACAGCAGGTCCGGTAGCTAGAAAAGGTCCCCCTAAAATAATAGGTATTTCTTTATCTTCTTCCATATCCAGGATAATGAAATCCACAGGGAAGATAAATTTATCCACCTTAATCAGAACATCCTCTATAACTCCTTTAGGATAAGTGATAGATCGATCACATAACTGAAGGGTTATAGTGGTGGGAGAAATCTCTCCTAAATCTAACCTTCAAAAGATAGAAAATGGCATGAGATTAATACTTCCTCCTAAATCATATAAGGCTTTTCGACAAAGTTTTTCTCCAATAGCACATGGTATAGTGAAACTTCCAGGATCTTTGTGTTTCTGAGGTAATTTCTTTTGAATTATTGAACTACATTCTTCACTTAATGCAACAGTTTCATAAGCTTTAAATTTTTGTTTCTTACTTAAAATATCCTTCATAAATTTTGCATAGCTCAACATTTGTTCCAAAGCTTCAGCAAAAGGAATGTTGATGGTAAGTTTCTTAAAAATTTCAAAGAACATAGAAAATTGATGGTCAAGCTTCTGCTGTTTTAGTGTTTGAGGAAAAGGTGGTGATGGTCTTTTAACTTCCACTTCAATAGGAATTTCAGTCTGATCTTTACTTGGAGAAAGAGTTTCTTTAGGTTTCTCAATCTCTTCAATTTCTCTCTCTTTTTTAATTTCATTTTGAATCTTTTCTTTTATTTCCTTTCCATTTCTAAGTTGTACAGCTTTTGCTTGTTCATGGTCTTTTCCAGTTTCTTTTGGATTAGTTTTGACGTTGCTAGGCAGTGTTCCTTGAGATCTGTAATTAATAAAATTAGCAATTTGACCCATCTAATTCTCAATATTTCGAATAGCAGTGTTTTGACTTTATAGCTGATTACCTAGTTGCAAGATCAATTTTTCTAAAGATAACCAGTTTCTAATGAGTTAAGCCACATCTTTGCTTTATCTTTTAAAGAAAAAAGAAAGTGTCCAAGCCTAATAGCATCATCAGAAACATTATTATATTTGAAGGTAGCACAAAGTTCTAAGAAACTAGCAAGGTGTAAATTTGGATCCTCATTTGGTGTTCCTCCAAATTAATTATTTTGAACCATTTGAATAATAGAAGGTTTAAGCTTAAAAGCATTAGCATCTACAGAATGCATTTGAATACTAATATGAATTTCATCAGCTGTAGGGTTTGCATAATCCCTTAATGGTTTATAATATTTTGTTCATTAATTTCTATTGGATTTTGATTATTGTTATGTAAGTTAGTCATTTCCTGATATTTTCGAATTTGTTTTCCTTTTCTAATTCTTTTAACAGTTCTTTCTAATTCGGAATCAAAAGGTAATAATCCTTCAGATCCAGAACTACGCATAAAAATAAAATAAAATCTTTTTGGTATTTTTGTTTTTGTAAATGTTTTTGTATTATTATTTATTTATTTTATTTTTTATGTTTTAATTTTTTTAAAAGAAATAAAAGTATATAAAATATTTTTAATTTCAGAAATCTAAAAATTTTCTTTCTTAATATTCTTTCTTTCACTTCTTTTCTATCTTCCCCGGCAACGGCGCCCAAAACTTGATACTGACTTTTACGAATGCAAGAATTTATAAATTTATATTTAAATATTTATAATAATTTTTGTAAAAGTCACAATTTCAAATGCAAGTATACGTATCGTTTCAAGTAATACAGAGCTCTATTGGAGTCCTGGTTATCGATCCCACATGGAAGATTAAGTGAAGATTAATTTTAAGAAATATATTAGATTTTTAAATTAAAAGTAATTATTATTTTTATTTCTTTTCGAAATTCACATTTTTAAGTTTAATTAAATTTCTACTAAATGCAAATAAGCAACAATAAAGTAAAATGTTAATGCAGGTATAAATAAAACAACTTTCTCCTTTTTCAACTAATCTAGGGGGGTACTTTCTTCTATAGAATTGACTCATATTTATAGAGCTTCAAAAATGACCGGGGGTTGCATAAGGCACCTCTTTAAAATTCGTCCAAATACAATGTATCTTCTAGAAAGTAACTGTGGCGCCTAGGAGCCGGGATCTGGCGCCTAGGCGCCGGACTCCGTGACCAAGTCTTCGCACCTCTTCACTTTGGATCGCACCTCTTCGCGATTAAAACTATTTTTCTGTGTCCAGATGCATTGTATCACATGTCCAATGTATTAGGAGTAACTTCAGTCTTCTAGAAGGTCTAATAACTGCTTAACACCGTCAAAATAACTGCCCAAAGTAGTCAAAAATTCTTCACTGCTTCGGTATCGAACTGGTGCTTAGGCGCCAGACCTAAAATTTCGGTAACTTTAATTTTAAGCTCTATTTTTTGTCCTTTTTGCTCCTTTTTCCTTCTTGAACTCTTTTTTATCACCTGCATCTAAAAACATAAAAATACCTTTCATTAAAGCATAATATCCCTAAGAATTGAATCATAAATAAAGCATAAAAATAGGTATTTTTAAAGTGGATCAGTAAGCTACATACAAAAAATAAAAAATACATGAATTGTACATAAATAAAGGTTGTTGAATAAAGCCATTCCTTTGGATAGTTGAAATTTACTTGGTACCTTCATAGCTGATGATGTCAAGTACTTGAACTGATAATCGGCTTACTGTTCAATACACTTCGAGTCGAACTGAAGTCTCTTGGTTGAGCTTTAATTTTGGTCTGGTTATAGTATGAACTTTTGATTTAAGCTTAATTTAAGAGGTTTCAACCATACATATTCAGTTTTATGACTTTTAATCATCTTATATGTTAATTGGGAAAAAAAATAAGAAAATTAAGTGTATATTAATGATTAATAAACAAGTAGGATAAAATCTTATCCTCTGTAATTTTCTATATTGCTAGGCTTATCACTTTCCATGTACTTCAATCTTATAAATAGGAAACAAAGTTTGAGTCTCAAGCACCGATTCAACTGCAACTACTCTTCTTCTTCTTTTAATTAAAACATGAATGCTGTCTTTGGAAATATGCGAGTAAATATCAATAAAGTTGATATCATGGTACCTACTTGTGTCCTTATTTAGTTATCAAAAAAGGGTAAGTGTTTAGAGAAAAACAAGTAAAAGAAGGTAGAAATTGAAAGGGAAAAAATAAATATTTCAAAGCCAAATCTTCTACCCTGATACCTATTGATAGCCTCCACTTCAAAAGTCAATTTCTCATGAGTTTAATGACATTATTGCTTAATCATTTCCTTTACATATTGAATATGGAACAAAATATGCAAATTTTATTTTTGAAGGAATACTTATTATATTTGGTAAATAGAGTATATATAAAAGCAAGTAAATTTTAAGTTCTATTAACTGCTAGCAGACTGTAGAATGAAGACCATTTTGACCATTTTGTTGATCAACATGCACGCTCAAATGTCATTGTTAAAGCCAAGGCAACATTAATCAAAATGCCTTATGCAACTATTGATATAGATGTTGAATAGAATCTTGTAACCAAGAAACAGGTTCCAAAAGAAAGTATCCCACTCCCTCTTGAACATTGATGCGACTTTTTTTATATGCAAGAATTTATGACCCCAGATTTATATATTTATAATGATTTTGTAAAGTCACAATTTCAAACGCAAGTATACATATCGTATCAAGTAATACAGGGCTCTAATGGAGTCCTAGTTAACGATCCCACAGGGAAGCGAGGTGAAAGGTCCTTAGTCAAATTCAAGTCTACTACTAACAGCCTTAGATTGGAAGGTCTATATAAGTGGTTTTTATAACAACTACTCCTAAATGCAGATGATTATATGTAAAGATATTAACTATTCCTAAATATAAATATTACTTCTAAAGATAACCCTTTTTGGATAAATTGGTTTGGTGATTTTTTGAGATAATAAAAACTACTATTCTCATGTAATGAATTGGATACTGTAATGGAATGAGATGCATTAAATATTGCATGTGCCAAATAGGAGCATAAATACTTTTTTACCCTCAAAAGAGTACCTCCTCTTACAAGCATGTAAAGAACATTGACATATCCTAAGTTCAGTCACTAAATCTAAGGCTAGAGTCTAGGAGGATATCGAGTCGTCACTACGGAGCTCCCACTCACCCTTCACTCGAAGGCTAACCCTTGCTTTAGTTACCAAACTTAGGACCAAATTTGGGATCTCAGTCTGTCACCCTGAAACCTCCAATTCGATGCCCATGAAACCATATTTCCCTATTTATTTGCACTCAATCCCCATGAACTAAGCAATTCATTCACAGACCTTGAATGTGGTTCCACTTTGTTGAGAATTACACCACCCTTTCGGGTCAATGCAATTACAATGAATTTTAACCCTACAATGGGCCCTTATTGTAATGTAATTGAAGTGCAAGTAAAAACCATCATGTTTATAATTAAAACTTCTTCTTGCATGCATCCCAATATCCTAAACAAGAATCCTACTCATTGCAAGAGAAAATTAGAATGTAAACAATGACATAATCTTCTCATGTCACTATTTCCAAATAAGAAGAAAGAGTAAGAGAAAGACATCGCAAAGCACGAAGAAAACACAACAAAAATACTCATTTCAAAGCAAATCCACAAAATAAATGTTTACAAAATCATAAGATAATGAAGAACACAATACTTAGCTTTTTACCCTTGAAAAGAAGATGAAAATCTCTCCCACAAAGTCTCCCGTCGATCCATGTAATGTTAGAACAATCCCTTACAAATTACTCAAAATCCCCTCTCCAATCTCTCCAAAAGGGTACAAATCTATATTTCTACTCCTATTCTAAGATCTATAATCTTTCTCTACACTTTTCTAACTTCTCCCCCTTCATTTTTGGCTTCAAATTCAGTTTAAAATAGAGTAAGGATGAATTTCCCAAGAGGTGCATGAAGAAACCCTCCAAAAAACGTCCAGATTCGATGTATTTGGCTAAAAACCGCCTAATATCGCGTCCAAGCTGTCTTAGGTACAGCTGGCGCTGAATAGAGTGCTGCCGGCGCCCTATTTTTCATGGTCTCAAGCTTCTGGCGCCGCCGGCGCTAGTTTGGGCGCCCCCGGCGCCCATCCTGCGCAGTTATACCATTTTGCTCCGTTAGGCTCCGTTAAAGCTCTGATTTGCTTCGTTTCAGTTGTGTTGTGTTCCTAACAGATAACCCTACAAAATAGGCATAAAAACAATCTTTTTTTAAAGTGTAATCTCATTCAAAAATATGAAAGAAGTGTAAAAGAGATTAAACATTGAAAGACTTATCGAAAGGTTTCAAGCCAAAATTTGTTTTCTTGCTCGTTTTTGCTCCAAATTACACCATTTTTGCTTCTTTTTGCTCCAATCACCATTTTTGTACTTAAAATAAAAAATCATACAAAATACCTTCCTTTAAAGTGCAATATCATAAATAAATAAGTAAAATGATATATCAAAAAGCGTATATATTTTAGGCGTGTCAAAATCCCATAAACTTAACTGTTACTTGTCCTCAAGTAACATTATAACTTTAAAAATAAAATATGTTTACTTGTGGTTGTGGGTTTCAATAGAATTTCCTATAACTTCATCTCAGAAATATTATAGTATAACATAGGAAAGATTCTAGCAAATCAACCTAGGACTAGAGTATAAGAATATTATACATTCAACTTAGGAATCCTAATTTTTTTTATCTACTTCAAAAGTTATTAAAAATTGTCAAATTAATGATTCATAGAGAGAATAAAAATAGAATTTAAGCACCTTATCTATACCAATTTAACCAATACCTTTTGAAATAATAATAAGCTTAGGATTGTTTTTTAGTCTTTTTATTTAAAAAGATTCAAGTGAAACAAATTTTTTATTAGGCTTCTCGTCAAGCTTCTCCTCACTTATTTCTTTTCTTCTTTTTTTCTTTTCTTTCGGGATCATTTTCAATCCCTTTTTTTTCATTTATTTATTTTTTCTTTTGGGATCATTTTTAATCCCTTTTTTTCACTTTTTTTATGTGAGAATTACTATATCTGGACAGGCCTTTAATAATTTTGAATTTCACTATCTTCTCTCTAAAATCCAAAACTCAAAACTTTCCCTCACTTTTTATAAGTGTAAGTATTAGTTAGAAAAAGGTTTTCAATAAAGGCTCAATTCTCATTATGTACAAATCTAAGAATTTTAGCTTTTCAAATATTCAACTCCTTTATACCATAAATAGAAAAATCATTTTTCCATTGTTTCCTACAAAATATCTTAACTCTAGAACAGTTTCTTCACTAAGGATTTCAACTAAGTTATTTTTCTAATATTCCTAAAATTGAAATTATAGTAACCTAAAGGTAATACCACATACCACAAGTCATTTTAAAAGTGATATCAAATTAAATACAGGCTACTGAGGACAAATAAAGTTACATTTTAAAAATTTTTCTTCCCACCAAATTTAAAATTTAATATATTTTACAATTAATTCCATAAATTGTAGCAGGAAGAAAAAGTAAAGATTGAATCTACTTACTACTACAACATCTTATCAAATTCATCTACGTGCATAATCAAGATAGAATGACTGTAGAAGAAAGTAAATCTAGCTTAAAACATGCTTGTAATAAAACTACACTAAAAGGAAGTATTTTCACATTAAAATTTTATTTTTCTTCCTACCCCCAAACTTGATTTTTAGCATGTATAGCATTTAGTATAGAAAATATAAGCAGGAAGAAAACAGTTCAGAAATTCTATCTACCACAAGTGTCTATCAGAAAGATCTACAGTTATTAATCAGGATAGGAATCATGTAGCAGAAAGTAAATCTAAACTAAACATTCCAGAATGAAATTAACTAAACCAAAGTCTAACTAGCATAGCATGTATCAGCAAGGGAATATAAAAATGTTCTTCAATTATTATATAAAATTGTAACACAAACATAAACACACATAAAATAAATGAGGTCAATTCTTCCATTAACTCATCACATCACATTGATTTACATCTAATTTCTAACGGAATCACTACACTAATAAATTAGGTACATTTTAAATGGTTTTATAGATTATAATCCGAAAGATAAGATTACCCCTCATATATTAGCTCATAGGCACCAATCTCAGGCATCATCTAATCCTCATAAATAAGCACCTCTAACAGTTACATATTGTAGTGTAAGATCATCCTAATGTTATTCATCAAATAGGTTCGTGACTCATACCAAATGAAAACAAAGTTAGAGAAAGGATGTAACAAATTGAGATGGAACTATCAATGTTCGAAATTCATGATTTCTCTTGTAAAACTCAAGTCTGGGTGAGAACCAAGTCATAGTGGACTCATTAATCCATCTAATACAAGAGATCAAGTCTGGTCATAATAAGAAGTTAAGGAATCACCTCCTTAAGACACAAATATCAAATCAAACAACTAACAATCCCAACATCTACCAATCAACAATCAAACTTATCAATCCATAATAACACATAAAGATCTAGTCAATCCACTAATTCAAACATGAATTAAGCTGATCAATCAACACTAAAGCAAACACAATACAACACTAACAATCATGACTCTCAAGCAAACTAAATCAAAGCACACTGATAACTATGGGTTGCCTGCCATAAAGCGCTTGGTTTTAACATCGCGGGCCCAACAAACTATTCCTCCTGGATCAAAATTCTAATTAGGTAATCCTCGATCAATCGCCCAGTCTTTTTCAGATCCAGGAATTCCTACAAAATTCTCAAATTGTAATTTTTCATTCAGCTCTTCCTTTTCAGATGGATTTATATAATTGTTCTTCATATTTCTTTCTAGATCCAATATTCTTCTATTGATTTTCTTAATTTGCATATTAATATCATCCTTGAAATTTATAAGAAATGGATCTCTATAAGATAATTCAAGATCTCCCAAATTTTGGATCGGATTCTCTCTAGATAATTCAGATTTAGGATCAAATTCTTCTATGTCACTCTTCTGTTTCAAGTTATCTTCCAATTCTTCCCCTTTATAATTATTAAAAGA
Source organism: Papilionanthe hookeriana x Papilionanthe teres (assembly GCA_022702705.1). Lineage (NCBI taxonomy): Eukaryota > Viridiplantae > Streptophyta > Magnoliopsida > Asparagales > Orchidaceae > Papilionanthe > Papilionanthe hookeriana x Papilionanthe teres. The sequence continues at coordinate 29,294,538 of CM040425.1, forward strand.
TGGAGGATTTATCTTAGTCGAGGAAATAGGTTTTTCTAATTCCTTAGGAATTTCTTCCAATGGTTTTCCAATATCCTTATCCTTTTTTCTCAACTCAAAGTTTTTTGAAATATATCCTCAAATTCTCTTCCAAGTCTTAGTTCAATAATTTTATCTTGTTCATCATTCAATTCAGGTTTTTTTTGTGATTGAGTCGAATCTAAAGATATAAAGACTGGTTGTGTAGATGAATTCCTTAAATAGATAGGCTTTAAAATTGTATGGGGTACATCCATCTTAAGTTCATGAGATTTTTCAAGAGATGGAATTAAAAGTTTACTATTTTTGGTAGCATCCATCATGTCACAATTCTCTTGAACATACATACAGTCTCCTTTAAATAACGTTTTCGAATCATCATGAAAATCCATTCCGACCTCATCTGTTATCTTACTCTCAAAACTTTCTTAGAAATGGTCTTTACTTAGATAATCAATTTCATCCATCCAAAAACATTCATTATATTTTCTCTCAGTTGGAAATTTCATAGTCTTCAACACATCTAAAGTGACTTCCTGGTCATTAATATTCATAATCAACTCTCCTTTTTGCACATCTATCATAGTTTGTCCAGTAACAAGGAAAGGTCTCCCGAAAACAATTGGAATTTCTTTATCTTCCTCCATATCTAATACAAAAAAGTCCAAAGGAAAGATAAACTTATCCACTTTAACTAGCACGTCTTCTATAACTCCTTTTGGATAAATGATAGATCGATCAGCTAACAGAAGGGTTACAGTAGTGAGAGAAATATCGACTAAACCTAACCTTCTAAATATAGATAGAGGCATCACATTAATGCTCACTCCTAAATCACATAAAGCTTTTCCACATAATCTTTTTCCAATTGAACAAGGGATTGTAAAGCTACAAGAATCTTTAAGTTTCCGAGAAAAATTTTTCTGAAGTATAGCGTTGCACTCCTCACTTAGTGCAACTATCTCATAATCCGCAAATTTCCTTTTCTTGTTTAATATATCCTTTATAAATTTTACATAACTTGGCACTTGTTCCAAAGCTTCAGTGAAAGCAATATTTATCGTTAACTTCTTAAGTACTTTCATGAACTTTGAAAATCTTTTATCCAACTCATGCTGTCTAAGTCTTTGAGGAAATGGAGGTGATGGTCTTTCCAAATTGATTTTAGTTGGAGATATTAATTTTTTCAGATCCTTAGAAACATGTTCTTCAGGTCTTTTAGTTTCTTTTGTTTCTCTCAAAACATATTTCTCTTCTCTAACCACATCCTCTATCTCTCTTCCACTTTTTAATTGGACAGCTTCTACTTGTTCATTAGTGTTCTCTTTAGGGTTGATCTCAATATTGCTAGGAAGTGTTCCTTGGGGTCTATTGCTAAGTGAATTAGCAATTTGTCCGAGTTGATTCTCTATGTTTATAATCGCTGCATTTTGACTTTGCAACTGGTTTCTCATTTGCAATACCACTTCTTCCATAAACATCTTCTTATCCTCAAATTGTTGATCATTGTTAGAGTCTGGTGGATATGAAGGTCTATAGTTTATGTTCCCCTGATTATTCTAACTTCCATTAGATCTCGCATGATTATTTTCCCATTTTTGGTTTCCACCATTAGTAGTATGATTCCAGTTAAATTTATGATGGTTCTCCCAACCTAGGTTGTAAAAGTTTTAGAATACGGGTTATTTATGGTATTTAAAGCATCATATGTTAAGTTAGAATCAATCATATGCCTAACTAACTTTCCTCACTTACAGGAGTAATTTGAGGTCGGTTCATTCCAAATTGGTCCAACTTCCTTGATATTGCAGCAACCTGAGATGCAAGAATTGTAATCACATCTGTATCATGAACACTAGCTACATTTCTATTATTTACCTTTGCAGAGGGCCATTGAAATTCATTTGTAGCAATTTCTTCAATTAATGCATACGCTTCATCAAATGATTTTAACATTAATGATCCACCAGCGACAGCATCAATTATAGACCTAAAGGATCCTATTAATCCATTATAAAAAATTTGAATGATTAACCAATCGGGCAGAGCATGGTGTGGACACTTTCTTAGGAGTTCCTTAAATCTTTCACAGGCTTCGTATATTGATTCCCCTTCATACTGACAAAATGAGATAATATCGTTTCTAAGTTTAGTAGTCTTTGAAGGTGAAAAATACTTAGCTAAGAATTTCTGAGTTAACTCCTCCCAATTTTTAATAGAACCAGGTGCTAATGAGTATAACCAAATTTTAGCCTTATCCCTTAGTGAGAAAGGAAAAATCCGTAGTCTAAAACATCGTCTGACATACCGTTATAACGAAATATAGCACAAAGTTCTAAAAAATTTGATAAGTGTAAATAGGGTTCCTCCGAAAGAGTTCCCCCAAACTGATTGTTCTGAACCAGTTGGATAATCTCAGGATTTATTTCAAATGAGTCAGCTTCTACGACAGGGTTTTGTATACTTAAGTGAATTTCATCTGTCGTAGGATTTATGTAATCCCTCAATGAAGTATGATGATTTTCCAAGTTATTATCATGAAAGTTTTCCATTTCCATTTCAAGTTTTTCGAGTCCTTTCTGTATTTTTATTTTTTTTATTTTCTTCAAACTCGGGATCATAAAACACAAGTCCTGCAGATCCTTTGTTTAGCATACTTAACACAATAAACAATACATTAACAATTAAACAAATAACAGATGAAATATATTCAACACAACAAAATATTTTTACAAATACCTTGTTTTTCACACAAACAGTTTTTTCGTATCACTTTTTCATATATATATATAAAAAACACTTTTCACACAAAAATAATTTTTAAGACACTACAGTTTTCCAAATCTAAGCCTAATTAATTAAAATTCTCCTAAAGTTCTTACCGAAGCTTTCCCGGCAACGACGCCAAAAACTTGATGCGACTTTTTTTATATGCAAGAATTTATGACCCCAGATTTATATATTTATAATGATTTTGTAAATTCACAATTTCAAACGCAAGTATACGTATCGTATTAAGTAATACAGAGTTCTAATGGAGTCCTGGTTATCGATCCCACAGGGAAGTGAGGTAAAAGGTCCTTAGTCAAATTCTAGTCTACTACTAACAGCCTTAGATTGGAAGGTCGATATAAGTGATTTTTATAACAACTACTCCTAAATGTAGATGATAATATGTAAGGATATTAACTATTCCTAAATGCAAATATTACTTCTAAAGATAACCCTTTTTTGGATAAGTTGGTTTGGTGAATTTTTGAGATAATAAAAACTACTATTCTCATGTAATGAATTGGATAATGTAAAAGAATGAGATGCATTAAATATTGCATGTGCCAAATTGGAGCATAAATACTTCTTTACCCTCAAAAGAGTACCTCCTCTTACAAGCATGTAAAGAACATTAACATATCCTAAGTTCAGTCATTAAATCTAAGGCTAGGCTGGGAAGATACCGGCTGTCACTATAGAGCTCCCACTCACCCTTCACCTGAAGGCTAACCATCGCTTTAGTTACCAAACTTAGGACCAAATTGGGGATCTCAGCCTGTCGCCCTGAAACCTCCAATTCGACTCCCATGAAACCATATTTCCCTATTTATTTTCACTAAATCCGCATGAACTACGCAATTCATTCACAGACATTGAATGTGGTTCCAATTTGTTGAGAATTATACTGCCCTTTCGGGTCAATGCAATTACAATGAATTTTAACACTACAATGGGCCCTTATTGTAATGTAAATGAAGTGCAAGTAAAAACCATCACATTTACAATTAAAACTTCTTCTTGCATACATCCCAATATCCTAAACATGAATCCTACTCATTGCAAGAGAAAAGTAGAATGGAAACAATGATATAATCTTCTCATGCCAATATTTTCAAATAAGAAGAAAGAGTAAGAGAAAGACATCGCAAAGCACGAAGAAAACACAACAGAAATACTCATTTCAAAGCAAATCCACAAAATAAGTATTTACAAAATCATAAGATAATGAAGAACACAATACTAAGCTTTTTCCTTTTGAAAAAAAGATGAAAATCTCTTCAACAAAGTCTCCCATCGATCCATGCAATGCTAGAACAATCCTTTACAAATTCTCTCAAATTCCCCTCTCCAATCACTCCAAAAGGGTAGAAATCTTCATTTCTACTCCTATTCTAAGATCTCTAATCATTCTCTACATTTTTCTAACTTCTCCCCCTTCATTTTTGGCTTCAAATTCGGTTTAAAATAGAGTAGGGACGAATTTCCCAAGAGGTGCATGAAGAAACCCTCAAAAAAGCGTCCAGATTCGATGTATTTGGCCAAACCTCCTAATATCGTTTCCAAGCTGTCTCGGGCACCGCCGGCGCTAAATAGGGCACTGTCAACGTCCTATTTTATGTGGTCTCAGGCTTCTGGCGCCGCCGGCGCCAGTTTGGGCGCCCATCCTGCGCAGCTCCACCATTTTACTATGTTTGGCTCCGTTACAGCTCTGATTCGCCCCGTTTTAGTGGTGTTGCATTTCTAACAGATAGCCCTAATAAATAAGCATAAAAACAACATTTCTTTAAAGTATAATCTCATTCAAAAATATGAAAGAAGTGTAAAAGAGATTAAATATAAAAAGACTTATCGAAAGGTGTCAAGCCAAAATTTGTTTTCTTGCTCGTTTTTGTTCCAAATTTCACCATTTTTACTTCTTTTTGCTCCAATCACCATTTTTGTATTTAAAATAAAAAATCATACAAAATACCTTCCTTTAAAGTGTAATATCATAAAAAAATAAGTAAAATGATATAGCAAAAAGAGTATATATTTTAGGCGTGTCAAACATCCAAGTGTCGAGGTGATGAGATTTAAAATTAAGATATTTTTGTTAAGGATTCATATTCTTTATCTTCTTCTTGGGTTAAGACATTGAGAGATGTTATTAAAAATGATCCAATTGAAATTTTAAATAATTTTTTGTTACTTCAAGTTGGTTTTTTTGGTAAACCTATTTAAGTCACTAGTGGACGGAGTTTAGGAACTCTACTAATAGTTAAAATTATGGATACCTATCGGTCGTTGAATAGCTTGGACTTGTGATTTTCGAGAATCATGAAATGTAGTTTTATAAAATAGGATTTTTGATTTAATTTAATTTAATATATATATATATATATGGATTTATGAAAATAATTTTTTAAACTTGAAAAATGAGAATGGATGAATCTAATTCATTTAGTAGTTTGAATGAACGAGCACAATATCGTAAGCGATGCGTCTATCCCGAGGAATAGACACACTGCTTAACAATACAGCTTGATCAAATAAACCACAGAATTTATGACATCCATTCTGGTCTACGAACCTTTTGTGTTGACCAAAAAATTCATCTATTTAGTACAAAAGAATTAAATAGGGTTTATATTACCTGGGTTCTTAAAGTTCCCTATAGCGGCAAGCCCCTATACTCATTTACACCTCAAATGACCGAAGTCACCTGAGAAAACCCTTGATTTAGATCAGAGGTATCTATTTTATTGAGTTCAAAGGGTAGAGTTTTCAAAGTAGTGTGGTAATAGGAAATCCAATAGGCAAGTTGCTCAAGATCGGAACAGTTTATTTCTGGAGTCAAAAGAAAAGAGGAGTAGGGGATGGTACGGACCTTGAGGAGGACCTCGATGACCTCTCGCACTATCCAATTGTTGGACTTTAAATTTTTGAAATGAATTTATTTAAATTTCAATCCTGCCAATAAATTATAGGAATTACATTTGCAAAATATTTTTATTAATAACCTGGAAGACGGGAGGATTTATGTCGTACCGGACGACAACCTCGGAATCCTAAAGCATGTTCGGGCTTATATTGCACAACATGGTTGTGCAAAAGCCTAAAAGAACAAGTGAGGATTTATGTCACACTAGGTGGACCACCTCAAAGTCCTATGAATTGTTATTTAAACTATGGAATTGTTTTGTTGTTGAAGATGGTCGTGCTTCCCTTGAAGTCGTGCTCCGTACTCCACGTTGTAGCAGAGTTGAAATTTAGATTTAAAGTTTATTTTGACCAAAGAAAAATATGTTGAGATTTTCATATCTATTTTATACGGATTTTGATGATATTGCACTTTAAGGAAAGGTATTTTTGATGTTTTGTTGCAGGAATGTTAATTTATGTTCATTTGAGCAAAAACATGCAAAAAGGAGCGAATTTGGAGCAAAAAGGACCAAAATATGAAGATTTGACATTGGGTGCCGACGGCGGATTTTTTCTAGAGTTCAGAAATTAAAAAATAAAGAAGGTTGTCGACGGCGAGATCGACCCCGCCGACGATGAGGTTTTCTTAATTGTGCCAAAACCTAGTATTCTAGAAGGCTGCTGATGACGAGATCGAGGCCGCAGATGGTGAGAATGACGGTTCTCTCACAAAGTACATTGAATGTGGACGATTTTAGAAGGGATTCTTAGGCAACTCTTGAAAACTCCTCTACAATTTTAAAAGAGAGAATTGGAGGCCAAAAAAGGTGTGTGTGGGGGTTGGGTTTATGTTGTTATTGTGGTCTGTGAGTCTAGTGAGGGTCTCTTCGGGGTTTCTAGTGTGTCTGTTAGTTTAATTAGTGAGATTATGAGGATTTATTCGAGAGATTGCATGAGTGTAAGGAAAGTGAGAGATTTCTTCCACCTTGCTGCTTCGAAGGAGAATTCTGTGTGCTGTAAAGAAAGAAAGAAATTCATAGGAACTTCAAGCAGTTTTCTTGGGGAGGAATTTGAGATAAGTTGTATTTACTTATTGTAGTTTGTATGACTTTATTTTTATATATAAAATCCAAGTTTTGTTGTATCTTCTCCATGAGATCTGAGTAGTTTCTCTGTCTTTCTCCTTGTTTTGAGATTTTGTGAAATGGTGATTTGAATTAGTTGTGCAAAGAGAATGTTAAAGAAGTTGTGATGATCTTTTCACTTCAATCTTAATTTACTTTCAATCTGGCCAATGGATTTGTTAAAATATGCTGAGTTTTACAACTAAAGTGAAGATTACATCCAAGATACAGGGAGGTCAAAGTTATTGAATGTAGGGTGCAAATAAATAGGGAAAAATTATTTATCGGGCGTAGAATTGGAGATTTTAGAGTGACAGACTAAAATCCTCAATTCAGTCCGATTGTTTGGGTGCTGAAGTGTAAATGTTAGCCCTCAGGCGAGGGGAACGAGGGAGCTCCGAAGTGAGAGCCAGTATCCTCCCAGCCTAGCCGCAGATTCAGTAACCAAGCATAGGATTAGTTAGTGTTCTTTATGCCTGAACCAAAGGGTAAAGAATAGGTATGCTCCTATTTGGCATAACACAATTTGAACTAATTCAATTTATCCATTCACTTAAATTTCTTGATAAGGAGAAGGATGCTTGCTTATATATTGAACCTCACATTACAAACTTTATTACTAAAATTAGTTAATTATTAGTAGAATTAGTTTATTAAAATTACATCTTATTTACGATTGCATATTAGTGATAAATAGGTAATTTGAACTACAAGGTTGTGATTCTGTATTGCTTTTTAAAATCCTAGTTCGTAGCCTCTAATATATTCCCTGTGGGATCGATAACCAGGAGTCCACTAGAGCCCTGTATTACGTGAGCGATACGTATACTTGCGTTGATAAGAGTAACTTTGCAATTTTTGAATATTTTATACACTTCTTTATCAAATTTATAATCATAGTCAAGTTTTTTGTGTCATTACTAGAGATTCAACCCTTTTAGTAGCGATATTAAATTCTTGCAATATTAAGCTTATGCAAAGTAGCCGGGATCACGTTTTTGGCGCCGTTGCCGAGGAATATAACATAATTAGAGTAAAGGATAATTTAGGACCATTAGAAAACTTTTAATAGAATTGCAACTTATTTTCATATTTAGTCATCTAGTTTTCTGTGTACTGATTTCAATTGTATGAGTAAATTTGGACCTGAAAAATCTTATACCCTACGATTCAGAATTAGAACACACTGTTAGGAGAATTAAGGAACTAAGGAAAGAACCTATAAATCCTGACACAATGGAAAACAATGTAAACACCAAGGAATATAAAATGAACATCAATCTAGACCTCTAAGAGATTACGCTAACCCTACATTAGATGAAATTCACTTAACTATCCAAAACCCTGATGTAGCTGCTAATTCATTTGAGCTTAAACCTATAATTATCCAAATGGTACAAAATAATCAATTCGGCGGAACTTCTAACGAAGATCCTAATTTACATCTTGCGAGTTTTCTAGAACTTTGTGCTACTTTTAAATATGACAGTGTCTGATGATGCTGTCAGATTTAAAATTTTTCCTTTTTCACTAAGGGACAAGGCTAAGGTTTGGTTAAATTTGTTAGCACCGAAATCTATTAAAACTTGGTGGGAACTTTCACAAAAAATCTTATCGAAGTATTTTTCACCATCTAAGACTACTAAGCTTAGAAACGATATCACATCTTTCAGTCAGTATGAGGGAGAATCGATATACGAATCTTGGGAAAGATTTAAAGATCTTCTTAGGAGATGTCCACATCATGCTTTACCAGATTGGTTAATTATTCAAACTTCTTATAATGGATTAGTAGGATCTCTTAGATCCATCATTGATGCTGCTGCTGGTGGATCACTAATGTCTAAACCTTTTGAAGAAGCTTATGCTTTAATCAAAGAAATGGCTACTAATAATTTTCAATGGCCCGCTAAAAGAGTAAATCCTAAGAAAGTAGCCAGTATTCATGATTCGGATGCTTTAACTATGATAGTTTCTCAAATTGCTGCTCTTTCAAAGAAAATAGATCAATACAGAATGAATTGTTCTTAAACGCCTCTAGTGTTAGAAGAAAATTCATTGGGACAAATTTTAGATGCTCAATCTTCTTATTAAACTTTAAATTTGATAAATAATAGAAAAAATAACCCTTATTCAAACAAATATAATCCAGGTTGGAAGAATCATCCAAACTTTAATTGGAATAACCATGGTAATGCTAATCCTGTTAATTCTCTGTAGGGGAATAATCCCGTAAACCCATTAGGAAATGTAAACAATCAAGGTAATCCCAATTATAAACCTTCTAATCACCCAGGTTTTTATAATAATTCATAAGTTAAGGAGATGAAGCTATCTATGGAAGAACTAGTTTTGAATCTGGGAAATCAAATACAAAATCAAGGAGCTGATATTAGAAACATAGAAAACCAATTGGGGCATATTGATACTGCACTGAGCAATAGACCTGTTGGAACTTTACCTAACAATGTTGAAGTAAATCCTAATGATCAAGGAAAAGAACAGATCAAGGCCATTCAATTAAGAAGTGGAAAAGAGTTGGAAATAAGGGGCCAGAAAGAAACTGTAGTTGAAAAGGAAGAAGTGGAAAATGAAGGCGAAAATGAAAGTTTATATCCCGATTATTCTCTGAAACTTATGAAAATTACTGTTGAAAGACCACCACCACCATTTCCTCAAAGACTGAAGCAACAAGAGAAGGGAAAAAGATTTACTAAATTCTTAGACATTTTAAAAAAAATTGTCAATAAATATTCCTTTTGTTGAAGATTTGGAACAAATGTCTGATTATGTTAAATTTATGAAGAATATACTCAATAAAAAGAGGAAGTTACTAGATCATGAGATTGTTGCACTCAGTGAAGAGTGTAGTGATATAATTCAGAAAAATCTTCTTGAAAAACTTAAAGATCATGGTAGTTTTACTATCTCGTGTGCTATTGGTGAAAAATTTTATGGACGAGCAATATGTGATTTGGGAGCTAGAGTAAATCTGATGCCTCTATTAACTTTTAAGAGATTAGGAATATGAGAGATTGCACCAAATTTTGTAACTCTACAGGTAGCTGATTGATCTATTAAACATCCTAAAGGAGTTGTAGAATATGTTCTGGTTAAGGTTGATAAATTTATCTTTCCTATAGACTTTATCATTTTAGATATGGAAAAAGACAAGGAAATACCTATCATTTTAGGAAGACCATTCCTAGCTATAGGAAGAGCCATGATAGATGTTCAAAAAGGAGAGTTGACTATGAGAGTAAATGATCATAAAGTGACCTATAACAACTCAAAGTCATTGAAATAACTTTCAATAGAAGGAGATGATGAATGTATTAGAATGGAGACCTGCGATTATTTGGGAAAAGAATATTTCAAAGAAAAATTTGAACATGAAGATATGGAAAACGATAATTATGATGAAATTGTAACAAAGAAGCTGATTATGTTGAGGAACAATTTGAAACACTCGATTCAATAGTACCGAAGAACAAAATCATTATTCCATCTATTGTGAAACCACCTGAACTAGAATTGAAGACTCTTCCAAATAATTTAAAGTATGCATTTTTAGGAGAGTTATCAACATTACTAGTGATTGTATCCTTGGACTTAAATAAAATTCAAGAACAAAAATTAATGGATACTTTAAAAAAGTACAAAAGAGCTTTTGGTTGGACTCTGGCTGATATAAAGGGAATTAGCCCTTCTATTTGTATGCACATAATTTTTTTGAACAATGAACATAAACCAAGATTTGATCCACAAAGGAGACTGAACCCTATTATGAAAGAAGTAGTTAAAAAAGAGATTTTAAAATGGTTAGATTTTGGAATTATATATCTTATTTCAGATAATGCTTGGGTAAGCCCAATTCATTGTGTTTCTAAGAAAGGAGTGACTGTTGAAGCAAATGATAATAATGAATTAATTCCTATCAGGCAAGTTACTGGGTGGTGTATTTGCTTTGATTATAGAAAATTAAATTTTTCCACTAAGAAAGATCAATTTCCTTTACCATTTCTAGACCAAATGCTAGACAGACTTGCTGGACACAAGTATTATTGCTTTTTGGATGGATATACCGGTTACCATCAAATTCCTATTTCTCCTGAAGATCAAAAGAAAACTACATTCACTAGTCCTTATGGAACTTTTGCTTTTCGAAGACTTCCTTTCGGATTATGTAATGCACATGTAACATTCCAGAGATGTATGATGTCTATATTTAGTAAGTTAATTGATGATGGAATAGAAGTGTTTATGGATGATTTCTCTGTATTTGGAACATCATTTGATGCATGCTTAAATTATTTTGAAAAATTTTTGGAGTTATGCGAAAGAACTAATTTAGTTCTAAATTGGGAGAAATGTCAATTTATGATTGCAGGAGGAATTGTATTAGGGCATAAAATTTCAGAAAATGGCATGGAAGTACCCTGCAAAAATTCAAGTTATAGCTAAACTACCACCTCCATCTACCGTGAGAGGGGTAAGAAGTTTACTTGGACATGCTGCTTTTTACAGGCGTTATATTAAAGTTTTTTCAAAAAGTACCAAACCCCTATGCCAACTTTTAGAAAAGGATAAGAAATTTGAATTTACGGAAGACTGCTTGAATGCCTTTGAGTTATTAAAGGATAAACTAATCACATCATCTATAATAGTTTCACCTGACTGGGAGAAACCATTTGAACTAATGTGCGATGCTAGTGATTATGCTATTGGAGCCATTCTTGGACAAAGATATGATAAGATTTAAGTTATATGTTGCGCTAGTAGAACTCTTAACAATATTCAAATTGACTTTACGGTTACTGAAAAAGATTCACTGGCTATTGTGCATGCTTTTGATAAATTCAGATCTTATTTAATTGGAACTAAATGTATTGTGCATACTGATCACTCTGCTATTAAATATCTGATGCAAAAGAAGGATTCCGAACTAAGATTACTCAGATGGACACTTTTGATGCAAGAATTCGATTTTGTGGTAATCGATAGAAAGGGAGCCGATAATCAAATTGCTGATCATTTGTTGAAATTAGAATATCATGAATTATCGGACACCGACAATGAAATTACAGACAGCTTCCCTGATGAACTACTTTATAATATTAATGAGTGGAAAATACCTTGGTATGCTGATATAGTTTACTATATTGTAAGTGATATTTTGCCACCTATGCTAACACTACAGCAACAGAAAAAATTCATTCATGATGCAAAAACATATTTTTGGGATGAACCATATTTATATAAGCAATTTAAGAATCTTATTATTAGGAGATGTGTGCCTTATGAAGAAACTGATCTGATTATTTAAAAATGCCATGATTCTGAATTTGGAGGACATTTTGGGATTGACAAAATAGCGCATAAAAATTTACAAGCTGGATTTTATTGGTCTACTCCCTTTAAAGATGATTGCAGATATATTAAAACTTGTGATAGATGCTAACGAGTAGGTAATATATCTAGAAGAAATGAATTGCCTCTGAATTTCATGTTAGAAGTTGAGATCTTTGTGTTTGGGGATTAGATTTCATGGGACCATTTATTCCTTCATTTGGGAACTTATATATATTAGTTGCAGTTGATTATGTATCAAAGTGGATTGAAGCATAAGCTTTACCTCGTTGTGATGCTAAAAATGTTTCAAGATTCTTAATGAAAAATATTTTCATGACATACGGAATGCCGAGAGTGATTATCACTAACGAAGGATCCCATTTCAAGAATAAATTTTTTCGGAGATTGACAAAAAATTTTAATATTATTCATAGAATCTCTACTGCTTATCATCCTCAGACCAGTGGGTTAGCTGAAGTTTCTAATCGAGAGATTAAACGAATTCTAGAAAAAACTGTAAACCCTAGTAGATTAGATTGGTCTATGAGACTGGATACTGCATTATGGGCATACAAGACTGCTTATAAAACTTTTATTGGAATGACTCCTTACAGACTCATTTTTGGAAAGACTTGGCATATTGGGTGATTAAAGAATTCAATTATAATTTGAAAAATGCTGGAGAGAAGAGATTGTTAAAAATGAATGTATTGGAAGAACTAAGAAATGAATCTTATGATAACGACATGATTTATAAGGAGAAATTGAAGTTAAGGCATGATCGGAAGATTAACCAGAAGCACTTTGAACTAGGACATGAAGTTTTGCTTTACAATACAAGGCTAATGTTATTCCCTGGGAAATTGAAGTCTCGTTGGTTAAGACCCTTTACTATGACTCAAGTTTATACTTACGGAGCTGTTGAAATTAAAGATCCAAAGATTGGGAATAAATTTAAAGTAAATGGACACAAATTAAAACCATATTTTGAGGGTAAAAGATCGAACTTTAAAGAGGTTTTAATGCTCAGTCAGCCTGAATAACACCTGAATAGGTCTGGCTGACGAAGTTAAACCAAGAGCTTTATGGGAGGCAACCCATAGTTATATTTATTTTTTGAGTATTTGTTTGAATTTATCATTAGTATGTGGTAGTATTGAATTATACTGCTCATATTTACCCTTTGATCATCATGGAATTTGGATCCATAGAGAAAATTTGGAATACATTCAGACCATGACATTTATGTGCAAATTTTGCCTGGGGCTCCGACGGCGAGCTCGATGCCGCCGGCGGTGGGTTTTTCCCAAGAGCCCTGACATTTAAATTGCACAAGTTCGCCGACGGCGCCATCGAGGCCACCGATGGCGAGATCGGCGAGTGGACGGTTTCTGGAGTTTGAAATGGCAGTTTTTGGTGGTTTTAGGCAGAATTTTCTCCTATAAACTTCTAGAGTCGGTTCCAAAACTCCCCATTACCCAAAGACAAATTGAAAATCCACTAAATTCATCCCTAATGACTTCAGTTCCATTGATTACCCTAGATTTTGAGTGTTCAACCAGAGAAAGTTCGTTAGTGCCGAGGTACAACAATTCTTCAACAAAGTGCTGACAAAGAGGAGATTAATCAAAGAAAGAGGCTTTGTGAATCAAGGATTAAACAATCCATCGACAGTGGTTAAATTAATGATCGTGTGGCGACGATGGGAAGTGTTATGCTACACTACTGCCGCAGTAGTCGTTCCTGTGGTGAAGGAGTTTTACTCTAATTTACATGGAATCAACCAGGGAAGCATCTATGTGTGAGGCAGGTGGGTAACTTTTACTCCTGCATGAATTAATGAATTATATATAATCAAGAATGTTCCTATCTGCCATTATTCCAACTTCATCCCGACAAGAAGTCTGATGAATGAGATCTACCAATATTTAACGAACGAGACTGTAGACTGGGAAATAAGAGAAAACGGGTATGTTAGTTTTTCTTCTACACTTCTAAATCCTGTATCAAAATATTGGCACTTCTTCATTTCTGTAAAGTTATTACCGACGATGAGGATAAGTAAAGTTACTAAAGAAATTGCTATTATGAATTACTATATTCAAAGGGGACTGCCAATTGACATTAGACGATAATTGTGAAGTCTGTTTTGGGCCTGATCGTTCAAGGATCAACTCATAGGCTTGGACATCCTTCTACAATTTTCTCACTTTGCAGCCTGTTCCAAGTTTTATATGAGATTTGAGAAAAGGTACTTCTACCTTGGAAGCCTTTAGACCCAACCAAAATGTTCTCAGAAAATGAAGATGAGAATGATATGGATTATTATGTATCAATCATCACAAAACTCAATACCAATTCATCCTCTAGTTTCGGACAAGATGCTGGTGATCTTACATAGAATTAAGAAACTAGAAAAAGAGGTACAAAATGTGATGAATGCAATTAACAATATCTCTATTTTTTTTATCACATTGATTGAAGGATGAAAGATCACTTTAATCACTATGGACATATCGAAGGAAGTTTTATACGCTTAATGAGAAAGATGGGATGGATAGAAGAAGAATCTACTAAAGAATTCCCTTACAAGCCCTTCTATAACATTTTTGTTCATGTTCAATCGATGGGTGATGTCAGAGGAGATACAAGCACTAAATCGGAGGAGTAGTAGATCTGCTTTACTACGTATATTTCAAGATGTTTAGATTTCATTTGAATCTATTTGTTTGATTGCTTTTGAAGTTTGCTTTTCGATCTCAGTATAGTTAAGATTAAGCATGGAATGTTTGTTTTCAGCGATTAGAGTGTTGTGGCTTGGATTGCGACGCTGAATTGATGAATTGAGGTTGAGAAAATTGTCGGCATATTTTTAGGTTGAGTGTGGTGTTGTATTTTTTAAAAGGGGTCGCCTACAGAAGTTGTCGGCGAATTTTAATTTAATTTAAATAAATAATTTGAAAAGTAGTATTTGATTTTGAAAATAATTTTAAATTTGAAAATTTTAAGATATGAAATCAAACTGATCTCACATCCCGAATAGTTTATATAAACGAGCGCCGCACCACAAACCGTGTATTTATCCCGAAGAATAGACACACTGCTTGATAATGGGGCTCGATTAAATAAACTAGAAGGGTTTGTGACATCCGTTTGGTCTGCGAACCAATTTTATAAGCCGACAAATTCCCCTGCTTAATATAAATGAATTAAGCAGGGTTTATATTACCCAGGTTCTTAAAGTTCCCTATAAGGGCAAGCCCTATAGTTAATTACATCTTAAGTGATGGGAATCACCTAAGAAAACTCTCGATAATAATCAATAATTCTGCTCTCAAGAATTTCAAAGTTTAAGGTTTTCAAAGGATTGAATTTTGGAAATTTCAATAGGAAATGGATCAAATTTGGAACAGTTATTTTCAGGAGTTCAATGGAAGAAAAGTAGGAGAAGCTGAGGATCCAAGAAGAATCTTGACAACTTCCCAAACTATCCTATCGTTTGGCTTCAATTTGAGAGTTTATTTAATGTTGTAATACTGTCAATTTTAATTAATTAGGACTTATATTAGTATGACATAATCATACAAATAGCCTCGAAGATGTGAGGGTTTATGTCGTACCAAACAACTACCTCGGAATCCTAAAACCAGTTAGGGCTTAATTTGCATAACATGATTATGCAAATGCCTAACGAAAAGTTGAGGATTTATGTTGCACTAGGCAAACTACCTCGAAATCCTATGGCTTGGTTATTTAATTCTAAAAATGGTTTTGCTGATGTAGATTTCAGTTTTGCTGACGACGATGGCCGTGCTGCCCACCATGCTTCGAGCTCCTTGTTGTTGCAGAGGTTTAGTTTTAGAAATCATAAATCAAGAGATGAGAGAAGTGTTCTGGTTTAGAGAAGTCTTAATTTCCAAGTGTTATTTTTTTTTGTGTTTTAATTAAAACGAATCTTAAAGTTGATTATAACGACACCGGTTAAGATCCCACGGTTCCATCCTTCCGGCATCATTATTTTTATCGGATTCACTTAGTCCAGATGAATTTGCTAAACTCAACTGAATGAGTTCCACACTTTCATTTAGACCATGGGAAATCCCGTTAGCAACACGTAGGTTACATCATCCGAGGTATTCCCGATCATCCAACAAGACGTTTTAATTTAGTTGTAATTGTAGTTTTGTGTTCTGTTTGTGATTAAATTTTGAGTTGTCTTATATTTTGAAATGTTGTGGAGGTGAATTTTATCTTGTAGTGTCTTTTATTTTAATTTTGGGTTTCAGTTTTGGTTTCTGTCCTAAAGGTGTAGGTTTTCATGCAACCGTTGTTTATCATGCAAGAAAAGTAAGTGCGATGCGATTAAATAAATTGCAATAAAATAAATTGCAATAAAATAAAAGCGTACCTGGAGGGTCTTCCCGTCATCCCAAGCTGCACTTAAAACACAATTAGAATATTTAAGCAAGTTCCTAGGTAAAGCTAAGGGAAAGGTTTTGGTTTTCTACCAAGTTCCTAATCCTATAGCTAGTCATTTCTTACGACGTCTAGGTTCTTTGTGTTTTTAGTTCGAAGACGATTTTCTTCATCAAAGAACAATTAAGTTCAATTGTTCTTGTAAATATCCTATCATATTGAGGAAGTGCTTAAGAAGAATCTTAAACATCTTTTCAATATTTCTAGAATTGTTTTAAGTCCAAATGAATTTAATTGTGTAAATGAATCGATCGTCCGAAGTTTTCAAGTTTTGTTAATTTGCTCAGTGAACTAGGACATTTGAATGTCCTATAAGTGAAGTAACATTTCATTTTAATGTTCTATTTAGGAGTTATGATAACTAAAGCTCCTAAGGGCAAAATGATTCTTAATGATTTGTGATTCAAATTTAAGTTCAAATTAATGATTTAAGTTTCGAATAATGTTCAAGTTATTTTAGATTTATTTCGAGTTCTTTATGTCTTAGGTGAGGTTATTTAATTTAACTTAATTTAATTTAATTTAATTTATTTTAATTTAATTTATTTAATTTAATTTAGTTTGATTTGATTTAATTTAATTTAATTTTATTTAATTTGATTTAATTTTTAATTTAATTTAATTTAATTTAATTTAATTTAATTTAATTTAATTTTATTTATTTAATTTAATGTATTTAATTCATTTAATTTAATTTAATTTGTTTATTTAATTTAATTTAATTTTAATTTAATTTAATTCAACTTTTAATCTTAATTTAATTTAATTTAATTGAAAATTTTTGAAAGAGTTTAATGATTTAATTTTTATTTAATGATTAAGTCTTTTAATATTTTAAATTTGAGTTATCATTTTAATTAAGAGTTGAGTATTAATGAGATGATTAATTTAGGGATTTTTAAATTAAAGAATAAATCTCTTCCTAATAATATCCCTATTTTAATAATTCCAAATTTATTATTCTTCCAAATTCAATTAATTATTTAATTAAAGTTTAATCATTTTAAATTGCTTAATGGGTTTCTACCCTTTGATTATTAAATTTCAATCATCCAAATCAGATTAGGATCAAATATTTTACTTGTTAAAAATTTTTATTAAACCTAAAGTTTTAATTAAGGGTTAAAATTTTAATTACCATTTTGCCTCTTTAAGCCTAATAATTTCATAACTCACTAAATTGAACTCAAATGAACTTGAAATTTTTATGTGACTTCACTCATATGTCAATAAAGACATGAGAGGAGAAAATGTGATTTTTCTGTATTTAATTTATTTATATAATTATTTTTTGTAGAAAAGAGAAATTTCCAAGGAAAATTCAATAACATGACCAAGGGAAAGTTTCTGTCCTTAAGAAAATTAGGGGATATTCCTAATGACCAGAGGACCACTTGGACCAAATTTTGTAATTTTTTGAATTATATTTTATTTATTAGAATTATTTTAAGTTCTGGAGTATTAATTAATTTAAAAATAAAATAAATGTTGAAAAATAAATTTTATAATTTTTAAAATTCTCTCTGATATCAAGGATTCCAGAGAACCAAACTTTGCAATTTTCTGATTTTTCTTTGATTTATTATAATTATTTTGGTGAAAATGCTAGAAAATATATTTTTTTAATTTTAAAATTACCCTAGAGCTTTAAAAATTAATATTTCACTAAATAGACCTAGGAAAAATATGGGACTTGTTCCTAAGTGATTAAAATTCAAAATGTGACATTTTGGTGAATTTTATTATTTTTGTGATTTTTATTATTTTTTAATTATTAAAAATATTAAAATAATATTAAAAATCAACTTTTTTAGAAAATTGAAATTTTAATTTTCTTAAACTCCCCTGATATCAGAGAGACTCCAAAACCAATTTGGTGAATTTTTGAAAGATATTTTGAAAGTTATGAATTTTTAAAGTTTAAAATGACTAAGTGGCTTAATTAACCCAATTAGTGGGGCTAACCAAGTCCAATTGACCTCAATTTTTTATGATGGGTTCCTCTGATCCTAAAGGTCAGTGGAGAATTGATTTCAAGTCAATTTGATCTATGGTTAACTCTAATTAATTAGGGGTCTATTTTGGGTGTTTAAGCCAATTAGGGTTAATCTAAGTGAATTAACTCAAATCCTATTTTTCCTAGGGTTCTCTCGGTCATAAGGAACATCACCAAATTTTCCTAGAATTTATTTCACAACATGCTAATTTTTGAAATTAAAATACTTAAATCAGCAACATGCATTTGAAAAATCAATAACTTTTCACAGAGATGGCCTCTCGACCTTGGAAAATTCAGGGAATGTCCCTAAGTTCAGAGGCTTCAAAAGCCCTATGGTCTCATGCCATGGTGAATTGTATGAATGCATGGAGAATTAAATGTATGCAGAGAGTAAATAAATTATTAAAAATAAAATACTTGATGAAATTAAATGATTTCTTTTCCACATCATTCTCCTCTGTTCACTGAGCAAGAGGGTATTTTTATTTTATTTTTGTGATTTTCCTACACAAAGATATGGATTTTTAAAGTTCTGGGAATTAAATAAATAGAAAATACCCTATTTATCTACTTATCCACGCGGCGCCGCGTCAACCCTCGGCAGCCTCCGAAATGCCGCGTGGCGCGCTCCCATTCGACGCCGCCATCTGAGTCAGCAACCCGGGCCCCGCGGTTCTTGTACCGTCTCCTGATCCGACGCCATCTGAGCCGTCCGTCCGCGCGTGTATTAAATGGACGGCATCCATTCATCGTCCATGACTGGTGTGATCCCGTGACCGTCCACACTCTAACCCTAAGAACTCACTCGATTCTCAATGGATTTTCGTGTTCTTATGTCTCTATGGATTCGTCTTCAAGAGACGAACACATCCATACGGTAAACATGCATCGAAATTAAGGCATTTGAAATGGAGAATCTCCGAAGCTCGGGATGAAGAATTAGCTCATACCTTTGCTCGCAGAAGTGAAGCTTCGATCCGAGAGTTGTTGCACCTTCGATCGGATCCCGGCAAGCTCCGCATGAAGTCTCCCGGTCCGGTGAATTGTCTAGGTTGAACTTCGACCACAGCCGATCACAAAGCTTGGAGTCCGGAGCAACCGGGTGGCCTCGGAGATGGGGCTTTTGTCGTGGACACCTTCCCTCGGTCCGGTGAAGGTGTAGGACCAATCAATTTGGGGATTGGTTCACCGTGGGGAAGTGTCCCGGTTTTGGGCTCGGATTTCAACTCCGAAATCGAGCTCACAGAGAAGAAATGGCGTGGGGATCTCACCTGGGGATCAAGTGCTCGTGTATAAGGAGGGGTCCGGAACAATTTTGGCGCAGTTTTGGCAAGGTTTGTGCAACTCTCTTCTCATGGCCGAGAGGGGGTGGTGCTTAAATAGCATGGCTCGAGGCCTCCCTGTGGGGAGTTAGGGCTTGGGATCAGCTGCTCCGGTGAGGAGAAGAACAGCCCATGGTGACCACTAGGCATGGGGCAGCTCGACAAGGGAGAATTCCAAAGTTCGGCTCCTCCCAAGGTTTCGGCCATGGTGTTTTCCGGCGGCCCGGTGGCTGGCCGGCTGTGCACCGGTCACCATCTTGTTCAGTGGGTCGGGCAGGGGTTTGGTGTATTCAATCGAGGTTTGACATGTGTAAAGTGGTTGAATCAAAGTAGAAAGGGGAAGGGGCTATTTTAGCTTCAATTTGGTCAACCCATTGGTTTGGGTTGGGTGCACCTCCCCATGGCTCTGATTTTGGGCTGAGAGGATCGGCTGGGTCACCGCCATGGAGTGGTGAAGTCTCCATCCATGGATTAGGTGGCAAAGCATGGTTTAGAGTGTGACATGCTTAAGGTAAAAAAGGCTTAAGAAGGATTAGGAAAGGGGGTCCTCCTTTTTCCATTAATGGCTTGATCACATGTCAAACTCTCCATGGCTTCATGTGGCTTGTCCATGGCTTCGCATGGCTTGTCTTTGGCTTAGGGAAAAGTTTAGTCAATTTCATAAAAATGGGTTTTAAGAATTTTTGGTAATTTGGTGTAAAATTTGGATGGTTTGTCATATGGCTTTGTTTAGAAAGATTTGATTGCTGATTTAGGACTTAGGAATGATTTTAACTAAGTGAGGATGAGATGAGATTGTAATGCGGGCTTTAGGATGCGCTTGGGCTTTTGAGTTCGGTTTGGAATGGGCTTTTGAATGTCCTTTAGAAGTGGGCTTTTAGATGAAAATTTTGCAAAGGGCCATGCCAAATAAATGTTGGGTTTAGTTTAAGGATGTGTCATGAGTGATTTGAGACAAGTTTGAAGTGATTTGGGTTTGAATTGGTTTGAATTTGGGTTTAATTGGTAAGTGGGCTAAAGTGGGCCAAAATGGGCTACCATGGGCCAAAGTTGGGCTAGAGTTGAAGTTGATGTGAAATTAATGTTGGGAAATGTTTATGGGAGTGTTTCAAAGAGGTTTTGGCTTTGGTTGGGTTTTGATTTTGGGGTTTGGGCTCATTTGGGCTAGGTTTGGGTTTAGGTCAAAATGGGCCTTTTAGCTTTGGGTTGAATTTGAGTGGGGTTTGGATCAAAGTTTTGGGCAAATCATGTTAGTGTTTTGTTCATGGGGATGTTAAGGAAGGTTTGGAAAAGACTTGGGGTTAATTGGAGTTGAAATGGGTGAGTTTGGGTTAGGTTTAGGTCATGGGTCCAAATTGGGCTTTAAGGCCAAAAGTGAAATTGGACCCAAATTTCAATCAAATTAAGCTTGGCTTTGGTCTAGATTGGTGTTTGGGATGTTGAATTGAAGTTTAGAATTGAATTGGACCAAAATTTGGATCAATTGGGTAGGCTTGGTTTGACATTGGGTTTACTTTGAGTTAAAATGGGTCAAATCGGGGGTTTTGACAAAAGTGGGGTAAATTGACAAAATTGGCCCATAGTGTAGTTGAACAAAATGAAATTGGGAATATTTGGGATTTTCTGGAATTTTCTGGGAATTTTCTGAATTTTTGGATTTTTGGGTCAAAAGGGGTATTTTGGGTATTTGGAAGGTATTGGGGGGTATTTTTGGAATTTTTGGCATTTTTGGTTATGGATGATCAATTTAAGTGATGTGGAAATGTTTGAGATTGATTTTGGAGAATTTTGGGTAATTTGGAAGTTTTGAGAAATTCGGGCTATTCGTGCTTTGGGCAGGTTGGCAGGTGTAGGGTCCCGTGGTCAAAAATTGAAAATTTGGAAAATTGAAGATTGGGTGGATTTAAGTGAAATGAAAACATCTTTTGTTGAGCCATGAAGCCATATCAAGCCCACATGAGCCATGAAGGGACTCATTTGAGGCATTCACCATGTTGTTCCTAACCCTCTTACCGTGGCTTAGGGGTTAAGGACCATCCATGTGAATCACCTACATGAGTCAGGAAGTCAAGTCAGGTATGGGTGTGTTTTTAGGAGGTGTGTGAAAGTGTAGTGCATAGGTGTAGTGTATGTGTAAGTCAACCTTTCACCAGACCAGGCCACCCAGGGCAGTCCTAAGGCCAAAGAGTCCTATAGGAACTCATCCTTTAAACTTCCACATTCGATTTCAACCCTCTAGTGATTAGGGGTCTATAGTCAAGTTTGTGGAGTTTGCAGGGAGTTAAGAAGTGGTTTGAATTTCTAAAAGGTGGGTCCCAATTCTAGTCCTCTAAGATAGTCAAAGGAAAAGCCTAAGGCTAGATCCTAAGTACTAAAGAGAAGAAGAGAAGACCTCATCAAAAATGAGGTCAACAAAAATACCTAACCTTAGTGTGTAGTGTAATGTGTATTGTAACCCATGGATTTTATATATAATTGTCATGTTTTGTGTTGTGAATGTTTATTTGTGTTAATACATTACTTCACTAAAATTTATGTTTAAAATGATCGAACGGATGTCGATGAGGCTTGAAATTGATTGAAATTGCAAAAATATGGAAAATGAATAAATTTTGAGAATCTCGCCGATCGCGCCCTTGGGGTCTCTAACGGCAGATTTTTCCTGAAACTTATGCTATTTAATTCAATAGAGCTCACTGATGCGCCAAAGACCCCGCCGACAGCGAGATCTCAAAAATTACTCTTTAACCGCGATATTGACCAGTCAACCGCCACTATTCATCATCCCTAACCTCCAAACACCAAAAAATTTGACCTAGGGCTTGAGAGATCTTGGATTTGGGGCAATTTCAACTCATTTTGACACCAAACTTCATCTTCCCTCAGTAAGAGCTTCCCTCTTATGTAAAAATTTTTAATTTTCACCATAAATTTCTTCCAAATTTAGGAATTTCGAAAAAATTGAAAATGTGGAGAAAATACTTGGAAGAAATTCATGGAACTTAATTTAGAATGCTTAAAGTCACCTTTGGAAGCCATTTTATCATTATTTTGGAGTTTAGTTTAAATTTTTGTAAATTTGATAGATCAAAAAATGGCTTCCCGACAAAATAGGCAACTTGAGTTTGACGAGTCTCGCTTCGTAAATGCGAAGGCTTAGTCAAGCTATAACTCTGTGATTCTTGGCAAAAAGTGTATACAAGATCGAGTATTTGAGAAGCCCGGAGGAGAAGTAGAGAGAATTATCACCGGGAGGAGGTGGGAAAACTTTTGCTACACCACCAACATAGCAGCGGTGAATGTGGTAAAAGATTTCTATGCCAATCTGACTCAGCTTGAGGACGAGCCTGTTCGAGTGAGAGGTTTTTCTGTTGAGTTTACTGCCTCCCGCATTAACTCATTCTACGAACTCCCCGACTCCTATATATGTAACTATACAACCTACGGTACAATGGAAGGCCTGCTAAATGATGTTATCAACTTTCTCACTGATGGGAATAGGACATGGAAGATGAAGCAATGTGAACGGATAAATTTTCCTCTTTCCATGATGAATTCCACAGCTAAAGCATGGCTTTACTTCATTTGTTCTACTCTGTTACATACCTATCACCATAACGAGGTAACAAGAGATAGAGCTGTTCTGAATTTCTGTATTCAGAACAATCTGACTATAAATGTGGGAAAAATAATTTATAATAATATTTTGGCACTTTGCCAACTATCTGGCCTCATTTATACACTTTGCCAACTTTTTGGAGTGGAAGCTGGAAATGATGAAGAATAGGTTTACCCTATGAAACCCATTAGTAAAGCTAACTTAAAGACATATGAATCCCATGAAGAATGGAGATCTGAGAGTAGGAGTAAAGCACCTTCTACTAGTAGAGATATCCCCTCTACTAGTTATGACCCTCCTTCTACTAGTTCCCATAACCTTTATGATTTAATGAACGAGATGACCTTGCAGCGGAAGAGTTTAGAACAATTAAATGAAAGAATCGGGGGTTTAGAACGAAGTCATGATTATGATAGTGAGTACCTACAGAGCCATTCTGATTTCGAGAGAGATTACTACAAAGCTATGCAAGACACTGTAGAGGTGAGCCTGATGTTACTTTTCCTGAATGCCTCCGATATACTCGTTATTAGCACAATCCATCTGCTGACTAAGGAGATGAGGATATAGTATGGGATTTCGATGTCTGATCTCAAACTTAGTGAATGAGATGTTTGTGTGTTTTTGTTTTTGTTTTTATTGTGTAGTGTGATTTATTTAGATTTATTTAGACAGTTCAGTTATTGTTCTATGTAATGTGTAAACTGTTTCTAGTTTTTATTTCATTTTTAGATGGATTGTAATGCATAGCTTATAATTGTATTCTGTAAACTGAGATTGGTTGTGCTGTGAAATGTAATTGTTATTTGGTACTGTAATGTGTAGTGTAATCAATTATGGTAGTTATTTGTTTTATTTTATGTACTTATTATAAATTTTATTACCCCAACAAATTCTCTAATGTTTTATATGTATAGAAAGCTCTTAATATTACAGGCCAGTTGAAGTAATAATTTTGAGAAGAACTTGCAAAAAAATTTCAGAAAGATGAAAATGCATAAGTACTAAGGTATGATTTAAATTTAGAATTTTTTTTCCACTTGTATCATTCCTTATATATATTAAAAATTTTAAGTTTAGGGGGGGGGGAGAAAAATATTAACTGTTATGTGTTCTCAATTAAATTTTTTTCAAAAATTATAAACATCATTCTTGTGATAAAATTTAATTCAGTTAGTTATATTTTGACTTTATTTAAATATTGTGGAAGATTTAAAGAAATATTTCTGGTAAAGAAAGTTAATTTTATGGGATAAGGTGTTTGGTATTAAAGAATGAGGTTCTGGTTAACTATTCAAAATAAAGAAAACTATATTTTGAATTGCTAAGAATCTTAGAAATTCATTTGAGAGAGAAAAAGAATGAGACTCTATGAACCATATTTTTAGCTATGAAATGCTTATAAGGTAAAGGAATGCTTTGAGTTTCAAATTTAGGAAGAGTGAAGTTCAAAATTATTAACAAGCTATCCAGATATAGTAATCCTCACTTGAAAAAGAAAAAGAAAGGATTGATAAAAATCCATGAAAAGAAAAGAAAAATATATATAGGATTGACAAGCAATCCAAATGAAAAGAAAAGAAAAAGTAAGTGAGGAGAAGCTTGAGGAGATGCCTCATCAAAAATTAGCTTCACTTGGACCTACCTAAAGGGAAAACCTAAATACATTCCCGAACTTATATTTATGGACTAGTTTCTTTACTAGTAGTGTTCTCATGAATTTCTTTTCACTTAATTATTCTAAGTGACTTGATTCTGCAACGTATAGTCATTCTTGAAATGAATAGAAGACTAGAATTCTTAAACTTGATGACTAGATAGCCTTGCACCTAGAAGAATTATTCTAATTACTTGAAAATTTTTTCTGAAACTCTAACTATGATATTTATTTAAATCAATTTTATAGTATTTCTGAATTAAAACTTTGTTGCAATGAATCATCACTTTTATGTAGTACAAAAATTACTTGAGGACAAGTAATAGTTAAGTTTGGAGGATTTTGACCAAAGAAAAATATGTTAAGATTTTAATACCTATTTTACACGGATTTGGATGATATTGCACTTTAAGGAAAGATATTTTTGATGTTTTGTTGCAGGAATGTTGATTTATGGTCATTGGAGCAAAAAGATGCAAAAGGTCCAAAATATGAAGATTTGTACTTGGGCGCCGACGGCGAGATCAACGACGCCGACGGCGGATTTTTCCCGAGAATTCAGAAATTAAAATGAAAAGAAGGTCACCGACGGCGAGATCAACCCCGCCGACGGCGAGGTTTTCTCAATAGTGCCAAAACGTAGTATTTTAGAAGGTCGCAGACGGCAAGATCGAGGCCACCGACGGTGAGAATGACGGTTCTCTCACAAAGTCCATTGAATGTGGACGACTTTAGAAGGGATGCTTAGGCAACACTTGAAAACTCATCTACAATTTTAAAAGAGAGAATTAGAGGCCGTAAAAGGTGTGTGTGGGGGTTGGGTTTGTGTTGTTGTTGTGGTCCGTGAGTCTAGTGAGTGTCTCTTGGGAGTGTCTAGTGTGTTTGTTAGTTTAATTAGTGAGATTGTGAGGAATTCTTCGAGAGATTGTAAGAGTGGAAGGAAAGTGAGAGATTTCTTCCTCCTTGCTGCTTCGAAGGAGAATTCTGTGTGATGTAAAGAAAGGAAGAGATTCAGAGGAACTTCAACGAGTTTGTTTGGGGAGGAATTCAAGATAAGTTGTATTTACTTATTGTAGTTTGTATGACTTTGTATTTATATATGAAATCCAAGTTTTGTCATATCTTTCCATGAGATCTGAGTCGTTTCTCTGTCTTTCTCCTTGTTTTGAGATTTTGTGAAATGGTGATTTGAATTAGTTGTGCAAGTAGAATGATAAAGAAGTTGTGATGATCTTTTCACTTCAATCTTAATTTACTTTCAATCTGGCCAATTGATTTGTTAAAATATGTTGAGTTTTACAACTAAAGTGAAGATTACATCCAAGATTCAGGGACGTCAAAGTCTTTGAAAGTAGGGTGCAAATAAATATGGAAATATTATTTATCGGGCGTAGAATTGGAGATTTTAGAGTGGCAGACTAAAATCTCCAATTCGGTTCTATCGTTTGGGTGCTGAAGTATAGATGTTAACCCTCAGGAGAGGGGAACATGGGAGCTCCGAAGTGAGAGCTGGTATCCTCCCAGTCTAACTGCAGATAAAGTAATCAAGCAT
Organism: Papilionanthe hookeriana x Papilionanthe teres; assembly: GCA_022702705.1. Taxonomy (NCBI): domain Eukaryota; kingdom Viridiplantae; phylum Streptophyta; class Magnoliopsida; order Asparagales; family Orchidaceae; genus Papilionanthe; species Papilionanthe hookeriana x Papilionanthe teres. The sequence goes on from CM040425.1 coordinate 29,321,330, forward strand.
AGGATTATTCAATTTTTTTTTATGCCTGGACCAAAGGGTAAAGAATAGGTATGCTCCTATTTGGCACAACACAATTTGAACTAATTCAATTTATCCATTCACTTAAATTTCTTGACAAGGAGAATGATGCTTGCTTATATATTGAACCTCACATTACAAACTTTATTAGTAAAATTAGTTAATTATTAGTAGAATTAGTTTATTAAAATTACATCTTATTTACGATTGCATATTAGTGACAAATAGGCAATTTGAACTACAAGGTTGTGATTCTATATTGGTTTTTAAAATCCTAGTTCGTAGCCTCTAATATATTCCCTGTGGGATCGATAACCAATACTCCACTAGAGCCCTGTATTACCTGAGCAATACATATACTTGCGTTGATAAGTATAACTTTGTGATTATTCAATATTTTATACACTTCTTTATCAAATTTATAATCACGGTCAAGTTTTTGGTGTAATTACTAGAGATTCAACCCTTTTAGTAGCGATATTAAATTCTTGCAATATTAAGCTTAAGCAAAGTAGCCGGGATCAAAAGTGGACATGCAAATCGTTTGGTCAGTAATTTATTTTCGGGTGCCTCCTATTCTAGGGGAGAGCGCGTAAAGAAAAAGAAAGGCATACATTAACATGCAACGAGAATATACATTAAGCAGTAAACAAACCACCACAAGCATGCTATATCAAACAGGAATATTGAAGTAAAACATGTTGTAGTAAATAACAGGAGACAAGTATCACAGACAGACTATGATAAGCAAGTGTGCTACAATAGAACATGCTATGCTAAGCAGGATTACTGAAGTAAATTATGCTGTACTAAACTACAGTACTGAAGCAAAATATGATATATTAAACATGAATATATGCAGCGTTAAGTAAAGCGAGCAAGTATTGTGGTAAAAGAAAAGGAGCTAGTGATACTACGAAAGTACCGTGAGCGCCGATTACCTGTAATGTGTTGCTACTTGTTATTATTATCATTTTATTTCCTGTAAGAAAGAGATCAGCACCAAAAGAAAATAGGAGTGAAAAAGCCTAATCAACCAGAGGATGCTACTGTACATGTGAAAAAGCCAGGGTCGGGGCACCGTACAAAAAACTAAAAGAAAAGAACTGAATGAAAGAGGAAAAAGGAAAAACAAATCCATAGGGAACCCGTAGGAAATCCGTATAAAAACCATATAAAATCCGTATAAAATCACAAAGAGTGGACTACAAGTCCGGGAGGATTGTAAGCATGATGGCGGGGAAGACTCAGAGCTGGTTTGTGTGCATTCATATCTTTGATAAGAGCTACCAGACCAACACCCCACAGAAGGTAGTCCTAACTTCGACTTGGGTAATTCACCGTAGACCATTATAAATTTTCATTCATTTCAATTTAGTTGGCATGCATATAAAACTTATGGCTTAAAGACAATTATTTTGTTGTAGAGTAAATTTTATTTCAAAATATATTTTTTTTAAAAGTAGTACAGTCCACAGGCCAATTACCCTAATTAAACTAGGACAACTAATAACCTAAGAGTGTTGGTGGCAACAATCCTATCAAGAATTGGCGAATATTATTGTCAGTCCCTAGCCTCACCTTCAGTGAAGGTCTCTACTCAAAGGCTTGGGATACTATTCTAATAATCCATTTTTTAAACACACATAAGCACTATCATCAACGTCCTAACCCCCTAACCACCCTACTTACAGCCTTGCTAGATGGCCCACGTATAGCAAAAGGCTATACATGTACACTTATGCCTCGTATATAAGTGCAAAAAAACCCGACCAAGAAGCAAGAAGAAACAAAGGACAGGTGACAAGGAGAAGGAGAGAGGAGGTAACGACTCTCCTAAAACGATGTCATACAGAAGGTGGATCGATCCTCAAAATTGGGTAAAACAGACGACCTCAACATTCTGACGACTCAATCCTGAGAAACATTTTCATGTTCTAGGGTTTCCTAAAAGAGACTCACTCCCTCTAAAATGAGCAACTGAAGAAAAAAGAAGGGAGAACCCTAGAAAACTATACCACCATCTAGACTGACCCCATTTCATAGCAAAGCCTTGGCGAGGCTAAATTCAAATTCCTGCGAAGCCCAAAAACATTGTCATACTAATTCTCAAAACTGTGTCACTTCAAGCCCAAAATTCAACTTCTTTTGCAGATTTAAAAATCCATGACACCTTATGCTAGAATTGTAACCCTTCAATATCATAGAGTCGGGCCCGAACAAATATTAAACCCTAGGCCAAATATATCATCAATGACATTTCAAATGAATGCTATAATTCAACCCATATAAATCCATAATCAAGCCCTCATCAAACCCAACACTAGCCCCCATGTATAAGTGCAAAAGGGCGGCTGCAAGGCAGCAAAAAAACAAAAAATCAAGCCCCCTAAAATAGGTACAAAGGGGCAGCTGCAGGGTAGCAAGAACACAAAAACTGAGCCCCCAAAATAGGTGTCAAGGGGCAGCTGCAGAGCATCAAGAACACAGAAACCAAGCCCCCAAAATAGGTGCAAAGGGACAGCTACAGGGCAGCAAGAACACATAGACCGTGCCACCAAAATAGGTGCAAAGGGGCAGCTGCACGGTAACAAGAAAATAGAAAACCAAGCCCCCAAAATAGGAGCAAAGGGGCAGCTGTAAGGCAGCAAGAACACAGAAACCGAGCCCTTAAAATAGATGCAAAGGGGCAGCAGCAAGGCAGCAAGAACACAGAAACCGAGCCCTCAAAATAGGTATAAAGGGGCAGCTGCAAGACAGTAAGAACACAGAAACCGAGCCCCCAAAATAAGTGCAAAGAGTCAATCGCAGTGCGACAAGAACACGAACCGAGCCCCCAAAATATTGTGGCTCAGTTGTGATTTTATCTTGTTGTGATTTCTATCTTTTTGTGATTTTATCTTATTATTTTATATTTTGAAAATTTTGGCGGTGGATTTTATCTTGTTGTGATTTCTTAATTTTAATTTTGGTCTCAGTTTTGTGGTTATCCTAAAAGTTTTAGTTTTCATGCAGGGTGATATTGTTGTTTAGCATGTAAGTTTGCAAGAAAAGAAAAGTGCGGTAAAGAAAAAGCTGTAAATTTATAAAGGTGTACCTGGCGAATCGTCTCGTTCCTCCACCTGAAACTTTTGCATTTTTTGCATCAAACATTTATATTTGCAGGGAAGTAAAATCCTATGGATATGTTGGTCACAGACCTTGCAAACTCTATGTCATAATCTGGTGAACTCTGATTCATTTGTGAGATTTTTTCATTTAATAAATATAATAAGTACAATGGTCCTACAAGGTGTTCAGAAGACTTGTGAAAAGTCCAGGAGAAATCCGGATATTTCATAATACTTTTGAGCTTCCTTGAGGTCCTTTTGGACTTCTTATAGTTATTAGACGATTTATCCCTTTCATACTCTTATGCTCAGTGAAACAATATTTTAATCATTTCTAAGAGTAGGGTAATTCATCATTTATTATTTAATTTAAGAAACATGAGGGTGAAGGCCCTGAAAGAACAAACAAAAGGTTATTAGGGTACATAGTCAAATTTTGATTCGGGGCTTGTAATGTCTCAAAAACACTCTAGTTTTGAATATATTAACTTTTCTAAACCTCTTTTAATTAAATTTGATAAAGCCTAACTCACTACTAAGCCCCTTAGGATTTTAAGTGAGCATATTTTATTACTTTAAGGAAAATTGAACATTAAGTGGTGAGAATTGTTGACCTCACTTTTGGTTGAGGTCTAGTCTCTCTTTAGAATAGCCTAGGGTCTAGCCGTAGGACTCTCCTGGTGACTTTCTTAGAAGACTAGTCATGGAACCCTCCCCAAAGAAATTCAAACCTTTTTTAGCTTCACTAGGAGTTTTCATATGCTTGAGGCCTAACCTCCACCTTTCGGTAGGAATAAGGTAAGCATAAGGAAGCCTAGGGGAAGTCTCCTATAGGTGGTCTAACCATAGGATTTACCCAGTGAGGTCGGGAACCCGTATCACGCACTTACACTTTCCACTTACACTTTCACACTTACATTTACAATTACATTCACATTTACACATTACATTCTACATTCACATCGTGAATCGATTATATTTTACTGCGATCTTCGGACTCTTTGGAAACTCATGTGTGTGGTCCCACTAGCCTTAAGTTTGTGGCTAAAAGAGCTAAAATCACCACATAGAGGACCAAAAGAGGCTTTCCTTAGCCTGTAGTCCATCCAGAATGATTCTGTTCTTCATGGTCTGACGATACCTTGCTTTTCCCAAAATTTCATTTTTTACCCCGAAATTACCAGTTTGCCCTTGGAAAGGGGCCCAAAACCCAAGATTTCACAGAGTCACCTGGGGTTCCCAAAAATTATTCCGGAGCGTTCCTCTCGCCGAGCTCAGAAGTTTGACTGTAAACATGCCATACTTTTGAGCTATCGGCGGACCCCTCGCGGCTTAAGTAGTCACTACTTGAACGACATTCCGGGCCCTACAAAACCCTCCACAATGGTCAGAAATGTTCCCGTACATTGTCATTCAATTCCAAATTCCATTTTACACTGCTTTGTGCCATTGATTTGGTATTTCATACACTTTCCCAAAATTTCCCCAAAATGACCAAAACGCCCCTACATAGCCAAAATTTCGAGAAATTCGAAAAATTTCCATAATTTCTCGTAATCTCCAAAATAATCCAAACTTCATTTTCTCCAATTACACAATAGCCTAATTATGTCATTTTAGGCCAATTTAATCAAAAGCCCTAATTTCGACCTAAGCCCAACCTAGGCTCCGGTTTGACCTAATTTGACCCACCAGTAGCCAATTTCTTCCCGATTTGAATTTTAAACACCTCGACCCATCCCCCTAAACTAAATGCAACAATCGATTGCCACCCAAATCTTAAAATCCCTAAATTCCTTAATCCCTAAGTGTCGCCCCTTCCCTGCTTGACACCAGAAGTCGTGGCCCAGCTCCTTCTTTCTCCCTCTAGGTTTGCCGAGCCATGCCCTAGCAGACCTCTCTTCTTCCTCGTGGAGGTTTCGGCCATGCTTTCCCCCTCACCTAACGCCTCCTCCATTCCCCTACTTGGGAAGCTTCACAGCTAGAGCATGCGATCCTACTCCTCTGACCGCCGCTCAACATCACTTCATGGCAAGCTCCTCCTTTCCTTGGTTTCGACTCACCCTTAGGTGAGTTTTAGGAGCTCTTCTCCCCCTCTTTTTGCTATAAATGGCCCCCATTTGGGGAGCTTTAGAGGTTGGCCGAAAATCACAAAGCAAGGGGAAGTGCTGCCATTTGTTTTGCTCTAATCCAAGGCTTAGGTATGGATTTACATTTTTAGGGCTATGCATCTCCATCCTCTTTAATTTCCCTAAAGTTTGGGTGTTTTGTTTTAAGCATTCGGGAGAGGTTTCCCCTCCCATGATTTCACTTTTAATTGCTTTATGATGGTGGATTTCATGGTGATATTTAGATTTCATGCTTGAATCATATGGATTTCTCACATAGCAAAGTTACAATTTTTTTTTCTTGCATGTGAAGGGCTTTGAATCTATGCTCTTATGGCCATTTTACTTATGCTTAAACTTAGGAGTTTTTACATGTGTATTGAAATTCACTCTTGCAAAGCAAAAAATCTGAAATTTGTGAAGTTTCTTACATGTAAAATATGGGGCTTATGTGGGATTTTATGGCCAAAGTTACATGCTTAGGCTTAGGATTTTATGCTTATATCTAAAGCTTGCCTTTACATGTGTGAATTTTGGAACTTGGGTTTCCATTTTAGGCTCACTCTCACATGTCAAAATTTGGGTTTCATGAGCACTTTACATGCTTAAAAGGTTGGATTCCTATCTATGCTAAAGGCTTAGCAAATTTACATACACTTGGAGCATTTTCTCTATATGCCAAAAAAAAAAAAATTTAGAGATTCTCATATGCATTGGAGTTTATGTGATGTTTTTGGAGTAGTCTTCACATGGTAAGTCCTCTTTGAAGCTTATGGTGGAATTTTTAGATAAGGACATGCTTTACACTTCTTTACATCAAATCTTGAAATGGTAGCCTTACATAACATGTCTTAGCAAATTTATGTCTCTTTATGTTCAAAGAGAGGTGTTAGAAAGGGTAAACTTACTTTGTTACATGTAGCTTGCTCCTTTTAAGGAATTTTCTTGTTTCTTGATGAAGGAATATGGCTAGTAATTCACGATCCTCCTTCTCTTTACTTTACTTTCATCATATGCTATCTTGCTAATTGTTGCATGGAAAAGGCACCAAATGCATGCGGCCTTTATGGTAAGTTGGGAAATAAGGATTGTGAAGACGTGAACTTTATGTGTCATTTACTAGCTATTTTGCTCATGTCTCTTTATGTTCAATAAGAAATATTTGGAAGAGTTCATGTGCTTGGCCTTTTTAAGCATGTTTTAAGCCTTGAAACTTCACATTTGGAAGCATAAAAATACTTAGTGAAAATCTTGCAATTTTCGGATCCAAATTGGGTTACTTTTGGAACACTCATGAATGAGCCCACACATGCTTGTTTTACATTTATTTCATCAAGTTTTCATACATATGACACTTGGGCTTTGAAATTTCACATGCTCTACCTCACTCCTTACATTTAGAGTGCTTTATATGGATTGGATTACACATAAAAATAAATGGTTTAAAAAAGAACTTATAAATTTCGGATTTGGACTTACCCCTACAAAACAAAGTTCAAATGTGAAGCTATAAGTGCTTTTACTCTGTTCATTTCAATGTGTATTCATATACACAACACCCAAGCTTCAAAGTCACATACACTTCACCTCATTTCGTGCTTTATGGTGGCTAGCTAAATATGGGAATAAATGGGCTTATCATATGCAATTTTCGGATTCGGAACCTGTCACTTTTGAAACACTCATAAAGGAGGCCATGTAATTTTACTTTTCACTCATTTCACTAAGGCCTCATATATATAACATCAAGGCTTCAATTTAGCACATTTTCCATCTCACCCTATGCTTTAACATTGTTCGAAAGTGGCTAGTTCATATGGAAATGTTGTGATGAACTATGTGCAATTTTCGGATTTGGGAATGGCACTACTTGAAACACTCATGGAAAGTATTATATGTGCTTATTTCTTACATATTTCTTTAGCCTTTCATATGCGTAACACATAGACTTTGTTTTTTTGCATACTCTCCAATCCATTCCATGCACAAAAAGGGGCTTTATCAATCTATACTTGCAAAAAAAAATGAAGAATTTACACTACTATAGTTTTGTGGAGTTGAGCTAAACTACTCCTAAGCATGCTTCAAATGAGAAATCTGCACTTTCGTACTTGCTTAGGATGGGTTTAAATAATTCCTATGCTTGTCCAAACTAAAAACTTGCATCTATATATTTATGCGGAATTGTTTTGTATCAACTTTATGCTTGAATGAAAGCAAAATCTGCACATGTATACTTGTTTTGGGTTGTTTTAAACCATCCCTATGCTGTCCCTAAATGAAAATCTGCACTTGTATACTTGTTTTGGGTTGGTTTAAACCATCCCTATGCTGCCCTTAAAGTGAAAATCTGCATTTGTATGCCATTTTGGGATTGTTCTTGGACATATGCTTGCTGCCCCTATGTTGAGCTTGCAAGGTTGAGTATCAAATGAGTTGCTTTTTAAGTAAAAAAAAAAGAAAAGAAAAGAGAGGAGAAGTGGCATTGCTTAGCACTTCAAGGAGAGGGTTCCAATATCTTTAGCATTTTTGGTTGCCTTAAATTGCATATGTTGATGGGAAGTTCTTTCCTCTTCACACTCTTCTACATACTTAATATGCTTGGTTGCTCTTAATTTCATATATTGGTGAGAAATCCTTTCTTCTTTACATTCCTTTACTTACTTTAAATGCTTGGGATGTTGGCACATATGCATGTTGGATGTTGCAATTATAGAATGCTTGGGAAATGATGGCAAATGTGGATGTCGTTACCTATATATACATTCTTGGTGCACTTTTTTTGGTCGAATTGCAGGTGTGAAAATTTGATTTTCCTGCCGTTATGCTACCGAAATTTTCTCTAAATAGGATTGAACTCTTTTCATTCCTTTTTTTGGGTATGTTGCCCCTTTTACTTTTGGTTTTAGTTTCACGAAGCTCTAAGGTTGCCTCTTGCATTTTGGTGAAGGGACTTATACTCACATTTTTACGCATTACATCACTAGCCCACTTTACATTACCTTACATGCTACACTACATCACCATCACACATTACATTATCCTACATGATTACACTACATTACTACATCATTACATCACATTATATCACCCTACATGTTACATTATTACACATCTTAACTCACTCTACATGTTACACTACATTCCTACATTACTTCAAACACTACACTACCTCACGTGTTATACTTTTTTTTGCCATATTGCTACACCCTTCAAATTTCTTCACATGACTTTACTACTCTACTTTATTACTCTACATGCTTTATACAATAACCTCCTGCACCATTCTGGAGTTGTGTCACACGTCTTACCATCAGCTCTCCGCACCATGTTGGGAGAAGCTTTTGTCGCTTTGACATGTATTTCAATTTTGGCTTTGAGAGGCAATCCACCTCTTTTCCAACAATTGTGTTAGGTGGATTGTCTTCTCCTCTTTATTTTCCTTGTCCCCCTGTCCTTCATTTTTCACCTTGTTTCTTGGCTCAATTCACGTGCTTATGCAGAACACATAAATACTCATGTATAGCTTTCTGCTATATGTGGGGCCATCAAGCAAGGCTGTAACTGCGGTGGTGGGACAACGATGAGATTGCATAGAGGAGGGATACGAGAGAACTCTAGAATAGTGCCTCCTGACTCAGAGACCCTGGAGAGGGTAGAGCAGGAACTCACGACACTATTCACCCATCCTTGGGGTTTCTACCACCGACTGTATAAAGATGTTAGCAGTCCTAGTTCGATTAGGGTAGTCAACCCGTGGATCGAATTATTTTTAATACAAAAAAATACATATATTTAAAAAATAAAAAAAAATCACCTCCACCACAAAAAAAATGCCTACTTACCTACAGATTTTTACCTGCATGCAAATCCAAATTGAAATGTGTGAACAATTACAAAGGTCCATGGTTGGCTACTCGAGTCGGGTTAGGGCTTTCTTCTGCAGAAAGTCGGTCTAGTAGTTAGTACCTAAGGTGGGACTTATAGCACAACTTTGAGTCCCTTGTGCCATCGCACTTACGGTCCTTTTTTGGACTTGTAGTCCTTTATTTTCTCTGGTTTTTCGTACGTTGTTTACTTTTTACATATTTGTTTTCTATGGATCTCCCATGAACTTTTCTTTACGGATTTGTTTTTCCTCGATTTCCTACGAGAAGTTACCTCTTTAGACCTTTTTTTTGTTTTCTTTTGATTCCTTTTGGTCTACTATACATGTTTTACACTTAGTCTTCCACGCACACACTGCATCACATATACATACTTATTTGTCAGGCCTTTCGTGCTTTACTTTAGTACATGTGCTTGGTTTTCTTACTTTTCTTTTTAGTACATACATACATGTTTTACTTTCACACATATACATGCTTGCTTACATGCCTGTTTGGGAAATCTTCCTACTTTACCTTTTCTTTTTTAGTACATATACATGTTTAGTTTGGCTTGCATACTTTACATTACTGCAAATATACAACTTCTTGGGATGAAATAAATTACCTCATAACATTTCAAAATATAAAACAACTCAAATTTTAATCACAAACAAAGCAAAACCTACAACTGCAACTAAATTAAAACGTCTCATTGGATGAACCGGAATACCTCAGATCATGTAACCCACGTGTTGCTAACGGGATTTCCCACGGTCTAAATGAAATTGTGGAACTCATTCAGTTGAGTTTAGCAAATTCATTTGGACTAAGCGAATCCGATGAAAATAACGGTGTCGGGATAACAGAACCGTGGGATCTTAATCGGTTCTGTTTAATCAACTTTAAGATTTGTTTTAATTAAAACATTAAAATATTTAGATTTTAAGACTTCTCTAAACCTAAACACTTCTCTCATCTCTTGATTATCATTTTCCAAAACTGAACCTCTGCAACGACGTGGAGCACGGAGCACGACTTCGAGGGCAGCACGACATCTTCAACAGCAAAACCTTTGTCGACATCAATAAAACCACTCCTTAGTCAAAATAACAAGTTATAGTACTTCGAGGTAGTCTGCCTAGTGTAACATAAATCCTCACTTGTTCTTTTAGACCTTTGCACAGTCTTGTTGTGCAATATAAGCCCTAACTCGCTTAGGATTCCAAGGTCGTCGTTCGATACAGCGTAAATCCTCCCATCTTCCAGGTTATTTGCATAATCGGGTGATTATGTAATTCCTATAATTAATTGGCAGGATTGAAAGTTAAATATATGCATTTCCAAAATTTAAAGCCCAACATTAGGATAGTCTGGGAAGTCATCGAGGTTTTCCTCGAGATCTGTGACGTCCCCTACCTCTCTTTTTTTTACTCTGGAAATAATTGTTCCATATTGCGCCTTTCACCTGTTAGATTTCCTATTACAACACTTTGTTGAAAACCCTACCTTTTGATTACATGAAGATATAAACCCCTGATCTAAATCGAGAGTTCTATCAGGTGACTTCGGTCATTTGAGGGGTAATTGATTATAGAGGCTTGCCTCTATAGGGAGTTTTATGAACCCAGGTAATATAAACCCTATTTAATTCTTTTCGTATTAAATAGGGGAATTTGTCGGTCCACATAAAGGTTCGCAGACTAGAATGAATGTCATAAATTCTATAGTTTTTTGATCGAGCGATATTGTCAAGCAGTGTGTCTATTCCTCGGGATAGATGCGTTACTCGCAATATGATGCTCGTTCATTCAAATTGCTAAACGAATGAGATCTGTCCATTTTCATTCTCATATTTTAAATTATAAAAAAAAATCTATTTTCAAAATTAATATACTTATACATTAAATTAAATCTTAAACATTCAGTGGCGGACAAGAATTTCCGTCAAAAGGGGTCAGGCTAGTGGTTTATTTATTTCTAAGATCATGCCCCTAACATTAAGATTCTCGTAATTTGATTTTTTATCCAAATTATAATAATTAAGAAAATTTAGATGTTTAATTTTAATGTAACAAAATTACAGTGAGTTTCTATCATTTATCCCCTAATGTTTCAACCATTCAGATAAATTTATTAAAATCAAAATTTTATCCATTTTCCCTCTTGAATTTAAGCCAAAATACTAATTAAGGCTAAGTATCCAAAACTAGTTTTTTGCCCTTAAGGTCCTATCACTTCATAATTCATCAAATTTAATTCAAATGAATTTGAAATTTTTATCCTATAGTACTAATGTGTTGATTTAAACATCAGAGGAGAAAATCTAATTTTTCAAAATTTAATTTAATTTATATATTTATTTTCATGCAAAAATAAGATTTTCATTGAAATTCAATAACTTGACCAAGACAAATCATAATCTCTTGAAAATTTTACTGGAGATAACCCTATATCAGAGAATCACTTGGACCAAATTTTATGATTTATTGAGTTTTAATTTAATAATTAGAATTATTATAAATTATGGAGTTTTAATTAATTATAAAATATTTTAAAAGTTGAAAATTCAATTTTATATTTTTTCAAAAATCTCTCTGAGGTCAGGCAACCTATATAAACAAATTTCATATTTTTCTAATTTTATTTTACTTATTAGAATTATTTTGGTGGAAAATTAAAGAAATTTTTTTTCATCCATTTTTAAAAAATTGATTTAAGCCTTTGAAAATTGATATTTTAATTTTGAAACTCACGAAAGTTATGGGGATGGTTCCTAAGTAATTAGGAGAGCAAATGTGATAATTAAAATATTTTGGTGATTTTTAATATTTTTGTGATTTTTATTGTTATTTAATTATTTAAATATTAAAATATAACTAGAAATAGAAATTTTATAAAAATCTCAATTTTATTTTTAAAAGAACCCTCTGATCACAAAGAACTCCCAAAGCCATTCTTATAAAATTTTGAAATGTATTTTAATTTTTAAAATTAATTTAAGTACCAAAAAGACCATTAAACTTAGAAAAATTATTTAACCTACTAGATTAATTTCAAATGACTTAAAAAATTTTACGGGAGTTCCTCTGTCCATGAAGCACAACGAAGAGCAATTTTTGTGTTATTTTGATTTTTATCTTATCCTAATTAATTAAAAGATTATTTTAGGTCAAGTGGACAATTAGGCTTATTTTTATCATTTTAAATCATGAAAATTTTTTTCCTATGGCTCTCTGACTATAAAGAACCTACCATAATTTTTTAAAATTTTTCTAAGCAATATGCTAATTATCAAATTTAATTTGTCAAATAATAAGCATAAACTTGAAAAATATGATTCTCTGTCTAGGGATCTTTTCTGACTTTGAAAAAATTAGGGAAGATCTCTCATGGTAGAGGGAACAAGATACCAAAATTTTAAGCTATGGTGAAACTCCTACACATATGAAGAATTAAAAGACTGAAAATGGAATTTAAATTATTAAAAACAAAATATGCATAAAAAATATTTCAAACCGTTTCCACATTGTTCTCCTATGTTCACTGAGCACTATGATAATTTTCTTTTATTTTTATGATTTTTCTAGGCCAAGATATGGATTTTTAAAGTTCAGGTGATTTAAATAAATCAGAAAAATCAGATTTTCCTACTTAAGTGACTCGGCGCCACCTCAACCTACGGTGGATTGAACTCCCCACGCCGCGCACTTCCATTTGAAGCCGCCAGCTGACTGGGATGCCACGCAGCCCGTTGTCCCATTCCATCTTCTCGTCCGGCGCGATCCGAGCCTTCCAATGAAAACACACGCTATCCAACGGCTGCCTATCTTCATCCCCAACTGGTGTGATCCCGTGACCTTCCACACTAAAACCCTAATTTCTCAACCTAGACTCAACCAAATCTCTTCGAGTATGATCCCATAGACTAGTCTAAGCATAGAGAACATATCCATACATCTAAACATGATTTAGATTAACTCTAATTACATGAAGAATCCAGAGAAGCTCGAGAAGAAGAAGAGGCCAATACCTTGGCTTTGAGAAGTGAAGCTTCGATCAGAGATGCTCTACACCTTCATTGGAGTCTCAGGAGCTCAGGTATGAAGCCTCTTACCATGGTGAATTGCCTAGGTATGAAAGTGAACAGGCCCGATTTCGAGCTTTGATGGAAGTTTGGTGTAGAGGCTCTCTGTGTTGGGGCATTGATGAGGGATCTTCTTCTTTCACTGCCAGGAAGGTGTAGGCACTGTTAATTGTAATTTAGTGCACTGTGGAGATATGGATAAATATGTCTTAGTTTCTAGCCAAATTTCAGTGATGAAATTGCTCTCGAACAGTGGGGATTAGTGGGTGAAGATAGTAGAATCACTCTTAGGACCTCTTAGGGAAGATCTAGAAGCAATTTGGTGGAGTTTGCTTGAGAAAAATTTTAGTACCTGGTTTTGGCCATGAAGAGGTCTATTTATGGCCATGGCCATTGGGCTGAGCTCAGGGCTGGTGATGGGCGGATTCAACATCCTAGGTGGAGGGTAGATGAGCTCCAATGGCAATTCAGAGCTGACTTGGCCATAGGGTGGAGTTTGAGTTCAATTTGAGAGGGGTTGGCTCTCGGTTTTGGTGTTTTTCAGCCACTAGGGTGGCCAACAGGGCCAGGACCGGTGGCCAAGGGGATCAGGTGAGCCAGGAGAGGATTAATAATGCTTTACCCCCAATGGCAAGTGATGATGGTGAAGATATTTTGATTAAGGCTAAATGTGAAGTGAAATCCTCTAATTCAAGGGACCTTTGGTCCATGGCTCCATTAGTTTGGGCTAGGTTGGTCTAGTGTGGTTCCTAGGGGTCATTTGGTGGCTGTAGAGGAGTTCGTTTGGTCACATTTGGTTCAATTTGATTAAATTATGTCATGGGTTCTATTTTGGGTTAGAAGGGTCAATGTTGGTCTAGGTTGGGTTTGGGCTTGCGTTAGACCCAAGTGATTGAGCAATATTGAGTATATGATTGTCATGAAGTGTTTAGAAAAGGTTTGGAGTGGTTTTGGATTGTTTTGGTAGATTAATATGGCTTGGTTTGGGATTTTAGTCAATTTGGGGAAAGTTGGGTTAACTTGGGTTTAGGTTGGGCTAGAGTGGTGTTTAGGCCCAATTGAAGGTTCCAAATGGTCTATAGTGATGTCATGAAGTGTTCCCAATATCAATTGGGTGGAATTTTTAGGATTAGGGTAATCAATTTGGGAGATTTTGGGCATGTGGCATGTTTGGGTCCAAAATTGGGCATGCATAGTTCAAGTGGATTTGGGTGAGACTTGGGCTCAAATTGGGGCTATTGATGGTTCAATTCAAGTTAGGGGAGTGTTATGAAGGGTTTAGAATTTAAATTGGGGAGAAATTGATTGGTACTAGGTTAATTTGGGGGATTTGGGTCACTTAGGCAAAATTGGGGATTTTGGGTTTTAAGTGAAATTGAATTCAAATGTGGGTCAAACTGAGCTTGGATTTGGTTTATATTGGTATTGGGGATGTTGAATTAAAATTTGGAATTGAAATTGGGTAATATTGGGGTCAATTGGGTAGGCATTGGGTTTAAATTTGGGCACTTTTAGGTTAAATGGGTCAAATTGGGGCTTTTGGTTAAATTGGGCTACATTTACCAAATTGGGTCAAGTGGTAGTTGAGAGAAATGAAATTAGGAATATTTGGGAGACTTTGGAAATTTATGGGAGTTTTTAGAATTTTTTGAAATTTTGGAATTTTGGGCTAAGAGGGACATCTTGGTCATTTTGGGGATTTTTGGGGAATTTAGCAATTTTAGGTAGTTTTGGTCAATTTGAGTGGTAGGGAGTATTTTTGAATGATTTTTGAAGAAATATGGCTAATTTGGATGATTTTCAAAATTTTGGAGGATTTTAGAGTTTTGGGGGCATTTTAAGTATTTTGGGTACTTTGGGGCAAAGGGTCAAAAATTAAAATTTTGGAAAAATTGAGATTGGTTGAATGTGAGTAATATGGAATTGTTTAGGTGGAGCCATGGACCAAGGGTCACCCTCATTTGTTCCCCTATGTTTTGGTACTAGCCAAACCTTAGCCTGAGGATAAGAGCTTGAGAAAACCACTTACCATAGTTTCCAAAGAGTTTGGGGATCAAAGTGGGATGTGCCTTATTAAAGGTTGTCAGTGTGTAGTGTGAGTGTGGTGTAAGCTCCAGACCTCCCAGAGTAGATCCTATGGCCTAACCACCTATATGAGACTTCCCCTGGGCTTCCTTATGTTGGTCTCTTCCTCCCAAAACTGGAGGTTAGGCCTTAAGCATATGAAAATTCTCAGTGAAGTGATAAAAGTCTGAATTTCTATGGTGAGGGTTCCACGACTAGTCTTCTAAGAAAGTCACCAGGAGAGTCCTGTGGCAAGATCCTAGGATATTCTAAAGAAAAACTAGACTTCAACCAAAAGTGAGGTCAACAGGCAACTACAGACTTTGTAGGTCTTTCAACAGCCCACCATCTTGGTCACCCTCTAACTCGGTCAAATCATTTGCATATGAAAAATGTTAGAGAACTATGAAAAATTGGTGGCGGCCAAAAAAGCTCTTTACGTACTCATAAATCTATCTATTGAATAGATGGTCTCCAGACATCTTCCCCCCTTCTTTTGTTGCGACTACAGCAATGATTTAGGAGAGATGACAATCTTTGTTCCCTCTGACATATCTTCACCCTCCACGACGTCTTCAATGAGAAAGTCCTGTTGGCCCTCAGAGCTCGCACTAATGCTCGACTCAGGAATTACGGTCTCCTAACGAGGGACCGTTGACTTCTGCTCCTCAGGTTCCATAGATGAGTCGACTTGATCAGCCGACGTATGTTCGGTCCTCGATCGCTTTTCTTTCCAAAATTTGATCTTTTTTACAGAAGTCAAGCGCCCATAGCTAACCTTCCCCAGAATCTTGTGGTCTACATGGAGCTTTTATAGATCGTTAACCATAACTCTAATTAGCTGATTAGGGAAAACTGACGACAGCAGATGCAATGTCAAACCTATGACTATTTATTGAGCATATTGGGAACAATATCCGAGGTAGTTGATTATTAAATTTACTTCCTTGACTTTAGTACTATTGGATACTAATAATTTATTTGTCTTTATCGTAGCTATCACTTTAAGGAGCTAAAAAATTTGGAAAACTAATATGTATACACCATAACTGTCAGCACAAATCTCAAAGCTTTGAATGACCCAAATGACGGCTAAACAACCAATGCATCCTACCGCACTACTGCCAACCACGTGATCAAGAATCTATCGATACACTTGTTGACCTCATTTTTGATGAGGTCTTCTCTTCCCTCTTTAGTGTTTAGGATCTAGCCTTAGGCTTTTCCTTTGACTATCTTAGAAGACTAGAATTGGGACCCATCCCTTAGAAATTTGAACCACTTCTTGCCTCCCTGCAAACCCCACAAGCTTTATTGTAGACCCCTAATCACCTAGAGGGTTGAGATCAAAAGTGAAGGTTTAAAGGATGAGTTCCATATAGGACTCTTTGGCCTTAGGACCACCACAGGTGGCTTAGTCCGAGTGAGGGTTGACTTACACACTCACTACACTCATACTCTACACTCTCACACACACAATCCAAATCCTAAAACCACACCCATACCCAACTTGACTCCTTGACTCATGTAGGTAATTCATATGGATATACCTTAACCCCTAAGCCCTTGGTTAAGAGGGTTAGGAACAACATATTGAATGCCTCAAATGAGTCCTCTCATGGCTCATATAGGCTTAATATGACTTCATGGCTCAACCAAAGTGATTCCATTTCACTCATATTTGATTAATCTTCATTTTTCCAAAAATTTCAATTTTTGGCCCCGGGGACCCTACACCTATCAAACCTACCAAAAGCCCTTAAAATTGCCCAAATTCTCCAAGATTTCCAAATCACCCAAAATTCCCCAAAATTAACCTTGAACATTTTCTCACCAATCAAATTGATCATCCATAGCCAAAAATACCAAAAAATCTAAAAGTATCCCCCAATACCCTCCAAATTACCAAAATGCCCCTCTTAACCCAAAAATACAAAAATTCAGAAAATCCCCAGAAAATTCCAAAAAATCCCAAATATTCCCAATTTCATTTTGTCCATCATGGGCCAATTTTGTCAATTTACCCCATTTTTACCAAAACCCCCAATTTAGCCCATTCTTAACCCAAGTGAACCCAATGTCAAACCAAATCTACCCAATTGACCCCAATTTTGGTCCAATTCAATTCTAAACTTCAAATTAATATCCAAAATATCAATCTAGACCAAATCCAAGTCCAATTTGATTAACATTTGAATCTAATTTTACTTTTGACCTTAAAGCCCAATTTGGACTCATGACCCAAACTTAGCCCAAACCAAACCAATTCAACTCCAATTGACCCCAAACCTTTTCTAAACCTTCCCTAACATCCCCACAAACAAAACACTAACATAATTTGCCCAAAATTTGGACCCAAACCCCACTCAAATTCAACCCAAAACCAAAAAAGCTTAATTTTGACCTAAACCCAAACCTAACCCAAATAAGCCCAAGTCCCAAAACCAAAACCCAACCAAAGTTGAAATCTCTTTGAAACACTCCCATAAACATTTCCCAACATTAATTTTACATCAATTTCAACCCTATCCCAACATTGGCCCAAATTAGCCCAATTTGACCTAGATTGGCCCATTTACCAAATGAACCCAAATTCAACCCAATTCAATTCCAAACTACCTCAAATTTGCTTCAAATCATTCAAGACACATCCTTAAACTAAACTCAACATTTATTTGGCATGGCCCTTTGAAAAATTTTTCATCTAAAAGCCCATTGCTAAACATAATGGCCCACTCCCTTAAACCTTCCTAAAAGCCCACTTCTACCAAATTCATAAGCCCAAACCCATCCTAAAGCCCACATTACAATCACATCTCATCCTCACTTAATTGATATCATTCCCTAAGTGCTAAACCCATCATGAAAATCAAACCAAAATGGTATTATGCCAAATCCCATCAAATAACCCAAAAATTTCCAAAAATTCCTAAAGCCCTTTTCCATGAAAGTTGACCAAACTCTTGCCAAGCCATATGTGAGCCAAAGACAAGCCATGTACAAGCCATATGAAGCCATGGGATGTTTGACATGTGACCAACCCATTAATAGCAAAAGGGGGCTCTCTTTCTTAAACCTTCATTAAGCTTTTTAACCCCTTCCATGTTACACACTAAACCAAGATTAGCCACATCACTTTGGATGGGGACTTCACCACCCCTTTCTAGCTGATGCAAATGATCCTCCCTCAGCCCAAATCAGCCATGGGGAGGTGAACCAAGCCCATTTCCATAGGTTGACCAAACCAAGTGCAAAAGAGCCACCTCACCATTCTATTTGAATCAAACCACTTTACACATGTCAAGCTTCAATTGAATTCACCAACATCAAGCCCTGACTCACCTGAACCTGAGGGTGACCCATGCCTGTCGGCCAGCCGCCTGGATCGCCGGAAAACACCATGGTCGAGACCTTGGGAGGAGCCAAATTTTGGAATTCCACCTTGCTGAGCTGCCTCACTCCATATGGCCATTGCAGCTGTTCTTCTCCTCACCAGAGCAGCTGATCCCAACCCTTAAACCCCCTCCTATTTAAACACCCCTTCCTCTCGGCCAAGAGAGGTGCTGAAACGAACCTTAAGGAAACTCTGCCAAAATCATTCCAGACTCTTCCCCACACCTGGAGAACTTGATCCCCACTGAAATCCCCCTGCCATTTCCTCTCTGTGAGCTCAATTTCAGAGTTGAAATCCAAGCCCAAAACCAAGACACTTCACCACAGTGAGTCAATCCTCAAATTGATTGACTCTACACCTTCACCAGACCAAGAGGAGAAGTTTCCCAGCAAAAGCCCCCTCACCGGAGCCGACCATTGCTTCCGGCCTCCAAGCTTTGTGATCGGTTGTGGTCACTTTTGTACCTAGGCAATTCACCAGGCCAAGGGACTTCATCTGGAGCTTGCTTGGACCCAATCGAAGGTGACATAGCCCTCAGATTGAACTTCACTTCTCTGAGAAAAGGTATGAGCTCTCTCCTTCTCCCGAACTTCTGGAGATTCTCCATTTAGTTTGAGTCAATTTCAATGCATGTTTACCATATGGATGTGTTCGTCTCTTCAAGAAGAATCCATAGAGCATAAGAACACAAAAATCCGTTGAGAATCGAGTGAGAAATTAGGGCTAGAAGGTCGACGGTCACGGGTTCACACCAGTCATAGACGATGACTGGGAGCCGTCGGATCGCGCGTGTATTGAGCGGACGGTCGGGATCGAGCCGGACAGCACAACGGGACATGAACCGCGGGCCGCGTGACATCCCAGTCAGATGGCGGCGCCGAATCAAGAGGCGAAGCGTGGAGCTTCGGAGGCGCCGAGGTTGAGTCAGCGCCGCGTGGATAAGTAGGAAAATAGGGTATTTTTCTATTTATTTAATTACCAGAACTTCAAAAATTCATAACTTCGTGTAGAAAAATCCTAAAAATAAAATAAAAACACCCTCTTGCTCAGTGAACAGAGGAGAATAATATGGAAAAGAAATCAAGTAATTTCATTAAGTATTTTTTTTAATGATTTATTTACTCTCTGCATTGTTTTAATTCTCCATTTGCATAGGCAATTCATCATGGCATGAGACCATAGGGCTTTTGAAGCCTGCGAACTTGGGAACATTCCCTGAATTTTCCAAGGTCGAGGCCATCCCTATGAGAAGTTATTGATTTTCCAAGTTCATGTTACTATTTTGAGTATTTTAATTCCAATAATTAGCATGTTGCAAAATAAATTCTAGGAAAATTTGGTGATGTTTCTTGTGACCAGAGGAACCTAGGAGAAATAAGTTTTGAGTTAATTCACTTGGAACAACCCTAATTGTCCTAAATACCCAAAATTGAACTTTAATTAATTAGGGTTAACCACACATCAAATTAACTTAAAAACAATTCTCCACTGTCCTCTGTGGATAGGAGAACACCACATAAAAATTTGTAACCAATTGGACTCGATTAACCCCACCAAATGGGTTGATTAAGCCTCTTAAGCAAAAATGGGTAAAATTAAACTTTAAAAATTCATAACTCACAAAATACTTTTAAAAAATTTACAAAAATGGTTTTGGAGCTTCTCTGATATCAGAGGAACTTAGGAAAATTAAAATAATAATTTTCTAAAAAAGTTGACTTTTATCATTATTTTAATATTTTAATAATTAAAAAATAATAAAAATCATAAAAATATTAAAAATCACCAAAATGTCACATTTTGAATTGTAATCATTTAGGAATAAACCAAATATTTTTCTTAAGTCCCTAGGGTAAGATATTGAATTTTAAAGGCTTAATGTAATTTTTAATATTAAAAAATGTATTTTCCAACCTTTTCACTAAAATAATTTTAATAAATAAAAAAAATCAGAAAAATATAAAATTTTTTTCTCTAGACTCCTTGAGGTAAGAGAGATCTAAGAAAAATATAAAATCCATTTTTCAACTTTAATTTTATTTTAAAATTAATTAATGCTCCAAAACTCAAAATAATTCTAATAAATAAAGTGTAATTCAAAAAATTACCAAAATTGGTTCAGATGGTCCTCTGGTCATTAGGAACATCCCATAATTTTCTCAAGGACAGAGGCATTTTCTTGGTCATGTTGTTGAATTTTCTTTGAAAACCCCCTATTTTCCATTAAAAATAATTACATAAATAAATTAAACACAGAAAAATCACATTTTCTCCTCTAATGTCTTAATTGACATGTGAGTGAGGTTACATAGAAATTTCAAGTTCATTTGAGCTTAATTTAGTGAGTTATAGAATTATTAAGCTTGAAGGGCAAAAATGGTAATTAAATTCTTTAACCCTTAAATAAAATTTTAGGATTAATCAAAAAAAGGGGAGGGTAAAATATTTGATTTTAAACTGATTTTGGATGATTGAAACTTAAATGATTAAGGGTTGAAACCTATTAACCATTTCAAATATAATTAAAATAAAACTTTAATTAATTAATTAATTGAAATTTTGGGAAAATAATAGAAATTGGAATTATTAAGGTAGGGATATTATTTAAGAGGATATTTATTCTTTAATTTAAAAATCCCTAAATAAATCACTTCAATAATACTTAAGTCTTAATTGAAAAAATTAAAAGAATAATCTCAACAAAATTAAAATTGAAATTAAATTAAAATCAAATTAAATTAAATTAAAAGAAAAATAACTTGAGATCAAATTAAGATAAATTAAACTAAATTAAATTAAATTAAATTAAAATTAAACTAAATTAAAATTAAATCAAATTAAAATTAAATTAAAATTAAATTTAAATTGAAATTAAATTAAATTAAAATTAAATTGAAATTAAATTAAATTAAAATTAAATTGAAATTAAATTAAATTAAAATTAAATTAAATTAAATTAAATTAAATCAAAATTAAATTAAATTGAATTAAATTAAATTAAAATCATTTAATAACAAACCTAAATGAAATCATTAAGAATTAAATATAAAATAACTTGAACACTATTCCAAACTTAAACTAATTTTCTATAATTAAGTCAAAATTAAAATGAAATCATTAAGTTTAAATCATTAAAATACTTAATGAGTTGATTTGCCCTTTTAAAGTTCTTGTTATTATAACTCTTAAATGAGGTATCAAGTGAAGTGTTATCTCACTTATAGGATATTCAAATGTCCTAGTTCGATCGAGCAAAAGAACAAAACTTAAACTCCCGGATGATTAATTCACTTGTATAATTAAATTCTCTTGAACTTAAAACAATCCTAAAGGTATTGAAAAGATGTTTAAGACTCGTCTTAAGAACTTCCTCAATATGATAGGATGTTTACAAGAACAATTGAATTTAATTATTCTTTGATGAAGAAAATCGTCCTTAAACCAAAACACAAGAACCTAGACGTCATAGGAGATGACTAGCTATAGGATTAGGACTTTGGTAGACAACCAAAATCTTTCCCTTAGCTTTACCTAGGTACTTGTTGGAATATTTAAATGCCTTAATATGCGTTTTAAGTGCAGCTTGGGATGACGGGAAGACCCTCCAGGTACGCTTTTATTTTATTGCCATTTACTTTATTGCAATTTACTTACATGCACTGTACTTTACTTTTCTTGCATGATAAACAACTGTTGCATGAAAACCAAAACCTTTAGGATAGTCCCTGAACTGAAACCAAAATTAAATTAAAAATCATTACAAGATAAAATTCACCGCCACAACATTTCAAAATATAAAACAACTCAAAACTTAATCACAAACAGAACAACAAAACTACAATTCCAACTAAATTAAAACGTCTCGTTGAATGATCGGGAATACCTCGGATGATGTAACCCACGTGTTGCTAACGGGATTTCCCAGTGTCTAAATGAAAGTGTGGAACTCATTCAGTTGAGTTTAACAAATTCATCTCGACTAAGTGAATTCAATGAAAATAACGGTCGTTGGGATGACTGAACCGTGGGATCTTAATCGGTTCTGTTTAAACAACTTTAAGATTTGTTTTAATTAAAATATTAAAAACACTTGGATTTTAAGATTTTCTCTAAACCAAAACACTTCTCTCATCTCCTGATTTATGACTTCTAAAACCAAACCTCTGCAACAACAAAGAGCTCGGAGCATGGTGGGCAGCAAGGCCATCGTCATCAGCAAAACTCGGATCTACATCAACTAAACATTCCTAGAATTTAAACAACAAAGCCATAGGATTTCGAGGTAGTTTGCTTAGTGCAACATAAATCCTCAAATCTTCGTTAGGCATTTGAATGATCATGTTATATAAATTAAGCCCTAACCGGTCTTAGGACTCCGAGGTATTCGTTTGGTATGACATAAACCCTCACATCTTCTAGGTTATTTGTATGATCATGTCATACAAATATAATTCCTAATTAACTAAAATTGGCAAGATTGAAATATCAGATAATATTAGGATTTTCTTAAATTCGAGCCAAACAATAGGATAGTTTGGGAAGTTGCCAAGATTCCGCTTGATCCGCAGCTTCTCCTACTTCCCTTCCTTTGGATTCTCAAAAATTAACTGTTCCAAATTTGATCTACTCCCTATTGAAACTCCAAAATCCAATTATTTGAAAACCTTAAACTTTGAAATTCTTGAGAGCAAAACCACTGATCCTTATCGAGAGTTTTCTTAAATGATTCCCGTCATTTAAGATGTAATTAACTATAGTGGGCTCGCCCTTATAAGGAACTTTAAGAACCCGAGTAATATAAACCCCGCTTAATTCATTTATATTAGCGAGGGAACTTGTCGGCTTATAAGATTGGTTCGCGTACCAAACGGATGTCACAAATCTTCTAGTTTATTTAACCGAGCCCCATCATCAAGCAAGGTGTCTAGTCTTCGGGATAGATACACTGGTTCAGTGATGCGGTGCTCGTTTATATAAACTATTTGGGATGTGAAGTCGGCTTGATTTCTTATCTTAAAATTTTCAAACTCAAAATTATTTTCAAAATTAAATATTACTTTCTAAATTATATATATATATATTTAAATTAAATTTAAAATTTAAAATTCGCCGACAACTTCTATAAAGCGACCCCTTTTCAAAAACACTCAAACCTAAAATATGCCGACAACTTCGGCGACTCCGCCGGGGACTAGTTCCTCTCTCCATTTTGATCGGATGGCTTTGCTTTCATAAATCGGTAGTGAGCCCATGCCCCTAGTGGACCAAACTACCATTCTTCCATCGGAATACCCCGTTCATTTCGTCTCGAACGAGTATAGCCAACTCCTCTCGGATTTAGGAGCCAATGTTTAGACACCCCTAAACGGAGAGGTTCCGAGATCCTTTTACCTCTTTTCGCAGGTCGGGTGGACCCCCACAGTGTTAGTTTAGGAGCGGTCCTTCGAGTCGAGAAGTCTTGCATAAGACTTTCTCTTCCTTTCCAATTCTGAATCGGATTCCTTACCCTCTCTACACCTTTGAACATTCCATTCCTAATAAACAAACCCTCTAATGAATGACTCTTTTAACAAATAACTCCTTTTTATAAATACATGAACAAAAATGTGTTCGGACTCTTTTCGATTCCTTTCTTTTCATCCCGATGAGAAGAAGCATAACTCGGACCGACAATCGAATCTACCTCGCGTAAAATGTCCGCCTCAAATCCGATTTTCTCCTTTACCAACGGACTTCGACCTAGCCGTCTACAAGGAGGAGCTTCCCGACAATGGAATCATCCGTTTCGGACAAGGATTCGAGAATACAAATGTCAAGATCACCGACGTCACCCTTTTCACACTTACGTACAAAGTGCCCGAAACCGAAAGACCTTCGATCGAGTTCAACCTCAAGTCAACTCAAGAGTTCCCTCCCCCGCAAAGGGTTCCACCGAGAGGAATACTACCGTCCATAGGAGGACCGTTGTCTCTACCCCCACCGGCCTAGTCGTCTCCGCACCTACCCCGGCTTCCGCCAAACCGAAGGGGAAGGAAATTCAAATTTGTAACGAGCATGTTACCGCGGAGGGTGCAGATCTCCATGCGAGACCTTCGTTTTCGATATTGGGTCCAGTCTCAAGGGTTCCACCCCTAACACGAACTCGCAGGAGAAACAGGAGTAGAAAGATTGCAAGGAAAGCCAGAGCTGCTGAAGTTGCTTTCTTGGAAGAGCTGCCTGAGTACACACCACTACCTGAGTACATACCATTGCCTGAGTATACACCACTTTTGGAAGGAAGTAGATTCCATTCCCTCTCCACCGCAGCTGATGAGGAAAATGTCTGCAAGATTGCTTCTACATTACCTCGACCCGCATACTATAGCGACAGCAGAAAGAAAAGGGCTAGGATTACACCATTTGCCCGACTACAGACTGTGATAGAGAAGTTAGAAAAGAAAGAGAAATGTCCCGTATCGAAATTTTAAGAAGAATAAGGGGGTGCCAGCCAAGTCCCGTCTCGGGCCGCGAGTAGAACCCGTTAGCGCCTACGTAAAAGCCGAATAAGAAGATGAAAGCTAGTCCACCTATTGTTGTTTCGAGTTTACGGATCGTGAGGATACCACCTTCGAGCATTCGACCGACGTACCATCCGGTCCTAGGCCTTCCGCCGCTAGAAGGATGGTATGGCGTCCTACTACCGGCCAATTAAGACCGAAACAACGACCGTAAAAGGGAAGTCTCAGTCGAGAGACTCGAGTCCGAAGAGAGCGCCATCGCAATGAAGGGGACTCCCAAGAAGGAAATCCAACGGTCATCGCATGATAACTCGCGAAACCGTACGAAAAAGACCATTAGAGGACGCTATGGAAAAGCTAAGAACCGACATTCAACGATTAGCAAGAGAAAGAGAAGAAAAGTTTGGAGATGAAGTTGACTCGTCGGAGTTCATGGATGACGAATATGTGGAGATCAACATGGTTGAGACACGAGCATCGTCGCCTTCGCAAGGTGCTCCAGGCAGTCGCGGAGAGTGATGAACCGGAAGCATAAAGAGCACAAATTCGAGAAAAAGATGATACAATCTCTCAAATGGCAAAAAGGATGGAAGAGATGGCTGCAGCCCTAGCCACTCTTCAGAGTCAGGTTCAACCCCCAAGAGAAATGCCTCCAGATGTTATTCATATTACAGACAGAGGAAAAGAGATTATATCCGTTAACGGAGACGATCAGCCGAAGAAAGACTCTACTCAGAATATGATTCCAGAAAAGGACATCAAGAACATGGTAGAACAGCAGGTGCGAGAAGCCTTAGCACAGTCTAAGAGCAGAGCATCTATTCAGACAGGTAGACCTTACCCCGAAGAATTTGATGCAAGATAATACCCAAAAGGCTTCGTACCACCTCCGTTCAAGACTTTTGATGGTACCGGAAACCCTCGACGAGATGTTGCACATTTTCGCGCTAGTTGTTGCAACGCCGTGGAAGTGACGCCTTACTCTTCCGACAATTCGTCGCAGCACTCGTCGTGGATCGCCTTCGATTGGTACGCAGAGTTACCGAACTGTTCGGTAAAGACATTTTCAGAATTAGAAAACCTCTTCGTGAAACGGTTTGCCGGAGCTCAGCACCATATCACCATCGGTGACTTCGTGGTGGAGAAACAGAAACCGAACGAAACTTTAGTGGACTACATACTTCGATGGAGAAATCTAAGCATGAAGTGTGAGCCACAGCTACAAGAGCAGCATGTAGTCGGTATCTTGCTTAAAAGCATTCACGGCCCGATAACACTTCTCCTTAAGGGATTTATGATTAAGACTTTCGAGAAGTTGTTAAGCAAGGCCGGAAGCTTGCAAGAGGAAGTGAAGCAACTAAGTTTCGTCGACAAAACAGACAAACAGAAGCCTGTAAAGGCATTTGAAAAGAAATTCGGGATCGTCGCGGCAGTCGATAAGGGCAAGCAGCCAATGCAAATACAAATGAGTGACCGTAGTCCGACTATCAACAACCTCAGCAGAACTACCAACAACCTCAACCTGGTTATCAGCCAACTCAACAACATGAGCAACCGCCTCACCCACAACTCACGTTAAAGGAGCTTTAAATAGAGAATATCCATTCAAGAATGAGGCAGTGCCAAAGATGTTCCGCAGTTTGATGAAGACTTCGGATTTTCGACTGCCAGAACCCAAGAAGCCGGAGGAAGTTAATAAGAAAGACCATCCCAACTACCGCCCTTACCACCGGATGCTTCGGACATAAGATGAGGATTGCATCACCTTCAAGAGTCAGGCTCGACAACAATCTCCGAAAGGGGAACATAACGATCCCAAAGGAATACATGAAAGAACCCCAGAAAGGAGGTTCTATGAATGTTATTTCAACGGATCCCATTGTTCCGATAGACCCTTACACGACTGATGATGGATGGAGTACTGTCTGGACAAAATCATCGAAGAAAATTTTGGACCACATCCGAGCCGCTTCGGAGCATGCTTCAACTCGGAGTTCGAAACTCGTCAAGCCGGCGCTATCGCTTGCAATCGAAGAACCGCCCCGTGAAGGAAAGATCATAGAAAAGAAGGAGATCGTAGAAGAAGAAAGGACCGAGGCTCCTAAGGCTAGACTAGGGGCCGCTTATCCTAGGATGGTTGTTTCCGATTCGGGGGAAAAATTCCTCGAACCTCTGACCCTGTATGATTATTTGCTCGCTCCGGCGGGATCTTATAATGATAAGAGTTATGGAGTTGGCTATGTTTTAACTGTTTCTAACGATTACGTAACTAATGACAACCAATCTAATCCGGATCTCGATTTCGATACCAATAACAATTCTCAAATCATACACAACCTCGACAATCACGATGACAAAGAAGACATTCACCAAGAAGGCTACAAAAGTTCAACAAGCAATGAATCTATTTGTGAATTCCAAGGAGCTCCAATCACAATAGAGTTAGAGCTTTCGCATTCCGAAGCGACTCCGTAAGAACCTCGTCATGCCGATTTAAAAGGAGACACCGAAGAACTCAGTACCATATTCAGAAGAAATCACAGAAGTCAACTTAAGGAGCGGAAGGGTTCTACCTCCGAGAATGGGTCCAAAAGACAAAGGAAAGCAGGTGGTTGTTCAGGAAGAATCAACCCTAGCAGAAGAATTGCCCATTCGGGAAGAAACTGAGACACATGGTAACAAAGTGGACTATAACGTGCTAGCCCATCTTAGGAAACTACTCGACCAAACTGAGCTTCTACGACGCTCTCATCTTATCAAAAGAGATGAGGGAAGCTCGATCAAGGCCTTACTTGATCCGCAGATTTGTTTAGCTCGGATGGCCGAAGATTCCTTAGACGAGTTTCGCTCGTTAAAGGAACAGCGAGGTGTTACCTTCACGGACGATGAATCTACTACTTGGGATGCTCGATCACAACCGACCGTTGTACATTTCAGTCACAATCGGAAAGTTTACGCTCTCCAGAGTATTGGTGGATCCAGGAGCGTAAATCAACATAATGAATCTTCAGACGCTAGCATACTTGGAAAGTGATGCTCGCGAGCTTGAAGTGAACAAGTTGTTGCTAAGAGGATTCAACCAGAAAGGAGAAAGAGCCCTTGGATCAATAACATTGTTGATGAAGACCGGTGACTTAGCAAAGACAACCGCAAAATTCCACATAATTGACTCTGAGACATCGTTCAACGCTCTACTAGGCCGGCCGTGGATCCATGAAAACCGGATGGTACCATCGTCTCTGCATCAGTGCATAAAATACTACGAAGGAGGAGAACAGTGCATTAAAGGTGATTTGCAACCTTTCTCCATACATGAGATTGGAATCCATGAAGATGCAGCTTATTACGCAACTCCGAAGAAAACAATCTTCTCCAGAAACACCGTGCCAAATGACGCAAAAGAAATTCGAGACAATGAAGAACCCGAAGTTCTAGTCCAACAACCACTCACCACTCCCTTACGGCGAGATGGTGAAGGTTTCTCCGTAACTCGCATCCGAGGTCGAGGCCGGGGACGAGGTCGTGGAAGAGACACCGGGACAGCTTGGACGTGAAAAGCCGGTGATCAACGTTGATCGGGAGAACAGCTTCCGAGGAAGAAGAGGAAGTCAAGAAAGAAGCAGCTACAATAAACCGGAAGAAACCACAATTTAAGATTTCTCTCGAAGATGAGAAGAACGAAGAATACAAATCGAAGTACGAGAAGATTAACCACTATGTACACACTATGACCCTGACCCCGATCCAGTCTAATAAGATCGAGGGTATGGTGGTCAAAGAAGTACATAGCAGCGTGCAAAGCCAATCAAATTTTACCGTGGCACTTCTTCTTCCAATACCGAAAACGATGTACAATTTGAAGATGTCACTTCTTCCGAATTAATGGAATTACCTTTTGAGTCGTACTCTCCCCGTGTTCAAAATTTAATTCAACGTGGTGTCTTACCTCGACAATGGACAAAAGGCCGATCACAACACTTCGAAAAATTATGGAATAATGCCGGTCGGCCTCCCAATTCAAAACATGGTCTCGGATTCGGCACGACAGGTTCGACCGACGATACGGAATCTTGTTTGGTTGTCACTTGCGAACCTAATGAAGACCGCTTGAAACTACAGAAGAGCTTCGAAAATCAGCAAATTGGAGACACTCCACCGCAGTTCGAAGAAGAAATCAAATCTACAATAGATGAGTTAATGGAAGTTAACTTAGGTACTAGCGAAAAGCCTAGACCAACCTTTGTTAGCTCCTTACTCAATAAAGAAGATTCCGAGGAAATGATCAAGCTATTAATGGAATTCAAGGACTCGTTTTGCTTAGAGTTATGACGAAAAGCCGTGATTAGCTCCGAAGTCGCAGTTCACAGTGCTAGGAATGGATCCTACTTCGTTCTAGTCGAACAAGCTTCCGTAAGAATGCGTTTGGAAATTGAACAACAAGTAATAGCTGAAGTTAAGAAGCTAATCGACGCTAAATTTTTCCGTGAAGAACAATACCCTACTTTGCTAGCCAATGTGGTACCAGTCAGGAAGAAGAATGGTCAGAACAGAATCTGTGTGGATTTCAGAGACTTGAACAAAGCATGTCCGAAGGATGAATTTCCACTACCAATTCCAGAGTTAATGATCGACATCGCTTCGACACATGAAATATTCTCTTTCATGGATGGATCTTCAGGATACAACCAGATAAAGATGGCACTGTAAGACGAAAAGCTCACGGCATTCGAACACCAATCGGAGTGTATTGCTACACAGTAATGCCATTCGGACTAAAGAACGCAGGAGCAACATACCAAAGAGCAATGAAAAAGATTTTTGATGAGCTCATTCACAACCAAGTTGAGTGCTATGTGGATGATGTGGTCATCGAAAGCAAACTGAAGGAAGATCACCTGTGTGATTTGAGAATTGTTTTCGAGCGACTAAGGCAATACAACCTTAAGATGAATCCCTTTAAATGCGCCTTCGGCGTTACCTCCGGGAAATTCTTAGGATTTGTTGTCCGACATCGCGGGATTGAAATTGATCCGAAAAGATTAAAGCTATCTTAGAGATGCCGCCTCCCAAAACCTTAAAACAGCTACGATCCTTTCAAGGGAAGTTGGCATATCTTCGACGCTTTATTTCGAACTTGTCAGGTAGGTGTCAGCCCTTCTCGGCATTAGTTAAAAAGGACGCCAAATTTGTTTGGGAAGAGAAATGGCAACGGGCTTTCGAAGACATTAAGCAATACTTAATGACACCTCCTGTCTTAGAAGCCCCAGTCTCAGGTAGACCGTTGATACTTTATACCGCGGCTCTAGAGTACTCCCTTGGAGCCCTGCTAGCCCAGGTCAATGATGAGGGAAAAGAAAATGCTCTCTACTACTTAAGCCGTCGTTCGATTCCGATGGAAGTAAAGTATCCTCCAATCGAGAAGCATTGTTTGGCCCCGATCTTCGCCGCACCGAAACTCGTGCATTACATGCTCTCTCATAAGGTCAACCTTATCTCGAAAGTTAATCCGTTGCAATATTTGATGACCCGTCCAACACTTTCCGCGTACTTGCCAGTGTGGTCGATGATACTATTGCAATTCGACATAACTTTCGTTCCTCCTCATGCCGTAAAGGGACAAGTTCTAGCTGACTTCCTTGCAACACACCCTTTACCGACAGATTCGCCTCTCGACGATGATTTGCCTGACGAGCAGATAATGAGCCTAGACGACACTGATGATCGACGTTGGGAACTATACTTAGAC
This sequence comes from Papilionanthe hookeriana x Papilionanthe teres, assembly GCA_022702705.1. Classification (NCBI taxonomy): domain Eukaryota; kingdom Viridiplantae; phylum Streptophyta; class Magnoliopsida; order Asparagales; family Orchidaceae; genus Papilionanthe; species Papilionanthe hookeriana x Papilionanthe teres. The sequence continues at coordinate 29,352,220 of CM040425.1, forward strand.
GGAGCGTCCTCAGCACAGAAAGACAAAGAATTGCAAACGATAAGGCTCGCGTAAGGCAGAATCGGACTAATCTTTATAACACCGGAGCGGGGGATGTTAAGATACTCCTATCACTTAACGAGCCATGCACAAACAACGAGGCGAATACGAAGCCCTCATAACAGACTAGAACCGACCATTCAAATGGGAATAACGGATATCAACATCTACGGAGATTCTCGCCGATCATTCAACAGTGTCACGGACAATACAGAATTTTAAAGCCAAGACTCGAACAATACATTCGATATGCCATGAAACCGTTGGAACAAATTTCAAATGTAACAATCTACAAGATCCCTGTAAGAGAAAATGCTCTCGCGGATGCGCTAGCTCGCCTCGCAAAAGAATTTGCCTGCCTACAGGATGAATCAACTGAAGTGTCAGTTCAAGGACGGCAAGTCCTATCACAGCTCGACATGGATATGATATAGAAATCAGAAAAACCAGAGGAATCAGTTGCAGCAGTGACATAAAACACAGGAGATTGGCGTCAATCGCTAATAGACTACCTGCAAACAGGGAAATTACCAGACGATAAGTCATTAGCACATCAAATCAAGAAAAGAACTATGTCTTACGCATTAATAAACAATACATTATACAGAAGGTCTTTTGATCAAATGTGGTTAAGATGCCTGAGCGGGTCCGAGGCTCGTGAAATTGTCAAAGAAGTGCATTCAGGACTTTGTGGCGCTCATCAGTCGGGTCCGAAAATGAAAATGAAAATTAAAAGACTAGGGTATTACTGGCCCTCAATGATGACCGACTGCATGAAATTCGCCAAGAGTTGTCATCAGTGCCAAGTGCAAGGAGTGGTTCTACCCCAACCTCCAAACGTGCTACATCCGACAATTGCGTCGTGGCCATTCGAGTGTCAGGGCACGGATATAGTGGGTCCGATGTGAACCGCCTTCTTCAAGAGGACATCGCTTCATCCTCGCAGCCTACGTACTACTTTTCTAAATGGGCGTAAGCGCTCCACTCGGAGAAGTAAAGGCACACCACGTGCTACGCTTTTCAAAAATCAAGTCGTCTACCGTTTCGGAGTACCGCACGAATCATTTCGTATAATGGGTCCGCATTCGAAGCACAAAAATCAACAATTTTGTCAGAAGACATGGAATCGATTGGCGATACTCAACAATCTACTACCCAAGAGCAAACGGCTTGGCCGAGGCTTTTAATAAAACTCTTGTTCAAATTTAAAGAAAACTTTGGATGACGATAAGAGAAATTGGCACGAGAAGTTGTTAGAAGCCTTATGGGCCTACGGGACGACTTTCGTGACTCCTACTCGCCTACGCCTTATGCTTTAGTATACGGGTCCGAGGCAAGTGTTACCATTGGAAGTCCATCTTCCATCACTCGTGATCGCAGCTTGCAAATAAAATTACTACGAAGAAAATGCCGGATTACGACCGGAAGAACCGGAAAACTTGGAAGGGAAAAGACTCGTGCCGCAACAAAATTTGGAACTCGTACCAAGCTAAGATGATCCGTGCGGATGATAAACCGGTCCGCCCAAGAACTTTCAAAGTTGGTGACTTAGTTCTTGTTCTCGTAAGACCTATTCTCGCACATCGCAAGATAGGAGGCAAATTTGAACCGACTTGGGAAGGGCCGTTTGTGGTCGAGGCAATCTACTCAGGAGGCTCCTACCAACTTGTGAATTGCCAAGGAGAACGACAAATGCTTCCAATCAATGGACGATATTTGAAGAAGTACTACGCAACCTGATGTTTCGAAGGGTGGCCTCTAAAATAGAGTCTTATCCCTAGAAACACGGGTGAAGTAATCACTTGTGATCGGGTCCGAGCCCAAAAACATAAAAATGGATGACAAAAGAAAAATCATTAAAAAAAAAATGTATGTACTAAAAATAAAATATGTGAGATCATAATAATAAAGTTTTACCCTTCCTTTCAAATCAAATCTTTTTCCTGATCTTTCTTTATCTTTTCCTACTTTCCTTAAAAATTAAAATTGGAATAAGTGAATAAGAATCTTCGATGATAAATACTTTCTTAATGTTCTTGTTCTTAGTACGCCCCCGATCCTTTCCTTGTTTTCTTCAGTGGGAAATGTCGAACGGGCGGTTGGTCCTAAACTTTAAAAATGGTGTGAGTCTCGCACTCGATGAAAAGAGGGTGAAGGATGGAGCGAGTGATAGAAATTCATTCCGACTTCACACCAGCCGACCTACGGCATGAAGAAAATGATCGGGTCCCAGTGGACCGAGTAGAGCTTCATAGCCAGACAGTGATGAAGATGGGTGGCCCAAGCCGCCAATCCAGCAACAAGAAAAGAAAGACAAACACCGAGGAAAGCAAGAAAATCAAGTCAGTAGTTGCCACGGCAGAGGGCAGGCTCGTCAGCGCCGCGCCCGCAGAAATTCAAGAAGTGAGGAGAGCTACGCTCACTGCTACTCAAAGAAGGAATAAGAATCGCCGTATCCGCAAGATGTTGACTAAACTAGCAGCAGATCAACACGAGGAAACAACCACCTTCGCCGACACACACATTTCAAAGATACCGGTTCATCAGGAACCTGAAAAGAGAGAACAAACTCCATGAACAACAGAAAGGATAAGGGAAACTCTGAGAAGATCAGAGGCAGAGAGATCGCCTCGACGTCAGATAGAGATACCGTATCTGAAGAACCTTGTTGCTGAAGCAACCCCGGAGGATGTCCCGACAGAGACAATCCCCGAGGAGCCAAGGTATGCGGTGAGAACGTGACGGGATTGAGCCATACATCCCGCAATACGTTACTAGGCCTCGTCACTTGCAGCATCATCCCGGAATATGAACTAGAAAGAATGCAAAATGTCGAGAAGAAGACTTTCGAATACTTTGAAAGGATTAGAGGCAAAAGAGTCAACATTTTGGAAGGCCTCGAGTTACACACAGGTGTATTCTCAGAGTACGAGCAACAACAGATTGTGGATTGCATTTTAGAACTTCAAAAGATGGGTCGAGCAGGCCGTCTGAGAGAAAAGACTTATTCGGAACCCCGGAAATGGATGCCAGGGAAAGGAAGAGTCACAATACAATGCGGATGTTGCTATAACTTCGCAGAGGACAGAAAAGGAAATCCACCAGGGATACTCCGTCACGGTGAGGTGGATCCAATGCCGAGAATAATTAAAAGAATGGTGAAAAGAATGATAACGTGGAGGGTACTGCCAGCAGACTGCATACCCAACAGTTGCATCATCAACATTTATCAGGAAGGCGACTGCATACCTCCACACATAGACCACCATGACTTTGTCAGACCTTTCTGCACAGTTTCGTTCGTCAACCAATGCAATATCATGTTCGGATCTGACCTCCGGATAGCGAGCCCGGGTAAGTTCCGAGGGCCGGTGGAGATACCACTTCCGGTAGGTTCCGTCATGCTATTACAAGGAAATGGAGCAGACATCGCAAAACATTGTATACTAGGAGTACCAGTGGAGCGGATCTCCGTCACTTTTAGAAAAATGGACGACAGAAAGGTGCCTTACCACTTCCAGCCAGATCCAAAATTGGAGAGTCTCCGGCCCTACGAGCTGTGAGTTACACGGGAAATAGCACACCTCCAATGCACATCCATGATGCATTCCTGCCAAGGATGGCTTGGAAGGTGATGTTATTGACCGTGTATCTCATTATTCAGACATGGATTTAACAGATACTTTTTGGATGGATCAACAAGAATCATACATAGCCCGTTTTGAGTTATGGATTGTATGAGAAATATTTCAGATCGAGTTGTATGATTTATCTTCAACAAGATTGGAATGAAAGTGACCATGTCACATTTTGCCTTCACCTCTTTTTGTGCAAATTGACTGAGAAATGCCATTAAAGTTAAATGAACTTCGAACAAAGAACAGAAAAGAAAAGGAAAATAAATAAGAACTCTCTTCCATAAAAATCCAAACATTAAAAAGAACTTCAAATTCACATGAACACCAAATAAACAATAAAAAAAATGGGATAGTTAAAGGACAAACAAAACAAATCTAAAGCTCAAATTGAATTCCAGTTTAAGTCCATCTTTTCAAATCCTCCAATCCTTCCTCAAATCAAGATCTATTCCGGACCTCCTTTGAAACCCTCTCTCGAGATGATTTCAGAATCACGAAGAATTTTCAATTTGATTCGAATGACATGGGTTCGTACCCTTCGCCAAGTAATCGGACTTTGATTGATTCCTGTGGGATATGGAACACTTTCATATCTCATTTCGATCTCCCGCTAAATCCAAATCTCAGTAAAATTCTTCATAGTCATAGCATAAATCAAATATCAACAAAATCTTTTACAACCACTGCATAAACTGAATTTCAACAATTCTCAGCATTTGGGATAGGCTTCCGCCCTACTCCCTTCTCAGCAATCTCAGCAATTCTCAGCATTCAGGATAGGCTTCCGCCCTACTCCCTTCTCAGCAATCTCAGCATTCGGGATAGGCTTTCGCCCTACTCCCTTCCCAGCATATTCTCAGCATTCAGGATAGGCTTCCGCCCTACTCCTTTCTCAGCAGTTCTCAGCACTCGAGATAGGCTTCCGCCCTACTACCTTCTCAGCAATCTCAGCATTCGGGATAGGCTTCCTCTGTACTCCCATCTCAGCATATTCTCAGCATTCGGGATAGGCTTCCGCCCTACTCCCTTCTCAGCAGTTCTCAGCACTCGGGATAGGCTTCTGCCTTACTCCCTTCTCAGCAATCTCAGCACTCGGGATAGGCTTCCGCCTTACTCCCTTCTCAGCAATCCCAGCATTCGGGATAGGCTTTCGCCCTACTCCCTTCTCAGCAATTCTCAGCATTTGGGATAGGCTTCCGCCCTACTCCCTTCTCAGCATTCTCAATAATTCTCAGCACTCGGGATAGGCTTCCGCCTTACTCCCTTCTCAGCAATCTCAGCATTCGGGATAGGCTTTCGCCCTACTCCTTCTCGGCGATTCTCGGCATTTGGGATAGTCTTTCGCCCTACTCCCTTCTCGAGCAATCTCAACAATTCTCGGCACTCGGGATAGGCTTCCGCCCTACTCCTTCTCAGCAATCTCAGCAATTCTCAGCAATTCTCAGCATTCGGGATAGGCTTCCGCCCTACTCCCTTCTCAGCAATCTCAGCATTCGGGATAGGCTTTCGCCCTACTCCCTTCCCAGCAATTCTCAGCATTCGGGATAGGCTTCCGCCCTACTCCCTTCTCAGTAATCTCAGCATTCGGGATAGGCTTTCGCCCTACTCCCTTCTCAGCAATTCTCAGCATTCGGGATAGGCTTCCACCCTACTCCCTTCTCGACGATTCTCGATACTCGGGATAGGCACGGTCCTACTCCTTTCTCAAGCAATCTCAAAATTTGATCCTCTCGACAAGAAATTGAAATTAAAGCACTCTGCATTTCGGATAGGCTTTGTCCTATTCTTCCTCGGCATTTGGGATAGGCTCGATCCTAATCCTTCTCGAAGCATACACATATGGAATAGGTTCGATCCCGCTTCCTTCTCGGCATACAAATGCATTCGGGTGGGCCTTAGCCTACTCTTTTCTCCGCATAAAACCAAAATTGAAACTCAAATCGAAATTCAAAGTCAAAATTAAAACTTGAAATAAAAAAAATGAAACGAATCTAAGATCCAATCTCTTAAAATATTGTGATATGAAATTCACCTCCTTTTTTCCCAGCGAGAGTTCTGGAATCTTTAGTCTTGGAGATTTACTTGATACTCCCCAGTGGAAATTTCTTACACTTCGTCCTAAGTTTGTCACTTGGACATCTGTGTTGGTTTTGTTGATCTCTTCGGTCAACACCAATAAGCGCGGTTTGCTTGGTTAGCACACTACACCTATTGGGGGTCCATTTGTTGACCTCATTTTTTATGAGGTCTTCTCTTCCCTCTTTAGTGTTTAGGATCTAGCCTTAGGCTTTTCCTTTGACTATCTTAGAAGACTAGAATTGGGACCCATCCCTTAGAAATTTGAACCACTTCTTGCCTCCCTGCAAACCCCACAAGCTTGATTGTAGACCCCTAATCACCTAGAGGGTTGAGATCAAAAGTGAAGGTTTAAAGGATGAGTTCACCATAGGACTCTTTGGCCTTAGGACCACTCTGGGTGGCTTGGTCGCAGTGAGGGTTGACTTACACACTCACTACACTCATACTCTACACTCTCACACACACAATCCAAATCCTAAAACCACACCCATACCCAACTTGACTCCTTGACTCATGTAGGTAATTCATATGGATAGACCTTAACCCCTAAGCCCCTGGTTAAGAGGGTTAGGAACAACATAGTGAATGCCTCAAATGAGTCCTCTCATGGCTCATATAGGTTTAATATGACTTCATGGCTCAACCAAAATGATTCCAATTCACTCATATCTGATCAATCTTCATTCTTCCAAAATTTCAATTTTTGGCCCCGGGGACCCTACACCTATCAAACCTACCAAAAGCCCTTAAAATTGCCCAAATACTCCAAGATTTCCAAATCACCCAAAATTCCCCAAAATTAACCTTGAACATTTCCTCACCAATCAAATTGATCATCCATAGCCAAAAATACCAAAAATTCCAAAAGTATCCCACAATACCCTCCAAATTACCAAAATGCCCCTCTTGACCCAAAAATACAAAAATTCAGAAAATTCCCAGAAAATTCCAGAAAATCTCAAATATTCCCAATTTCATTTTGTCAAACTACACCATGGGCCAATTTTGTCAATTTACCCCACTTTTACTAAAACCCCCCAATTTAGCCCATTCTTAACCCAAGTGAACCCAATGTCAAACCAAATCTACCCAATTGACCCCAATTTTGGTCCAATTCAATTCTAAACTTCAAATTAATATCCACAATATCAATCTAGACCAAATCCAAGTCCAATTTGATTAACATTTGAATCCAATTTCACTTTTGACCTTAAAGCCCAATTTGGACTCATGACCCAAACTTAGCCCAAACCAAACCAATTCAACTCCAATTGACCCCAAACCCTTTCTAAACCTTCTCTAACATCCCCACAAACAAAGCACTAACATAATTTGCCCAAAATTTGGACCCAAACCCCACTCAAATTCAACCCAAAACCAAAAAAGCCCAATTTTGACATAAACCCAAACCTAACCCAAATAAGCCCAAGTCCCAAAACCAAAACCCAACCAAAGTTGAAATCTCTTTGAAACACTCCCATAAATATTTCCTAATATTAATTTTACATCAATTTTAACCCTAGCCCAACATTGGCCCAAATTAGCCCAATTTGACCTACATTGGCCCATTTACCAAATGAACCCAAATTCAACCAAATTCAATTCCAAACTACCTCAAATTTGCTTCAAATCATTCAAGACACATCCTTAAACTAAACTCAACATTTATTTGGCATGGCCCTTTGCAAAATTTTTCATCTAAAAGACCATTGCTAAACATAAAGGCCCACTCCCTTAAACCTTCCTAAAAGCCCACTTCTACCAAATTCATAAGCCCAAACCCATCCTAAAGCCCACATTACAATCACATCTCATCCTCACTTAATTGATATCATTCCCTAAGTGCTAAACCAATCATGAAAATCAAACCAAAATGGTATTATGCCAAATCCCATCAAATAACCCCAAAATTTCAAAAAATTCTTAAAGCCCTTTTCCATGAAAGTTGACCAAACTCTTGCCAAGCCATATGTGAGCCAAAGACAAGCCATGTACAAGCCATATGAAGCCATGGGATGTTTGACATGTGACCAACCCATTAATGGCAAAAGGGGGGCTCTCTTTCTTAAACCTTCATTAAGCTTTTTAACCCCTTCCATGCTACTCACTAAACCAAGATTAGCCACATCACTTTGGATGGGGACTTCACCACCCCTTTCTAGCTGATGCAAATGATCCTCCCTCAGCCTAAATTAGCCATGGGGAGGTGAACCAAGCCCATTTCCAAAGGTTGACCAAACCAAGTGCAAAAGAGCCACCTCCCCATTCCATTTGAATCAAACCACTTTACACATGTCAAGCTTCAATTGAATTCACCAACATCAAGCCATGACTCACCTGAACCTGAGGGTGACCCATGCCTGCCGGCCAACCGCCTGGATCGCCGGAAAACACCATGGCCGAGACCTTGGGAAGAGCCAAATTTTGGAATTCCACCTTGCTGAGCTGCCTCACTCCAAATGGCCATTGCAGCTGTTCTTCTCCTCACCGAGCAGTACCGATCCCAACCCTTAAACCCCACGGGAGGCCCTCCGACCTCTCCTATTTAAACACCCCTCCTCTCGGCCAAGAGAGGTGCTGAAACAAACCTTAAGGAAACTCTGCTAAAATCATTCCAAACTCTTCCCCACACTCGGAGAACTTGATCCCCACCGAAATCCCCCGCCATTTCCTTTCGCGAGCTCGAGTTCGGAGTCGAAATCTAAGCCCAAAACCGGGAAACTTCACCACGGTGAGTCAATCCTCAAATTGATTGACTCTACACCTTCACCGGACCAAGAGGATAAGTTTCCCGGTAAAAGCCCCCTCACCGGGCCGGCCATTGCTTCCAACCTCCAAGCTTTTTGATCGGCCGTGGTCACTTTTGTACCTAGCAATTCACTGTGCCAAGGGACTTCATTTGGAGCTTGCTTGGACCCAATCGAAGGTGACATAGCCCTCAGATTGAAGCTTCACTTCTCTGAGTAAAGGTATGAGCTCTCTCCTTCTCCCGAACTTCTGGAGATTCTCCATTTAGTTTGAGTCAATTTCAATGCATGTTTACCGTATGGATGTGTTCGTCTCTTCAAGACGAATCCATAGAGCATAAGAACACAAAAATCTGTTGAGAATCGATTGAGAAATTAGGGCTAGAAGGTCTACGGTCACGGGTTCACACCAGTCATAGACGATGACTGGGAACCGTTGGATCGCGCGTGTATTGAGCGGACCGTCAGGATCGAGCCGGACAGCGCAACGGGACATGAACCCCGGGCCGCGTGGCATCCCTGTCAGATGGAGGCGCCGAATCAAGAGGTGACGCGTGGAGCTTCGGAGGCGCCGAGGTTGAGTCAGCGCCGCGTGGATAAGTAGGAAAATAGGGTATTTTTCTATTTATTTAATTACCGAACTTCAAAAATTCATAACTTTGTGTAGAAAAATCCTAAAAATAAAATAAAAATACCCTCTTGCTCAGTGAACAGAGGAGAATAATGTGGAAAAGAAATCAAGTAATTTCATTAAGTATTTTATTTTTAATGATTTATTTACTCTCTGCATTGTTTTAATTCTCCATTTGCATAGGCAATTCATCATGGCATGAGACCATAGGGCTTTTGAAGCCTCTGAACTTGGGAACATTCCCTGAATTTTCCAAGGTCAGAGGCCATCCCTATGAGAATTTATTGATTTTCCAAGTTCATGTTACTGTTTTGAGTATTTTAATTCCAATAATTAGCATGTTGAGAAATAAATTCTAGGAAAATTTGGTGATATTTCTTGTGACTAGAGGAACCTAGGAAAAATAAGTTTTGAGTTAATTCACTTGGAAAAACCGTAATTGGCCTAAATACCCAAAATTGAACTTTAATTAATTTGGGTTAATCACACATCAAATTAACTTAAAAACAATTCTCCACTATCCTCTAGGGATAGGAGAACACCACATAAAAATTTGAAACCAATTGGACTTGATTAACCCTACCAAATGGGTTGATTAAGCCTCTTAAGCAAAAATAGGTAAAATTAAACTTTAAAAATTCATAACTCACAAAATACTTTTCAAAAATTCACAAAAATGGTTTTGGAGCTTCTCTGATATTAGAGGAACTTAGGAAAATTAAAATAATAATTTTCTAAAAAAGTTGATTTTTATCATTATTTTAATATTTTTAATAATTAAAAAATAATAAAAATCATAAAAATATTAAAAATCACCAAAATGTCACATTTTGAATTCTAATCATTTAGGAATAAACCAAATATTTTTCTTAAGTCCCTAGGGTAAGATATTGAATTTTAAAGGCTTAATGTAATTTTTAATATTAAAAAATGTATTTTCCAACTCGTTCACTAAAATAATTCTAATAAATCAAAAAAAAATCAGAAAAATATAAAATTTATTTCTCTGGACTCCTTGAGGTTAGAGAGATCTAAAAAAAATATAAAATATATTTTTCAACTTTAATTTAATTTTAAAATTAATTAATGCTCCAAAACTAAAAATAATTCTAATAAATAAAGTATAATTCAAAAAATCACCAAAATTGGTCCAAATAGTCCACTAGTCATTAGGAATATCCCATAATTTTCTCAAGGATAGAAGCATTTCCTTGGTTATGTTGTTGAATTTTCTTTGAAAACCCCCTATTTTCCATTAAAAATAATTACATAAATAGATTAAACACAGAAAAATCACATTTTCTCCTCTAATATCTTAATTGATATGTGAGTGAGGTTACATAGAAATTTCAAGTTCATTTGATTTTAATTTAGTGAGTTATAGAATTATTAAGCTTGAAGGACAAAAATGGTAATTAAATTCTTTAAGCCTTAATTAAAATTTTAGGATTAATCAAAAAAAGGGGAGGGTAAAATATTTGATTTTAAACTGATTTTGGATGATTGAAACTTAAATGATTAAGGGTAGAAACCTATTAACCATTTCAAATATAATAAAAATAAAACTTTAATTAGTTAATTAATTGAAATTTTGGGAAAGTAATAGAAATTGGAATTATTAAAGTAGGGATATTATTTAAGAGGATATTTATTCTTTAATTTAAAAATCCCTAAATAAATCACTTCAATAATACTTAAGTCTTACTTGAAAAAATTAAAAGAATAATCTCAACTAAATTAAAATAGAAATTAAATTAAAATCAAATTAAATTAAATTAAAAGAAAAATAACTTGAGATCAAATTAAGTTAAATTAAACTAAATTAAATTAAATTAAATTAAAATTAAACTAAATTAAAATTAAATCAAATTAAAATTAAATTAAAATTAAATTTAAATTGAAATTAAATTAAATTAAAATGAAATTAAAATTAAAATTAAATTGAAATTAAATTAAATTAAAATTAAATTGAAATTAAATTAAATTAAAATTAAATTAAATTAAATTAAATTAAATTAAATCAAAATTAAATTAAATTGAATTAAATTAAATTAAAATCATTTAATAACAAACCTAAATGAAATCATTAAGAATTAAATCTAAAATAACTTGAACACTATTCCAAACTTAAACTAATTTTCTATAATTAAGTCAAAATTAAAATTAAATCATTAAGTTTAAATCATTAAAATACTTAATGAGTTGATTTGCCCTTTTAAAGCTCTTGTTATTATAACTCTTAAATGAGGTATCAAGTGAAGTGTTATCTCACTTATAGGATATTCAAATGTCCTAGTTCACTGAGCAAAAGAACAAAACTTAAACTCCCAGATGATTAATTCACTTGTATAATTAAATTCTCTTGGACTTAAAACAATCCTAGAGGTATTAAAAAGATGTTTAAGACTCGTCTTAAGCACTTCCTCAATATGATAGGATGTTTACAAGAACAATTGAATTTAATTATTCTTTGATGAAGAAAATCGTCCTTAAACCAAAACACAAGAACCTAGACGTCATAGGAGATGACTAGCTATAGGATTAGGACTTTGGTAGACAACCAAAAATCTTTCCCTTAGCTTTACCTTGGTACTTGTTGGAATATTTAAATGCCTTAATATGCGTTTTAAGAGCGACTTGGGATGACGGGAAGACCCTCCAGTGTACGCTTTTATTTTATTGCCATTTACTTTATTGCAATTTACTTACATGCATCGTACTTTACTTTTCTTGCATGATAAACAAGCGTTGCATGAAAACCAAAACCTTTAGGATAGTCCACTGAACCGAAACCAAAATTAAATTAAAAATCATTACAAGATAAAATTCATCTACACAACATTTCAAAATATAAAACAACTCGAAACTTAATAACAAACGAACAACAAAACTACGATTGCAACTAAATTAAAACGTCTCGTTGAATGATCGAGAATACCTCGGATGATGTAACCCACGTGTTGCTAACAGGATTTCCCAAGTCTAAATGAAAGTATGGAACTCATTCGATTGAGTTTAGCAAATTCATACGGACTAAGTGAATTCGATGAAAATAACGGTGCGGGATGACGGAACCGTGGGATCTTAATCGGTTCGTTTAAACAACTTTAAGATTTATTTTAATTAAAATATTAAAAACACTTGGATTTTAAGATTTTCTCTAAACCAAAACACTTCTCTCATCTCCTGATTTATGACTTCTAAAACCAAACCTCTGCAACAACAAAGAGCTCGGGGCATGGTGGGCAGCAAGGCCATCGTCATCAGCAAAACTTGGATCTACATCAACTAAACATTCCTAGAATTTAAACAACAAAGCCATAGGATTTTGAGGTAGTTTGCTTAGTGCAACATAAATCCTCAACTCTTCGTTAGGCATTTGCATGATCATGTTATGTAAATTAAGCCTAACCGGTCTTAGGACTCCGAGGTAGTCGTTTGGTACGACATAAACCCTCACATCTTCTAGGTTATTTGTATGATCATGTCATACAAATATAAGTCCTAATTAACTAAAATTGGCAAGATTGAAATATCAGATAATATTAGGATTTTCTTAAATTCGAGCCAAACAATAGGATAGTTTGGGAAGTTGCCAAGATTCCTCTTGATCCTCAGCTTCTCCTACTTCCCTTCCTTTGGATTCTCAAAAATTAACTGTTCCAAATTTGATCTACTCCCTATTGAAACTCCAAAATCCAATTGTTTGAAACCTTAAACTTTGAAATTCTTGAGAGCAAAACCACTGATCATTATCGAGAGTTTTCTTAAATGATTCCCGTCATTTAAGATGTAATTAACTATAGGGGCTTGCCCTTATAGGAAACTTTAAGAACCCGAGGTAATATAAACTCGCTTAATTCATTTATATTAAGCAGGGGAACTTGTCGGCTTATAAGATTGGTTCGCAGACCAAACGGATGTCACAAATCTTCTAGTTTATTTAACCGAGCCCCATCATCAAGCAGTGTGTCTAGTCTTCGGGATAGATACACGGTTTGTGATGCGGTGCTCGTTTATATAAACTATTTGGGATGTGAAGTCAGTTTGATTTCTTATCTTAAAATTTTCAAACTCAAAATTATTTTCAAAATTAAATACTACTTTCTAAATTATATACATATTTAAATTAAATTTAAAACCTAAAATTCGCCGACAACTTCCATAGGCGACCCCCTTTTCAAAACACTCAACCTAAAATATGCCGACAACACTATGGTGAGAGATTCGAACAACGGACCACGTCGACAGACCCGACCGACGGAAGCACTGGCGAGAGTTCTTGATCACAGTAAATCAGTTGACTCAGCTTTACTATGGTAGACGAAATCGATATCCGATTACGCTCCTTGACCAAATGACACGTACTTCAAAAGGCACATTCGCCACTTAGCCGATCGCCTCATGCGGCTGAATTCAAGCAAAACTGTTAGTCAATTGCCGCCATGTTAAAATTTAAATTATAATATAGATATGGTATGAAATCCATACAATCAATCACGGTATAAATTGTATTAAAAGTGGTTTCCATAATTGCTCCTTCCTTTTTGTAATTATACAATATATACTCTTATAAATAAGAGACAAAAATCCAAATAAATGGACAACTCCTGATTCTCTCCATAAGAAACTCCTGACTTGCTGTACATTCTTTCTCCCTTCTTTCTTTCACTCAATTTAAACTCTCGGGGCATGTTCACAAAGAATAATTTAAAATTTAACAAATATAATTAAAGTTTAGGTGTTAGATGTATAAGTGCTTAAAAATTGGTTGTTATGTATGTAAATGACCCCTTTTCAAATATATTTCACTAATTTAAGCAACCATGGTAACCAATATGGGACATTTCCTTCCCTCCATCTTTTGTGAAGGCTCCAATGTAAGAAAGTAAATATAGAATGACAATTTGAAGTTCCAGATTCAACCATATTTTATTTTCAATTTTTGTGGAGGAAATTAATAAATGAAATAATGAATTATGTAAATCGAAAGAGCAAGGATTCTTAAGGCGGTTTACCCCTTCATCCAGAGACTTCTTGTATTATTCTAATTTATTAGTTTTTATGCTAATATTATCATATTTTTAAGGTTATCTAAACCTTATAAATATTATCATATTTATAAGGTTATGAATATGATAAGTTATAATCAAAGGTAGATTCATCGATGGTTTATTGTTATCAGTATATGATGTAAAATGTAGAACTTGATGGTTTGTACTTCATGAAGTGGTTGATGAGTTTTCATCTTTTTTTTTTTTGAACTTTAATTTTATTCTAATGAATGATATCCATCATTCTCTTATTTATGACTTCTTTATGTTTAAGGGTAGTAATGGTGTGATTGAGCCGAGTTGACTTGTGAATCAACTATAAATGTCATGTTCGCTCAACTCAATGTGCTGATCAATGAAATTTTGAGTTAGCCTCAACTCCAGTGATCCAAATTATCTAGAGGACATCTGTTTTTTTTTTTTTTTTTTTTGGTTTTTTTATTTTGGTTCATCTGACATTATATTTTTTGATTGTTACGGATCCTCCAACACCAAACACATTTGATTTGAGAGAGGAGAAAAAAATAAAGGAATTAAGTTCATTATTTATTTTACACATTCGTAAGAAAGTCATCGACTGACTTTCATTGAACAGAAACACACAAGGGACACTTAAGAGAAGCTACTGAATTCTAATGAAACACAACTTCTGCCATCTAATTAAGATCCATGTGGTGAACTAAAAATTCTTCTGCCACCGCTACAGCCGACAACCTCCCATTTCTCCCCGGACGGTACAACGGAGGACCAGTATAATGCGCACGTTTGTGCCACCCAAAGCCTGCCCAGAATCGAAGATTTTATTGCATTTATCACACCGATGCATCTCCAACTCCGTAGCCCCAACAACCGCCTTCAGTTGCTCATTGCTATTACTTGTCATGCGTTGGCCAATGTTGTGCTCACTTAACACTAGCATCGACAATGCCAGTGCGACCATCTGGCAAGTTATGCCCAAATCGTTATTGGATTGCTTTGGCACTATTTCATTCATCTTCTTCCTCCTCCTCTCACTCTCTCTATCTTGGCGCAAACCCATCTAAGTTAGTTCAGTTTCGCATCATCGATGGCAGAATCAGACTTCAACAGTCTATCTCCACGAGAATGCTGGCTGCTAAGACATCTTTGCCATGCTTTGCTTCTGTCAAACATAGAAGAGAGCTTTTTTCGACTCTCCTGTTACTCTTCGAATGAATTCTTAAGGCTTTTATGGAGGAAAACGACATGCCACACTCACTGCAGCGATTGCAGCTTGAAGAAGTAGAAGTGTTATTTTCAGATCGGTGGAGTTTGGTTCAAATTTTCAAGGAGATATCTTTCCACTGCTCAAATTCTAGCGATGGCGCTAATAATTGAAGCTCCATCTTAGGGACTTGAGGTTCTCTTGTTTAGCTGTAATTCTGCAAGATACTGGCTTAATTGATCCCGACAGACTAAGTCATTGAAACATAACAAGGTTGTTCCTCTTCTTTAAAAGGTCTGTTTGATCTTCTGAAAAGCGTATATTTGGAAAATAAATCTTAACAAAATCAGATTTAATACCAAAATTAAATAAACTATCTTTTATGTTTGGAAACATTCTAAAAATATGAAATCAAGTTTTTGATTTCTCTGATCCTTTAATTTGAATTTCATATTCAGGAATTAACAGGATTAAAATAAAAATCTAATTAAATGGCCGTTTTTAATTTATGTTTTCATTCGATGAAATTAATTCCTTCCCACAAAAATACATATGTATATTCTAACGGAAATACATACATTCATAGATACATGTATTAAATTATTTTATGTATTTTACTTCACAAAATAAAGAAAATCTTTTGATTTCTATCCAATACGCAAAAGGAATTTAGTAATTGAAACATATTATTTAAAATTATATATAATATCAACAAAGTTATGAAAAATTAGGACCAGCATGTCATTTGAGAAAATAACAATAACATACTAAATACTCCATCAAAAATTTCATCATTTATCACAAACTTTGAGACAAAACAAGACTCTCGAGATAAGTTATTGAACAAAGAACATTTCAATTTCAATTAAAAATAATCAAGAAATCTAACTTTAGGATTATATAGTCACACTGACAGACTAAACGAGACAAACGCAATGAATCCAAATGTTGTCTAATCCAAGTCAAATCAAGCATAAATCAAGTCGTTAGCCCACTTTTGAAAAATTTTAATCCACTTTTGAATATTTTAAACATTGAATTGGAATGTCAAATAGGTTCCAAATTTGACCAGCTTGTTGAATTAGAAATTTGGAACCTATTTGACACATATAAGCTTGTCAAATTTGGAACTATCAAATTTCAATTAAAAATAATCAAGAAATTTGGGACACACAAAAGAAATTTGGAACATTCAAATTATAAGCTTGTCAAACTAAAAAGGACTGAGAGGAGTTGAATTATGATAAGATAGTGTAGCAATGCACCTCAAGTACAGTGCAACTCTTTGCCACGAACTATGCGATAAACTACAGTCTTTTTGGCTCTCAGCTCACAACGGGCATTACTGCAGCCTCCAACTCTGGCATCCGCAGCCTAGATACATTATTGTGGCTCACCACTACATTAAACATGATTAACTATGGTCTATATGGTCCACTACTACTATAGCTCCGACTTTGTCCTCTGTGGTCTACAGACATAGTTACATCTCAATACTACGATCTATGTGAACTATTGCCCATAGCTCATGCATCTCTTCACTCTGGCCCATGTGGCCTATGAACATTATCTTGCTTATAAAACTTCTAACTCTAGCATTCATGATTTACAGATGTTATTACAACTCCCTAGGGCCTGTGTGACTAACAATGACCTACACAATCCACAGCTCATACACCAACCTATGTGGCCTATGAACATTAACATAGTTCATGCAACTCCTAGCTCAGGTCTCAATGGCCTACAACTATTCTCATAGCTCCAATATAAAAATATAATTTATTAAAATTAGTTAGTTTATTAAATAATAATATGCCAAATTTACTATATTTAAATTATTGATTAATCAAACAATTATCATCAAAACTGATGAATTTACCGTTAATATGATTTTTTAGAGGAATAATTGGGCATGGTTCATCATAAAAAAAGTTTGAAGAAACAAATTGATTTAAATGAGAAAAATATTGAAGAAACAAAGTCTTTTTTTTATTTTATATTTTGAAAATGAAGACATTTTACAGAGATGACAACAATAATTGAACAAAAACTCAAAAGGAGAGCAACAATGAATAAACAAAGACTTTTCTGAAAACCATTTCTTCCAGAGACTCATTAAGGTTGAAGTCGTGAACCATCAAGTCCACCGCCACCACAGCCGCCGACAAACTTACGTTGCTTCAATGACGACATAGTGCAGGCCCTGTATAATGTGCACGCTTGTGCCCGTCGAAAGCCTGTCCAGAATTGAACACCTAGCCGCACTTATTGCACCGATTCATTTCCACTTCTGCAGCCCCAACTGCCGCTAGCACTGATGGTACCACTTCCTTCCTTTTGTTCATCTTCTTCTCTATCTTGGTGCAAATCCATTTCAGTTTGCTCTGCTTTGCATCACAATGTTGATTTCACACTTGGACCTTCTTATCCCCATGAGAATACAAGCTGCCATGACATCGACATGCTTGGCTTCTCTCAAACCTAACAATGTTTTTTTTTTTTGCTCCCCTGTTACTTTTGTGATGAATCCTTGAGGGCCCAAACAAGGCTTTTGTGGAGTAAAACGACATGTCACACTCCCCGTAGCGATTCTGGGTTTAAGAAAAAGAAGCTCTCGTTTCAGACTTTTTCTTTCGGTAGAGTTTGATCCTCATCTTTGAAGCATTCTCTTTTTGCTCCTCCGATTGCTGCGGTGGCGACGTCAAATGGAGCTCCATACCAGGTTTGTAGGATTTCTCTAGACAGTTATCTATATGTGAGAAAATGTGAGCGAAGCGAGGAAGTGAGTTGCGAAGTATTTCAAAACCCCTCCTCTATATAGTGAGGGATTAACTTCTTATTAGAATTAATTAGGAAACTAATTCAAAACTTTGTTTTAATTTTGGAAATATTCTAAAAATACCAAATTAAGTTTCCTATTTTTTCAGTTGATTAAATTCAAATCTCATTATTTACAAACAGCAGGATAATTTTTTTTCAAACTCTAATTAGAAGACGGTGATTACATAATCTTTACTGGATTAAAAGACTGCTTATATAAATTCATTAGAGGACTTGACAAAATTAAAAATAGCTACTGTTATCTTACTCAAATGGAGTAGAAATTTAACAATTAAGATTTGTTATTAATTGATCTATACAACAGTAATGAAATGTTTTATGAAAAATTAGAGCCTGCATGTCATTGAAGAATGAACGTTTGGTAAAATTAAAAATTTACTGCATGTTATATTACTGTCAAAAATAGTAATAACTAGATTATTTAGTGCATGTTATATTATTTACTTTGTGAAAAATTAGATCTTTGCCCAAAAGTTCCGTCGCCATGCCGACACGAGCAACTATTGAAGGGTGGCTTTGTATTGCATGCAATACTTCTTTTGCAACTACTTGACTTTGTTCTCCATCAAGGACGAAGGATAAGTGCCCTTAATGGAGCGGAGAGTACTTTAAGGCCATTTCAAAAATTTGAAGACGGTTGAAAGAACGAAATGAGCAAAGAAGAAAATCAACCATAAATAAAGTAAGAAACAACGGTCTCACTCCCTATTTATAAAGTGGACATGGCAAATGAAGTGTCATACACTGAAGAGAATACCAAAAAAATTTTTAAATTTATTCAAATATCTCTTCATTGCCAAATTACATTATTATAGGTCTAAAATAAAATACTTTATGATCGAGTCTTCCAAGGCCTCAGGCGCGACATGCATTTTCTGAGTCAACATTTGGAGGAACCCTAAGCCATTCCATTTGGATAGCCTTGCGGTGGCATTTCGACAAGTCAGTCGACTTTCAAAGTGCTCCCACCTAGCGCAACACTTCGTCTAGGCTGTCCCACAAAGTAGCAATCTCTGCCTACTGAGCCACCACGACTGAGCCCATGAACACCAGATGGACTGAGATCGCTCTTAGATGATCGGCGACCTCGTCGATGAAACAACCCTCACCACTAAGGACCCAGTCCCTCCTATCGGTTGCCCCACAGTTCCAAGGGAAGACGACTGCTACTTCTTTTGTTCTTGTCCAGTGATCCGCACGCTGCGCTTAACGCAGTAATGTTTGCTTCCAAAAGATAGCCAAAAAGCTTTGACTCAATTTATAAATAGCGGCTATTGTATAAAATTAATATTATATAATTTAGTAATATTTTTACACACAAGGGGTACAACGCAAGTTTACGTATCGTTTCAAGTAATATAGGGTTTTTAAACAAAGACTCCAGTATCGATCCCACAGGGAAGATTTATAGAAATAAATTTTCTATGAAGTGAAAGCGAAATAAAATAGTAAAAATATTTTTATTTTATCTTTTAATCTGATTATAAATTACTATTAATTTACTAGATGCAATTAAAGAAAACAATAATAAGAAAATGATTTTATGAATTCTATATAAAATAAACAACTTTCTTTCCTTCAATTAATCTAAGATTTTTAAGATAATTTAATATTCGTTGGAGAATTTGATTTATGGTATTGTGCCAAATAGAAGCATTCCTATTCTTTACTCTTTGATGAAGGTGCAAAGAACATTGGCTAATTTACAGAATAGGTCTGGATGTATTGTTAGTAGAATGGGTTAATCTAGGCTCACACTTCTAGATGTCCAAGGATGGTTATGGTCGGCCCTACTAGTGACCCTTTCCTGAGTACTATAAATCAAATTATAAGAATTTAATCCGTCACTCTAAAAACTTATCAATTCTACGCCCTTTAAATATTATCTTCCTATTTATTTGCACTTCACCATGAATAGCCCGCACATGGCCTTCGACTACCCAAGGATGTACAAGTTAAGAGTTCTTCTCCTTCAAGGTTTCTAAACTCTTCAACAGGTTTTAACAATTCAAACGGCCAATTTAAAAAGTAAAGTAAGATCAGGTATTAATGTCATCACAATGTTTTGAAAATATTTTGAATTTTAATTCTCCATCGAATCTTTATATTATCTTATCTATCTCTTCTTAATTGAAGTAAGAAAATATCTAACTACTCAGAACACATTGAAAATAAATAGCAAAACATGATAATTAAACTTTGAATCAAATGTAAAAATATACTTATCTCAAATATTTCTTCTACAGATCTTCTGATTCCTACTAACTCCACAGTGTAATGAACTCCAAATGCAATAACTTGAAAATAAACTCACTAAACTAAACAAAAGTGGCCCAAAATTTCTCTCTCTAATTCTCTCTCTAATGATGAGAGATCCTAAAGTAGATAAGAGAAAGGGGTACAATGGGAGGGGCACGTTTTATGAAGAAATGGACCTCTATTTATAGGCTTCAAGGGTTGCCTTGAGGCACCTCTTCAAAACATGTCCACATTCAATGAATCTTCTAGAAGGTCGGTCTGGTGCCTAGTCACAGGAATCTGGCGCCTAGGCGCCGGACACCGCGTCCAGTTCTTCGCACCTCTTCACTTAGGCTCGCACCTCTTCGCGATTAAAACCGTTTTGGAGCGTCCAAATGCAATGTATCACATGTCCTATTATCAAGGAACAACTGGCAGCCTTCTAGAATGTCCAATAACCGCTCACTCCGTCAAAATAACTGATCAAACGTTGTCAAAAACTTGACAGTTTTCGTATCGAGTCTGGCGCTTAGGCGCCGGTTTCTGGCGCCTAGGCGCCAGGCCATATTTTTTTATACTTTTGATATTTTGCTCCATTTTTGCTCCTTTTTGCTCCTTTTTCCTTCTTAGACTTTTTTACATTACCTACATCCAAAAACACAAAAAATACCTTTCATTAAAGCATAATATCCTTAGAAATTAATAAGAATTAAGACATTAAGAAATAGGTATTTTTTTATAGATCATCCAGTATCATCAATGGGCAAAGGAGGGAACAGTAGGTATTCTTCTGAAATGACTACCGGTAGGACTCACGCAAGCTTAGGCTGTAGAACGACCACTCAGCTACGGACTATGTTTCACCCGTCAACTGCCCACCATCCTAGTGATCCTCTGACTCGTTCAAATCATTTGCTTATGAAAAATCTTAAGGAGCAATTAAAATTCTGCGGTGGTAAGAAAAACTTTATGTGCTCATAAATCTTTCTATTGAGGAGAAGGTCTCCAGACATCTTCACTCCTTCTATTTCTATGAGGTGCATTCGCCTTCTGCAGCAGTGACTGAGGAGGGATACTAATCTCTGTTCCCACTGACCTTTCTTTGCCCTCCTCGATGCCTTCAATGAGCAAGGCTTGCTAGATCCTTAAGCTCCAACCCATGCCTAGCTTAGGAATCACTGTCTCCTGACGAGGAACCTGCTACACCTGCTCCTCAGGGTTCCTAGACGAGCCGATGTGATCAGCCATAGCAGTTTCGATCCTCAACCGCTGTTCTTTCTTAAGCTTGATGTTCTTTACAGAAGTCGAGGGCCCAGAGCCAACCTTCCCCATAATCTTAGGGTCTACATGGAGCTCCCTCAAATTGTCAACCATATCAACTCGGCTGATCTGGGAAAAATGACGACATTGGATGCAATGCAAGCCTATGACTCTATTTATTGAGAATATTGGGCACAAAATCAAGGATGTTCATCATTAAATTTACTTGCTTGACTTTAGTATCATTGAATACTAATAATTGATTTGTCCTTATCATATTTCTCACTTTTAAGAAGAAAAAATTGGGAAATCAATATATATACACCAAAACTGTCAGCATAAATCTCAAAAAATTTGAAAGACTCAGACGACGGCCAGAGAACTAAGGCAGCCACTATCTTATTGCCGACCACATGGTCAAGAATTGACCGACACACTATGACGATAGATTCGAATAATAGACCACGCCAACAGTCCCAACCAACGAAGGCACAGGATGGAGTTATTGATAGCAGCAAATCATTCGACTCGCCTTTACTATGATAGATGAGATTGACATCCGATCATGCGCTTTGGCCAACCGACACGTACTTATGAGGGCACATTCGCCACTTAGCTGATTGCCTCAATCTGTTGTATTCAAGCAAGTCCATTAGCCAATTATCATCGTGTTAAACTTTATATTGTAACACAAATATGGTATGAAATTCATACGATCAATTAAAATATCTATTGTAAAAAGTGGTTTCCATAATTGCTCCCTCCTTTCTGTAATTGTATAAAATGTACTCTTATAAATAGAATGCAAAAATCGAAATAAAAGGACGAATCGCAATTCTCTCTACAAAAAACTCCTAACTTATTATAGTATATTTCTCTCTTCCTTCACGCAATCCTAAAATCTCATGGCATCTTCACAAAAGACAATTAAGGATTCAAAAACAATAATAAAGTTTAGGAATTAGATATATAAGTGCATAAGAGTTGGTTGTTATATTTGCAAATGGCTCCTTTCTCTAATATATTTGACTAATTTGAGCAACCATGGTAACAAATATGAGACGTTCCCTTCTCTCCATCTTTTGTGAAGTCTCCAGTATAAGAAAATAAAATTTGAATGATAATTTGAAGTTCCAGATTCAACCATATTTTATTTTCATTTGTTGTGGAGGAAATTAATAGATGAAACAATCAATTATGATAATCAAAAGACCAAGGATTCTTAAGGCGGTTGACCCCTCCATCCAATGATAAATTGGAATTACCTTCTCTGTTTTGTTATAAATAAGCTAGCTCAGGTTTGAAATTACATGATTCTGTTACAGATCCTCCAACACCAAGCATATTTGATTTGAGAGAGAAGAAAAAAAATGAAGATACAAATTCTTTATTTATTTTACACATTCAAAAGAAATTCATTGAGTAACTCTCATTGAACAGAAACAGACAAAAGACACACAAGAGACGCTATTGAATTCTAGTGAAACACAACTTGTGCCATCTAATCAAGATCGATGTGGTGAACAAATACTTCCTCTGCCACTGCTACAGCCGACAACCTCCCATTTCTCCCCGAGCGGCACAATGGAGGACCGGTATAATGCGGACGTTTGTGCCCACCCAAAGCCTGCCCAGAATTGAAGATTTTATTGCATTTGTCACACCGATGCATCTCCACCTTCATAGCCCCAACAGCTGCTATGGTTTTCACTTCTTCATTGCTACTACTTGTTATGCATTGGCCGATGTTGTGCTCACGTAACACTAGCATCGACGGCGCCAGTGCGACCATCCGACAAGTTATGCCCAAATCATTATTGGATTGCTTTGCCACTATTTCATTCATCTTCTTCATCCTCTCTCTCTCTATCTTGGCGCAAAACCATCTAAGTTGGCTGTGTTTCGCATCATCGACGGCAGTGTCAGAGTTCAACTGTCTTATTTCTATGAGAATGAAGGCTGCTAAGACATTTTTTCCATGCTTTCCTTGCGTCAAACATGAAAGAGAGCTCTTTTCAACTCCCCTGTTACTTTTCCGATGAATTCTTAAGTGTCCAAACAAGGCTTTTGTGGGGGAAAATGACATGCCACACTCAGTGTAACGATTGCAGCTTGAAGAAGAAAAAGCATCCTTAACAGATCGGTGGAGTTAGTTTCAAATTTTTAAGGAGATCTTTTTCAGCTGCTCAGATTCCAGCGGTGGTGTTGATGACTGAAGCTTCATCTTAGGGACTTGAGGTTCTCTTGTTTAGCATTAATTCTGAGAGATACTGGCTTAATTGATTCCGACAGACTAAGTCAGATGAAACACAACGAGGTTGTCCCTCTTCTTTAATAGATCTATTTGATCTTCCTACAAGTGTATATTTGGAAATTAAATCTTTACCAAAATTAGATTGAATACAAAAATTAAATAAAGTATCTCTTAAGTTTGAAAACATTCTAAAAATATGAAATCAGGTTTTCGATTACTCTGTTATTTCAATTTGAATTTCATTTTAAGGAATTAACAGGATAGGATTTTCTTAAAATAAAAATCTAATTAAATGACCGTTTTTATTTTATGTTTTTGTTTGGATGAAATGAATTTCATCCCATAAAAATACGTATTTATATTCCAGCAGAAGTACATACATACATAGATACATTATTAAATTATCTTTTTGTATTAAACTTCGCAAAATTAAGAATTTCTTTTGATTTTTTATTCATTACCTAAAAGAACTTTAACAATTGAAATAACTTATTTAAAATCATTTATAATAGCAACGAAGTCACTTATAAAAAAATCAGGACTAGTATATCGTTTGAGAAAATAACAAAAACATATTACATATTGTATTTGGTACTCCATCAACAAATTTTCATCGTTTGACATAAATTTCAGAACAAAACACAACTATCGAGATAAATTATTAAATAAAAAACATTCAAACTTAAATTAAAAATAATTAAGACATTTAAATTCAACAAACTTTTAGTCACATTGCAGCTTGACGAGACAAACACAATGACTCCAAATATTGTCTAATCCAAGTCAATCAAGCATAAATCAAGCCATTAAGCATATTTTGAAAGCTCTCAACACCAAACTGGAATGTCAAAGATAATCCAAATTTGACAAGCTTATTGTCAAATTAAGTGTCTCGAGCCCAAGATCACACGATTCTAACATCATTAAGGCAATCAAATATTCACATAATATTGTTCGATTTAGGTAACCACTTTGTTGTCCAATGAAGTAGTCTGAATTTCTTTCTTATTTGCAAAGATATCACTCCCAGACTATAAATACAGTCATACCTCCCTCTTGAGAGGGAACCTTGATTAAGCCTAAAGAAGAATCGAGAGAAGAAGTTGAACTATGATATGTGTTATGGAATCTCAAAATACATTTTGAAATAACGAAACCATCTTAAAGTCGTTGCGACAACATTCCTTGAAGATGGTGTAACAACGTACCCTGAAGACGGTGCATCAACACATTTCGAAGAAGTTACATGAATGCACCACAAAGACAGTGTAACAACGCCACCCCAAAGATATTGCAACAACACACTCTGAAGTCAAATATTTATTTATCCAGCACCTAGGCTTTAAATTTTACGTTTATACAACTCAAATCGTCCATGTCACATAAAAAATGTTATTAATTTACTAAAAATCATATAAAATTGATCTTTCATATATAGATGCAGCGGACATATATAAAGATTTACTATAGTTAAATTATTAATTAATCAAATAATTATCATCAAAACTGATGAATTTATTGTAAATATAATTTTTTAGAGAAATGGTTGGGCACGATCCATCATAAAAAAAGATTTAAATCAGAAAGAAATTGAAGAAATAAAGTCTTTTTTTTATTCTATATTTTGAAAACGTAGACATTTTACAGAGACGAAAATAATGAATGAACAGAAACAAAGACTTTCTGAAAACAATTTCTTCTACAGACTCCTTAAGGTCGATATCGTGAACCATCAAGTCCACCGCCACCACAGCCGCCGACAAACTTACGTTTGCTTCGCCGACGGTACGGTGGAGGCCACCGTATAATGTGCATGCTTGTGCCACTGGCACTTGTCCGAAGTTGAACACCTCACCGCACTTATCACACCGATGCATTTCCACCTCCGCAGCCCCAACTGCCGCTAGCACTGATGGTACCACTTCCTTTGTTTTTTTCATCTGCTTTTCTATCTTGGCGCAAATCCATTTCAGTTTGCTCCGCTTTGCGTCATCAATGTCTGTTTCACACTTGGACCTTCTTATCCCCATGAGAATGCAAGCTGCCATGACATCGGCATGCTTAGTTTCTCTCAAACCAAAAAATGTCTTTTCTTCTGCTCCCTTGTTACTTTTGTGATGAATCCCTGAGGGCCCAAAAAGGGCTTTTGTGGAGTTAATCATGTCACACTCCCCGCAGCGATTATGGGTTGAAGAAGAAGAAGCACTCGCTTTTAGCTTTTTCTTTCGGTAGAGTTTGATCCTAATCTTGATATTATTCTCTTTTTGCTCCTTCGATTGTTGCGGTGGCGTCTTCAAATGGAACTCCATACCAGGTTCGTAGGATTCCTCCAGATAGTTATCTATATGTGAGCGAATGTGAGCGAAGCAGGGAAGTGAGTGAAGTGAGTTGGGATGTATTTCACAACCCATCCTCCTCTTCATAGAGACGGACTATCTTCTTACTAGAATAAATTAGGAAACTAATTCAAACTTTGTCTTAATTTTGGAAACATTCTAAAAATACCAAATTAAGTCACTTTCTTAAATTCGAATCTCATTCGAAATTAAGTTTTAATTTTGGAAACATTCTTAATTTTGCAGAATTAAGAATCTCTGTTTGATTCTTAACCAAACGCGAAAGAAATTTAACATTTAAAATTCATTTTTAATGAAGAAATACTTTTTGAAAAATTAGAGCTTGTATGACATTTAAAGAAAGAATATTTGGCAAAATAACAAAAAAAATAAGAATTTCTGCTGTTATCTCAGTCAAAATCAGTAAAATTTTAACAACTAATTTTAATATTTATTGATCTATATAACAGTAACAAAATATTTTATGAAAAATCAGTGCCTGCATATCATTTAAGAAAGAACATCTGGTAAAATAAAAATCATAATTTAGATTTTATTTTAACATATAGTATAATATATTAATTATAATATTATAATATTTATATTAATATAATTAGTACTATAATATTATTATTGTTATTAATAATTTATCATATATTATAATTTATAAAATAATTATTTAAATTATGATAAATTTTTATAATATATAATTATTTTTAAAATATCATAATTTTTTAATATATAATTATTTTAAATTATTCTATATTTCGAACAATAACGAACCGAACACGAACGAACACATCACTGTTCGTGTTTGGTTCGTTTAACAAACCAACGAAAAAAATTATTTGTGTGTCTCGTTTGCTTATCAAACGAATCGAACACGAACTTCGTAGCGAAGTAGACATGAACTGTTCGCGCACAACGAGTTTTTTTGACAGCCCTTGCTTTGATAGGATACTTCCTCTAAATGAAGCAAACTGATCAGGTATTTTGTACTTTCATACTTCCTCAAAATGAAGCAAACTGAATAAGGCGTTTAGGGTTTTATTTAGGTTTTATTTTAACAGATAGTATAATATATTAATTACAATATTATAGTATTTATATTAATATAATTAATACTATAATATTATTATTGTTATTAATAATTTATCATATATTATAATTTATAGAATAATTATTTAAATTATGATAAATTTTTATAATATATAATTATTTTTAAAATATCATAATTTTTTAATATATAATTATTTTAAATTATTTTATATTTCGAACAATAACAAATCGAACACGAACGAACACATCACTGTTAGTATTTTGCTCGTTTAACAAACCGAACGAACAAAATTATTTTTATTTGTCTCGTTTGCTTATCGAATGAATCGAACATGATCTTCGTAGCGAACTGGACATGAACTGTTCGCGAACAACGAGTTTTTTTGACATCCCTAGCTTTGATAGCTTACTTCCTCTAAATGAAGCAAACTGATCAGGTATTTCGTACTTTCATACTTCCTCAAAATGAAACAAACTGAATAAGGCGTTTAGGGTTTTATTTAAGGTTTTATTTTAACATATAGTATAGTATATTAATTACAATATTATAATATTTATATTAATATAATTAGTACTTATTGTTATTAATAATTTATCATATATTATAATTTATAGAATAAATATTTAAATTATGATAAATTTTTATAATATATAATTATTTTTAAAATATCATAATTTTTTAATATATAATTATTTTAAATTATTTTATATTTCGAACAATAATGAACTCAATACGAAAGAACACATCACTGTTCTTGTTTTGTTCGTTTAACAAACCGAACAAAAAAAATTATTTGTGTTCGTCTCGTTTGCTTATCGAATGAATTCAACACGAACTTTTTTATGAACCGTACATAAACTGTTCACGAACAACGAGCTTTTTTGACGGCCCTAATATTGATAGGTGGAATACATATTGTCCATTTTTTATCTACGTTTTGTAGTTGGTGGCTCGATACCCTTGCTGATTTGCTTAATATAAGAGGGGCACATACTCAACCGGACCGCGTATTGTCTGATCTCTATATCATATCAATCTGACATTGATAGGCTACTTAGACAAATGTCAAATTGTGCTAAAATTATCTAATTATTACGATTTTGCCTCTTTCAGATCGCAGTCCAGCAGTCGAGGTACACGTCACCTCCTGTATCGAATTTCTTCTACTTAAAATTTATTAAATAATATATTATAAGAGGAGGGTGATTGAGGAAATTTATATATGTAGCAAACATTTTTAATACATTTGCATATTTCACACTTGAACTTTCATGTTTAGCTTTTATTTTTTAAAAAATAACCTTTTATCCAAATATTTAACTCGCAAAAAATTCATTAAAAATATGATTTTTAAGATCAACTTGACACTAATTATCTTTTATACAGCAACTTAGTTATTTATAACTGGTTTACCATTCTTGTAATTAATAATATATTTGATTTATAAAATAGCTTTTTATCGCAACAAAAATAATGCCATCTTAAATTGATTTAAGAAATTCAAACTCCAACAAAATTAATTGCTCGGATCTATTATCATATATCACCACCAACATAATTCAAAAAAAATCTAAAAGTGATAATTTTTCTAACTTAATTATAATTTTCAGATAATTTTCCTCAAGTCTAAGTTTAAATTAATCAAAATAAAAAATTATTTGATTTTTTTATAAAAGAGAAGAATCTTTAAAAATAAATCACTTTCCCACGTAAGAAATAAAATTCTTTTGATTGATAAATGATAATGAAGAAATACTAAAAAATTAATAAAGAATAAAATTAGTAATTAATGAAGAAACGGTAAATTATTTCTTGAAAACTATGCAAAAAGCTGTCAATGTTGCCGCACCAGCAGCAACTACGAGGGGCATCACAACAGCAACACTGTGAAAGAAATTCTTTCTTCGCCTTTTGTGCTCTTTTATTTCGTCCATAGATCTAATTCTTTCCTTTAACTCAGTCAACTTTTCTCCTTCGCATCTTTTTCTTTGGCTAGAGCAAGCGGCTCTATTTCCTCAACATTGACCTCCCTAACGACCGCCTCGATCATCTTCCTTAAATCTTTCTCTCTTTTGGAAGCTGCAGCCATCTCCACCATTGCGCGAGAGATAAATTCGCGGAGGCTAGAGGAGACCACAAGCGCAAAGACATCACGTTGGATGCCGTGAAAAATGTCTTCTTCAGCAGCCATTGTAGTATGCTATATGCAGAGGCGCTCGATCACTTTCCGACACTCTGCTGCCTCCGTCACGAGACAAGCATTCACAGTTTTGAGATTCTGCATGAGACGACTATTACTTGAGTTTCCCGAAGCTTCAAAAATGTTGAGAATATTAAATAGAAAAAAATTATATATATATATATATATATATATATATATATATATATATGTATATAAAATTTAGTTTCCCGAAGCTCCAAGTAAATTTAGTTTTACCTTGGACATCCGACACATAAATACAAGAGATGAACACTTTTATATATATATATATATATATATATATATATATATATATATATATATAATTAAATTTACATACAAAATAATCTTACTAACTTAAATAAAATGTAATTTTTTTTAAATAATTCTGGATATCCAGTAGATATAATATCAAAATTTGATAAGCATAAATTTTAAAATTATAAAATTTGCTTTAATCCAAATTTATGTTACACTTTTCTTGAACTAAGCTTCTATAATTCTAATAGTTATATCAATTGAAATTAAATATGTCGAGAATATTAAATAGAAAAAATTTTATTTTATCAGAATTTATCTATTTAATCATGTGAGAATGACGACATTTTAATATGAAAAGTTGTGGTTTTTTACTGAAGAATCACCCACAACAACTGATTGTATTTTTGATGGATTTAAAGAGATTAAAACCGAATAAGAAAAGATCTCTGTATATATAAGAGGGAAACGAGAAGAAAAAGTTAAACAGCTAAATATTACACACCCCTCCCCCTCCCCCTCCCCCTCCCCCTCCCCGATGATCTCCGAGATTGTCAATTTGGTGCTAAGCAAAGAGACTGGAACCTATAATTGAGAAGAGGTTTGGTAAAGAGATCTCCTAATTGATCGATGTTGTTAACATGATGAACAAAATGAATTTATATTTCATGGGAGCTTGACTATCTCCATCGCAATCATCTCTAACACTCGATATCCAACTTCAGTGGAGGATGAAACAATGGTAACTTGCTTTTTAACATACCATGTGATATGTGTAGATCTGAGAAATATACATTAAGCAGTTGTAGATTTCCGATCAATGGAATCAATACCCCAATTTCCATTTGTAAAAGTCTTGAGTTCTAATGTCCCTCGGATTATTGGCAAACCAAGATTAGTGTTGCCTTGTAGGTACCTAAGAACAAATTTTAATTGTTGAAAGTTGCGTTGAGTCGGTTGATTGATTCTTTGACTGACTTAATTTACTGCATATGTCATATCAAGTCGTGTCAGAGTCAAGTACTGCAAGGAACCAATTAGTTTACGATAAAAAAATTAATGGTGATATTTTTTTATATGGTATTAAAAATTTGACTATATGCATCTAAATATGAAAGTTTAAGTGTAAAATGCTTAAATACATCATAATTGGTGATATATCAATATATTTGTGTGGGTTCAAGTCACATACACAAGAGGTCCAAAAGAGTAAAAAAATAATGAAAAAAAGAGAGAGTTGAATTTAACACGCTCTATAGTAAGCTACTTACAAAACTTGAGATTTGATTACTAATAGAGTTGTTTAAAAATTGTTACTATTCTTCCACACCATAAAAAACGCCTCCACTATTTATAGGTTTGGGTTGACTTTAATACGCTATATAGTAAGTGATACCGACCTTTACAAATGCAAGAATTTATGATTTTATATTTAAATATTTCTAATAATTTTTGTAAAAGTCACAATTGCAAACGCAAGTATACATATCGTTTCAAGTAATACAGGGCTCTATTGGGGTCCTAGTTATCGATCCCACAAGGAAGATTCAGTGAAGATTAATTTAAATAAATGTATTAGATTTTCAAATTAAAACTAATTATTATTTTTATTTCTTTTCAAAATTAAGATTTTTAAGTTTAATTAAATTTCTACTAAATGCAAATAAACAATAATAACGTAAAATGTTAATGCAGGTATAAATAAAACAACTTTCTCCTTTTTCAACTAATCCAAAATTTTTCAGAATAATTTTCATTCGTTGAGAACTTGAAATTATCGTATTGCGCTAAATAGAAGCATTCCTATTCTTTACCTTCGCTCGATAATATAAAGAACATTGGTTAATCTATAGATCGGTTCATGATGTATTATTAGTAAAATGGGTTAATCTAGGCTCACACTTCTAGATGTCCAAAGGTGGCTATGGTCGGCACTACTAGTGGCCCGTTCCCTTTCTATAATCCAAATTATTAGAATTTAGTTTGTCACTCTAAAAACTAATTAATTCTACTCCCAATAAATAATATCTCCCTATTTATTTGCACTTCACATTGAATAACTTGCATATAGCCTTCAATTACCCAAGGATTCATATGATATCTACTAGTTAAGAACTCATCTCCGGATAGGTCTCAGAATTCTTCAACAGGTTTTAACAATTCAAATGGCCAGTTTAAAAAGTAAATTAAGATTAAGTATTAATATCATCGCAATAATTAAAAATTTTAAGTTAAGTTCTCTAACGAAATTAAATTATCTTATTATCTCTTCATAGTTGAATGGAGAAAAAAAAACTAACTACACAAAACACATTGAATTAACACAACAAAAAATATTTATAAAACTTTGAACCAAGTTACAAATACTTATCTGGAATGTTCCTTCAAGTGATCTGCTGACTCCTATTGACTCCAATGCAAGGTACAAGACCTCAACAGCACCAACACTTACAAACTCACACTTACTACTCAAGAAATTAAGTAGTAACACTCAAAATAACTAAAATAAACTCACTAAATACTTAAGAAGAAAATATGGTGGCTCTCTAAATCTATCTCCGGATGCTAGAGATCTAGGGGGGCACTTTCCTCTGTAGAATTGACTTCTATTTATAGAGCTTCGAAAATGACCAGGGGTTGCTTAAGGCACCTCTTTAAAATTCATCCAAATGTAATGTATCTTCTAGAAAGTAACTGTGGCGCCTAGGCACCGGGATCTGGTGCCTAGACGCCGGACTCCGTGACCAACTCTTTGCACTTCTTCACTTTGGATCGCACCTCTTCACGATTAACACTGTTTTCCTGTGTCTAGATGCATTGTATCACATGTCCTATGTATTAGGAGTAACTTCCAGTCTTCTAGAAGGTCTGATAACTGTTTAAACACCGTCAAAATAACGCACTCGAAGTTGTAAAAAATTCTTCATCGCTTCGATATCGAGGCGGCGCTTAGGCGCCAGATTCTAGCGCCTAGGCGCCAGACCTAAAATTTCGGCAACTTTGCTTTTAAGCTCTATTTTTGCTCCTTTTTGCTCTTTTTTCCTTCTTGAACTCTTTTTTTATCACCTACATCCAAAAACATAAAAATACCTTCCATTAAAGCATAATATCCTTAAGAATTAAATCATAAATAAGACATAAAAATAGGTATTTTTAAACTGGATCAAATTCTCCAAAACTTAAACGTTACTTGTCCTCAAGTAACTCTTTTAATTACATAAAATGTATAACATTTGAAATGAAGTTTAAATATTTAAGATTTCTTGTAATTTTTGGTTTTGTAAAAGCTTTAGCAAATTATTAACCAAATTTCACTAATTAAGTTTAATTTTAAGAATTTTAGGAATACTTAACTACGAAATCATAAGACTTTAAAATTTTCACTTATTTCAAGAATAATTGTAATTTAACATATTAAGGTCACATAGATAATTTACAAGAAAAAAACTTGCATGAAAATTTTTCTAGTAAAGATGCTTGTTGACCCGATATAAATATATGTGTACTGAAATCTTCTTCCCTAGCAACGGAGCCAAAACTTGACCCGAAGTCCTTTGAAGATCAACGTACTAATTAATGCTTTCAAAAATATATGTTATAAATAATAATTGCAGCTAGTGTATAAAAATATAATTTTATGTAAAATATTTTACACACTAGGGGCACTACGCAAGTATACGTATCGTATCAAGTAATATAGGTCTTTGAAACAAAGACCCCAGTATCGTTCCCACGACGAGAGAGTTATAGATCTTTAAATATTTTTATTTTAAAGTATTTCTTTTATAGTAAAAAATAAAATATCTTTAATTTACTAGATGTAATAATAAAGCAGAAATAAAATGATTGATGTAAATAGCAATAAGAAAGCAACTTTCTCCCTTTCAATTAATCAAAGATTTCCTAAGATAATAATAATATTTGTGGAGAATATAAATTAATGGTATTGTGCCAAATAGAAGCATTCCTATTTTTTATCTTCGCTCGATAGTATAAAGAACATTGGCTAGCCTATAGATCAGGTCCGGATGTATTGTTAGTAGAATGGGTTAATCTAGACTCACACTACGAGATGTCCAAGGGTAGCTATGATCGGCCCTACTAGTGACCCGTTCCTTTTCTATAAACCAAATCATATGAATTTAGTCTGTCACTCTAAAAACTTATCAATTCTACGCCCAATAAATAATATCGTCCTATTTATTTGCACTTCACCTTGAATAACCCGCACAAGGCCTTCGACTACCTGAGGATTTATGTGATATCTACAAGTTAAGAATTCATCTCCTTCTAGGTCTCAAAACTCTTCAATAGGTTTTAACAATTTAAATGACTAATTTAAATAGTAAATTAAGAACCGGTATTAATATCATCACAATGTTTTGAAAATATATGATTTTTAATTCTCCGACAAATTTTGTATTATCTTATTTATCTTTTCATAATTGAAAGGAGAAAGTAAAGTAACTACTCGAACACATTGAAACTAAATAACAAAACATAATAAATAAACTTTGAATCAAAATAAAAATACTTATCTTAGATGTTTCTCCTACTAAACTTCTGATTCCTACTGACTTCACAGCGTAATGAACTTCAGATGCACCAACTCTTTCAAACTCTAAATATAAACTCGAAAATAAACTCACTAATTTATGAAGGAAAGTAAAAAGGTGGCCCTAATATTATCTCTCTAATTCTCTCTCTAGGTTGGGCATTTTTCTCTGAAAGAGTACCCTCCTATTTATAGTTTTCAAGGGTTGCCTCAAGGCACCTCTTCATAATGTGTCCAAATTCAATGAATCTTCTAGAAGGTGTGTCTGGCGCCTAGGCGCCGGACACCGCGTCCAGTTCTTCGCACCTCTTCGTGATTAAAACCGTTTTGAAGCGTCCAAATACATTGTATCAAATGTCCTATAAAACAGGAACAACTGCCAGTCATCTAGATGGTCAATAACCGCTCACACCGTCAAAATAACCTCCCAAAGTCGTCAAAAACTTAACAGTTTTCTATATCGAGCTGGCGCTTAGGCACCGGACTTTGGCGCCTAGGCGTCAGGCCAGTAATTTCGACAATCTTGCATTTTTGGCTCTATGTTTGCTCCTTTTTGCTCCTTTTTCATATTTTTTTCATTCTTGAATTTTTTTGCATCACCTACATACAAAAACACAAAAATATCTTTCATTAAAGCATAATATCCTTAAAATTTAATAAAAATCAAGGCATAAAAATAGATATTTTTTTCTTGGATCACTTGTACATAAAAATTAAGTTAAAAATGTAATTAGTTTTCTTCTTATAAGATAATTCAAGTGAAGCCAAATTTTGATTAGGCATTTCCTCAAGCTTCTCCTCACATTTCTTTTTTTTTTTTTTTTGCTTTTTTCTTCCTTTTTTTCTATTTCTTTTTTTTTAAGGATATTTTTCAATCCTCTATTTTTTTATTTTGTGAGGATTACTATATCTGGATACCCTGTTAATGATTTTGAACTTCACTATCTTTAATATATATTTAAAAACTTATACATTTTCACTTAATAAATATGACATTTTTAATAAGTATTTGTTGGCATCGTTTTTTTTTATATATTACATGCATGGGATGTCCATTCGAGCATACCAGAGCCGACAGGTGTTACTCGACGCGTCGCGCGATAAATTAGCTCAAATTGGCCCATCCATCGGCGAGCTTGTTTATATGACCTCGAACGACGAAACAGACCACGCGAGTGTGTCCGGGACGTCGATATTACCTAGGGAGGACATTCATTTTGCTACGACTTCGCGGACGGGGTAAAAATTGTGCAAATTATCGTTTTTAGCCCGATTGTCAAAAGGTCACCCGAACGACTCTGAATGACGAAACGGATCACACGATTGTGTCCGGGACGTCAATTTTACTTAGGGAGGATGTTTATTTTGCTACGACATCGCAAACGGGCTTAAAATATGCAAATTATCCTTTTTGGCTAAATCACTCAGAAAATGGCCCGAACGGGCCCGAACGACACCGGATGGCTAAACGGACTGCACCATTGCGTTCAGAACGTCGATTTTAGCCAGGAAGGACATCGACTTCGCTGCAAGGACGTGTACGTGCTAAAAGTTCACGGAGGATAATTATAATATTACTTTTCTTATTATAAAATATATTTATATATAATATTATATATTATCTTATAATAAACCCATGCTCCTCTCTCTCTCCCGATTCCCATTTATCGCAAACCCTCACGGCCGCCATCGCCTTTCACGAAACCTAGCCTCGCGACCCTCACCTCGGAGCTCCTCGCCAGCGAACGACTCACTAGTGGCGTCGTCACCTCCTGCCGGCGGCGGTTTCCTCCCCCCTCTCTCCTCGCACGGTATTCTCTCGGCCCGACCTCACTCGCCGTACCACCTTCTTCCTCGCGAAGCCGGCGACCGCCAGCGAGTTTCTATGTCACTACCTCCGAGTGAGAGCTCCATAGCAGGAGAGCTACCCCCTTCGCGTGAGATCTAGGTAGCGCCACCATTTTTTTTTTTTGCCTCTTCTTCCCCTCGGCTGAAGCTCATGCCAGCTCCCTTCTCGCCGGCGGCTGAAGCCCTGTTGCAGGAGGTGTTTCCTTGTTACCGAATCTTCCTCGTCGGTCTCGCCCGACCTCCTTTTAGGTTGCTCGTTTAAGAGATCCGAATATATATATATATATATATATATATATATATATATATATATATA
This sequence comes from Papilionanthe hookeriana x Papilionanthe teres, assembly GCA_022702705.1. Lineage (NCBI taxonomy): Eukaryota > Viridiplantae > Streptophyta > Magnoliopsida > Asparagales > Orchidaceae > Papilionanthe > Papilionanthe hookeriana x Papilionanthe teres. The sequence goes on from CM040425.1 coordinate 29,388,757, forward strand.
TATTTTAAAAAAGGAGCAACACAGAGGGCTCCCTACATGTTACTAATAAAAGGAGAGTACAAAATCATTGATGGAAATGCTCCCAACTAACAAAAAACCTAATGGAGGCCATTCCCTAAAGACCACAGAAAACAATAAAACTAAAAGCTTGGGTGAGTGAAAATATATGTATACATATGTAAATATGTATAATTATAAAGTAAGTTAAAAAAAAGTGGTTTGGTACAAAAAACCCCACAGCACCCAAGAAATTCCATCAGAACACAGGGGGTGTCTCCAATCTGATATGTGGGAGCTGAAGCTTATCTCCATTAATTAAAATTTTAAGATCAAAAGGGGGGGTTGCGGCAACTAAAACCTGCTGGGATCCGGCCCCCTAGCTCGCTAACCAATGCGCCACTTTGTTACCCTCCCTAGGAATTGAAGAAGAGGTAAAATGGGTGGGTTTAGCTTGATTAATTTGTTTTCTCCAATAGTCTTGCATCCGAGGTTGTAGACCGGTTTTGCTGAAGAATGTTAAGTAGAACGAGTGGAATCAACTTCTAGCCAAATATTCGACCAGTTAGCAATTTTGGCAATATGCATAGCATACTCCACAGCAATAAATTCGGTCTCCAATGCATCTCTAGCTTTCACGAGTGCATAGAAGAAAAGTAGGCGATTACCATAAGAGTTTACGAAAATTCCTCCCACTCCTGCATTATCCTTAGAGAAGCTGCCATCGGTATTAATTTTGATGGTTGGGTTAGTAGGGGAAGCCATCTAACCAGCTTAACTTTTTTCCAACATTAGGTAGGAGCTCGGTGTGCAACGTGATTGATGAAACCCTTGTGTTTAATGATTTTGTGTAGATATGTTTTACGGTTATTGGCTACTTTATCCACGATAGCGGCTATCCCATCAAATTTGGCATTGTTTACGGCCATCCACGAAACCACATCACAATGCGAGTGTAGAGTATTAACCTTCGATTTTCCCTATTCATCCAAAGTGTATGAATATCTTCCCGACAATAAGTATGGTTCTTCCGGCCATTGGTTAGATGCGGCCATACGGTTCGGAAAAGGAGCGATTAAAATATAGATGAGGGATGGATTCATCATGTTGATGGCAGAGAACACATTTAGAGGGCCCCCTAAGACCTTTTAGTCTAAGAATATCATCGATTGGGATGATGCCATGGAAGGTTCTCCAGCACGAAAAGGACATGGAAGGGGACAAAAATTTATTCCAAATGGAGTTTCCCCGGGGAACGGAAGGCCGATTGAAAAGACTCCTGTAAATAGTTTTAGTTATATTTTGATTGTGGTGATTACTCCAACAAACTTTATACGGACTACTTTGATCAAACTTGATGGTAGAAATCGCCTTGCTTGAATGATCCTGTAAAATGGCCTTGAGTCCGTGGAAGAGACCAATTGCTCCCATCCCAAAACTCACGAGACCTTTGTAGTTGAATCGGTAGGATTATCTTTAGCAACTAACCAATCCTTGGGACACCGGTTATCCGACCAAAAATTCACATCACCTCTCCCCGGCTCCCGGATAAAGAGATTTTCAGCAGAACTTCTCACCTTAAGTAGATTGACCCGGATTCACGAGTCACCTAATTTCCGACCACTTGAGTGGGATGGGAGAACCTGCAGTATTTACCCATCATAAATTTAGCCCACGGTGAGATTTGGGCTCGAAATTAATCCATAATTTGCACATATTAATCTGCTGAATTTGAGGAAAGCTTTTGAATCCAAGGCCACCGACAGCCCATTGGTTTTGTGACCTTTTGCCAAGAAGTCCAATGCTTACAGGTTCTCGACCGGCCCATAAAAATCTATTAAAAGCCCTTTCCAACCGTAATTGGGTGCTTTTCTTCATAGCAATCATTTGAAGAAGATAGGAGGGGAAGGTTGTGAGGATACTTTTGAGGAGTGTGATTCTACCACCATTTGATAAGAAAGAATTAGTCCAACGAGCTCAATTGAGAGCTGACTTTGGTGAGAATCTCCTCAAATTGAATTTGTTTGGTTCTGCCCAAAGTGAGAAGGACACCCAGGTATTTAAAAGGAGGGGTACTGCATTGAAATCCAGTGTACTCCAGAATCCATTGCTTGATCTGGATAGGTGTCAGCTTGGAGAATACCAATTGGCACTTCTCGAGATTGAAAAGCATTCCGGATTGTTGTTGGAAAGATCAAAACAATGTTTTAACATTTTCACGGCAGCTTTGTGTGCACTTGGAGAAAACCATGATGTCATCTGCATAAAGGAGGTGAGAAATAACAATGTTTGATTTATGATGGTACTGGCATAGCTTTTATTCGGAATGGTTCGATTAATCATCCTTGAGAAGTAATCAGCGACTAATATGAAGATGAGAGGAGAAAGTGGATCTCCCAGCTTTAATCCTCCGGTGGCATGGAATTTGCCTCCGGCGGTCCCATTCGATAAGATAGAATGTTCATTTGAATGGAGCCACTCTGGAGATGAGATTGCGAAGCCATTCGTTGAAAACCTCTAGCAATCAAAACATCTTGAATAAACTCCGACTAATGGTATCATAGGCTTTTTGTATATCCAACTTGTATATAAGATTACCTCCCCTATGAACTTTATCTAAATCAAGCAAAAGTTCTCGGGCAAGTAGCACATTATCGGAGATTGACTCGCCCTTCACAAAAGTCGATTGATTCATGCATATTAACCTATCAAGATGAGGTTGAAGTCGCCCCACAATTATTTTGCTTGATAACCTTACCGATTACGGATGCCAAAGAGATGGGTCTAAAATGATCCCGATTATGCATAAGATTATTTTTGGGAATCAACACAATGTTTGATGCACAAAAATAGCTGGAAGATCATTTCCAAGGAAGAAACTTTGGATAGCTGCCACCACATCACCACCAACCAAATTCCACTCCTTCGATAGAAATCTGTCGTGTAACCATCCGGTCCTGCGGTTTTAGAACTATCAATTGATTTTATAGCATTCCAGATTTCTTGCTCGATTGGGATGGTAGTTAACTCGAAGTACATTGGTGTAATGCAAGTTGTCCTGGAAAAGAGATCTATCAATAGGCAATGCAGTTGCGGGAGGAGGATTAAGTAGCTCGTCAAAATGTGTAATAGCATCCAAACCAATCTCGGTGTCCTCCATAAGTTTCTGCCATCGACTGTGTGGATAGAGTGAATAGTATTACATTTCCTTCTATATTTTATACGAGCATGGTAAAGGCGAGTGTTCCTATCCCCATGAATAAAATGGTTCAAAGCGACTTTTTGTTTTAGATATTGCTCCGGCTTATCGGTAGCTAACAGTAAATTATTTTGTGCGGTGAAGTAATGTTCATACGTAGCGATGCCGAGCTTGGATTTTAGACTCGATTTGATTGAGCTCTTTCTCGGCCACTTGGACGACTTCATGGAGGTTTCCTATAAAGTTCCAATTCCATTTCCTAAGAGCTTTACTGAGATTTATCCGTAGTCACGCTTAATGCGATGAGAGGGTACGGGTGATCAATACGATGCCGGTTTTCTCGAACAATCTTGTGGAACTCAACATAGGAGGACCAAACATTCGGATATCCGAAAGGAGGGGGAGTATTAGAGCGAGGTGGGGGAGGTAATAGATATAAGGAGAGGTCTATGATCGGAACCGGCAAGACTCGGGTGAGTAACATAAGTAAGAAGCCAATTAGAGAGCCAAAGGTTGTTAACCAACATCCTATCAAGCCTCTCCTGAGATAATCCCTCTCTTCCATGTAAAAGCGGGTCCTCTAAATCCAAGGTCATAAAGATTGGCTGCATGAATATTATCATTGAAAATGGTCATATCGAGAGAGCTTGGGAGGTCTACCCCCAATTTTTTCATTTGAAGACCCCACACTTGTTAAAATCACCCCCAACAATCCAGGGTGAGTGTACTTGGACACCGATGTCCTGTAGGCGACTCCACGGGATAACTTTATCTTCCTTTTTACATCCGAGCATAAACAAAGGTTATTAAACCATCCTCGCCATTAATCCGAAAGGAAGAATGTATAAATTGCTTGTTGTCAATAAGGATAGACCAGTTCACCTCTTTTCTACAAAAAATCCAAATTTTATTATTGCGATTAGCATAGTGGTTGTAGCCTTGTAGCTTGTCGATGATTTTCCGAGGATATTTATTAACCAAAGGTTCCGGGATGGTAATGCACCATAATTTATATTTTTTGTTTAAATGTAGCAATCTTTTAAAAGATAGGGGATTAGCAATACCCCTAATATTCCAACGAGAGGAAATTTATCATTAAATGGGATGGGGATTAAAAGAGGATTGAGATCTAGATCTAGATCTCCCCACAGTAACAGAAATTCCAGCTAACTCCCCCACAGAAAGAGGAGTTCCAAGTTTTTGTACTTCACTGAGATTGTTCTTCTTCTTTTTCCTGGAGGTTTGGGTGTGCCATTTGCCTTCCATCTCTTCCTGCATAACACTGATTCCAGCATTGGAGGGAAGCCGGGTATCCACTTGCTGTTCAATAGATTGAGTTGGTGTGACTTATTCGACTTCCTCTTCCTCCCTTCTGTAACTATGTGGGGATCTTCCCCCAAAATCAGACTCAGAAATATCATCAGAAACATTTCTGATAACTACAGAGTGAACTAGAGGGGTGCCATTATCCATATGGACTATGGGTTCAACAGTCATCTCCCCAACAGAAGGGGGGATTTGACATGCGGTGTTCTCCCCACCTCGATTGGAGGGGTAAAGCAAGTTTGAGAGGCGAGTTCACAAATTCTCTCCTTTCTCCCGAGCCACTGTTGCACTAAAACAAGTATCGACAGTTGCTTGTGTTGAGTTTCCTTTGTTATGGATCTTCTAGATGGGGGATGAATTACGTAGCACTTTTCCATTGTATGTCCAAACATTTTGCAATGAGAGCAATAATAAGGTTTTTGCTGCATTATAACTTCTTGCCATTGTCCTTCCTTAGCCGATCCAATCCAAATTTTTTTTACCTCGAGCGGTGAAATATCCCTCTCAATCCGGATCCTAGCCATTTCGGGTTTAGCTTTATTAATTGTAGCAGCATCCGGTCTTAAAGGAGTTCCGATAGACCTCCCGATTTGGAAAAGAGCATCCTGATTAAAAAATCTGTATGGAAGATTGGGTAGTTTAAACCGGATTGGCACAATTGGAGGGTCCTTGCTAGGATCAAAATCTGCTGTCCATTTGATTATTTTCATCTCCACTCCAGCAATAGTCACCAAATGTTTAGCAAATAACATAGCATAATCCTCCTCAACAGGTGAAGTTGATAAGCGGGTGTCTTCCATCCGGCGAGTCCTAGCTTCCAATTCCCTTGAAAATTCAATGATTCAAAGTATTTCCTCACTAGCTCCATCTTGGGATGTCCCAAACTAAATTTCCCGATCAAAGTGAGTTTCACTTCATCATCGAAGCACGGCCAATTCACGATCGGTGAAAATCACGGCGGGATGGCCATCCTTTTCTTCCGGAGGTCCGATAAAAGGGCAAGAAATTCTTCCAATTGCTCGCATCATGCAATCTCCGTGGGAAAAAAGTACGGAAGGATCCGTGATGGAAGGGGCGAGATCCTACAACACCGGCATAAGTGGCTTTTGCCCACTCAATGTTGGTGGTAAGATCAATGGGGTGAGCCATCGGACCACCCGACACCACCAACGGGCTACCAATGGAACGGTGGACCCAAACAACGAGCAACCGAGAAAATGGAAGTTGCACACGGACAAAAAAATAAGGAAGCGAGTAAGCAAACAAGAGTGAGCACAACCACGAGTGGGTACACCCACGGCCTTAGAGCAAGAAAAAACCACCCCAAGAAGAGCACGATGGAACGAGTAAAATTTGAAAAACAAAAGACCCGGGAACCACAAGAAGGCGCCGGAAGAGCAACAAAGGAGCCGGGAACACTTCACCTCCGGACCGCAGCACTCACTGGACTTACCCGCACCACCACCCTCCGAGCCGCCGCCGGCAGAGTCATGCTAGAAACCCTAGCAGAGCACACCTTGCCGCCAACATCTTATATATATATATATATATATATATATATATATATATATATATATATATATTTCTTACTCGAGAGCAAGATAACATCTCCCTCGCCTCAATGTCCTCCGCCTCCGATGATCACATCGTCGTCCTACCACCGGTGATTCTAGCTGAAACTCCCTTAGCCTCTCGGTGCCTTGTCGAGCAACCACTCTCACAATGGTACGTTTTGGTCATATTTTTTTATATGCCAAAATTTTTTATTTTTTTGGTACGTTGTGTACCTCACTGCGTCGTATTTTCCTCGTTGCATGATTTATTGCGAGGTGCATCGGCGCACGGACCGAACACCGGCGGTTCTCCAGAATCGAGGGCTCTTCTTCAGCATAAAGAGAACGCATCTTCAACCTTTGCGGCGGTGAGATTTTCCTATCCCTTAACCAGCCCTAGGTTTAGTCCGGTCTAGGCACGTGGGTTCGATCGCCCACGTGGGGTGGAGGTGCCGGACGACATGTGTCGACCGGTCGAGCCGCCTATGTGATGGATCGTTGATTTACCTAGAGTGAGCCGTAGGTTAGGAATCCTATGCATTGGCCAATTCCTATTCGTAGCCTAGCGATTCCCTGTTCTGAGCTTTAGATCTTAATCCTGCTGGGTTGGAATCCCAATTTCTCACGGTTTTGGCGTTCCTAATCTCCCTTGGAGGGATTAGTTGAGTTCGATCTTAGAGGACGAGAAAAGCTTTGTAGCTAGTCACTCCTATAAGATCGGGGCGTTCGTAGAGCGGAAAAAGCTTTGTAGCTAGTCCGCCATACAAACGGTGGCGAGTTTCCCCCATGAGAAATCGGAGGGGGAAGCCCTCCACGTAGCCACGCCAAAGCTGGAGGCGGCGATGCCGCACATCCAAGAGCGTCAACCCTAGGTACCTATGTGAGGTCGTTAGGATGAGTTCGACATGCCGTCGAGTGTTGGGGTTGTGTTGCATGTGCATGCTCCATCTTGTTGCATTTTGCATGTGACCACTTATTGCATTATATTGCATATTTGTATGTTTGTGCATGTTGGTCTGGTTGCATGTTGCACCATATTCCGTGTTTGCATTTCCATTTGCACCGCACTTTTATGATTCTTCCTAGTGAGAAGTATTCCACCTCCGAGTCACTGCCTCTTCGGCATACTCATTTGCTCGGGCCGCTGCCGCTACGGCATGCCCACCTCCGGGCCGCTGCCACTACGGCATGCCCACCTTCGGGTCACTGCCTCCTTAGCATACCCATCCTTTGGACCGCTGCCTTCACGGCATGCACGCTCTTTTCGAGTCACTGCCTTTATGGTATACTCACCATCACCACTTTGGTGCATTCTCTTTGCATGTAGCATCCTTGCATTTTGGATGATGTGTGTACTTGCCCTTTTGGGCGCCCGTTGTGATTGTTTCGTACTTCAGTCGAGCAATCACAATGTGGGCTTCTTGCATGACTGTTTGCTTACTCATTCCTCGATGGCTTGTCCTGCTCGTTAGGAGAGTGACCCCATGTCGGTCGTGATGCCTTAACAAGCATTGCTTGTTGGGTTGATCCCAATGAGCAATGCGAATTAAGTCATCGGGATCGGCACAAGTATGATTGTGTTAAGGATTCATTGGATCTAACTTGTATCACCCCCCTCTTCGTGACGCCCTTTAGATCCTTTGGATCTTTAGGTCGGGGCCGGTATGGCAACCCCGTCAAAGTCATACTAAACCCAGACTTACCCTGCACTTAGGCACTAGGTTTGTGCACTTTCATTAGATGGTGTGCTAGGCTAGGACTTAGGTTGCTAGGTAGTCTTTTTGATGCCTGGCTATTGTTCTTTGATGGATTGGTTGCCCTAGCCAGGTATCTTTCTTCTGCACTTTGCCTGTGATGTGATTGCATGCTTCATATGTATGGTAGTGTGTTAGGGCGCTTTTCTGCAGGGAGCCATGCTTATTTATACACACACACAGGTACCGCTATGGGGGGAGCAAGTGATGATTTCTGACATTTTTGTTTGCAGGTGCTATTAGCTCCCCCATTTATAAAGCATGGCTCATTATACGTCATTTGCATGTGAGCATTCCTGCTAACACTTGTTTTCATACAGGATTGAGTCTTTTTATTTTCTTTTGTACTTTTTGAGTCTAGGAGAGTCCTGTAGCAGAAATAAGATACGGGCACGGGTTCCGAGGCGTTTTACGCAGGAACCACGTGGAGGGGACTAGGAGCAGATGCTCATGCTCCGTATCTTAATTCTGTATTTTTATATTGATGTATAGAATTAGGACCGGGCATGTATATGCGGAGTCCGACCGCATTTTTCATTTTCCGGATTATGTTGCCGGTCCAAGCGGCATTTTGGCCTCTTTTATTTTATTATGGAGTGCTTTCTTTCTTGCTTTTATTGCATATTTGCATGCCTGCATGTGTTTTCCTTGTTTCTTTCTGTGATCTGGGATTTCGAGATATCATTTAGGCTCTTTAAGGACCCTAAAATTGTAAACTTTATATGTTAAAAATCCTAATAAAATATTCAAGATAAATGAATTTTAGGATTAAAATATTCAAGATTTTAAAATATGCACTTTTTCTTTCTTGCATGGCCTTCGAGCCGGATTTGAAATGGGTTGCATTGCATGGCTATCACCCAAGTCATACTAATAGGGCCTCCACATTACTTAAGGACCGCTCTAGATAACTGCATTCATATTTGCATGTCCCAAGGAGGAGTCCCCGTGCTTCTCCAATATGACTGGCCCAGCATACCTTTATAGGTGGTTGTCTAGTGCGCCTAGGGTGTTAGAAGGCTCCCCGACCCAGATGGGTGTAAGTCCTTTTGTTTGGAGCGTTTGCAGCTTTGTAGCTGAACCTCCCTTTCTCTTCTTTCTCGAGGCATCCTTGCCACTTTGGCGAGTGTGAGACCCACCTTTTGGAGCCCCGGCTTATAGTCATAGGATAGAGTTTCCTTCCTTTGACCTTAGGGCTACCGAGGTCCCCGTGGATAATGCAATTCTTGGATTGCTGACCGAGGATCTCAGGATGTGTTGGGTCGACTACCTTCACGTTCGGGTAGACTTAGGGTCCTACTGCTTTGGATGATGGGTCTGCGATACCCCGACTTGGCTACCTCTACCCCTTTAGGATTACTCCTTCCTTCCTTTAACTACCCCTGTTGAGCCCTTTCGCTCCTTGACTTCATTGATATCATTTTGATGGCCCGATGCCGATGAGCTGACGCCCATTTGGGATATGACGATTTGTCCTCTGTCCTTATGGCCTGGACGTGCTTTGACGTGTTAGGATACCCCCGTCAAGATGATTTAGGTTATTCTGTGGGTTTCGTATGCTGATGAGCCGCTACCCCATTTGGGATGTGAGAGACTCACTCTGCGCCGATGGCTTAGCGAGAGCTTTGAAGCGTCGAGACTTTCCCACACAAAATAATCTCCCTTTGATTGCCTATACCCCAGGTCTATGATAATATAAAGCGAAACACCTTTTATCGAGAGTATTCTTGGGTATCCCCCAAGATGTAATTAACCAGTAGGAATAAGTTCCTCTGGGAGTGCTCTTGACCCCGAACGAGTACATACACTTGACTCTCTGGTTATGGGTAGTCTACGTAGATACTTCTTTCGCGGATATTGGTTCAAGGTGCCTCTGCCCGATCTTGTTTGGGCGGACATGTTTGACTTATCCTTGCGAGGTTTATCGCACATAGACTCTCCATGTTTTTCTTTTCTCTTGTTTGTCACTTTGTCGTATGTCCCTTCTTAATCGGTTCCTCTCCTCTTCGAATCACTTATTTGATTTGGGAGGGAGATTTATTTGAATAAGGGAAGTATACGACGATCGACAAGCTGGCGACTCCTTTAAAAAAAAAAGAGAAAAGAATGGCGAAAACAAAACTGGCGACTCCGCTGGTGAAAGGGTCTCTCTCTCCATACTTGGAGTTTTCGCTTATGAGTCTTGCGGATCCCAGCGTATTCGCAAAACTAGCGACTCCGCTGGGGAAAAGTCTCTCTCTCCATACTTGGAGCTTCGCTTTTTCTGGGGTTATAGCCTCTCTCCATACTTGGAGTTTCGCTCATATTATTGTGACCTGGTTCTCTTCCTTCGAGTCACAGATGAGCCTTTTGTGAGACCTTGGTTTTCAGTCCATGTGTCAGTTGCTAGGGGTAGCGACTCGATGCATTCTATCCCTTCTCTCACCCTCGACATTTCGGTTGCAGCATTATCGCATGCATCGATGTCGTTGTAGTTTGTGATTGGTTTCATAACATTTCCTTACTTTTGATCGTTGTCCCTTTTTGCCCCGCTATGCGGAAGAGCAGGAAGGTGGACACGATCGTTGCTGCCAGGGAGAACTCTTTCCCCTCTCCTCAAGCGTTTCTGTGCTCCTGAGGGTGTCATAACCTTCAGTTCTTTCGTGCACCCCTGTGGGGTTACCTTACGTAATCCTACGCCCTTTGAGACATTTTGCTCTGTGCCCTCCCCCTTAAAAGGAGAGAAGTGCACATTGAGTCATTCATACGCCATTTGAGGCATTTTCTCTATGCCCTCCCCCTTAAAAGGGGAGACGTGCATATTGAGTTATTTCTACGCCCTATGAGGCATTTTCCCCTGTATCCTCATTAAAAGGGGAGTCATACACATTTAGCTATTTTTGCTGTGGTGGCTCGCGTCGCGTTCGCTTCTTTTGCAAAAAGAGGACGACGCTCGATAGCGATGCGCCGCCGCACTTGACGGTCTTTTCTAGACTTGTCCCTCCGTGTTCTCACGTGTCTCCTTGCCATAGGCAGGTGAGTTTTCTTTTAGCAGTAGGTTTGTCACTACTGTCGTCGTTGTGACATTTGTCCCGACTCTCTTTCTGTTCTAGTTTTCCCTGAGGAACCACCTGTCCCTCGATTAGGCAGGAAGGCCATGAGGACCAGGAATAGATTGCTGCAAATTTAGCAGCATTGCTTGTATCAGGTTTCTATACCTATTCTGACTTCCGTTTAGGAGGTGCCTTTGGCCCCCCTTTTGAGTCATTTTCGTTATTGTCCCCGTTGAGCGGACCACGTCCTCATTGGACATTTGCTACATGCCCTCCTTTGAAAAGGAGTTGTGCATGTAGTACTACTTTCGTCGTAGCAACTCGTATCAGTGTTACTTTTTCCTCGAGGAAATGACTTGTGCCAGATGGCAGTACGCTACAATGCTCTTTCCTGTTTACTAGCCTCTATTTTAGTCCTTCCATATGTTGAGGATTTCCATCCTTACGGATGTTGCATTATGTAAGAGTGCTAGAGTTACCAGTTATGGTACCGTCCTCTGGCGGTGTGGACTGGGTACCAGCCGTGATTTATTTTGGTTCCGGCCCAAGATTTATACTTAAATCTTGAAGGTTGAGAATCACATTTCTCATCCTACGACGTTGTGGACCATGTCGACGTGTTGGCTTGTTTTGGTTCTGGCCCGGGATGGTGCTAAATCCCGTCGGCTGAGAATCACCTCTTCATCTTCTGGCGATGTGGACCATGTCCCCGCCATGACTTGTTTCCGATTCAGCACAGGATAACGCCCAAATTCCATTAGCTGAAAATCATCTTCTCTCCTCTGTCTGGTTATGTGGACTACACTCCAGTCAGGTTTGCTTGGGATTCTTCCCTCCTTCGGATGCAAGTCATTCTCACCTTGCAGTCCGTACTGTTGTTGCTACCACGAGTTCTCTGACTTAGAAGATCGTAGGAGCATCTTCCTCTTTAAGTGGATATGTTTTTGCTGGTTTGACGATTGTCCCAGCCCCAGTTGTTCTGGTTTCTCTGAGGTCTCACTTGTCCTTAAATTAGGCAAGGGCGTCCAGAAGAATAGGAACAGACTGCTACAATTATAGCAGCTGACTCAGCCACATGTCTCTTTACCTATTGAGACTCTAGTTTCCTCTTTGAGAGGACATGGTCCTATTTCTAGAGATGAGTTATTTGCTTAGATCTCTGAAATATCTAAGCATGTTATATGAGAACTCCTCTACTTACCATACTCCCATGATTCTCATAGTAGGAGACCGAGATATACCTCTCAGTCCATTACGAGATCTGGATGTTTGCCATCTATTGTGTAGGACATGAGACTCGCCGAGGAGTTGCATGGAACCCTTGGCATGGTATTTAGTGCCATTTACCAGATGTTGTGCCAGGTATAATTGATGATCCTGTTGGAGTGGCTTTTGCCCATATTGGATGTGCTAACTCTTTCCTGAAATCACCAGGAAAATTTTGTGGCTTCCTCTTCATCGCGCTAGATGAATTTGTCCTATGTCGATAAAGGGAGATCCGGGGCATACCCCGTCGATTCCCTCCTTATTTGAGGACATAAGTTGATCGCCGTACTTCGGCGAATACTCATTGGGTTAGGCAAATTCTTGCCACCACGTCTCTTGATATTCCGACGCTACATGTACAATGACTTTCCACATTTGACAGTGAGGAGTTTACTTGCCTTTACTTTGAAGAGTGCTTTATTCGACCTCTTTCATTTATTAAGCAAGGCTATAGTTGGAGTTTTATACTTCGATTGGGGGACACCCAAAAAAAAAAATCTTTTGTTGATAACATGTTGTATTGACTAGTCCATTTTGCTAGCCTTAGTCGATCCATGTTTAGCTGGGATGCACATCTCCCAGGCTGTTTGAGAGTGACTCATTTGATTTAAGCTATGTTTGCCTTTTGGCTAAGCTCTTGATGAGAGCATTTCTTTGCTAAGACCAACTTATGTTTAAGCATTTGACTTAGTCAGTCTACTTTAAACCTGACTAGGATTTGGTGCCTCACCCATCTAGAATCTTATTGACTTTTTAGTATGTTCTTTGTGAGAAAGCATCACTGTGAGATGGATTCATCTCCTACATCCAACCTCATGGATATTTTGTTTGACTTGTTTGTTTCTTATCACCATGTTAATATTCATGTTGAACTGATTAAAACACTTTGTCATGATAAATCAGTCCATGACTCATCGGGATACCTCGATATCCGACACTACTTGGTTAGACCTCGCCGATTATCTAACCGAGATATACCTCGACCAGAGGCGGTGGCTTCTTATCCCTGTACCTCTTGATATTTCGGCTCCATTTACGGAGGCCGTCGAGACGCTTCCGAAAGGAACTGTGCTCCTTGGTTAATCTTATCTTGGATTTTCCTTCGATGTTTCTTGAGGTTGAATCTATGATAGATCCTGAGGATGGGTTTAAGCCAGACCATGTATGCACCTTCTTAAGATTTGCTGATATTCATGGTTATGGGGATTTGAATTATGTCTTGATGACCGAATCCCATACTTGTCGGCATATTTTAGGTTATGTGTTGTATTTTGAAAAGGGGGTCGCCTACAGAAATTGACGGTGAATTTTCATATTTTAAATTTAATTTAAATATATATATAGTTTAAAAGATAACATTTGATTTTTGAAAGTAATTTTAAGTTTAAAAGTTTTAAGATATGAAATCAAACCGATATCACATCCCAAATAGTTTATATAAATGAGCACCGCACCACAAAATGTGTATCTATCCCGAAGAATAGACACACTGCTTGATGATGGGGCTCGATTAAATAAACTAGGAGATTTATGACATCCGTTTGGTCTGCAAACCAATTTTATAAGCCGACAAGTTCCCTCGCTTAATATAAATGAATTAAACGAGGTTTATATTACTCGGGTTCTTAAAATTCCCTATAAGGGCAAGCCCCTATAGTTAATTACATCTTAAGTGACGGGAATCACCTAAGAAAACTCTCGATAATAATCAGTAGTTCTGCTCTCAAGAATTTCAAAGTTTAAGTTTTCAAGGGATTGAATTTTGGAATTTCAATAGGGAATGGATCAAATTTGGAACATTTTTATTTTGGGAATTCAAAGGAAGAAAAGTAGGAGAAATTACAGATTCGAAGCGAACTTCGGTAATTTCCCGACTATCCTATTGTTTGGCTCGAATTTAGGAAAGCCCTAATGTTTATTTAACGTTCTGATCTTGTCAATTTTAATTAATTAGGAGTAATATTCGTATGACACAATCATACAAACAGCCTCGAAGATATGAGGGTTTATGTCGTCTCCAACGACTACCTCGGAGTCCTAAGACCGGTTAGGGCTTAATTTGCAATGCAAATGCTTAACAAGAGATTGAGGATTTATGTTGCACTAGGCAAACTACCTCGAAGTCCTATGGTTTGGTTATTTAATTCTAAGAAAGTTTTACCGAAGTAGACTCGTGTTTTCGTCGATGACGATGGCCGTGTTGCCCACCATGCTCCGAGCTCTTTGTTGTTGCAGAGGTTTAGTTTTAGAAGATTGTAATCAAAAGAGAAGAGAAGAGTTTGGTTTTAGAAATCTTAAAGTCCAAGTGTTTTTTATGTTTTAATTAAAACAAATCTTAAAGTTGATTTTAACAACACCGGTTAAGATCCCACGGTTCCATCCTTCCGGCATCGTTATTTTTATCGGATTCACTTAGTCCAGATGAATTTGCTAAACTCAACTAAATGAGTTCCACAATTTCATTTAGACCGTGGGAAATCCCGTTAGCAACACGTAGGTTACATCATCCGAGGTATTCCCGATCATCCAACAAGACGTTTTAATTTAGTTGTAGTTGTAGTTTTGTTGTTTTGTTTGTGATTAAATTTTGAGTTGTTTTATATTTTGAAATGTTGTGGCGGTGAATTTTTATCTTGTAATAACTTTTAACTTAGTTTTGGTTTTGGTTTTAGGGGCTATCCTAAAGGTGTGGGTTTTCATGCAACAGTTTGTTTATCATGCAAGAAAAGTAAGTGCATTTGCAATAAGGTAAATTGCAAGAAGGTAAATTGCAATAAAATAAAAGCATACCTGGAGGGTCTTCCCATCATCCCAAGCTGCACTTAAACACAATTTAGAATATTTAAGCATTTAAAGCAAGTTCCTAGGTAAAGCTAAGGGAAGGGTTATGGTTTTCTACCAAGGTCCTACTCCTATAGCTAGTTATCTCCTATGACGTCTAGGTTCTTGTGTTTTGGTTTGAGGACGATTTTCTTCATTAAAGGATAATTAAGTTCAATTGTTCTTATAAACATCCTATCATATTGAGGAAGTGCTTAAAACGAATCTTAAACATCTTTTCAATACCTCTAGGATTGTTTTAAGTCCAAGAGAATTTAATTATACAAAATGAATTAATCATCCAGGGAGTTCAAGTTTTGTTATCTTGTTCAGTGAACTAGGACATTTGAATATCCTATGAGTGAAGTAACACTTCACTTAACACTCTGTTTAGGAGTTATGACAATAAGAGCTTTTAAGGGCAAATTAATGTTCAAGTGATTTGTGATTTAATTTAATTTCAATTAATGGGTTTAAGTTTGGAATAGTGTTTAAGTTGTTTTAGATTTATTTTTGAATTCTTTATGTCTTTGGTGATGTTATATTTAATTCAATTTAATTTAATTTTAGTTTAATTTAATTTGGTTTAGTTTTACTTTCAATTTAATTTTATTTAATTTAATTTAGTTTAATACATTTAATTTAATTTAATTTAATTTAATATGTTTTAATTTAATTTAATTTTATTTTATTTAATATGTTTTAATTTTATTTAATTTTATTTATTTTAATATGTTTTAATTTAATTTAAATTTAATTTAAATTTTTAATTTTAATTTAATATTCTATATCTTTTTTTTTTATATTTTAAAGATGGTTTAATTTAATTATTAAAGTATTAATTTAATTGAAATTTTGGAAGGATTTAATTTAAATGTTTGAATCTTTAATTTAATTTAATGATTAAGTCTTTTAATATTTTAAATCTTGAATTTGGATTATCATTTTAATTAGGAATTAAATGTTATTGAGGTGATTAATTTAGGGATTTTTAAGATTAAAGAATAAATCTCTTCCTAATAATATCCCTATTTTAATAATTCCAGTTTTTTTATTATTCTTCCAAGATTAATTAATTAATTGATTAAGGTTTATTCTTAAAAATGATTGATGGGTTTCTACCCTTAATTATTTAAATTTCAATCATCCAAATCAGATTAGGATCAAATATTTTACTCTTTCATTTTATTAAGCCTAAAGTTTTAATTAAGGGTTAAAATTTTAATTACCATTTTGCCCTTCAAGCTTAATAATTCCATAACTCACTAAATTGAGCTTAAATGAATTTGAAATTTTTATGTGACTTCACTCATACGTAAATCAAGACATTAGAGGAGAAAATGTGATTTTTCTGTATTTAATTTATTTATGTAATTATTTTTGGTGGAAAATAGGGATTTTCAAGGAAAATTTAATAACATGACCAAGGGAAAGCTTCTGTCCTTAAGAAAATTATGGGACATTTCTAATGATTAGAGGACCACTTGGACCAATTTTGGTGATTTTTTGAATTATATTATTTTTATTATAATTATTTTGAGTTTTGGAGTATTAATTAATATAAAAATAAAATGAAGGTTGAAAAATGAATTTTATATTTTTCAAAAATCTCTTTGATATCAAGGAAACCAGAGAACTAATTTTCATAATTTTTTGATTTTTCTTTGATTTATTAGAATTATTTTAGTGGAAATGCTAGAAAATACATTTTTTTATATTTTAAAATTACCTTAGGGTTTAAAATTTAATATCTCATCATAGAGACTTAAGAAAAATATGGGGTTTGTTCCTAAATGATTAAAATTCAAAATGTGACATTTTGGTGAATTTTACTATTTTTGTGATTTTTATTATTTTTTAATTATTAAAAATATTAAAATGATGTAAAAAATCAACTTTTTTGGAAAATTGCAATTTTATTTTTCATAAATTTCCCTGATATCAGAGAGGCTCCAAAACCAATTTGGTAAATTTTTGAAAAGTATTTTGAAAGTTATGAATTTTTGAAGTTTGAGTTTGGCTAAATGGCTTAATCAACCCATTTGATAGGGCCAACCAAGTCCAATTGACTTCAAACTTTTATGGTGGGTTCCTCTGATCCTAAAGGTCAGTGGAGGATTGATTTTAATTCAGTTTGATGTATGATTAGCTCTAATTAATTAAAGCTCCATTTTGGGTGTTTAAGCCAATTAGGGTTATTACAAGCGAGTGAACTCAAAAACCATTTTCCCTAGGGTCCTCTGGTCATAAGAAACATGACCAAATTTTCCTAGAACTTATTTCACAACAAGCTAATTATTAGAATTAAAATACTCAGAATAGTGACCTAGAATTGAAAAATCAATAACTCTTCATAGGGGTGGCCTCTGACTTTGGAAAATTCAGGGAATGTTCCTAAATTCAGAGGCTTCAAAAGCCCTATGGTCTCATACCATGGTGAATTGTATACATGCATGGAGAATTGAAATAGTGCAGAGAGTAAATAAATAATTAAAAATAAAATACTTAATGAAATTAAATGATTTCTTTTCCACATTATTCTCCTCTGTTCACTGAGCAAGAGAGTATTTTTATTTTATTTTTCTGATTTTCCTACACAAAGTTATGAATTTTTGAAGTTCCGGTAATTAAATAAATAGGAAAAATCCTATTTTTCAACTTAAGTGACGCGGCGCCAGCTCAACCTCGGCAGCTGCGAACGCACACGCGTCGTCTTCTGATTCGGCGCCGCCATCCGACTCAGCGCTCCAGGGCCCCGTGGTTCACGTACCATCGCGCTGTCCGGCTCAATCCATACCATCCGCTCGATACACGCTCGATCCGACGGCTCCCAGTCATCATCTACGACTGGTGTGCACCCGTGACTGTCAACCTTCTAACCCTAATTTCTCACTCGATTCTCAACGGATTTTCGTGTTCTTATGCTCTATGGATTCGTCTTGAGGAGACGAACACATCCATATGGTAAACATGTATTGAAATTAACTCAAATTAAATAGAGAATCTCTGTAAGCTCGGGAAGAAGAGTGAGTCCATACCTTTGCTCAGAGAAGTGAAGCTTCGATCTGAGAGTTGTGTCACCTTTGATTGGGTCCAAGCAAGCTCCAGATGAAGTCCCTTGGGCTGGTGAATTTTCCAGGTATGATTTCGACCACAGCCGATTATAAAGCTTGGATTCTGGAACAGATGGGTGGCCTGGAGAGGGGGCTTTCACTGGGGAACTCCTTCTCTTGACCTTGTGCAGGTGTGGGTGAGTTTAATTTGAATTTGGTGGAGAGTTGGGAGATGTCCTGTTTTTGGGTGGAATTTTGGCCGAGAAATTGAGCTCTGTTGGTGGGGATTAGGGCAAATTGTCACTGGGGATCAACTGCTCTAAGAGTGGAGAGTGGTATGGAGGAATTTTGGCAGGGTTTCAGTAAGGTCTGGTTCAGCACATCTCATGACCGAGAGGAGGTGAGGTTTAAATAGGAGAGGGTGGAGGGCCTCCCAGGGGGGTTTAAGGCTTGGGATCAGCTGCTTAGGTCAAGGGAAGAACAGCCATGGTGGCCATTGGGCATGGGGCAGCTCAGCAGGTGGGAATTCCAAACTTTGGCTCCTCCCAAGGTCTCGGCCATGGTGTTTTCCGGCGATCCAGGCGGCTGGCCGGCAAGCATGGGTCACCCTCGTGTCCGGGTGGGTCGTGGCCGGGGTTTAGTGTAGGCGATCGGGCTTTGCCATGTGTCAAAAGCTTGGATTAAAATGGCATGGGGGAAGGCCAATTTTGGCTTGATTTGGTCAAGTCCACCTTTTGGGCTTGGTTCACCCTTCAAGGAGGCTTTGGGTGTTGTGGGGAGTCAAAGGAATCGAGTTGGTTTGGCATGGAGAAGTCCTTATCCAAATATATTTGGATTAAATTTGGGTTAAGGGGAATCATGGTTAAGGCTAATGACTTTAGGAGATTAAGGAAAGAGTCTCCTTCTTTTGCCCAAAATGGCATGGTGACATGTAAAGAGGCTCTCATGACTTCCATGTGGCTCATCCATGGCTTCTTGGCTCATCTTTGGCTTGGGAAAAGTTAAGTCAATTTCATGAAAAAGGCTTTAAAAATTTTGGTAATTTAGGGGTGATTTGATGGGATTTGGCATATGGCTTGATTTGGATTTATTTTATCATGGATTTAGAACTTAGGAGATGGTTTTATCAAATGGATGATGATAGAGGATTGTCATGTGGGCTTTGGGCCTTTTGAAATTATTTTTGATGGGCTTTTAGGAAGGCTAAGGGGATGGGCCTTTAGGTTTAAGAATGAATTCATGGATGGGAATTTTGTAGAAGTTTGGGCCAAATAATTGTTGGGTTTGGTTTAGGGATATGTCATGAGTGATTTGAAATGAGTTTGGAGTGATTTGGGTTTGAATGGGGTTGGATTTGGGCCTCTTTGGTAAATGGGCCAATGTAGGCCAAATTAGGCTAACTTGGGCCAATGTTGGGCTAGGGTTGAAATTGATGTAAAATTAATGTTGGGAAATGTTTATGGGAGTGTTTCAAAGAGGTTTTAACTTTGGTTGGGTTTTGATTTTGGGGTTTGGGCTTATTTGGGTTAGGTTTGGGTTTAGGTCAAAATTGGGCCTTTTAGCTTTGGATTGAATTTGAGTGGGGTTTGGGTCTAAATTTTGGGTAAATCATGTTAGTGTTTTGTTTGTGAGGATGTTAGGGAAGGTTTAGAAAAGATTTGGGGTTAATTGGAGTTGAATTGGGTTAGTTTGGGCTAAGTTTGGGTCATGGGTCCAAATTGGGCTTTAAGGTCAAAAGTGAAATTGGATTCAAATGCCAATCAAATTGGACTTGGATTTGGTCTAGATTGGTGTTGGGGATGTTGAATTGAAGTTTAGAATTGAATTGGACCAGAATTTGGGTCAATTGGGTAGGTTTGGTTTGACATTGGGTTCATTTTGGGTAAAAATGGGTCAAATTGGGGATTTTGACAAACGTGGGGTAAATTGACAAAATTGGCCCATGGTGTAGTTGAACAAAATAAAATTAGTAATATTTGAGATTTTCTGGAATTTTCTAGGAGTTTTCTGAATTTTTGGATTTTTTGGGTAAGAGGGGCATTTTGGGTATTTGGAGGGTATTGGGAGGTATTTTTGGAATTTTTGGTATTTTTGGCTATGAATGATCAATTTGAGTAATTTGGGAATGTTTGGGATTGGTTTTGAGGAATTTTGGGTATTTGGAGATTTTTTGAAAAATTTGGGTAATTTCAAGGGTTTTGGGTAGGCTAGGCGGGTGTAGGGTCCGGGGGTCAAAAATTGAAAATTTAGGAAATTGAAGATTGGGTAAATGTAAGTGGAATGAAATCATTTTGGTTGAGCCATGAAGCCATATCAAGCCCGCATGAGCCATGAAGGGACTCATTTGAGGCATTCACTATGTTGTTCCTAACCCTCTTAGCCAAGGGCTTAGGGGTTAAGGACCATCCATGTGAATCACCTTCATGAGTCAGGAGGTCAAGTTGGGTATGGGTGTGGTTTTAGGAGGTGTGTGAAAATATAGTGTATGAGTGTAGTGTGTGTGTAAGTCGGCCCTCACTGGACTGGGCCACCGTGGCGGTCCTAAGGCCAAAGAGTCCCATAGGAACTCATCCTTTAAACTTCCACATTTGATTTCAACCCTCTAGGTGATCAAGGGTCTACAATCAAGTTTGTGGAGTTTGCAGGGAGTTAAGAATTGGTTTGAATTTCTAAGTGGTGGGTCCCAATTCTAATCCTCTAGGATAGTCAAAGGAAAAGCCTAAGGCTAGATCCTAAGTATTAAAAAGAAGAAGAGAAGACCTCATAAAAAATGAGGTCAACAATACTTTAATGAACTTTCACCTAAGTCCTGAGAACACCTCAGAGTGACTATATGGGTGTCATTGAGATGTGAGTAGTTTCAGAGACTATTTAGATCTCTTACTTTTCCTTTCAGCTAGACCGATGGAAGCTTGACAAGTAATGTACCATAAAATTCTAGGAATGTTTCTTCAGGAGATTTTTGAGTCAGAATAAATTACTTTATAACAAAAAGAAGCTCACCAGATATAGTAATTCTCAGGAGAGATAAAAAAAGTGTGAAAGGCTTCAAAATAAAAAAAAAGAAAAAAAGATTGAAAGAAAAAAATGATCAACACTCCTGAGAAGAAGCTTGAGGTGAGTGGGAAATCAAAAATTTCGATATAAAGAACCTTTTGATTTCAAAATTCTCCTGGTAAGATCCTTAGAATATTAAGGTTCAGATAATTGCTTAAGTGACATTGGGATGACTGATAAATTAGTAATGGATTTAAAGACATCTCCAAAATGAAAACATTTTCTTTACACCCAGATACAAATGATGAGGCCTATCTAGGCTAAGGGTGAAAATAGTTAAAGGATAGGGACTAGGGAAGAGTACTTAAGGAAAATCCCACATGGACCTGAATTTTGCAAATCTCATATTTTGCATGGTATATCTGGTCATGAGTCTAGGATGCTTACTTGAGAGCTCCACTTACCAGATTGAGTTGGCATGTCACGCCAAATCATTCCCCATAATGACTTATGTTGGGAAAAAAAATAATATTTAATGCCAATGAAAAAAATATAAATGGCATGGAAGGCTCTTAATAGCTTTGTGGGCATACGACATACCGTACACCCAAATTATATCACGCTTGATGCGTTGACCCTCTGGGTCCGACAGTCCTTCCTCGGAAGTTGACTCTCTTTTTGTGTGTGGACTTTTCACCCACCACCGTTATGCACTATGTGTCAACCCTCTGGGTCCGGCGACCCTTCCTTTGGAAGAAAGGTTTGCCATCTTGTGGGCTCTCTACCCACCATCTTTATGCTTTATGCATCGACCCTCTGGGTCCGGCAGCCCTTGCTTTGGAAGAAAGGCATGCCATCTTGTGGGCTTTTCACCCACCATCTTTACGCTTTATGCGTCTACCCTCTGGGTCCGCAGTCCTTCCTTGGAAGTTGACTCTCCTTCTTGTGTGTGGACTCTTCACCCACCACCCTTACGTACTATGTGGTGACCCTCTGGGTCCGGTGGCCATTCCTTCGGAAGAAAGGCTTGCCATCTTGTGGGCTTTTTACCCACCTTCTTGTACACTTTATGTGTTGACCTTCGGGTTCTCGACGGTCCTTCCTTCGGAAGTTGACTCAGCCTTCTTTGTGGGTATGTTGTACGACACTCTGTACACCCACCCATTCCTTTGCTTCATTGCAAGTAAGAGAGGTCTTGTGCATCTCTTAAAGCCGATTGCTTGAATTGCTAAACAAATAAAGTGGAAGTCTTACGAGCGGCTTATACCTGGCGCAACCAGTAATCGGTGTAAGAGAAGCCAAGTACTTCTCTTATCTTTTCTCTTCGGTTCCTCGCTTCGAGCGGACCCGAGCAAGGGTGTCCCACCCATCATAAATGAGTTCGGTAGATACATTCGTCCCTCTCGTCACAGTGAGAGTGGAAGATACCCTCTTTTTGGAGGATTTGAGCATAGCTTTATGGTTATCATATCTTGCAATTATGGTTATCATATCTTGCTTAGCTAACCTTCGCAATATCTCGATTGACAGGAGTCAATTTCGATTGATATTTTCCTTATACAGGAAAGTCATGCCCTTTCCTAGCATTCTTGTTCGGTTACCCATTCTACATAGGGTCCGAACTGAGCACCTTTTTACGGATATGCTTGGGCCCGCTCACTTCAGATGAGTGTGGTGTATTCCCTCTTAAGGGATATGTTTTGGTCTTCCGGCTAAATATCATTTGGTTGGTTCGCTCTATTTTGTCCAACCTTTCTAAGGTATCTCGGCCGAGCGAGGTCGAGTTCGATTGATGCCTCTTTTGTGCGGGAAAGCCATACTTCTTTCCTCGACTCCTCTATTCGGTCGAGCACCCTGTGTGGGTCCGAATTAGAGTCTCCCGCTCATTTCAAATGAGTGCGACATTTTCCCTCTTAGGAGGATGTTTTTGGATTGGTCTGAGATCCATTCACCCATGCGGTTGAAATGTTATATTTTTTTACCAACCACTCTTGGATACTGTGGTAATTCCCCATTGGAATTCATTCTACCAAATTTCCGGTAGCAGTATCGTATAGGGTTGGTATGTTTTGACCATCCACCCTCTTTGATATTCTTGACTCGGTCAATTTTCATTGCCTTGTTGGAGCGACATGTTGTATCGGTTTTAGACTTCGTCTATTCTCTATTCGATCCATGTCGCTAGTCAGTTGCACTTCTGAGGCATGACGTTCGCCTCGGTATTGTCCCCTAAAGGAATTGCCTTAGCCAGTTCTTGCAGGAAATATCCATTGAGCTCTCCTCAGCGACAACTACTTCGCTAGTTTTGAGGGCCACTTTAGCGAGACTTATTTCTCTAGTGCTTGCTTAAAGCACTCTACATTTGGACTTGTGAGTCCACCTCGATGATATTTCGATTGGCTTGGTTAGTTTGGTCCGCCTCATTGAATGACATGTTGTATCAGTCGCTCAGTTGATCCATGTCTACACCGGGATATTTGATGCCTCCCAGCATAATTATTTGCTAAATGGGAGAATCCCCTGCCAGATTTGTCTCGCTAGTGCTTACATAAAAGCACTTTATTGGTTAGACCATTTCAGTTAGCTAACCCCATTAATTCTTTCGATTATTTGGTTGGTTCTATCTGCCATGTCGAGTGACATGTTGCATCGGTCTTACTACTGATCCATGTCCTGTCAGAGTACTCTGACATCCGACTATACTTTGAGAATCTTGCCTCAGGTTGTTTCATCTTAGGGCTGCTCGTTTGATGTGTAGGCAAGATACATAACTCTTGTCCTTTCTGATGCTTGGCCAGAATACATACCTTCTGTGCCATTTCATATGTGAAGTAGGGTACATACCTCCTACTTTACTTGATGTGTAGTCAGGATACATACTTCATGGACTACCTCGATTGGGATATATACCTTCCTGATCATTTGATGTTCCGATCAACGGCACTATTGCCTTCACTTGGCCGACCCTTGATGATAAGACCTTATTATGAGGCACGTCGGGTTTCATAGCCATTTGGCTTTGAGGTCTCTCGAACCGCATGCCCATTTCAACTGGTTCTCTTATGAAAGCATTTTTCGGCTTTACATAGCCATATACCTTGATGTTTCTTGAGCAACATGACACTTTAGTCGGCTCTGTACAAGGACATCTCGTCTTTTAACGTTCTGGCCCCGTAGCCGTTTGATATGACATTTCTCGAGCTATATGACGCTCTAGTCAACTCTTATGAGGACATATTGTCGTATCAGGCTCATTAGCCTTTCGATACTTCTCAGACCATATGTCCCTTTTGGGCCGGTTCATTTATGAGAGTGTCTCTTCTTCAGACTTTCCTTGGGTCATGCCTCTACGGCCTCTGAACCCACCCCAGGTTATGCCTTTAAGGCCTCCGAACCTATTTTTGTGGTTATGCCTTTATGGCCACCGAACCATCGTGTTTGGTCATGCCTTCACGGCCTCTGAACCACCTCTCTCCTTTTCCTTTTGGGTCAACCATACTTTATACTCACTGGTTTGATCGCCACCTCTGATCAGGATATGTTGTGCTTTATAGCCACCTGATTAAAGTGATGAGTGTTTCGTCTCATGGAGATCAATAGACTCGCAATCGGGGTTTCTTTCAGAGGAAACATAACAGGAGACTTGGTCACACGAGATGATCGAGCCTTCTCCCCTACCGTTTCAAATGTGGTCAGGTACGGGATTTTCATCGACTCTGTTATTTCAAATGAGATCAAACAGATTGATATTGCCGTTTCGAATAAGGTCAGGCAAAACCCCAGCCAAACATGTCCAATTTATCTGGCCTGGCTGGGTCCTTCTCTCCTACCGTTTCGAATGTGGTCAGGTATGAGATTTTCATTGATTCTGTTGTTTCGAATGAGGTCAGACAGATCGACATTGCCGTTTCGAATGAGGTCAGGCAAATCTTTTCTCAGCTATACCATTTCCAGTTTATCTGGCCTGGCTAAGCTCTTCGGTGGACAGTTAGCTTCGACTGCTGACCACCACCCCCAACCATACCCTGCCCAGTTTTTCTGGCCTGGTTGGGATCCTTTGTGGTTATGCCTCTACGGCCTCTGAACCACCCTCCTAGGTTATGCCTTCTACGGCCTCTGAACCTATTATTGTGGTTATGCCTCTACGGCCTCTGAACCACCCCCTAGGTTATGCCTCTACGGCCTCTGAACCTATTTTCGTGGTTATGCCTCTACGGCCTCTGAACCACCCCCTAGGTTATGCCTCTACAACCTCTGGATCTATTTTTGTGGTTATGCCATTACGGCATCTGAACCACCCTTTCAGGTTATGCCTTTACGGCCTCTGAACCTATTTTTGGTGATTGACCAGTCACGACAGGTTAGTCGCACCCTCGACCACACCATGCCCAGTTTATCTGGCCTGGTCGAGCTTTCCTTTACTCTTTTCTTGGGATGTCACATTGACTACCAAGAGATGCTCTCTTTTAAGGATGCTTCCAACAAGTGCACTGTGCCTCAGCGGTACACCACACTTGTTGGGGGTCCTTTGTTGGCATCGTTTTTTTTATATATTACATGCATGGGATGTCCATTCGAGCATACCAGGGCAGACAGGTGTTACTCGACGCGTCGCGCGGGAAATTAGCTCAAATTGGCCCATCCACCGGTGAGCTTGTTCATATGACCTTGGACGACGAAACAGACCACGCGAGTGTGTCCGGGACGTCGATATTACCTAGGGAGGACATTCATTTTGCTACGACTTCGCGGGCGGGGTAAAAATTGTGCAAATTATCGTTTTTAGCCCGATCGTCAAAAAGTCACCCGAACGACTCCGAATGACGAAACGGATCACACGATTGTGTCCGGGACGTCAATTTTACTTACGGAGGATGTTCATTTTGCTACGACATCGCAAACGGGCTTAAAATATGCAAATTATCCTTTTTGGCTAAATCGCTTAGAAAATGGCCCGAATGGGCCCGAACGACACCGGATGGCGAAACGGACTGCACCATTGCGTCCGGAACGTCGATTTTAGCCAGGAAGGACATCTACTTCGCTGCAAGGATGTGTACGTGCTAAAAGTTCACGGAGGATAATTATAATATTACTTTTCTTATTATAAAATATATTTATATATAATATTATATATTATCTTATAATAAACCCATGCTCCTCTCTCTCTCCCGATTCCCATTTATCGCAAACCCTCACGGCCGCCATCGCCTTTCACGAAACCTAGCCGCGCGATCCTCACCTCGGAGCTCCTCGCCAGCGAACGACTCACCAGTGGCGTCGTCACCTCCTGCCGGTGGCGGTTTCCTCCCCCCTCTCTCCTCGCACGGTATTCTCTCGGCCCGACCTCACTCGCCGCACCACCTTCTTCCTCGCGAAGCCGACGACCGCCGGCGAGTTTCTATGTCACTACCTCCGAGTGAGAGCTCCATAGCAGGAGAGCTACCCCCTTCGCGTGAGATCTAGGTAGCGCCACCATTTTTTTTTTTTTGCCTCTTCTTCCCCTCGGCTGAAGCTCATGCCGGCTCCTTCTCGCCGGCGGCGAAGCCCCGTTGCCGGAGGTGTTGCCTTGCTACCGGATCTTCCTCGTCGGTCTCGCCCGACCTCCTTTTAGGTTGTCGTTTAAGAGATCCGAATATATATATATATATATATATATATATATATATATATATATATATATATATATATATATATATATATATATATATATTTCTTTCCTACTCGAGAGCAAGATAACATCTCCCTCGCCTCAATGTCCTCCGCCTTCGATGATCACATCGTCGTCCTACCACCGGTGATTCTAGCCGAAACTCCCTTAGCCTCTCGGTGCCTCGTCGAGCAACCACTCTCACAAAGGTACGTTTTGGTCATATTTTTGTATATGCCAAAATTATTTATTTTTTCGGTACGTTGTATACCTCACTGCGTCGTATTTTCCTCGTTGCATGATTTATTGCGAGGTGCGTCGGCGCACGGACCGAACACCGGCGGTTTGCCGGAATCAAGGGCTCTTCTTCAGCATAAAGAGAACGCGTCTTCAACCTTCGTGGCGGTGAGATTTTCCTATCCCTTAGCCAGCCCTAGGTTTAGTCCTGGTCTAGGCACGTGGGTTCGATCGCCCACGTGGGGTGGAGGTGCCGGACGACATGTGTCGACCGGTCGAGCCGCCTATGTGATGGATCGTTGATTTACCTAGAGTGAGCCGTAGGTTAGGAATCCTATGCGTTGGCCAATTCCTATTCGTAGCCTAGCGATTCTCTGTTCTGAGCTTTAGATCTTAATCCTGCTGGGTTGGAATCCCAATTTCTCACGGTTTTGGCGCTCCTAATCTCCCTTGGAGGGATTAGTTGAGTTCGATCTTAGAGGACAGGAAAAGCTTTGTAGCTAGTCCGTCCTATAAGATCGGGGCGTTCGTAGAGCGGGAAAAACTTTGTAGTTAGTCCGCCCTACGAATGGTGGTGAGTTTCCCCAACGAGAAATCGGAAGTGTAAGCCCTCCACGTAGCCACGCCAAGGCCGGAGGCGGCGATGCCGCACATCCAAGAGCGTCAACCCTAGGTACCTATGTGAGGTCGTTAGGACGAGTTCGACATGCCGTCGAGTGTTTGGGTTGTGTTGCATGTGCATGCTCCATCTTGTTGCATTTTGCATGTGACCACTTATTGCATTATATTGCATATTTGTATGTTTGTGCATGTTGGTCTGGTTGCATGTTGCACCATATTCTGTGTTTGCATTTCCATTTGCACCGCACTTTTATGATTCTCCCTAGTGAGAATTATTCCACCTCCGAGTCACTGCCTCTTCGGCATACTCATTTGCTCGAGCCGCTGCCGCTACGGCATGCTCACCTCCGGGCCGCTGCCACTACGGCATGCCCACCTTCAGGTCACTGCCTCCTTAGCATACCCATCCTTTGGGCCACTGCCATCACGGCATGCCCGCTCTTTTCGAGTCACTGCCTTTATGGTATACTCACCATCACCAATTTGGTGCATTCTCTTTGCATATAGCATCCTTGCATTTTGGATGATGTGTGTACTTGCACTTTTAGGCGCCCGTTGTGATTGTTTCGTACTTCAGTCGAGCAATCACAATGTGGGCTTCTTTCATGACTGTTTGCTTACTCATTCCTCGATGGCTTGTCCTGCTCGTTAGGAGAGTGACCCCGTGTCGGTCGTGATGCCTTAACAAGCATTGCTTGTTGGGTTGATCCCAATGAGCAATGCGAATTAAGTCATCGGGATCGGCACAAGTATGATTGTGTTAAGGATCCATTGGATCTAACTTGTGTCACCCCTCTTCGTGACGCCCTATAGATCCTTCGGATCTTTAGGTCGGGGCCGGTATGGCGACCCCGTCAAAGTCATACTAAACCCAGACTTACCCTGCACTTAGGCACTAGGTTTGTGCACTTTCGTTAGATGGTGTGCTAGGCTAGGACTTAGGTTGCTAGGTGGTCTTTTTGATGCCTGGCTATTGTTCTTTGATGGATTGGTTACCCCAGCCGTGTATCTTTCTTCCGCACTTTGCTCGTGATGTGATTGCATGCTTCATATGTATGGTAGTGTGTTAGGGCGCTTTTACGCAGGGAGCCATGCTTATTTATACACACACACAGGTACCGCTATGGGGGGAGCAAGTGATGATTTCTGACATTTTTGTTTGCAGGTACTATTAGCTCCCCCATTTATAAAGCTTGGCTCATTATACGTCATTTGCATGTGAGCATTCCCGCTAACACTTGTTTTCATGCAGGATTGAGTCTTTTTATTTTTCTTTGTACTTTTAGAGTCTAGGAGAGTCCTGTAGCAGAAATAAGATACGGGCACGGGTTCCGAGGCGTTTTGCACGGGAACCACGTGGAGGGGACTAGGAGCAGATGCTCGTGCCCCGTATCTTAATTCTGCATTTTTATATTGATGTATAGAATTAGGACCGGGCATGTATATGCAAAGTCCGGCCGCATTTTTCTTTTTCTGGATTATGTTGCCGGTCCAGCGGCATTTTGGCCTCTTTTATTTTATTATGGAGTGCTTTCTTTCTTGCTTTTATTGCATATTTGCATGCCTGCATGTGTTTTCCTTGTTTCTTTCTATGATCTGGGATTTCGAGATTTCATTTAGGCTCTTTAAGGACCCTAAAATTGTAAACTTTATATGTTAAAAATCCTAATAAAATATTCAAGATAAATGAATTTTAGGATTAAAATATTCAAGATTTTAAAATATGCACTTTTACTTTCTTGCATGGCCTTGGGGCCGGATTTTAAATGGGTTGCATTGCATGGCTATCACCCAAGTCATACTAATAGGGCCTCCACATTACTTAAGGACCGCTCTAGATAACTGCATTCATATTTGCATGTCCCGAGGAGGAGTCCCCGTGCTTCTCCAATCTGACTGGCCCAGCATACCTTTATAGGTGGTTGTCTAGTGCGCCTAGGGTGTTAGAAGGCTTCCCGACCCGCACGGGGTGTAAGTCCTTTTGTTTGGAGCGTTTGCAGCTTTGTAGCTGAACCTCCCTTTCTCTTCTTTCCTGAGGCATCCTTGCCACTTTGGCAGGTGTGAGACCCACCTTTTGGAGCCCAAGCTTATAGTCATAGGATAGAGTTTCCTTCATTTGACCTTAGGGCTACCGAGGTCCCCGTGGATAATGCAATTCTTGGATTGCTGACCGGGGATCTCGGGATGTGTCGGGTCGACTACCTTCACGTTCGGGCAGACTTAGGGTCCTACTCGCTTTGGATGACGGGTCCGCGATACCCCGACTTGGCTACCTCTACCCCTTTAGGATTACTCCTTCCTTCCTTTAACTACCCCTGTCGAGCCCTTTCGCTCCTCGACTTCGTTGATATCATTTTGACGGCCCGATGCCGATGAGCCGCCTCCCGTTTGGGATACGACGATTTGTCCTCTCGCCCTTATGGCCCGGATGTGCTTTCGACGTGTCGGGATACCCCCGTCAAGATGATTTAGGTTATTCTGTGGGTTTCGTATGCTGATGAGCCGCTACCCCATTTGGGATGTGAGAGACTCACTCTCTGCCTGATGGCTTAGCGTGAGCTTTGAAGCATCGAGACTTTCCCACACAAATTAATCTCCCTTTGATTGCCTATACCCCAGGTCTATGATAATATAAAGCGAAACTCCTTTTATCGAGAGTATTCTTGGGTATCCCCCAAGATTAACCAGTAGGAATAAGTTCCTCTGGGAGTGCTCTTGACCCCGCAACGGTACATACACTCGACTCTCTGGTTATGGGTAGTCTACGTAGATACTTCTTTCGCGGATATTGGTTCAAGGTGCCTCTACCCGATCTTGTTTCGGGCGGACATGCTTGACTTATCCTTGTGAGGTTTATCGCACGTAGACTCTCCATGTTTTTCTTTTCTCTTGTTTGTCACTTTGTCGTATGTCTCTTCTTAATCGGTTCCTCTCCTCTTCGAATCACTTATTTGATTTGGGAGGGAGATTTATTCGAATAAGGGAAGTATACGACGATCGACAAGCTGGCGACTCCTTTTAAAAAAAAAAGAGAAAAGAATGGCAAAAACAGTATTTTTCAAAAATTATTTCAATCTTTTCTTTTTCAAGTAATAATCTTGATTCCTTAACATTTCAAAAACAAAATTCTCTTTACTATAAATAGAAAATTTTTTAATCTTATTATTCTTTAAGTTAAATAATTTTATTCTTAAAATCAATAAAAAATATTGAAATTTTAGTTAAGTCTACTAAATTAATTATAAATTCAAAAATTTAAGTAATCTTAAATAGATTTTTCATTCCTTATGTTATATTAATATTTTTTAAAAGAAAATATTAGTACATTGAGAACAAGTAATATTTAATATTTGAAAATGTTTTCCCATCTCCCAAACTTCAGCTTTAGTATAAAAATGAATCATAAAATTTTCTAAAGTATGAGAGAGAATAAAACAGGAATTTATCTAGGTACAATGATGATTTAGTAAGGAAAAACTCATTTCTACTTCTACAAATACTTTAATATGCATGTAACAAAAATGATTATGCATATATAGAAACGTTTGCAGAGCAGGAGTTAATTTCTACAATTTTTTCAAATATTTATATTATTATTATTCTCTCTCTTTTTTTAAACTTGCAAAATTACTAACTATTCAAGAATACTAAACAGTAGGCTGAAACAGAAACAAAATTTATCATAGAAAATAAAAATTCATCCATACTTCAGTCTTTAATACACAACACATAAGATGATCTAAAACAGTCTAAACATTAAAAGTCCACACAAAGTTAAGTAAACAAATCAACACTAACAAATAACAATAAAATCAGACTCATCAGTACTAACATACTAGAAATATAATACTAAAAACAGAATCAATACATATCAGGACGTAAATCAAACTACTAATCACTAGAAGTAGCCTCGTCGTCGTCGTCACCAAAAGAAAATTCTACATCCTTCGGATCTACATAAGGTAAGAATCTTGGACAAGTAGGGAACTGAACATCACCCTTCAGGAATCTAACAAGAGACTCAGAATACTTAGCATCATAATCACTCTACCTTTGGGTGTACTCAGAAAGATGATCAATCTTCTTATCGATCGTATCTACTCTATAATGAGTTAAGAAATAACTCATTCTGCTGCTCCATAAACTTATCATGCATAGATTCCCAGAAACTAGATGGTGGCTCAACAGTAGAAGTAGAGGGTCCAGAAGTTGAAGGAATACCAGAAGTAGGTAATGAACTAGAAGGTGCGGTAGAACTCTTACCTCGGACTCGATCATAGATACTCACACTTTCTCGTCCAATGGGCTTTGTAGACTTGAGCTTCTCCTCTGAAAGCTTGGCAATAACTCCAGTATTCTCACACAGGCAATAAATCAAAGATGGAAATCCCAGTCCCACAGAAGTGCTAGAATGAGCAGTAGCCTCTACAGAATCATAAATGATACTCCCAACATCAATCGGCTTCCTCTTCTGTATGCAGTAGTTGAGGATAGCTTTGTCCTTGGTAACCTCACTCAAATGGTTAGATGGAAGGAGGTGAGCAGAAATAAAGTAATGACATGCTTTAGAAACACCATTTAGCTTAGAAGATTAAAAATTTAACCGTTTATTGTTCCGGATTTTCCAAGCTCAAGTGCCATCAGTCAAATAAGCAATAATCATCTTTAAATCTCCCTCAGATGGAGATAATCCAGAGTAATATCACTCGATGTTCGGTGGCAGGCCGTAGAAAATGTTGATTCGCTCTGGAGTAAATCCGACTCCAACTCCTCTTACGAAGACCTCAAAATCTTCGGCATCCAAGAAATTTGCATAAAAGTCCCTGACGAGTGACGACAGGGATAACGGCAACAACAGTGAAATAACTGAAGCATTACCAGTTGAGTGCAACGATCATATCTTCAATCCTTCCTCCTGGATTGTAAAAACTTCTTTCCGAGATAAACTTTCGTGTCGTAGCAAAAATGTTGTAATGAAAATGTTCCGCGGCAGTGGCAAACTTACTACGATCAAAATTTTCTCATTCTTTCCTCGCTTTGATTTAGGTGCCATCTAAACGTGAAATAAAA
Organism: Papilionanthe hookeriana x Papilionanthe teres; assembly: GCA_022702705.1. Classification (NCBI taxonomy): domain Eukaryota; kingdom Viridiplantae; phylum Streptophyta; class Magnoliopsida; order Asparagales; family Orchidaceae; genus Papilionanthe; species Papilionanthe hookeriana x Papilionanthe teres. The sequence continues at coordinate 29,421,332 of CM040425.1, forward strand.
ATGTAAAATAAATTTATAGGATCAAAGGAAATGAACTAATTTAAGATTTTCAAACTTGAAAGAGCTTAAAAATCTATGGATTTAACTCTAAAAATTAATTTTTTTCTAAAAAAATTTGTTTCTCTTTAAAAAGAGCAAAATCCTTGGTGAAATTCAAAAATAAATGGTTTAGAAGGTAGATCTGACCTCGAGATGAAGAAATCGAATGATTCCAAGCTCAAAAACTTGAAAATCCAGCCTCAAAATAGATCCTAAGGCTTTATTTTCACGAAAACGGGAAGAACAGGAAGCTTAGGAGTTGAAAATGGTGTTGGGGGGTTTAAGAAGATGAAGTTTTGGGTTCAGGACGAACCAGCGCTTAGGCGTCTAATACTGGTGCCTAATTCTGGCGCCTCGCCTTTCCAAAAATTCATTTTAAATTTTATAATTTCCACCAAAACATAACAAATTCGACTTCTAATTACTCATATGAGAGTATTACTCCAATTTCTAACTTCCAAACATTTTCACAATCAATTAAAATGATAAATTAGATCTACTTTTCAAACACAAGATATAACCAAACTCTTCAATTCCATTTCATATTTTTCATTCAAAGCTCCATAAATTCGAAAAAAAATACTATAACAAGGTTCATCATTCTATAAACAACACAAACAACACCAATTCAAAGCAAATTCTCAATCCAACAACACACATTGAACAATTAAGCAAACACATAAACCAAATCTTCGACTCACTAAAACTTGACTCAATCACACTTAGAACACATAAAAGATCTATTCAACACCGAACTTTAATTTCCATCCCTCTCACAATGAAGTTCGCTAGGTCCAAATGGATAGAAAACCAACGCCCTTGGAAATTCCCGTCTTCTCATCAATCCACTTGTTCTTTGCATACATTACTACTTGAGCTTCTTGATAGGCCGCCATATGATCGAACTGAAGTTTCGTCTGCCATTCCAAATGCTCAATTTGATGATACATCTCATGCAGACGATTCCCAACACTTAGAAGTTTCGCCTTAATCTTTTCTAATTGACTAAATAACCTCTCCTTACTAACTGCAATAAAACCATTAAAATAAGTTTGAGGATCTTTAGAAGATTTGTCTCTTAACTCATTGCCATGATTTCCTCTCTCCATTGCTTCTAAACTTCTCTTTTCTCCTCCAAAATGAATTTTTCTGATCGAAAATAGGGTTGCTTAGGGATTGGGGACGAAGATAGGGCAATTTATAGGAATATTTCGTGTGAAAAACTGAAGATTTTTTATTTTTGCATGATCAGTAACTGGGGCGCTTATGCACCTGAATCAGGCGCCTAGGCGCCGGACTATCGATACACATTGGTTATGCTGGGACTTAGGCGCCGATTTTGGGTGCCTAGGCGCCGGAACCACGTTCGACTCTGTTTCACCTACCGTCAATTTTACAAAGTTTCGGTCTTAAAAATAGTTTTATTAAAAGGATGTGATCAACACACAAACATCGATAAAGATAAATTTAAATCACAAACAAAATCACAATAATAATATATGGGTTGCCTCCCACAAAGCGCTTGGTTTAACGTCGTCAGCCTGACCTAATCAGTTAAATTAATCGGGTAGACTTAGTTCGTAAGCCTCCTTGTAATTTGGTTTCATTTCTCCCATATAAGGCTTCAGTCTTAATCCGTTAACTTTAAATATTTTTCCCATCTTGGGATCTTTAATATCCACAGCTCCATAAGGGTATACTTTCTCAATAATAAATGGTCCCATCAATTTAGATCTTAATTTTCTAGGAAAAATTTTTAAACGAGCATTAAATAATAACACTTCCTATTCAGGCTCAAATATTTTCCTTGAAATCTTTTTGTCATGCAAATTCTTTATTCTTTCCTTATAAATCTTTGCATTTTCATATGACTCATTTCTTATCTCTTCCATTTCATTCAGTTGCAACAGTCGTTTCTCTCCTGCAGCATTCAAATCATAATTGAACTCCTTTATCGCCCAGTAAGCTTTATGTTCCAGTTCAACATGTAAGTGACAATGTTTACCATAAACTAACCGATAAGGTGACATTCCGATAGGTGTCGTATAAGCTGTTCTATAAGCCCACAATGCAGAATCAAGTCTATCAACTGACCCGATTTTTTTTGTATTTCCAAATACAAGGATTTGTTACCACTGCTAGAAAATTTAATTTCTGGCAAAGGCGCGAAACACTTGACCTGAAATAACTTGCTATATAGATGTGTACCAAATTTTAATTACGGTAATAGCATTAAATAAAACTTGATTGCTCATCGAATGCTAGGCCGTTAATGTTTAATACTTTTTAAATATATGTTTATATAGCAAAATATAATTTTAAAAGAAAATATTTATATACTTTTTGGGTACTACGCAAGTATACGTATTGTTTCAAGTAATATAGGGCTTTGAAATAAAGACCCCAGTATCGATCCCACGGGGAAAAATATGGGAATAAATTTTTATATATTGTATTTCAAAATCTTTTTGTATTTTAATCTAACTATAAATTACTTATAATTTACTAGATGCAGATAAAGAAAACAATAATAAAAAAAAATGATTTTGTGAAAACTATATAAAACAAACAACTTTCTTCCCTTCAATTAATCTAAGATTTTCAAGATAATTTAATATTCGTTGGAGAATTTGATTTATGGTATTGTGCTAAATAGAAGCATTCCTATTCTTTATCCTTTGATCCAGGCGTAAAGAACATTGGCTAATTTACAGATCAGGTCCGGATGTATTGTTAGTAGAATGGGTTAATCTAGGCTCACACTACTAGATGTCTAAAGGTGGCTATGGTCGGCCCTACTAGTGACCCTTTCCTTATCAATGAATCAAATTATAAGAATTTAGTCTGTCACTCTAAAAACTTATCAATTCTACGCCCTTTAAATCTTATCTTCCTATTTATTTGCACTTTACCGTGAATAGCCCGCACATGGCCTTCGACTACCCAAGGATTCATGTGACATCTACAAGTTAAGAGTTCTTCTCCTTCTAGGTCTCAAAACTCTTCAACAAGTTTTAACAATTTAAATGGCCAATTTAAAAAGTAAAGTAAGATCACGTATTAATATCATCACAATGTTTTGAAAATATTTTGATTTTCAATTCTCCATCGAATCTTATATTATCTTATTTATCTTTTCATAATTGAAGGAAGAAAGTAAACTAACTACTCAGAACACATTGAATATAAATAGCAAAACATAATAACTAACTTTGAATCAAAAATAAAATACTTATCTCAAATATTCCTTCTACAGATCTTCGATTCCTACCGACTCCACGAGTGTAATGAACTCCAGATGCAACAACTTGAAAATAAACTCACTAAACTAAATAAAAGTGGTCCTAAATTTCTCTCTCTATTTCTCTATCTAAGGATGAGAGATCCTAAAGTGGCTAAGAGAAAGGGGTTACAATGGGGGCACGTTTTTTGAAGAAATGGACTCCTATTTATAGGCTTCAAGGGTTGCCTTGAGGCACCTCTTCAAAATATTTCCACATTCAATGAATCTTCTAGAAGGTCTGTCTGGCACCTAGGCGCCGGAATCTGGCGCCTAGGCGCCGGACACCGCGTCAAGTTCTTCGCACCTCTTCACTTTGGCTCGCACCTCTTCGTGATTAAAACCATTTTGGAGCGTCCAAATGCAATGTGTCACATGTCCTATTATTAAGGAACAACTGTCAGTCTTCTAGAATGTCCAATAACCTCTCACTCCATCAAAATAACTGTCCAAACGTTGTAAAAAACTTGACAGTTTTTGTATCGAGTCTGACGCTTAGGCACCAACTTCTGGCGCCTAGCGCCAGGCCATATTTTTTATAATTTTTGTTTTTTGCTCCACGTTTGCTCTTTTTTTGCTCCTTTTTCATCTTTTTTTCCTTTTTTGGATCTTTTTACATCACCTACATCCAAAAACACAAAAATACCTTTCATTAAAGCATAATATCCTTAGAAATTGATAAGAATCAAGGCATAAAAATAGGTATTTTTTTATGGATCAAAATCCCTCAAACTTAAATGTTACTTGTCCTCAAGTAACCCTTTTTACTATATAAAATGTATAACTTTTGGAATAAACAATAAATATTTAAGATTCCTTATAATTTTTGATTTTATGAAGTCTTTAGTAAACTGTTAACCCAATTTCACTAACTATGTTTAACTTTAAGAATTTAAAGAATATTCAACTACCAAATCATAAGATTTCAAATTTTTCATCCATTTTGAAAATAATAGAAGTTTATTATATTAAGATCTCATAGATTATTTACAAGAAAAAGATCTTCTTGAAAAACCTTTCCTAAATAAAGATTCATGTATAAAGATTAATTAAAATATGTAACTAGTTTTCCTTTTATAAGATGATTCAAATGAAGCCAATTTTTGATTAGGCATTTCCTCAAGCTTCTCCTCTTTTCTTCTCCTCTTTTCTTCTTCTCTTTTTTTTTTCTTTTTTTTTTCTTCTTTTTTTTTCTTCTTTTTTTTTATATAGAGAGGATTACTATATCTGGATAGCCTGTTAATGATTTTGAACTTCACTATCCTTAACTTATATTTTCAAAACTTATACATTTCCACTTAATTATTATAACATGAATAAAAATTCAAAAAGATTTTCAATCTTTTCTTTTTCAAGTGATAATTTTTGATTACATAATATTTCTAAAATTCTATTATTTCTACCATGAATAGAAAAATTCCTTAATCTTATTCTTCTTTAAGTTAAATAATTCTATTCTTAAAATCAATCAAAGTTATTAAAATTTTGGTTAATTTCACTAAATTATTTATAATTTCAAAAATAAAAGTGATCTCAAATAGATTCTTCATTCCTTAAGTTATGTTAAAAAGTTTTTTTTAAGAAAATATTAGCTCTTTAAGGACAAATAAAATTTAAATTTGAATGTATTTTCCCTTCCCCCAAACTTAAGTTTTGGTATACTATGAAAATTTGAAAGTATGAGAGAAAGAAAATCATAATTTAAAAAGGAAATTTTTATAAGTATGTAAAAACGATCTTAAAAAGAAAAATTTACTTCTACATATGCTTTTATGAATAATAGAAATAAAATTGAAGCAGGTATAATAAGTAAGCAAGCTAATTTTTATGATTATACTAAATTTGAAACAAAATAAAAGTAGAGCAAAATTACTAATTACTAAACAGTAGACTGAAACAAACATATCATAAATTAATTCTAATCTCAGTCTCAAACACAATATACTAAGAATATTCTAACAACAAAATATTAACACTAATCAATCCACACAGGTACTTAAACAAATCAACATACATCAAACATAAAACTAAACAAACAAACCAAACAAAACAAAACAACAAAGTAGCACAACATAGAGATCTATAAACTACTAGTCACTGGTACGTAGACTCATCATCATCATCATCACCAAAGAAAAACTCAACATCCTTAGGATCAACAAATGGTGTGAAACTAGAAAAAGTAGGGAAACTAACATCATGCTCACCCTTCAGAAATCTGACTAGGGCTTCATTATACTCAGCATCATAGCTACTCTTCCTCTGGGTATAATCAGATAAATGATCTAGTTTTCTATCAATAGTATCAACTCTGCAGTGAGTTTGAAATAACTCCTACTGCTGCTCTATAAACTGATCATGCATTGACTCCCAGAAACTTGATGGTGGCTCAGCAGAAGTAGATGGTCGGGAAGTAGAAGGTCTACCTGGAGTAGGTGCAGAAGAAGAAGGAGCAGTCGATTTCTTCCCTCGAAGACGATCATATATGCTAATGCTCTCCTAACCAATCGGCTTAGTATTCTTCAACCTTTCCTCTGAAATATCTGCAGTGACTCCATTACTAATACATAATGAATAAATCAGAGATGGGAATCCCATTCCAACAGAAGTGCTGGATCTCGCAGTAGAATCCACAGAATCATAAATAATACTGCCGACATCAATAGGCTTCCTTTCCTGAATACAATAGTTTAAGATCGCTCGATCTCTAGTCACTTCACTCAGATGGTTGGAAGGTAATAATCTTGCAGAAATAAAATAGTGCCAAGCTTTAGAAATACCATTTAATTTGGAGGATTTGAAGTTTACCCTTTTTTTGTTCCTGATCTTCCAAGATCCAGTACCATCAGTCAAATAAGCAATGATCATATCCAAATCTCCCTCAGATGGTGATAATCCAGAATAGTAGCATTCTATAGTCGGTGGCAGGCCATAAAATACATTGATTCTTTCAGGACTAAATCCTACTCCGACACTTCTAACAAACACTTCATAATATTCGGCATCCAAAAAATTTGCATAAAATTCTCTAACTATAGGAATAATAGCAACAACAGTGAAATAACAGAATCATTGCCAATTGTGCGCAATGATAGTGTTTTCAATAATTTCTCCCGGATGATAGAAACTTTGTTCTGAAATGAACTTCCTCGACGTCGCAAATTCGTGGAATCGAAAATGCGCAGCCGCAGTAGAAAATTTGCTGCTATCAAAGTTATCTCGTGCCTTCCCGCGTTTAGATTTTGGAGCCATCTAAACGTGAAAGAAAACAAGAGTAAATTTAGGAATAAAAAATTTAAACTCTTTTTAAGTTTAGAAAACTTAAAATAAGTTTAAAAATCCAAAGTAATCACTAAAAATCAAATTTTTTTTTCAAAATTTCGGTTCTTAGCAAAGCCTAGGGAAATCTATAGTGAAAATCGAAAATAAATGGTTTAAAGTGTAGATCTGACCTTGAGACGAAGAAATCGAGTGGTTTCACGGTCATATCCTTGATGTTTTGACCTCAAAATGGATTCTAAAAGTTGATTTTCATGAAAAATGGAGGAAGAAGAAGGCTTAGGCGTCGATAATGGCTTTTGAGGGTATTTAAGGAATTTTTTCGGGTACAGGCCGAACTGGCGCTTAGGCGCCGAACTCTGGCGCCTAGGCGCCAGACTCGCCTTACAGAAAAAATTATTTTTAAATTTAATTTTCCAGCAAAATTCGTAAATTCAACTTCCAATTACTCACATTAGAGTAGGGCTTCAGTTTCTAACTTCCACAACATTTTCCAACAAATTTAAAAATTAAATCCACCAATCAAACATAAAGTTTAAATCAAAATTCACTATATTCCATTTATAATCATCAATATTGGCTCAATATATTCCAAATAAGTATCATTCTTGATTCAAGTTCCTAATACACACTCAAATACAACATTTTTTAAGCAAAAACAACACACATTGAACATGAAAGCAAATACACAAACAAACACAATTGATTCATTAAATCGATACAATGACTCAACAAACCAGATAATAACTATCTCATTACCAGAATATTCTAATCTTCACAAGTGAAATTGTGTATTCCTCTTGGAAAGAACACTAACGCTCTCGGGAAATCCGTAGCCGTCTTTTCGTCAATCTACTTGTTCTTCGCATACATTTCAACTTGAGCATCTTGATAAGCCGCAAAATGATCAAATTGAAGTTTCATTTGCCATTCTAGATGTTCAATTTGATGAAACATCTCATGAAGGCGATCTCCAATGCTTTTAAACTCCACTTCAAACTTATCCAAACGAATAGAAATTTTCTCTAAACTTACCGCGATGAAACCATTGAAGTAGGGTTGAGGATCCTTTGAGACCTTGTCCCTAGCCTCTTCTCCATGATTTCTTCCTTCCATTTCTTCAAAAATTTCTCAAATCTCTCAAGAATGAAGTATAATGGACGTAACTTTGATTGCTTGATGGTTAGGGATGAAGATGGGTTGATTTAAAGTTGAAAATCGTGTGAAATACTGAAAATTTTTGGTTTTTGCACGACCTAGTAACCATGGCGCTTAGGCGCCGAATCTGGTGCCTAGGCGCCAGACCTATTGATACATAGTTTAACTCTGGCACTTAGGCGCCGAATCTTTGCGCCTAGGCGCCGGAACTATGTTCATCTCCGTTTCGCCTAATCGTCAAATTTCAAAGTTTCGTTCTCCAAGATAGGTAAATTATATTGGTAAGAGTAATCTAGACTCAATAATACACATTGTAAACAATCATAATGAAGGTTAACTTGATCTCCTTTTTACTCATATTTAGAATAGTGATCCAATTTCTAAATCTTATATTCTTCAAAATAATCTTCAGCCTAAGTTAACAAAGACTTATAAGCATCAAAAAAAATTTTAAATTAATATAAAATTTGTCAAGATCGAGGCATAACCTTAAATTAAAACATAAAAATACTCAAAACAAAAGATAATTATGGGTTGCCTCCCACAAAGCGCTTGGTTAAACGTCGTTAGCCCGACTTAAGTAAATATTTAATCAGGTTTACTCAATTCATAAGCCTCTTTATAAATCATTTTAATATCTCCCAAATAAGGCTTCAATCTTAATCCATTTACTTTAATAGTTTTTCCTTTTTTGGGGTCTTTAATATCCACAGCTCCATAATGGTATACTTTCTCAACTATATAGGGTCCAATCTATTTAGATCTTAATTTTCCAGGAAAAAGTTTTAAATGAGAGTTAAACAGTAATACTTCTTGTCCAGGCTCAAAAAATTTTCCTAAAATTTTCTTATCATGTAAAATCTTCATTTTCTCTTTATAAATCCTTGCATTTTCATATGATTCATTTCTTATCTCTTCCATCTCATTCAATTGCAATAATCACTTTTCTCCTGCTTTATTCAAATTAAAATTAAACTCCTTTATCGCCCAATAAGCTTTATGTTCAAGTTTAACAGGTAAGTGACAATGTTTACCATAAATTAACCAGTAGGGTGACATTCCGATTGGTGTCTTATAAGCTGTTCTATAAGCCCATAATGCAGAATCAAGTCTATCATCCCAATCAGTTCTTCTAGGATTAACAGTCTTATCTAAAATTCATTTAATTTCTCTGTTTGATACTTTAGCCATTCCACTTGTTTGTGGGTGATAAGCAGTTGCAATTCTATGTTTAATTCCAAATTTTTGTATTAATGATTGAATTCTTATTTTTTTTAAATGACTTCCACCATCAGTGATAATTACCTTAGGCATTCCAAATCTTGAAAATATCATTTTCTTTAAGAATTTAGAAACACTTTTGGAATCACAGTTTGGTAAAGCTACAGCTTCAATCCACTTTGAAACATAATCAACTGCTAATAAAATATAAATTTTTCCAGATGATGGAACAAATGGTCCCATAAAGTCTAAACCCCATATATAAAAAATTTCAACTTCCAATATATAGTTTAAAGGCATTTCATCCTTCCTAGATATATTTCCCATCCTTTGACATCGATCACATGTTTTCACATAATGTCTCACATTTTTAAATAAGGTAGGCCAATAAAATCCAGAATTTAAAATTTTAAATGCAATTTTATCTATGCCAAAGTGTCCTTCAAAATTGGAATCATGACATTTTTTAATAATAGCAAAATTTTCCTCATAAGGCAGAAATCTTTGAATCATAGAATCTCTTCCAATTTCAAATAAATGAGGATCTTCCCAAATATAAGATTTAGCATCATAATTAAATTTCTTAATAAATTTGTTATCCAATTCATAAGGTAAAATATTGCTAACTAAATAATTAACAATATCAGCATACCAAGGTGTTTTGCATCCTTGAATAACATATAATGGAAATTTCTCATTAATATTTTCTTCCAAAATACTATCATTTTTAATTCTAGACAAATGATCAGCAATTTGGTTTTCAGTTCCTTTTCTATCTAGTATTTAAAAATCAAATTCTTGTAGAAGTAAAACCCATCTTATCAGTCTAGGTTTAGAATCCTTCTTAGATAATAGATATTTAATAGCAGAATGATCAGTATGAACTATGCATTTAGTACCAAGAAGATAAGGTTATAATTTATCAAAGGCATATACTATAGCTAAAAGCTCCTTCTCAGTGGTAGTGTAATTTCTTTGTGTTTCAGTGAGAGTTTTACTAGCATAATAAACAACTTTGAAAATATTCTCATATTTTTGTCCTAATACGACTCCAATTGCAAAATCACTTGCATCACACATTAATTCAAAAGATTTATTCCAATTAGGTGCAACAATGATAGGTGCAGTTATTAGTTTTTCTTTTAGAATATTGAAAGCATTAATACATTCTTTGTTAAATTCAAATTTCGCATCTTTTTCTAATAAATGACAAAGAGGTTTAGCAATTTTAGAAAAATCCTTTATGTATCTTCTATAAAATCCAGCATGACCTAGAAAACTTCTCACATCAGTAACAGTAGTAGGTGGTTGCAATTCAGCAATAATTTTCACTTTTGCTTAATCTACTTCCATCCCTTTTTGTGAAACTTTGTGACCAATTACAATGCCTTCTGTGACCATGAATTGACATTTTTCCCAGTTAAGAACTAAGTTTGTTTCTTCACATCTTATCAGAACTTTGGCAATGTTATCCAAACAAGATTCACAATAAGTTCCAAAAACTGAAAAATCGTTCATGAATATTTCAATTCCTTTGTCAATCAAATCACAAAATATTGACATGATACATCTTTAAAAAGTTGCAGGTGCATTACATAAACCAAAAGGCATTCTTCAAAAAGCAAAGATTCCATAAGGACTTGTAAATGTTGTTTTCTCTTGGTCCTCAGGAGCAATAAGTAATTGATGATAACTAGAATATCCATCCAGAAAATAGAAATGTGGGTATCCAGCTAATTTATCGAGCATTTGATCCAAGAAAGGTAACGGAAAATGATCCTTTCTAGTGAATTTATTTAATTTCCTATAGTCAATACAAATTCTCCATCCAGTAACTTGTTTTGTAGGAATAAGTTCATTTTTATCATTAACAATGACAGTTACACCTCCTTTCTTCGGAACACAATGAATAAGACTTACCCATTGACTATCCGAAATAGTATAAATAATACCAGCATCTAACCACTTAACAATTTCTTTTTTAACAACCTCTTTCATGATAGGATTTAATATTCTTTGCGGTTCAATAGTAGGTTTAAAATTTTCTTCCATTAAAATTCTATGCAAACAAATGGAAGGGCTTATTCCTCTTATATCAGCAATAGTCCAACCAAAAGCTTTCTTATAATTCTTTAACACACCTAGTAGTTTTTCTTCTTGATCTTTACTTAGTTCAGAAGAAATAATAACAGATAAAGTTAACGAATTTCCAAGAAACGTATATTTTAAATGTGAAGGTAACATTTTTAATTCCAGTTCAGGTGCTTTTTTAATTGATGGTAAAAGTATATCATTTTGAGTTATGTCTAAAGTTTCCCAGTTATCTTTAATAAAATGAGTCTCTTCTTCTTCTACTTCTTCATTTTCATCAGATAAACATTTAAATTTTTCTTCAGAAATGACTTTACATTTTTCTTGATAAAGTTTCTCAATTAAATAATCAATTATATCCATTCGATAACATTTCTCTTCTCAGGATACTTCATTGATTTAAGAACATTGAATTTAATTTCTTGATCATTAACTCTCATGGTTAGTTCTCCCTTTTGCACATCAATCATAGCTCGTCCGGTAGCTAGAAAAGGTCTCCCTAAAATAATAGGTATCTCTTTATCTTCTTCCATATCAAGTACGATGAAATCTACAGGGAAGATAAATATATCCACTTTAACAAGGACATCCTCTATAACTCCTTTAGGATAAGTGATAGATCTATCGCCTAACTCGAAGGGTTACGAGTGGTGAGAGTAATCTCTCCAAAATCCAATCTTCGAAAGATAGAAAATGGCATGAGATTAATACTTGCTCCTAAATCACATAAAGCTTTTCCACAAAATTTTTCTCCAATAACATAGGGTATAGTGAAACTTCCAAGATCCTTAAGCTTTTCAGGTAATTTCTTTTGAATTACTGCACTGCATTCTTCACTTAATGCAACAGTTTCAAAAGCTTCAAATTTTTGTTACTTGCTTAAAATATCCTTCATAAATTTTGCATAAGTTGGCATTTGTTCCAAAGCTTCAGCAAAATGTATGTTAATAGTAATTTTCTTAAAAATTCCAAAAAACTTAGAAAATTGATGATTAAGTTTCTGCTGTTTATGTCTTTGAGGAAAAGGTGGTGGTGGTTTTTCAACTTCCACATTAATAGGTATAACAGTCTGATCTTGACTAGGAGAGAGAGTTTCTTTAGGTTTTTCAATCTCTTCAACCTCAATCTCTTTTTCAAATTCATTCTGCATTCTTTCTTTTAATTTCTTTCCACTTATAAGTTGCACAGCCTTAACATGTTCATGTTCTTTTCCAGTTTCCTTTGGATTAATTTCAACATTACTAGAAAGTGTTCCTACAGTGTCCGTTATTAATTAAAGTAGCAATTTGCTCTATTTGATTTTCAATATTACGAATAACAAGTATTTTGATTTTGTAATCGATTATTCATTTGTAAAATTAATTCTTCTATTGATAACTTTTTCTCGTTGATTATTAAATCCAGGAGGTTTATAATTTGGATTAACTTGATTATTCCAATTTTCAAGTGGGATGAGATTGATTATTAGCCCATTGTTGTTGTGAATTGTTCCAGATTAAAATTAGGATGATTTTTCCACCAGGATTATAATAATTTGAATAAGGATTATTTTTACTTGCAATAGCTTGTAAAGTTTCAATAGTCTGAGAATCTTCAATATTAGCAGAGTTATTATGTGAAATATTAATTGCAAAATTATCCAATTTTTTAGACGTTGCTGCTACTTGTGAAGCTAGGATAGAAAAGGCTTCGTTATCGTGAATACTTTCCATCTTTTTAGGATTAATCCTTTCGGAAGGCCATTGAAAATTGTTATTCGTCATTTCTTCAATTAAAGTGTAAGCTTCTTCAAATGATTTAGACATTAAAGAACCTCCAGCAGCAACATCAATAATTGATTTTAAAGATCCAATTAATCCATTATAAAATGTTTGAATAATTAGCCAATCAGGTAAAGCATGATGAGGACATTTTCTTAATAGTTCTTTAAATCTTTCCCAAGTTTCATATATTGTCTCCCCGTCAAATTGACTAAACGATGTAATATCATTTCTTAATTTAGCAGTTTTAGAAGGAGGAAAATATTTAGCAAGGAATTTTTGTGTCATTTCAGCCCATGTTTTAATAGAACCAGTTGCTAATGAGTTTAACCACATCTTTGCTTTATCTCTTGAAGAAAAAGGAAAGAGTCTAAGTCTAATAGCATCATCAGAAACATTGTTATATTTAAAGGTAGCACAAAGTTCTAAAAACCTAATAAGGTGTAAATTTGGATCCTCATTTGATTGTTTTGCACCATTTGAATAATAGACAGTTTAAGTTCAAAAGAATTATCATCTACAGTGGGTATTTGAATACTACTATGAAGTTCATCAACTGTAGGGTTAGCATAATCCCTTAATGGTTTTTAAACATTTTGATCATTAAGTTCAATTGGATTTTGTAAAGTAGCCATTTAGTGAAATTTTTCAATTTATTTTCTCTTTTTAATTTTTCTAATTGTTCTTTCTAGTTCAGAATCTAAAGGTATTAGTCCTTTAGAACCAAAAATTTGCATAAAAAAAAATAAACCAAGCAAAAATTTTTTTTTTATTTTATATTTTATATTTTTTTTTATGTTTTTGGAAATATAATATATAAAAATCTATAACTTTTTTTTTATTCCTTCCCCGGCAACGGCGCCAAAAAATTGACCCGATTGTTTTCGTATTTCCAAATACAAGGATTTGTTACCACTGCTAGAAAATTTAATTTATGGCAAAGGCGCGAAACACTTGAGATCTGGAATAACTTGCTATATAGATGTGTACCAAATTTTAATTACGGCAATAACATTAAATATAACTTGATTGCTACCGAATGCTAGTGCCGTTAATGTTTAATACTTTTTAATATATGTTTATATAGAAAAATATAATTTTAAAATAAAATATTTATATACTTTTTGGGTACTACGCAAGTATACGTATCGTTTCAAGTAATATAGGGCTTTGAAACAACGACCCTAGTATCGATCCCACGGGGAAAAAATATGGTAATAAATTTTTAAATATTGTATTTCAAAATCTTTTTGTATTTTAATCTAACTATAAATTACTTATAATTTACTAGATGCAGATAAAGAAAACAATAATAAAAAAAATGATTTTGTGAAAACTATATAAAACAAACAACTTTATTCCCTTCAATTAATCTAAGATTTTAAAGATAATTTAATATTCATTGGAGAATTTGATTTATGGTATTGTGCCAAATAGAAGCATTCCTATTCTTTACCCTTTGATCCAGGCGCAAAGAACATTGGCTAATTTACAGATCAGGTCCGGATGTATTGTTAGTAGAATGGGTTAATCTAGGCTCACACTACTAGATGTCCAAGGGTGGCTATGGTCGGCCCTACTAGTGACCCTTTCCTTATCTATAAATCAAATTATAAGAATTTAGTCTGTCACTCTAAAAACTTATCAATTCTACGCCCTTTAAATCTTATCTTCCTATTTATTTGCACTTCACCTTGAATAGCCTGCACATGGCCTTCGACTACCCAAGGAGTCATGTGACATCTACAAGTTAAGAGTTCTTCTCCTTCTAGGTCTCAAAACTCTTCAACAAGTTTTAACAATTTAAATGGCCAATTTAAGAAGTAAAGTAAGATCAGGTATTAATATCATCACAATGTTTTGAAAATATTTTGATTTTCAATTCTCCATCGAATCTTATATTATCTTATTTATCTTTTCATAATTGAAGGAAGAAAGTAAACTAACTACTCAGAACACATTGAATATAAACAGCAAAACATAATAAATAAACTTTGAATAAAAAATAAAATACTTATCTCAAATATTCCTTCTACAGATCTTCTAATTCCTACTGACTCCATAGTGTAATGAACTCCAGATGCAACAACTTGAAAATAAACTCACTAAACTAAATAATAGTGGCCCTAAATTTCTCTCTCTATTTCTCTCTCTAAGGATGAGAGATCCTAAAGTGGCTAAGAGAAAGGGGTTACAATGGGGGCACGTTTTTCTGAAGAAATGGACTCCTATTTATAGGCTTTAAGGGTTGCCTTGAGGCACCTCTTCTAAACATGTCCACATTCAATGAATATTTAAGAAGGTCTGTTTGGCGCCTATGCGCCGGAATCTGGCGCCTATGCGCCAGACACCGCGTCCAGTTCTTCGCACCTCTTCACTTTGGCTCGCACCTCTTTGCGATTAAAATCGTTTTGGAGCGTCCAAATGCAATGTATCACATGTCCTATTATCAAGGAACAACTGCCAGTCTTCTAGAATGTCCAATAAGGGCTCACTCCGTCAAAATAACCGTCCAAACGTTATCAAAAACTTGACAGTTTCTGTATCGAATCTGGCGCTTAGGCGCCAACTTTTGGCGCCTAGGCGCCAGGCCATATTTTTTATAATTTTTGTATTTTGCTCCACTTGTGCTCCTTTTTGCTCATTTTTCATCTTTTTCTCCTTTTTTAGATCTTTTTACATCACTTACATCCAAAAACACAAAAATACCTTTCATTAAAGCATAATATCCTTAGAAATTGATAAGAACCAAGGCATAAAAATAGGTATTTTTTTTATGGATCATCAACACAGTCATTTCGTTTAGGATTAATAGTCTTCTCTAATATTCTTTTAAATTTTTTTGTTTGATACTTCAGCCATTCCACTTGTTTGTGGGTGATAAGCAGTTGCAATTCTATGTTTAATTCCAAATTTTCCAGTAATGATTGAATTTTTACATTTCTGAAATGACTTACCCCATATGTGATAATTACCCTTGGCATTCCAAATCTTGTAAAAATCATTTTCTTTAAAAATTTCAAAACACTTTTGGAATCACAGTTAGGTAAAGCTACACCTTCAATCCACTTTGAAACATAATCAACGACTAATAAAATATAAATCTTTCCAGATGATGATATAAAAGGTTCCATAATGTTTAAACCTCATACATCAAAAAATTTAATTTCTAATATATAGTTTAGAGGCATTTTATCTTTTCTGGATATGTTCCCCATTCTTTGACATCGATCACAAGTTTTAACATAATTTCCAACATTTTTGAATAATGTAGGCCAATAAATTTCAGAATTTAAAATTTTAAACGCGGTTTTATCCACTCCAAAGTGTACTCCAAATTCAGAATCGTGACAGTTTTGAATAATTGCAAAATTTTCTTCATAAGGTACACATCTTCGAATCACATAATCTCTTCCAATTTTAAATAAATAAGGATCTTCCCAGATATATGATTTAGAATCATTCTTAAATTTCTTAATATATTTGTTATTTAACCTATATGGTAAAATATTGCTAACCAAATAGTTTACTATATCTGCATACCAAGGCATTTGTAATCCTTGAATAACATATAACTGTTCATCAGGGAATTTCTCTTTTATGTTTCCTTCAGGAATCTTTTCACTATTATTTTTAATTCTTGATAAATGATCAACAATTTGGTTGTCAGCTCCTTTTTTGTCCACTACCTGAAAATCAAATTCTTGTAAAAGTAAAACCCATCTGATCAATTTAGGTTTAGCATCCTTTTTAGACATTAAATACTTAATAGCAGAATGATTAGTATGTACGATACATTTGGTTCCAAGAAGATAATGTCTAAATTTATCAAAGGCATATACTATTGCTAAGAGCTCTTCCTCATTAGCAGTGTAATTTATTTGAGTTTCATTTAGAGTTTTGCTAGCATAATATATAACTTTAAAAATTTTCTCATATTTTTGTCCCAATACAGCTCCAATTGCATAATCACTTGCATCACACATTAATTCAAAAGGTTTACTCCAATCTGGTGCAACAATGACAGAAGCAGTGATTAATTTTTCTTTTAGAATATTGAATGCATTCAGACAATCTTTATTAAATTCAAACTTAGCTTCTTTTTCTAATAAATGACAAAGAGGTTTAGCAATCTTAGAAAAATCCTTTATATATCTCCTATAAAATCCAGCATGACCCCAGAAAACTTCTCACATCAATAACGGTAGTAGGTGGTTGAAGTTCAGCAATAATTTTCACTTTTGCCTGATCAACTTCCATACATATTTGTGAAATTTTATGTCCAAGTACAATTCCTTCTGTGACCATAAACTGACATTTTTCCCAGTTTAGAACCAAATTTGTTTCTTCACATCTTTTCAGAACTTTTGTTATATTTTCCAAGCAAGATTCAAAAGAAGTTCCAAAAACTAAAAAAGCGTCCATAAATACTTCAATTCCTTTATCAATTAAATCATATAATATTGACATCATACATCTTTGAAAAGTTTTAGGTGTATTACAAAAACCGAAAGGCATTCTTCTAAAGGTAAATGTTCCATAAGGACTTGTAAATGTTGTTTTCTCTTGATCCTCAAAACTAACGGGTAATTGATGATAACCATAATATCCATCCAAAAAACAGAAATATGAGTGTCCAACTAATTTATCCAGCATCTGATCCAAGAAAGGTAAAGGAAAGTGATCTTTTCTAGTGGCGTTGTTTAATTTTTAATAATCAATACAAATTCACCATCCAGTAACTTGTCTTGTAGGAATTAATTCATTTTTATCATTAACATTGACAGTTACTCCTCCTTTCTTCGAAACGCAATGAATAAGACTTACACATTGACTATCCAAAATAGAATAAATAATTCCAGCATCTAACCATTTCAAAATATCTTTTTTAACAACCTCTTTCATAATTGGGTTCAATCTTCTTTGGGGTTCAATAGTGGGCTTACAATTCTCTTCCATTAAAATCCTATGCATACAAATTGAAGGGCTTATTCCTTTTATATCTGTAATAGTCCAACCAAAAGCTTTCTTATAATTCTTCAAAACTTCTATCAATTTTTCTTCTTGATCTTTGCTTATTTCTGAAGATATAATCACAGGTAAAGTTAATGAGTTTCCAAAAAATGCATATTTTAAATGTGCAGGTAACTTTTTTAATTCCAGTTGAGGGGCTTTTTCAATTGAGGGTAAAAGTATATCATTTTTAGTTGTGTCTAAAATTTCCCAATTATCATGAATATAATGAGTTTCTTCAGATAAATTTTCTTCATTTACTTCTTCAATTTCTTCAGTTAATGACTAATTATATATTATGGATTCATTATTTTTTCTTCAGAAATGACCTTACATTTTTCTTGATTATGCTTTTCAATTATATAATAAAAAATATCCATCCGATAACATTTTTCTTTGTCAAAATACCTCATTGATTTCAGAACATTAAATTTTATCTCTTGATCATTAACTCTCATTGTTAATTCTCCTTTTTGCACATCAATCATAACATGTCTGGTAGCTAGAAAAGGTCTCCCTAAAATAATAGATATTTCTTTATCTTCTTCCATATCCAGGATAATGAAATCTACAGGGAAGATAAATTTATCTACCTTAACTAGAACATCCTCTATAACACCTTTAGGATAAGTGATAGATCGATCAGCTAACTAAAGGGTTATAGTGGTGGGAGAAATCTCTCCTAAATCTAACCTTTGAAAGATAGAAAATGGCATGAGATTAATACTTCCTCCTAAATCATATAAGGCTTTTGCATAAAGTTTTTCTTCAATAGCACATGGTATAGTGAAACTTCCAGGATCTTTAAGTTTCTGAGGTAATTTCTTTTGAATTATTGCACTACATTCTTCACTTAATGCAACAGTTTCATAAGCTTCAAATTTTCATTTCTTACATGAAATATCCTTCATAAATTTTGCATAGCTCGTCATTTGTTCCAAAGCTTCAGCAAAAGGAATGTTGATGATAAGTTTCTCAAAAATTGCAAAGAACTTAGAAAATTGACGGTCAAGCTTCTGCTGTTTTAGTGTTTGAGGAAAAGGTGGTGGTGGTCTTTCAACATCCACTTCAATAGGAATTTCAGTCTGATCTTTACTTGGAGAAAGAGTTTCTTTAGGTTTTTCAATCTCTTCAACTTCTCTCTCTTTTTTAATTTCATTCTGAATCTTCTCTTTTAATTCCTTTCCACTTCTAAGTTGTACAACTTTTGCTTGTTCATGGTCTTTTCCAGTTTCTTTTGGATTAATTTTGACGTTGTTAGGCAGTGTTCCTTGAGGTTTGTAATTAATAAAATTAGTAATTTGACCAATCTAATTCTCAATGTTTTGAATAGCAGTGTTTTGACTTTATAGCTGATTACCTAGGTGCAAGATTAATTCTTCTAAAGATAACTTTTAAGGAAAAAGGAAAGAGTCTAAGCCTAATAGCATCATCAAAAATATTATTATATTTGAAGGTAGCACAGAGTTCTAAGAAACTAGCAAGGTGTAAATTTGGATCCTCATTTGGTGTTCCTCCAAATTGATTATTTTGAACCATTTGAATAATAGAAGGTTTAAGCTTAAAAGAATTAGCATCTACAGAAGACATTTGAATACTAATATGAATTTCATCAGCTGTAGGGTTTGCATAATCCCTTAATGGTTTATAAATATTTTGTTCATTAACTTTTATTTGATTTTGATTATTGTTATGTAAGTAATTTCCTGATATTTTTGAATTTGTTTTCTTTTTCTAATTCTTTTAACAGTTCTTTCTAATTCGGAATCAAAAGGTAATAATCCTTTAGATCTAGAACTACGCATAAAAATAAAACAAAATCTTTTTGGTAATTTTATTTTTGTAAATATTTTTGTATTTTTATTTATTTTTGTTTATTTTTTATGTTTTAAGTTTTTTAAAAGAAATAAAATTATATAAAATATTTTTAATTTGAGAAATCTAAAAATTTTCTTTCTTTCTTTCTTAATATTCTTTCTTTCACTTCTTTTCTTTCTTTCACTTCTTTTCTATCTTAATATTCTTTTCTTTTTTTAATATTCTTTCTTAACTTTTACAAATGCAAGAATTTATGATTTTATATTTAAATATTTATAATATTTTTTGTAAAAGTCACAATTTCAAACGCAAGTATACGTATCGTTTCAAGTAATACAGGGCTCTTTTGGAGTCCTGGTTATCGATCCCATAAGGAAGATTAAGTGAAGATTAATTTTAAGAAATATATTAGATTTTCAAATTAAGAGTAATTATTATTTTTATTTCTTTTCAAAATTCAGATTTTTAAGTTTAATTAAATTTCTACTAATTGCAAATAAGCAACAATAAAGTAAAATGTTAATGCGGATATAAATAAAACAACTTTCTCCTTTTTCAATTAATCTAAGGGGGCACTTTCCTCTGTAGAATTGACTCCTATTTATAGAGCTTCAAAAATGACCAGGGGTTGCATAAGGCACCTTTTCAAAATTCGTCCAAATACAATGTATCTTGTAGAAAGTATCTGTGGCGCCTAGGAGCCGGGATCTGGAGCTTAGGCGCCGGACTCGGTGACCAAGTCTTCGCACCTCTTCACTTTGGATCACACCTCTTCGCGATTAAAATTGTTTTCCTGTGTCCAGATGCATTGTATCACATGTCCAACATATTAGGAGTAACTTCCAGTCTTCTAGAAGGTCTGATAACTGCTTAACATTGTCAAAATAACTGCCCAAAGTTGTCAAAAATTCTTCACTGCTTCGGCATCGAACTGGCGCTTAGGCGCTAGACCTAAAATTTTGGCAACTTTGCTTTTAAGCTCTATTCTTACTCCTTTTGGTCCTTTTTCCTTCTTGAAATCTTTTTTTTATCACCTACATCCAAAAACATAAAAATACCTTTCATTAAAGCATAATATCCCTAAGAATTGAATCATAAATAAAGCATAAAAATAGGTTTTTTTAAACTCGATCAGTAACCTACATACAAAAAATAAAAAATACATGAATTGTACATAAATAAAGGTTGTTGAATAAAGCCATTCCTTTGGATAGATGAAATTTACTTGGTACCTTCATAGCTGATGAGGTCAAGTAGTTGAACTGATAGTCGGCTTACTGTTCAACACACTTCGAGTCGAACTGAAGTCTCTTAGTTGAGCTTTAACTTTGGTTTGGTTCTAGTATGAACTTTTGATTTAAGAATGATTTAAGAGGTTTCAACCATACATATTCATTTCTATGACTTTTAATCATCTTTTATGTTAATTGGGAAAAAAAACAAGAAAATTAAGTGTATATTAATGATTAATAAACAAGTATGATAAAATCTTATCCTCTGTAATTTTCTATATTTCTAGGCTTATCACTTTCCATGTACTTCAATCTTATAAATAGAAAACAAAGTTTGAATCTCAAGCACCGACACAAGTATTATTGCTTTTTGGATGGATATATCGGTTATCATCAAATTCCTATTGCTCCTGAAGATCAAAAGAAAACTACATTCACTAGTCCTTATGGAACTTTTGCTTTTCGAAGACTTCCTTTCGGATTATGTAATGCACCTATAACATTCCAGAGATGTATGATTTCTATGTTTAGTAAGTTAATTTATGATGGAATAGAAGTGTTTATGGATGATTTCTCTGTATTTGGAGCATCATTTGATGCATGCTTAAATCATCTTGAAAATTTTTTGGAGTTATGTGAAAGAACTAATTTAGTTCTAAATTGGGAGAAATGTCAATTTATGATTGCAGGAGGAATTGTATTAGGGCATAAAATTTTGGAAAATGGCATGGAAGTACCTTGCAAAAATTCAAGTTATAGATAAACTACCACCTCCCTCTACCATGAGAGGGGTAAGAAGTTTACTTGGACATGCTGGTTTTTACAGGCATTATATTAAATATTTTTCAAAATATACCAAACCCCTATGCCAACTTTTAGAAAAGGATAAGAAATTTGAATTTACGGAAGACTGCTTGATTGACTTTGAGTTAATAAAGGATAAACTAATCACATCATCTATAATAGTTTCACCTGTGGGAGAAACCATTCTAATTAATGTGCGATGCTAGTGATTATGCTATTGGAGCCATTCTTGGACAAAGATATGATAAGATTTTTAAAGTTATATGCTACACTAGTAGAACTCTTAACGATATTCAAATTAACTATACGGTAACTGAAAAAGAGTTACTGGCTATTGTGTATGCTTTTGATAAATTCAGATCTTATTTAATTGGGACTAAATGTATTATGCATACTGATCACTCTGCTATTAAATATCTGATGCAAAAGAAGGATTCCAAACCAAGATTAATCAGATGGATACTTTTGATGCAAGAATTCGATTTTGTGGTAATTGATAGAAAGGGAGCCGATAATCAAATTGTTGATTATTTGTCGAGATTAGAATATCATGAAATATCGAACACCGACAATAAAATTACAGACAGTTTCCCTGATGAACAACTTTATAATATTAATGAGTGGAAAATACCTTGGTATGCTGATATAGTTTACTATATTGTAAGTGATATTTTGCCACCTATGCTAACACTGCAGCAACATAAAAAATTCATTCATGATGCAAAAATATATTTTTGGGATGAACCGTATTTATATAAGCAATGTAAGAATCTTATTATTAGGAGATGTGTGCCTTATGAAGAAACTGAACTGATTATTCAAAAATGACATGATTCTGAATTTGGAGGACATTTTGGGACTGACAAAACTGTGCATAAAATTTTACAAGCTGAATTTTATTAGCCTACTCCCTTTAGAGATGATTTCAGAGATATTAAAACTTGTGATAGATGCTAACGAGTAGGCAATATATCTAGAAGAAATGAATTGCCTCTGAATTTCATGTTAGAGGTTGAGTTCTTTGATGTTTGGGGATTAGATTTCATGGGACCATTTATTCCTTCATTTGGGAACTTATATATATTGGTTGCAGTTGATTATGTATCAAAGTGGATTGAAGCACAAGCTTTACCTTGTTGTGATGCTAAAAATGTTTTAAGATTCTTAATGAAAAACATCTCCACAAGATATGAAATGCCGAGAGTGATTATCACTAACGGAGGATCCCATTTCAGGAATAAATATATTCAGATATTGACAGAAAAGTTTAATATTATTCATAGAATCTCTACTTCTTATCATCCTCAGACTAGTGGGTTAGCTGAAGTTTCTAATCGAGAGATTAAATGAATTCTAGAAAAGACTGTAAACCCTAGTAGATTAGATTGGTCTACGAGACTGGATACTGCATTATGGGCATACAAGACTGCTTATAAAACTCCTATTGGAATGACTCCTTACAGACTCATTTTTGGAAAGACTTGCCACTTACCAGTAGAATTGGAGCATAAATCATATTGGGCAATTAAAAAATTCAATTATAATTTGAAAAATACTGGTGGGACGATATTGTTACAAATGAATGAATTGGAAGAACTAAGAAATGAGTCTTATGATAATGTTGACCTCATTTTTGATGAGGTCTTTTCTCTTCTCTCTCCTTAGTAATTAGGATCTAGCCATAGGGCTTCTCCTTTACTATCTTAGAGGACTAGAAATGGGACACATCACTTAGAAATTCAAACACTTCTTGGCTCCCTTCAAACCCCACAATTTTGATTGTAACCCACAGGCCACTTGGAGGGTTAAGATCAAATGTGGAGGTTTAAAGGATGAGCTCTTATAAGACTCTTTGGCCTTAGGATTACCCTGGGTCATCTGGTCTTGGTAAGGGTAAGCTTGCACACACCACACTCTCACACACATTCCAACCCTAAAACTACCTTTAACCAATTTGACTTCCTAACGCAGATAGGTAATTCATATGGATGGTCCTCAACCCCTAAGCCCCTAGCTAAGAGGGTTAGGAACAACATATTGAGTGCCTAAGATGAGTCCTCTCATGGCTCTTGTGAGCTTAATATGTCTTCATGGCTCAACCAAAATGATTTAATTTCACTCACACTTGATCAACCTTCATTTTTTGAAAATTTCAATTTTTGACCCCCGGGACCCTAAACCCACCAAGCCTACCAAATGCCCTTGAAATTGCCCAAAATTTGCAAAATTACCTAAATTACCCAAAATTCCTCAAAACCACTCCTAAACATTTCACCTCACTCAAATTGATCATCCATGGCCAAATATACCAAAAATTCCAAAAATACTCCCTCAATACCCTCCAAATACCCAAAATACCCTTCTAACCCAAAAATTCCAAAAATTCAAAAAATTCCTAGAAAATTTCAAAAAATCCCAAATATTCCCAATTTTATTTTGTTAAACTACACCATAAGCCAATTTTTTCAATTTAGCCCACTTTTACCAAAACCCCCAATTTGGCCTGTTTTTAACCTAAGTGGACCCAATGTCCAACCAAACTACACCAATTGACCTCAATTTTGATTCAATTCAATCCTAAGCTTCAATTTAATATCCCCAATATCAATTTAGACCCAACCCAAACCCAATTTCATCAACATGTGGATCCAATTTCAATTTGAAGCTTAAAGCCCAATTTTGGCCCATGACTTAAACTTAGCCCAAACCAACCCAACGCAACTCTAATTAACCCAAAATCTTTTCCTAAACCTTCCTAACATCCCCAAAAATAAAACACTAACATCATTTGCCCCAAATTTGAAACCAAACTCTACCCAAACCTAACCCAAACCAAAAATCCCCAATTTGGCCTAAATCCATCATGAACCCAAATGAGCCCAAATCCCAAAATCAAAGCCCAACCAAAGTTAAAAAACTCTTTTTCACACCCCCATAAACATTTTTCAACATTAATTTTACATCAAACCCAACATTAACCCAACCTTAGCCCAAGTTAGCCCAATTTGGCCCATTTTGACCCCATTACTAAAAAGCCCAAATTGAACCCATTTCAACTCCAAATGGCATCAAATCTCTTCTAAAGTTCTCATGACACATCCCTAAACTAAACCCAAAATTTATTTGACACAACCCCTCACCAATTTTCATCCACCAATTTATTTCAAAACCTAAAATCCCACTTCCTTAAACCATTTTAAAAGCCCATCCAAAATGATTTTAAAAAGCCCAAGACCTATTCCAAAGCCCACATGAAGTTTCCTCTCATCATCCTTTTAATTGAAATCATCCCTAAGTCCTATATCAATAATCAAATCATTCCAAATCAAGCCTCATGCCATTTTCCCCTAAACTCATCAAAAATCCTAAAATCCATTTCCATGTAAGTGAGCCAAGCCACTCCTAAGCCAAATGGAGCCATTGAGCCATGCACAAGCCACATGAGAGCCATGGAAGCTACTTTACACATCACCAAGCCATTAATAGTAAGAGAGGGGAGCTATTTCCTAACCTATGATTAAACATTTTAACCCTACCCATGCTTCACCTAAACCTAAAATTAAACTAAATAAGCTTGGATTGGGACTTCTCCACTCAAAACCAGCTGACTCACCTGGCTCCCCACAGCACCCAAAGTCCCTTGGTGGGTGCACCTAGCCCAAAAATATGACTTGACCCATTTAAACCCAAAATGAGCTCTTCCCCATACCATTTAAATCAAACCTCTTTACACATGGCCAATACCCATTGCTTGCACCAAACTCAACCCCTGACCCCACTGAGTCAGATTGTGACGTTACCTTGGCCGGACCACCACCCCAGCCACCGGAAAACACCAGACCGATAGCACCCATTTGATTCAAAAATTCAAATTGAATTGGCTGAGCTGTCCCATGGCCAATGGTCACTGCAGGTGTTCTTCCCTTGCCCTTAGCAGCTGATCCAAGCCTTCAAACCCCCCTGGGAAGCCCTCCAGCCATGTCTATTTAAACCTCACCACCTCTCGGCCAAACAAGGTGCTGAACCAAACCATAATAAAACTCTGCCAAAATCACTCCAGACCCTTCTCCAAACACAAAGCACTTGATCCCCAGTGATATCCAGCCCTAAAACCCCCTCTGTGAGCTCAAATTTTCAGCTCAAAATCCACCCAAAAAATAGGACACTTCACCATAGTGAGCCGATCCTCAAATTGATTGACCATTCACCTTCACCAGACCAAGAGAAGAAGTTCCCTAGCAAAAGCCCCCTCTCCAAGCCAGCAATTTCTTCTATCGGCCAAGCTTTGAAATCGAGTTTGGTGGAAGTTTGGTCTAGACAATTCACCAGGGCAAGAGGCTTCATCCCTAGGCTCCTCTAGCTCCAACGAACGTGCCAAGCCTCTCTGATTTAAGCTTCACTTCTCAGAGCCAAGGTATGTAACTCGTCCTTCCCGAGAACTTCCAGCGATTCTCTATTTCATTCGAGTTAATTTCAATGCATGTTAGCCGTATGGATTTGTAGCTCTCGTTTAGATGAACACATAGGATCAAATTTCATGTAAATTGGTTAAAAAATGAGGGAGATATTAGGGTTTTAGTGTGGACGGCTCTCGGCACACACCAGTCGTAGACGATGACCAGGAACCGTCGAATCATGTGTGTATCGAATGGACGATCCAGATCGAGCCGGACGTGGAGATGGAAAGAGACCTCAGGATGCGTGGCTGTTGACTCAAGTGGCAGCGTCGAATAGGAGCACGTCGCGTGGGCTTTCGGAGCTGCCGAGGTTGACGCGGCGCTGACTGGGTTATGTAGATAAATAGGGTATTTTCTATTTATTTAAATACCAGAAATTCAAAAATCCATATCTTTGTGTAAAAAAATCACAAAAATAAAATAAAAATACCCTCTTGCTCAGTAAACAGAGGAGAACAATGTGGAAAAAGAATTACGTTATTTTTATGAGTATTTTATTTTTAATTAATTATTTACTGATTTTAGTATTTTAATTCTCCATACATTTATACAATTCACCAGGGCATGAGACCATAGTGCTTTTGTAGCCTCTGTTCTTGGGAACATTCCCTGAATTTTCGAAGGCCAGAGGCCATCTCTGTGGCAAGATATTGATTTTTCAAATTTATGTGTCTGTTTTGCCATTTTATTTCCAGTAATTATTATGTTGCTTAGAAATTTCTAGGAAAATTTATAGAGGTACCAAATGACCAGAGGACCCTAGGAAAATTTTGGTTTGGTTTAATTCCTTAAGAATAACCCTAATTGGTCTAAATACCCAAAACTGAATTTTAATTAATTAGGACTAATTACACTTCAAAATTACTTGAAAATAATTCTTTACTATTACTTAGCATGCAGAGAACCTCACATAAAAATTTGAAGTCAATTGGAAATGATTTAACGCATTAAATAAATTAATTAAGTGACATAGCTATTTTAAAAATTAAAAAATTCATAAAACACAAAGTATATTTTAAAAATTCACCAAATTGGTTTTGGGACTTCTCTGGTATCAAAGGAGTCTAAGAGAATTAAAATTGGAATTTTCTAAAAATTTTCATTTTTAACCATATTTTTAATATTTTAATAACTAAAAAATATTAAAAATCACAAAAATATTAAAAATCATAAAAATTTCATATATTACCTCCTAATCACTTAGGAACAAACCAAATATTTTTCCTGAGTCTCTAGGTTAAAAATTGAATTTTAAAGGCTTAAAACTATTTTTAATATTAAAAAATGAATTTCCCTACATTTTCACTAAATTAATTCTAATAAATCATATAAAATCAGAAAAATATAAAATTGAGGAACTTAAGAAAAATATAAAATCCATTTTTCAACTTTAATTTTCTTTTATAATTAATTAACACTCCAAAAGTAAAAATAATTATAATAAATAAAATATAATTCAAAAAATCACCAAAATTGACCCAAATGGTCCTCTGGTCAATAGGAACATCCCATAATTTTCCTAAGGACAGAAACCTTACCTTGGTCATATTATTGAATTTTCATTGAAAACCCTCATTTTCTCACTAAAATAAATATATAAATTAAATTAAATTCAGAGAAATTACATTTTCTCCTCTAGTGTCTTAATTGGCATATGAGTGAAGTGATATAAAAATTTTAAATTCATTTGAGCTTAATTTGATGAGTTATGAAATAAATAAGCCTAAAGGGGCATAAAGGTAATTAAAGGCTTTAACCCTAACTAATATTTAGGTCTAATTAAAAAGGGAGGGTAAAATATCTGATCTTATTTTTTTCCATAGGATGATTGAAATTTAAATAATTAAGAGGTAGAAACCCATTAATCATCTTGAAAATATTTAAAGTAAGCCTTAATTAATTAAATAATAAAAATTTTGGAAGAATAATCAAAATTTGGATTATTAAAGTTGGGGATGTGACTTAGGAAGATACCAATTCTTTAATTTGAGATCCCTAAGTAAATTACTATGATAATATTTAAATCTTAATTAAACTGAAGATGATAATTGGAATTAATAATTAAGTAATTAAAAAGAAAACAACCCTTAATTAAATCAAACTTTAAAATATTAAGTGATTTAATAACTTAATTAAATTAAATTAAGAACAGTAAAATTAATTTATCATTTGGAAACAAACCTTAAACAAATTTAAAACATTAAAACAAATTTCAAATATTAAGATCATTTAAAATATAAAGATTTAATTGAAATAAGACAACTTGAACACTATTCCAAACTTAAAATTATTAATTAAGATTTTATAACTAAACCAAATCACTTTAAATCATCAATTTCCTAATTTAAGTATTGGTAAAAATTTTTAAAAAATTAATTTGCCCCTAAAGGTTTTCATTATCATAACTCTTAATTGAAGCATTAAGTGAAATGTCATTTCACTCATAGGATAATCAAACATCCTAATTCACTGAGCAAGAAACAAACTCAACTAAACTTTGAAATGATTAATTCACCAGTACAATAAAATTCATTTGGACTTAAAATAATTTCAAAAGAATTGAAAGGATGTTTAGGACTCGTCCTAAGCACTTTCTCAATATAATGAGATGTTTTAGAAGAACAACTGAACTTAATTGTTCTTTGATGAAGAAAATCATCCTTAACAAAAAACAAGAACCTAGACATCATAGGAATTGACTAGCTATATGATTAGGACTTTTGTAGACAACCAGAACCTTCCCTTAGCTTTACCTAGGTGTTTCTTGCAAATATATAAATGCTCTAACATGTGTTTTAAGTGTAGCTTGGAATGACAAGAAGACCCTCTAGATAAGCTTTTATTTTATTACAATTTATTTACCTGCTCTGTACTTTATTTTTCTTGCGTGTTAAACAAGATTGAGACCATGCATGAAAACTGAAACCTTTAGGATAGCCACAAAACTGAAACCCAAAATTAAATTAAAAGTCACAACAAGCTAAAATTCATTGCCACAACATTTCAAAATATAAAACAACTCAAAATTTAATCACAAACAGAACACAAAACTACAACTACAACTAAATTAAAACGTCTCGTTGGATGATTGGGAATACCTCGGATGATGTAACCCACGTGTTGCTAACAGGATTTCCCACGGTCTAAATAAAAGTGTGGAACTCATTCAGTTGAGTTTAACAAATTCAATTGGACTAAGTGAATCCGATGAAAATAGCGGTGCCGGGATTACGTAACCGTGGGATCTGAATCGGTTCTGCTTAATCAACTTTAAGATTTGTTTTAATTAAAATATTAAGCCATCTCAATTTTCAATCTTTCTAAATCAAAACACTTCTCTCATCTCCTGATTGTTATCTTCTAAAACTAAACCTCTGCAACAACAAGGAGCTTAGAGCATAGTGCGCAGCACGGCCATCGTCGTCAGCAAACCCAGAATCTAAATCAACAAAACCTTTCTTAGAATTAAATAACAAAGCCATAGGATTTTGAGGTAGTTTGCCTAGTGCAACATAAATACTCAACTCTTCGTTAGGCATTTGCATAATCATATTATGCGAATTAAGCCCTAACCGGTCTTAGGACTCTGAGGTAGTTGTTTGGTACGACATAAACCCTCACATCTTCGAGGCTATTTGTATGATTGTGTCATACGAATATAAGTCCTAATTAATTAAAATTGGCAGGATTGAAACATTAAACATACTCTTAAATTGAAGCCAAACAATTGGATAGTTTGGGAAGTTTCCATGATTCTTCTTAGATCCTCAGCTTCTCCTACTTCTCTTCCATTTGACTCCTAAAATTAACTGTTCCAAATTTGATTCATTCCCTATTGAAATTTCCAAAATCCAATCCTTTGAAAACCTTAAACTTTGAAATTCTTGAGAGCAAAACCATTGATCATTATCGAGAGTTTTCTTAAGTGTCTTCGGACATTTAGGATGTAATTAACTATGAGGGCTTGCCCTTATAGGGAACTTTAAGAACCCAGGTAATATAAACCCTGCTTAATTCATTTATACTAAGCAGGGGAACTTGTCGGCTTATAAAATTGATTCGCAGACCAAAAGAATGTCACAAATCTTCTAGTTTATTTAATCGAGCCCCATAATCAAGCACTGTGTCTATTCTTCGAGATAGATACACGGTTTGTGATGCGGTGCTCGTTTATATAAACTATTTGGGAGGTGAGATCAGATTGATTTCATATCTTAAAATTCTAAAACTTTAAATTATTTTCAAAAATTAAATGCTTCTTTCTAAATTTATGTCTATATCTAAATTAAATTTAAAATCTAAAATTCGCCGACAATTTCTGTAGGCGACCCCTTTTCACAACACACAAACCTAAAAATATGCCGACAACATCTGGCGACTCTGCTGGGGACTAGTTCCTCTCTCCATTTTGATCAGATGGTTATGCTTTCATAAATCAGAGGTAAGTACATGTCTCTAGTGGACTAAGCTACCATTCTTTCCATTGGCATACCATGTTCATTTCTGTCTTGAACGGGTATAGTCAACTCCTTTTGGATTTTGGAGCCACTGTTTAGACACCCCTAAACAGAGAGGTTCTGAAATCCTTTTGCCTCTTTCTGAGGTGGGGTGGACCCCCAATAGGTGTTAGCCTAGGAGCGGTCTTTTGAGTTGAGAAGTCTTACGAGACTTTCTCTTCCTTTCCAATTTTGAATCAAATCCTTTACCTTTCCTTTAACCTTCCTCCTTTAATCATTTTGTTCCTAACAAACAAATCCTCTAATAAACAACCTTTTAATGAGCAAACTCTTTTAAAAATAACAAATACACTAAGATAAAAGAAAATGTGTTCGGACTCTTTCTTTTCCGTCTTAAGTTTTGCGATAAAAGGAAGCATAATTCGGGACTGACGTTCGAAATTCACCCTGCAGAAAATGACTGCACCAAAGTTAATTTTCTCCTTCACCAATGGAATGGACTTCGCGGTCTATAAGGATGAATTGCCCGACAATGGAATCATCCGTTTTGGACAAGGATTCGACAATACAGATATTAAGTTTGCTGACGTCACCCTCTTCACACTAATGGACAAATTATCAGAAACATAGGAGCCCGTAATTGAGTTTAACCTGAAATCGACTCAAGAGTTCCCTCCCCTGTAAAGGGTCCCAGCTGAAAGAAGTACCACTGTTCATAGGAGGACTGTTGTCTCTACCCCCACTGGTCTAGTCATCTCTGCACCTACCCCGACTCCTACCAAACTGAAGGGGAAGGAAATTCAAGTCTATGATGAGTATGCCACCGTGGAGGGTACAGATTTTGCTACAATACCTCCTGTATTCGAGATAGGGTCCAGTTCAAGAGTTGCACCCCTGACTCGGACTCAGAAAAGAAATAGGAGCAGAAAGATCACCAGGATCGAGAAGACCAAGACTGCTGAGGTTGCTTTTCTAGAAGAGATTCCTTAGGAGGAGGAAGAACTGCCTAAGTATTCACCCTTGTTCGAAGGAAGTGGGTATCACCCTCTCTCTGCTGCATCAGATGAGGAAGATGTCCGGAGGATCGCCACTGCATTACCCCGACCTGCATACTATAGTGACTGTAAGAGAAAGAGGGCCAAGACTACGTAGCTTACTCGACTGCGAGCTGTAGTAGAAAAGCTAGCTAAGAAGGAAGGATGCCCCGTATCAGAGATCGTAAGAAGAATGGGACGAGTACCAGTCAAATCCTGCCTCAGACTGCGTGTAAACCCCGTCACTGCCCCGGAGAGGCCAAGGAAGAAAGTGCGAGCTAGTTCGCCTGTTGTCGTATCGGGATACTATATTAGGGAGAACACCACCTACCGACCCACAGCCAACAGACCATTTGGTCCTATGCCTTCTACTGCTAGAACGATGGTGTGGAGACCTATTATTGCTGAACCGCTATAAGCACAATGTTCTGGAAGCAAAAAGGATGGAAGAGATGGCTGCCGCCTTAGCCACTCTCCAGAGTCAGCTGTAACCTCAAAAGGAAACACCCCTAGAAATCATTCACATTGCAGATGGAGGAAAAGAGATCACATCCGTCAACAGAGATTAACAGCCAAAGAAAGATTTTGTACAAAGCATGATTCCCGAAAAGGATATCAAAAACTTGGTAGAACAGCAGGTGCGAGAAGCCTTAGCTCAGTCTAAGAGTGGAGCATCAATCCAGATGGGTAGACCATGCCCCAAAAAATTTGATGCGGTCCAATACCCAAAAGGCTTCGTACCACCTCTGTTCAAGACTTTTGATGGAACGGGAAACCCTCGGCAGCATGCCGCACATTTTCTTGCTAGTTGTTGCAATGCCGGTGGGAGCGATACTTTACTCTTCCGACAGTTTGTCAGTAGCTTATCAGGGTTTGCCTTCGACTGGTATGCAGAATTGCCAAATTGCTTAGTTAAGACCTTTTCAGAGTTAGAAAACCTCTTCATTAAGCCGTTTGCCGGAGCTCGGCACCACATCACTATCGGTGATTTAGTGGTGGAGCAACAGAAACCAAAAGAAACTCTGGTGGATTACATGCTTCGATGGAGGAACTTAAGCATGAAGTGTGAACCAAAACTGCAGGAACAACATGCGATCGGTATTTTCCTAAAAAATATCCACGGCCCGATAGCACTTCTCCTTAAAGGATTTACAATAAAGACTTTCGAGAAGTTGCTTAGCAAGGCCGGGAGCTTGCAGGAGGAAGCGAAACAGTTACGTTTCGTGGACAAGACCGATAAACAGAAGCTTGTAAAAGCATTTGAAAAGAAATCCAAAATCGTCGTGGTAGTAGACAAAGGCAAGCAGCCAGTGTAAATACAGCCAGAGCTGCCACAACCTAGTTATCAGCCACCGCAATGGATCTATCAGCAACCTCATCAGATCTATCAGCAACCTCAACAGAACTATCAACAACCTCAACCGAGCTATCAATTACTGCAGCGTGATCAACGGTCGCCTCATCCACCACAAGCCCTAAAGGAACTTTTGAATAAAGAATACCCCTTCAAGACTGAAGCAGTGGAAAAGATGTTCCACAATTTACCGAAAACACCTGACTTTCAGCTACCAGAGCCTAAGATGCTAGAAGAAGTCAATAAGAGAGATCATCCAAACTATTCCCCTTACCACCGGATGCTCCAACACAAAATAGAAGATTGCATCACTTTCAAGAGTTGGCTTGACGACAATCTCCGGAAAGGGAACATAACGATCCCGAAGGAATACATGAAGGAACCCCAAAAAGGAGGTTCCGTTAATGTTATTTCAACGGATCCTATTGTTCCAATAGACCCTTACACGACCAATGATGGATGGAGTACCGTCTGGACAAAGTCTTCGAAGAAAATCTTGGATCATATCCAAAACACATGTGTGCGCTTCAACTCAGAGTTTGAAACTTGCCGAGCCGGCACTATCGCTTGCGATTGAAGAACCGCCCCAGAAGGAGGAGAAGATCGTGGAAGAAAAGAGGACTGAGGCTCCAAAGGGTAGACTAGGGGCTGCTTATCCTAGGATGGTTGTTTCCGATTTGGGGGAGAAATCCCTCGAACCTCTGAATCTGTATGATTATTTTCTCGCCCCGGCGGGATCTTATAAACATAAGAGTTTTGGTGTTGGCTACGTTTTGACTGTTTCTAACGATTACGTAACTAACAACAACAAACCTAATCCAGATCTCGATTCCAATACGATAAACGATTCTCAAATCATACTGAACCACGATGATTACGACGAAGAAGAAGACACTCACAAAGACGACTAAGAAAGCTCAACAAGCAACGAGTCTGTTTGTGAATTTTGAGGAGCTCCAATCATGATAGAAATAGAGTTATCAGATTCCGAAGCAACTTCAGAAGAGCCAGTCGTTCCGATTCAAGAGGAGACACCGGTAGATTCACCACCAGATTCAAGACAAGTAACTGAAGTCAACCTAAGAAGCAGAAAAGTTCTACCTCCGAGAATGGGTCCAAAGGATAAAGGAAAGCAGGTGGTTGCTCAGGAGGAGCCAACCCCAGCAGAAGAATTGCCCATTCGGGAAGAGACTGAAGAGCCGGGTAATAAAGTGGACTATAACATGCTAGCCCATCTTAGGAAGCTACCAGCCAAATTGAGCATATACGACGCTCTGATCCTGTCAAAGGAGATGAGGGAAACTCTGATCAAGGCTTTACTTGATCCAAAAATTTGCTTAGCTCAAATGGCCGGTAATTCCTTCGACGAGGTTTGCTCGTTAAAAGAACAGCGAGGTGTTACCTTCACAGACAATGATCTACTCCTTGGAACAGCTGATATCAATCGATCGTTGTACATTTTAGTCACTATTGGATAGTTTACGCTCTCCAGAGTGTTGGTTGATCCGAGAGCATCAATCAACATAATGAATCTTCGGACATTGGCATATTTGGAAATTGATGCTCGCTACCTCGAAGCAGATAAGATGTTACTAAGAGGCTTCAATCAAAAAGGAGAAAGAGCCCTTGGATCGATAACACTATTAATGAAGACCGGTGATTTGACAAAGGCAACCGCAAAATTCCATATAATTGATTCTGAGACATCATTCAACGCTCTACTGGGTCGGCTATGGATCCATGAAAACCGGATGGTACCGTCGTCTCTGCACCAATGCATAAAATATTATGAAGGAGGAGAACAATGTATCAAAGGTGATTTTCAACCATTCTCCGTGCATGAAATCGGAATTCACGAAGATGCAGCTTACTACGCAACTCCGAAGAAAACAATCTTCTCCAGAAATACCAAACCAAATGAAGCAAAAGAAGTTCGAGATGATGAAGAACTTGAAATTCTAGTCCAACAGTTACTCACCACTCCCTTACGACGAGATGGTGAAGGTTTCTCCAGAACTCGCACCCGAGGTCGAGGCCGGGGACGAGGTCGAGGAAGAGACATTGGAAAAGTTGGACGAGGAAACCAGTCATCGACGTTGATTGGGAGAACAGTTCCGAAGAAGAAGAAATTAAGAAAGAAGCAGCGACAATAAGTTAGAAGAAACCCCAATTCAAGATCACTCTTGAAGACGAAAAGAATGAAGAATACAAATCAATGTACGAGAAGATTAACCACTATGTGCATACTATGACCTTGACCCTGATCTATCCTAATAAGATCGAGGGTATGGTGGTCAAGGAAGTGCATAGTGGTGGTACTAAGCCAATCAAAATCTACCGTGGTGCTTCTTCTTCCAAAACTGAAAATGATGTACAGTTTGAAGATTTTACTTCTTCCGAATTAATGGAACTATCTTTTGAGTGGTATTATCCCTGTGTTCAAAATTTAATTCAATGTGGTGTCTTACCTCGACGATGGACAAAAAGTCAATCACAACACTTTGAAAAATTATAGAATAACGCCAGTCGACCACCCAATTCAAAACATGGTCTCGGATTCGGTACAGTAGGATCAGTTGATGACATGGGATTTTGCTTGGTTTTCACTTGCGAGCATGATGAAGACTGCTTGGAAGCCTCATATGATCTTGAAGATTTTCAAATCGGAGATGCTCTACCAGAATTTGAAGAAGAAATTAAATCTACAATAGACGAGTTAATGAAAGTTAACTTAGGTACTAGCGAAGAGCCTAGGCCGACCTTTGTGAGCTCCTTACTCAATAAAGAAGACTCCGAAAACATGATCAAGCTACTGATGGAATTTAAGGACTGTTTTGCTTGGAGTTACGACAAAATGCCAGGATTAGCTCCAGAGGTGGCAGTTCACAGACTAGGAGTGGATCCCACAGCCGTTCAAGTCAGGCAAGCTTCCAGAAGAATGCGTCTAGAGATTGAACAACAAGTAAAAGCCGAAGTTAAGAAGCTAATAGACGCTAAATTCGTCTGTGAAGAACGATATCCAACTTGGTTAGCTAATGTGGTACCAGTCAGAAAGAAGAATGGACAAATCAGAATCTGCGTAGATTTCAGAGATTTGAACAAGGCATGTCCAAAGGATGAATTTCCTCTACCAATTCCAGAACTGATGATCAACATCGCTTCGACACATGAAATCTTCTCTTTCATGGATGAATCATTAGGATACAACCAGATAAAGATGGCACCAGAAGATGAAAAGCTCACAGCTTTCAGAACTCCAATCGGAGTATACTGCTACACAGTGATGCCTTTCGAACTGAAGAATGCAGGAGCAACATACCAAAGAGCAATGACGAGAATTGTTGATGATCTCATTCACAACCAAGTCGAGTGCTACATGGATGATGTGGTCATCAAAAGCAAACTGAAAGAAGATCACTTGTATGATTTGAGAATTATTTTCGAGCGACTAAGAAAATTTAACCTTAAGATGAATCCCTTGAAATGCACCATCAGCGTCACCTCTGAGAAATCCTTAGCATTTGTTGTCCAACATCGTGGAATTGAAATCGATCCGGAGAAGATTAAAGTTATCTTAGAAATGCCTCCTCCCAAAACTTTGAAACAACTACGATCCTTTCAAGGGAAGTTGGCATATCTTCGACGCTTTTTCTCGAATTTGTCAGGTAGGTGTCAGCCCTTCTCGGCATTGGTTAAAAAGGATGCCAAATTCGTTTGGGAAGAGAAATGCCAGCGGGCCATCGAGGACATTAAATAGTATTTAATGACACCTCCTGTCTTAGCAGCCCCAGTCTCAGGTTGACCGTTAATACTTTATACCGCGGCTTTAGACGACTATCTCGGAGCCCTGCTAGCCCAGGTCAATGACGAGGGAAAAGAAAACGCTCTCTACTACCTGAGCCGTCATCTAATTCCGATGGAGGTAAAGTACCCTTCGATTGAGAAGCATTGTTTAGCCCTGATCTTCACCGCTCAAAAGCTCAGGCACTACATGCTTTCTCATAAGATCAACCTTATTTCGAAGTTTAATCCGTTGCAATATTTGATGACCCGACCGACTATTTTCGGTGGACTTGCCAGGTGGTCAATGATACTATTGCAATTCGATATAACTTTCGTTCCTCTTCGTGCCGTAAAGGGACAAGTCCTAGCAGACTTCCTCGCAGCACACCCTTTACAGGTAGAATCTTCTCTCAATGACAATTTTCCTGACGAGCAGATAATGAGCCTAGAAGACCCCGACGATCAGCATTGGGAGCTGTAGTTCGACGAAACATCCTCAGCACAGAGAGATAAAGAATCGCAAATGATAGTGCCCAGTGAGGCAGGAATCGAACTAATATTTATAACACCAGAGCGGGGAATATTAAGATACTCCTACCATCTAACAAAGCCGTGTACGAACAACGAGGCCGAATACGAAGCTCTCATAACTGGACTGGAATTAGCCATTCAGATGGGGATAACGGACATCAACATCTATGGGGATTCTCAGTTGATCATTCAATAGGTCGCCGGACAGTACAGAATTCTAAAACCAAGACTTAAGCACTACTTCCAGTACGCCCTGAAATTGTTAGAGCAGATTCCGAATGTTACGATCTACAAGATTCCCAGAAGAGAAAATGCTCTCGCAGATGCGTTTGCCCGCCTTGCAAAGGAATTTTCCTGTTTGCAGGATAAATCAGTTGAAGTGTCAGCTCAGGGACGTCAGATACTCTTGCAGCTCGACATGGACATGATACACAAGTCAGAAAAAGAAGAAGAATTAATTGCAGCAGTAACAGAAAATGCAGAAGATTGGCGACAGCCATTAATAGACTACTTCTGAACAGGAAACCTATCGGACGATAAGTCATTAGCTCATCAAATCAAGAAAAAGAACTCTGTCTTACGCATTAATAAACAATACATTATACAGAAGGTCTTTCGATCAGATGTGGCTAAGGTGCCTGAGCGAGTTTGAGGCTCGTGAAATTGTTAAAGAAGTGCAATCAGGACTTTGTGGCGCTCATCAGTCAGGTCCAAAGATGAAGATGAAGATTAAAAGATTAGGGTACTACTAGCCCTCAATGATGACCGACTGCATGAAAGTTGCCAAAAGTTGTCACCAGTGTCAAGTGCATGGAGTGGTCCTACATCAAACTCCAAATGTGCTACATCTGACAATCGCGTCGTGGCCATTTGAATGTTAGGGTACAGATATTGTGGGCCCGATAGAACCGCCTTCTTCAAGAGGACATCGCTTCATTCTTGCAGCTACGGATTACTTTTACAAATGGGCAGAAGCAGTACCACTCAGAGAAGTGAAGGCACATCACGTGCTACAGTTCTTCAAGAATAAAGTCGTTTACCGTTTCGGGGTACCGCGCAGGATTATCTCAAATAATGGGTCCGCGTTCAGAAGTACGAAGATCAACAATTTTGTCAGAAAGCACAGGATTGACTAGTGCTATTCGACGATCTACTACCTAAGAGCAAACGGCCTGGCTGAGGCTTTTAATAAAACTCTCATCCAAATCCTAAAGAAAACTTTGGACGACAACAAAAGAAATTGGCACGAGAAGTTGTTAGAAGCCTTATGGGCATACAGGACGACTTTCAGAACTCCTACTCGGTCTACACCTTACGCTTTGGTGTACGGGTCCGAGGCCGTCTTACCCTTGGAGGTGCAGCTTCCGTCTCTCAGAATTGTAGTTGCGAACAAGATTACTACAGAAGAAAATGCCAAATTACGACCAGAAGAATTGGAAAGCTTGGAAGGAAGACGACTTTCAGCACAACAGAATTTGGAACTGTATCAAGCCAAGATGATCCAGGCCCACGATAAACTGGTCCGCCCAAGGACATTCAAAGTCGGTGACTTAGTTCTAGTCCTCA
Source organism: Papilionanthe hookeriana x Papilionanthe teres (assembly GCA_022702705.1). Lineage (NCBI taxonomy): Eukaryota > Viridiplantae > Streptophyta > Magnoliopsida > Asparagales > Orchidaceae > Papilionanthe > Papilionanthe hookeriana x Papilionanthe teres. Next base: position 29,460,209 of record CM040425.1, read on the forward strand.
AGAGACCTATTCTTGATCACCGTAAGATAGGAGGTAAATTTGAACCGACTTGGGAAGGGCCATTCGTGGTCGAGACAGTCTACTCAGGAGGTTCCTACCAGCTTGTGAATTGTCATGGAGAACGACCTATGCTTCTAATTAATGGACGATATCTAAAGAAGTATTACGCGACCTGATGTTTTGAAGAATGAATTCCCATTCCTAGAAGCACGGGCACAGTAATCACTTGTAACTGGGTCCGAACCCAAAAACATAAAAATGGATGATAAAAATCATTAACAAAAAAAAATGTGTTAAAAAAAAAGAAAACATGTGAAGTCGTAATGTTAAAATGTTAATCTTTTCTTTTAAATCAATTCACTCCTGATCTTTCCTTATCTTTTCCTACTCTTATTAAAATTTGAAAAAAAAAATAATAATAAAAATTTTCCATTGATAAATGATTTTTCTTATTGTTCTTGTTCTTAGTACACCCCCTGATCCTTTCCTTGTTTTTCGCAAGGAAATGTCGAACGGGCGATTAGTTCTGAACTTTAAGAATGGCGTGAGTTTAGTACTCGATGAAAAGAGGATGAAGGATAGGGCCGTGATTGAGATTGATTCTGATTTCACACCGGCCGGGCTACAGTACGAAGAAACTGATTGGACCCCGATTGACCGGGAAGAGTACCATAGCCAGACAGTGATGAAATTGGGTGGCCCAAGTCAACAGTCCACCAGCAAGAAAAGAAAAGCAAACGCCACTCGTGCAATGGGGGAAGACAAGAAAATAAAGTCCGTAGGTGCTACAGCAGAGGGCAGGCTTGTCAGCGCCATACCCACAGAAATTCAAGAAGTAAGGAGAGCTACTCTCACTCCTACTCAGCGAAGAAACAAGAACCGTCGCATACGCAAGATGTTGTCCAAGCTGGCAGCGGATCAACAAGAAGAGACAGTTACTACAGTCAATACAAATACTTCAAAGAAATCGGTTCGTCAGGAACCAAGAAAGAGGAGACCAACTCCAAGAACCACAGAAAAGATAAAAGAAATCCCAAGAAGAACAGTAACAGAATCAGCGCCTCGACGCCAAGCAGATGTACCAGTTCTGAAGAGTCTTGTTGCGAAAGCAACCCCAGAGGATGTCCTGACAGAGACTATCCCTGAGGAGCCAAGACATGCAGGAGAGCGTGCTGGGGTTGAATCATACATTCCCCAGTACGTCACCAGGCCTCGCCAATTGCAGATAATTCCAGAATATGAGCTGGAAAGGATGCAAAATGTTGAGAAGAAAACTTTTGAATATTTTGAAAGGATTCAAGGCAGGAGGATTAAAATCTTGGAAGGCCTTGAGCTGCATACAGATGTGTTCTCAGATTATGAACAGCAGCAAATTGTAGACTGCATCATTGAACTTCAGAAAATGGGTCAAGCTGGCCGCCTAAGGGAAAAGACCTATTCAGAACCCCGAAGATGGATGCCAGGAAAAGGAAGAGTTACGATCCAATGCGGGTGTTGGTACAACTTCGTGGTAGACAGAAAAGGAAATCCACCAGGGATACTCAGCCGCAGTGAGGTGGATCCGATGCCAAGAATTATTAAGAGAATGGTAAAGAGGATGGTGACATGGAGGGTATTGCCCGCGGACTGCATACCCAACAGCTGCATCATTAATATCTACAAAGAGGGTGATTGCATACCTCCACATATAGACCATCATGACTTCGTCAGACCTTTCTGTACAGTGTCTTTTGTCAACCAGTGCAACCTCATGTTTGGATCTGACCTCCAGATTGCAGGCCCCGGAGAATTCTGAGGGCCGGTGGAAATACCACTTCCGGTAGGTTTCTTCTTGGTGTTAAAAGGAAATGGAGCGGATGTAGCAAAACATTGCATTCCAGGAGTGCCTGTTGAATGAATTTCTGACACTTTCAGAAGGATGGATGACAGAAAAATGTCTTTCCACTTTCAGCCAGATCCAGAGTTAGAGAGCCTTCGGCCATACGAGCTGTGAGTTACATGAGAGATAGCACACCTCCAATGCACATCCAAACGACATTTCCTACCAAGAGTGGCTTGGAAGGTGATGTTATTGTCCATGTAACTCACTATTCAGACATGGATTTCGACAGATGCTTTTGGAAGAATCAACAAGAATCTTACACAATCGGTTTTGGATTTATGTGGATTGTATGAGATGTTGAATTTTCAAGGAAAATATCATCATGTTTTGGATCGAGCTATATGATGTATTTTCAACAAATTGAAATGGAAACGACTATGTCGTGTTTTGCCTTCACCTCTTTTGTGCAAATTGAATGGGAAACCCCATTATGTTAAATGAACTTCGAACAAAGAACAAAGGAAAAATAGGAAAAAAAATAAGAACTCTTTTTAAGAATCTGAATGTCAAAATGAACTCCAAATTAACCCAAACTCCAAAAAAACAACAAAAATGAAATTGAATCACCAAAACAAACGAAACGAATCTAAATCTCGAATTGAATTCTGATTTGAATTCATCAATTCGAATCTTTCATATCTTCTTTCGATTGAAATCCATTTGAAACACTTTTGAACTCCCTTTCGAGTTGATTCTTCCCCACGGAAGACTCAAACCTTAATTCCAAACTTCTAAACTTTTTCTTCGTCCTGAAATCCTTTCGACTATCGACGATTTCTTCCATTTTTTGAGAAGGTCAACTGAATCTACTGACACAGAACCATGAAATTTTCGATTTGGTTCTGATGGCATGGATTCATATCCTCCGCCAAACAATCAAAATTCAATCAACTCCCTTGGGATATGAAACACTTTCATGTCTCATTCAAATCCTCCACTAAACTGAAATTTCCATAAAATCTTCCAAACCAAATCAAATACAAACTCTTAGGATCAGTACCTAAATTGTGATTCTCTCTTTCGAGACTGGTACCAAATTCCAGTTCTCTCCCTCCTAGGTCGGTACAAAATTCTGACTCTCTTTTTGAGATTGATACCAAATTTCAATTCTCTCTTTCGAGACTGGTACCAAATTCCAGTTCTCTCCATCCGAGGTCGGTACCAAATTCTGACTCTCTTTGCAGAATTGATACCAAATTTCAATTCTCTCTTTCGAGATTGTTACCAAATTCCAGTTCTCTCCTTTCGAGGTCGATACCAAATTCCGACTCTCTTTCCGAGATTAATACTAAATTTCAATTTTCTCTTTCGAGATGGGTACCAAATTCCAGTTCTCTCCTTTCGAGGTTGGTACAAAATTCCGACACTCTTTCTGAGATTGATACTAAATTTCAATTCTCTCTTTCGAGACTGGTACCAAATTCCAGTTCTCTCCTTTCGTGGTCGGTACCAAATTCTGACTCTCTTTTTGAGATTGATACTAAATATCAATTCTCTCTTTCGAGACTGGTACCAAATTCCAGTTCTCTCCTTTCGAGGTCGGTACCAAATTTCGACTCTCTTTCCGAGATTGATACCAAACTTCAATTCTCTCTTTCAAGATTGGTACCAAATTCCAGTTCTCTCCTTTCGAGGTCGGTACCAAATTCCGACTTTCATTCCGAGATTGATACCAAATTTCAATTCTCTCTTTCGAGACTGGTACCAAATTCCAGTTCTCTCCTTTCGTGGTCGGTACCAAATTCTGACTCTCTTTCCGAGATTGATACTAAATATCAATTCTCTCTTTCGAGACTGGTACCAAATTCCAGTTCTCTCCTTTCGAAGTCGGTACCAAATTTCGACTCTCTTTCCGAGATTGATACCAAACTTCAATTCTCTCTTTCGAGATTGGTACCAAATTCCAGTTCTCTCCTTTCGAGGTCGGTACCAAATTTCGACTCTCATTCCGAGATTGATACCAAATTTCAATTCTCACTTTCGAGACTGGTACCAAATTCCAGTTCTCTCCTTTAGAGGTCGGTACCAAATTCCGACTCTCTTTCCGAGATTGATACCAAATTTCATTTCTCTCTTTCAAGACTAGTACCAAATTCCAGTTCTCTTCTTTCGAGGTCGGTACCAAATTCCGACTCTCTTTCCGAGATTGATACTAAATTTTGAATTCTCTCTTTCGAGACTGGTACCAAATTCCAGTTCTCTCCTTTTGAGGTCGGTACCAAACTCCGACTCTCTTTCCAAGATTGATACTAAATTTCAATTCTCTCTTTCGAGACTGGTACTAAATTCCAGTTCTCTCCTTTCGAGGTCGGTACCAAATTCTGACTCTCCTTCCGAGATTGATACTAAATTTCAATTCTCTCTTTCGAGACTGGTACCAAATTCCAATTCTAATTTCGAGATCAGTACCTAAATTCTGATTCTCATCCTTTTCAATCAATACTTAAACTCCGACTCTCACCTCGAGGCTGGTACCTAAATCCCAGTTCTCTTTGTAAATCTCGAGGTTGGAACCTAGGTTCCAATTCTCATTTCAAATTCAGAATTTTCCTGAATCGATTTTAAATTAAACCTCAATCGAAATTGAAACTCGAAACAAATCAAAATCCAAAGTCAACATTAAAACTTGAAATAGAAGATGAAACGAAATCTAAATCAAACTTCTCCAGATCTCGTGATCTGGAATTCACTTCCTTTTCCTTTCCCTAGCGAGAGTTCAAGGATCTTCAGTCTTGGAAGTTTACCTGTTACTCCCCAGCGGATATATTTCTGTGCTTCGTTCTAAGTGTGTCGCGTAAACGTCTGTGTTGGTTTTGTTGATCTCTTCAGTCAACGCTATTACGCGTGGTGTGTTTGGTTAGCACACCACACCTATTAGGGGTCCATTTGTTGACCTCATTTTTGATGAGGTCTATTCTCTTCTCTCTCCTTAGTACTTAGGATCTAGCCATAGGGCTTCTCCTTTACTATCTTAGAGGACTAGAAATGGGACCCATCACTTAGAAATTCAAACACTTCTTGGCTCCCATCAAACCCCACAATTTTGATTGTAAACCCCCAGGCCACTTGGAGGGTTAAGATCAAATGTGGAGGTTTAAAGGATGAGCTCCTATAGGACTCTTTGGCCTTAGGATTACCCTGGGTGGTCTGGTCCTGGTAAGGGTAAGCTTGCACACACCACACTCTCACACACATTCCAAACCCTAAAACTACCTTTAACCAATTTGACTTCCTAACTCATATAGGTAATTCATATGGATGGTCCTCAACCCCTAAGCCCCTAGCTAAGAGGGTTAGGAACAACATATTTAGTGCCTAAGATGAGTCCTCTCATGGCTCTTGTGAGCTTAATATGGCTTCATGGCTCAACCAAAATGATTTCATTTCACTCACACTTGATTAACCTTCATTTTTCCAAAATTTCAATTTTTAACCCCCGGGACCCTAAACCCACCAAGCCTACCAAATGCCTTTGAAATTGTCCAAAACTTGAAAAATTGCCTAAATTACCCAAAATTCCTCAAAACCAATCCTAAAAATTTCCCCCCACTCAAATTAATCATCCATGGCCAGATATACCAAAAATTCCAAAAATACCCCCTCACTACCCTCCAAATACCCAAAATACCCTTCTAACCCAAAAATTCCAAAAACTCAGAAAATTCCCAGAAAATTCCAAAAACTCTAAAATATTCCCAATTTCATTTTGTTCAACTACACCAAAAGCCAATTTTTTCAATTTAGCCCACTTTTACTAAAACCCTCAATTTGGCCTATTTTTAACCTAAGTGGACCCAATATCCAACCAAACCACTCCATTGACCTCAATTTTGATCCAATTCAATCCTAAGCTTCAATTGAATTTCCCCAATATCAATTTAGACCAAAACAAAACCCAATTTCATCAACATGTGGATCCAATTTCAATTTGAAGCTTAAAGCCTAATTTTGGCCCATGACTTAAACTTAGCCCAAACCAACCCAACTCAACTCCAATTAACACCAAATCTTTTCCTAAACCTTCCTAAAGTCCTCACAACCAAAAACCTAACATGATTTGCCCCAAATTTGAAACCAAACTCCACCCAAACCTAACCCAAACCAAAAATCCCCAGTTTGGCCTAAATCCATCATGAACCCAAATGAGCCCAAATCCCAAAATCAAAGCCCAACCAAAGTTATAAAACTCTTTGTCACACCTCATAAACATTTTCAACATTAATTTTACATCAAACCCAACATTAACCCAACCTTAGCCCAAGTTAGCCCAATTTGGCCCATTTTGACCACATTACTAAAAAGCTCAAATTGAACCCATTTCAACTCCAAATGGCATCAAATCTCTTCTAAAGTTCTCATGACACATCCCTAAACTAAGCCCAACAATTATTTGACACAACCCCTCACCAAATTTCATCCATCAATTTATTTCAAAACCTGAAAGCCCACTTCCTTAAACCATTTTAAAAGCCCATCCAAAATGATTTCAAAAAGCCCAAGACCTATTCCAAAGCCCACATGAAGTTTCCACTAATCATCCTTTTAATTGAAATCATCCTTAAGTACTAAATCAATAATTAAATCATTCCAAATCATGCCTCATGCCAATTTCCCCTAAACTCATTAAAAATCCCAAAATCCATTTCCATGTAAGTGAGCCAAGCCACTCTTAAGCCAAATGGAGCCATTGAGCCATGCACAAGCCACATGAGAGCCATGGAAGCTACTTTACACATCACCAAGCCATTAATGATAAGGGAGGGGAGCTCTTTCCTAAACTATGATTAAACATTTTAACCTTACCCATGCTTCACCTAAACCCAAAATTAATCTAAATAAGCTTGGATTGAGACTTCTCCACTCAAAACCAGCTGACTCACCTGTCTCCCCACAGCACCCAAAGTCCCTTGGTGGGTGCACCTAGCCCAAAACCATGACTTGACCCATTTAAGCCCAAAATGAGCTCTTCCCCATACCATTTTAATCAAACCTATTTATAGATGGTTAATACCCACTGCTTGCACTAAACTCAACCCCTGAACCTACTGAGTCAGATGGTGACCTGACCCTGGCCGGACCACCACCCCAGCAGCTGGAAAACACCAAATCGAGAGCACCCATTTGATTCAAAAATTCAAATTGAGCTGACTGAGTTGTCCCATGGCCAATGGTCACTGCAGGTGTTCTTCCCTTGCCCTGAGCAGCTGATCCAAGCCTTCAAACCCGCCTGGGAAGCCCTCCAGCCATGTCTATTTAAACCTCACCACCTCTCGGCCAAACAAGGTGCTGAACCAAACCTTACTAAAACTCTGCCAAAATCACTCCAGACCCTTCTCCATACATAGAGCACTTGTTCCCCACTGAAATCCAGCCCTAAAACCCCCTTTGTGAGCTCAATTTCTCAGTTCAAAATCCACCCAAAAAACATGACACTTCACTACAGTGAGCCAATCCTCAAATTGATTGACCGTACACCTTCACCAGGCCAAGAGAAGAAGTTCCCCAGCAAAAGCTCCCTCTCAAGGCCAGCCATTTCTTCTATCGGCCAAGCTTTGAAATTGGGCTTGGTGGAAGTCTGGTCTAGACAATTCACCAGGGCAAGAGGCTTCATCCCTAGGCTCCTCTAGCTCCAACGAACGTGCCAAGGCCCTTTGATTGAAGCTTCACTTCTCAGTGCCAAGGTATGGAACTCCTCCTTTTCGAGAACTTCCAGCGATTCTCCATTTCATTTGAGTTAATTTCAATGCATGTTAGCCGTATGGATTTGTAGCTCTCGTTTAGACGAACACATAGGATCAAATTTCATGTAAATTGGTTAAGAAATGTGGGAGATATTGGAGTTTTAGTGTGGTTGGCTCTCGGCACACTCCAGTCGTAGACGATGACCAGGAATTCGTTGGATCACGCATGTATCGAATGGACGATCTAGATCTAGCCGGACGAGGAGATGGAACGAGACCGCGGGACGCGAGGCAGCTGACTCAGGTGGTGGCGTCGAATAGGAGCACACCGCGTGGGCTTTCAGAGCTGCCAAGGTTGACGCGGCGCTGACTGGGTTAAGTAGATAAATAGGGTATTTTCTATTTATTTAAATACCAGAACTTCAAAAATCCATACCTTTGTGTAGAAAAATCACAAAAATAAAATAAAAATACCCTCTTGCTCAGTGAATAGAGGAGAACAATGTGGAAAAAGAATTAAGTTATTTTAATGAGTATTTTATTTTTAATTAATTATTTACTGATTTCAGTATTTTAATTCTCCATGCATTTATACAATTCACCATGGCATGAGACCATAGAGCTTTTGTAGCCTCTATTCTTGGGAACATTCCCTGAATTTTCCAAGGCCAGAGGCCATCTCTGTGGTAAGATATTGATTTTTCAAATTTATGTGTCTGTTTTGCCATTTTAATTCCAGTAATTAGTATGTTGTTTAGAAAATTCTAAGAAAATTTAGAGTGGTATCATATGACCAGAGGACCCTAGGAAAATTTTGGTTTGGTTAAATTCCTTAAGAATAACCCTAATTGGTCTAAATACCCAAAACCGAATTTTAATTAGATAGGACTAATTACACATCAAAAATACTTGAAAACAATTCTCTACTGTCACTTAGGATGCAGAGAACCTCACATAAAAATTTGTAGTCAATTGGAAATGATTTAACCCATTAAATAAATTAATTATGTGACATAGCTATTTTAAAAATTAAAAAATTCATAAAACCCAAAGTATATTTCAAAAATTCACCAAATTGGTTTTGGGACTTCTCTGGTATCAGAGGAGTCTAAGAAAATTAAAATTGGAATTTTCTAAAAATTTTCATTTTTAACCATATTTTAAATATTTTAATAACTAAAAATAATAATAAATCACAAAAATTTTAAAAATCATAAAAATGTCATATTTTACCTCCTAATCACTTAGGAACAAAACAAATATTTTTCCCAAGTCTCTAGGTTAAAAAATTGAATTTTAAAGGATTAAAATAATTTTTAATATTAAAAAATGAATTTCCCTACATTTTCACTAAATTAATTCTAATAAATCAAAAAAGAAAAATCACAAAAATATAAAATTTGTTTCACTGAACTCCTTGAGGTCAGAGGGACTTAAGAAAAATATAAAGTTCATTTTTCAACTTTAATTTTATTTTATAATTAATTAACACTCCAAAACTAAAAATAATTATAATAAATAAAATATAATTCAAAAAATCACCAAAATTGGTCCAGATGGTCTCTGGTTAATAGGAACATCCCATAATTTTCCTTGGGACAGAAACCTTACCTTGGTCATATTGTTGATTTTTCTTTGAAAACCCTCATTTTCTCACTAAAATAAATATATAAATTAAATTAAATTCAGAAAAATTACATTTTCTCCTCTAGTGTCTTAATTGGCATATGAGTGAAGTGATATAAAAATTTTAAATTCATTTGAGCTTAATTTGATGAGTTATGAAATAAATAAGCCTAAAGGGGCATAACGGTAATTAAAGACTTTAACCCTAACTAATATTTAGGTCTAATCAAAAAGGGAGGGTAAAATATCTGATCTTATTTTTTTCCATTGGATGATTGAAACTTAAATAATTAAGAGGTAGAAACCCATTAATCATCTTGAAAATATTTAATGTAAGCCTTAATTAATTAAATAATTAAAATTTTGGAAGAATAATCAAAATTTGGATTATTAAAGTTGGGGATGTGACTTAGAAAGATACCAATTCTTTAATTTGAGATCCCTAAGTAAATTACTATGATAATATTTAACTCTTAATTAAATTGAAGATGATAATTGGAATTAATAATTAAGTATTTAAAAGGAAAATAACCCTTAATTAAATTAAACTTTAAAATATTAAGTGATTTAATAACTTAATTAAATTAAATTAAGATTAGTAAAATTAATTTATCATTTGAAAACAAACCTTAAACAAATTTAAAACATTAAAACTAATATTAAATATTAAGATCATTTAAAATATAAATATTAATTGAATTAAAACAACTTGAACACTATTCCAAACTTAAAATTTTTAATTAAGATTTTATAACTAAACCAAATCACTTTAAATCATCAATTTCCTAAATTAAGGATTGGTAAAAATCTTTAAAAAATTAATTTGCCCCTAAAGGTTTTCATTATCATAACTCTTAAATGAAGCATTAAGTGAAATGTCATTTCACTCATAGGATAATCAAACATCCTAATTCACTGAGCAAGAAACAAACTCAACTAAACTTTGAAATGATTAGTTCACCAGCACAATAAAATTCATTTGGATTCAAAATAATCTCAGAAGTATTAAAAATATGTTTAGGACTCGTCCTAAGCACTTTCTCAATATAATGAGATGTTTTAGAAGAACAACTGAACTTAATTGTTCTTTGATGAAGAAAATCATCCTTAACAAAACACAAGAACCTAGACGTCATAGGAATTGACTAGCTATATGATTAGGACTTTGGTAGACAACCAGAACCTTCCCTTAGCTTTACCTTGGTGTTTCTTGTAAATATATAAATGCTCTAACATGTGTTTTAAGTATAGCTTGGAATGACGGGAAGACCCTCCAAGTACGCTTTTATTTTATTACAATTTATTTACCTGCACTGTACTTTATTTTTCTTGCATGTTAAACAAGATTGACACCCTGCATGAAAACTGAAACCTTTAGGATAGCCACAAAATTGAAACCCAAAATTAAATTAAAAGTCACAACAAGATAAAATTCACTGCCACGACATTTCAAAATATAAAACAACTCAAAATTTAATATCAAACAGAACACAAAACTACAACTACAACTAAATTAAAACGTCTCGTTGGATGATCGGGAATACCTCGGATGATGTAACCCACGTGTTGCTAATAAGATTTCCCACGGTCTAAATGAAAGTATGGAACTCATTCAGTTGAGTTTAGCAAACTCAATTGGACAAAGTGAATCCGATGAAAATAGCGGTGCCGGGATGACAGAATCGTGGGATCTGAATTGGTTTTGCTTAATCAACTTTAAGATTTGTTTTAATTAAAATATTAAGCCATCTCAATTTTCAATCTTTCTAAACCAAAACACTTCTCTCATCTCCTGATTGTCACCTTCTAAAACTAAACCTCTGCAACAACAAGGAGCTTCGAGCATAGTGGGCAGCACGACCATCGTCGTCAGCAAAACTGGAATCTACATCAACAAAACCTTTCTTAGAATTAAATAACAAAGCCATAGGATTTCGAGGTAGTTTGCCTAGTGCAACATAAATCCTCAACTCTTCGTTAGGTATTTGCATAATCATATTATGCGAATTAAGCCCTAACCGGTCTTAGGACTCCGAGGTAGTTGTTTGGTACGACATAAACCCTCACATCTTCGAGGCTATTTGTATGATTGTGTCATACGAATATAAGTCCTAATTAATTAAAATTGGCAGAATTGAAACATTAAACATACTCTTAAATTGAAGCCGAACAATATGATAGTTTTGGAAGTTGCCAAGATTCTTCTTGGATCCTCAGCTTCTCCTACTTCTCTTCCTTTGGACTCCTAAAATTAACTGTTCCAAATTTGATCCATTCCCTATTGAAATTTCCAAAATACAATCCTTTGAAAACCTTAAACTTTGAAATTCTTGAAAGCAAAACCACTGATCATTATCGAGAGTTTTCTTAAGTGTCTTCGGACATTTAGGATGTAATTAACTATAGGGGCTTGCCCTTATAGGAAACTTTAAGAACCCAGGTAATATAAACCCTGCTTAATTCATTTATATTAAGCAGAGGAACTTGTCGGCTTATAAAATTGATTCGCAGACCAAACGGATGTCACAAATCTTCTAGTTTATTTAATCGAGCCCCATAATCAAGCACTATGTCTATTCTTCGGGTTAGATACACGGTTTGTGATGCGGTGCTCGTTTATATAAACTATTTGGGATTGTGATTGGTTTGGTTTCATATCTTAAAATTTTCAAACTTAAAATTATTTTCAAAAATCAAATGCTTCTTTCTAAATTTATATCGATATCTAAATTAAATTTAAAGACTAAAATTCGCCAACAATTTATGTATGCGACCCCTTTTCACAACACACAAACCTAAAAATATGCCGACAACATCTGGCGACTCCGCTGGGGACTAGTTCCTCTCTCCATTTTGATCTGATGATTATGCTTTCATAAATCGGTGGTAAGTCCATGTCCCTAGTGGACTAAGCTACCATTCTTTCCTTTGGCATACCACATTCATTTCTGTCTTGAACGGGTATAGTCAACTCCTTTTGGATTTTGGAGCCACTGTTTAGACACCCCTAAATAAAGAGGTTCTGAAATCCTTTTACCTCTTTCTGAGGTGGTGTGGACCCCCAATAGGTGTTAGCCTAGGAGCGGTCTTTTGAGTTGAGAAGTCTTACGAGACTTTCTCTTCCTCTCCAATTCTGAATCAAATCCTTTACCTTTCCTTTAACTTTTCTCCTTTAATCATTTTGTTCCTAACAAACAAATCCTCTAATAAACAACCTTTTAATGAGCAAACTCTTTTAAAAATCACAAATACACTAAGATAAAAGAAAATGTGTTCGGACTCTTTCTTTTCCGTCTTAAGTTTTGCGACAAAAAGAAGCATAATTCAGGACTGACTTCGGAATTCACCCTGCAGAAAATGACTGCACCAAAGTTAATTTTCTACTTCACCAATGGAATGGACTTCGCCGTCTATAAGGATGAACTGCACGACAATGGAATCATCCGTTTTGGACAAGGATTCGACAATATAGATATTAAGTTCGCTGACGTCACCCTCTTCACACTAATGGACAAAGTATCGGAAACTGAGGAGCCCGTAATTGAGTTTAACTTGAAATCAACTCAAGAGATCCCTCCCCTGCAAAGGGTCCCAGCTGAAAGAAGTACCACTGTTCGTAGGAGGACTGTTGTCTCTACCCCCACCGATCTAGTCATCTCTGCACCTACCCCGACTCCTGCCAAACTGAAGGGGAAGGAAATCCAAGTCTGTGATGAGCCTGCCACCGTGGAGGGTACAAATTTTGCTACAATACCTCATATCTTCGAGATAGGGTCCAGTTTAAGAGTTGCACCCCTGACTCGGACTCAGAGAAGAAATAGGAGTAGAAAGATCGCCAGGATCGAGAAGACCAAGGCTGCTGAAGTTGCTTTTCTGGAAGAGATTCCTGAGGAGGAGGAAGAACTGGCTAAGTATTCACCCTTGTTCGAAGGAAGTGGGTTTCACCCTCTCTTTGCTGCATCAGATGAGGAAGATGTCCGGAGGATCACCGCTGCATTACCCCGACCTGCATACTATAGTGACTGTAAGAGAAAGAGGGCCAAGACTACGCCGCTTACTCGACTGCGAGCTGTAGTAGAGTAACTAGCTAAGAAGGAAGGATGCCCCGTATCAGAGATCTTAAGAAGAATGGGACGAATGCCAGTCAAATCCTGCCTCAGACTGCGAGTAAACCCCGTCACTGCCCCGGGGAGGCCAAGGAAGAAAGTGTGAGCTAGTTCGCTTGTTGTCGTATCGGGACACCTTATTTGGGAGGACACCACCTACTGACACACAACCGACAGAGCATCTGGTCCTAGGCCTTCTACTGCGAGAAGGATGGTGTGGCGACCTATTATTACTGAACCGATACAAGCACAATGTTCTAGAAAGAAGAGTCTCGTCAGAAAGCCAGAATCAGAAGAAAGCGCCACTGCATTAAAAGGAACTCCTGAAAAAGAAGTGCAACAATCATCACATGACAACCGCGAAACCGTTTGGAAGAGGCCACTAGAGGATGTCATAGGCAAGCTAAGAACCGACATCCGATGGTTGGCTAAGGAAAGAGGAGAAAAATTTGAGACTGAAGTAGATTCATCAGAATTTATGGATGAATTGTACGCCGAGGCTAATATGGTCGAGACCCGAGCATCGGCAGCTTCACAAGGTGCTCCGTCAGCTTCGGAAGGGGAGGAACCGGAAGTGATGAGAGCACAACTTCAAGAAAAGGATGATACAATTTCCCAGATGGCAAAAAGGATGGAAGAGATGGCTGCCGCCTTAGCCACTCTCCAGAGTCAGCTGCAACCTCAAAAGGAAACACCCCCAGAAATCATTCACATTGCAGATGGATGAAAAGATATCACATTCGTCAACGGAGATGAACAGCCAAAGAAAGATTTGTACAAAGCATGATTCCTGAAAAGGATATCAAAAACATGGTAGAACAGCAGGTGCGAGAAGCCTTAGCTCAGTCTAAGAGTGGAGCATCAATCCAGACGGGTAGACCATACCCCGAAGAATTTTATGCGGTCCAATACCCAAAAGACTTCGTACAACCTCTATTCAAGACTTTTGATGGAATGAGAAACCCCCAGCAGCATGTCGCACACTTTCGTGCTAGTTGTTGTAATGCCGGTGGGAGTGATGCTTTACTCTTCCGGCAGTTTGTCAGCAGCTTATCAGGGATTGCCTTCGACTGGTATGTAGAATTGCCAAATAGCTTAGTTAAGACCTTTTCAGAGTTAGAAAACCTCTATGTTAAGCAGTTTTCCAGAGCTCGGCACCACATCACTATCGGTGATTTTGTGGTGGAGCAACTGAAACCGAACGAAACTCTAGTGGATTACATACTTCGATGGAGGAACATAAGCATGAAGTTTGAACCACAACTTCAAGAATAGCATGCGATCGGTATTTTGTTGAAAAGTATCCACGGCCCGATAGCACTTCTACTTAAAGGATTTACAATCAAGACTTTCGAGAAGTTGCTTAGCAAGGCCAGGAGCTTGTAGGAGGAAGCGAAACAGCTAAGTTTCGTGGACAAGACCGATAAGCAGAAGCATGTAAAAGCAATTGAAAAGAAATCCGGATTCGTCGTGGCAGTAGATAAAGGCAAACAGCCAGTACAAATACAGCCAGAGCGGCCACAACCTAGTTATCAGCAACCACAACGGATCTATCAGCAACCTAAGCAGATATATCAGCAACCTCAACAGAACTATCAACAGCCTGATCGAGCTATCAATCACAGCAGCGTGATCAACGGCCTCCTCGTCCACCACAGGCCTTGAAGGAACTTTTGAATAAAGAATACCCCTTCAAGACTGAAGTAGTGGCAAAGATGTTCCGTAGTTTAACGAAAACACCTGACTTTCAGCTACCAGAGCCTAAGAGGCCGGAAGAAGTCAATAAGAGAGATCATCCAAACTATTGCCCTTACCACCGGATGCTCGGACACAAAATAGAGGATTGCATTACTTTCAAGAGTTGGCTTAACGACAATCTCCGGAAAGGGAACATAACGATCCCGAAGGAATACATGAAGGAACCCCAAAAAGGAGGTTCCGTTAATATTATTTCAACGGATCCTATTGTTCCGATAGACCCTTACACGACCAATGATGGATGGAGTACCGTCTGGACAAAGTCTTCGAAGAAAATCTTGGATCATATCCAAAATACTTCGGTGCGCCCTTCAACTCAGAGTTTGAAACCTGCCGAGCCGGTACTATCGCCTGCGATTGAAGAACCGCCCCAGAAGGAGGAGAAGATCGTAGACGAAAAGAGGACCGAGGCTCCAAAGGGTAGACTAGGGGCTGCTTATCCTAGGATGGTTGTTTCTGATTTGTGGGAGAAATCCCTCGAACCTCTGACTCTGTAGGATTATTTGCTCGCCCCGGCGGGATCTTATAATGATAAGAGTTTTTGTGTTGGCTTCATTTTGACTGTTTCTAACGATTACGTAACTAACTACAACCAACCTATTCCGGATCTCGATTCCAATACGATAAACGATTCTCAAATCATACTGAACCTCGATGACCACGACGAAGGAGAAGACGCTCACAAAGACGACTACGAAAGCTCAACAAGCAACGAGTCTATTTGTGAATTTCGAGGAGCTCCAATCACGATAGAATGAGAGTTATCAGGTTTCGAAGCAACTTTAGAAGAGCCAGTCGCTCCGATTCAAGAGAAGACACCAATAGATTCACTACCAGATTCAAGACAAGTAACTGAAGTCAACCTAAGAAGCGAAAAAGTTCTACCTCCGAGAATGGGTCCAAAGGATAAAAGAAAGCAGGTGGTTGCTCAAAAGGAGCCAACCCCAGCAGAAGAATTGCCCATTCGGGAAGAGACTGAAGAGCCGGGTAATAAAGTGGACTATAACGTGCTAGCCCATCTTAGGAAGCTACCAGCCAAACTGAGCATATACGACGCTCTGATCCTGTCAAAGGAGATGAGGGAAACTCTGATCAAGGCCTTACTTGATCCAGAAATTTGTTTAGATCAAATGGCCGGTAATTCCTTCGACGAGGTTTGCTCGTTAAAAGAACAGCGAGGTGTTACCTTCACGGACAATGATCCACTGCTTGGAACAGCTGATCACAATCGACCGTTGTACATTTTAGTCACTATTGGAAAGTTTACGCTCTCCAGAGTGTTGGTTGATCCGGGAGCATGAATCAACATAATGAATTTTCGGACGTTGGCATATTTGGAAATTAATGCTCACGACCTCGAAGCAGATAAGATGTTACTAAGAGGCTTTAATCAAAAAGGAGAAAGTGCCCTTGAATCGATAACACTATTATTGAAGACCGGTGATTTGGCAAAGACAACTGCAAAATTTCATATAGTTGATTTTGAGACATCATTCAATGCTCTTCTGGGTCAGCCATGGATCCATGAAAACCGGATGGTACCATCGTCTCTACACCAATGTATAAAATATTATGAAGGAGGAGAACAATGTATCAAAGGTGATTTGCAACCATTCTCCATGCATGAAATCGGAATTCACGAAGATGAAGCTTACTACGAACCTCCGAAGAAAAAAATCTTCTTCAGAAATACCATATCAAATAAAGCAAAAGAAGTTCGAGATTATGAAGAACCTGAAATTCTAGTCCAGCAGTTACTCACCACTCTCTTACGGCGAGATGGTAAAGGTTTCTCTAGAACTCGCATCCGTGGTCGAGGCCGGGGACGAGGTCGAGGAAGAGACATTGGAACAGCTTGGACGAAGAAACCGACCATCAACGTTGATTGGGAGAACAGTTCTGAAGAAGAAGAAATCAAGAAAGAAGCAGCGACAATAAGTTAGAAGAAACCCCAATTCAAGATCTCTCTTGAAGACGAAAAGAATGAAGAATACAAATCAATGTACGAGAAGATTAACCATTATGTGCATACTATGACCCTGATCCTGATCTATCCTAATAAGATCGAGGGTATGGTGGTCAAGGAAGTGCATAGAGGTGGTACTAAGCCAATCAAATTCTACCGTGGTGCTTCTTCTTCCAAAATTGAAAATGAAGTAAAATTTGAAGATGTTACTTCTTCCGAATTAATGAAACTACCTTTCAAATGGTAATCTCCTTGTGTTCAAAATTTAATTCAACGTGGTGTCTTACCTCGACGATGGACAAAAAACATTTCACAACACTTTGAAAAATTATGTAATAACGCCAGTCGACCGCCCAATTCAAAACATGGTCTCAGATTCAGCACAGTAGGATCAGTTGATGACACGGGATTTTGCTTGGTTGTCACTTTCAAGCATGATGAAGACTGCTTGGAAGCCTCAGATGATCTCGAAGATTTGCAAATCGGAGATGCTCCACCAGAATTTGAATAAGAAATTAAATCTACAACAGACGAGTTAATGGAAGTTAACTTAGGTACTAGCCAAGAGCCTAGGCCGACCTTTGTTAGCTCCTTACTCAATAAAGAAGACTCTGAAAACATGATCAAGCTACTGATGGAATTTAAGGACTGTTTTGCTAGGAGTTACGACAAAATGCCAGGATTAGCTCCAGAGGTGGCAGTTCACAGATTAGGAGTGGATCCCATTGTTGTTCCAGTCAGGAAAGCTTCCAGAAGAATGCGTCTAGAGATTAAACAACAAGTAAAAGCAGAAGTTAAGAAGCTAATAGATGCTAAATTCATCCGTGAAGAACAATATCCGACTTGGTTAGCCAATGTGGTACCAATCAGAAAGAAGAATGGACAGATCAGAATCTGCGTAGATTTCAGAGATTTGAACAAGGCGTGTCAAAAGGATGAATTTCCTCTACCAATTCTAGATCTGATGATCGAAATCGCTTCGACACATGAAATCTTTTCTTTCATGGATGGATCATCAGGATACAACCAGATAAAGATGGCACCAAAAGATGAAAAGCTCACAGCCTTCAGAACGCCAATCGGAGTATACTGCTACACAGTGATGCCTTTCGGACTGAAGAATGCAGGAGCAACATACCAAAGAGCAATGATGAGAATTTTTGATGATCTCATTCACAACTAAGTCGAGTGCTACGTGGATGATGTGATCATCAAAAGCAAACTGAAAGAAGATCACTTGTATGATTTGAGAATTGTTTTCGAGCGACTAAGACAATTTAACCTTAAGATGAATCCCTTGAAATGCGCCTTCGGCATCGCCTCTGGAAAATCCTTAGGATTTGTTGTCCAACATCTTGGAATTAAAATCGATCCGGAGAAGATTAAAGCTATCTTAGAAATGCATCCTTCCAAAACTTTGAAACAACTACGATCCTTTCAAGGGAATTTGGCATATCTTCGACGCTTTATCTCGAATTTGTCAGGTAGGTGTTAGCCCTTCTCGGCATTGGTTAAAAAGGATGCCAAATTCGTTTGGGAAGAGAAATGCCAGCGGGCATTTGAGGAACTTAAATAGTATTTAATGACACATCCTGTATTAGTAGCCCCAGTCTCAGGTCGACCGTTAATACTTTATACCGCGGCTTTAAACGACTCTCTCGGAGTCCTGCTAGCCCAGGTCAACGACGAGGGAATAGAAAACGCTCTCTACTACCTGAGCCGTCGTCTAATTCCGACAGAGGTAAAGTAACCTCCGATTGAGAAGCATTGTTTGGCCCTGATCTTTGCTGCTCAAAAGCTCAGGCACTACATGCTTTCTCATAAGGTCAACCATATTTTGAAGTTTAATCCGTTGCAATATTTGATGACCCAACTGATGCTTTCCGGCGGACTTGCCTTGTGGTCAATGAAACTATTGCAATTCGATATAACTTTCGTTCATCTTCGTGCCGTAAAGGGACAAGTCCTAGCAGACTTCCTCGCAGCACACCCTTTACAGGTAGAATCGCCTCTGAACGACGATTTGTCTGACGAGCAGATAATGAGCCTAGAATACCCCGACGATCAGCGTTGGGAGCTGTACTTCGACGGAGCATCTTCAGCACAGAGAGATAAAGAATCGCAAATGATAGTGCCCGGTAAGGCAGGAATCAGACTAATATTTATAACACCGGAGCGGGGAATGTTAAGATACTCCTACCATCTAACAGAGCCGTGTACGAACAACGAGGCCGAATACGAAGCTCTCATAACTGGATTGGAATTAACCATTCAGATGGGGATAACAAAGATCAACATCTACGGGGATTCTCAGTTGATCATTCAACAGGTCGCCTGACAGTACAAAATTCTAAAACCAAGACTTGAGCAGTACTTCCAGTACACCATGAAATTGTTAGAGCAGATTCTGAATGTAACGATCTACAAGATTCCTAGAAGAGAAAATGCTCTCGCAGATGCGTTAGCCCGCCTTGTAAAGGAATTTTCTTGTTTGCAGGATGAATTAGTTGAAGTGTCAGTTCAGGGATGTCAGGTTCTCTCGCAGCTCGACATGGACATGATACACAAGTCAGAAAAAGAAGAAGAATCAATTGCGGTAGTAATAGAAAATGCAGAAGATTGGTGGCAGCCATTAATAGACTACTTGCGAACAGGAAACCTACCGGACGATAAGTCATTAGCCCATCAAATCAAGAAAAGAACTCTGTATTACGCATTAATAAACAATACATTATACAGAAGGTCTTTCGATCAGATGTGGCTAAGGTGCCTGAGCGAGTCCGAGGCTCGTGAAATTGTTAAAGAAGTGCACTCAGGACTTTGTGGCGCTCATCAGTCAGGTCCGAAGATGAAGATGAAGATTAAAAGATTAGGGTACTACTGGCTTTCAATGATGACCGACTGCATGAAATTTGCCAAAAGTTGTCACGAGTGTCAAGTGCATGGAGTGGTCCTACATCAACCTCCAAATGTGCTACATCCGACAATCGCGTCGTAGCCGTTTGAATGTTGGGGTACAGATATTATGGGCCCGATAGAACCGCCTTCTTCAAAAGGACATCGCTTCATTCTTGCAGCTACGGATTACTTTTCCAAATAGGCAGAAGCAGTACTGCTCAGAGAAGTGAAGGCACATCACGTGCTACAATTCTTCAAGAATCAAGTCGTTTACCGTTTCGGGTACCGCGCAGGATTATCTCAGATAATGGGTCCACGTTCATAAGTACGAAGATTAACAATTTTGTCAAAAGGTACGGGATTGACTAGCGCTATTCGATGATCTACTACCCAAGAGTGAATGGCCTGACCGAGGATTTTAATAAAACTCTCGTCCAAATCCTAAAGAAAACTTTGGACGACAACAAAAGAAATTGGCACGAGAAGTTGTTCGAAGCCTTATGGGCATACAGGACGACCTTTAGAACTCCTACTCGGTCTACATCTTACGCTTTGGTGTACGGGTCCGAGGCCGTCTTACCCTTGGAGGTGCAGCTTCCATCTCTCAGAATTGCAGTTGCGAACAAGATTACTATAGAAGAAAATGCCAAATTACGACTAGAAGAATTGGAAAACTTGGAAGGAAGATGACTTTCAGCACAGCAGAATTTGGAACTGTAACAAGCCAAGATGATCCAGACCCACGATAAACAGGTCTGCCCAAAGAACATTCAAAGTCGGTGACTTAGTTCTAGTCCTCAAGAGACCTATTCTTGCGCACCGCAAGATAGGAGGTAAATTTAAACCGACTTGGGAAGGGCCATTCGTGGTCGAGACAGTCTACTCAGGAGGTTCCTGCCAGCTTGTGAATTGACATGGAGAACAACCTATGTTTCTAATTAATGGACGATATCTAAAGAAGTATTATGCGACCTGATGTTTCGAAGAATGAATTCCCATTCCCAGAAGTACGGGCACAGTAATCACTTGTAACTGGGTCCGAACCCAAAATCATAAAAATGGATGATAAAAATCATTAACAAAAAAAATGTGTTAAAAAAAAAGAAAACATGTGAAGTCGTAATGATAAAATGTTAATCTTTCCTTTTAAATCAATTCACTCTTGATATTTCCTCATATTTTCCTACTCGTATTAAAATTTGAAAAAAAAAAAATAATAATAAAAATTTTCCGTTGATAAATGATTTTTCTTATTGTTCTTGTTCTTAGTACAACCCCTGATCCTTTCCTTGTTTTTTGCAGAAAAATGTCAAACGGGCGGTTGGTTTTGAACTTTAAGAATGGCGTGAGTATAGCACTCGATGATAAGAGGATGAAGGATGGGGCCGTAATTGACATTGATTCTGATTTCACACCGGCCGGGCTACACTACGAAGAAACTGATTGGACCCCGATTGACTGAGAAGAGTACCATAGCCAGACAGTGATGAAATTGGGTGGCCCAAGTCAACAATCCACCAGCAAGAAAAGAAAAGCAAACGCGGCTTGTGCAACGGGGGAAGACAAGAAAATAAAGTCTGTGGTTGCTATAGTAGAGGGCATGTTTGTCAGTGCCATGCCCACAGAAATTCAAGAAGTAAGGAGAGCTACTCTCACTCCTACTCAACAAAGAAACGAGAATCATCACATACGCAAGATGCTGACCAAGCTGGCAGCGGATCAACAAGAAGAGATAGTTGCTACCGTCAATACAAATACTTTAAAGAAATTGGTTTGTCAGGAACCAAGAAAGAGGAGACCAACTCTGAGAACAACAGAAAAGATAAAAGAAATCCCAAGAAGAACGGAAACAGAATCAGCGCCTCGACACCAAGCAGATGTACCAGTTCTGAAGAGTCTTGTTGCGAAAGCAACCCCAGAGGATGTCCCGACAGAGACTATCCACAAGGAGCCAAGGCATACAGGAGAGCGTGCTGGGGTTCAATCATACATTCCCCAGTACGTCACCAGGCCTCGCCAATTGCAGATTATTCCAGGAATATGAGTTGGAAAGGATGCAGAATGTTGAGAAGAAAACTTTTGAATATTTTGAAAGGATTCGAGGCAGGAGGATCAACATCTTGGAAGGCCTTGAGCTGCATATAGATGTGTTCTCAGATTATGAACAACAGTAAATTGTAGACTGCATCATTGAACTTCAGAAAATGGGTCGAGCTGGCCGCCTAAGGGAAAAGACCTATTCAGAACCCCGAAGATGGATGCCAGGAAAAGGAAGAGTTACGACCAATGCGGGTGTTGCTACAACTTCGCGGTAGACAGAAAAGAAAATCCACCAGGGATACTCAGCCACAGTGAGGTGGATCTGATGCCAAGAATTATTAAGAGAATGGTAAAGAGGATGGTGACATGGAGGGTATTGCCCGTGGACTGCATACCCAACAGCTGCATCATTAATATCTACATGGAGGGCGACTACATACCTCCACACATAAACCATCATGACTTCGTCAGACCTTTCTGCACAGTGTCTTTTATCAACCAGTGCAACATCATGTTCGGATCTGACCTTCGGATTGTAGGCCCCGGAGAATTCCGAGGGCTGGTGGAGATACCACTTCCGGTAGGTTCCGTCTTGGTGTTAAAAGGAAATGGAGCAGATGTAGCAAAACATTACATTCAAGGAGTGCCTGTTGAACGAATCTCCGTCACTTTCAGAAGGATGGATGACAGAAAAATGCCTTTCCACTTTCAGCCAGATCCAGAGTTAGAGAGCCTTCGGACTTACGAGCTGTGAGTTACATGGGAGATAGCACACCTCCAATGCACATCCAAACGACATTTCCTACCAAGGGTGGCTTGGAAGGTGATGTTATTATTCATGTAACTCACTATTCAAACATGGATTTTGACAGATGCTTTTGGAAGAATCAACAAGAATCTTACACAAT
Organism: Papilionanthe hookeriana x Papilionanthe teres; assembly: GCA_022702705.1. Lineage (NCBI taxonomy): Eukaryota > Viridiplantae > Streptophyta > Magnoliopsida > Asparagales > Orchidaceae > Papilionanthe > Papilionanthe hookeriana x Papilionanthe teres. The sequence goes on from CM040425.1 coordinate 29,483,074, forward strand.
CCGTTTTGGATTTATTTGGATTGTATGAGATGTTGAATTTTCAGGGAAAATATCATCATGTTTTGGATCAAGCTATATGATGTATTTTCAACAAATTGAAATGGAAACGACTATGTCGTGTTTTGCCTTCACCTGTTTTGTGCAAATTGACTGGGAAACCCCATTACGTTAGATGAACTTCGAACAAAGAACGAAAGAAAAATAGAAAATAAATAAGAAAAATTTTTAAGAATCTGAATGTCAAAATGAACTCCAAATTATCACGAACTCTAAATAAACAAAAATGAAATTGAATCACCAAAACAAATGAAACGAATCTAAATCTAGAATTGAATTCTGATTTGAATTCATTAATTCAAATCTTTCACTTCTTCTTTCGATTGAAATCCATTTGAAACTCTTTTGAACCCTCTTTCGAGTTTATTCTTCCCCACGGAAGACTCAAACCTTAACTCCAAACTTCTACACTTTTTCATCGTCCTGAAATCCTTTCGACTATCCACGATTTCTTCCCTCTTTTGAGAAGCTCGACTGAATCTACTGACACAGAACCACGAAATTTTTGATTTGGTTCTGATGGCATGGATTCATATCCTTCGCCAAACAATCAAAATTCAATCAACTCTCTTCGGATATGAAACACTTTCATGTCTCATTCAAATCCTTCACTAAACTGAAATTTCCACAAAATATTCCAAACCAAATCAAATACAAACTCTTGGGATCAGTACCTAAATTCTGATTCTCTCTTTCGAGACTGATACCAAATTCCTGTTCTCTCCCTCCGAGGTCGGTACCAAATTCTGACTCTCTTTTCGAGATTGATACCAAATTTCAATTCTCTTTCGAGACTGGTACCAAATTTCAATTCTCTCCCTCCGAGGTCGGCACCAAATTCCGACTCTCCTTTCGAGATTGATACTAAATTTCAATTCTCTCTTTCGAGACTGGTACCAAATTCCAGTTCTCTTCTTTCGAGGTCGATACTAAATTCTGACTCTCTTTCCGAGATTGATACTAAATTTCAATTCTCACTTTTGAGACTGGTACCAAATTCTAGTTCTCTCCTTTTGAGGTCGGTTCCAAATTCCGACTCTCTTTCCAAGATTGATACTAAATTTCAATTATCTCTTTCGAGACTGGTACCAATTTCCAGTTCTCTCCTTTCGAGGTCGGTACCAAATTCCGACTCTTTTTCTGAGATTGATACTAAATTTCAATTCTCTCTTTCGAGACTGGTACCAAATTCCAGTTCTCTCCTTTCGAGGTTGGTACCAAATTTCGACTCTCTTTGCTAGATTGATACCAAACTTCAATTCTCTCTTTCGAGACTGGTACCAAATATCAGTTCTCTCCTTTCGAGGTCGGTAACAAATTCCGACTCTCTTTCCGAGATTGATACCAAATTTCAATTCTCTCTTTCGAGACTGGTACCAAATTCCAGTTCTCTCCTTTTGAGGTCGGTACCAAATTCTGACTCTCTTTTCGAGATTGATACCAAATTTCAATTCTCTCTTTCGATACTGGTACCAAATTCCAATTCTCTCCTTTCGAGGTCGGTACCAAATTCCGACTCTCTTTCCGAGATTGATACCAAATTTCAATTCTCTCTTTCAAGACTGGTACCAAATTTTAGTTCTCTCCTTTCGAGGTCGGTACCAAATTCCGACTCTCTTTCCAAGATTGATACTAAATTTCAATTCTCTCTTTTGAGACTGGTACCAAATTCGAGTTCTCTCCTTTCGAGGTCGGAACCAAATTCCGACTCTTTTTCCGAGATTGATACTAAATTTCAATTCTCTCTTTCGAGACTGGTACCAAATTCTAGTTCTCTCCTTTCGAGGTCTGTACCAAATTCCGACTCTCCTTCTGATATTGATACTAAATTTCAATTCTCTCTTTCGAGACTAGTACCAAATTCCAGTTCTCATTTCGAGATCAGTACCTAAATTCTGATTCTCATCCTTTTCAATCAATACTTAAACTCTGTCTCTCACCTCGAGGCTGGTACCTAAATTCCAGTTCTCTTTGTAAATCTCGAGGTTGGAACCTAGGTTCCAATTCCCATTTCAAATTTAGAATTTTCCTGAATAGATTTTAAATTAAACCTCAATCGAAATTGAAACTCGAAACAAATCGAAATCCAAACTCAACATTAAAACTTGAAATAGAAGATGAAATGAAATCTAAATCAAACATCTCCAGATCTCGTGATCTGGAATTCACTTCCTTTTCTTTTCCCCAGCGAGAGTTCTGGGATCTTCAGACTTGGAAGTTTACCTGTTACTCCCCAGTGGAAATTTTTCTGTGCTTCGTTCTAAGTGCGTCGCTTAGACGTCTGTGTTGATTTTGTTGATCTCTTCGGTCAACGCCAATACGCACGATGTGCTTGGTTAGCACACCACACCTATTGGGGGGTCCATTTGTTGACCTCATTTTTGATGAGGTCTTTTCTCTTCTCTCTCCTTAGTACTTAGGATCTAGCCATAGGGCTTCTCCTTTACTATCTTAGAGGACAAGAAATGGGACTCATCACTTAGAAATTCAAACACTTCTTGGCTCCCTTCAAACCCCACAATTTTGATTGTAAACCCCCAAGCAACTTGGAGGGTTAAGATCAAATGTGGAGGTTTAAAGGATGAGCTCCTATAGGACTCTTTGGCCTGAGGATTACCCTGGGTGGTCTGGTCCTGGTAAGGGTAAGCTTGCACACACCACACTCTCACACACATTCCAAACCCTAAAATTACCTTTAACCAATTTGACATCCTAACTCATATAGGTAATTCATATGGATGGTCCTCCACCCCTAAGCCCCTGACTAAGAGGGTTAGGAACAACATATTGAGTGCCTAAGATGAGTCCTCTCATGACTCCTATGAGCTTAATATGGCTTCATGGCTCTACCAAAATGATTTCTTTTCACTCACACTTGATCAACCTTCATTTTTCCAGAATTTCAATTTTTGACCCCCGAGACCCTAAACCCACCAAGCCTACCAAATGCCCTTGAAATTGCCCAAAATTTGCAAAATTACCTAAATTACCCAAAATTCATAAAAACCAATCCTGAACATTTCCCCCCAATTAAATTGATCATCCATGGCCAACTATACCAAAAATTCCAAAAATACCCCCTCAATACCCTCCAAATACCCAAAATACCCTTCTAACCCAAAAAATCAAAAAATTCAGAAAATTCCCAGATAATTCTCACAAAATCACAAATATTCCCAATTTCATTTTGTTCAACTACAGCATAAGCAATTTTTTTCAATTTAGCCCACTTTTACCAAAACCCCTAATTTGGCCTATTTTTAACCCAAGTGGACCCAATGTCCAACCAAACCACTCCAATTGACCTCAATTTTGATCCAATTCAATCCTAAGCTTCAATTTAATATCCCCAATATCAATTTAGACCAAGCCCAAACCCAATTTCATCAACATGTGGATCCAATTTCAATTTGAAGCTTAAAGCCCAATTTTGGCCCATGACTTAAACTTAGCCCAAACTAACCCAACTCAACTCCAATTAACCCCAAATCTTTTCCTAAACCTTCCTAACACCCCCACAAACAAAAAAATAACATGATTTGCCCCAAATTTGAAACCAAACTCCACCCAAACTCCACCCAAACCAAAAATCCCCAATTTGGCCTATATCCATCATGAACCCAAATGAGCCCAAATCCCAAAATCAAAGCCCAACCAAAGTTAAAAAAATCTTTGTCACACCCCCATAAAAATTTTTCAACATTAATTTTACATCAAACCCAACATTAACCCAACCTTAGCCCAAGTTAGCCCAATTTGGCCCATTTTGACCCCACTACTAAAAAGCCCAAATTGAACACATTTCAACTCCAAATGGCATCAAATCTCTTCTAAAGTTCTCATGACACATCCCTAAACTAAACCCAACATTTATTTGACACAAACCTTCACCAATTTTCATCCATCAATTTATTTCAAAACCTAAAAGCCCACTTCCTTAAACCATTTTAAAAGCCCATCCAAAATGATTTCAAAAAGCCCAAGACCTATTCCAAAGCCCACATGAAGTTTCCTCTCATCATCCTTTTAATAGAAATCATCCCTAAGTCCTAAATCAATAATCAAATCATTCCAAATCAAGCCTCATGCCAATTTCCCCTAAACTAATCAAAAATCCCAAAATCCATTACCATGTAAGTGAGCCAAGCCACTCCTAAGCCAAATGGAGCCATTGAGCCATGCACAAGCCACATGAGAGCCATGGAAGCTACTTTTCACATCACCAAGCCATTAATGATAAGACAGGGGAGCTCTTTCCTAACCTATGATTAAACATTTTAACCTTACCCATGCTTCACCTAAACCCAAAATTAATTTAAATAAGCTTGGATTGAGACTTCTCCACTCAAAACCAGCTGACTCACCTGGCTCCCCATAGCACCCAAAGTCCCTTGGTGGGTGCACCTAGCCCAAAAACATGAGTTGACCCATTTAAGCCCAAAATGAGCTCTTCACCATACCATTTAAATCAAACCTATTTACACATGGCCAAAACCCATTGCTTGCACAAAACTCAACCCCTGACCCCACTGAGTCAGATGGTGACCTGACCCTGGCCGGACCACCACCCCAGCCGCCGGAAAACACCAGGCCGAGAGCACCCATTTGATTCAAAAATTCAAATTGAATTGGCTGAGCTGTCCCATGGCCAATGGTCACTGCAGCTGTTCTTCCCTTGCCCTGAGCAGCTGATCCAAGCCTTCAAACCCCCCTGGGAAGCCCTCCAGCCATGTCTATTTAAACCTCACCACCTCTCGGCCAAACAAGGTGCTGAACCAAACCTTACCAAAACTCTGCCAAAATCACTCCAGACCCTTGTCCATACATAGAGCACTTGTTCCCCACTGAAATCCAGCCCAAAAACCCCCTTTGTGAGCTCAATTTCTCAGTTCAAAATCCACCCAAAAAACAAGACACTTCACTACAGTGAGCCAATCCTCAAATTGATTGACCCTACACCTTCACCAGACCAAGAGAAGAAGTTCCCCAGCAAAAGACCCCTCTCCAGGCCACCCATTTCTTCTATCGGCTAAGCTTTAAAATCGGGCTTGGTGGAAGTCTGGTCTAGACAATTCACCAGGGCCAGAGGCTTCATCCCCAGGCTCCTCTAGCTCCAACGAACGTGCCAAGCTCCTCTGATTGAAGTTTCACTTCTCAGAGCCAAGGTATGGAACTCCTCCTTCCCGAGAACTTCCAGCGATTCACCATTTCATTTGAGTTAATTTCAATGCATGTTAGCCGTATGGATTTGTAGCTCTCATTTAGACGAACACATATGATCAAATTTGATGTAAATTGATTAAGAAATGAGGGAGATATTAGAATTTTAGTGTGGACGGCTCTCGGTACACTATAGTCGTAGACGTTGATTAGGAATCGTCGGATCGCACGTGTATCGAACGGACGATCCAGATCGAGCCGGACGAGGAGATGGAACGAGACCACGGGATTCGTGGCTGCTGACTCAGGTGGCGACGTCGAATAGGAGCGCACCGCGTGGGCTTTCAGAGCTGCCGAGTTTGACGTGGCGCTGACTGGGTTAAGTAGATAAATATGGTATTTTCTATTTATTTAAATACCAGAACTTCAAAAATCCATATCTTTGTGTAGAAAAATCACAAAAATAAAATAAAAATACCCTCTTGCTTAGTGAACAGAGGAGAACAATGTGGAAAAAGAATTAATTTATTTTGATGAGTATTTTATTTTTAATTAATTATTTACTGATTTCCTTATTTTAATTCTCCATGCATTTATACAATTCACCATGGCATGAGACCATAGGGCTTTTATAGTCTCTGTTCTTGGGAACATTCCTTGAATTTTCCAAGGCCAGAGGCCATCTCTGTGGCAAGATATTGATTTTTTAAATTCACGTGTCTGTTTTTCCATTTTAATTCCAGTAATTAGCATGTTACTTAGAAAATTGTAGGAAAATTTAGGGAGGTATCTTATGACCAGAGGACCGTAGGAAAATTTTGGTTTGGTTTAATTCCTTAAGAATAACCCTAATTGGTCTAAATACCCAAAACTAAATTTTAATTAATTAGGACAAATTACACATCAAAATTACATGAAAATAATTCTCCACTATCACTTAGGATGCAGAGAATCTCATATAAAAATTTAAAGTTAATTGGAAATGATTTAGCCCATTAAATGAATTAATTAAGTGACATAGCTATTTTAAAAATTAAAAAACTCATACAACCCAAAGTATATTTAAAAAATTCACCAAATTGGTTTTGGGAGTTCTCTGGTATCAGAGAAGTCTATGAAAATTAAAATTGGAAGTTTCTAAAAATTTTCATTTTTAACCATATTTTTAATATTTTAATAATTAAAAAATAATAAAAAATCACAAAAATATTAAAAGTCATAAAAATGTCATATTTTTCCTCCTAATCACTTAGGAACAAACCAAATATTTTTCCCAAGTCTCTAGGTTAAAAAATTGAATTTTAAAAGCTTAAAACAATTTTTAATATTAAAAAATGAATTTCCCTATATTTTCACTAAATTAATTCTAATAAATAAAAAAATAATAAGAAAAATATAAAATTTATTTCTCTGAACTCTTTGAGGTCAGAGGGACTTACGAAAAATATAAAATCCATTTTTCAACTTTAAGTTATTTTTATAATTAATTAACACTCCAAAACTAAAAATAATTTTAATAAATAAAATATAATTCAAAAAATCACCAAAATTGGTCCAAATGGTCCTCTCATCAATAGAAACATCCCATAATTTTTCTAAGGATAGAAACCTTACCTTGGTCATGATGTTGAATTTTCATTGAAACCCCTCATTTTCTCACTAAAATAAATATATAAATTAAATTAAATTATGTAAAATTACATTTTCTCCTCTAGTATCTTAATTGGTATATGAGTGAAGTGATATAAAAATTTTAAATTCATTTGAGCTTAATTTGATGAGTTATGAAATAAATAAGCCTAAAGGGGCATAAAGGTAATTAAAGACTTTAACCCTAACTAATATTTAGGTCTAATCAAAAAGGGAGGGTAAAATATCTGATCTTATTTTTTTCCATTGGATGATTGAAACTTAAATAATTAAGAGGTAGAAACCCATTAATCATCTTGAAAATATTTAAAGTAAGCCTTAATTAATTAAATAATTAAAATTTTTGAAGAATAATCAAAATTTGGATTATTAAAGTTGGGGATGTGACTTAGAAAGATACCAATTCTTTAATTTGAGATCCCTAAGTAAATTACTATGATAATATTTAACTCTTAATTAAACTGAAGATGATAATTGGAATTAATAATTAAGTAATTAAAAAGAAAATAACCCTTAATTAAATTAAACTTTAAAATATTAAGTGATTTAATAACTTAATTAAATTAAATTAAGAACAGTAAAATTAATTTATCATTTGAAAACAAACCTTAAACAAATTTGAAATATTAAAAATAATTTGAAATATTAAGATCATTTAAAATATAAAGATTTAATTGAATTAAAACAACTTGAACACTATTCCAAAATTAAAATTATTAATTAAGATTTTATAACTAAACCAAACCACTTTAAATCATCAATTTCCTAAATTAAGGATTGGTAAAATTCTTTAACAAATTAATTTGCCCCTAAAGGTTTTCATTATCATAACTCTTAAATGAAGCATTAAGTGAAATGTCATTTCACTCATAGGATAATCAAACATCCTAATTCACTGAGCAAGAAACAAACTCAACTAAACTTTGAAATGATTAATTCACCAGTACAATAAATTTCATTTGAACTCAAAATAATCTCAGAAGTATTGAAAAGATGTTTAGGACTCGTCCTAAACACTTTCTCAATATAATGAGATGCCTTAGAAGAACAAGTGAACTTAATTGTTCTTTGTGAAGAAAATCATCCTTAACAAAACACAAGAACCTAGACGTCATAGGAATTGACTAGCTATAGGATTAGGACTTTGGTAAAGAACCAGAACCTTCCCTTAGCTTTACCTATTTGTTTCTTGCAAATATATAAATGCTCTAACATGTGTTTTAAGTGTAGCTTGGAATGACGGGAAGACCCTCCAGGTACGCTTTTATTTTATTACAATTTATTTACCTGCACTGTACTTTATTTTTCTTGCATGTTAAACAAGATTGACACCCTGCATGAAAATTGAAACCTTTAGGATAGTCACAAAACTGAAACCCAAAACTAAACTAAAAGTCACAACAAGAAAAAATTCACTGCCACAACATTTCAAAATATAAAACAACTCAAAATTTAATCACAAACAGAACACAAAACTACAACTACAACTAAATTAAAACGTCTCGTTGGATGATCGTGAATACCTCGGATGATGTAACCCACGTATTGCTAATGGGATTTTCCACGGTCTAAATGAAAGTGTGGAACTCATTCAGTTGAGTTTAGCAAATTAATTTGGACTAAGTGAATCCGATAAAAATAGCGGTGTCGGGATGACGGAACCGTGGGATCTTAATCGGTTCTGCTTAATCAACTTTAAGATTTGTTTTAATTAAAAATATTAAGCCATCTCAATTTTCAACCTTTCTAAATAAAAACACTTTTCTCATCTCCTGATTGTCACCTTCTAAAACTAAACCTCTGCAACAACAAGGAGCTTGGAGCATAGTAGGCAGCACGGCCATCGTCGTCAGCAAAACTAGAATATACATCAACAAAACCTTTCTTAGAATTAAATAACAAAGCCACAAGATTTTGAGGTAGTTTACCTAGTGCAACATAAATCCTCAACTCTTCGTTAGGTATTTGCATAATCATATTATGCGAATTAAGCCCTAACTGGTCTTAGGACTCCGAGGTAGTTTTTTGGTACGACATAAATCCTCACATCTTCGAGGCTATTTGTATGATTGTGTCATACGAATATAAGTCCTAATTAATTAAAATTGGCAAGATTGAAACATTAAACATACACTTAAATTGAATCCAAACAATAGGATAGTTTGGGAAGTTGCCAAGATTCTTCTTGGATCCTCAATTTCTCCTACTTCTCTTCCTTTGGACTCCTAAAATTAACTGTTCCAAATTTGATCCATTCCCTATTGAAATTTACAAAATCTAATCCTTTGAAAACCTTAAACTTTCAAATTCTTGAGAGCAAAACCACTGATCATTATCGAGAGTTTTCTTATGTGTCTTCGTACATTTATGATGTAATTAACTATAGGGAACTTTAAGAACCCAGGAAATATAAACCCTACTTAATTCTTTTATATTAAGCAGGGGAACTTGTCGGCTTATAAAATTGGTTCGTAGACCAAACGGATGTCACAAATCTTCTATTTTATTTAATCGAGCCCCATAATCAAGCACTGTGTCTATTCTTCGGGATTGATATACGGTTTGTGATGCGGTGCTCGTTTATATAAACTATTTGGGATGTGAGATCGGCTTGATTTAATATCTTAAAATTTTCAAACATAAAATTATTTTCAAAAATGAAATGTTTCTTTCTAAATTTATATCTATATCTAAATTAAATTTAAAACCTAAAATTCACCGACAATTTTTGTAGGCGACCCCTTTTCACAACACACAAACCTAAACATATGCCGACAGATAACGACATGATTTATAAGAAGAAATTGAAGTTAAGGCATGATCGGAAGATTACCCAGAAGCATTTTGAACCAGTACATGATGTTTCGCTTTACAATACAAGGCTGATGTTACTCTCTGGGTAATTGCAGTCTCATTGGTTAGGACCCTTCACTGTGACTCAAGTTTATACGTACGGAGCTGTTGAAATTGAAGATCCAAAGACTGGGAATAAATTTAAAGTAAATGGACACAGATTAAAACCATATTTTGAGGGTAAAAGACCAAATTTTAAAGAGTTTTTAATGCTCAGTAAACCTAAATAACACCTGAATAGGTCTGGCTGACGACGTTAAACCAAGCGCTTTATGGGAGGCAACCCATAGTTACATTTATTTGTTGAGTATTTGTTCGAATTTATCATTAGTATGTGGTAGTACTAAATTCTAATGCTCGTATTTACCCTTTGATCATCATGGAATTTGGATCCATAGAGATAATTTGGAACACATTCAGACCATGGCATTTATGTACAAATTTTGCCTTGGGCGCCGACGGCGAGATCGACGCAGCCGATGGCAAGATCGGCGCCGCCGACGGCAGGTTTTCCCAAAAGCCCTGACATTTGAATTGCACAAATTCACCAACGGCGCCATCGAGGCCATCGACGGCATGATTGGTGAGTGGACGGTTTTTGGAGTTTGAAATTGAGGTTTTTGGCGATTTTAGTCAGAATTTTCCCCTATAAACTTCTAGAGTCGGTTCCAAAACTCCCCATTACCCAAAGATGAATTGAAACTCCACTGAATTCATCCCTAATGGCTTCCAGTTCCACTGATTACCCAAGATTTTGAGTGTTCAACCAGAGAAAGTTCATTAGTGCCGAGGTACAACGAATCTTCAATAAAGTACTGACAAAGAGGAGATTAATCAAAGAAAGAGTCTTTGTGAATCAAGGATTAAACAATTCATCGACAGTGGTTGAAGTGATGATCGTGTGGCGACGATGGGAAGTGTTATGCTACACTACTGCCGCAGTAGTCGTTCCTGTGGTGAAGGAGTTTTACTCTAATTTACATGGAATCAACCAGGGAAGCGTCTATGTGTGAGTCAGGTGGGTAACTTTTACTCCTGCATAAATTAATGAATTATATATGCTCGAGAATGTTCCTATCTGCCATTATTCCAACTTCATCCCGACAAGAAGTCTGATGAATGAGATCTACCAATATTTAACGGACGAGACTGTAGACTGGTAAATAAGAGAAAAAGAGTATGTTAGTTTTTCTTCTAAACTTCTAAATCTCGTATCAGAATATTGGCACTTCTTCATTTCTGCAAAGTTATTACCGACGATGAGGATCAATAAAGTTACTAAAGAAAGTGCTATTATGAATTACTGTATTCAAATGGGACTGCCAATTGACATTAGACGATAATTATGAAGTCTGTTTTGGGCCCGATCGTTCAAGGATCAACTCATGGGCTTGGACATCCTTCTACAATTTTCTCACTTTGCAGCCTGTTCCAAGTTTCATATGAGATTTGAGAAAAGGTACTTCTACCTTAGAAGCCTTTAGACCCAACCAAAATGTTCCCAACAAATGAAGATGAGAATGATATGGGCATTATTATGTATTAATCATTACAGAACTCAATACCAATTTAACCTCTAGTTTCGGACAAGATGCTGGTGATCTTACACATAATTAAGAAACTGGAAAAAGAGGTACAAAATGTGATGAATGCAATTAACAATATCTCTGATTTTTTGGTCACATTGATTGGAGGATGAAAGAGCACTTTGATCACTCTGGACATATCGAAGGAAGTTTTATACGCTTAATGAGAAAGATGGGATGGATAGAAGAAGACTCAACTGAAGAATTCCCTTACCAACCCTTCTATAACCTTTTCGTTCATGTTCAATCGATGGGTGATGTCAGAGGAGATACAAGCAATGAATCGGAGGAGTAGTAGATCTGCTTTACTACGTATATTTCGAGATGTTTAGATTTGATTTGAATATATTTGTTTGATTGCTTTCAAAGTTTGATTTTAGATCTCAGTATAGCTGAGATTAAGCATGGAATGTTTGTTTTCAACATTTAGAGTGTTGTGGCTTGGATTGCGACGCTGAATTAATGAATTGTGGTTGAGAAAATACCTAACCCTAGTGTATAGTGTAATGTGTATTGTAACCCTTGTATTTTATATATAATTATGATGTTTTGTGTTGTGAATGTTTATTTGTGTTAATACATTACTTATTCACTAAAATTTATGTTTAAAAAGATCAAACCGATGTTGACGAGGCTTGAAATTAATCGAAATTGCAAAAAATCTGGAAAATGAACAAATTTTGAGAATCTCACCGACCGCGCCCTCGAGGTCTCCGACGGCAGATTTTTCCCGAAACTTCTGCTATTTAATTTAATAGATCTTGATTATGGCGCCAAAGACCCCGTCGACGGCGAGATCTCAAAAATTACTTTTTAACCGCGATTTTGACCAGTCAACCGCCACTATTCATCATCCCTAACCTCCAAACACCGAAAATTTTGACCTAGGGCTTGAGAGATCTTGGATTTTGGGCGATTTTAACTCATTTTGACACTGAATTTCATCTTCCATCAGTAAGAGCTTCCCTCCTATGTAAAACTTTTTAATTTTCACAATGAATTTCTTCCACATTTAGGAATTCTGAAAAAATTGAAAATGTGGAGAAAATACTTGGAAGAAATTCATGGAACTTAATTTAGAATGCTTAAAGTCACCTTTGGAAGCCATTTTATCATTATTTTGGAGTTTAGTTTAAATTTTTGTAAATTTGATAGATAAAAAAATGGCTCTCCGACAAAATAGGCGACTTGAGTTTGTCGAGTCTCACTTCGTAAATGCGAAGGCTTAATCAAGGTATAACTCTGTGATGCTTGGAATAAACTGTATACAAGATAGAGTAGTTGAGAAGCCCGGAGGAGAACTAGAGAGAATTATCACCGAGAGGAGGTGGGAAAACTTTTGCTACACCACCAACAAAGCAGCGGTGAATGTGGTAAAAGAGTTCTATGCCAATTTGACTCAGCTTGAGGACGAGCCTGTTCGAGTGAGAGGTTTTTCTGTTGAGTTTAATGCCTCCCGCATTAACTCGTTCTACGAACTCCCCGACTCTTATATATGTAACTATAAAACCTGCGATATAATGGAAGGCCCGCTAAACGATGTCATCAACTTTCTCACTGATGGAAAAGGGACATGGAAGATGAAGCAATGTGAACGGATAAATTTTCCTCTTTCCATGATGAATTCCACAGCTAAAGCATGGCATTACTTCATTTGTTCTACTCTGCTACCTACCTATCACCATAACGAGGTAACAAAAGATAGAACTGTTCTGAATTTCTGTATTCAGAACAATCTGACTATAAATGTGGGGAAAATAATTTATAATAATATTTTGGCACTTTGCCAACTTTCTGGCCTCATTTATGCACTTTGCCAACATTTTGGAGTGGAAGCTGGAAATGATGAAGAATGGGTTTACCCTATGAAACCCATTAGTAAAGCTAACTTAAAGACATATGAATCCCATGAAGAATGGAGATCTGGGAGTAGGAGTAAAGCACCTTCTACTAGTAGAGATATCCCCTCTACTAGTTATGACCCTCCTTCTACTAGTTCCCCTACCCTTTATGATTTAATGAATGAGATGACCTTGCAGCGAAAGAGTATAGTGCAATTAAATGAAAGAATTGGGGTTTAGAATAAAGACATAATTATGATAGTGAGTACCTACAGAGCCATTCTGATTTCGATAGAGATTACTACAAAACTCAGGCCAGACACTGTAGAGGTGAGCCTGATGTTACTTTTCCTGAATTCCCTCGATATACTCATTATTAGCCCAATCCAGCTGCTGACTAGGGAGATGAGGATATAGTATGGGATTTCGATGTCTGATCTCAAACTTAGTGATTGAGATGTTTGTGTGTTTTTGTTTTTGTTTTTATTGTGTACTGTGATTTATTTAGATTTATTTAGACAGTTCAGTTATTGTTCTATGTAATTTGTAAACTATTTCTAGCTTTTATTTCAATTTTAGATGGATTGTAATGCATAGCTTATAATTGTATTATGTAAACTGAGATTGGTTGTGCTGTGAAATGTAATTGTTATTTGGTACTGTAATGTGTAGTGTAATCAATTATGATAGTTAATTCTTTTATTTTATGTACTTATTATAAATTTTATTACCCCAGCAGATTCTCTAATGTTTTATATGCATAGAAAGCTCCTAATATTACAGACCAGTTGAAGTAAAATTTTTGAGAAGAACTTGCAAAAAAATTTCAGAAAGATGAAAATGCATAAGTACTAAGGTATGATTTAAATTTAGAAATTTTCTTTCCATTTGTATCATTCCTTATATATATTGAAAAATTTAAGTTTAGGGGGGGGGGAGAAAAATATTAACTGTTATGTGTTCTCAATTAAATTATTTTCAAAATTATAAACATCATTCTTGTGAAAAAATTTAAGTCAGTTAGCTATATTTTGACTTTATTTAAATATTGTGGAAGATTTAAAGAAATATTTCTGGTAAAGAAAGTTAATTTTATGGGATAAGGTATTTTGTATAAAAGAATGAGGTTCCGGTTAACTATTCAAAATAAAGAAAACTATATTTTGAATTGCTAAGAATCTTAGAAATTCATTTGAGAGAGAAAAAGAATGAGACTATATGAACCATATTTTTAGCTATGAAATACTTATAAGGTAAAGGAATGTATTGAGTTTCAAATTTAGGAAAAGAAGAGTGAAGTTCAAAATTATTAACAAGCTATCTAGATATAGTAATCCTCACTTGAAAAATAAAGAGAAAGAATTGATAAAAATCCATGAAAAGAAAAGAAAAATATATATAGGATTGAAAAGCAATCCAAATGAAAAGAAAAGAAAAAGTAAGTGAGGAGAAGCTTAAGGAGATGCCTTATCAAAAATTAGCTTCACTTGGACCTACCTAAAGGGAAAACCTAAATACATTCCTGAACTTATATTTATGGACTAGTTTCTTTACTAGTAGTGTTCTCATGAATTTCTTATCAATTCATTATTCTAAGTGACTTGATTCTGCAACGTATAGTCATTCTTGAAATGAATAGAAGACTAGAATTCTTAAACCTGATGACTAGATAGCCTTACACCTAGAAGAATTAATATAATTACTTGAAAAAATTTTCTGAAACTCTAACTATGATATTTATTTAAATCAATTTTATAGTATTTACGAAATTAAAACATTGTTGCAATGAATCATCACTTTTATGTAGTACAAAAATTACTTGAGGACAAGTAATAGTTAAGTTTGGAGGATTTTGACCAAAGAAAAATATGTTAAGATTTTCATACCTATTTTACACGGATTTGGATGATATTGCACTTTAAGGAAAGGTATTTTGATGTTTTGTTGCAGGAATGTTGATTTATGGTCATTGGAGCAAAAAGATGCAAAAGGACCAAAATATGAAGATTTGTACTTGGGCGCCGACGGCGAGATCAACGGCGCCGATGGCTGATTTTTCCCGAGAGTTCAGAAATTAAAAAGAAAATAAGGTCGCCGACTGCGAGATCAACCCCACCGACGGTGAGGTTTTCTCAATAGTGTAAAAACGTAGTATTCTAGAAGGTCGCAGACGGCGAGATCAAGGCCGCCGACGGCGAGAATGACAGTTCTCTCACTAAGTCCATCGAATGTGGACGACTTTAGAAGGGATGCTTAGGCAACTCTTGAAAACTCATCTACAATTTTAAAAGAGAGAATTAGAGGCCGAAAAAGGTGTGTGTGGGGGTTGGTTTTGTGTTGTTGTTGTGGTCTGTGAGTCTAGTGAGTGTCTCTTAGGGGTGTCTAGTGTGTCTGTTAGTTTAATTAGTGGGATTGTGAGGAATTCTTCGAGAGATTGTAAGAGTGGAAGGAAAGTGAGAGATTTCTTCCTCCTTATCGCTTCGAAGGAGAATTCTGTGTGCTGTAAAGAAAGGAAGAGATTCAGAGGAACTTCAAGGAGTTTGTTTGGGGAGGAATTTAAGATAAGTTGTATTTACTTATTGTAGTTTCTATGACTTTGTATTTATATATGAAATCCAAGTTTTTTTGTATCTTCTCCATGAGATCTTAGTAGTTCTATGTCTTTCTCCTTGTTTTGAGATTTTGTGAAATGGTGATTTGAAATAGTTGTGCAAATAGAATTTTAAAGAAGTTGTGATGATCTTTTCACTTCAATCTTAATTTACTTTTAATTTGGCCAATTGATTTATTAAAATATGTTGAGTTTTACAACTACAGTGAAGATTACACCCAAGATTCAGGGAGGTCAAAGTCTTTGAAAGTAGGGTGCAAATAAAAATGGAAATATTATTTATTGGGCGTAGAATTGGAGATTTTAGAGTGGCAGACTAAAATCCTCAATTCGGTGCTATTGTTTGGGAGCTGAAGTATAGATGTTAGCCCTAAGGAGAGGGGTATGTGGGAGCTCAAGTGAGAGCCAGTATCCTCCCAGTCTAGCCGCAGATAAAGTAACCAAGCATAGGATTATTCAATTTTCTTTATGCCTGGACCAAAGGGTAAAGAATAGGTATGCTCCTATTTGGCACAACACAATTTGAACTAATTTAATTTATCCATTCACTTAAATTTCTTGACAAGGAGAAGGATGCTTGCTTATATATTTAACCTCACATTACAAACTTTATTAGAAAAATTAGTTAATTATTAGTAGAACTAGTTTATTAAAATTTCATCTTATTTACGATTGCATATTAGTGACAAATATGCAATTTGAACTACAAGGTTGTGATTCTGTATTGGTATTTAAAATCCTAGTTCGTAGTCTCCAATATATTCCATGTGGGATCGATAACCAATACTCCACTAGAGCCCTGTATTACTTGAGCGATATGTATAATTGTTTTGATAAGTGTAACTTTGTGATTATTGAATATTTTATACACTTCTTTATCAAATTTATAATCACGGTCAAGTTTTTAGTGTCATTACTAGAGATTCAACCCTTTTAGTAGCGATATTAAATTCTTGCAATATTAAGCTTACGTAAAGTAGCCGGGATCAAGTTTTTGGCGCTGTTGCTGGGGAATATAACATAATTGGAGTAACGAACAATTTAGGGCCATTAGAAAACTTTTAATAGAATTGCCAATTATTTTCATATTTAGTCAACTGTTTTTCTGTGCACTGATTTCAATTGTATGCGTAAATTTGGACTTGAAAATCTTATACCCTACGATTCGGAATTGGAACGCACTGTAGGAGAATTAGAAAACTAAGAAAAGAACTTAGAAATCTTGACACAATGGAAAACAACGTAAACAACCAAGGAATAGAAAATGAACATCAATATTGACCTCTAAGAGATTACGCTAACCCTACATTAGATGAAATTCACTTCACTATCCAAAACCCTGATGTAGCTGCTAATTCATTTGAGCTTAAACCTGCAATTATCCAAATGGTACAAAATAATCAATTCGGAGGAACTTCTAACGAAGATCCTAATATACATCTTGCGAGTTTTCTAGAACTTTGTGCTACTTTTAAATATGACAGAGTGTCTGATAATGCTGTCAGACTTAGACTTTTTCCTTTTTTACTAAGGGACAAGGCTAAGGTTTGGTTAAATTAGTTAGCAACAGGATCTATTAGAACTTGAGGGGAACTTTCACAAAAATTCTTATCGAAGTATTTTCCACCATCTAAGACTGCTAAGCTTAGAAACGATATCACATCTTTCAGTCAGTATGAGGGAGAATCGATATACGAATCTTGGGAAAGATTTAAAGATCTTCTTAGGAGATGTCCACATCATGCTTTACCAGATTGGTTAATTATTCAAACTTTTTATAATGGATTAGTAGGATCTCTTAGATCCATCATTGATGCTGCTGCTAGTGGATCACTAATGACTAAACCTTTTGAAGAAGCTTATGTTTTAATCGAAGAAATGGCTACCAATAATTTTTAATGGCCCGCTGCAAGGGTAAATCCTAAGAAAGTAGCCAGTATTCATGATTCAGATGCTTTAATTATGATAGTTTCTAAAATTGCTGCTCTTTCAAAGAAAATAGATCAGTACAGAATGAATTGTTCTCAAACGCCTCCAGTGTTAGAAGAAAATTCATTGGGACAAATTGTAGATGCTCAATCTTCATATGAAACTTTAAATTTGATAAATAATAGACAATATAACAATTATTAAAACAAATATAATTCAGGTTGGAAGAATCATCCAAACTTTAATTGGAATAACCATGGTAATGCTAATCCGATTAATTCTCAGTGGGGGAAAAATCCTGTAAACCCATTAGGAAATGTAAACAATCAGGGTAATCCCAATTATAGACCTTCTAATCCACCAGGCTTTTATAAAAATTCACAATTTAAGGAGAAGAAGCTGTCTAT
Source organism: Papilionanthe hookeriana x Papilionanthe teres (assembly GCA_022702705.1). NCBI lineage: Eukaryota > Viridiplantae > Streptophyta > Magnoliopsida > Asparagales > Orchidaceae > Papilionanthe > Papilionanthe hookeriana x Papilionanthe teres. Next base: position 29,501,168 of record CM040425.1, read on the forward strand.
GGAAGAACTAGTTTTGAATATGGGAAATCAATTACAAAATCAAAGAGCTGTTATTAAAAACATAGAAAACCAATTTTGGCATATTGCTACTGCACTAAGCAATAGACCTGATGGAACTTTACCTAGCAATGTTGAAGTAAATCCTAAAGATCAAGGAAAATAACATATCAAGGCCATTCAATTAAGAAGTAGAAAAGAGTTGGAAATAAGGGGAAAAAAGAAACTGTAGTTGAAAAGGAAAAAGTGGAAAATGAAGGAGAAAATGAAAGTTTATATCTTGATTATCCTCTGAAAATTATGAAAATTACTGTTGAAAGACCACCACCACCATTTCCTTAAAGACTGAAGCAACAAGACAAGGGAAGAAGATTTGCTAAATTCTTAGACATTTTAAAAAAAATTGTCAATAAATATTCCTTTTGTTGAAGCTTTGGAACAAATGCCTGATTATGTTAAATTTATGAAGGATATACTCAGTAAAAAGAGGAAGTTACTAGATCATGAGACTGTTGCACTCAGTGAAAAGTGTAGTGCTATAATTCAGAAAATGCTTTCTGAAAAACATAAAGATCCTGGTAGTTTTACTATCCCATGTGTTATTGGTGAAAAATTTTATCAACGAGCATCATGTGATTTGGGAGCTAGCATAAATCTGATGCCTCTATCAACTTTTAAGAGATTAGGAATATGAGAGATTGCACCAACTTCTGTAATTCTATAGTTAGCTGATTGATCTATTACACATCCTAAAGGAGTAGTAGAAGATGTTCTGGTTAAGGTTGATAAATTTATCTTTCCTGTAGACTTTATCATTTTAGATATGGAAGAAAACAATCAAAATATCTATCATTTTAGGAAGACCATTCCTAGCTACAGGAAGAGCCATAATAGGTGTTCAAAATGAGAGTTGACTATAAGAGTAAAAGATCAGGAAGTGACCTTTAACATCTCAAAGTCAATGAAATATCCTTCAATAGAAAGAGATGATGAATGTTTTAGAATGGAGACATGCAATTATTTGAGAAAAGAATATTTAAAAGAAAATTTTGAAGATCATGAAGATATGGAAAATGATAATTACGATGAAACTGATAACAAAGAAGCTGATTATGTTCAGGAACAATTTGAAACGCTCGATTCAATAGTACCAGAGAACAAAATCTTTATTCCATCTATTGTGAAACCACCTGAACTAGAATTGAAGACACTTCCAAATCATTTGAAGTATGCTTTTTTAGGAGAGTTATCAAAATTACTAGTGATTGTATCCTTGGACTTAAATGAAATTCAAGAACAGAAACTAATTGATACATTAAAAAAGTACAAAAGAGCTTTTAGTTGGACTCTGGCTGATATAAAGGGAATTAGCCCTTCTATTTGTATGCACATAATTTTATTGAACAATGATCATAAACCAAGAAGTGATCCACAAAGGAGACTGAACCCTATTATGAAAGTAGTTAATAAAGAGATTTTAAAATGGTTAGATGCTGAAATTATATATCCAGTTTCGGATAGTGCTTGGGTAAGCTCAATTCATTGTGTTCCTAAGAAAGGAGGAGTGACTGTTGAAGCAAATGATAATAATGAATTAATACCTATCAGGCAAGTTACTGGGTGGCGTATTTATATTGATTATAGAAAATTAAATTTTGCCATTAGGAAAGATCACTTTCCTTTACCATTTCTAGACCAAAAGCTAGACAGACTTGCTGGACACAAGTATTATTGCTTTTTGGATGGATATACTGGTTACCATCAAATTCCTATTTCTTCTGAGGATCAAGAGAAAACTACATTCACTAGTCCTTATAGAAATTTTGCTTTGACTGCCTTTCGGATTATGTAATGCACCTACAACATTTCAGAGATATATGATGTCTATATTTAGTAAGTTAATTGATGAAGGAATAGAAGTGTTTATGGATGATTTCTCTGTATTTGAAACATCATTTGATGCACGCTTAAATCATCTTGACAAAGTTTTGGAGCTATGCGAAAGAACTAAATTAGTTCTAAATTGGGAGAAATGTCAATTTATGGTTGCAAGAGGAATTGTATTAGAGCATGAACTTTCGGAAAATGGCATGGAAGTAGACCATGCAAAAATTCAAGTTATAGCTAAACTACCACCTCCTACTATAATAAGAAGGGAAAGAAGTTTTCTTGGAGATGCTGGTTTTTATAGGCGTTATATTAAAGAATTTTCAAAAATTACCAAAACTCTATGCCAACTTTTAGAAAAGGAAAAGAAACTTGAATTTACTGAAAACTGCTTGAATGCCATTGATTTATTAAAGGATAAACTAATCACAACATCTATAATAGTTTCACCCGACTGGGAGAAACCATTCGAATTAATGTGCGATGCTAGTGATTATGCTAATGGTACCATTCTTGGACAAAGATATGATAAGATTTTTAAAGTTATATACTACGCTAGTAGAACTCTTAACGATATTCAAATTAACTATACGGTTACTGATAAAGAGTTATTGGCTATTGTGTATGCTTTTGACAAATTAAGATCTTATTTAATTGGGACTAAATGTATTGTGCATACTGATCACTCTGCTATTAAATATCTGATGCAAAAGAAGGATACCAAACAAAGATTAATCAGATGGATACTTTTGATGCAAGAATTCGATTTTGCGGTAATTGATAGAAAAGGGAGCTGATAATCAAATTGATGATTATTTGTCAAGATTAGAATATCATGAATTATCGGACACCGATAATGAAATTACAGATAGTTTCCCTGATGAACAACTTTATAATATTAATGAGTGGAAAATACCTTGGTATGCTGATATAGTTTACTATATTGTAAGTGATATTTTGCCACCTATGCTAACACTGCAGAAAAAAAAAATTCATTCATGATGCAAAAGCATATTTTTGGGATGAACCATGTTTGTATAAGCAATGTAAGAATCTTATTATTACTAGATGTGTGCCTTATGAAAAAACTGGACTGATTATTCAAAAATGCCATGATTCTGAATTTGGAGGACATTTTGGGATTGACAAAACCGCGCATAAAATTTTACAAGCTGGATTTTATTGGCCTTCGCTCTTTAGAGATGATTATAGATATATAAAAACTTGTGCTACATGCTAACGAGTAGGCAATATATCTAGAAGAAATGAAATGCCTCTGAATTTCATGTTAGAAGTTAAGATCTTTGATGTATGGGGATTAGATTTCATCGGACCATTTATTCCTTCATTTGGGAACTTATATATATTGGTTGCAGTTGATTATGTATCAAAGTGGATTGAAGAACAAGCTTTACCCCGTTGTGATGCTAAAAAAGTTTCAAGATTCTTAATGGAATGCCGAGAGTGATTATCACAAACGGAGGATCCCATTTTAGGAATAAATATATTCAGAGATTAACAGAAAATTTTAATATTATTTATAGAATCTCTACTGCTTATCATCCTCAGACTAGTGGGTTAGCTGAAGTTTCTAATCGAGAGATTAATCAAATTCTAGAAAAAACTGTAACCCCTAATATATTAGATTGGTCTACGAGACTAGATACTGCATTATGGGCATACAGGACTGCTTATAAAACTCCTATTGGAATGACTCCTTACAGACTCATTTTTGGAAAGACTTGCCACTTACCAGTAGAATTGGAGCATAAAGCATATTGGGCGAATAAAGAATTCAATTATAATTTGAAAAATGCTGGTGAGAAGAGATTGTTATAAATGAATGAATTAGAAGAATTAAGAAATGAGTCTTATGATAACGACAAAATTTATAAGGAGAAATTGAAGTTAAGGCATGATCGGAAGATTAACCAGAAGCACTTTGAACCAGGACATGATGTTTTTCTTCACAATACAAGGTTGAAGTTATTCTTTGGGAAATTGAAGTCTCGTTGGTTAGGACCCTTTACTGTGACTCAAGTTTATTCTTACGGAGCTGTTGAAATTGAAGATCCAAAGACTGGAAATAGATGTAAAGTAAATGGACACAGATTAAAACCATATTTTGAGGGTAAAAGACCGAACTTTAAAAAGTTTTTAATGCTCAGTCAACCTGAATAACACCTGAATAGGTCGGGCTGACGACGTTAAACCAAGCACCATATTGGAGGCAACCCATAGTTATATTTATTTGTTGAGTATTTGTTTGAATTTATCATTAGTATGTGGTAGTAATGAATTCTACTGCTCCTATTTACCCTTTGATCATCATGGAATTTGGATCCATAGAAAAAATATAGAACACATTCGGACCATGGCATTTATGTGCAAATTTTGCCTTGGGCACCGACAGTGAGCTCAAAGCCGCCGACGGTGGGTTTTTCCCGAGAGCCCTGACATTTAAATTGCACAAGTTTGCCGACGGCACCATCGAGGCTGCTGACGGCGAGATCGGCGAGTAGATGATTTTTGGAGTTTGAAATGGTGATTTTGGAGGTTTTAGTCAAAATTTTCCCCTATAAAATTCTAGAGTAGGTTCCAAAACTCCCCCTTACACAAAAACGAATTGAAATTCCACTTAATTCATCCCTAATGGCTTCCAGTTACACTGATTACCCTTGATTTCGAGTGTTCAACCAGAGAAAGTTCGTTAGTGCCGAGACACAACGAACCTTCAACAAAGTGCTGACAAATAGGAGATTAATCAAAGAATGAGGCTCTCTGAATCGAGGATTAAACAATCCATCGACAGTGATGGAATAGATGATCGTGCGACGATGATGGGAACTGTTATGCTACACTACTGCTAAAGTAGTGATTCCTGTGGTGAAAGAGTTTTACTCTAATTTGCATGGAATCAACCAGGGAAGCTTCTATGTGTGAGGCAGGTGGTTAACCTTTACTCCTGCATGAATTAATGAATTATATATGATTGAGAATGTTTCTGTCTGCCATTATTCCAACTTCATCCCGACAAGAAATCTGATGAATGAGATCTACCAATATTTAACGGACTAGACTGATGACTGGGAAATAAAAGAAAACGGGTATGTTAGTTTTTCTGCTACACTTCTAAATCCCGTATCAAAATATTGGCACTTCTTCATTTCTGCAAAGTTAATCGATGATGAGGATCGGTAAAGTTACTAAAGAAAGTGCTATTATGAATTATTATATTCAAATGGGACTGCCAATTAACATTAGATTGATAATTGTGAAGTCTGTTTTGGGCCTGATCGTTCAAGGATCAACTCATGGGCTTGGACATCCTTCTACAATTTTCTCACTTTGCATCCTGTTCCAAGTTTCATATGAGATTTGGGAAAAGGTACTTCTACCTTGGAAACCTTTAGACCCAACCAAATTGTTCCCAGCAAATGAAGATGAGAATGATATGGACATTATTATGGATCAATCATCACAGAACTCAATACCAATTCAACCTCTAGGTTCGGACAAGACGCTGGTGATCTTACACAGAATTAAGAAACTGGAAAAAGAGGTACAAAATGTGATGAATGCAATTAACAATATCTCTGATTTTTTTAATCACATTGATTGGAGGATGAAAGAGCACTTTGATCACTCTGGACATATCGAAGGAAGTTTTATACGCTTAATGAGAAAGATGGGATGGATAGAAGAAGTCTCTACTCAAGAATTCCCTTACCGACCCTGCTATAACATTTTCTTTCATTTTCAATCGATAAGTAATGTCAGAGGAGATACGAGCCTTGAATCGGAGGAGTAGTAGATCTGCTTTACTACGTATATTTCTAGATGTTTAGATTTGATTTGAATCTATTTGTTTGCTTGCTTTCGAAGTATGCTTTTAGATCTCAGTATAGTTGAGATAAAGCATGGAATGTTTGTTTTCAGCGTTTAGAGTGTTGCGGCTTGGATTGCGACACTGAATTGATGAATTGAGGTTGAGAAAATACCTAACCTTAGTGTGTAGTGTAACGTGCATTGTAACCCTTGGATTTTATATATAATTGTGATGTTTTATGTTGTGAATGTTTATTTATGTTAATACATTTTTATTCACTAAAATTTATCTTTAAAATTATCAAACTGATGTCGAAGAGGCTTGAAATTGATCAAAATAGCAAAAATCTGGAAATTGAACAAATTTTGAGAATCTCACTGTCAGCGCCCTTGAGGCCACTGATGGCAGATTTTTCCCGAAACTTCTGCTATTTAATTCAATAGAGCTCGCTGATGGTGCCAACGACCCCGCTGACGGTGAGATCTCGAAAATTACTTTTCAACTGCAATTTTGACCAGTCAACTGCCACTATTCATCATCCCTAACCTTCAAACACCGAAACTTTCGACCTTTGGTTTGCGAGATCTTGTATTTGGGGCCATTTCAACTCATTTTGACACCAGATTTTATCATCCCTCGGTAAGAGCTTCGCTCCTATGTAAAATTTTTTTATTTTCACTATGAATTTTTTCCACATTTAGGAATTCTGAAAAAATTGAAAATGTGGAGAAAATACTGGGAAGAAATTCATGGAACTTAATTTAGAATCCTTAAAGTCACCTTTGGAAGCCATTTTGTCATTATTTTGGAGTTTAGTTTAAATTTTTGTAAATTTGATAGATTGAAAAATGACTCTCCAACAAAAGAGGCGACTTGAGTTTGATGAGTCTCGCTTCGTAAATGTGAAGGCTCAGTCAAGGTATAACTCTGTGATGCTTGGCAAAAAGTGTATACAAGATCGAGTATTTGAGAAGCCCGGAGGAGAAGTAGAGAGAATTATCACCGAGAGGAGGTGGGAAAACTTTTGCTACACCACCAACAAAGGAGCGGTGAATGTGGTAAAAGATTTTTATGCCAATCTGACTCAGCTTGAGGACGAGCCTGTTCTAGTGAGAGGTTTTTCTGTTGAGTTTAATGCCTCTCACATTAACTTGTTCTACGAACTCCCCGACTCCTATATATGTAACTATACAACCTATGGTACAATAGAAGGCTCGCTAAACGATGTCATCAACTTTCTCACTGATGGGAAAGGGACATGGAAGATCAAGCAATGTGAACGGATAAATTTTCCTCTTTCCATGATGAATGACACAGCTAAAGCAAGACATTACTTCATTTGTTCTACTCTACTACCTACCTATCACCATAACAAGGTAATAAGAGATAGAGTTGTTCTGAATTTCTGTATTCAGAACAATCTGACTATAAATGTGAGAAAAATAATTTATAATAATATTTTGACTACGGTAAAGAGTGAAACCGGAGGAGGACTAGGACAACCTGACCTCATTTATGCACTTTTCCAACTTTCTGGAGTGGACGTTGGAAATGATGAAGAATGGGATTACTCTATGAAACCCATTAGTAAAGCTAACTTAAAGACATATGAATCCCATGAAGAATGGAGATCTGGGAGTACGAGTAAAGCACTTTCGACTAGTAGAGATATCCCCTCTACTTTTTATGACTCTCCTTCTACTAGTTCTCCTACCCTTTATGATTTAATGAACGAGATGACCTTGCAGCGGAAGAGTATAGAGCAATTAAATGAAAGATTGGGGGTTTAGAACAAAGACATGATTATGATAGTGAGTACATATACAGGTATTCTGATTTTGAGAGAGATTACTATGAAGCTCAGGCCAGACACTATAGAGGCGATCCTGATTTTACTCTTCCTGAATGCCCCCAATATACTCATTATCAGCCTAATCCACCTGCTGACTAGGGAGATGAGGATATAGTATGGGATTCGTTGTCTGATCTCAAATTTAGTGAATGGGATGTTTGTGTGTTTTTGTTTTTGTTTTTGTTGTATACTGTGATTTATTTAGATTTATTTAGACAGTTAAGTTATTCTTCTATGTAATGTGTAAATTGTTTCTAGTTTTTATTTCATTTTTAGTTGGATTGTAATGCATAGCTTATAATTGTATTCTGTAATTTGAGATTGGTTGTGCTGTGAAATGTAATTGTTATTTGGTACTATAATGTGTTGTGTAATCAACTATGGTAGTTAATTCTTTTATTTTATGTACATTTTTCAAATTTTATTTCCCCAGCAAATTCTCTAAAGTTTTATATATATAGAAAGCTCCTAATATTACTGGCTAGTTGAAGTAAAATTTTTGAGAATAACCTGCAAAAAAATTTCAGAAAGATGAAAATTCATAAAGTACTAAGGTATGATTTAAATTTAGAATTTATCCACCTCTATCATTCCTTATATACGATGAAAAATTTAATTTTCGGAGGGGGGAGAAAAATTTTAACTGTTATGTGTTCTCAATTAAATTATTTTCAAAAATTATAAACATCATTCTTGTGATAAAATTTAATTCAGTTAGTTATATTTTGACTTTATTTAAATATTGTGGAGGATTTAAAGAAAAATTTCTGGTAACGAAAGTTAATTCTATGGGATAAGGTATTTGGTATAAAAGAATGAGGTTCTGGTTAACTATTCAAAATAAAGAAAACCATATTTTGAGTTGATAAGAATCTTAGAAATTCATTTGAGATAGAAAAAGAACAAGACTATATGAACCATATTTTTAGCTATGAAATACTTATAAGTAAAGGAATGCTTTAAGTTTCAAATTTAGGAAAAGAAGAGTGAAGTTCAAAATTATTAACAGCTATCCAGATATAGTAATCCTCACTTGAAAAAGTAAAAGAAAGGATTGATAAAAATTCATGAAAAGAAAAGAAAAATATATATAGGATTGAAAAGCAATCCAAATGAAAAGAAAAGAAAAAATAAGTGAGGAGATCCTTGAGGAGTTGCCTTGTCAAAAATTGGCTTCACTTGGACCTACCTAAAGGGAAAAACTAAATACATTCCTGAACTTATATTTATGGACTAGTTTCTTTACTAGTAGTGTTCTCATGAATTTCTTATCAATTAATTATTCTAAGTGACTTGATTCTGCAACATATAGTCATTCTTGAAATTAATAGAAGACTAGAATTCTTAAACTTGATGACTAGATAGCCTTACACCTAGAGGAATTAATCTAATTACTTGAAATTTTTTTTCTGAAACTCTGACTATGATATTTATTTAAATCAATCTTATAGTATTTCTGAATTAAAACTTTGTTGCAATGAATCATCACTTTTATGTAGTACAAAAATTACTTGAGGACAAGTAATAGTTAAGTTTGGGGGATTTTGACCAAACAAAAATATGTTGAGATTTTCATACCTAGTTTACACAAATTTTGATGATATTGCACTTTAAGGAAAGGTATTTTTGTTGTTTTGTTGCATGAATATTGATTTACGGTCATTGGAGAAAAAAGATGCATAATGGAGTGAATTTGGAGAAAAAAGGACCAAAATATGAAGATTTGACCTTGGGCGCCGACGGAGAGATCGACGGCACCAATGACTGATTTTTCCCGAGACTTCCAAAATTAAAAGGAAAAAAGGCCGCCGACGGCGAGATCAACCCCGCCGATGGCGAGGTTATCTCGATAGTGCCAAAACTTAGTATTCTAGAAGGCCGCCGACAGCGAGATCAAGGCCAGCGGCGACGAGAATGACGGTTCTCTAAAAAAATCAATTGAATGTGGACGATTTTAGAAGGGATGCTTAGGCAACTCTTGAAAACTCATCTACAATTTTAAAAGAGAGAATTGGAGGCCGAAAAAGGTGTGTGTGGGAGTTAGGTTTTTGTTGTTGTTGTGGTCTATGAGTCTAGTGAGTGTCTCCTAGGGGTGTCTAGTGTGTCTGTTAGTTTTATTAGTGAGTTGTGAGGAATTATTTGAGAGATTGTAAGAGTGTAAGGAAAGTGAGAGATTTCTTCTTCCTCGCTGCTTCGAAGGAGAATTTTGTGTGCAATAAAGAAAGGAAGAGATTCAGAGTAACTTCAAGGAGTTTGTTTGGGGAGGAATTCAAGATAAGTTGTATTAACTTATTGTAGTTTGTATGACTTTGTATTTATATATGAAATCCAAGTTTTGTCGTATCTTCTCCATGAGATATGAGTAATTTCTCTGTCTTTCTCCTTCTGTTTAGATTTTGTGAAATGGTGATTTGAATTAGTTGTGTAAAGAGAATGTTAAATAAGTTGTGATGATCTTTTCACTTCAATCTTAATTTACTTTCTATCTGGCCAATTGATTTGTTAAAATATATTGAGTTTTACAACTAAAGTGAAGATTGCATCTAAGATTCAGGGAGGTCAAAGTCCTTGAAAGTAGGGTGCAAAAAAATATGGAAATATTATTTAACGGGCGTAGAATTGGAGATTTTAGAGTGACAGACTAAAATCCTCAATTCGGTTCTATCGTTTGGGTGCTGAAGTGTAGATATTAGTGTCGGCATATTTTTAGGTTGAGTGTTGTATTTTTGAAAAGGGGGTCGCCTACAGAAATTGTCGGCGAATTTTAAATTTTAAATTTAATTTAAATATATATATATAATTTGGAAAGTAGTATTTGATTTTGAAAATAATTTTAAGTTTGAAAATTTTAAGATATGAAATCAAACCGATCTCACATCCCGAATAGTTTATATAAATGAGCACCGCACCACAAACCGTGTATCTATCCCGAAGAATAGACACACTTCTTGATGATGGGGCTCAATTAAGTAAACTAGAAGATTGTGACATCCGTTTGGTTTGCGAACCAATTTTATAAGTCGACAAGTTCCCCTGCTTAATATAAATGAATTAAGCAGGGTTTATATTTCCTGGGTTCTTAAAGTTCCCTATAAGGGCAAGCCCCTATAGTTAATTACATCTTAAATGTACTGAAGACACTTAAGAAAATTCTCGATAATGATCGGTGGTTTTGCTCTCAAGAAATTTCAAAGTTTAAGGTTTTCGAAAGGATTGGATTTTGGAAATTCAAAAGGGAATGACTCAAAATATGGAACAATTTATTTTTGAGAATCCAAAGGAAGAGAAGTAGGAGAAGCTGAGGATCCAAGAAGAATCTTGGCAACTTCCCAAACTATCATATTGTTTGGCTTAGATTTGGGAAAATCCTAATATTATCTTATATTTCAATCTTGCCAATTTTAGTTAATTAGGACTTATATTCGTATGACATAATCATACAATCAGCCTAGAAAATGTGAGGGTTTATGTCGTAACGAACGACTACCTCGGAGTCCTAAGACCGGTTAGGGCTTAATTTACATAATATGATTATACAAATGCCTAACGGAGAGTTGAGGATTTATGTTGCACTAGGAAAACTACCTCGAAGTCCTATGGCTTGGTTATTTAATTCTAAGGAAAGTTTTGTTGATGTAGAGTTGTTTTGCTGACGAAGATGGTCGTGCTGCCCACCGTGCTCCAAGCTCCTTGTTGTTGCAGAGGTTTAGTTTTAGAAGTCATAAATCAGGAGATGAGAGAAGTGTTTTGGTTTAGAGAAAATCTTAAAATCCAAGTGTTTTTAATATTTTAATTAAAACAAATCTTAAAGTTGATTAAACAGAACCGATTAAGATCCCACGATTCCGTCATCCCGGCACCGTTATTTTCATCGAATTCACTTAGTCCAGATGAATTTGCTAAACTCAACTGAATGAGTTCTATACCTTCATTTAGACCGTGGGAAATCCCGTTAGCAACACGTGGGTTACATCATCTGAGGTATTCCCGATCATTTAACGAGACGTTTTAATTTAGTTGCAATTGTAGTTTTGTGTTCTGTTTGTGATTAAATTTTGAGTTGTTTTATATTTTGAAATGTTGTGGCGGTGAATTTTATCTTGCAGTGATTTTTAATTTAGTTTTGGTTTCAGTTTACAGTTTAGGGACTATCCTAAAGGTTTTGGTTTTCATGCAACAGTTGTTTATCATGCAAGAAAAGTAAAGTGCATTTGCAATAAAGTAAATTGCAATAAAATAAAAGCGTACCTGGAGTGTCTTCCCGTCATCCCAAGCTGCACTTAAAACACATGTTAAGGCATTTAAATATTTCAACAAGTACCTAGGTAAAGCTAAGGGAATGGTTTTGGTTGTCTATCAAGTTCTAATCCTATAGCTAGTCATCTCCTATGACGTCTAGGTTCTTGTATTTTGGTTTAAGGACGATTTTCTTCATCAAAGAACAATTAAATTCAATTGTTCTTATAAACATCCTATCATATTGAGGAAGTGCTTAAGACGAGTCTTAAACATCTTTTCAATACCTACTAGGATTGTTTTAAGTCCAAGAGAATTTAATTATACAAGTGAATTAATCATCCGGGAGTTTAAGTTTTGTTCTTTTGCTCAGTGAACTAGGACATTTGCATATCCTATAAGTGAGACAACACTTCACTTGATACCTCATTTAAGAGTTATAATAATAAGAGCTTTAAAAGGGCAAATCAACTTATTAAGTATTTTAATGATTTAATTTTAATTTTGACTTAATTATAAAAAAAATTAGTTTAAGTTTGGAATAGTATTCAAGTCATTTTAGATTTAATTCTTAATGATTTCATTTAGGTTTGTTATTAAATGATTTTAATTTAATTTAATTCAATTTAATTTAATTTAATTTAATTTAATTTAATTTAATTTAATTTCAATTTAATTTTAACTTAATTCAATTTAATTTTAATTTAATTTCAATTTCAATTTAATTTAATTTTAATTTAATTTAATTTTAATTTAATTTGATTTCAATTTAATTTTAATTTAATTTAATTTAATTTAATTTAATTTAATTTCAATTTAATTTAATTTAATTTTAATTTAATTTAATTTCAATTTAATTTTAATTTAATTTCAATTTTAATTTAATTGAGATTATTCTTTTAATTTTCTTTTTAAATATTATTGAAGTGATTTATTTAGGGATTTTTAAATTAAAGAATAAATATCTTCTTAAATAATATCCCTACTTTAATAATTTCAATTTTCCATTAATCTTCCAAAATTAATTAATTAATTTATTAATTAAGGTTTACTTTAATTAATCCTAAAATGATTGGTGGGTTTCTACCCTTAACCATTTAAGTTTCAATCATCCAAAATTAGTTTAAATCAAATATTTTACCCTCCCTTTTTTGATTAATCCTAAAATTTTAATTAAAGGTTGAAAATTTTAATTACCATTTTGCCCTTCAAGCTTAATAATTCTATAACTCACTAAATTAAGCTCAAATGAACTTGAAATTTTTATGTAACCTCACTTACATGTCAATTAAGATATTAGAGGAGAATTATGTGATTTTTCTGTATTTAATTTATTTATGTAATTATTTTTAATGGAAAATAGGGATTTTCAAGGAAAATTCAATAACTTGACCAAGTAAATGTTTCTATCCTTAAGAACATTATGGGATATTTCTAATGACCAGAGGACCATTTGGACCAATTTTGGTGATTTTTTGAGTTATATTTTATTTATTAGAATTATTTTGAATTTTGGAGCATTAATTAATTTTAAAATAAAATTAAAGTTGAAAAATGGATTTTATATTTTTCTTAAATCTCTCTGACCTCAAGGAGTTCAGAGAAACAAATTTTATATTTTTCTGATTTTTCTTTAATTTATTAGAATTATTTTAGTGAAAAGGTTGGAAAATACATTTTTTAATATTAAAAATTACATTAAGCCTTTAAAATTCAATATCTTACCCTAGGGTCTTAAGAAAAATATTTGGTTTGTTCGTAAATGATTAGAATTCAAAATGTGACATTTTGGTGATTTTTAATATTTTTATAATTTTTATTATTTTTTAGTTATTAAAAATATTAAAATAATGATAAAAATCAACTTTTTTAGAAAATTATAGTTTTAATTTTCCTAAGTTCCTCTAATATCAGAGAAGCTCCAAAACCATTTTTGTGAAATTTTGAAAAGTATTTTGTGAGTTATGAATTTTTAAAGTTTAATTTTACCCTCTTTTTCTTAAGAGGCTTAATCAACCCATTTGGTGGGGTTAATCAAGTCCAATTGGTTTCAAATTTTTATGTGGTGTTCTCCTATCGCTAGAGGACAGTGGAGAATTGTTTTTAAGTTAATTTGATGAATGGTTAACCCTAATTAATTAAAGTTCAATTTTGGGTATTTAGGCCAATTAGGGTTGTTCAAAGTGAATTAACTCAAAACTTATTTTTCCTAGGTCCCTCTAGTCACAAGAAACATCACCGAATTTTCCTAGAATTTATTTCTCAACATGCTAATTATTGGAATTAAAATACTCAAAACGGTGACATGAACTTGAAAAATCAATAACTTCTCATAGGGATGGCCTCTAACCTTGGAAAATTCAGGGAATGTTCCCAAGTTCAGAGACTTCAAAAGCCCTATTGTCTCATGCCATGATGAATTGCCTATGAAAATGAAGAATTAAAACAATGCAGAGAGTAAATAAATCATTAAAAATAAAATACCTAATGAAATTACTTGATTTCTTTTCCACATTATTCTCCTCTGTTCACTGAGCAAGAGGGTATTTTTATTTTATTTTTAGGATTTTTCTACACAAAGTTATGAATTTTTGAAGTTCTGGTAATTAAATAAATAGAAAAATAGCCTATTTTCCTACTTATCCACGCGGCGCTGACTCAACCTCGGCGTCTCCGAAGCTCCACGCGTCGTCTCCTGATTCGGCGCCACCATCTGACTCAGCCGTCCCGGGACCCGCCTTTCACGTAGCATCTTCTGGTCCGACGCGATCCGAGCCATCAATCCGATACACGAGCGATCCAAGGGCTCCCAGTCATCGTCTACGACTGGTGTGAACCCATGACCGTCGACCTTCTAACCCTAATTTCTCACTCGATTCTCAACGGATTTATGTGTTCTTATGCCCTATGGATTCGTCTTGACGAGACGAACACATCCATACGGTAAACATGCATTGAAATTAACTCAAACTAAATGGAGAATCTCTGTAAGCTCGGGAGGAAGAGTGAGTTCATACCTTTGCTCAGAGAAGTGAAGCTTCAATCGAGGGTTGTGTCACGTTCGATTGGGTCCAAGCAAGCTCCGGATGAAGTCCCTTGGTCACGGTGAATTTCTAGGTACAAAAGTGACCACAGTCGATCACAAAGCTTGGAGGCTGGAAGCAATGGCTGGCCTGGTGAGGGGGCTTTTGCTGGGAAACTTCTCCTCTTGGTCTGGTGAAGGTGTAGAGTCAATCAATTTGAGGATTGACTCACTGTGGTGAAGTGTCCTGGTTTTGGGCTTGGATTTCAACTCGAAATTGAGCTCGCGAGAGGAAATGGGAAGGGGATTTCAGTGGGGATCAAGTTCTCTATGTGTAGAGAGTGGTCTGGGATGATTTTGGCAGGGTTTCAGTAAGGTTTGGTTCAGCACCTCTCTTGGCCGAGAGGAGGGAGTGTTTAAATAGGAGAGGCTGGAGGGCCTCCCAGATGGGTTTAAGGGTTGGGATCGAGTCGCTCTGGTGAGGAGAAGAACAACTGCAATGGCCATTTGGAGTGAGGCGGCTCGGCAAAGTGGAATTCCAAAATTTGGCTCCTCCCAAGGTCTCGGCCATGGTGTTTTCCGGTGATCCAGGCGGCTGGCCGGCAGGCAAGGGTCACCCTCAAGTTCAGGTGGGTCAGGGCTGGGGTTTTGTGTAGGCAATTGAGCTTTGTCATGTGTCAAAAGCTTGGATTAAAATGGCATGTTGGAGAGGCTATTTTGGCTTGATTTGGTCCAAGCCTACCTTTTGGGCTTGGTTCACCCTTCAAGGTGGCTTTGGGTGTTGTGGGGAGTCAAAGGAATCAGCTGGTTTGGCATGGAGAGGTCCTTATCCAAATATACTTGGATTAAATTTGGGTTAAGGTGAAACATGTTTAAGGTTAATCACTATTAGGAGGTGCTTAAAGGACCTCCTCCTTTTGCCATTTAAGGAGGGTTGACAACTTAGAGATCCTCATGGCTTACCAATGGCTTGCATGTGCCTTCATGGCTCCATGTGGCTTGGGAAAAGATTTGGTCAATTTCATAAGAAAGGGATTTTGTGAATTTTGGCATTTTGATGGGAATTGTTATGAGGCTTGATTTGGAATTGTTTAATTGATAAATTAGGACTTTAGGAATGATTTTAAATTGAATGTGTGATGAGGTAAAGCGTCATGTGGGCTTTAGATTGATTTGGGCTTTTGAATTTGGTGGAAAATGGGCTTTTAGGAAGGTTTAAGGGAGTGGGCCTTTATGTTTAGCAATGGGCTTTTAGATAAAAAAATTTTGTAAAGGGCCATGCCAAATAAATGTTGAATTTAGTTTAAGGATGTGTATTGAATGATTTGAAGCAAATTTGAGGTGGTTTGGAATTGAATTGGGTTGAATTTGGGTTCATTTGGTAAATGGGCCAATGTAGGTCAAATTGGGCTAACTTGGGCCAATGTTGGGCTAAGGTTGAAATTGATGTAAAATGAATGTTGGGAAATGTTTATGGGAGTGTTTCAAAGAGGTTTTAACTTTGGTTGGGTTTTGATTTTGGGACTTGGGCTTATTTGGGTTAGGTTTGGGTTTAGGTCAAAATTGGGCTTTTTAGTTTTGGGTTGAATTTGAGTGGGGTTTGGGTCCAAATTTTGGGCAAATTATGTTAGTGTTTTATTTGTAGGGATGTTAGGGAAGGTTTAGAAAAGGTTTGGGGTCAATTGGAGTTGAATTGGTTTGGTTTGGGCTAAGTTTGGGTCATGGGTCCAAATTGGGCTTTAAGGTCAAAAGTGAAATTGGATTCAAATGTCAATCAAATTGGACTTGGATTTGGTCTAGATTGATATTGTGAATATTAAATTGAAGTTTAGAATTGAATTGGACCAAAATTGGGGTCAATTGGGTAGATTTGTTTTAACATTGGGTTCACTTGGGTTAAGAATGGGCTAAATTGGGGGTTTTTGTAAAAGTGGGGTAAATTGACAAAATTGGCCCATGGTGTAGTTGGACAAAATAAAATTGGGAATATTTGAGATTTTCTGGAATTTTTTGGGAATTTTCGGAAGTTTTGGATTTTTTGGCTAAGAGGGGCATTTTGGGTATTTTGAGGGTATTTAGGGTATTTGGGGGTATTTTGGTATTTTTGGCTATGAATGATCAATTTGATTGGTGAGGAAATGTTTAAGGTTAATTTTGGGGAATTTTGGGTGATTTGGAAATTTTGGAGGATTTGGGCAATTTTAAGGGCTTTTGGTAGGCTTGATAGGTGTAGGGTCCCCGGGGCCAAAAATTGAAATTTTGGAATAATGAAGATTGATCAAATATGAGTGGAATGGAATCACTTTGATTGAGCCATGAAGACATGTTAAGCCTATATGAGCCATGAGAGGACTCATTTGAGGCATTCACTATGTTGTTCCTAACCCTCTTAACCAGGGGCTTAGGGGTTAAGGTCCATCCATATGACTTGCCTACATGAGTCAAGGAGTCAAGTTGGGTATGGGTGTGGTTTTAGGATTTGGATTGTGTGTGTGAGAGTGTAGAGTATGAGTGTAGTGAGTGTGTAAGTCAACCCTCACCAGACCAGGCCACCCAGGGTAGTCCTAAGGTCAAAGAGTCCTATAGGGAACTCATCCTTTAAACCTTCACTTTTGATTTCAACCCTCTAGGTGATTAGGGGTCTACAATCAAGCTTGTGGGGTTTGCAGGGAGGCAAGAAGTGGTTCAAATTTCTAAGGGATGGGTCCCAATTCTAGTCCTCTAAGATAGTCAAAGGAAAAACCTAAGGCTAGATTCTAAGCACTAAAGAGGAAAGAGAAGACCTCATCAAAAATGAGGTCAAC
This sequence comes from Papilionanthe hookeriana x Papilionanthe teres, assembly GCA_022702705.1. Taxonomy (NCBI): domain Eukaryota; kingdom Viridiplantae; phylum Streptophyta; class Magnoliopsida; order Asparagales; family Orchidaceae; genus Papilionanthe; species Papilionanthe hookeriana x Papilionanthe teres. Next base: position 29,518,795 of record CM040425.1, read on the forward strand.
AGTTAGCCATCAGGCGAGGGGAATGTGGGAGCTCCGAAGTGAGAGCCGATACCCTCCCAGTCTAGCCGGAGATTCAGTAACCAAGCATAGTAGTCAATGTTTTTTATGCCTGGACCAAAGGGTAAAGAATATGTATACTCTTATTTGGCACAACATAATTTGAACTAATTTAATTTATCCTTTCACTTAAATTTCTTGACTAGAAGAAGGATGCTTGCTTATATATTGAACCTCACATTACAAACTTTATTAGTAAAATTAGTTAATTATTAGTAGAATTATTTTATTAAAATTACATCTTATTTACGATTACATATTAGTGACAAATATGCAATTTGAACTACAAAGTTGTGATTCTGTATTGGTTTTTAAAATACTAGTTCGTAGCCTCTAATATATTCCTTGTGGGATCGATAACCTAGACTCCACTGGAGCCCTGTATTACTTAAGCGATACGTATACTTGCATTGATAAGAGTAACTTTGCAATTATTGAATATTTTATACACTTCTTTACTAAATTTATAATCACGGTCAAGTTTTTGTTGTCATTACTAGAGATTCAACCCTTTTAGTAGTGATATTAAATTCTTGCAAAATTAAGCTTACGCGAAGTAGACGGGATCAAAAATGGACATGCAAATTGTTTGGTTAGTATTTTATTTCCGGGTGCCTCCTATTTTAGGAGAGAGTGCGTAAAGAAAAAGAAAGGCTTACATTAACATGCAACGAGAATATGCTACATTAAGCACTCAATAAACCACAACAAGCATGCTATATCAAACAGGAATACTGAAGTAAAACATGTAGTAAATAACAGGAGACAAGTATCACAGACAGACTATGCTAAACAAGTGTGCTACAATAGAACATGCTATGCTAAGCAGGAGTACTGAAGTAAAACATACTGTACTAAACTACAGCACTGAAGCAATACACGCTATATTAAACAGGAATATATGCAGCGTAAAGTAAAGCGAGCAACTATTGCGGTAAAAGAAAAGGAGGTAGTGGTACTACGAAAGTACCGTGAGCGCCGATAGCCTGTAATGCGTTGCTACTTGTTATTATTATCATTTTATTTTCTGTAAGAAAGAGATCATCACCAAAAGACAGCAGGAGTCAACGTAGTAGAGAAAAATACTAATCAACCAGAGGATGCTAATGTACATGTGAAAAAGCTAGGGCCGGGGCACCGCATAGAAAACTAAAGGAATAGAACTGAAAGAAAGAAGAAAAAGGAAAAACAAATCCATAGGGAACCCGTAGGAAATTTGTATAAAATCCGTATAAAATCCATTTAAAACCACAAAGAGTGGACAACAAGTCCGAGAGGACCGTAAGCATGATGGCAGGGAGGACTCAGAGCTGGGCTGTGTGCGTTCTAATCTTGGATAAGAGCTACTAGACCAACACCCCACAGAAGGTAGTCCTAACTTAGACTCGTGTAATTCACCGTAGACCTTTATAAATTTTCATTCATTTCAATTTAGTTGGCATGAATATAAAACTTATGGCTGAAAGACAATTCCTTTGTTGTAGAGGAAATTTTATTTCAAAATATTTTTTAAAAAAATTAGTACAGTCCACAGGCTAGTTACCCTAATCGAACAAGGACAACTAATAACCTAAGAGTGTTGGTGGCAACAATCCCATCAAGAATTGGCGAATATTATCGTGGGTCCCTAGCCTCACCTTCAGTGAAGGTCTCTACTCAAAGGCTGGGATACTATTCTAATAATCCCTTGTTTAAACACATATAAGCACTGTCATCAACGTCCTAACCCCCTAACCACCCTACGTACAGCCTTGCTTGATGGCCCACGTATAGCAAAACGCTATACATGCACACTTATGCCTCGTACATAAGTGCAAAAAACCAGGACATGAAGTAAGAAGAAACAAAGGTCATGGGACAATGAGAAAGAGAGAGGAGGTAACGACTCGCCTAAAACGATGTCATAAAGAAGGCAGTTTGATCCTCAAAATTGGGTAAAATAGACGACATCGACATTCTGACGAATCAATCCTGACAGACATTTACAAGTTCTAGGGTTTCCTAAAAGATACTCACTCCCTCTAAAATGAGGAACTGAGAGAAAACTGCACCACCATCTAGACTGACCCCATTTCAAAGAAAAGCTCTGGCGAGGCTAAATCCAAATTCCTGCAAAGCCCAAAAACATTGGCATGCTAATTCTCAAAATTGTGTCACTTCAAGCCTAAAATTCAACTTCTTTCGTAGATTTATAAATCCATGACACCTCATGCTAGAATTGTAACCCTTCAATATCACAGAATCAGGCCCGAATAAATATTAAACCCTGGGCCAAATATATCATCAGTGACATTTCAAATGAATGCTACAATTCAACCCACATGGATCCATAATCAAGCCCTTAACAAACCCAACACTAGCCCCCACGTATAAGTGCAAAAGGGAAGTTTCAAGGCAGCAAGAAAAAAAAATCGAGCCCCCAAAATAAGTGCAAAGGGGCAGTTGCAGGGCAGCAAGAACTTAGAAACCGAGCCCCCAAAAAAGGTGTAAAAGGGCAGCTGCAGGGCATCAGAAACCGGGCCCCTAAAATAGGTGCAAAGGGACAGCTGCAGGGCAGCAAGAACAAAGAGACTGGGCCGCCAAAATAGGTGCAAAGGGGCAGCTCCACGGCAGTAAGAACACAGAAAACCAAGCCCCAAAATAGGTGTAAAGGGGCAGCTGCAAGGCAGCAAGAACACAGAAACCGAGCCCCCAAAATAGGTGCAAAGGGGCAGCTGCAAGGCAGCAAGAACACAGAAACCGAGCCCTCAAAATAGTTGCAAAGGGGCAGCTGCAAGACAACAAGAACACAGAAACCGAGCCCCCAAAATAGGTGCAAAGAGGCAGCTTCAGGGCAACAAGAACACAGAAACCTAGCCCCCAAAATATTGTGGCTCGGTTGTGATTTTATCTTGTTGTGATTTCTATCTTGTTGTTATTTTATCTTATTATTTTATATTTTAAAAATTGTAGCGGTGGATTTTATCTTGTTGTGATTTCTTAATTTTAATTTTGGTCTCAGTTTTGTGGCTATCCTAAAAGTTTTAGTTTTCATGCAGGGTGACAGTGTTGTTTAGTATGCAAGTTTACAAGAAAAGAAAAGTGTGGTGAAGAAAAACTTGTAAACTTATAAAGGTGTACATGGCGAATCTTCTCATTCCTCCACCTAAAAATTTAGCATTCTTTCCAATAAACATTTATATTTGTAGGGAAGTAAAATCCTATGGATATGTTCGTCACAGACCTAGCAAACTCTATGTCATAATCCGGTGAACTCTCATTCATTTGTCATATTTCTTCATTTAATAAATATAATAAGTATAAAGGTCCTACAAGGTGTCCAGAAGACTTGTGAAAAGTCCAGGAGAAATCCGAATATTTCACAAGACTTTTAAGCTTCCTTGAGTTCTTTTTGATCTTATTATAGTTATTAGACGATTTATCCCATTCATACTCTTATGCTCAGTGAACCAATGTTTTAATCATTTCTAAGAGTAGGGTAATTCATCATTTATTATTTAATTTAAGAATTATGTAGGTGAAGGCCCGGAAAGGACAAATAAAGGTTCTTAGGGTACTTAGTCAAATTTTGATTTGGGGCTTGTAATGTCTCAAAAATTATCTAGTTTGGATTATATTAACTTTTTTAAACCTCTTTTAATTAAATTTGATCAAGCCTAGCTCACTACTAAGCCCCTTAGGATTTTAGGTGAGCATATTTTATGAATTTAAGGAAAACAAAACATTAAGTTGTCAGAATTTCCATCAAAAGATCATAGTTTGACTTTGAACACCAAGTAAAGGGGTCAGGCTGGTGGTTTATTAATTTCCAAAGTCATGCCCCTAACCTAAAGATTCTTGTAATTTGATTTTTCTTTCAAATTATAATAATTAAGGAAATTTAGATTTTTAATTTTAGTGTGACAAAATTACAGTGACTTTCTACCATTTATCCCTTAATGTTTCATCCATTCAGATAAACTTATTAAAATCAAAATTTTACCTATTTTTCCCTCTTGAATTTAAGCCTAAATACTAATTAAGGCTAAGTATCCAAAACTAGTTTTTTGCCCTTAAGGTCCTATCACTTCATAATTCATCAAATTTAATTCAAATGACTTTAAAATTTTTATCCTATATTACTAATGGGCTGATTAAAACATCAGAGGAGAAAATGTGATTTTTCAAAATTTAATTTAATTTATATATTTATTTTCAAGCAAAAAACGATTTTCAATGAGAAATCAATAACATGACCAAGACAAATCCTAATCTCTTGAAAATTTTACTAGAGATAACCCTAGATCAAAGAATCACATGAACCAAATTTCATGATTTATTGAGTTTTAATTTAATACTTAGAATTATTATAAATTCTGGACTTTTAATTAATTATAAAATATTTTAAAAGTTGAAAATTCAATTTTATATTTTTAAAAATCTCTCTGAGGTTAGAGAACCTAGAGAAAAAAATTTCATAATTTTCTAATATTTCTTTTAATTATTAGATTTACTTTGGTTGAAAATTAAAGAAATTCATTTTTAGCCTTTTTTAAAAAAATTGATTTAAGCCTTCAAAAATTGATATTTTAATTTTGAAACTCGAGAAAATTATGAGGATGGTTTCGAAGTGATTAGGAGATCAAATGTGACAATTTGATGATTTTTAATATTTTTGTGATTTTTGTTATTATTTTATTATTTAAATATTAAAATATAACTAGAAATGAAAATTTAAAAAAATCTCAATTTTATTTTTAAAAGATCCCTCTGATGATAGCGAACTCCCAAAATCATTCTTATAAAATTTTGACATGTATTTTAATTTTAAAATTCATTTAAGTACCAAAAAGGCCATTGGAATTAGAAAAATTATTTAACCTACTAGATTAATTTCAAATGACATGAAAAATTTTAGGGGAGTTCCTCTGTCCATTAAGCACAGCGGAGAGCAATTTTTGTGTTATTTTGATTTTTATCTTATCCTAATTAATTAAAAGTTTATTTTAGGTCAAGTGGACAATTAGGCTTATTTTTATCATTTTAAATCATTAAAAAATTTTTCTTAGGACTCTCTAACCATAAAGAACCTACCATAACTTTTTGGAATATTTCTAAGCAATTTGTTAATTATCAAATTTAATTTGTTAAATAATAGATATAAACTTGAAAAATATGATTATCTATCTAGGGATCTTCTCTGAGTTTGAAAAAAATTAGGGAAGATCTCTCATGGCAGAGGGAACAAGATACCAAACTTTTAAGCTGTGGTGAAACTCCCCTACTTGTATGAAGAATTAAAAGACTGAAAATGGTATTTAAATTATTAAAAATAAAATGCATAAAAAATATTTCAAACCATTTCCACATTGTTCTCCTCTGTTCACTGAGCACTAGGATATTTTTCTTTTATTTTTATGATTTTTCTAGGCCAAGATATGGATTTTTAAAGTTCAGGTGATTTAAATAAATAAGAAAAATCAGATTTTCCTACTTAAGTGACTCAGCGCCACCTCAACCTGTGGCAGATTGAACTCCCCAAGCGGCGCTCTCCCATTCGATGCTGCCAGCTGACTAGGATGCCATGCTGCCCGTTGTCCCGTTCCATCTTCTCGTGCAAAGCGATCCGAGCTGTCCAATGAAAACACGCGCGATCCAACGGCTGCCCTTCTTCGTCCCCAACTGGTGTGATCCCGTGACCGTCCACACTAAAACCCTAATTTCTCAGCCTAGACTCAACCAAATTGCTTCTGGTATATCCTATAGACTAGTCTAAGGATAGAGAACATATCCATACATCTAAGCATGATTTAGGTTAACACTAATTACATGGAGAATCCAGAGAAGTTCAAGAAGAAGAAGAAGTCAATCCCTTGGCTTTTAGAAGTGAAGCTTCGATCAGAGATGCTCTACACCTTCATTAGAGTCTCAGGAGCTCAGGGATGAAGCATCTTGCCCTGGTGAATTGCCTAGGTATGAATGTGACCAGGCCCGATTTCGAGCTTTTATGGAAGTCTGGTGTAGAGGCTCTCTGTGATGGGGCTTTGATGAGGGATCTTCTTCTTTCACTGCCGGGAAGGTGTGGGCACTGTTAATTGCAATTTAGTGCACTGTGGAGCTATGGAGAAATATGTCTAAGTTTCCAACCAAATTTCAGTGACGAAATTTCTCTTAAACAGTGGGGATTAGTGGCCGAAGATTGTGGAATCACTCTTAAGACCTCTCAGGGAAGATCTGGAAGCAATTTGGTGGAGTTTCCTTGAGAATAATTTCAAAACCTGGTTTTGGCTGTGAAGAGGTCTATTTATGGCCATGGCCATTGGGCTGAGCTCAGGGGCTGGTGATTGGTGGATTCAACTACCTAAGTGGAGGGCAGATGAGCTCCAATTGAAATTCAGAGCTGACTTGGCCATAGGGTGGAGTTTGAGATCAATTTGAGAGAGGGTGGCTCTCGGTTTTGGTGTTTTCCAGCCACTAGGGTGGCCAGGGTGTTCAGGTGAGCCAGGGGAGGATTAATCATGCTTTACCCCCAATGGCAAGTGATGATGGTGAGGATATTTTGATTAAGGCAAAATGTGAGGTCAAATCCACTAATTCAAGGGACCTTTGGTCTATGGCTCCATTAGTGTGGGCTAGGTTGGTCTAGCGTGTTTCTTTGGGGTCATTTGATGGCTGTGGAAGAGTTAGTTTGGTAACATTTGGTTTAATTTGATTAAATTAGGTCATGGGTTAAATTTTTGGTCAGATGGGTCAATGTAGGGCTAGGTTAGGTTTGGTCTTGGGTTACACCCAAGTGATTGAGCAATATTGAGTGTATGATTGTCATGAAGTGTTTAGAAAAGGTTTGAAGTGGTTTTGGATTGGTTTGGTAGATTAATTTGGCTTGGTTTGGGATTTTGGTCAATTTGGGGCAAGTTGGGTTAACTTGGGTTTAGGTTCCGCTAGAGTAGTGTTTAGGCCCAATTGAAGGTTCCAAATGGTCTATGGTAATGTCATGATGAGTTCCCAACAACAACTGGGTGGAAAGTTTAGGAGTAGGGCAATCAATTTGGGAGATTTTGGGCATATGACATGTTTGGGTCCAAAATTGGGCAAGCATGGTTCAAGTGGATTTGGGTGAGACTTGGACTCAAATTGGGGCAAATTGATGGTTCAATTCAATTTAGGGGAGTGTTATTAAGGGTTTAGAATTGAAATCGGGGAGAAATTGATTTGTATAAGGTCAATTTGGGGGATATGGGTCACTTGGGCAAAATTGTGGATTTTGGGTTTTAAGTGAAATTGAACTCAAATGTGGGTCAAATTTAGCTTATATTTGGTTTATATTGTTATTGGGGATGTTGAATTAAAGTTTGAAATTGAAATTGGGTAATATTTTGGTCAATTGGGTTGACATTGGGTTTAAATTTGGGCACTTTTAGGTTAAATGGGTCAAATTGGGGCTTTTGGTTAAATTGGGCTACATTGGCCAAATTGGGTCAAGTAGTAGTTGAGAGAAATGAAATTAGGAATATTTGGGAGGCTTTGAGAATTTATGGGAATTTTTGGAATTTTGGTCTAAGAGGGGCATTTTGGTCATTTTGGGGATTTTTGGGGAATTTGGCAATTTTAGGTAATTTTGGTCAATTTGAGTGGTAGGGAGTATGTTGGAATGATTTTTGAAGAATTATGGGTAATTTGGGTGATTTTGGAAATTTTGGAGGATTTTAGGGTTTTGGGGGTATTTTAGGTATTTTGGGGCAAAGGGTCAAAAATTCAAATTTTGGAAAAATTTGAGATTGGTTGAAGGTGAGTAACATGGAATTGTTTAGGTGGAGCCATAGACAAAGGGTCACCCTCTTTAGGTCCTCTATGTGTTGGTACTAGCCAAACCCTAGCTTGAGGCTAAGAGTTTGGGAAAACCACTTGCATGAGTTTCCAAAGAGTTAGGGGATCAAAGTGGGATGTGCCTTATTTAGGGTTGTGAGTGTGTAGTGTGAGTGTGGTGTAAGCTCCAGACCTCCCATGGGAGATCCTATGGCCTGACCACCTATAGGAGACTTCCCCTGGGCTTCCATATGTTTGGTCTCTTCCTCCTAAAACTGGAGGTTAGGCCTGAAGCATATGAAAACTCTTATTGATGTGATAAAAGTCTGAATTTTTATGGGGAGGTGTCCATGACTAGTCTTCTAAGAAAGTCACCAGGAGAGTCCTATGGCTAGATCCTAGGCTATTCTAAAGAAAGACTAGACTTCAACCAAAAGTGAGTTCAACATGCAACTACGAACTTTGTAAGTCTTTCAACTGCCCACCATCTTGGTCACCCTCTAACTCGGTCAAATCTTTTACATATGAAAAATGTCAGAGAACTGAAAAATTGGTGGCTGCCAAAAAAGATCTTTACGTACTCATAAATATATCTATTGAAGAGATGGTCTCCAGACATCTTACCCCCTTCTTTTGTTGCGAGGTGTCTTCGCCTTCTTACTTCAATGACAGAGGAGAGATGACAATCTTTGTTCCCACTGACATTTCTTCACCCTCCACGACGCCTTCAATGAGAAAGTCCTGTTGGACCCCGGAGCTCGCACTAATGCTTGACTTAGGAATTACGGTCTATTGACGAGGGACCGTTGACCCCTCCTCCTCAAGTTCCTTAGATGAGTCGACTTGTTCAGCCGACGTATGTTCGGTCCTCGATCGCTTTTCTTTCCTAACTTTGATCTTCTTTATAGAAGTCAAGCGCCCATAGCTAACCTTCCTTAGAATCTTGTGGTGTACATGGAGTTTTTATAGATCGTTAAACATAACTCTAATAAGTTGATTAGGGAAAACTGACGACAGTAGATGCAATGTTAAGCCTATGACTATTTATTAAGCATCTTGGAAACAATATCCGAGGGAGTTGATTACTAAATTTACTTCCTTGACTTTAGTACCATTGGATACTAATAATTTATTTGTCCTTATCGTAGCTGTCACTTTAAGGAGCTGAAAAATTTGGAAAACTAATTTGTCTACACCATAACTGTCAGCACAAATCTCAAAGCTTTGAATGACCCAAATGATGGCTAGACAACCAATGCATCCTACCGCCTTACTGCCAACCACGCGATCAAGAATCTATCGACACACTATGGTGAGAGATTCGAACAACGGACCACGTCGACAATACCGACCAACGGAGGCACAGGTGAGAGTTCTTGATCACAGTAAATCGGTCGACGTCGACCCACCTTTACTATGGCAGACGAAATCGACATCTGACTACGCTCTTTGACCAAATTACACGTACTTCAAAAGGCACATTCGCTACTTAGCTGATCGCCTCATTTGGCTGAATTCAAGCAAAGCTGTTAGCTAATTGCCGCCATGTTAAATTTTAAATTGTAATACATATATGGTATGAAATCCATACAGTCAATCAGTGTATCAATTGTATTAAAAGTGGTTTCCATAATTGATCCATCCTTTTTGTATTTGTACAAAATATACTCCTACAAATACGAGGCAAAAATCTGAATAAAAGGACGGCTCCTGATTCTCACCATAAGAAACTCCTGACTTGCTATACAATCATTCTCCATTCTTTCCTTCACTCAATCCTAAACTCTCGGGGCATGTTCACAAAGAATAATTTAGAACTCAACAAATATAATTAAAGTATAGGTGTTAAATGTATAAGTGCTTAAAAATTGGTTGTTATCTATGTAAATGACCCCTTTTCAAATATATTTGACTAATTTAAGCAACCATGGTAATGAACATGGGACATTTCCTTCTTTCCATCTTTTGTGAAGGCTCCAATGTAAGAAAGTAAATTTAGAATGACAATTTAAAGTTCCAGATTCAACCTTATTTTATTTTCAAATGTTGTGGATGAAATTAATAAATGAAATAATGAATTATGTAAATCGAAAGAGCAAGGATTCTTAAGGCTGTTTACCCCTTCATCCAGGGACTTCTTGTATTATTCTAATTTATTAGTTTTTATGCAAATATTATCATATTTATAAGGTTATCTAACCTTATAAATATTATCATATTTATAAGGTTATAAATATGATAAGTTATAATCAAAGGTAGATTCATCGACGGTTTATTGTTATCAGTATATGATGTAAAATGTAGAACTTGATGGTTTGTACTTCATGAAGTGGTTGATGAGTTTTCATCATTTTTTTTTGGTGAACTTTTATTTTATTCTAATGAACGACATCCATCATTCTCTTTGTTTATGACTTGTTTATCTTTATTGAGTAGTAATGGTGTCATTGAGCCGAGTTGACTTGTAAATCAACGATAAATGGCATGTTCACTCAACTCAATGTGCTGATCAATGAAATTTTGAGTTAGCCTCAACTCCAGTGAGCCGAACTATCCAGAGGACATCTGTTTTTTTTTTTTTGTTTTTTTTTTTTGGTTCATCTGACAATTTGAACAGTTCTCGTACATACATTTGACATTATATTTTTGCTTGTTGCGGATCCTCCAACACCAAACACATTTGATTTGAGAGAGGAGAAAAAATGAAGGAATAAGTTCATTATTTATTTTACACATTCCTCAGAAAGTCATCGACTGACTTTCATTGAATAGAAACACACAAGGGACACTCAAGAGAAGCTACTGAATTCTAATGAAATGCAACTTCTGCGATCTAATTAAGATCAATGTGTTGAACTAAAAATTCTTCTGCCACCGCTACATCCGACAACCTCCCATTTCTCCCCGGATGGTACAACAGAGGACCAGTATAATGCTAACGCTTGTGCCACCCAAAGCCTGTCCAAAATTGAAAATTTTATTGCATTTATCACACTGATGCATCTCCACCTCTGTAGCCCCAACAACCGCCTTCAGTTGCTCATTGCTATTACTTATGATGCGTTGGCCGATGTTGTGCTCACTTAACGCTAGCATCGACAGTGCCAGTTCGACAATCCAACAAGTTATGCCTAAATAGTGATGGCCATGAAATATTTTTTTTTGGCGTTCGACTTACATCGCTATCAATTCTCATATCATGTCAATGTCGTGAAGTCGCCACTCTCTTTCTCTATCTATCGCCCTAATTTTTATCCTACCTAGAATTATTGTCAGAAGTCTTTGGACAATTTGAAGAAGGATTAATCATGGTAGAGATTGAGAGAAAAAGAGATCAAATGATAATCTCATAGAACAAATCTTCAGATTGTGTAATTACTGAAGTTTTTCATATAAGAAAATCATAAGAATATCTTGAGTAACCAGAGAGGTCTTGTAGGTGAAATACCTATCCTGAGTTCTTTAATCTCCTATAAAAGCAAGCTCCTATAGTTAATTACATCCTGAGCAATAATACTGCTTAGGAAAACTCCCGATTAAGGTTAACATTTGTCCTCAAAAAAGTGTAAGTGTTGTCGTGACAGTATGTTTCAAAAGAATCGATACTACCAGAATTTTTGTTTATGTTGAATATTTGTCATTTTTTCATTTTATATGTCATGTCGGGTGTTATGTCGGGATGTCTTAATATGTGTGTCATATTATTATATGTAATGTCATGTGATGTCACAATGTCATGTCATTTTATGTCATGTCTTAATGTGAATCATAGTATCATGTCATTTTATGTCATGCTTAATGTGAATCATAGTGTCATGTCATTTTATGTCATGTCTTAATGTGAATCATAGTGTCATGTCATTTTATGTCATGTCTTAATGTGATGTCATAATGTCATAAGATGTCATGATAAATATCTCAATTTGTCATGAGATATTTTATCTCCCAGAAGAAGATGTCGTTATTATGTCATGAGATATCTTCTATGATGTCAAGAAGATATCATTATTTATTTATTTTTGTTATTTTGTTTATGATTTCCTTTTGTTTTAAGTTTTGGTTTTGTGGTCATCTCAATTTTATTTTGTCATGTTATTTTGTTGTGGTATAGAAATATCGTTGTATGTTGATGTCATGTCGATGTCAATGTTAATGATTTTGTCATTTTATTTCAGATTTCGTGGCTGACCTAATAGTCCAGTTGTCTTTGTTTTCATGTCATTTTTGTTTTGTTGTTTGTAGAAAGTTTAGGTTTTGTGGCTATCCTAAAAGTCATGGTTTTGTCGTCAATGTTCCATCGTCGACGTCACTGGTCGAAGTGTCCAGTTGATCCGAGTTTTCGGACGTACGAATGTGGGTGAGATGTCGTTTATATCCAATTTGTATTGAATGTTGATTTAGATTTATGTCAATTTATGTTTGATTTGTGTTAAATGTCGATTTAGGTTGGATTTTGGATTTTATGTCAATTTGGAGTTGATTTTGGGTTTTATGTCGATTTATGTTGATTGGAGTTTTATTTTGGGTTTTATATCAATTCGAGTTTAATTTTATGTTGAGTTAAGTTCGATGTGGGTCGAACTTGAGAATTATGATGTCGTATGTTAAATTATATTCGATACAGGTTGAACTTAAGAATAATGTCGATTCATGTTGTATTAAGTTCGATCATATCGATTTATGTCGAATTATATCAATTTATGTTGAGTTATAATGAGTTTGATATGAAATGTCGATTAATGTCATTTAATGTCGGTGTTTGTTGAATTTGGTTTGAAATATCAATTAACGTCGGTTAATATCGCTTAATGTCAAATTATGTTTGAGTTATGTTTGAAATGTCAGTTATGTCGATTTTTGTTTTGAAATATCAAATTTATGTTAATTGTATTGATTTATGTTTGAAATGTCAAATTTATGTTGATTTTATCGATTAAATGTTTGGAATATCAAATTTATATCGATTTTATCGATTAAATGTTTGGAATGTCAAATTTATATCGATTTTATCGATTAAATGTTTGGAATGTCAAATTTATGTCGATTTTGTCGATTAAATGTTTGGAATGTCAAATTTATGTCGATTATGTCGATTAATTGTTTGGAATGTCAAATTTATATCGATTTAATGTTTGGAATGTCAAATTTATGTCAATTATGTCGGTTTTGGTTTAGAATATCGATTTTATGTCGGTTATGTCGATTGTGGTTTAAAATGTCAAATTTATGTTGATTTTGGTTTAAAATGTCGATTTTATGTCAGATATGTTTAAAATGTCGAATTTATGTCGGTTTTGTCGATTTTTGTTTGAAATGTCAAATTTATATCGATTATGTCGATTTTGGTTTAAAATGTCGAATTTATGTCGGTTACGTTGATTTTGGTTTAAAATGTCGATTTTATGTCAGTTATGTTTGAAATGTCAAATTTATGTCGGTTATGTCGATTTAGTTTGAAAAGTCGGATTTATGTTGATTTGAGTTCAATTTTGTCCATCCTAAGGCGTATGTTGATTTAAATTCAATTTTGTCGATTTAGGTTCAATTTGAGTTGAACCTAAGGTTTATGTCGATTTAGGTTCAATTTGGGTTGAACCTAAGGCTTATGTCGATTTAGATTCGATTCGAGTTGAACCTAAAGTTTATGTTGATTTAGGTTCAATTTGGGTTAAACCTATAGTTTATGTTTAGTTTAGTAGAGTTAGGTTCATTGTTAGTTGAACCTAAGGTTTAGATTTTGATTTAAGTTCAATGTAGGTTGAACATAAGTTAGGTTTTGGTTTAGGTTCAAGTTGAGTTGAACGTAAGGTTTAGGTTTGGACTTAAGTTCGATGTTGGTTGAACTATGTTTTATGTCAAGCTAAGTTGAGTTAGGTTCACTGTCAGTTGAACATAAGGTTTCAATGTCATGTTAAACCTAAGTATGATTTGACTTAAGTCTAATATGGGTTAGACTTAAGTTTGGTTTAGGTTAGACTTAGGTTCATGTCAGGTTGAACCTAAGTATGGTTTGACTAAAGTCTAATATGGGTTAGACTTAAGTTAGGTTTAAGTTAGACTTAGGTTCATGTCAGGTTGAACCTAAGTATGGTTTGACTTAAAGTCTAATATGAGGCTAGACTTAAGTTGGTTTAGGTTAGACTTAGGTTCAGTGTCAGGTTGAACCTAAGTATGGTTTGACTTAAGTCTAATATGAGTTAGACTTAAGTTAGGTTTAAGTTAGACTTAGGTACATGTCAGGTTGAACCTAAGTATGGTTTAACTTAAGTCTAATATGGGTTAGACATAAGTTTGGTTTAGGTTAGACTTAGCTTCATGTCAGGTTGAACCAAAGTATGGTTTGACTTAAGTCTAATATGGGTTAGACTTAAGTTAGGTTTAAGTTAGACATAGATTCATGTCAGGTTGAACCTAAGTATGGTTTTACTTAAGTCTAATATGGGTTAAACTTAAGTTTGGTTGGATTAGACTTAGGTTCATGTCGGGTTGAACCTAAGTTTGGTTTGACTTAAGCCTAATATGGGTTAGACTTAAGTTAGATTTAGGTTTGATTTTTTTAGGTTAATTAAACCTAATTTAGATAAGGTTTAATTAATTAATTAAACATATTATGAGTTAAGTATAATTATTTAAGGTTAATTAAACCTAATTTATGTAAGGTTTAATTGACTAATTAGACTTATTATGGGTTAAGTCTAATTATTTAAGGTTAATTAAACCTAATTTAGGTAATGTTTAATTGATTAATTAGACTTGTTATGGGTCAAGTCTAATTATTTAAGGTTAATTAAACCTAATTTAGGTAAGGTTTAATTGATTAATTAGACTTATTATGGATTAAGTCTAATTATTTAAGGTTAATTAAACCTAATTTAGGTAAGGTTTAATTGATTAATTAGAGTTATTATGGGTTAAGTATAATTATATAAGGTTAATTAAACCTAATTTAGGTAAGCTTTAATTGATTAATTAAATAGGTTTAAATGATATTCTAAACTTAAATAAGTCTAATTTTATCATTTTGGACTTAATTAATTGAATTTTGGGTTTAATAGGTTTAAATGATGTTTTAAACCTAATTAAGTCTAATTTTGTCATTTTAGAATTAATTAATTAAGCTTAAGGTTTAATAGGTTTAAATGATGTTTTAAACCTAATTAAGACTAATTTTGTCATTTTAGACTTAATTAATTAAGCTTAAGGTTTAACAGGTTTAAATGATGTTTTAAACCTAATTAAGTCTAATTTTGTCATTTTAGACTTAATTAATTAAATTTAGGGTTTAGTAGGTTTAAATGATGTTTTAAACCAAATTAAATCTAATTTTGTCATTTTAGACTTAATTAATTAAGCTTAAGGTTTAATAGGTTTAAATGATGTTTTAAACTTAATTAAGTCTAATTTTGTCATCTTAGAGTTAATTAATTAAGCTTAAGGTTTAATAGTTTTAAATGATGTTTTAAACCTAATTAAGTCTAATTTTTTCATTTTAGACTTAATTAGTTAAGCTTAAGGTTTAATAGGTTTAAATGATGTTTTAAACCTAATTAAGTCTAATTTTGTCATCTTAGACTTAATTAATTAAGCTTAAGGTTTAATAGGTTTAAATGATGTTTTAAACCTAATTGAGTCTAATTTTTTCATTTTAGACTTAATTAATTAAGCTTCAGGTTTAATAGATTTAAATGATGTTTTAAACCTAATTGAGTCTAATTTTGTCATTTTAGACTTAATTAATTAAATTTAAGGTTTAATAGGTTTAAATGATGTTTTAAACCTAATTAAGTCTAATTTTGTCATCTTAGACTTAATTAATTAAGCTCAAGGATTAATAGGTTTAAATGCTGTTTTAAACCTAATTAAGTCTAATTTTGTCATCTTAGACTTAATTAATTAAGCTTAAGGTTTAATAGGTTTAAACGATGTTTTAAACCTAATTAAGTCTAATTTTGTCATCTTAGACTTAATTAATTAAGCTTAAGGTTTAATTGGTTTAAACGATGTTTTAAACCTAATTAAGTCTAATTTTGTCATCTTTGAATTAATTAATTAAGCTTAAGGTTTAATAGGTTTAAATGATGTTTTAAACCTAATTAATAGGTTTAAATGGTGTTTTAAACCTAATTAAGTCTAATTTTGTCATTTTAGACTTAATTAATTAAATTTAGGGTTTAGTAGGTTTAAATGATGTTTTAAACCTAATGAAATCTAATTTTTTCATTTTAGACTTAATTAATTAAGCTTAAGGTTTAATAGGTTTAAATGATGTTTTAAACCTAATTAAGTCTAATTTGGTCATCTTAGACTTAAATAATTAAGCTTAAGGTTTAATAGGTTTAAATGATGTTTTAAACCTAATTAAGTCTAATTTTTGTCATTTTAGACTTATTTAATTAAGCTTAAGGTTTAATAGGTTTAAATGTTGTTTTAAACCTAATTAAGTCTAATTTTGTCATTTTAGACATAAGTGAGGTTTGCCATTAGCCTATCATAGACTAGATTCATTTCAAACTTAGATTATTAATGGAACTAAGCTAAGTTTATAAAAAGTTATTTTTAGGATTAAAATCATTTAATTAATAAAGAGTTTTAATGCTAAAATTCAAAATGTCATTCAAAATTATTTCTATGACTTAGAAATGGTTTTCTTAGGGTTATTGTCTATTGCCCTAGTATTTCTAGTCATTTCCATTTTTTTTTCTTAATTTTTAATTTTTTATTATTATTATTTAAAATAATTAAAAAAAGACTTGAAAATTAGAGAAAAGTACCATAGACATGTTTTTTGTCCTTGGAAAAAATCATGAAAGATCTCTAAGAGCATAAAGATAAAAGCCTCAAAGTTTCATATTTTTTTGATTTATAAATAATTTTTAATAATTAAAATTCTCCAAAGAGTATTTAATTATTTAAAAATTAAATAATGGGAACAAAATTATGATTTTTATTTCATAATTTTATCCTCTTCAAGAGCTTTCCAGAGGTATTTTATCATATTTTTGTGACCTCTAGATAAAAAGATATTAAATTTTGAAGTTTTTAAGGTTAAAATTAATTTTTAACCAATTTCGCGCTGCCAAACTCATCTCCCGCCAAACAGGGGACGCTGCGGCGTGCGATCAGTGTCGTTCATCTCGAAACGCGGGATCGAACGGCTGAGATAATTCGAATAAAATTCAAATTATTTCAAGCTGTTAAACTTCAAACCTTAATATCTCACTCATTTCTTAATGAAATTGAGTGATTTTTGAACCTATGGAATCATCTAAACATGTAGAGTATTTCCATACGGTGATGTAACATTTCTGGGCTAGTATAACTCATGATATTTCAAAAATACGAATTATTTTGTGAAAAATAATTCCATACATTTGCCACAAGCAAATCAAGCAAGATCAGACCTTGTAGTTGTCTTCTAGGACCCCAATGGAAGATTATTGCTGCAACAATTTGATCCAGATGTCAGGCTTAAAGGAGAATTTTGAAGAAGTGGCTGGTTTGGGCTGTTTTTGAGTTTTGCTCAAATTGGCTCGATTGGGTTCAACCTATGGCTTGGATTTGGTTCTAATGGACTACTAAGACTCTTAGGAAGAGTTCTTATGTAGGGGGTCAGAGGATTTGAACAGCCTATAGATATTTCTAATTTTTTTCTTTTGTCCTTGCTAGGCTCTGGTTTGGGCTCTATTTATAGCCAAGCGGAGGCCATGGCTTAGCTTAGGCTGTTCTAGGGGAGTTGTTATCTCCCCTATTAACCCATTGGAGGAGAAATTCGGCTGAGAGGATAGCCATTTTTGTTTCTCCCAAGCATTCCATGATGAGCTTAATGTTTTGGCTCTCCTCCATTGGATCATGCAAGAGGTTTTAAGTGAGCTGTAATTTCTCCTCCTTATGAGCTTACACATCACTCTCTAGCCTTAGCAAATGGTGACACATATGCTCTCCTCTCATGATTCCATTTAACCATGGTGAGGGGTGGGTTTAAGTTTGGTTCCCTCTCAATTGGCTAGCTTTGGAGGTGAGAAATGAGGCTTGGTGTTGGCCGGCCACCTCATGGCTAAGTAAGGGTGAGTCATGGCTTAGGGTGAAGGGGGAAGAGACACCTCACTTTACCCATCATGATGGGTGTTAACCCATGGTTAAATTGATTTAAGTTAAGCTTTATTATGTGTTAATATGTCTCATGGTGAGCATAATTTAGTCTTAGCCTAATTAATTATGGGAAGGCCATGTGCCATCTTATGTCTTTTCTTTTTTTTCTTTTTTTTTTTTAAATTTAATTTCCATTTTAATTAATCATGTTATTAAAAAAATTGTTGGAAATTATTTTATTAATCAATTTATTAATTGAAAATAATTTCAAATTAATTAATTGATTAATTTTATTATTTTTGTTATTTTATGATTTTAATTTAATTTTCATTTTAATTAATTATGTCATTTAATTAAAATATTAAAAATTAAACCATTAATCATTTTAATTAATCAAAATAATTTTGAATTTGATTAATTTTTTGTTTTTATTTAATTTTTATCTATTTTGATTAAAATAGATTAGTGTTGACCAATTTTGACCTAGGTTGATTCATGTCAGCCTAGGTTGATTAATTTAATTTTAAAATGTTCAATGTGATCTTTTTAACCTTGTCCTGGTTGATTTGATCACAGTATTTATAGTTTTGTCATTGTGGGGTTTTAAACATGTTATTGGATCAAAGGATTGACTTATAGGGTCAACAGGATTGGTCATTGAGTCTAGTTTGACTATTTTGACCAAAGTTGACTTTTTAGGTCAAAAGGTTGACCTATGGGATCAACAGGGTTGGTCATTGGATATGGTTTGACCATTTTGACCAAAGTTGACTTTTTAGGTCAAAAGGTTGACCTATGGGGTCAACGGGGTTGGTCATTAGATGCGGTTTGACCATTTTGACCAAAGTTGACTTTTTAGGTCGAAAGGTTGACCCATGGAGTCAACAGAGTTGGTCATTGAGTGCAGTTTGACCATTTTGACCAAAGTTGACCTTTTAGGTCGAAAGGTTGACCTATGGGGTCAACGGGGTTAGTCATTAGGTGCGGTTTGACCATTTTGACCAAAGTTGACTTTTTAGGTCGAAAGGTTGATCTATGGGTCAACGGGGTTGGTCATTAGATACGGTTTGACCATTTTGACCAAAGTTGACTTTTAGGTCGAAAGGTTGACCAATGGGGTCAACGGGGTTGGTCATTAGGTGCAGTTTGACCATTTTGACCACGATTGACTTTTTAGGTCGAAAGGTTGACTATGTGGTCAACGGGGTTGGTCATTGTGTCTCGTTTGACAATTTTGACCAATGTTGACTTTTTAGGTCGAAAGGTTGACTATGGCGTCAACGGGGTTGGTCATTAGATGCAGTTTGACCATTTTGACCAATGTTGACTTTTTAGGTCGAAAGGTTGACTATGGGGTCAACGGGGTTAGTCATTGGGTCCGGTTTGACCATTTTGACCAAAGCTAACTTTTAGGTCGAAAGGTTGACCTATGGGGTCAACAGGGGTTGGTCATTAGATGCAGTTTGACCATTTTGACCAAAGTTGACTTTTTAGGTCGAAAGGTATTGACTCGTTATAAAAATGAGGTCAACGAAAGGGCCCGATATGTGTAGAATACTATATAAGTATTATGCACATATGGCGTTGACCGAAGTGATCTAAGAGATGTCCCATAATGTTGACCTCATTTTACAATGAGTCAACAACCTTATGACCTAAAAAGTCAACATTGGTCAAAATGGTCGAGCCGGACCGGTGACCAGACCTGTTGACCCAATAGGTCACCCTCATGACCTAAAAAGTCAACATTGGTCAAAATGGTCGAACCGGACCCGGTGAGCGACTCTGTTGACCCGACGAGTCACCCTTTTGACCCAAAAGTCAACATTAGTCAAAATGGTCAAACCGGACCCAATGACTACCTACGTTGACCCCATAGATCAACCTTATGACCTAAAAAGTCAACATTAGTCAAAATGGTCAAACGAGACCAATACTACTACTGTTGACCCGTAGGTCAACCATATGACCTAAAACGTCAACTTTGGTCAAAATGGTCAATCCAGACCCAGTGACCAACCCTGTTGACCCAATAGGTCACCCTCTTGACCTAAAAAGTCAACATTGGTGAAAATGGTCAAAACCAGACCCAGTGACCAACCTTGTTGACCCAATGGGTCACCCTTTTGACCGAAAAAGTGAACATTGGTCAAAATGGTCAAACCGAACCCGATGATCAACCTCGTTGACCCCATAAGTCGACCTTATGACCTAAAAAGTCGACATTAGTCAAAATTGTCGAACGGCACCCGATGACTACCACTGTTGACCCCATAGGTCGACCTTATGACCTAAAAGGGTCGACCTTATGACACTAAAAGTCGACATTGGTCAAAATGGTCAAACCGGACCGATGACCTACCACGTTGACCCCGAAGGTCGACCTTATGATCTAAAAAGTCGACATTGGTCAAAATGGTCAAATCGGACCCAATGACTACCCTGATTGACCCTACAGTCAACCTTATGACCTAAAAAGTCAACATTGGTCAAACCGGACCTAATGACCAACCCTGTTGACCCCATAGATCGACCTTATGACCTAAAAAGTCGACTTTGGTCGAATTGGTCAAACCGGACCTAATGACCTATCCGTTGACCCCATAGGTCACCCTTTTGACCTAAAAAGTCAACTTTGGTCAAATTGGTCGAACCGGACCTAATGACTTACCCTGTTGACCCCATAGGTCGACCTTTTGACCTAAAAAGTCGACTTTGGTCAGATTGGTCGAGCCGGACCTAATGGCTACCACTGTTGACCCCATAGGTCACCCTTTGACCTAAAAGTCAACATTGGTCAAAATGGTCGAGCCGGACACACCGACTCAACCCTGTTGACCCCATAGGTCCACCTTATGATCTAAAAAGTCAACTTTGCTCAAATTGGTCAAACCAGACCTAATGACCTACCCAGTTGACCCCACAGGTCAACCTTATGACCTAAAAAGTCAACTTTGGTCAAATTGGTCAAACCAGACCTAATGACCTACCCTGTTGACCCCATAGGTCAACCTTATGACCTAAAAAGTTAACTTTGGTCAAATTGGTCAAACCGGACCTAATGAACTACCACTGATGACCACATGAGTCAACCTTTCGACTTAAAAATCAACATTGGTCAAAATGGTCAAACCAGACCCAATGACCTACCCTGTTGACCCCATAGGTCAACATTTTGACTTAAAAAGTCAACATTGGTCAAATTGGTCAAACCAGACCTGTTGACCCATAAGTCAACCTTTTCACCCAATGACACATTTAAAGCCCCACAATGACAAAATCACAAGTATTGGACATTTTAAAATTAAATTGATCAATCTGGGCTGACTTGGGTCAACCTAGGTCAAAATTGGTCAACACATATCTATTTTAATTAAAATAGACAAAAATGAAATAAAAACAAACAAAATTAATCAAATAATTAATTTCAAAATTATTTTTGATTAATTAAAATGATTAATGATTTAATTTTTAATATTTTAATTAAATGACATAATTAATTAAAATGAAAATTAAATTAAAATCATAAAATCATAAAAATGATAAAATTAATCAATTAATTAAATTGAAATTATTTTCAATTAACAAATTGGTTAATAAAATATTTTCCAACAATTTTAATTAATAAAATAATTAATTAAAATGGGAAATTAAAAAGAAATGAAATGTCATATAACCTTCTCATAATTAATTAGGCTAAATTCATCTTAAGGCTTAATTAACACATAATTAAGCCCACATTAAGACCACTTAGCCATGGATTAATACCCATCATGATGCATGGGGTGATGTGTCACTCTCTCCTTCACCCTAAGCCTCATTCATCCGTGAGGTGGCCGGCCAACATGAGGCCTCACCACCCACCTCCCAAGCCACCCAATGGAAGGAAAACCATGCATGAAACCCCCTTACCATGGTTAGAAGCAATGATGAGGGATGAGCTTGTGTGTCACCATTTGCCAAGCTTAAGAAATGAGGTGTAAGCTCCCTAAGAAGAGTAGAGGCGACTCACCATGCACCTCTCACATGAGCCGAGGATGAGAGACAAAACAATGAAGATCATCATGGAAAACTTAGGGAGAAGCATCAATGCCTATCTTCGACCGATTCCTTCACCCGATGGGCTGATAGAGGAGGTAACTACTCCCTAGAACATCCTAAGCTAAGCCATAACCTCCCCTTGCTATAAATAAGACCCCATGGCCGAAAATAGCAAGAAGAAGAAAAAAATTAGGGAGAAGCTATAGAGCTGCCCAAATCCACTGCTCCCGACATAAAAGTCTTCCTAAGAGTCCCGACAATCTTTTAGGATCAAATCCGAGCCATAGTTTGAGCCTATTTGAGCCAATTTGACCAAATTTCAAAAACAACCCCAATTTAAGTACTTCTTCAAAATTCCTCCCCAAGCCCGACTTCTGGATCAAATTGCTGCAGCAATAACTTGCTATTGGAGTCCTAGAAGGCAACCATAAGGTCTGATCTAGCTTGATTTGCTTGTGGCAAAGGTCTGGAATTTTTCTTTACAAAATAAATTCTATTTTCGACATAACATGTGTTATACTAGTCAAGAAGTGTATCATCACCGTATGGATGGATACTTCTCATCCAGATGATCATTTAAAAAAAACAATCACTCAATTTCATCAAGAAATGAGTGAGATATTGATGTTTGAAGTTTAACGGTTCGAGAATTTTTGGATTTTTGGGCGAATTTTCTCCGCCGTCCGATCCCGCGCTTTAGGAATGGACGGCGCTAATTTCTCCCCGCGGTGTCCGCTGTTCGGCCGCCCGCAGTGGATCCTCCCGCTCGTTCGACGCGTCCGAGGACACGCGTTGAACGGCGGTGAGTTTGGCGGCGGGAAATTAATAAAAAAATCTAGAAAACCTTAAAAACTTCAAAAATCAATGTCCTTTTATCCAGAGGTCATAAAAATAAAATAAAAATACCTCTGGAGTATTTTAATTATTAAAAATTATTTATAAATCAAAAAATTATGAAACTTTGAGGCATTTATCTTCATGTTCTTAGGGACCTTCCATAATTTTTCCAAGGACAGAAAACATGCCTAGGACACTTTTCTTTAATTTTCAAGTTTCTTTGTAATTATTTCAAATAATAATTATAAAAATTGAAAATTAAGGAAAATTAAAATGCAAATGGCTAGAAATGATAGGGCAACAAACAATAACCCTAAGAAAATTATTTCTAAGTTATAGAAATCATTTAGAATGATATTTTGAAATTTAGGGTTAAGAACATTAAATAATTTCAATACTAAAAATACCCCTTTATAAATTTAACCTATTTTCATCAACAATCAAAGTTTGAAAATAGTTCTAGTCTATGATAGACTAATGAGAAATTTCACTTAAGTCTAAAATGACCAAATTGGACTTAACTAAATTTAAAACAATATTTAAACTCATTAAACCTTACTTAAATTAGGTTTAATATAAAAATCAAATCTTAATTAAGTTTAAAGATATATTTAATTTAATTAATCAAAATTAAATCTTTTAATTAAGTTTAAAGTCATAATAAACTTAATTAACTCATTAAACGTTACTTAAATTAGGTTTAATATAAAAATTAAATCTTAATTAAGTTTAAAGACATATTAAACTTAATTAATCAAAAATTAAATCTTTTAATTAAGTTTAAAGATATAATAAACTTAATTAACTCATTAAACCTTACTTAAATTAGGTTTAATATAAAAATTAAGTCTTAATTAAGTTTAAAGACATATTAAACTTAATTAATAAAAAATCAAACCTTTTTAATTAAGTTTAAAAACATAATAAACTTAATTAACCCATTAAACCTTACCTAAATTAGGTTTAAATACAAAAATCAACACTTTTAATTAAGTTTAAGAATATGTTAAACTTAATTAACCAAAATCAAACCTTTAATTAAGTTTAAAGACATATTAAACTTAATTAACCTTCTTACACATTTGGTTTAAAACAAACCTAAACCCTAATTAGGTCTATTCCATTAAACCTAATTAAACCATTAGACCTTAACTAACTAAGGTTAATCAAACTTAAACCCTAATTAGGTCTAACCCTTAGACCTAATTAAACCAATAAGTCTTAACTAAATTAGACTTAATCAAACCTAAACCCTAATTAGGTCCAACCCATTAGACCTAATTAAACCATTAGACCTTAACTAACTAAGGTTTAATCAAACATAAACCCTATTTAGGTCTAACCCTTAGACCTAATTAAACCATTAAGTCTTAACTAAATTAGACTTAATCAAACCTAAAACCTAATTAGATCTAACCCATTAGACCTAATTAAACCTTTAAACCTTAGCTAACTAAGGTTTAATCAAACCTAAACCCTAATTAGGTCTAACCCTTTAGACTAATTAAACCATTAAGTCTTAACTAAATTAGACTTAATCGAACCTAAACCCTAATTAGAGTCTAAACCATTAGACCTAATTAAACCGATTAGACCTTAACTAACTAAGGTTTAATCAAACATAAACCTTAATTATGTCTAACTCATTGGACTCAATTAAACCATTAAGTCTTAACTAAGTAAGACTTAATCGAACACAAATCCTAATTAAGTCTACTACATTAGACTTAATTAATTATTAAACCTTAATCGACTAAGGTTTAATTAGACCCAAATCCAACCTTTTAGTCCAAGTCCAACATAACTTAAACCTTACCTAACTTGAGTCCAACCTAACTTGAACTCAAGTTAACCTAAACCTTAGGCTCAACCTACATTGAACCTAACCTAAACCTAACCTAACTTGAACTCAAGTTAACCTAAACCTTAGGTCCAACCTACATTAAACCTAACCTAAACTTAGTATAACTTGAGTCCAACCTAACTTGAACTCAAGTTAACCTAAACCTTAGGTCCAACCTACATTGAACCTAACCTAAACCTAATCTAACTTGAGTCCAACCTAACTTGAACTCAAGTTAACCTAAACCTTAGGTTCAACCTACATTGACCTAACCTAAACCTAATCTAACTTGAGTCCAACCTAACTCGAACTAAAGTTAACCTTAACCTTAGGTTCAACCTACATTGAACCTAACCTAAACCTATTCTATCTTGAGTCCAACCTAACTTGAACTCGAGTTAACCTAAACCTTAGGTTCGACCTACATTGAACCTAACCTAAACCTAATCTAACTTGAGTCCAACCTAACTTGAACTAAAGTTCACCTAAACCTTAGGTTCAACCCACATTGAACCTAACTTAAACCTAATCTAACTTGAGTCCAACTTAACTTGAACTCAAGTTAACCTAAATCTTAGGTTCAATCCACACCGAACCTAACTTAACTTGAAACCTTAGGTTCAACCCATATTGAAACTAACCTAAATTGAACTAAAACTTAAAGTTAATCCAACTAGAACCTAATTTAATCCAAGTCAAACCTTAACTTAAGTTCAAACCATATTGAACTTAAATCGACCTTAAGTCTAGGTTCAACTTGAATTGAACCTAACTTAACCTAAACTCGAAATTTAACTTAAGTCTAACCCATATTAGACTTAAGTCAAACTATACTTAGGTTTAACACGATATAAACCTAAGTCTAATTTAAGCCTTAGATTCAACCTAACTTGAATCTAAACTAAATCCGGCTTAAGTTCAATCCTAAGTCTAGGTCTAACTTTAAATAGACTTAATTAAAACTTAAGTCTTATCTAAAAGGGACTTAGATGGTGCTGCAAATCTAATCGAGTCTAATTTAATAGACTTGATTAACCTTTAAGTCCTATTTAAACAAGACTTAAAACTTAATTAAATCTATTCTAAACCAAAACTTTTAACTTAAGTTCAAACAGACATGAACTCAAGTTAAATAGATTCAATCAACATTGAATCTAACATAAGTTCAACCAGACATGAACCCAAGTTAATTCAATCAATATTGAATCTAATTTCAAACTTTTTACCTTAAGTTCAAACAAACACGAACTCAAGTTAAATAGACATGAACCCAAGTCAATTCAATCAATATTGAATCTAATTTCAAACCTTTTAACTTAAGTTCAAACAGACATGAACTCAAGTCAAATATATTCGATCAACATTGAATCTAACATAGGTTCAACTAGACATGAACCCAAGTTAATTCAATCAATATTGAATCTAATTCCAAACCTTTTTAACTTAGAGTTCAAATAGACATGAACTCAAGTTAATAAATTCAATATTTTAAAACTAAAATTGACATAATCAACAAAAAAATTGACATTTCAAAATAATTTGACATAAACTGACATCCAAGACATATTTAAATATTTTGTGACATTATTTCTGACTATGTTTTCTTTGCAGGGTGAAAGCAAGAAATTTCTTTTAGATTTTCTTTGCATGTTATAGGATGTGCTAACTCTGTTTTGCAGGACGTCGACGACGGAACAAAAAAAAAACCAAAACTTTTAGGTTAGACATATAACCTGAAACTTCTGACAACAAAAACAAAACCAAAACTTTTAGGTTAGACATATAACCTAGAACTTTTGACAACAAAAAACAAAACCAAAACTTTTAGGTTAGATATATAACTTGAAATTTTTCAACAAATCAACAACATTGACAACAAAATCAGAATCTTTAGGATAAACATAATACCTAAAGTATTCAATAACATGATATAACGACATTCGGGAGTGATAGTGGGTACATCTCTCCTTAAAATGAATTCTTAGAAAACAAATGATTAACATTAATCAAAAGTTTTCTTAAATAATTGAAATTTATTTAAGATGTAATTAACTATAGAGGCTTACCTCTATAGGAGATCTAAAAGAACCCAAAATAGAAATCTCTGGTTTACCATGATTTTCTTAATATGAAAATTCTAGAATATGTTATTCTAGAATATCCTCATATAAGAATTATCATAAACATCCTTTTCTATTATTAGTTCTAAAAATTCTCTAAATCCTTCATAGGATTTATAAAACTACGCTAATATTAGATGGTGACTCCTTGACATTGACATTGGATGGCGATGACATGACCCCACCGATCCGCACCAAAGACCTTACCAAATCTTTCATCGCCACCAAACAGAGAGTGGCGACTCCACTGGCGAGAATCTTTCTTCTCATCTTTTGTTATCATTTGTTTTCATTTCAAAATTTTGAAAATAAAAAGTTCCCAATTTATAAATAAGTCAATAATATTCTCTTTTCTTGAAATTACAGAAAAATCGCAATGGATTCTCCGAATTCGATCTTTTCTTACTTTCAAGACTTTGACATACCAATAGAGGAAAATCCTCTTTTTTATCACAATGATTATGGATTATTTAGTGAAACGGAATTCATATTAGATAATCCATATCAAACTGATACTCAATCTTTTCAAGAATTTGTCTTGCAACCTTATGAAGACTTTCTGAATTTTACAGACAATTTACATGAATATACACCTGAAGAACCTTACATCCTTGAAGAAATGAAAAGACAAAGTGATAAGAAAGGAAAACAAGTTTACGAGGAAGATGATGCTCCACCATCATCTATGTATGAAATCGGATCTTCTTCGAGGAACGTTAATAGAACTCCTTCATTTAAAAGAAAGAAAAGGTGGAATGAAAATGATAATTTTGAAACACATGAATTTCAACAGAATATTTTTGGACATCCTTCCTTTTTAGAAGAAAATCAATATATTCCAATTCCTGTTGAATATACTGACAATTGCTTTCAACCTAATAGATCTCCTCCATTTCGTGCTGTACATTCAGTGTTTAAGAGATTAGCGCGAAAAGAAAAATGTTCATTATCTAAATTATTAGATAAAATGGGTTGTGCAGTCTCCAACACCATGAAAAGGAGAATTTTAGCAATGGAAAAATCTGATTATCAAGAAACTGATTATCAATTCCCAATTGATGAACATTGTGTTCGAGTGCCAATAAAATTTCGATTGGGCCCTATAATATAAAATGTAGTAGTCACCAATGACAAAACTCGATATGACAAATTAATGTCAGAAGCAGAGGATACAACTGCTAAAATGACGGACTTGGTCCAGATGCTACAAAAAGCTAGTTATCCTTATACTGGATGTGATACACCACCTGAGAATTCTCGCCCTATACTTGAAAATAATGTATGGAGGCGAAAATCATCTGAAAGGAATTCTAATACCACCAACACTCCTGCAAATAGTTCACAAGAAGAGAATTGCAGAAAACATTCTACAAAATCATTTCAAGAAAGATTAAAGAAATTAAAAGAAGATATTAAAAAACTTTCAGGACAAGAAAGGAAAAATACTTCTGACAGTTCCAAGAGAATGTTGCCAGTGTCAACATAGTAGAAACCTGATCTGCTTCCTTAGCACGATAATCAAATGAAGAGGAATTGCGAGAGGTAATATGACAACGAGATGAACAAATAAGTCGTCTTGAACAAAGAATGGAAGAACTGGTAGCGACTTTGCAAAAACCACCAGCCGACCCTTCTCCAGCTATTGAAATCATTAGACCGGAGGCTATTCACATCCTTGAAAGCAGAGAAGAACTAATGGATGTCGAGGAAAGTACTTGAAAGAGAAAGAATTCTCCTCATAAAGAAACTCCAGAAAAGGATATTACAAAAATAGTGGAACATAAAATTAAAGAAACGATGGCTCAGGCAAAAGGTGGAGCATTAACTCTAAAGGGTAGGCCATACCCAGAGGAATATGATTCTGTTCAATATCCTAAGGGTTTTGTTCCTCCTATCTTTAAAATGTTCGATGGAATGGGAAATCCCCGACAACATCTGGCACATTTTAGAGCAAGCTACTGTAATCTTGGAGGAAATGATGCTCTCTTATTTCGATGATTTGTTAACGGTCTCACGGGAGTTGCCTTCGGCCGGTATGCGGGAACTTCCCGATGGATGCATCAAAACCTTTCTAGACCTTGAAAGCCTTTTTATTCAACGCTTTGCAGGAGCACAACATCATACCACTGTTGGTGATTTGGTGGTAGAGAAACAAAACCCAGGAGAAACCTTGGTAGATTATATTTTACGCTTGAGAAATCTCAGCATGAAATGTGAGCCACAGTTACAAGAACAACATGTTGTTGGAATACTGCTCAAAAATATCCATGGTCCCATAGCATTTATGCTTAAAGGATTTACGATAAAAACTTTTGAAAAATTACTCGGTAAAGGCGCGATCTTCAGAAGAGGTTAAGCGAGATGAGTGTAATGGAGAAAAGCTGAAAAGAAAAAAACTATCAAAACTTTTGAAAAGAAACACAGGAATATTGCGAGAAAAAGGCAAACGAAGTGATGCAAATCCAACCGGAGCAAAAGAAGCAACGACAAAATCCTTCGACATCACGGACATCACCTCGATTACAACTTCGACAACCAATCCCGGTATCAAGCTGAAAAGAAAACAATGGCTCGAAAGAATGAATAAAGTATATTCATTTAAAACGAAGTCGTCGACAAAATATTTCGTAGCTTGCTTAAATTACCTGAATTTAAGCTACCAGAAGCTATGAGGCCAGCAGAAATTGACATGAAGGACAATCCTAATTATTGCCCTTATCACAGGATGCTCGGACATAAAATTGAAGAATGTTTTGTCTTTAAAGACTGGTTAGAGCGTAATTTCAAAGATAGAAATATAGTCATCCCGAAAGAATATTTGAAAGAACCTGAAAAGGGATCAGTCAAGATGATTTCAATAAATGAACTTAATCCTAAAAACAAGGATAGTATTTCTGAAGAGATCTTCGCTAAATACCAAGTTACAAAATTTCCCAAGAAAGAAAAGAAAAAGAAAATCAAGAAAATGGAAAAGATTAGAGGTCTTCCAGACATAGGGGCTGCAGCTCCTTTTATACCTTCTAGTTCATTTCACTCTTGTACTAGGATAGTTATGTCGGCCGAAGGACGAAAAATCCTCAAGCCAATAACTTTGTATGACTTTCTTTTTACCATGAATAATAACAATCCTAGTTTTGCGTACATTTTGTCTATTATGGATGATGCTTCTGAGAATGACCATTTGAATTCTAACCCTATAGACAATGCTCAAATCGTATATGATCAATCTAAAGATAACAAACTAATGAAAATGAAAATGAGAAATCTGACAACGACACAAATGAAGATGACATTGCTACGCTTCAATTACAAGGAATTCCGATCTCTATAAAATTGGATTCTTCAGATTCAGAAACAAATGAATCGGATAATCAACTCGAGGAAATAAGCTGAAATTAACTTGAGAAGTGGAAAAATCTTACCTCCTAGGATAATTCCACAAGAAAAAGAAAAACAAATAATTACACCGAGATAAGATCATTCCTCCAATATATCCCCGAACTTCGAAGGAAATAAGGATGATCTTCAAAATAAGGTGGATTATAATGTACTGGCCCATTTGAGAAAATTACCTGCAAAATTAAGCATCTATGACGTTCTCATACTTTCCAAAGAAATGAGAGAATCATTAATCAAGGCCCTTTCGGACCCTGACATTTGCTTAATTCAACTTGCTAGTACTACCCAAAACGAAGCTTACTCATTAGAGGAATCAACAAAGATTACCTTCTCTGAAAATGACTTGTTGCTCGGAATAACTGAACATAATCGTCCACTATATATTACAGTAAACATCAATGACACGATACTTTCGAGAGTTCTTATTGACCCAGGTGCTTCAATCAACATTATGAACTTGAGAACTCTTGCATACTTAGACATTGATGCCTCTCAACTATCAAAAGATACAATGACGTTAAGAGGATTCAATCAACAAGGAGAACGGGCCCTTGGATCAATAACATTGCTCTTAAAAATAGCCGACTCGGCAACGACAGCAAAATTTCATATTATTGATTCAGACACCTCTTTTAATGCCTTACTTGACAGACCATGGCTCCATGAATATAAAATGGTACCCTCTTCATTACATCAATGTATAAAAAATTTACGAAAAGGACAAGAATTTCATATTATAGGAGATCTGCAACCGTTTTCAATCCATGAAATCGGTATACATGAAGATGCAGCATATTATGCTCCTATAAATAAAACAATATCTTCCAAAGAGACAACGGTAAATATGGAAGAAAAGAACAAAGAAAAGAAAATAAATGAAAAGGACTTTTCTTCAATAAAGACAAAAAAGACTAATTTCCATCAGACTCGCACTCGAGGTCCAGGCCGAGGACGAGGACAAGGGAGAGAAGAACCAATTGTCACAATGAAGAAACCACTGAAGTTCAAAATCCACCTGGATTCTGAAGAAGAAACGACATCTGTGGTTGCAAAGGAATCCCAATTCAAAATATCTCTAGAAGAAGAAGACAGAGAGAAACAATTTGAATCTATGTATGACAAAATCAATCATTATATACATTCTATGAATCTAACTCCAATCTCCACTGCTAAGATTGAGGATCTAATAGTCAAAGAAGTATATAATGATGACAAAAAGCCAATTAAGTTTAGACTTGGCTCTACTTCTTCTTGTACTAAAAATGATGTAAAAATAAAAGATGAAAATCTTCCGCAATCAATGAAAATTCCTTTTGAGTTGTATTCTCCTTGGGTACGAAAATTCATTCAAAATAGTTTAATGCTCAAACAATAGTCTTTAAAACAACCGCATTTCATTGAACAATTGTGGAATGATAATAAACGAAATTCTAACTCTAAAAAAGGTGTTGGATTTGGAATTTTGGGACCATTAGATGATACGGAATTTTGTTTGACTCTCACAGAAGAATGTGATTCCGCAACATTGCCTGATCTTCCAATTGAAAATGCTCCCCCGGAGTTGGAAGTAAAAATTTAATCGACAATTGATGAACTAAAAGAAATAAATTTAGGAACTAATGAAAATCCAAAACCAACTTTTATTAGTTCATTCCTTAATGATGAGGAAATAAAAGACATAACTCAATTGTTAATGGAATATAAAGACTATTTTACTTGGACTTATGACGAAATGCCTGGTTTATCTCCAGAAGTTGCAGTCCATAAACTCGTGATAGACCAAATCATAAACCCAGTTAAACAAGCTCCAAGAAGGATGCGTGTCGAAATAGAGCAACAAGTCATTGTGGAAGTCAAGAAATTGATAGAGGCTGACTTCATACGAGAAGAAAATTATCCAACATGGCTAGCCAATGTGGTGCCAGTTAAAAAGAAAAATGGACAAATAAGAGTCTGCATAGACTACAGAGACTTGAACAAAGCATGTCCAAAAGATGAATTTCATTTACCAATTCCTGAGTTAATGGTTGATATTGCATCAAAATATGCAATATTTTCTTTCATAGATGGATCATCAGGATATAACCAAATAAAAATGTTTTCGAAAGATGAAGTAAATATAGCTTTCCGAACACCCATGGGCATATATTGTTATAAGGTTATGCCATTTGGACTGAAAAACACCGGTGCAACCTATCAAAGAGCCATGACACGAATTTTTTATGAACTAATACATAATCAAGTCGAATGTTATGTCGACGATCTGGTTGTCAATAGTAAACAAAAAGACGATCATATATACGATTTGAGAATTGTCTTTGAACGACTATGACGATATAATCTTAAAATGAACCCTTTAAAGTG
This sequence comes from Papilionanthe hookeriana x Papilionanthe teres, assembly GCA_022702705.1. Classification (NCBI taxonomy): domain Eukaryota; kingdom Viridiplantae; phylum Streptophyta; class Magnoliopsida; order Asparagales; family Orchidaceae; genus Papilionanthe; species Papilionanthe hookeriana x Papilionanthe teres. The sequence continues at coordinate 29,551,330 of CM040425.1, forward strand.
CGCCTTTGGTGTCACTTCAGGAAAATTTTTAGGATTTTTATTTCGACATCGTGGGATAGAAATTGATCCTCTCAAAATTGAAGCTATCCTAAATATGCCTCCTCCTAAAAATCTAACTCAATTGAGATCCTTCCAAGGAAAATTAGCATATATACAATGTTTCGGGTAGATGTCAACCCCTTACTGCCCTTACCAGAAAGGATGCCAAATTCGTGTGGGATGAAAAATGCCAGCATGCCTTTGAAGACATTAAACAATATTTGACAACCCCTCCTGTCTTAGCGACCACTGTATTAGGAAGACCTCTAATCCTTTACACCACGGCATTATACAATTCCCTTGGAGCATTACTAGCCCAAGTAAATGATGAAGGAAACGAAAATGTGTTATATTATTTGAGTCGTTGTTTAGTTCCAACGGAAATAAAATATCCGACAATTGAGAAGCATTGTTTAGCCTTGATCTTCGCAGTTCAAAAGCTAAGACATTATATGCTTTCTCTTAAAGTAACTCTTATTTCAAGAGTTAACTCGTTACAATATTTAATAACACGACCGACACTTTCTGGGAGATTAGCAAGATGGGCAATGATCTTGTTACAATTCGACATAACATTTGTACCAGTTACATGCTTATTAAAGGAGAAATCCTAGCAGATTTCTTAGCGGCACACCCAATTCCAACGGGATCACCCCTTAATGACGATCTACCTGATGAACAAATATCATAAGTAAAAAATTCTAACATGCAACGATGGGAACTCTACTATGACAGAGCATCGTCTGCATGGAAAGACAAAGATAAACATACAATCATACCAGGCAAAGCCGGAGTAGGATTAATTTTCATTACTCCAGACAAAATGATGATGCCCTTTTCCTATCATTTGACAGAACCATGCACGAATAATGAAGTCGAATATGAAGCGCTCACAACCGGTCTAGAATTGACAATATTAGTGGAAATTAAGAATATTGATATTTACGGAGATTCCCAGTTAATTATCAATCAAATTGCTGGCAAATACATAATTTTGAAACCACGACTTGAACAATATTCTCGTTACACTCTGAAATTACTTCAACAAATTCACGATGTAACATTTTTCTTAAGCCGAGACTAGATAACTCTCTAGCGGATGCTCTGGCAAAACTTGCGAAGGAATTTGCGTGTCCAGAAGAAGATGACATACCGATTTCAATAAAAGGATGACAAGTTCTTTCTCAAATTGATATGGATAATTTGCATAAAATCGGTGAAAATGACAATGAAAATAAGTGACGAGAAGGATGATTGGCGACAACCAATCATCCAATATTTACAAACTGGAAAATTACCTGAAAATAGTTCTATTGCCAACCAAATTAAACAAAGAGAATTATCATATGCTCTAATAAATGACGTTCTTTACAATTGATCTTTTGATCAAATGTGGTTAAGATGTTTAAACCAAATTGAAGCTCGAGAGATTGTTAAGGAAGTTCATTCGGAGTTTATGTGGTGCACATCGATGCAGGCCCAAAATGAAAATGAAAATAAAAAGAATGTGTTATTATTGGCCAACAATGATGACGGTATCGTTGACATTGCAAAGAAATGTCATCGATGTCAAATACATTGAGTAGTTTTACATCGACCTCCAAATGTCCTACACCGACTATTGCATCATGGCCATTTGAATGCTTGGGAGTCTCGACATAGTGGGCCCAATAGATACTCCATCCTCCAAGGGCCATAAATTTATTCGGCGATCTTCGACTATTTTTCTAAATGGGTAGAAGCAATACCCCTTCGAGAAGTCAAGCGAGAACAAGTTCTCCACTTCTTTAAAACACATATCGTTTATAGATTTGGGATTCCTCGAAGAGTCATATCAGACAATGGATTGGCCTTCAAAAACACAAAAATGAATCACTTTATCCAGAGACATGGGATTGACTGGAGATATTCCACAATCTATTACCCTAAAGCCGATGGATTAGGCGAAGCTTTCAATAAAACATTGGTTCAAATCTTGAAAAAGACATTAAGTAATAGCCCGAGACAGTGGCATGAACGACTAATAGAAGCCTTATGGGCTTATAGAACTACATACCGAACTCCAACACGGTCTACACCATTTGCTTTGGTATATGGTTCTGAAGCCATTCTGCCTCTAGAAGTCCAAATTCCTTCTCTCGAATTGCAATAACGGATAAAATAACTGAAGAAGAAAATGTCAAGTTGCGACTTGAAGAACTTGAAAATTTAGAGGGCAAACATCTGCAAGCCCAACAAAATCTTGAATTGTATCAAGCAAAAATGATACGAGCTCACGACAAACTAGTTCACCCTAGAACCTTTCGAATCGGTGAATTAGTTTTAGTTCTTCGAAGACCTATACTAGCTCATCGAAAGATAGGTGGCAAATTTGAACCGATATGGGAAGGTCCATATGTAATTGAAAAGACATATTCTGGAGGATCCTACCAATTGGTGGATTGTCAAGGAGAAAGAATCCTACCTCCAATCAATGGGCGTTTTCTAAAGAAATACTACGCGACATAAAAAAAAAGAAATGAATAAAGACTTATTTATAAATTGGGACAATAAATTCTCCTTTCAAAAATCATCTTTGATGTTTTGTGACATCTCTTCATTTGTTAAACAAACATTTGAAAATCTAAAATGATATTACATGCTTGATATTTTCGGGAAAAATGCCTGAAGACGGATTATTTTTCTCATTCCGAAATAATATGACTTTTGCCTTGGACCGTCGACATATAGACGCGGGGACCGGAGTTCACTTTGATTTCGACATGTTGCGGAGTTGAATCCATATATCATGGATCGTTACTTTATCCGGTGAATCACGGTGAAGTTAATCTGCAAACACCTTTGATAGAATTCAAACTCGACAACCCGAGGAATATGAATTCACAATCGAGTGATAGCTCGGATAGAAGCGAATTCATGACTGCCCCGGTACAAGGAGCATTAACGTCAGGAACCAAAAATCCGACGACAGGATTCACCAGATCGCAAAGATGAAATCGCAATAAACGACTAAAACGACAAAAATAATTACAAGAGAAACAAGACATGGAAGATACGAGTCAGTTAAAATCGCGGACTATCAATACTCCGTTTGAGGAAATAATATCGGAGACGACAAATCTAGACCTTACAGAAAAAGATGATGGCAAAGCAGTCGTCACTCCACCATCGCTCACACACGCTCGATACTTAAGAGTATCGGACAAAAAGAATCACTCGGAGGAAGAGATACGACGAATTCGCACCATTGAGTGGAGAACCTTCGAACAATATAAATATGTGAATAAAAGAACAATAAATATTACGGATGGTCTTAAACTTTTTACCGGAATATTTGATGAAACTGAACAATTTGCTATCATCGACCACATCATAGAAGCCCGAGATCATGGTAGAGGCTGGACGCCTTCGAAGGAAGACCTATTCTGAACCTAGTAAATGGATTCGAGGTAAGGGTAGGCAAACCATTCAGTACGGATGTTGCTATAACTATGCAAGAGACAGAGAAGGAGATCTTCCTGGAATTCTACGACATGAACAAGTCGACCCTTTACCCGTTGTAATAATCCAAATTATCAAACGACTTGTTACTTGGGGGATCATACCTGCGGATTGTGTTCCTGATAGCTGTATCATTAATATGTATGATAAAGGGGATTGTATCCCTCCTCGCATCGACGAGTCATAATTTTGAAAGACCATTTTGTACTTTCTGTCTTTAATGAATCGTTGCTTCGTAATATTCGAAGAGAGATACAAATCTTGGGACCCGGAGAATTTGAAGGGACATGCCGCGTCCTTTTAACCGAGGATCGGTTCTTCCGTTACAAGGAACGATGCGAGATTTTGTAAAACACGCATACCCGGTGTTAACAAGCCACGAATCTCCATCACCTTGCGACGAATGAAACGACAAACGACCGGACGGATATCGAACCAATACCCGAGCTCGAAGGACTAAAGCCTTTGGAGCTGTTGTGATCCCATAAATGTCCGAACACACGAAACATGTTCGATGAATGATGTTTTGGAGTGTAGGACGTTTATGGACAATCGACAATCTCCGAATCTACGACATGATATGAAGAACTCCCGACATATAATATATCTATAGTTGTCGATGTGTGATATATCGGTAAGCTTGTTGACATGTAAAATATCGGTAGTTTGTTGCGGCGTCTTATATGATATGTACATATGTATGTACTTGTAAGCTTTTGTTTGCAATAAATATGTCTCGAGTGACTTTTTATGGAAATAAAATGAAGTGGTGAAAAAAAAATATATCCCCATTGTCTGTGATATGTCGACAGGTCTTGAAATCAATAAATAACAAAATGAATAATTTATGATAATCAAACATGAGAATTAGCTTTCAACCTATATAGGTCGAAACCCCGATGGATATTCCCACCAAAAATATTAATGAGTTCGCCACTCTCTTCGGTTATTGGATATAAGTTCTTTCCTGATGCAGAAATTACGACTTTCCTTTAACCAAGTCTTAACATCGACATTTTGAGGAAAATAGAAAATGACATCTATTTTCTCTCTCTGGTTATTGGATGTAAGTCCTTTCCTGATGCGGAAATTACGATTTTCCTTTAACCAAATCTTGACATCGACATTTTGAGGAAAATAGAAAATGACATCTATTTTCTCTCCGGTTATTGGATATAAGTCTTCTCCTGATACGAAAATTACGACTTTCCTCTAACCGAATCTTGACATTGACATCTTTGAGAAATAGAAAATGACATCTATTTTCTCTATCCGGTTATTGGATGTAAGTCATTTCCTGATGTGGAAATCACTGCTTTCCTCTGACCAAATCTTGACATCGACACTTTGAGGAAAATAGAAAATGACATTTATTTTCTCTCTTCGGTTATTGGACGTAAGTCCTTTCCTGATGTGGAAATCACAGCTTTCCTCTGACTAAATCTTGACATCGACACTTTGAGGAAAATAGAAAATAAAATCTATTTTCTCTCTTCGGTTATTGGATATAAGTCCTTTCCTGATACGGAAATCACGGCTTTCCTCTAACCAAATATTGACATCGACATTTTGAGAAATGGAAAATGACATCTATTTTCTCTATCCGGTTATTGGATATAAGTCCTTTCATAATACGGAAATCATGGCTTTCCTTTAACCAAATCTTAACACTGACATTATGGAAAATAGAAAAATGACATCTATTTTCTCTCTCCAGTTATTGGATATAAGTCCCTTCTACGACACGAAGTCGTGACTTTCCTCTAACGAAATATCAACATTGACATTTTGAGAAATGAAAAATGACATCCATTTTCTCCATCCTGTTATAGGATATACGTCCTTTCCTGACACGGAAATCACGACATTCTTTTAGCAAAATATCGACATCGACATTTTGAGAAATGAAATATGACATCCATTTTCCCTCCCAATAAATTTCATTTCAAATATAAGAAGAAAATCTCGAACCGACATAAAAGACATCTTACATCCTCTGGGAGAGATATGATATCCCCTCATTTCCTGACCATTATGAAACATCTCTTAGACCACTTCGGTCAACGCCAATATATGCAGAATACTTATATAGTATTCTACACATATTGGGGGCCCTTTTGTTAACCTCATTTTACAATAAGTCAACAACCTTATGACCTAAAAAGTCAACATTGGTCAAAATGGTCGAGCCGGACCCGATGACCGACCACTGTTGACCCGATAGGTCGCCCTCTTGACTCTAAAAAGTCAACATTGGTCAAAATGGTCGAACCAGACCCAGTGACCAACCCTGTTGACCCAATAGGTCACCCCTTTGACTTAAAAAGTCAACATTGGTCAAAATGGTCAAACCAGACCCAACGACCTACCATGTTGACCCCATAGGTCAATCTTATGACCTAAAAGTCAACATTGGTCAAAATGGTCGAACCGGACCCGATGACCTACCTGTTCGCCTCATAGGTCGACCTTATGACCTAAAAAGTCAACTTTGGTCAAAATGGTCGAACCGGACCCAGTGACCGACCACTGTTGACCCAATAGGTCACCCTCTTGACACTAAAAAGTCAACATGGGTCAAAATGGTCGAACCGGACCCGGTGACAGACACTGATGACCGATAGGTCACCCTTTAGACTTAAAACGTCGACATTGGTCGAAATGGTCGAACCGAGGCCAGTGACCAGCCCAATTGACCCCATAGAGTCGACCTTATGACCTAAAAAGTCAACATTGGTCAAAATGGTCAAACCAGACCCAATGACCTACCCTGTTGACCCCATAGGTCAACCTTACGACCTAAAAAGTCAACAATGGTCAAAAAGGTCAAACCAGACCCAATGACCTACCCTGTTGACCCCATAGGTCAACCTTATGACAAAAAAAGTCAACATTTGTCAAAATGGTCGAACTGAACCCGATGACCGACCACAGTTGACCCCATAGGTCGACCTTATGACCTACAAAAGTCAACTTTGGTCAAATTAATCGAACCAAACCTAATGACTCATCCTGTTGACCCGATAAGTCACCCTTTTGACACTAAAAATTCAACTTTAGTCAAATTGGTCGAACCGGACCGAATGACTTACCTCGTTGACCCCATAGGTCGACCATTTGACCTAAAAGTCGACTTTAGTCAAATTGGTCAAACTAGACATAATGACCTACCCTGTTGACCCCATAGGTCACCCTTTTGACTTAAAAAGTCAACATTGGTCAAAATGATCAAACCAGACCCACTGACTAACCCTGTTGACCTCATAGATCCACCTTATGACCTAAAAAGTCAACTTTGGTCAAATTGGACAAACCAGACGTAATGACCTACCCTGTTGACCCCATAGGTCAACCTTATGACCTAAAAAGTCAACTTTAGTCAAATTAGTCGAACCGGACCTAATGACTACCACATTGACCCCATAGATCGACCTTATGACCTAAAAAGTAAACTTTGGTCGAATTGAATCGAACCGGACCTAATGACCTACCACTGTTGACCCCATAGGTCGGCCTTATGACCTAAAAAGTCAACTTTGGTCAAATTGGTCGAACCGGACCTAATGACTGCCGGTTGACCCCATAGGTCAACCTTATGACCTAAAAAGTTAACTTTGGTCATATTGGTCGAAACCGAGACCCGGTGACTAACTCACAGTTAACCCCATAGGTCGACCTTATGACCTAAGAAGTCGACTTTGGTCGAATTGGTCGAACGGACCTAATGACTGCCACTGTTGACCTCATAGAGTCGACCTTATGAGCTAAAAAGTCAACTTTGGTCGAATTGGTCGAACGGACCGATGACTGCCACGATGACCCCATGGAGTCGACCTTATGACTTAAAAGTCGACATTTGTCGAAACGGTCAGACGAGACCCGGTGACCGACCACTGTTGGCCAATACCGCTTGACTACAAAAAGTCGACATTGGTCGAAATGGTCGAACGAGACCGGTGACCGACCACGTTGACCCGATAGGTCACCGCATTCGACATAAAAGTCGACATTGGTTAAAATGGTCGAGCCGGACCCGATGACTACCACTGTTGACCCCATAGGTCGACCTTATGACCTAAAAAGTCAACATTGGTCAAAATGGTCGAGCCGGACCCGATGACCTGCCCGTTGACCCCATGGTCGACCTTATGACTACAAAAGTCAACTTTGGTCAAAATGGTCGAGCCGGACCCGGTGACCGACCTTGTTGACCCGATAGGTCGCCCTCTTGACTAAAAGTCGACATTGGTCGAAATGGTCGAGCCGGACCGGTGACCTACCACAGTTGACCGAATAGGTCACCCTTTTGACCTAAAAAGTCAACATTGGTCAAAATGGTCGAACCGGACCAGTGACCGACCACTGTTGACCCCATAGGTCGACCTTATGACCTAAAAGTCGACATTGGTCAAAATGGTCGAACCGGACCCGATGACCTACCACTGTTGACCTCGTAGGTCGACCTTACAACCTAAAAAGTCAACATTGGTCGAAATGTTCGAGCCGGACCCGATGACCTACCTGTTGACCCAGTAGAGTCGACCTTATGACCTAAAAGTCAACATTGGTCAAAATGGTCGAACCGGACCCAATGACCAACCCTGTTGACCCCATAGGTCGACCTTATGACCAAAAAGTCGACTTTGGTCAAATTGAATCGAGCAGGACCTAATGACTCATCTGTTGACCCCATAGGTCACCCTTTTGACTTAAAAAGTTAACTTTGGCCAAATTGGTCAAACCAGACCTAATGACTTACCCTGTTGACCCCGTAGGACAACCTTTTGACCTAAAAAGTCAACATTGGTCAAAATGGTCAAACCAGACCCGATGACCTACCACTGTTGACCCCATAGGTCGACCTTATGACCTAAAAAGTCAACATTTGTCAAAATGGTCGAAACCGGACCACGATGACCTACCCTTTTGACCCCATAAGTCAACCTTATGACCTCTAAAGTCGACATTGGTCAAAATGGTCGAACCGGACCCAATGACCAACCACATTGACCCCATAGAGTCAACCTTATGACTTAAAAGTCAACTTTGGTCAAATTAGTCGAGCCGGACCTAATGACTGCCACATTGACCTCATAGGTTAACCTTATGACCTAGAAAGTCGACTTTGGTCGAGCGAGTCAAACCGGACATAATGACTACCCGTTGACCCCATAGAGTCGGCCTTATGACCTAAAAAGTCAACTTTAGTCAAATTGAGTCGAACCGGACACTAATGACTGCCTTGTGACCTATAGGTCGACCTTATGACCTAAAAAGTCTACTTTGGTCGATTTGGTCGAAACCGGACCTAATGACCTACTGTCGTTGACCCCATAAGTCGGCCTTATGACCTAAAAAGTCAACTTTTGTCAAATTGGTCGAACCGAGCCCGATGGTAACCACATGTGACCCCATAGTCGGCCTTATGAAATAAAAAGTCGACTTTGGTCGAATAGGTCGAACCGGACCTAATGACTACCACATTGACCCCATAAGTTAACCTTATAACCTAAAAAGTCAACTTTGGTCAAATTGGTCAAACTAGACCCAGATGACCTACCTGTTGACCCCATAGGTCAACCTTATGACCTAAAAGTCGACTTTGGTCAAAATGGTCGAGCCGGACCCGATGACCGATTACTGTTGACCCAGATAGGTCACCCTTTTGACCTAAAAAGTCAACATTGGTCAAAATGGTCAAACCAGACCCAGTGACCAACCCTATTGACCCAATAGGTCACCCTTTTGACCTAAAAAGTCATTATTGGTCAAAAAGGTCAAACCAGACCCAGTGACCAACCCTGTTGACCCAATAGGTCACCCTTTTGACCTAAAAAATCAACATTGGTCAAAATTGTCGAAACCAGACCTAATGACTACCACCGTTAACCCCATATGTCGACCTTATGACCTAAAAAGTCGACTTTGGTCAAATTGGTCGAACCGGACCCGATGACCTACCACGTTAACCCCATAGGTCGACCTTATGACCTAAAAAGTCGACTTTGGTCGATATGGTCGAGCCCGGACCCGATGACCGGCCTGATGACCCGATAGGTCACCCTTTTGACCTAAAAAGTCAACATTGGTCAAAATGGTCAAGCCGGACCCAATGACTACCACAGTGACCCCATAGGTCAGCCTTATGACTTAAAAGGCAACTTTGGTCGAATTAGTCGAACCGGACCTAATGACCTGCCTATTGACCCCATAGGTCGGCCTTATGACCTAAAAAGTCGACTTTGGTCAAATTGGTCGAGCCGGACCTAATGACCTGCCCTGTGACCCCATAGAGTCGGCCTTATGACGTAAAAAGTCAACTTTGGTGAATTGGTCGAACCGGACACAGTGACTGCCACATTGACCCATAGGTCGACCTTTTGACTTAAAAAGTTAACATTGGTCAAAATGGCCGAGCTAGACCCGATGACTACCCGAGTTGACCTCATAGGTCGAACTTATGACTACAAAAGTCGACTTTGGTCAAATTGGTCGAACCGGACCTAATGACTGCCACCGTTGACCCCATAGATCGACCTTATGACCTAAAAAGTAAACTTTGGTCAAATTGGTCAAACCGGACCTAATGACCTCCCTGTTGACCCCATAGGACAACCTTATGACTACAAAAGTCAACTTTGGTCAAATTGGTCAAACGGACCAGTGGCTAACCCTCTTGACCCATAGGTCGACCTTATGACCTAAAAAGTCAACTTTGGTCAAATTGGTCGAACCGGACCTAATGACTGCCACGTTGACCCCATAGGTCGACCTTAAGACCTAAAAAGTCTACTTTGGTCGAATTAGTCGAACCGGACCGATAACTGCCACTGTTGACCCCGAAAGTCGACCTTACGACCTAAGAAGTCGGCATTGGTCGAAATGAGTCGAGCCATACCCATTGACCGACCACTATTGACCCCATAGGTTAACCTTATCACCTAAAAAGTCGACTTTGGTCGAATTGGTCGAACAAGATCTAATGACTGCCTCGTTGACCCCATAGGTTAACCTTATGACCTAAAAAGTCAACTTTGGTCAAATTGGTCAAACCAGGCATAAGGACCTACCCTGTTGACCCCATAGGTCAACCTTATGGCCTAAAAAGTCAACTTTGGTCAAATTGGTCAAACCGGACACTAATGACTATCACGTTGACCCATAGAGTCACCCTATTCGACCTAAAAAGTTAACTTTGTTCAAATTGGTCAAACCAGACCTAATGACTTACCCTGTTGACCCCATAGGACAACATTTTGACCTAAAAAGTCAACATTGGTCAAAATGGTCAAACCAGACCCAATGACCTACCCTGTTGACCCCATAGGTCAACCTTATGACCTAAAAAGTTAACATTGGTCAAAATGGTCAAACCATACCCAATGACCTACCCTTTTGACCCCATAGGTCCACCTTATGACCTCTAAAGTCAACATTGGTCAAAATGGTCAAACCATACCCAATGACCAACCCTGTTGATGCCATAGGTCAACCTTATGACCTAAAAAGTCAACTTTGGTCAAATTGGTCAAACAAGACCTAATGACCTACCCTGTTGACCCCATAGGTTAACCTTATGACCTAAAAAGTTAACTTTGGTCAAATTGGTCAAACCAGGCATAATGACTACCACTGTTGACCCCTTAGGTCGACCTTATGACCTAAAAAGTCGACTTTGGTCAAATTAGTCAAACCGGACCTAATGACTACCACAGTTGACCCCATAGAGTTAACCTTATGACGTAAAAGTCGACTTTGGTCGAATTAGTCGAACCGGACACAGTGACTACCCTGTTGACCCCATAGGTCAACCTTTTGACTTAAAAAGTCAACATTGGTCAAAATGGTCAAGCTAGACCCGATGACCTACCATGTTGACCCCATAGGTCGAGCTTATGACCTAAAAAGTCGACTTTGGTCAAATTGAGTCGAACCGGACCTAATGACTTACTGTGATGACCCCATAGGTCGACCTTATGACCTAAAAAGTCAACTTTGAGTCAGAATTGGTCGAACCGGACCCGGTGACTAACCACTGTTGACCTCATAGATCGACCTTATGACCTAAAAAGTCGACTTTGGTCAAATTGGTCAAACCAAACCTAATGACTGCCCTGTTGACCCCATATGTTAACCTTATAACCTAAAAAGTCGACTTTGGTCAAATTGGTCAAACCGGACCCGATGACTGCCACTGTTGACCCCATAGGTTAACCTTATGACCTAAAAAGTCGACTTTGGTCAAAATGGTCGAACCGGACCGATGACCAGCCCTATTGACCCGATAGGTCGCCACTTCGACCTAAAAAGTAAACATTGGTCAAAATGGTCGAGCCGGACACTAGTGACCGACCCTTTTGACTCGATAAGTCACCCTTTTGACCTAAAAAGTCAACATTGGTCAAAATGGTCAAACCGGACCACGATGACCAACCCTGTTGACTCGATAGGTCGCGATTTTGACTACAAAAGTCAACATTGGTCGAAATGGTCAAACTAGACCTAATGATCTGCCCTATTGACCCCATAGGTCGACCTTATGACCTAAAAAGTCGACTTTGGTCAAATTGGTCGAACTGAGACCCGATGACTACCCTGTTAACCCCATAGGTCAACCTTATGACTAAAAAGTCGACTTTGGTCAAAATGGTCGAACTAGACCAGTGACCGACCCTGTTGACCCGATAGGTCACCCTTTTGACCTAAAAGTCGACATTAGTCGAAAATGGTCAAGCCGGACCCGATGACTGCCCTGTTGACCCTATAGGTCGAACCTTATGACCTAAAAGTCGACTTTGGTCGAATTGGTCAAACCGAGCACTATGCTACCTGTTGACCCCATTGGTCGACCTTATGACCTAAAAAGTCAACTTTGGTCAAATTGAGTCGAACCGGACCTAATGACTGCCACTGTTGACCCCATAAGTCGACCTTATGACCTAAAAAGTCGACTTTGGTCAAATTGGTCGAGCCGGACACTAGTGACTACCCTGTTGACCCATGAGTCAACCTTTTGACTTAAAAAGTCAACATTAGTAATATGGTCAAACTAGACCTAATGACCTACCCTGTTGAGCCCATAGGTCAACCTTTTGACTTAAAAAGTCAACATTAGTCAAATTGGTCAAACCAGACCTGTTGACCCATAAGTCAACCCTTTCACCCAATGACACATTTAAAGCCCCACAATGACAAAATCATAAGTATTGGACATTTTAAAATTAAATTGATCAATCTGAGGTGACTTGGAGTCAACCGAGTCAAAATTAGTCGACACACTATCTATTTTGATTAAAATAGATAAAAATGAAATAAAAACAAACAAAATTAATCAAATAATTAATTTCAAAATTATTTTTGATTAATTAAAATAATTAATGATTTAATTTTCAATATTTTAATTAAATGACATAATTAATTAAAATGAAAATTAAATTAAAATCATAAAATCATAAAAATGATAAAATTAATCAATTAATTAAATTGAAATTATTTTCAATTAACAAATTGGTTAATAAAATATTTTCCAACAATTTTAATTAATAAAATAATTAATTAAAATGGGAAATTAAAAAGAAATGAAATGACATATAACCTTCTCATAATTAATTAGGCTAAATTCAACTTAAGGCTTAATTAACACATAATTAAGCCCACATTAAGACCACTTAGCCATGGGTTAATACCCATCATGATGAATGGGGTGAGGTGTCACTCTCTCCTTCACCCTAAGCCTCATTCATCCATGAGGTGGCCGGCCAACATGAGGCCTCACCACCCACCTCCCAAGCCACCCAATGGAAGGAAAACCATGCATGAAACCCCCCCTTAACATGGTTAGAAGCAATGATGAAGGATGAGCTTGTGTGTCACCATTTGCCAAGCTTAAGAAATGAGGTGTAAGCTCCCTAAGAAGACTAGAGGCGGCTCACCATGCACCTCTCACATGAGCCAGAGGATGAGAGACAAAACAAAGAAGATCATCATGGAAAACTTAGGGAGAAGCATCGATGCCTATCTTCGAGCCAATTCCTTCACCCAGATGGGCTGATAGAGGAGGTAACTACTCCCCAGAACATCCTAGCTAAGTCATAACCTCCCCTTGCTATAAATAAGACCCCATGGCCGAAAATAGCAAGAAGAAGAAAAAATTAGGGAGAACTATAGGCTTCCCGAATCCACTGCTCCCGACATAAAAAGTCTTCCTAAGAGTCCCAACAATCTTTTAGGATCAAATCCAAGCCATAGTTTGAGCCTATTTGAGCCAATTTGACCAAATTTCAAAAACGACCCCAATTTAGGCACTTCTTCAAAATTCCTCCCCAAGCCCGACTTACGGATCAAATTCTTTGTGGCAATAACTTGCTATTGGGGTCCTAGAAGGCAACCATAAGGTCTGATCTAGCTTGATTTGCTTGTGGCAAAGGTATGGAATTTTTCTTTACAAAATAAATCGTATTTTCGACATATCATGTGTTATACTAGTCTAGAAGTGTATCATCACCGTATGGATGGATACTTCTCATCGAGATGATCATTTAAAAAAAAATAACTCAATTTCATCAAAAAATGAGTGAGATATTGATGTTTGAAGTTTAACGGTTCGAGAATTTTCGGATTTTTGGCCGAATTTTCTCCGCCGTCCGATCCCGCGCTTTAGGATATGGACGACACTGATTTCTCCCCTCGGTGTCCGCTGTTCGGACGCCTGCAGCTGATCCTCCAGTTCGTTCGACGAGTCCGAGGACACGCGTCGAACGGCGGTGAGTTTGGCGGCGGGAAATTAATAAAAAAATATAGAAAACCTTAAAAACTTCAAAAATCAATATCTTTTTATCCAGAGGTCATAAAAATAAAATAAAAATACCTCTGGAAAGCTCTTGAAAGGAGAAAATTATGAGACCAAAATCATAATTTTCTTCTCAGTATTTAATTTTTAATTAATTAAATACTCTCGGAGTATTTTAATTATTAAAAATTATTTATAAATCAAAAAATTATGAAACTTTGAGGCATTTATCTTCATGTTCTTAGGGACCTCCCATAATTTTTCCAAGGACAGAAAACACGCCTAGGACACTTTTCTTTAATTTTTCAAGTTTCTTTGTAATTATTTCAAATAATAATTATAAAAAATGAAAATTAAGGAAAATAAAAATGCAAATGGCTAGAAATGATAGGGCAACAAACAATAACCCTAAGAAAATTATTTCTAAGTCATAGAAATCATTTAGAATGGTATTTTGAAATTTAGGGTTAAAAACATTAAATAATTTCAATCTAAAAATACCCCTTTATAAATTTAACTTTATTTTCATCAACAATCAAAGTTTGAAAATGGTTACAGTCTATGATAGACTAATGAGAAATTTCACTTAAGTCTAAAATGACCAAATTGGACTTAACTAAATTTAAAACAATATTTAAACTCATTAAACCTTACTTAAATTAGGTTTAATATAAAAATCAAATCTTAATTAAGTTTAAAGACATATTAAATTTAATTAATCAAAATTAAATCTTTTAATTAAGTTTAAAGTCATAATAAACTTAATTAACTCATTAAACCTTACTTAAATTAGGTTTAATATAAAAATTAAATCTTAATTAAGTTTAAATACATATTAAACTTAATTAATAAAAAATTAAATCTTTTAATTAAGTTTAAAGACATAATAAACTTAATTAACTCATTAAACCTTACTTAAATTAGGTTTAATATAAAAATTAAGTCTTAATTAAGTTTAAAGACATATTAAACTTAATTAATAAAAAATCAAACCTTTTTAATTAAGTTTAAAAACATAATAAACTTAATTAACCCATTAAACCTTACTAAATTAGGTTTAAATACAAAAATCAACACTTTTAATTAAGTTTAAGAATATGTTAAACTTAATTAACAAAAATCAAACTTTTAATTAAGTTTAAAGACATATTAAACTTAATTAACCTTGCTTACACATTAGGTTTAAAACAAACCTAAACCCTAATTAGAGTCCAATCCATTAGACACTAATTAAACAATTGAGACCTTAACTAACTAAGGTTTAATCGAACCTAAACCCTAATTAGGTCTAACCCTTAGACCTAATTAAACCATTAAGTCTTAAGTAAATTAGACTTAATCAGACCTAAACTGTAATTAGGTCTAACCATTAGACCTAATTAAACCATTAGACCTTAACTAACTAAGGTTTAATCAAACATAAACCTATTTAGGTCTAACCATTGAGACTCTAATTAAACCATTAAGTCTTAACTAAATTAGGCGAATCGAACCTAAACCCTAATTAGGTCTAACCCATTGAACTAATTAAACCATTAGACCTTAACTAACTAAGGTTTAATCGAACATAAACCTTAATTAAGTCTAACTCATTGGACTCAATTTAACCATTAAGTCTTAACTAAGTAAGACTTAATCGAACACAAATCCTAATTAAGTCTACTACATTAGACTTACTTAATTATTAAACCTTAATCGACTAAGGTTTAATTAGACTCAAATCCGACCTTTTAATCCAAGTCCAACATAACTTAAACCTAACCTAACTTGAGTCGACCTAACTTGAACTCAAGTTAACCTAAACCTTAGGCTCAACCTACATTGAACCTAACCTAAACCTAACCTAACTTGAACTCAAGTTAACCTAAACCTTAGGTCCAACCTACATTGAACCTAACCTAAACTTAATCTAACTTGAGTCCAACCTAACTTGAACTCAAGTTAACCTAAACCTTAGGTCCAACCTACATTGAACCTAACCTAAACCTAATCTAACTTGAGTCCGAAGCTAACTTAAACTCGAGTTAACCTAAACCTTAGGTTCGACCTACATTGAACCTAACCTAAACCTAATCTAACTTGAGTCAACCTAACTTGAACTCGGGTTAACCTAAACCTTAGGTTCAACCTACATTGAACATAACCTAAACCTAATCTAACTTGAGTCCAACCTAGCTTGAACTCGAGTTAACCTAAACCTTAGGTTCGACGCACATTGAACCTAACTTAAACCTAATCTAACTTGAGTCCAACTTAACTTGAACTCAAGTTAACCTAAATCTTAGGTTCAACCCACACAGAACCTAACTTAACTTGAAACCTTAGGTTCAACCCATATTGAACCTAGCCTAAATTGAACTAAAACTTAAAGTTCAATCCAACTAGAACCTAATTTAATTCAAGTCGAGCCTTAACTTAAGTTCGATCCATATTGAACTTAAATCGACCTTAAGTCTGAGTTCGACTCGAGTTGAACCTAACTTAACCTAAACTCGAAATTTAACTTAAGTCTAACCCATATTAGACTTAAGTCGAGCTATACTTAGGTTTAACACGATATAAACCTAAATCTAATTTAAGCCTTAGATTAACCTAACTTGAATCTAAGCTAAAACCCGCCTTAAGTTCAATCCTGAAGTCTATGTCTAACTTTAAATAGACTTAATTAAAACTTAAGTCTTATCTAAAAGGGACTTAGATGATGCTGCAAATCTAATCGAGTTTAATTTATTAGACTTGATTAACCTTTAAGTCCTATTTAAACAAGACTTAAAACTTAATTAAATCTATTCTAAACCAAACCTTTTAACTTAAGTTCAAATAGACATGAACTCAACTTAAATAGATTCAATCAACATTGAATCTAACATAAGTTCAACCAGACATGAACCCAAGTTAATTCAATCAATATTGAATCTAATTTCAAACCTTTTAACTTAAGTTCAAACAGACACGAACTCAAGTTAAATAGATTCAATCAACATTGAATCTAACTTAGGTTCAACCGGACATGAACCCAAGTCGATTCGATCAATATTGAATCTAATTTCAAACCTTTTAACTTAAGTTCAAACGGACATGAACTCGAGTTAAATAGATTCAATCAACATTGAATCTAACTTAGGATTGACCGAGACATGAACCCAAGTCGATTCAATCAATATTGAATCTAATTTCAAACCTTTTAACTTAAGTTCAAACGGACATGAACTCGAAGTCGAATATATTTGATCAACATTGAATCTAACATAGGTTCAACTAGACATGAACCCAAGTAAATTCAATCAATATTGAATCTAATTCCAAACTTTTTTAACTTAGAGTTCAAACAGACATGAAATCAATTTAATAAATTCAATATTTTAAAACTAAAATTGACATAATCAACAAAAAAATTTACATTTCAAAGTAATTCGACATAAACTGACATCCAAGACATATTTAAATATTCTGTGACATTATTTCTGACGATGTTTTCTTTGCAGGGTGAAAGCAAGAAATTTCGTTTAGATTTTCTTTGCATGTTATAGGATGTGCTAACTCTGTTTTGCAGGACGTTGACGACGGAACAAAAAAAAAAACCAAAACTTTTTTGTTAGACATATAACCTGAAACTTCTGACAACAAAAACAAAACCAAAACTTTTAGGTTAGACATATAACCTGGAACTTTTGACAACAAAAACAAAACCAAAACTTTTGGGTTAGATATATAACTTAAAATTTTTCAACAAATCAACAACATTGACAACAAAATCAGAATCTTTAGGATAAACATAATACCTAAAGTATTCAATAACATGATATAACGACATTCAGGAGTGATAGTGGGTACATCTCTCCTTAAAATGAATTCTTATAAAACAAATGATTAACATTAATCAGAAGTTTTCTTAAACAATTGAAAATTATTTAAGATGCAATTAACTATAGAGGCTTACCTCTATAGGAGATCTAAAAGAACCCGAAATAGAAATCTCTGGTTTACTATGATTTTCTTAATAAGAAAATTCTAGAATATGTTATTTTAGAATATCCTCATATAAGAATTGTCATAAACATCCTTTTCTATTATTAGTCCTAAAAATTCTCTAAATCCTTCATAGGATTTATAAAACTAGGCTAATATTAGATGGCGACTCTTTGACATTGACAGTGGATGGCGATGACATGACCCCACCCATCCGCACCAAAGACCTTACCAAATCTTTCATCGCCACCACATAACAATCAGGAATAGAGTGGGTATCATATTGCTCCTAGAGGATGCCAGATGTCTTGTTTGTCGGTTCTTATAAGGAATATTCTTCTCGTGTCTGAAAAGGAATTTACCGGGAGACAAAATGGATGTCATATTCCATTTCTCAAAATGTCAATGTTACTATTGTGTTAAAGGAATGCCATGATTCCCGTGTCAGAAAGGACTTATATCCCATAACTGGAGAGAGAAATAGATGTCATTTTCTATTTTCCTCAAAATGTCAATGTCAAGATTTGGTTAGAGGAAAGCCATGATTTCCGTATCAGGAAAGGACTTACATCCAATAACCAGAGAGAGAAAATAGATGTCATTTTCTATTTTCCTCAAAATATCAATGTCAAGATTTGGTTAGAGGAATGTCATGATTTCTATATTAGGAAAGGACTTACATCCAATAACCAAACGTTGATATGTCAAATGTCGCAATGTTGATATGTCAGAAGTCGATAATAATTGTTGATATATCAAATGTCGAAATATAGATGTGTCAAATGTTGATAATGATTGTTGATATGTTAAATGTCAAAAGATCGATATCTCAAATGTCGATAACAATTGTCGATATGTCAAATGTCGATATGTCAAATGTCAAATGTCGAGATGTCATAATTTCCATGGCAGGAAAAGGACTTTAATCCGAAAGTTATAAAGAGAAAATGGATGTCGTATGTCAAATGTCAATGTCGAGATTTAGTTAAAGGAATGTCGTGATCTCCGTGTCAGGAAAGGACTTACATCCAATAACTGGAGAGAGAAAATAGATGTCATTTTCTATTCTCAAAATGTCAATATCGGGATTTAGTTAAAGGAATGTCGTGATCTCTGTGTTAGGAAAGGACTTACATCCAATAACTGGAGAGAGGAAATGGATGTCATATTCCATTTCTCAAAATGTCAATGTCAGTATTTGGTTAGAGGAAAGCCGTGATTTCTGTGTCAGGAAAGGACTTACATCCAATAACCGGAGAGAGACAATGGATGTCATATTCCATTTCTCAAGATGTCGAATGTTGATGTTGTGATAAAAGAATGTCCTTTCCGTGTCAGGAAAAGACTTACTTCCGGTAGCAAAGAAGAGGATGAGTGTCAAACGTTGATATTTCAAATGTCGCAATGTTGATATGTCAGAAGTCGATAATAATTGTTGATATATCAAAGGTCAAAATATAGATGTGTCAAATGTTGATAATGATTGTTGATATGTTGAAATGTTGATATGTTAAATGTCAAAAGATCGATATCTCAAAAGTCGATAACAATTGTCGATATGTCAAATGTCGATATGTCAAATGTCGATATGTCAAATGTCAATGTCGATATGTCAAATGTCGATATGTTATGTTATTCCTCTGTCGAGATGTCATAATTTCCATGGTAGGAAAAGGACTTTAATCCGAAAGTTATAAAGAGAAAATGGATGTCGTAGGTCAAATGTCAATGTCGAGTTATAGGAATGCCATAACTTTCGTGTCAGGAAAGGACTTACATCCGATAAATGGGAACAGAAAAATGGATGTCATATTCCATTTCTCGGGAACGTCAAATGTCAGTGTCAAGTCAGAGGAATGCCATATTCCGTGTCAGGAAAGGACTTATATCCAATAACTAGAAAAGAGTGGCAAACTCAAGATGAAGAGTGTATCCGCTGGGGATTTTACCTTTACAGGTCGAAATATCACAAGTTGTTGTCATTTTAATTCAAAATCCTTGTTTTGGCATTTTTGGAACTGTCGATGTATTATAGACAATTGAGGAAAGAGAACAAATGTCATATTCAATTTTCTCAAAAGAAATGTCAATGTCAAAACATCGATTTTGGAATAGGAATGAGTATGAGACTTATATCCTATCCAAAGAAAGATTGCTAAAGGAAAGACAACGTCTTGATGGTTTTACGTCTAATAGC
The DNA here is from genome assembly GCA_022702705.1 of Papilionanthe hookeriana x Papilionanthe teres. Taxonomy (NCBI): domain Eukaryota; kingdom Viridiplantae; phylum Streptophyta; class Magnoliopsida; order Asparagales; family Orchidaceae; genus Papilionanthe; species Papilionanthe hookeriana x Papilionanthe teres. The sequence continues at coordinate 29,571,825 of CM040425.1, forward strand.
GAGAAAGAGAATATATGTCATTTTCCATTTAAGGAGGTCTTACACTATCTCTTAGAAATGTCAATGTCAAAATGTTGATTTTGGAATAAGAATGCGTATGAGACTTATATCCTATCCAATGAAAGATTTCTAAAGGAAAGCCAATGTCATGATGGTCTTACATCCAACAGCGAGAAAGAGAGTAGATGCCATCTTCCATTTAAGGAGGTCTTACACTATCTCCTAGAAATGTCAATGTCAAAATGTCAATTTTGAAATAGGAATGCGTATGAGACTTATATCTTATCCAAAGAAAGGTTGCTAAAGGATAGCCAATTTCATGATGGTCTTACATCCAATAGCGAGAAAGAGAGTAGATGTCGTCTTCCATTTAAGGAGGTCTTACACTATCTCTTAGAAATGTCTATTTTGGAATAGGAATGCATATGAGACTTATATCCTATCCAAAGAAAGATTGCTAAAGGAAAGCCAATGTCAGGATGGTCTTATATCCAATAGCGAGTAGATGCCATCTTCCATTTAAGGAGGTCTTACACTATCTCCTAGAAATGTCAATGTCAAAATGTCAATTTTGAAATAGGAATGTGTATGAGACTTATATCCTATCCAAAGAAAGGTTGCTAAAGGAAAGCCAATTTCATGATGGTCTTACATCCAATAGCGAGAAAGAGAGTAGATGCCGTCTTCCATTTATGGAGGTCTTACACTACCTCTAAGAAATGTCAATGTCAAAATGTCAATTTTGAAATAGGAATGCGTATGAGACTTATATCCTATCCAAAGAAAGGTTGCTAAAGGAAAGCCAATTTCATGATGGTCTTACATCCAATAATGAGAAAGAGAGTAGATTCCGTCTTCCATTTATGGAGGTCTTACACTATCTCCTAGAAATATCTATTTTGGAATAGGAATGCATATGAGACTTATATCCTATTCAAAGAAAGATTTCTAATGGAAAGCCAATGTCAGGATGGTCTTATATCCAATAGCGAGTAGATGCCATCTTCCATTTAAGGAGGTCTTACACTATCTCCTAGAAATGTCAATGTCAAAATGTCAATTTTGAAATGGTAATGCGTATGAGACTTATATCCTATCCAAAGAAAGGTTACTAAAGGAAAGCCAATTTCATGAAGGTCTTACATCCAATAGCGAGGAAGAGAGTAGATGACGTCTTCCATTTAAGGAGGTCTTACACTACCTCTTAGAAATGTCGATTTCATTTTCTTTTGTCTTGGTTGTTTGTTTCTCAATTTATAAAAAAAGCCATTAATTTTTGTTTATGTCACATCTTTTTCAAATACTTCCCATTGATTGGGTGTATTATGTATTCTTGATAGTCTACCAACTGACAGGATTTCTTTGAATGTATCTTCAAGCATATGGGCCCTCCCATTAAGATAGGTGTTTGAAGTACTAAATCCAAATCCCTGATCTGAGTGTCCTAAGGTGAACCAAATTATCATGGGCCCATATAATGCTTGTCATTTTTCCAAGCTTCCAAGTTCTCCGAGTTGTAATTTCATATTTTCTTTTGTTATTTCATCTGCTGATGTCATTTATAGGTAAGATCATTGCACTTCAAGTGGAAGCACAACTTAGAGCCCGTTCATTAGAGCAAATGAAGTCGTTCATGTAGGTTTATGTAGCTTCCATTAATCACCAATTCTATAAAGATCATTCAGATTGTCTTTCAAAAATCACTTTGACATTTCCAAATTAAGATTGGGGTTGGATCTTTGGAAAATTATGACTTCAGAGTATAATTTCCATTAATCTCCAATAACTAAGCCATTTACCTTAGTTCTTTCTTTCTGGTTCTTAGGAATTTTTTGAAAATGTGATCAAAATATCTTTTATCTTCTAAAGATATGTCTGAACTAATTAATAATCAACCAAAAGACGAGATCACTTAATTCTTTCCTAAATATAATATCGGAAGAATTTTCTTAAGCGTTTTTTCAAGATTTATCAATTAGGGGAGAATTTGAACACCAATTTTTGATTTTATGCTCACCTCAAGCTTCTTCTCAGAGGATTACTATATCTGGTGGAGCATGTTAAAGATTTTGAATGTTTGAATTGAGACACCAATTTTTGATTTTGTGCCCACCTCAAGAAGAAACCTTCTTTTTTTTCTTTTTTTTTGGTAGGGCAATCTTTAATGATTTTGAATGCCTGAATTCAAACACCAATTTTTGATTTGCTACTCACCTCAAGCTTCTTCTCAGAGAATTACTATATCTGGTAGAGCATGTTTTAAGGGTTTTGAATGTCCAAACTCCCCTAATTAATAATTCTCGAAATATTTCTTAAGACGAATTCTGAGATATTATAACTCATTCGAAGTCGGGACCCGATCACATGGTAGAAGATTAAGAGGTTCGTGACATCTTTAGTCAATTACTTGCATTTTGATCACAATATTTTATTTTTCATTTAGGACCCAGTCTGAAGATTTAAGATAAAGGGCCCAGTTATTAGGGCATTAATTTCATTTTCCCCTTGAAATCATAATTTTCTTGTCAAAATGTCAGAATTTTTGTCTTGAATTCTTCCTTTCTGAATTGTCTTTTTGTCAATAGGTGAATGAGAAGAATATTTCCAAAGATATTAAATCCAAAGATTTCAAATTTTATTCTACCTCACAGATCAATTTGGGTTTTATTTACAAAGATATTAGATCCAAAGATTTCAAATTTCATTCTACCCATAGATCAAATTTCATTTCTCCACAAAGGACATGCTAGTTGACTAGTCCTAGAACTAGACTAAACATAGATCAGATCTTCAGTCGACTCTTTCTTTCTGCAAAGCTGTCCTAAGGGAAACCCTTGATGGAATTCATCCAAAAGCGATTGTCTTCCCAAAATTTGATTAATGATTTTGATTTTTAGAGTCTTTGGTAGATTGACAAATCAGACCTTGAGGGTGAGAAAAACATCAACCAGAGGAGTGGTTCAGAGGCTGTTAAAAGCATAACCATGAAGAATAGGTTCATAGGCCATAAAAAACATAACCTATGGGAGTGGTTCAGAGGCTGTAAAAAACATAACCACGAAGAATAGGTTCAGAGGCCATAAAAGGATAACCTAGGGAAATGGTTCAGAGGCTGTAAAAAGCATAACCACGAAGAATATGTTCAGAGGCCATAAAGGCATAACCTAGGGAAGTGGTTCAGAGGCTGTAAAAAGCATAACCACGAATAATAGGTTCATAGGCCATAAGGGCATAACATAAGGGAGGTGGTTCAGAGGCTATAAAAAGCATAACCATGAAGAATAGGTTCAGATACCATAAGGGCATAACCCAAGGGAGTGGTTCAGAGGCTATAAAAAGCAAAACCATGAAGAATAGGTTCAGAGGCCATAAGGGCATAACCTAAGGGAGTGGTTCAGAGGCTGTAAAAAGCATAACCACGAAGAATAGGTTCAGAGGCCATAAAGGCATAACCTAGGGAAATGGTTCAAAGGCTGTAAAAAGCATAACCATGAAGAATAGGTTCCGAGGCCATAAGGGCATAACCTAAGGGAGTGGTTCAGAGGTTGTAAAAAGCATAACCATGAAGAATAGGTTCAGAGGCCATAAGGGCATAACCTAAGGGAGTGGTTCAGAGGCTGTAAAAAGCATAACCACCAAGCCAGATAAACTAAACATGTTTGGTTGAGAAAGTATTTGCCTGAACTTATTCAAAACGACAATATTAGTCTGTCTGACAATAGAATCGATGAACACTCCGTACCCGAGAGGGAAGTGAGGGAACACATGTTGTTTTTGTATGTCCTTTATGTCATTTTGGTCTGTCGATTATGGAAATGTAAGATTCTAGGATTTGTTTATCGTGAACAAATCTTTGAATCGAAGAGGTATTAGTTCTATTTTACTCGAGATTGAGTAAGATATAGAACTAAAGAAAGCATTATTTAGTCTTTCAAAAGACAAATTGTCATAGTCATGAGGACAAATTGATTAACCAATGAAGGGGAGAGAGAATGTCCCCAGCAGAGTTGCCACTCTTTGATGGTGATGAAATATTTTTTTTCGGCGTTCGACTTACATCGCTATCAATTCCCGTATCATGTCAATGTCATGGAGTCGCCATTCTCTTTCTCTATCTATCGCCCAAATTCTTATCCTACCTAGACTTATTGTCAGAAGTCTTTAGACAATTTGAAGAAGGATTAATCATGGTAGAGATTGAGAGAAAAAGAGATCAAATGATAATCTCATTAAACAAATCTTCAAATTGTGTAATTACTAAAGTTTTTCATATAAGAAAATCATATGAATATCTTGAGTAACCAGAGAGGTCTTGTAGGTGAAATACCTATCCTGAGTTCTTTAATCTCCTATAGAAGCAAGCTCCTATAGTTAATTACATCCTGAGAAATAATACTACTTAGGAAAACTCCCGATTAAGGTTAACATTTGTCCTCGAAAAAGTGTAAGTGTTGTCGTGACAGTACATTTCTAAAGAATTGATACTACCAGAATTTTTGTTTATGTTGAATATTTGTCATTTTGTCATTTTGTATGTCATGTCGGGTGTCATGTCAGGATGTCTTAATATGTGTGTCATATTATTGTATGTAATGTCATGTGATGTCGCAATGTCATGTCATTTTATGTCATGTCTTAATGTGAATCATAGTGTCATGTCATTTTATGTCATGTCTTAATGTGAATCATAGTGACATGTCATTTGATGTCATGTCTTAATGTGATGTCGTAATGTCATAAGATTTCATGACTAATATCTCGATTTGTCATGAGATATTTTATCTCCCAGAAGAAGATGTCGTTATTATGTCATGAGATATCTTCTATGATGTCAAGAAGATATCATTATTTATTTATTTTTGTTATTTTGTTTATCATTTCCTTTTGTTTTAAGTTTTGGTTTTGTGGTCATCTCGATTTTATTTTGTCGAGTCATTTTGTCATGTATTTGTTTTGGTTTAGTGTCATGTCATCATTTTGTTGTGGTATAGAAATGTCGTTGTATGTTGATGTCATGTCGATGTCAATGTTAATGATTTTGTCATTTTATTTCAGATTTCGTGGCTGACCTAATAGTCCAGTTGTCTTTGTTTTCATGTCATTTTTGTTTTGTTGTTTGTAGAAAGTTTAGGTTTTGTGGCTATCCTAAAAGTCCTGGTTTTGTCGTCATTGTTCCGTCGTCGACGTCCTGGTCAAAGTGTCCGTTGATCCAGAGTTTTCGGACTTCCGAATGTGGCTGAGATGTTGTTTATATCCAATTTGTGTTGATTGTTGATTTAGATTTATGTCAATTTATGTTTGATTTGTGTTAAATGTCGATTTAGGTTGGATTTTGGATTTTATGTCAAATTGGAGTTGATTTTGGGTTTTATGTCGATTTATGTTGATTGGAGTTTTATTTTGGGTTTTATGTCGATTTATGTTGATTCGAGTTTAATTTTATGTCGAGTTAAGTTCGATGTGGGTCGAACTTGAGAATTATGATGTCGTATGTTAAATTAAATTCGATACAGGTTGAACTTAAGAATCATGTCAATTCATGTCATATTAAGTTCGATCGTATTGATTTCTGTCGAATTATATCAATTTATGTTGAGTTATAATGAGTTTGATTTGAAATGTCGATTAATGTCATTTAATTTCGGTGTTTGTTGAATTTGGTTTGAAATGTCAATTAACGTCGATTAATATCGCTTAATGTAAAATTATGTTTGAGTTATGTTTGAAATGTCAATTATGTCAATTTTTGTTTTGAAATGTCAAATTTATTTTAATTGTATTGCTTTATGTTTGAAATGTCAAATTTATGTCGATTTTATCGATTAAATGTTTGGAATATCAAATTTATATCGATTTTATCAATTAAATGTTTGGAATGTCAAATTTATGTCGATTTTGTCGATTAAATGTTTGGAATGTCAAATTTATATCGATTTTGTCGATTAAATGTTTGGAATGTCAGTCCATTAATTGTTTGGAATGTCAAATTTATATCGATTTAATGTTTGGAATGTCAAATTTATGTCGATTATGTCGATTTTGGTTTAGAATGTCGATTTTATGTCGGTTATGTCGATTTTGGTTTAAAATGTCAAATTTATGTTGATTTTGGTTTAAAATGTCGATTTTATGTCAGTTATGTTTGAAATGTCGAATTTATGTCGGTTTCATCGATTTTTGTTTGAAATGTCAAATTTATATCGATTATGTCAATTTTGGTTTAAAATGTCGAATTTATGTCGGTTACGTTGATTTTGGTTTAAAATGTCGATTTTATGTCAGTTATGTTTGAAATGTCGAATTTATGTCGATTTTGTCGATTTATGTTTGAAATGTCGGAATTATGTTGATTTGAGTTCAATTTTGTCCATCCTAAGGCTTATGTTGATTTAAATTCAATTTTGTCGATTTAGGTTCAATTTGAGTTGAACCTAAGGTTTACGTCGATTTAGGTTCAATTTGGGTTGAACCTAAGGTTTATGTCGATTTAGATTCAATTTGGGTTGAACCTAAAGTTTATGTTGATTTAGGTTCAATTTGGTTTAAACCTATAGTTTATGTTCAGTTTAGTAGTGTTAGGTTCATTATTAGTTGAACCTAAGGTTTAGATTTGGATTTAAGTTCAATGTAGGTTGAACATAAGTTAGGTTTTGGTTTAGGTTCAAGTTGAGTTGAACCTAAGGTTTAGGTTTGGACATAAGTTCGATGTTGGTTGAACTAAGGTTTATGTCAAGCTAAGTTGAGTTAGGTTCACTGTCAGTTGAACCTAAGGTTTCAATGTCATGTTAAACCTAAGTATGATTTGACTTAAGTCTAATATGGGTTAGACTTAAGTTTGGTTTAGGTTAGACTTAGGTTCATGTCAAGTTGAACCTAAGTATGGTTTGACTTAAGTCTAATATGGGTTAGACTTAAGTTAGGTTTAAGTTAGACTTAGGTTCATGTCAGGTTGAACCTAAATATGGTTTGACTTAAGTCTAATATGGGCTAGACTTAAGTTGGTTTAGGTTAGACTTAGGTTCATGTCAGGTTGAACCTAAGTACGGTTTGACTTAAGTCTAATATGGGTTAGACTTAAGTTAGGTTTAAGTTAGACTTAGGTTCATGTCAGGTTGAACCTAAGTATGGTTTAACTTTAAGTCTAATATGTGTTAGACTTAAGTTTGGTTAGATTAGACTTAGGTTCATGTCGGGTTGAACCTAAGTTTGGTTTGAGTTAAGCCTATTATGGGTTAGACTTAAGTTAAATTTAGGTTTGATTATTTAAGGTTAATTAAACCTAATTTAGATAAGGTTTAATTAATTAATTAAACTTATTATGGGTTAAGTATAATTATTTAAGGTTAATTAAACCTAATTTAGGTAAGGTTTAATTGATTAATTAGACTTATTATGGGTTAAGTCTAATTATTTAAGGTTAATTAAACCTAATTTAGGTAAGGTTTAATTGATTAATTAGACTTATTATGGTTTAAGTCTAATTATTTAAGTTTAATTAAACCTAATTTAGGTAAGGTTTAATTGATTAATAAGACTTATTATGGGTTAAGTCTAATTATTTAAGGTTAATTAATCCTAATTTAGGTAAGGTTTAATTGATTAATTAGACTTATTATGGGTTAAGTCTAATTATTTATGGTAATTAAACCTAATTTAGGTAAGATTTAATTGATTAATTAATTAGGTTTAAATGATATTCTAAACTTAATTAAGTCTAATTTTATCATTTTGGACTTAATTAATAGAATTTTGGGTTTAATAGGTTTAAATGATGTTTTAAACCTAATTAAGTCTAATTTTCTCATTTTAGACTTAATTAATTAAGCTTATGGTTTAATAGGTTTAAATGATGTTTTAAACCTAATTAAGTCTAATTTTGTCATTTTAGACTTAATTAATTAAATTTAGGGTTTAGTAGGTTTAAATGATGTTTTAAACCTAATTAAGTCTAATTTTGTCATTTTAGACTTAATTAATTAAATTTAGGGTTTAGTAGGTTTAAATGATGTTTTAAACCTAATTAAATCTAATTTTGTCATTTTAGAGTTAATTAATTAAGCTTAAGGTTTAATAGGTTTAAATGATGTTTTAAACCTAATTAAGTCTAATTTTGTCATCTTAGACTTAATTAATTAAGCTTAAGGTTTAATAGGTTTAATTGATGTTTTAAACCTAATTAAGTCTAATTTTGTCATCTTAGACTTAATTAATTAAGCTTAAGGTTTAATAGGTTTAAATGATGTTTTAAACCCAATTAAGTCTAATTTTGTCATTTTAGAATTAATTAATTAAGCTTAAGGTTTAATAGGTTTAAATGATGTTTTAAACCCAATTAAGTTTAATTTTGTCATTTTAGGCTTAATTAATTAAATTTAAGGTTTAATAGGTTTAAATGATGTTTTAAACCTAATTAAGTCTAAATTTGTCATCTTAGACTTAATTAATTAAGTTTAAGGTTTAATAGGTTTAAATGATGTTTTAAACCTAATTAAGTCTAAATTTGTCATCTTAGACTTAATTAATTAAGCTTAAGGTTTAATAGGTTTAAATGATGTTTTAAACCTAAATAAGTCTAATTTTTTCATTTTAGACTTAATTAATTAAGCTTAAGGTTTAATAGGTTTAAATGATGTTTTAAACCTAAATAAGTCTAATTTTGTCATCTTAGACTTAATTAATTAAGCTTAAGGTTTAATAGGTTTAAATGATGTTTTAAACCTAATTAAGTCTAATTTTGTCATTTTAGACTTAATTAATTAAATTTAGGGTTTAATAGGTTTAAATGATGTTTTAAACCTAATTAACTCTAATTTTGTCATTTTAGACTTCATTAACTAAATTTAGGGTTTAGTAGGTTTAAATGATGTTTTAAACCTAATTAACTCTAATTTTGTCATTTTAGACTTCATTAATTAAGCTTAAGGTTTAATAGGTTTAAATGATGTTTTAAACCTAATTAAGTCTAATTTTGTCATCTTAGACTTAATTAATTAAGCTTAAGGTTTAATAGGTTTAAATGATGTTTTAAGCCTAATTAAGTCTAATTTTTTCATCTTAGACTTAATTAATTAAGGTTAAGGTCTAATAGGTTTAAATGATGTTTTAAACCTAATTAAGTCTAATTTTGTCATTTTAGACTTTATTAATTAAGCTTAAGGTTTAATAGGTTTAAATGATGTTTTAAACCTAATTAAGTCTAATTTTGTCATCATAGACTTAATTAATTAAGCTTAAGGTTTAATAGGTTTAAATGATGTTTTAAACCTAATTAAGTCTAATTTTGTCATTTTAGACTTAAGTGAAGTTTGCCATTAGCCTCTTATAGATTAGATTCATTTCAAACTTAGATTATTAATGGAACTAAGCTAAGTTTATAAAAGGTTATTTTTAGGATTAAAATCATTTAATTAATAAAGAGTTTTAATCCTAAAATTCAAAATGTCTTTCAAAATTATTTCTATGACTTAGAAATGGTTTTCTTATGGTTATTGTCTGTTGCCCTAGTATTTCTAGTCATTTCCATTTTATTTTTCTTAATTTTCAATTTTTTATAATTATTATTTAAAATAATTACAAAAAGACTTGAAAATTAGAGAAAAGTACCATAGACATGTTTTATGTCCTTGGAAAAAATCATGAAAGATCCCTAAGAGCATAAAGATAAATGCCTCAAAGTTTCATATTTTTTTTATTTATAAATAATTTTTAATAATTAAAATACTCCAGAGAGTATTTAATTATTTAAAAATTAAATAATTTGAAAAAAATTATGATTTTTATTTCATAATTTTCTCCTCTTCAAGAGCTTTCCAGATGTATTTTTATCATATTTTTGTGACCTCTAGATAAAAAGATATTAAATTTTGATGTTTTTAAGGTTAAAATTAATTTTTAACCAATTTCGCGCTGCCAAACTCATCTCCCGCAGACACGTGTCCTCGTACGCGTCGAACGGGCGGGAGGATCCGCTGCGGGAGGCCGAACACGGGACACCGCTGCGTGCGATCAGCGCCGTTCATCTCGAAACGCGGGATCGAACGGCTGAGATAATTCGAATAAAAATTCGAATTATTTCAAGCCGTTAAACTTCAAACCTTAATATCTCACTCATTTCTTAATGAAATTGAGTGATTTTTTAACCTATGGAATCATCTAAACATGTAGAGTATTTCCATACAGTGATGTAACATTTCTGGGCTAGTATAACACATGATATTTCAAAAATACGAATTATTTTGTGAAGCTAGATCAGACCTTGTAGTTGTCTTATAGGACCCCAATGGAAGATTATTGCTGCAGTAATTTGATCCAAAAGTCGGGCTTAAAGGAGAATTTTGAAGAAGTGGTTGGTTTGGGCTGTTTTTGAGTTTTGCTCAAATTGGCTCGATTGGGTTCAACCTATGGCTTGGATTTGGTTCTAATGGACTGCTAAGACTCTTAGGAAGAGTTCTTATGTAAAGGGTCAGAGGATTTGAGCAACCTATAGGTATTTCTAATTTTTTTCTTCTCTCCTTACTAGGCTCAGGTTTGGGCTCTATTTATAGGCAAGGGGAGGCCATGGCTTAGCTTAGTTGTTCTAGGGGAGTTGTTATCTCCCCTATTAACCCATTGGAGGAGACATTCGGCTGAGAGGATAGCCATTGTTGTTTCTCCTAAGCTTTCCATGATGAGCTTAATGTATTGGCTCTCCTCCATTGGATCATGCAAGAGGTTTTAAGTGAGCTGTAATTTCTCCTCCTTATGAGCTTACATATCACCCACTAGCCTTAGCAAATGGTGACACATATGCTCTCCTCTCATGATTCCATTTAACCATCGTGAGGGGTGGGTTTAAGTTTGGTTTTCTCTCCATTGGCTAGCTTGGGAGGTGGGAAATGAGGCTTGGTGTTGGTCGGCCACCTCATGGATAAGTAAGGGTGAGTTATGGCTTAAGGTGAAGGGGGAATAGACACCTCACTTTACCCATCATGATGGGTGTTAACCCATGGTTAAATTGATTTAAGTTAAGGTTTATTATGTGTTAATATGTCTCATGGTGAGCTTAATTTAGTCTTAGCCTAATTAATTATGGGAAGGCCATGTGTCATCTTATGTCTTTTCTTTTTTTTTTCTTTTTTTTAATTTAATTTCCATTTTAATTAATCATGTTATTAAAAAAATTGTTGGAAATTATTTTATTAATCAATTTATTAATTGAAAATAATTTCAAACTAATTAATTGAATAATTTTATTATTTTTGTTATTTTATGATTTTAATTTAATTTTCATTTTAATTAATTATGTCATTTAATTAAAATATTAAAAATTAAATCATTAATCATTTCAATTAATCAAAATAATTTTGAATTTGATTAATTTTGTTGTTTTTATTTCATTTTTATCTATTCTGATTAAAATAGATAAGTGTTGACCAATTTTGACCTAGGTTGACTCAAGTCAGCCTAGGTTGATCAATTTAATTTTAAAATGTCCAATGTGATCTTTTTAACCTTGTCCTGGTTGATTTGATCACAGTATTTGTAGTTTTGTCATTGTGGGGTTTTAAACATGTTATTGGATCAAAGGATTGACTTATGGGGACAACATGATTGGTCATTGGGTCTAGTTTGACTATTTTTACCAAAGTTGACTTTTTAGGTCAAAAGGTTGACCTATGGACTCAACAGGGTTGGTCATTGGGTCTGGTTTGATCATTTTGACCAAAGTTGACTTTTTAGGTCAAAAGGTTGACCTATGGGGTCAACAGGGTTGGTCATTGGGTCTGGTTTGACCATTTTGACCAAAGTTGACTTCATAGGTCAAAAGGTTGACCTATGGGGTCAATAGGGTTGGTCATTGGGTCTGGTTTGACCATTTTGACCAAAGTTGACTTTTTAGGTCAAAAGGTTGACCTATGGGGTCAACAGGATTGGTCATTTGGTGCAGTTTGACCATTTTGACCAAAGTTAACTTTTTAGGTCAAAAGGTTGACCTATGGGGTCAACAGGGTTGGACATTCGGTCTGGTTTGACCATTTTGACCAAAGTTGACTTTTTAGGTTAAAAGGTTGACCTATGGGGTCAACAGGGTTGGTCATTGGGTCTGGTTTGACCATTTTGACCAAAGTTGACTTTTTAGGTCAAAAGGTTGACCTATGGGGTCAACAGGGTTGGTCATTGGGTTTGGTTTGACCATTTTGACCAAAGTTGACTTTTTATGTCAAAATGTTGACCTATGGGGTCAACAGGGTTAGTCATTGGGTCTGGTTTGACCATTTTGACGAAAGTTGACTTTTTAGGTCAAAAGGTATTGACTCATTATAAAAATGAGGTCAACAAATCGTTATTGGATTGCTTTGCCACTATTTCATTCGTCTTCTTCCTCCTCCTCTCACTCTATCTAACTTGGTGCAAACCCATCTAAATTAGTTTAGTTTCGCATCATCTATGGCAGTATCAGACTTCAACTGTCTATCTCCACGAGAATGCTGGCTGCTAAGACATCTTTGCCATGCTTTGCTTTCTTCAAAAGTAGAAGAGAGCTCTTTTTGACTCCCCTGTTACTCTTCGAATGAATTTTTAAGGTTTTTATGGAGGAAAACGGCATGCCACACTCACTGCAGTGATTGCAGCTTGAAGAAGTAGAAGTGTTATTTTCAGATCGGTAGAGTTTGGTTCAAATTTTCAAGGAGATTTCTTTCTGCTGCTCAAATTCTAGTGGTTTGAAGCTCCATCTTAGGGACTTGAGGTTCTCTTGTTTAGCATTAATTCTGAAAGATACTGGTTTAAATTATCCCGACATACTAAGTCAGTGAAACATAACGAGGTTGTTCCTCTTCTTTGATAGGTCTGTTTGATCTTCCGAAAAGCGTATATTTGGAAAATAAATCTTAACAAAATCAGATTTAATACCAAAATTAAATAAACTATCTTTTAAGTTTGGAAACATTCTAAAAATATGAAATCAAGTTTTTGATATCTCTAATCCTTTAAAATAAAAATCTAATTAAATAATTATTTTTAATTTAAGTAGCAACCTCTGCCTACAGAGCCGCCATGACTGAACCCATGAACAACAGATGGACTGAGATCTCTCTTACATGATCGGCGACCAGGCCGTTGGCCGACCCCGTCAATGAAACAACCCTCACCACTAAGGACCCGGTCCCTCCTATCGGTTGCCCCACGGGTCCAAGGGAAGACGACTGCTGTTTCTTTTGTTCTTGTCCAGTATCATCAATGGGCAAAGGAGAGAACAGTTGGCATCCTCCTGAAATGACTGCCGTTAGGACTCACACAAGCTTAGGCTGTAAAATGACACTTAGCTACAGACTATGTAGCATCCCTCAACTGCCCACCATCATAGTGATCCTCTGACTCGTTCAAATTATTTGCTTATCAAAAATCTTAAGGATCAATTAAAAGTCTGCGGAGACCAGAAAAACCTTATGTGCTTATAAATCTATCTATTGAGGAGAAGGTCTCCAGACATCTTCACTCCTTCTATTTCTATGAGGTGCATTCGCCTTTTGCAGAAGCAACTGAGGAGGGATACTAATCTTCGTTCCCTCCGACCTTTCTTTGCCCTCCTCGATGCCTTCAATGAGCAAGGCCTGCTAGATCCTTGAGCTCCAACCCATGCCTAGCTTAGGAATCACTGTCTCCTGAAGAGGAACCTGCGACACTTGCTTCTCAGGGTCCCTAGACGAGCTGACGTAATCAGCCATCGCAGTTTCAATCCTCAACCGCTGTTCTTTCTTAACCTTGATGTTCTTTACAGAAGTCGAGGGCCCAGAGCCAACCTTCCCAGAATCTTAGGGTCTACATGGAGATCCCTCAAATTGCCAACCATATCAACTCCGCTGATCTGGGAAAAATGACGACATTGGATGCAATGTAAGCCTATGACTCTATTTATTGAGAATATTAGGCATAAAATCAATGATGTTCATCTTTAAATTTACTTGCTTGACTTTAGTATCATTGAATACTAATAATTAATTTGTCCTTATCATAGTTGTCTCTTTTAAGAAGAAGAAAAAATTGGGAAACAAATATATATACAACACAACTGTCGGCACAAATCTCAAAGAATTTGAAAGGCTCAGACGATGGCCAGAGAACTAAGGCAGCCTATTATCCTATTTCCAACTGCATGGTCAAGAATTGACCGACACACTATGACGATAGATTCAAACAACAGACCACGCCAATAGTTTCGACCAACAAAGGCATAAGATGGAGTTATTGATCGCAGTAAATCATTCGACTCGCCTTTACTATGATAGATGCGATTGACATCCGATCATGCGCCTTGGCCAACCGACACATACTTATGAGGGCACATTCACCACTTTGTCGATTGCCTCAATTGGTTGAATTCAAGCAAGTTAGTTAGTAAATTATCATCTTGTTAAACTTTATATTGTAACACAAATATGGTATGAAATTCATATGATCAATTAAAACATCTATTGTAAAGAGTGGTTTGCATAATTTCTCCCTCCTTTCTATAATTTTAGAAAATGTACTCTTATAAATAGAATGAAAAAATCCAAATAAAAGGATGACTTGCAATTCTCTCTACAAGGAACTCCTAAGTTATTATACTAAATTTCTCTCTTCCTTCCTTCACGCAATCCTAAACTCTCAAGGCAGCTTCAGAAAAGACAATTAAGGATTCAAAAACAATAATTAAAGTTTAGGAATTAGATATATAAGTGCAAAAAGTTGATTGTTATATTTGGAAATGACTCCTTTTTCTAATATATTTGACTAATTTGAGCAACCATGGTAACAAATATGGGATGTTCCCTTCTCTCCATCTTTTGTGAAGGCTTCAGTATAAGGAAATAAAACTTGAATGACAATTTGAAGTTCCAGATTCAACCATATTTTATTTTCATTTTTTGTGGAGGAAATTAATAAATGAAACAATCAATTATGATAATCAAAAGACTAAGAATTCTTAAGGCGGTTGACCCCTCCATCCAAGGATAAATTGGAATTACCTTCTCTGTTTTATTATAAATAAGTTAGCTCAGGTTTGAACTTACATGATTCTATTGCAGATCCTCCAACACCAAGCATATTTGATTTGAGAGAGAAGAAAAAAATGAAGAAACAAATTCTTTATTTATTTTACACATTCACAAGAAAGTCATCGAGTAACTCTCATTGAACAGAAACAGACAAAGGACACACAAGAGAAGCTATTGAATTCTAGTGAAACACAACTTGTGTCATCTAATTAAGATCGATGTGGTGAACAAATACTTCCTCTGCCACTGCTACAGCCGACAACCTCCCATTTCTCCCCGAGCGGCACAATGGAGGACTAGTATAATGCGTACGTTTGTACCCACCCATGCCTGCCGAGAATTGATAATTTTATTGCATTTATCACACCGATGCATCTCCACTTCTGTAGCCCCAACAGTCGCCATGGTTTTGACTTCTTCATTGCTACGACTTGTCATGCATTGGCCGATGTTGTGCTCACGTTACGTTAGCATTGACGGTGCCAGTGTGACCATCCAGTAAGTTATGCCTAAATCATTACTGGATTGCTTTGCCACTATTTCATTCGTCTTCTTCATCTTCTCCCTCTCTATCTTGGCGCAAACCCATCTAAGTTGGCTGAGTTTCGCATCATCGATGGCAATGTCAAACTTCAAGTGTCTTATCTCCATGAGAATGCAAGCTGCTAAGACATCTTTGCCATGCTTTCCTTGCGTCAAACGTGAAAGAGAGCTCTTTTCGACTCCCTTGTTACTTCTCCGATGAATTCTTAAGTGTCCAAACAAGGCTTTTGTGGAGGAAAACGACATGCCACACTCAGTGCAACAATTGCAGCTTGAAGAAGAAGAAGTGTCCTTAACAAATCGATGGAATTTGTTTCGAATTTTCAAGGAGATCTTTTTCAGCCGCTCATATTCCAACGGTGGCAATGATAACTGAAGCTTCATCTTAGGGAGTTGAGGTTCTCTTGTTTAGAATAATTCTGAGAGATACTGACTTAATTGATCCCGACAGACTAAGTCAGATGAAACACAACAAGGTTGTCCCTCTTCTTTAATAGATTTATTTGATCTTCCTACAAGCGTATATTTGGAAATTAAATCTTTACCAAAATTAGATTGAATACAAAAATTAAATAAAGTATCTCTTAAGTTTGAAAACATTCTAAAAATATGAAATCAGGTTTTCGATTACTCTGTTATTTCAATTTGAATTTCATTTTAAGGAATTAACAGGATAGGATTATCTTAAAATAAAAATCAAATTAAATGACCATTTTTAATTTATGTTTTTATTTGGATGAAATAAATTTCGTTTCATAAAAATACGTATTTATATTCCAGCAGAAATACATACATACATAGATACATTATTAAATTATATTTATGTATTAAACTTCGCAAGATTAAGAAATTCTTTTGATTTTTTATTCATTACCCAAAAGGACTTTAACAATTGAAATAACTTATTTAAAATCATATATAATAGCAACGAAGTCACTTAAAAAAAATTAGGACTAGTATGTCATTTGAGAAAATAACAAAAACATCTTACATATTGTATTTCATACTCCATTAACAAATTTTCATTGTTTGACATAAATTTCAGAACAAAACACGACTATCGAGATAAGTTATTGAATAAAAAACATTCAAACTTAAATAAAAAATATTTAAGAAAAATGAATTGAGCAAACTTATAGTCACATTGCGACTCGACGAGTTAGACACAATGACTCCAAATGTTGTCTAATCCAAGTCAATCAAGCATAAATCAAGCCATTAAGCCACTTTTGAAAGTGATGCACTGAAAATATATACGGTTTTTGCTATCCAATTTTACCCTTTTTTTGTGATATTGTACTTTAAAGAAATGTATTTTTCATGATTTGTTGCAGGTATGATGATTTTAGGTGATTGGAGTGAAAAGAAGCATAAAAGAACTGTCGACATATTTTTAGGTTGTGTGTTTAATTTATAATTATATATAACTTGAAAGTAGCATTTGATTTTGAAAATAATTTTTAAGTTTGAAAATTTTAAGATATGAAATTAAACCGATCTCACATCCCAAATAGTTTATATAAACGAGCACCGCACCACAAACCATGTATCTATCCCGAAGAATAGACACACTGCTTGATAATGGGGCTCGATTAAATAAACTAGAAAATTTGTGACATCCGTTTGGTCTGCGAACCAATTTTATAAGCCGACAAATTCCTCTGCTTAATATAAAGGAATTAAGCAGGGTTTATATTACCTGGGTTCTTAAAGTTCTCTATGAGGGCAAGCCACTATAGTTAATTACATCTTAAATGAGGGGAATCATTTAAGAAAACTCTCGATAATGATCAGTGGTTTTGCTCTCAAGAATTTCAAAGTTTAAGGTTTTCAAACAATTGGATTTTGGAAATTTCAATTGGGAATGGATCAAATTTGGAACAGTTTATTTTAGGGAATCAAAGGAAGATAAGTAAGGGATGTCACGGATTCGAGACAAGTCTCGGTGACTTTCCAACAATCCTATTGTTTGGCTTCAATTTGAGAGTTTATTTAATGTTGTAATCCTGCCAATTTTAATTAATTAGGACTTATATTAGTATGACATAATCATACAAATAGCCTCGAAGATGTGAGGGTTTATGTCGTACCAAACGATTACCTCGGAGTCCTAAGACCGGTTAGGACTTAATTTACATAATATGACTATGCAAATGCCTAACAAAAAGTTGAGGATTTGCACTAGGCAAACTACCTCGAAATCCTATGGCTTGGTTGTTTAACTCTAAGAAAAGGTTTTGCTGAAGTAGACACAAGTTTTGCTGACGAAGATGGCCGTACTGCCCACCATGCTCCGAGCTCCTTGTTGTTGCTGAGATTTAGTTTTAGAAGGTGAAAATCAGGAGATGAGAAAAGTGTTTTGGTTTTGAAATCTTAAAATACAAATGTTTTTAATGTCTTAATTAAAATAAATCTTAAAGTTGATTACACAGAACCGATTAAGATCCCACGGTTCCGTCATCCCAGCACCGTTATTTTTATGGGATTCACTTAGTCCAGATGAATTTGCTAAACTCAACTGAATGAGTTCCACACTTTCATTGAGACCGTGGGAAACCCCGTTAGCAACACGTGGGTTACTGATCACAGAAAAATATGTTAAGAAATTTGTTGACCTCATTTTTGATGAGGTCTTCTCTTTTTCTCTTTAGTACTTAGGATCTAGCCTTAGGCTTTTCCTTTGACTATCCTAGAGGATTAGAATTGGGACCCACCACTTAGAAATTCAAACCACTTCTTAACTCCCTGCAAACTCCACAAACTTGATTGTAGACCCCTAATCACCTAGAGGGTTGAGATCAAATGTGGAAGTTTAAAGGATGAGTTCTATAGGACTCTTTGGCCTTAGGAGCGCCTACAGGTGGCACAGTGCAGTGAAGGGGCTGACTTACACACACATTACACCTATACACCACACTTTCACACACCTCCTAAAACCACACCCATACCCAACTTGACCTCCTGACTCAAGAAGGTGGTTCACATGGATGGTCCTTAACCCCTAAGCCCTTGGCTAAGAGGGTTAGGAACAACATAGTGGATGCCTCAAATGAGTCCCTTCATGGCTCATGTGGACTTGATATGGCTTCATGGCTCAACAAAAATGATTTCATTCCACTTACATTCACCCAATCTTCAATTTTCCAAATTTTCAATTTTCCAAATTTTCAATTTTTGACCCCCGGGACCCTACACCCGCCTAGCCTACCCAAAACCCTTGAAACCCTCCAAAATTTGCAAAATCACCTAAACTACCCAAAATTCTCCAAAATCATTCCTAAACATGTCCTCACCAATCAAATTGATCATCCATAGCCAAAAATACCAAAAATTCCAAAAATACCTCCCAATACCCTCCAAATACCCAAAATACCCCTCTTAGCCAAAAAATCCAAAAATTCAAAAAATTCCCAGAAAATTCCAGAAAATCCTAAATATTCCCAATTTCATTTTGTTCAATACATCATGGGCCAATTTTGTCAATTTACCCCAATTTTATCAAAACCCCCAATTTGACCCATTTTAACCCAAAGTAAACCCAATGTCAAACCAAACCTACCCAATTGACCCAAATTCTGGTCCAATTCAATTCTAAACTTCAATTCAACATCCCCAACACCAATCTAGACCAAATCCAAGCCCAATTTGATTGGCATTGGGATCCAATTTCACTTTTGGCCTTAAAGCCCAATTTGGACCCATGACCCAAACTTAGCCCAAACTCACCCAATTCAACTCCAATTAACCTCAAATCTTTTCTAAACCTTCCTTTAAATCCCCATAAACAAAACACTAACATGATTTGCCCAAGATTTTGACCCAAACCCCACTCAAATTCAACCCAAAATCAAAAAGCCCATTTTTGGCCTAAACCCAAACCTAACCCAAATAGGCCCAAACCCCAAAATCAAAACCTAACCAAAGCCAAAACCTCTTTGAAACACTCCCATAAACATTTCCCAACATTTATTTTACATCAATTTCAACTCTAGCCCAACATTGGCCCAAGTTAGCCCAATTTGACCTACATTGGCCCACTTACCAAATAAACCCAAATTCAAACCAATTCAAGTCCAAATCACACCAAATTGACTCCAAACCACTCATGACACATCCCTAAACCAAACTCAACAACTATTTGGCCCAACCTCTTTACAAAATTTCCATCCATAAATTCATTTTTAAACTTAAAGGCCCATTCCTTAAACCATTTTAAAAGCCCATCCTTTACCACATCCAAAGGCCCAAAATTGGTCCCAAAGCCCATATGACATTTCCCCTCATCATACTTTCAATTAAACTCAATACCTAAGTCCTAAATTCATCATCAAATCATTCCAAATCAAGTTTCATACAAATTTCCATCAAATTACCAAAAAATTCCTAAAATCCATTTTCATGAAATTGACGAAGCTTTCCCCAAGCCAAAGACAAGCCATGCAAGCCATGGACAAGCCACATGAAGCCATGGAGAGTTTGACATGTGATCAAGCCATTAATGGAAAAAGGAGGACCCCTTTCCTAATCCTTCTTAAGCCTTTTTTTACCTTAAGCATGTCACACTCTAAACCATGCTTTGCCACCTAATCCTTGATGGAGACTCCACCACACATGGGAGATTGACCCACCGACCTCCTCAGCCCAAAACCGGGTCTTGGGGAGGTGCACCCAACCCATTTGCATGGGTTGACCAAAATAAGCTAAAATGGCCCCTTCCCCTTTCTACTTTGATTCAACCACTTTACACATGTCAAACCTCGATTGAATGCACCAAACCCCAGCCACGACCCACTGAACAAGATGGTGACCAATGCACGGCCGGCCGGCCACCACGTCGCCGGAAAACACCATGGCCGAGAGCTCACATGTGAGCCGACTTTGGGATTCTACCTTGCTTGAGCTGCCCCATGCCCAATGGCCACCATGGCCGCGTTACGCCCTTAACCTAAGCAGGTCGATCCCAAGCCCTAACTCTCCTCAGGAAGCCCTCCACCCTCTCTATTTAAACACCACCCCTCTCGGCCATGAGAGGTGCCGAACCAACCATACGAAACTCGCCAAAATCATCCCGGACTCTCCCCTACACCCGGTGCACTTGATCCCCACTGCGATTCCCCTGCCATTTCTTCTCTGTGAGCTCGATTTCGAGTTGAAATTCCACCTAAAAACAAGACACTTCACCACAGTGAGGCAATCCCCAAATTGATCGGCTCTACACCTGCACAGGACCAAGAGAAGGAGTTTTCCAGTGAAAGCCCCCTCTCCAGGCCATCCAGTTGCTCCAGACTCCAAAGGTTGGAATCGGCCTTGGTGGAAATCACACCTAGGCAATTCACCACATCCCCAGGCTTCATCCCTAGCCTCCTGCAGCTCCAACGAACGTGCCGAGCATCTCGATCGAGGCTTCACCTCTCGAGCCAAGGTATGGATCAATTCTTCATCCCGAGCTTCTGAACATTCTCCATTTTAAATGAGTCGATTTCAATGAACATTAGCCGTATAGATGTGTTCGTCTCTTCAAGACGAATCCATAGAGCATAAGAACATAAAAATCCATGGAGAATCGAGTGAGATCTTAGGGCTAGAAGGTAGACGGCTCTCGGGTTAGGACGCTCGGGGACGATGAACGGATGCCGTTCATTCAATACACGCGCGGACGGACGGCTCAGATGGCGTCGGATCGGCAAACGGTACGTGAACCGCGGGCCACGTGGCGCTGACTCGGAAGGCGGCGTCAAATGGGAGCGCGCCGCATGGCTGTTCGGAGACGCTGAGGTTGACGCGGCGCCGATGTGGATAAGTAGAAAATTAGGTTTTTTCTGATTTATTTAAATACTAGAACTTCAAAAATCCATATCTTTGTGTAGAAAAATCAAAAAAATAAAATAAAAATACCCTCTTGCTCAGTGAACAGAGGAGAATAATGTGGAAAAGAAATTAATTAATTTTGCCTAGCATTTTATTTTTAATTAATTATTTACTCCCTGCATTGTTTTAATTCTCCATGCATTCATACAATTCACCATGGCATGAGACCATAGGGCTTTTGAAGCCTCGACCTTGGGGACATACCACCGAATTTTCCGAGGTCGGAGGCCATCTCTGTGAAAAGTTATTGATTTTTCAAATACATGTGGCTCGTTTTGAGTATTTTAATTCTAAAAATTAGCATGTTGTGAAATAAATTCTAGGAAAATTTGGTGATGTTCCTTATGACCGAGAGAACCCTAGGAAAAATAGGACTTGAGTTAATTCACTCAAAATAACCACTAATTGGCTTAAACACCCAAAATAGACCCCTAATTAATTAGAGCTAACTATACATCAAATTGACTTGAAATCAATTCTCCACTGACCTTTAGGATCAGGGGAACCCACCACAAAAGTTTGAAGTCGATTGGACTTGGTTAGCCTTACTAAATGGGTTGATTAA
Source organism: Papilionanthe hookeriana x Papilionanthe teres (assembly GCA_022702705.1). Taxonomy (NCBI): domain Eukaryota; kingdom Viridiplantae; phylum Streptophyta; class Magnoliopsida; order Asparagales; family Orchidaceae; genus Papilionanthe; species Papilionanthe hookeriana x Papilionanthe teres. The sequence goes on from CM040425.1 coordinate 29,593,821, forward strand.
GCCATTTAGTCATTTTAAACTTTAAAAATTCATAACTTTCAAAATACCTTTCAAAAATTCACCAAATTAGTTTTGGAGCCTCTCTGATATCAGGGGAATTTAAAAAAATTAAAATTTCAATTTTCTAAAAAAGTTAATTTTTTTAGTATTATTTTAATATTTTAATAATTAAAAAATAATAAAAATCACAAAAATAATAAAATTCACCAAAATATCATATTTTGAAATTTAATCACTTAGGAACAAACCCCATATTTTTCTCAGGTCTATTTAATGAGATATTAAATTTTAAAGCCCTAGGGTAATTTTAAAATTAAAAAATGTATTTTCTAGCATTTTCATTAAAATAATTATAATAAATCAAAGAAAAATCAGAAAATTGTAAGATTTGATTCTCTGGAATCCTTGATATCAGAGAGAATTTTAAAAATTATAAAATTCATTTTTCTACTTATATTCTATTTTTAAATTAATTAATACTCCAGAACTTAAAATAATTCTAATAAATGAAATATAATTCAAAAAATCACCAAAATTGGTCCAAGTGGTCCCCTGGTCATTAGGAATGTCCCATAATTTTCTTAAGGACAGAAACTTTCCCTTGGTCATATTATTAAATTTTCCTTGGAAATCCCTATTTTTCACCAAAAATAATTACATAAATAAATTAAATATAGAAAAATCACATTTTCTCTTCTAATGTCTTTATTAACATATGAGTGAAGCCATATAAAAATTTTAAGTTCATTTAAGCTCAATTTAATGAGTTATGAAATTATTAAGCTTGAAGGGCAAAATGGTAATTAAAATTTTAACCCTTAATTAAAACTTTAGGCTTAATAAAATGAAAAGGTAAAATATTTTATCTTAATCTGATTTGGATGATTGAAATTTAAATAATTAAAGTGTAGAAACCTATTAAACAATTCAACAATAATTGAAATGAACTTTAGTTAAATAATTAATTAAATTTGGAAGAATAATAAAATTGGAATTATTAAAATAGGGATATTATTAGGAAGAGATTTATTCTTTAACCTAAAGATCCCTAAATTAATCATCTCAATAATATTTAATTCTTAATTAAAATGGTAATTCAAATTTAAGTTTAAAAAAAATGTTAAAAGATTCAATCATTTAAATTGAATTAAAGGTAAATTATTAAACTCTTTTTAAAGTTTCAATTAAAATAAAATTAAAAATAAAATTAAATTAAAAAATTAAATTAAATTAAATTAAATAAAAAAATATAATAATAATAAAACTAAATTAAATTAAATTGAATAAATAAATTAAATTAAATTAAATAATTAAATTAAATTAAGTTAAGTTAAATAAATAAATTAAATTAAATTAAATTAAATTAAATTAAAAAAATATTAAATTAAACTAAATTAAATTAAAACAAATTAAATCAAATCAAATTAAAACAAATTAAATTAAATTAAATAAATTAAATTAAATCAAGTTAAATTAAATTAAATTAATTCACATCGAGTTAAACTAAATTGGATTAAATCAGAGTTAAATTAAAATTAAAACTAAATTAAATTAAATTAAATTAAATTAAAGTTAAATTAAATTGAATTAAAAGACATCACCTAAGACATGAAGAATTCAAAACAAATCTAAAACAACTTGAACACTATTCCAAACTTAAATCCATTAACTAAAATTAAATCACAACTCACTTGAACATCTATTTGCCCTCGAAAGCTCGTGATGTCATAACTCTTAAAAGGAGTGTTAAAAGAAGTGTTACTTCACTCATAGGATATTCAAATGTCCTAGTTCACTGAGCAAGACAACAAAACTTAAACTCTCGGACGATTAATTCATTTGTGTAATTAAATTCATTTGGACTTAAAACAATCCTAGAAATATTGAAAAGATGTTTAAGATTCGTCTTAAGCACTTCCTCAATATGATAGGATATTTATAAGAACAATTGAACTTAGTTGTTCTTTGATGAAGAAAATCGTCCTCAAACTAAAATACAAGAACCTAGACGTCATAGGAAATGACTAGCTATAGGATTAGGAACTTGGTAGAAAACCATAACCCTTCCCTTAGCTTTACCTAGGAACTTACTTTAAATGCTTAAATATTCTAACTGTGTTTTAAGTGCAGCTTGGAATGACGGGAAGACCCTTCAGGTACGCTTTTATTGCAAATTACTTTATTGCAACTTATTTAATCGCATCGCACTTATTTTTCTTGCATGATAAATAACTGTTGCATGAAAACTTACACCTTTAGGACAGAAACCAAAACTGAAACCCATAACTAAATTAAAAGACACTACAAGATAAAATTCACCGCCACAACATTTCAAAATATAAGACAACTCAAAATTTAATCACAAACAGAACAACAAAACTACAACTATAACTAAATTAAAACGTCTCATTGAATGATCGGGAATACCTCGGATGATGTAACCCACGTGTTGCTAACGGGATTTCCCACGGTCTAAATGAAAGTGCGGAACTCATTCGATTGAGTTTAGCAAATTCATCCGGACTAAGTGAATTCGATGAAAATAACGATGCCGGGATGACGGAACCGTGGGATCTTAATCGGTTACGTTTAATCAACTCTAAGACCTGTTTTAATTAAAATATTAAAGACACATGGAAATTAAGACTTTCTCGAAAACCAAACACTTCTCTCATCTCCCGATTTATGACTTCTAAAACTAAACCTCTCGCAACAACAAGGAGCTCGGAGCATGGTGGGCGGCACGGCCATCGTCATCGGCAAAACACGAGTCTACTTCGACAGAAACTCTCCTTAGAATTAAATAACCAAGCCGTAGGACTTCGAGGTAGTTTGCCTAGTGCAACGTAAATCCTCAACTCTTCGTTAGGCATTTGCATGATCATATCATGTAAATTAAGCCCTAACCGGTCTTAGAATTTCAGAGGTAGTCGTCGATACGACATAAACCCTCACATCTTCGAGGCTATTTGTATGATTTTATCATACAAATATAAGTCCTAACTAATTAAAATCGGCAAGATCAAAACATTAAATAAACATTAGGACTTTCCTAAATTCAAACCAAACAATAAGATAGTCGGGAAATTACCGAAGTTCGCTTCGAATCCGTGATTTCTCCTACCCTTCTTCCTTTGAATTCCCAAAACAAAATGTTTCAAATTTGATCCATCCCAATTGAAATTCCAAAACTCAATCCCTTGAAAACTTAAACATTGAAATTCTTGATAGCAGAACTACTGATTATTATCGAGAGTTTTCTTAGGTGATTTCCGTCACTTAAGATGTAATTAACTATAGGGGCTTGCACTTATAGGGAATTTTAAGAATCCAGGTAATATAAACCCTATTTAATGTTTTCATATTAAACAGGGGAATTTGTCGGCTTATAAAATTAGTTCGCAGACCAAACGGATGTCACAAATCTTCTAGTTTATTTAATCGAGCCCCATCATCAAACAATGTGTCTATTCTTCGGGATAGATGCATGGTTTGTGATGTGGTGCTCGTTTATATAAACTATTCGGATGTGAGATCAGTTTGATTTCATAAAATTTCCAAATTTAAAATTATTTTCAAAATCAAATACTACTTTTCAAATTATTTATTTAAATTAAATTAAAATTCACCAACAATTTCTGTAGGCGACCCCCTTTTTTCAAAATAAAACACATAACCTAAACATATGCCGACAAAATTCATACCTATTTTTTATGAAATTGCACTTTAAAGAAAGGTATTTTCGTTATTTTATTGCTGGAACGAAGATTTATAAGTGATGAAAGAAAAAAAGCATAAAATAGAGCAAATTTGGATCAAAAAGGAAGAAATACATGCAAAATGAACTAAGTCGCCGACGGCGAAATCGAGCCTGCTGACGGCGAGATTATAAAGATAATTTCTTAAAGGTTTGCAACTACCTCGCTGACAGCGAGCCCGAGCCCGCCGACAGCGAGATCGTGCGGTTTGAAGACCTTCTAGAAGCCCCGCTGACGGCGAGGTCTTTTCTCGCCGACGGCGAGACCGTTCAAAATTTCAGATACATTGAACCTGGATGCTTTTTGAAGAGGTGCTTAAGTACCCCTTGGACCTTTGTCTACCTCTATAAATAGAGGACGAATTTTAGTATGTAGTGTGTCTATTGTAGGAGACTTAGAGTATTCTATTAGTGTGCTTTTGAGTCTAAGTTGAAGTTTTGTGTGAGTAAGTGTAAGTAGTGAGTTAAGAAGTGTGTTGCACTAGAATGAAAAGTCAAAGGAACTTCATGGAGTCTGCTTGGGGAGGAAATTGAGATAAGTATCTTTGTTTATTGTTGTTAACTTTAAATGAAATCCATGCTTTGTTTAATTCCCATGCATTCTAAGTAGTTTTCTTAGTCTTTCTCCTTGTTTATGAAATTATGTGAATTGATGAAATTAAATAGAAGTGCCTAATATATTAAAATAAATTGTGATAATCTTTTACTTAAAACTTAATTTACTTTCAATCTGGCCAATTGAATTGTTAAAATATGTTGAATTATCAACTATAGTAAGGATTACATCCAATATTCAGGGAAGTCAAAAGCCTTGGAAGGAGGGTGCAAATAAATAGGGAAATATTATTTATCAGACGTAGAATTGGACATTTTAGTGTGACAGACTAAAATATTCAATTTGGTCCTATTGTTTGAGAGCTGAAGTGTAGATGTTAGCCCTCGAGGTGAGGGGAACGTGGGAGCTACGAAATGGCGGCTAGTATCCTCCCGGACCTAGCCGCAAATTCAGTAATCAAGCATAGGACTAGTCAATGTTCTTTGCACCTGGACCAAAGGGTAAAGAATAGGAATGCTCCTATTTGTCACAATACAATAAAAAAATTTATTTGAATTCATCATTCACTTAAGTTTCTAAAAATAAGGGGAAGGATACTTTTTCTAAAATCTTTAAATCAACTTTATTTAAAGCATTAATTTACTTTGGATCGCTTTAGTTAAGTATTCTAAATTCTGTATACTATATTAGTAAGTAAATCCTTTAAATTTAGCTGTTACAAATCTTTTAAAACTTCTCTGTGGGATCGATAACCAGGACTCCACTAGAGCCCTGTATTACTTGATACGATACGTATACTTGCGTAGAATCCACATTATACATTCTATCATAAAATTAAATATATATTAAGCGGGATCAAGTTTTTGGTGCCGTCGCTATTTTTGTAAACATTAAAAAGTTGGTCAAGTTTTTGGCGCCGTTGCCGGGGAAGTAAAGAAATTATTTACTAGAGTAACGGAAAATTTTAAATTTTATTTTACAAAATTGTATGCGTAAATTTGGAAATGAAAATTTAATACCTTACGATTCAGAATTAGAGCGTACAATTAAAAGAATTAGAAAACAAAAAAGAGAAATTATAAATTTAACATAAATGGCGAATATTCCTGAAAATGAAAATATCAATCAACAGAGACCATTAAGAGATTATGCCAACCCTACATTAGATGAAATTCATTTAACTATTCAAAACCCTGATGTAGCTACTAACTCATTTGAACTTAAACCTGCAATTATCCAAATGGTACAAAACATCAATTTAGTGGTTCACCTACTCGAAGATCCTAATTTACATCTTGCTAGTTTTTAGAACTATGTGCTTACTTTCAAATATGAAGGAGTATCTAACGATGCTTATTAGACTTAGACTTTTTCCTTTTTCTTTAAGGGATAAGGCTAAAATGTGGTTAAATTCGTTAGCACACTGGATCTATTAAAACTTGGGGAGAGTTATCACAAAAATTTCTATCCAAATATTTTCCACCATCTAAAACTGCTAAGCTTAGAAATGATATAACTTCTTTAAGTTAGTTTGATGGAGAATCAATATATGAAGCTTGGGAGAGATTTAAAGAACTTCTTAGGAAATGCCCACATCATGCGTTACCAGATTGGTTAATTATTCAAACTTTCTATAATAGATTAGTAGGATCTCTTAGATCAATCATCGATGCTGCTGCTGGAGGATCATTAATATCAAAACCATTTGATGAAGCCTATACACTAATCGAAGAAATTGCTACCAATAATTTTCAATGGCACATCGATAGAATGAATCCGAAAAAGATAGCCAGTATTCATGAAAATGATGCAATATCTATGTTAGCTTTGCAAATCGCTGCTATATCTAAAAAATTAGATTATTTTGGAATGAATTACTCTCCAACTATATTAGAAGAAAACTCATCTGGACAACTCATAGAATCTCAACCTTCATATGAAACTATGAATGCTATTAATAACAGACCCAATAATCCTTATGCAAATTATTATAATCCTAGATGGAAAAATCATCCTAATTTTAATTGGAATAATAATATAACTAATCAACCATGGATGAACAACATAACACAACCATTAGGAAATCCCTCTAACCAAGGAAATTCTAATTATAAACCTAGTTATCCACCTGGATTTAATAATAATAACCCTCAATTTAAAGATAAGAAATTATCTATAGAAGAATTAATATTAAATATGGTTCAACATTTACAAAATCAAGGAAATCAATTACAAAATTAAGGAAATCAATTACAAATACAAGGAAACCAATTACAAAATCAAGGAACAGCTATTAAAAATATTGAAACTCAACTTGGACATATCGCTACCACGCTTAATAATAGAATACCTGGAACATTTCCTAGTAATGTGGAAATAAATCCCAAAGACAAAGGAAAAGAACAAATTAAAGAGATACATTTACGAAGTGGAAAAGAATTAGAACCTTGAATTCAGAAAGAACTTGAAAGTCAAAAAGAGGAAGTGAAAATCGAAAAGGAAAAGAATCAACAAGATCCGAACTTAGAAAATCCTTTAATACCAATGAAAATTTACGTTGAAAAACCTCACCACCATTTCCTCAACGAATAAATCAACATAAAAAAGATAAACAGTTTGCTAAATTCCTTGAAATTCTGAAGAAATTAACAATAAATATTTCTTTCATAGAAGCTTTAGAACAAATGCCAAACTATGTAAAATTCATGAAAGATATTCTAAATAAAAAAAGAAAATTTACCGATAATGAAACGGTCGCACTTAGTGAGGAGTGTAGTGCTATTATTCGAAAAAGCTTCTGAAAAATTAAAAGATCTCGGTAGTTTCACTATACCTGCGCTATTGGAGAAAAATTTATGGAAGCTTTGTGTGACTTAGGAGCAAGCATCAATCTAATGCCTCTATCAATTTTTAAGAGATTAGGATTGGGAGAAATTTCACCTACTTCGATAACCCTTCGATTAGTCGATCGTTACATTACATATCCTAAGGGAGTTATTGAAGATGTTTTAGTAAAAGTGGATAAACTTATCTTGCCTGTAGATTTTATTGTTTTAGATATTTAAGAAGATAAAGAAATTACTATCATCTTAGGAAGACCATTTTTAGCCACTGGGAAAGCTACGATTGATGTTCAGAAAGGAGAATTAACTATGAGAGTAAATGACCAAAAAGTTACTTTTAATATTGCTAAATCAATGAAATATCTGCTGCTAGAAAAAGATGATGAGTGTTTTCGAATTGAAGTACTCGATCATTTACAAAAAGAACATTTTAAGGAATATTATGAAGAAAAATTAGAAAAAGAAAATACTCGAATTAATTGAAAAAGCCGATATAAATGAAGAACTAGATTATATTCAAGAGAAATTTGAATTTTTGGATAATACGAAAACACCGAAAAAAATATAGTTCCATCGATTATTAAACCTCCCGAACTTGAGTTAAAAATGTTACCTAATCATTTGAAATATGCTTACTTAGGTAATTCTTCAACTCTACCGGTTATTATTTCATCCGAATTAAATGAATCTCAAGAACAAAAACTTTTAGATATCTTAAAAAAATATAAGAAAACTTTTGGTTGGACTTTAGCAGATATTAAAGGAATTAGTCTTTCAATCTGTATGCACAGAATTATTTTAGATAATGAACATAAGCCTAAAGTAGATCCCCAAAGGAGTTTAAACCCGATAATGAAAGAAGTAGTCAAGAAAGAAATTTTAAAATGGTTAGATAATGGTATTATATATCCTATTTACGACGATGCTTGGGTAAGCTCAATTCAGCTGTGTGCCTAAGAAAGGAGGAGTGACCGTAAAAGCTAATGAAAATAATGATCTTATCCCTATAAGACAAGTTACTGATGGTGAATATGTATTGATTATAAAAAATTAAACACAGCCACCAGGAAAGATCACTTCCCTTTACCATTTCTGGACCAGATGTTAGATAGATTAGCCGGACATAAGTATTTTTGTTTCTTTGATGGATACACCGGTTATCATCAAATACAAATTGCTCCTGAGGATCAAGAGAAAACTACATTTACTAGTTCTTATGGAACTTTTGCTTTTTGAAGGATGCCTTTAGGATTATGTAATTCACCTGCAACATTCCAGAGATATATGATGTCTATATTTAGTAAATTAATTGATAATGGAATAGAAGTATTTATGGATGATTTCTCTGTATTTGGAACATCATTTGACACATGCTTAAATCATCTTGAAAAAGTATTTGAAGTATGTGAGAAAACTAATTTAGTTCTTAATTGGGAGAAATGTCAATTTATGGTTGCAGGCGGCATTGTATTAGGGCATAAAATTTCGGAAAAAGGCATGGAAGAAGACCTTACAAAAATTCAAGTTATAGCTAAATTACCACATCCAACTACGGTGAAAGGGGTAAGAAGTTTTCTTGGACATGCTGGATTCTACAGACGTTATATAAAAGATTTTTCAAAAATTACTAAACCTCTATGCCAACTTCTTGAAAAGGACAAGAAATTTGAATTTACAACTGAATGCTTGAATGCTTTCGAATTATTAAAAGATAAATTAATTACAGCACCTATAATAGTTTCACCTAATTGGGAGAAACCATTTGAGCTTATATGTGATGCTAGTGATTATGCTATAGGAGTAGTTCTTGGGCAAAGATATGATAAGATTTTCAAAGTTATATATTATGCTAGTAAAACTCTAAATGTTCTTTGAAATAAATTATACGATTCTTGAAAGAGAATTATTAGCAGCTGTATATGCTTTTAATAAATTTCGGCCTTATCTAATAGGAACTAAATGTATTGTGCATACTGGTCACTTTGCTATAAAATATTTAATGCAAAAGAAGGATTGTAAACCAAGATTAATTAGATGGATGTTATTAATGCAAGAATTTGATTTTGAGATCGTTAACAAAAAGGGAACCGATAATCAAATTGTCGATCATTTATCGAGATTAGAATATCATGATTTATCCGATACCGATAATGAAATTATAGACGATTTTCTCGATGAACAACTTTATAATATAAATGAGTGGAAAATACCTTGGTATGCTGATATAGTAAATTATATTGTAAGTGACATTTTACCACCTATGTTAACTTTGCAACAACAGAAAATATTCATTCATGATACTAAAACATACTTTTAGGATGAACCATATTTATATAAGCAATGTAAGGATCTAATTATTAGAAGATGCGTGCCTTATGAAGAAACTGAACCAATTATTCAAAAATGTCATGATTTTGATTATGGAGGACATTTTGGGACAGATAAAACTGCGTATAAATTTCTACAATCTGGATTCTACTGGCCTACTCTATTTAGAGATGTATACAGATATATAAAAACCTACGATAAATGCCAAAGAGTAGGAAATATATCAAGAAAAAATGAAATGCCTCTGAATTTTATATTAGAAGCTGAAATTTTTGATGTTTGGGGATTAGATTTCATGGGACCTTTTATTCCTTCATTTGGAAACTCATATATATTAGTAGTTGTTGATAATGTTTCCAAATGGATTGAAGCGCAAGCTTTACCTAGGTGTGATGCTAAAAGTGTTTCAAAATTTTTAATGAAAAATATTTTTACTAGATTTGGAATGCTGAGAGTGATTATCACTGACGGAGGAACTCATTTTAGAAATAAATATATTCACAAACTAGTAGAAAAATATAATATTATTCATAAGATATCAACTGCTTATCATCCACAAACTAGTGGATTAGCTGAAGTTTCTAATCGAGAGATTAAGCATATTTTAGAAAAGTCTGTAAACCCTAATAAATTGGTCTTGTATATAAGACTAGACACTGCATTATGGGCATACAGGACTGCTTATAAAACTCTGATTGGAATGACTCCTTACAAGCTTATATATGGAAAAACTTGTCACTTACCAGTTGAATTAGAACATAAAGCATATTGGACGATTAAAGAATTTAATTATAATATGAAAGAAGCTGGTGAGAAGAGATTGTTGCAATTAAATGAATTAGAAGAATTAAGGAATGAATCATATGATAATGATAGGATTTATAAAGAAAGGATGAAATTATGACATGATCGGAAGATTAATCGAAGAAATTTTGAACCGGGACAAGAAGTTTCTGCTATATAATACTAGATTGAAATTATTTCCGGGAAATTGAAATATCGATGGTTAGGACCTTTCACTATAACTCAAATATTTTCATATGGAACTATAGAAATTGAAGATCCAAAAACGGGACATAGATTTAAGGTAAGCGGACATAGATTAAAACCATATTTCGAAGGTAGAAGACCGAATTTTAAAGAGGTTTTAATGCTTAGTCGACCTGATTACTAACTGAAATTAGGTCAGGCTGACGCGTTAAACCAAGCACTTTATGGGAGGCAACCCATAGTAGTCTTTTATTTTAGTTCTATACAAATTAGTGAGTCTGTAATATTAAAATAAATCTTACTATTCAATTTTTAATTAGAATCATCACAAATTCAAACCTATATGATGAGATCAGAAAATATTCGGTTCAGAGCGAAATTGGGCAATTTTACCGAATCTCGCCGACAGCGAGCCCGAGCCCGCCGACAGCGAGATCGCGTGCCATATCTTTAAAATCAGTTTTATAACTAGCTCGCCGACGGCGAGAAACTTCCCGCCGACGGCGAGGTAGTTGAAAAATTGGTCTCTTAAGTTTTATGTGATGTTTTGGATGGTTCTAAAGCCATTTCTTTGTAGAAAACCATCCCAAATTCATTTTTACATTGTTTTCTTCCCTAGAAATGACTAGAGACCATTCCATTCAATCCTAAATGGCCACCAAACTCTTTGAAACCACAAAAACTGGAGTTTTCAACCGAATAAAATTCGTCAGTTCGGAGGCGCAGCGTATTTTCAACAAAGTTTTGATGAAGAAGCGACTTGTTAAAGAAAGGGGATTTGTCAACAGAGGAGTAGAGAATTCCACCACAAAAATTGAAGAAATGATCGTGCAACGGCATTGGGAGTATTTTGCTATACGACATCCGCTGTAGTTATTCCTGTAGTTAAAGAGTTTTACTCTAATCTATATGTGATCAACAATGGAAGTGTCTAAGTCAGAGGAAGATGGGTAACATTTACTCCTTCAAGGGTAAATGAATTATTTTCTATAGAGAATACCCACGTTCGCCATTATTCGAACTTTGTTTCTTCGAGATACAATATGGACGAGATTTATAGATACCTGACCGACGAACCTGATGATTGGGAGTTGCGCGAAGACGGGTATGTCAGTTTCTCTGCATCACTTCTTAACCCTGTATCGAAGCATTGGCATTTCTTTATCTCATCAAAATTATTACCCACTATGAGGGTAATTAAGGTTTCAAAGGAATGCGCTATATTAAATTACTGTATTCAAATTGGACTACCTATCGATGTTGGATCAATTATAGTAAAGTCTGCATTAGGATTGATTGTGCATGGGTTAGTTCATGGACTTGGACACCCATCGACTATATTTGCTTTATGCAGTCAGTACCAAGTTTCTTATGAGGCGTGGGAAAAGTACTTTTGCCATGGAAACCACTCGATCCTACGGATATGTTTCCAACTTTGGATAACAAAGATGAGATTACCATTATTTCTGATAGAGCATCACAGAACAATCCTTTAGTGAGGCCCCTTACTGATAAAACAAATTTCATTCTAAAAAAGATTAAAGGATTAGAGAAAGAGTTGCAAAACGTGATGAATTCCATCGATAATATCTACGATATGTTTGATCACATTGATCTGGAGGATGAAAGAGCACTTTGATCATACTTGGACATCCGGAGGCCGATTTTATTCATTTGCGAGACGGAAAGGGTGGATTGATGAAGAGTCTACTTGCGGAATTCCCTTTTAGGCCTTTCTACAATCTATTTGTGCACTGCGTTACATCAGGAATATCAGAGAGGATGTTAGTTCAGACACTGAGGAGTAGTAAAGATTTCTATCTTATGTTATATTTGTGTGTATATATATGTTGATTTGGATTTAGGTTTTACTATGATTTAAACTTTAAATTTGATCATATCAGATTTGATGAAATTATATGTATTTGTTATGTCTCAGCATTTAGAGTGTTGTGGTGTGGATTTCAATGCTGAGTATTTATGAGAGTTTGAAGTATTGAAGTCTTAAGTGTTAGTGTTTAAAAGTGTGAAGTTTGTAAGTATTATGGATTTTATATATAAAGTTATCTTGTTTGTGTGAACTTTTTGTGAGTATAAGTATCTAGTTTTCATACTAAATTATCAAATTAAGTGATCGGAAGATTAATTAGGGCCAAATCGAGGTTGAAAATGATTGAAGAATTTTAAATATTTAAAATTTTTGGGAGCTCGCCGACGGCGAGAATTATCCCGTCGACAGAGAGGGAAAGCCCGCTGACAGCGAGAGCGATCTCGCCGATGGTGAGATTTTCCAGAAACTTTGGCCTTGGTAAATTAATTAGCTCACCGACGGCGAGAAAAATCTCACCGACAGTGAGATCGCGAAATGTCCTATATTTGACCAGTCAACTGACACTATTCATCATCCCCTTCCTTAAAACTTCAAAAAAAACCGACCTAGGGCTCGTGAGATCTTGGATTTGAGGCGCTTTCAACACTTTTTTACACCGCATTTCATCTCCCCTTGATAAGTGCTTCACTCCTATGCAAAAATTTTTGATTTTCACTATGAATTTCTTCTACATTGGGAAATTTTGGAAAAATTCGAAATATGGAGAAAATACTTGGAAGAAATTCATGGAGATCGATTTAAATGGATTTTAGTTGCTATAGGAAGCCATTTTAGTAATAATTGGAAGTTTAGTTAGAATTTTTGTGATTTTCATAGATCGAACGAAATGGCTCCTCAACAAAGACGAAGGTTGGATTACGACGAAACCCGATTCATAATGCAGGAGCACAAACTCGATACTTTCAAAACATTCAAGCAAGAAAATGCATACAGGATCAAGTTTTCAAGAATCCTGGCGGAGAAGTGGAACGAATAGTTAAGGAAAGAGGATGGGAAAATTTTTGCTACACCACAAACAAATGCCGTCGTAGAAGTTGTCGAGGAATTTTATGCCATACTGACCGCGATCGAAGATGCACCGATCAAAGTAAGAGGATTTTTGGTTGAATTCGATCTTCTTAGGATTAATTCATTTTATGAGGTACGTGACCTACATACCAGTGACTATGATACTTTTGGAACAATGGAAGGACCACTGGAAGAGGTGATAAACTTTCTCACTGATGGGAAATGAGTTTGGAAGATAAAGCAGCGCGAAAGGGTAAATTTTCCTCTTTTAATGTTAAATGCATTATCTAAGGCCTGGCACTACTTCATTTGTTCTACCTTGTTACCCACATATCACCACAGTGAGGTAACAAGAGATAGAGCAATTATGAATTATTGTATTGAGAATCAGAAAAGTATAAATATGGGAAATATTACTTATAAGAATATATTAGCCACTGCACGAAGTGAAAGTGGAAGAGGACTAGGACACCCTGGTCTGATTTTTGCACTCTGCCAACTCTCTGGAGTTGAGGCTAGAGATGATGAGGAATGGGTTGAACCAATGAAGCCCATCGCTCCGGCTAATATTAAGACTTATGAATCCCACGAAGGATGGAGATCAGGGACGAGGAGTTATTGCCTTCATCGAGTAGAGATATACCTTCTACTAGTTATGACCCCCCTCAGTACACCACCCCTACCCTTCATGATCTGATGAATGAGCTGACCCTACATAGAAAGAGTTTTGAAAAATTTGGAGAGAACATGGAAAGGAAGTTTGAGCATATGGACCAAAGGATTGGAGGCTTGGAGAGAAGACATGATTATGATAGTGAATATCTCTAGTGACATTCAGAATACGAAATAGCATATTATGAGGCCGAACGTCGTTACGGGAGAGGTGAATTAGATTTTGTCTTTCCCGAATGCCCCCGCTACACACGATATCGACCACTCGGCCTTCTCGGCTCTGGAGATCAGGGAGATGATATAGTTTGGGATTTTGATGTTGAAGATTAGAGACTTTATTTGGTTTGTTTAGATTAATTGTTATTTTAAGAACTTTATTACTTTGTGTGTAATTGTTATGTACTTTCTGTGGACTGTGGAGTTGGTGTGTTTGTTTTAAATTGCTTAAGCTGTTATGTTAGACTTTTTATATATGTTAAATTAGTATGCAAATTCTTTTTAAGGTAGTATGTTAGATTTTCTTTAAATATGTTGTTTAAGTTTTATAAATTGTGAACTTTAATTTTAGATTTTTTTATTAACCCAGTTGATTGGATGTGTAATAGTAGATTAAGTTTTAATCTGTTTTTGTTTTTATACTTATTTCAAAATTTTTTTACCCAGCACTCTCTTTTAAATACTATATATATGGAAGAATACTAACAGTACAAGTTCTTTAAATAATGAAAAAGCCTACAAAAATTTCAAGGAAAAGAAATACCTAAAGCTCAAAGGAATGATGTAAATTCATTGTATATTTTACTTTTCACCATTTAGAAATAGATAGAAAAATTTAAGTTTGGGGGAGGAAAAATACAAATTTAATTATTAAATTGTTCTCAATTTCTATTTTCAAAAAAAAAATATTATTATTTGATTTTCCGTAATAATTTTTAATTCGAGTAACTTGAATTAATTTATATAATTATTATAGAAAGTTGAATAAAATATTTCTAGAAATCCAAATAATTTAATAGAATAAGATATTTGGTTAAAAGGAATAAGAATATAGTAAACTATTTAAAGTAAGGGAAACTATATTCTAAAACTGAAATTCTTAAGTATTTATGTGAAAAAGAAGAGATTGAAACTCAATGAAGTAAAGGCCATGAAATACATATAAGCAAAGAAATATTTTAAGTTTCAAATTTCGGAAGAGAAAGTTGAAGTTCAAAATTATTAACAGGCTATCTAGATACAATAATCCTCACTTGAAAAAGAAAAAGAGAAGGATTGAAAATCAATCCAAAAAGAAAAAAAGAAAAGAAAAGAAAAATATAAGCGAGGAGAAGCTTGAGGAGATGCCTTATCAAAAATTGGCTTCAATGGAATCAACCTAAAGGTTAAAACTCAAATATATTTCTAAACATATATATATATGGATTAGTATTTTACTAAATAGTGTTTTCTTGAACTTCCTATCATCTAAATATCTTAAGTAAATTACTCTTTTAAATATAGTCTTTCCTGAGATAAATAGAGAGCTAAAAATCTTAGATCTGATAACTAAATAATCTTATATCTATAAAGTTAATTTAATTACTTAAAAATATTTCTATTTAACTTTACTATACTATTATTTATATTTAATTCATAGTTTATTTGAATTAAAAAATTCTATTACAAAAATCATTGTTTTTATTTAGTATAAAAATTACTTGAGGACAAGTAATAATTAAGTTTGGGGGATTTTGATCACAGAAAAATATGTTAAGAAATTCATACCTATTTTTTATGAAATTGCACTTTAAAGAAAGGTATTTTCTTTATTTTATTGCATGAATGAAGATTTATAAGTGATGGAAGAAAAAAAGCATAAAATAGAGCAAATTTGGATCAAAAAGGAAGAAATACATGCAAAATGAACTAAGTTGCCGACGGCGAAATCGAGCCCACCGACGGCGAGATTATAAAGAGAATTTCTTAAAAGTTTGTAACTACCTCGCCGACAGAAGCCCGAGCCTACCGACAGCGAGATCGCGCGATTTGAAGACCTTCTAGAAGCCCCGCGGACGGCGAGGTCGTTTCTCGCCGACGGCGAGACCGTTAAAAATGCCAGATACATTGAACCTGGACGCTTTTTGAAGAGGTGCTTAAGTACCCCTTGGACCTTTGTCTACCTCTATAAATAGAGGACAAAATTTAGTATGTAGTGTATCTATTTTAGGAGTCTTAGAGTATTCTATTAGTGTGCTTTCGAGTCTAAGTTAAAGTTTAGTGTGAATAAGTGTAAGTAGTGAGTTAAGAAGTGTGCTGTACTAGAAGGAAAAGTCAAAGGAACTTCAAGGAGTCTGCTTGGGGAGGAAATTGAGATAAGTATCTTTGTTAATTGTTGTTAACTTTAAATGAAATCCATGCTTTGTTTAATTCCCATGCATTACGAGTAGTTTTCTTAGTCTTTCTCCTTGTTTATGAAATTATGTGAATTGATGAAATTAAATAGAAGTGCCTAATATATTAAAATAAATTATGATAATCTTTTACTTAAAACTTAATTTACTTTCAATCTGGCCAATTGAATTATTAAAATATGTTGAATTATCAACTATAGTAAAGATTACATCCAAAATTCAGGGAAGTCAAAAGCCTTAGAAGGAGGGTGCAAATATATAGGGAAATATTATTTATCAGACGTAGAATTAGACATTTTAGTGTGACAGACTAAAATATTCAATTTGGTCCTATTGTTTGAGAGCTGAAGTGTAGATGTTAGCCCTCGAGTGAGGGGAACGTGGGAGCTACGAAGTGGCAGCCGATATCCTCCCGACCTAGCCATGCGATTCGCAATCAAGCATAGGACTAGTCAATGTTCATTGCACCTGGACCAAATGGTAAAGAATAGGAATGCTCCTACTTGTCACAATACAATAAAAAAATCTATTTGAATTCATCATTCACTTAAGTTTCTAAAAATAAGGGGAAGGATACTTTTTCTGAAATCTTTAAATCAACTTTATTTAAAGCATTAGTTTACTTTAGATCACTTTAGTTAAGTATTCTAAATTCCGTATACTATATTAGTAAGTAAATCCTTTAATTTTAACTGTTACAAATCTTTTAAAACTTCCCTGTGGGATCGATAATCAGGACTCCACTAGAGCCCTGTATTACTTGATACGATACGTATACTTGCGTAGAATCCATATTATACATTCCATCATAAAATTAAATATATATTAAGCGGGATCAAGTTTTTGGTGCCATTGCTATTTTTGTAAAAATTAAAAAGTGGGTCAGTTACATCATCCGAGGTATTCCCGATCATCCAATGAGTCATTTTAATTTAGTTGTAGTTGTAGTTTTGTTGTTCTATTTGTGATCAAATTTTGAGTTGTTTTATATTTTTTTTAATATTGTGGCGGTGGATTTTATCTTGTTGTGATTTTTAATTTAGTTTTGGGTTTCAGTTTGTGGCTATCCTAAATGTTTCAGTTTTCATGCAACAATCTTGTTTAACATGCAAGAAGAGTAGAGTGCAACTTATATAAATTAATTGCAATAAAGTAAATTGCAATAAAATAAAAGCGTACCTGGAGGGCCTTCTCGTCATTCCCGGTTGCACTTAAAACACTTGTTAAGGCATTTAAATATTTATAACAAGTACCTAGGTAAAGCTAAGCTAATATTTTGGTTGTCTGCCAAATTCTTAATCCTATTGCTAGTCATTTTTTATTACGTCTAGGTTCTTGCGTTTTGTTTAAGGATGATTTTTCTTCATCAAAGAACAATTAAATTCAACTGTTCTTCTAAAACATCCCATCATATTGAGGAAGTGCTTAGGACGAATCCTAAACATCTTTTCAATACTTCTGGGATTATTTCGAGTCCAAATGAATTTCTTTGTTTAGGTGAGTTGATCATCCAAGAATTTAGTTAAGTTTTGTTTCTTGCTCAGTGAATTAGGATGTTTGACTATCCTATGAATAAAGTGACATTTCATTTAATGCTCCATTTAAGAGTTATAATAATGAAAACCTTTAAGGGGTAAATCAGTTTGTTAAAGAATTTTAATGATTTAAATTTGGAATTGGTGATTTAAAGTGATTTAATTTAGTAATGAAATTTTAATAATTTTATGTTTGGAATAGTGTACAAATTGTTTTAAATTTAGTTTAAATCTTTAAACCTTTTTTTATTATCTTAATGTTTCAGATTAATTTTGATGTTTTAAATTTACTTAGAAGTGTTTGAATTATTCATATATTTTTGATGGTTTGATTTAGGTTAATTATGATATTTTAGGTTAGTTTTGATTAGTTTAATTTGTTTTATATGCTTAATTATGAATTGTTTTAATATTATTTAATATTTCAAATTTGCTTTAAGTTTGTTATTAAGTGATGTTGAATTAATTTTTAAATTTAATTTAATTTAATTGTTAAGTCACTTAATATTTTAAATATTAATTTAATTAAGGGTTATTTTATTTTAATTTTTAATTTATTAATTCCAATTATTATTTTAAGTTTAATTAAGAATTAGATTTTATTGAAGTGATTTATTTAGGAATTTTAAATTAAAGAATTAATATCTTCTTAGGTCATATCCCTAACCTTAATAATCCAAATTTTAAAATAATCTTCAAAAATTTAAATTATTTAATTAATTAAAATTTACTTTAAATGTTTTTAAAGTAATTAGTGGGTTTCTACCCCTTAATTCCCTAGGTTTCAATCATCTATGAGAAAAGTTAAGATCAGATATTTTACCCTCCCATTTGATTAAGCCTAGAATATTAATTAGGGTTAAATTTTTTTAGTTACCTTTATGCCCTTTTAAGCTTATTTATTTCATAACTCATTAAATTGAGCTCAAATGAATTTGAAATTTTTATGTCGCTTCACACATATGTCAATTAAGACATTAGAGGAGAAAATGTGATTTTTCTGAATTTAATTTAATTTATATAATTATCTTGATGAAAATAAGGGATTTTCAATAGAAATTCAACAACATGACCAAGGAAAGGTTTCTATCCTTAAGAAAATTATGACATGTTCCTAATGACTAGAGGACCACTTGGACTAATATTTGTGATTTTTTGAATTATATTTTATTTATTATAATTATTTTGAGTTTTAGAGTGTTAATAAATTATAAAATAAAATTAAAATTGAAAAATGGATTTTATATTTTTCTTAAATCTATCTAACCTCAAGGAGTTCAGAGAAAAAAATTTTATAATTTTCTGATTTTTCTTTGATTTATTAGAATTAACTTAGTGAAAATGTTGGAAAATTCATTTTTTAATATTAAAAATTGTTTTAAGCCTTTAAAACTCAATATCTTAACTTCGAGATTTAGGAAAAATATTTGGTTTGTTTCTAAGTGATTAGGAAGGAAAATATGACATTTTTTTATTTTTATTATTTTTATGATTTTTATTAATTTTAATTATTTAAAATATTAAAATAAGGTAGAAAATGAACATTTTTGAAAAATTCCAATTTTAATTTTCTTAGACTCCTCTGATAACAGAGAAGCCCTAAAACCAATTTGGTGAACTTTTAAAATATACCTTTAGAGTTATGAATTTTTAAAGTTTAATTTTGGTCATGTAACTTAATTAATCCATTTAGTGGGGTTAAACATTTTCAATTGATTCCAAATTTTTATGTGGGGTCCTTCTGATCCTAAAGATCAGTGGAGAATTGGTTTCAAGTTCTTTTAATGTGTGATTAACCCTAATTAATTAATGTTCAGTTTTGAGTAATTAGGCCAGTTAGAGTTATTCTTAATGAATTAACTCAAAACATAATTATCCTAAGGTCCTCTGGTCCTAAGAAACTTCCCCAAATTTTCCTAGAATTTTCTAAGCAATGTGCTAATTAATGGAATTAAAATACCAAAAATAGTGACATAAACTTGAAAAATACATAACTTGCCATAGAGATAGCCTCTGACCTTGAAAAATTCAGGGAATGTTACCAAGGTCAGAGGCTTCAAAAGCCCTATGGTCTCATGCCATGGTGAATTGTCTATGCAAATGGAGAATTAAAATACTGAAATGAGTAAATAATTAACTAAAACTAAAATAGTCATCAAATTAACTCAACTCTTTTTTCACATTATTCTCCTCTGTTTACTGAGCAAGAGGGTATTTTTAGTTTATTTTTATGATTTTTCTATGCCAAGATATGGATTTTTCAATTTCTGGGTATTTAAATAAATAAAAAATAGCCTATTTATCTATTTATCCAGCACGGCTTTGACTCAACCTCGGCGAATCCGAAAACCCACGCGGCGCGCTCCCATTCGACGCAGCCATCTGACTCGGATGCCACACGGCCCGCGGTCTCGCTCCATCCTTCGATCCGACTCAATCTGGACCGTCCACTCGATATACACACGATCGGACGACGCTTGGTCATCTTCTACGACTGGTGTGCACCCGTGACCATCCACACTAAAACCCTAAGATCTCTCTCATTTCTCAACGGATTTTCGTGTTCTTATACTCTATGGATTCGTCTTGAAGAGACGAACACATCCATACGGTTTACATGCATTGAACTCAACTGAAAAGAAATGGAGAATCGCTGGAAGCTCTCTAGGAGGAGGAGTGTTCATACCTTGGTTCAGGAGGTGAGGCCTCAACTGAATGTGCTTGGCACGTTCGTTGGAGTTGGAGGAGCCTGGGGATGAAGCCTCTGGCTCTGTCGAATTGTCTAAGTACAACTTCCACCAAGCCCGATTTCAAAGCTTGGCCGATAGAGAGAATGGCTGGCCTGGTGAGGGGGCTTCCACTGGGGAACTTCTTCTCTTGGTCTTGTGCAAGTGTGGGTGAGTTTAATTTGATTTTGGTGGAGGTTTAAGAGATGTCCTGTTCTGGCCTGAGAATTGAGCTCCAAAATTGAGCTCAATCATTGGGATTTAGGGCAGGAGAACAATGGGGATGGATTGCTCTTGGCTAGGGGAAGCACTGTGAGGAGTTTGGAGGAATTTTGTGAAGGTTGATTTCAGCCAACCTTTTAGCCGAGAGGGGGTGGCTTGTTTAAATAGCCATGGCCTGGGCCTCCCAGGGGGGTTTGATGGCTTAGATCAACTGCTCTAGTGAAGGGAAGAACAGCTGTGGTGGCCATTGGGCATGGGACAACTCAGCTAGTTCAAATTGAATTTTTGAATCCATTTAGACCTCTCGGCCATGGTGTTTTCAGACGACCTGGTGGCTGGCCGGCCACGATCAGGTCACCATCCTGATCAGGAGGGTCAAGGCTTGAAGTTTTTGGCTTCAACTGGCCAATGCCAAGTGTAAAGAGGTTTGATTTAAGTGGTAAGGGGGAAGGGTCATTTTGGGCTCATTTTCGTTTAGCCATGGTTTAGGGCTTGGTGCACCATCCAAAGCTCTGATTTTGGGCTGAGGGAGGTTAGGTGAGTCAGCTTATGAAGAGTGGTGAAGTCCCCATCAAGATTATTTGGATTAAATTTAGGTTAAAGGGAATCATGTAATGGGTTAATGGCTCTTAAGGGTGTGCTTAAAGGATCTCCTCATTTTGCCATTTAGGCAGTGATGACAAGTCAATGGCTCCTCATGGCTTACATATGGCTTATGCATTGCTCCATGGCTCCATTTGGCTTGGGGCCAAGCTTAGTCAATTTCATGGAAATGGGTTTTAAGGATTTTGGATATTTAGGGGTAATTTGGCACATGGCTTAGTTTAGAAAAGTTTAATGATGAATTTGAAACTTAGGGAGTGATTTAAATCAAAGGGATGATGAGGTGAAAGTGTCATGTAGGCTTTGGATTGACTTTGGGCCTTTTGGATTTGGTGAAAATGGGATTTTAGAATGGTTTAAGGAAGTGATGGAAATTTTGTGAAGGATTGGTCCAAACAAATGTTGGGTTTAATTTAGGAATGTATCATGAGTGATTTGAAATAAATTTGAGGTGATTTGGAGTTGAATTGGGTTTGATTTGGAATTTTTTTTGGTAAAGAGGCCAAAGTGGGTCAAATTGGGCTGACTTGGGCTAAGGTTGGGCTAATATTAGATTTGATGTAAAATTAATGTTGAGAAATGTTCATGGGAGTGTTACAAAGAGTTTTCAACTTTGGTTGGCCTTTGATTTTGGGATTTGGGCCCATTTGGGTTCATGGTGGATTTAGGCCAAAATTGGGGATTTTGGTTTTGGGTTAGGTTTTGGTAGAGTTTGGGTTCACATTTTGGGCAAATCTTGTTAGTGTTTTGTTTTTGGGGATATTAGGAAGGTTTAGGTAAAGATTTGGGGCTAATTGGAGTTGAATTGGGTTGGTTTGGGCTAAGTTTAGGTCATGGGCCAAAATTGGGCTTTAAGCTTCAAATTGGAATTGGATCCAAATGTTAATCAAATTGGGAATTGATTTGGTCTAAATTGATATTTTGGATATTGAATTGAAGTTTAGAATTGGATTGGATCAACATTGAGGTCTATTGGGTTGATTTGGTCTGACATTGGGCTTACTTTGGTTAAAAATGGGCCAAATTGGGGGTTTTGGTAAAAGTGGGTTACATTGACAAAATTGGTCTATGGTGTAGTTGAACAAAATGAAATTGGGAATATTTTGGATTTTTTGGAATTTTCTGGGAATTTTTGGAATTTATGGATTTTTTGGTTAAAAGGGCATTTTGGGTATTTGGAGGGTATTGAGGGGTACTTTTGGAAATTTTAGTATAGTTGGCTAAGGATGATCAATTTGAATGGTGGGAAATGTTTAGGATTGGTTTTAAGGAATTTTGGGTAATTTAGGTGATTTTGCAAATTTTGGGTAGCTTCGAGGACATTTGGTAGGTTTGGTGGGTGTAGGGCCCCAGGGGTCAAAAATTGAAATTTTGAAAAAAAATAAAGATTGATCAAGTTTGAGTAAAATGGATTCACTTTGGTTGAGCCATGAAGCCATATCAAGCCCATAAGAGCCATGAGAGGACTCATTTGAGGCATTCACTATGTTGTTCCTAACCCTCTTAGCCAAGGGCCTAGGGGTTAAGGTCCATCCATATGAATTACCTACATGAGTCAAGAAGTCAAGCTAGTTATGAATGATTTTAGGATTGGAATGTGTGTGAAAGTGTAATGTGTGTAAGTCAACCCTCACCAGACCAGACCACCCAAGGTAGTTCTAAGGCCAAAGAGTCCTATAGAGAACTCATTCTTTAAACCTCCACATTTGATCTTAACCCTCCAAGTGAATTAGGGGTTTACAATCAAACTTATGAGATTTTCAGGGAGTTAAGAGGTGTTTGAATTTCTAAGTGGTGGGTTCCATTTCTAGTCCTCTAAGATAGTCAAAGGCATAGCTTAAGGCTAGATCCTAAGTACTAAGGTGAGAGAAGAGAAAAGATCTCATCAAAAATGAGGTCAACAAATGGACCCCCAATAGGTGTGGTGTGCTAACCAAGCACACTGCGCGTATTGGTGTTGACCGAAGAGATCAACAAAACCAACACAGATGTCAAAGTGACACACTTAGAACATAGTAGAAACAAATTTCCGCTGGGGAGTATCGAGCATATCTCCAAGACTGGAGATCCCTGAACTCTCGCTGAGGAAAAGAAAAGGAGGTGAATTCCAAATCATAAGATCTGGGGAAATTTGATCTAGATTTCATTTCATTTTCTATTCCGAGTTTATTTTTTATTGTGTGAGTTTAGATTTCGATTTTTTCTGAGTTTCAATTTCGATTGTGGTTTAATTTAAAATCAATTCAAGGAAATCTGGATTTGAAATGAGAATTGGAATCTAGGTTCCAACCTCGGGATTGCGAAGAGAACTGGAATTTACGTACCAGCCTCGGAGGGAGAGAGTTGAAATTTGGTATCAATCTTGATCTATAAAAAAATACCTATTTCTTTATGTCTTAATTCTTATCAATTTCTAAGGATATTATGCTTTACTGAAAGGTATTTTTTTGTGTTTTTGGATATAAGTGATGTAAAAACGTCTAAAAAGAAAAAAGGAGCAAAAAGGAGCAAAAAAGAGTAAAAAGGAGCAAAAATGGAGCAAAATACAAAAAGTATAAAAAATATGGCATGGCGCCTAGGCGCCAGAAGTTGGCGCCTAAGCGCCAGACTCGATACAGAAACTGTCAAGTTTTTGACAACGTTTGAATGGTTATTTTGACGGAGTGAGCGGTTATTGGACTTTCTAGAAGACTGGCAGTTGTTCCTTGATAATAGGACATGTGATACATTGCATTTGGACGCTCCAAAACGGTTTTAATCGCGAAGAGGTGCGAAGAACTGGACGCGGTATCCGGCGGCTAGGCTCCAGATTCTGGCGCCTAGGCGCCAAACAGACCTTCTAGAAGATTCATTGAATGTGGACATGTTTTGAAGAGGTGCCTCAAGGCAACCCTTGAAGCCTATAAATAGGGGTCCATTTCTTCAGAAAACGTGCCCCTCCCATTGTAACCCTTTCTCTTATCCACTTAAGGACCTCTCATCCTTAGAGAGAGAAATAGAGAGAGAAATTTAGGGCCACTTTCTTTTAGTTTAGTGAGTTTATTTTCAAGTTATTGCATCTGGAGTTCATTACACCGTGGAGTCAGTAGGAATCAGAAGATCTGTAGAAGGAATATTTGAGATAAGTATTTTATATTTGATTCAAAGTTTATCTATTATGTTTTTCTGTTTATATTCAATGTGTTCTGAGTAGTTAGTTTACTTTCTTCCTTCAATTATGAAGAGATAGATAAGATAATATAAAGATTCGATGGAGAATTGAAATTCAAAATATTTTCAAAACATTGTGATGACATTAATACCTGATCTTACTTTACTTTTGAAATTGGCCATTTAAATTGTTAAAACCTGTTGAAGAGTTTTGAGACCTAGAAGGATAAAAACACTTAACTTGTAAATGTTACATGAATCCTTGGGTAGTCGAAGGCCAAGTACGGGTTATTCAAGGTGAAGTGCAAATAAATAGGAAGATAAGATTTAATGGGCGTAGAATTGATAAGTTTTTAGAGTGACAGACTAAATTCTTATAATTTGATTTATAGATTAGGAAAGGGTCACTAGTAGGGCCGGCCATAGCCACCCTTGGACATCTAGTAGTGTGAGTCTAGATTTACCCATTCTACTAACAATACATCCGGACCTGATATGTAAATTAGCCAATGTTCTTTGCGCCTGGATCAAAGGGTAAAGAATATGAATGCTTCTATTTGGCACAATACCATAAATCAAATTCTCCAACAAATATTAAATTATCTTAAAAATCTTAGATTAAAAGAAGGGAAGAAAGTTGTTTATTTTATATAGTTTTCATAAATCATTTTCTTATTATTGTTTTCTTTATTTGCATCTAGTAAATTAATAGTAATTATAGTTAAATTAAAAGATAAAAAAATATTTTTGAAATATAATATTTAGAAAATTTATTACTATAATTTTTCCACGTGGGATCGATATCGGGGTTATAAAAGAAAACCCTATATTACTTGAAACGATACGTATACTTGCGTAGTACCCCTAGTGTGTAAAATATTTTCTAAAAATTTTACAACATTTTGATTTTATACCCTAGCTGCTATTTATAAATTGGGTCAAGTTTTTTGCCATCTTTTGGAAGCAAATATTACTGCGTTATTGCGGGTCGAGTCAAGTTTTTGGCGCCGTTGCCGGGGAAAGAAATAAAATAGTTATAAATTTTTGTAAAAAAAAAAATTATATTTTTAAAAATATAAAAATATAAAATAAAAGAATAAAAAAAAATTTATATAAAATATATAAAAAAAGATACATATTTTATTCCTTGTTTTATGCGAAGATTTGGTTCTGAAGGATTAATAACTTTAGATTCTGAATTAGAAAGAACAATTAGAAAAATTAAAAAGGGAAAACAAATTCAAAAATTTCAAGAAATGACTACTTTACAAAATCCAATTGAACTTAATGATCAAAATGTTTATAAACCATTAAGGGATTATGCTAACCCTACAGTTGATGAACTTCATAGTAGTATTCAAATACCAACTGTAGATGCTAATTCTTTTGAACTTAAACCGTCTATTATTCAAATGGTGCAAAACAATCAATTTGGTGGAACACCAAATGAGGATCCAAATTATATCTTGTTAGTTTTTTAGAACCTTGTGCTACCTTTAAATATAACAATGTTTCTGATGATGCTATTAGACTTAGACTCTTTCCTTATTCTTTAAGAGATAAAGCAAAGATATGGTTAAACTCATTAGCAACTGGTTCTATTAAAGCATGGCCTGAAATGGCACAAAAATTCCTTGCTAAATATTTTCCTCCTTCTAAAACTGCTAAATTAAGAAATGATATTACTTCGTTTAGTCAATTTGACGGGGAGACAATATATGAAACTTGGGAAAGATTTAAAGAACTATTAAGAAAATGTCCTCATCATGCTTTACCGGATTGGTTAATTACTCAAACATTTTATAATGGATTAATTGGATTTTTAAAATCAATTATTGATGCTCGTCGTCGAAGGTTCTTTAATGTCTAAATCATTTGAAGAAGCTTACACTTTAATTGAAGAAATGACTAATAATAATTTTCAATGGCCTTCCGAAAGGATTAATCCTAAAAATATGGCAAGTATTCATGATACTGAAGCCTTTTCTATCTTAGCTTCACAAGTAGCAGCAATGTCTAAGAAATTAGATAATTTTGCAATTAATATTTCGCATAATTACTCTGTTAATATTGAAGATTCTCAAACTATTGAAACTATACAAGCTATTGAAAGTAAAAATAATCCTTATTCAAATTATTATAATCCTGGGTGAAAAAATCATCCTAATTTTAACTGGAATAATTCCCAACAACAATGGGTAATAATCAATCTCATCCCACTGGAAATTGGAATAATCAAGTTAATCCAAATTATAAACCTCCTGGATTTAATAATCAACAGAAAAAGTTATCAATAAAAGAATTAATTTTACAAATGAATAATCAATTACAAAATCAAAATACTACTATTCGTAATATTGAAAATCAAATGGGGCAAATTGCTACTTTAATTAATAACAGACCTGTAGGAA
Organism: Papilionanthe hookeriana x Papilionanthe teres; assembly: GCA_022702705.1. NCBI lineage: Eukaryota > Viridiplantae > Streptophyta > Magnoliopsida > Asparagales > Orchidaceae > Papilionanthe > Papilionanthe hookeriana x Papilionanthe teres. The sequence goes on from CM040425.1 coordinate 29,620,903, forward strand.
TACTTCCTAGTAATGTTGAAATTAATCCAAAGGAAACTGGAAAAGAACATGAACAAGTTAAAGCTGTGTAACTTAGAAGTGGAAAGGAATTAAAAGAAAGAATGCAGAATGAAATTGAAAAAGAGATTGAGGTTGAAGAGATTGAAAAACCTAAAGAAACTCTCTCTCCTAGTCAAGATCGGATTGTTATACCTGTTAATGTGGAAGTTGAAAAACCACCACCACCTTTTCCTCAAAGACTTAAACAGTAGAAATTAGATCCTCAATTTTCTAAGTTCTTTGAATTTTTTAAGAAACTTACTATTAACATACCTTTTGCTGAAGCTTTGGAACAAATGCCAACTTACGCAAAATTTATGAAGGATATTTTAAGCAAAAGCCGAAAATTTGAAGCTTTTGAAACTGTTGCATTAAGTGTAGAATGCAGTGCAATAATTCAAAAGAAATTACCTGAAAAGCTTAAGGATCCTGGAAGTTTCACTATACCCTGTGCTATTGGAGAAAAATTTTGTGTGAAAAGTTTTATGTTATTTAGGAGCTAGTATTAATCTCATGCCATTTTCTATCTTTCAAAGATTGGATTTAGGAGATATTACTCCCACCACTGTAACCCTTCAGTTAGCTGATAGATCTATCACTTATTCTAAAGGAGTTATAGAGGATGTCCTTGTTAAAGTGGATAAATTTATCTTCCCCGTAGATTTCATAGTACTTGATATGGAAGAAGATAAAGAGATACCTATTATTTTAGGGAGACCTTTTCTAGCTACCGGACGAGTTATGATTGATGTGCAAAAGGGAGAACTAACCATGAGAGTTAATGATCAAGTAATTAAATTCAATGTTCTTAAGTCAATGAAGTACCCCAATAAAGAGAAATGTTATCGAATGGATATAATTGATTATTTAATTGAAAAACATTATGAGGAAAAATGTAAAGTCATTTCTGAAGAAAAAGTTGAATTTTTAACTGATAAAGACGAAGTAGTAGAAGAAGAAGAGACTCATTTTATAAAAGATAATTGGGAAACTTTAGACATAACTCAAAATGATATACTTTTACCATCAATTTAAAAAGCCCCTGAACTGGAATTAAAAATGGTACCTTCACATTTAAAATATGTGTTTCTTGGAAATTCGTTAACTTTACCTGTTATTATTTCTTCTGAACTGATTAGAGATTAAGAAGAAAAACTACTAGGTGTGTTGAAGAATTATAAGAAAGCTTTTGGTTGGACTATTGCTGATATAAGAGGAATAAGCCCTTCCATTTTGCATGCATAGAATCTTAATGGAAGAAAATTTTAAACCTACTATAAAATCTCAAAGAAGATTAAATCCTATCATGAAAGATGCTGTTAAAAAAGAAATTATTAAGTGGTTAGATGCTGTATTATTTATCCTATTTCGGATAGTCAATGGGTAAGTCCTATTCATTGTGTTCCGAAGAAAGGCAGTGTAACTGTCATTGTTAATGATAAAAATGAACTTATTCCTACAAGACAAGTTACTGGATGGCGAATTTGTATTGACTATAGGAAATTAAATAAAGGTACTAGAAAGGATCATTCTCCTCTACCTTTCTTAGATCAAATGCTCGATAAATTAGCTGGACACTCATATTTTAGTTTTCTAGATGGATATTCTGGTTATCATCAATTACTTATTGCTCCTGAGAACCAAGAAAAGACAACATTTACAAGTCCTTATGGAACATTTGCTTTTAGAAGAATGCCTTTTGGTTTATGTAATGCACCTGCAACTTCTAAAAGATGTATGATGTCAATATTTTGTGATTTGATTGACAAAGGAATTGAAATATTCATGGACGATTTTTCGCTCTTTGGAACTTCTTTTGAATCTTGTTTGGAAAACATAGCCAAAGTTCTGAAAAGATGTGAAGAAACAAATTTAGTTCTTAACTGGGAAAAATGTCAATTCATGGTCACATAAGGCATTGTACTTGGTCACAAAGTATCACAAAAAGGGATGGAAGTAGATCAAGCAAAAGTGAAAATTATTGCTGAATTGCAACCACCTACTACTGTTACTGATGTGAGAAGTTTTCTAGGTCATGCTGGATTTTATAGAAGATATATAATGGATTTTTCTAAAATTGCTAAACCTCTTTGTCATTTATTGGAAAAAGATGCAAAATTTGAATTTAATAAAGAATGTATTAATGCTTTTAGTATTCTAAAAGGAAAATTAATAACTGCACCTATCATTGTTGCACCTAATTAGAAAAAATCTTTTGAATTAATGTGTGATGCAAGTGATTTTGCAATTGAAGCTGTATTAGGACAAAAATATGAGAAAATTTTCAAAGTTGTATATTATGCTAGTAAAACTCTCACTGAAACACAAAGAAATTACAGTACCACTGAGAAAGAGCTTCTAGCTTATTGACCTCATTTTTGATGAGGTCTTCTCCTCCCTCTTTAGTGTTTAGGATCTAGCCTTAGGCTTTTCCTTTGACTATCTTAGAGGACTAGAATTGGGACCCATCCCTTAGAAATTTGAACCACTTCTTGTCTCCCTACAAACCCCACAAGCTTGATTGTAGACCCCTAATCACCTAGAGGGTTGAGATCAAAAGTGAAGGTTTAAAGGATGAGTTCCCTATAGGACTCTTTGGCCTTAGGACCACCCTGGGTGGCTTGGTCTGGTGAGGGTTGACTTACACACTCACTACACTCATACTCTACACTCACACACACAATCCAAATCCTAAAACCACACCCATACCCAACTTGACTCCTTGACTCATGTAGGTAATTCATATGGATGGACCTTAACCCCTAAGCCCCTGGCTAAGAGGGTTAGGAACAACATAGTGAATGCCTCCAATGAGTCCTCTCATGGCTCATATGGGCTTAATATGGCTTCATGGCTCAATCAAAATGATTCCATTTCACTCATATTTGATCAATCTTCATTCTTCCAAAATTTCAATTTTTGGCCCCGGGGACCCTACACCTATCAAACCTACCAAAAGCCCTTAAAATTGCCCAAATCCTCCAAAATTTTCAAATCACCCAAAATTCCCCAAAATTAACCTTGAACATTTCCTCACCAATCAAATTAATCATCCATAGCCAAAAATACCAAAATTCCAAAAGTATCCACCAATACCCTCCAAATTACCAAAATGCCCCTCTTGACCCAAAAATACAAAAATTTAGAAAATTCCCAGAAAATTCCAGAAAATCCCAAATATTCCCAATTGCATTTTGTCCAACTACACCATAGGCCAATTTTGTTAATTTACCCCCACTCTTACCAAAAGCCCCCAATTTAGCCCATTCTTAACCCAAGTGAACCCAATGTCAAACCAATTCAACTCTAATTGACCCCAAACCTTTTCTAAACCTTCCCTAACATCCCCACAAACAAAAGACTAACATAATTTGCCCAAATTTTGGACCCAAACCCCACTCAAATTCAACCCAAAACCAAAAAGCCCAATTTTGACCTAAACCCAAACCTAACCCAAATAAGCCCAAGCCAAGTCCCAAAACCAAAACCAAACCAAAGTTAAAACCTCTTTGAAACACTCCCATAAACATTTCCCAACATTAATTTTACATCAATTTCAACCCTAGCCCAACATTGGCCCAAATTAGCCCAATTTGACCTACATTGGCCCATTTACCAAATGAACCCAAATTCAACCCAATTCAATTCCAAACTACCTCAAATTTGCTTCAAATCATTCAAGACACATCCTTAAACTAAACTCAACATTTATTTGGCATGGCCCTTTGCAAAATTTTTCATCTAAAAGCCCATTTCTAAACATAAAGGCCCACTCCCTTAAACCTTCCTAAAAGCCCACTTCTACCAAATTCATAAGCTCAAACCCATCCTAAAGCCCACATTACAATCACATCTCATCCTCACTTAATTGATATCATTCCCTAAGTGCTAAACCCGTCATGAAAATCAAACCAAAATGGTATTATGCCAAATCCCAACAAATAACCCCAAAATTTCCAAAAATTCTTAAAGCCCTTTTCCATGAAAGTTGACCAAACTCTTGCCAAGCCATATGTGAGCCAAAGACAAGGCATGTACAAGCCATATGAAGCCATGGGATGTTTGACATGTGACCATACCCAAAGTAGCAAAAGGAGGGCCCCCTTTCTTAATCCTTCATTAAGCATTTTTAACCCCTTCCATGCTACACACTAAAACATGTTTAACCACATCACCTTGGATGGGGACTTCACCACCCCTTCTTAGCTGACCCAACTAATTTTTTCAGCCCAACTGATTTTTTCATGCAGTTATTCTTCTCCTCACCAGAGCAGCTGATCCCAACCCTTAAACCCCCCTGGGAGGCCCTCCAGCCTCTCCTATTTAAACACCCCCTCCTCTCGGCCAAGAGAGGTGCTGCAACAAACCTTAAGGAAACTCGCCAAAATCATTCCGTACTCTTCCCCACACCCGGAGAGCTTGATCCCCACCGAAATCCCCCTGCCATTTCCTCTCCGCGAGCTCAATTTCGTAGTTGGAATCCAAGCCCAAAACCAGGACACTTCACCACAGATGAGTCAATCCTCAAATTGATTGACTCTACACCTTCACCGGACCAAGAGGAGAAGTTTCCGAGCAAAAGCCCCCTCACCGTGCCGGCCATTGCTTCCGACCTCCAAGCTTTGTGATCGAGCTGTGGTAACTTTTGTACCTAGGCAATTCACCGAGCCAAGGGACTTCATCTGGAGCTTGCTTGGACCCAATCGAACATGACACAACTCTTAGATCGAAGCTTCACTTTTCTGAGCAAAGGTATGGACTCACTCTTTCTCCCGATCTTCCAGAGATTCTCCATTTAGTTTGAGTCAATTTCAATGCATGTTTACTGTATGGATGTGTTCGTCTCTTCAAAATGAATCCATAGAGCATAAGAACACAAAAATCTGTTGAGAATCGAGTGAGAAATTAGGGTTAGAAGGTCGAGGGTCACGGGTTCACACCAGTCGTAGACGATGACTGGGAGCCGTTGGATCGCGCGTGTATTGAGCGGACGGTCGGGATCGAGCCGGACAGCGTAACGGGACATGAACCGCGGGCCGCGTGGCATCCCAGTCAGATGGCGGTGCCGAATCAGGAGGCGACGCGTGGAGCTTCGGAGGTGCCGAGGTTGAGTCAGCGCCGCGTGGATAAGTAGGAAAATAGGGTATTTTTCTATTTATTTAATTACCAGAACTTCAAAAATACATAACTTTGTGTAGAAAAATCCTAAAAATAAAATAAAAATACCCTCTTGCTCAGTGAATAGAGAAGAATAATGTGGAAAAGAAATCAAGTAATTTCATTAAGTATTTTATTTTTAATGATTTATTTACTCTCTGCATTGAGACCATAGGGCTTTTAAAGCCTCTGAACTTCGGAACATTCCCTGAATTTTCCAAGGTCAGAGGCCATCCCTATGAGAAGTTATTGATTTTTCAATTGCATGTTACTGTTTTGAATATTTTAATTCCAATAATTAGGATATTGAGAAATAAATTCTAGGAAAATTTGGTGATGTTTCTTATGACCAGAGGAACCTAGGAAAAATAAGTTTTTGAATTAATTCACTTGGAACAACCCTAATTGGCCTAAATACCCAAAATTGAACTTTAATTAATTAGGGTTAACCACACATTAAATTAACTTAAAAATAATTCTCCACTATCCTCTAGGGATAGGATAACACCACATAAAAATTTGAAACCAATTGGACTTGATTAACCCCACCAAATGGGTTGATTAAGCCTCTTAAGCAAAAATGGGTAAAATTAAACTTTAAAAATTCATAACTCACAAAATACTTTTCAAAAATTCACAAAAATAGTTTTGGAGCTTCTCTGATATTGGAGGAACTAAGGAAAATTAAAATTATAATTTTCTAAAAAAGTTGATTTTTATCATTATTTTAATATTTTTAATAATTAAAAAATAATAAAATCATAAAAATATTAAAAATCACCAAAATGTCACATTTTGAATTTTAATCATTTAGGAACAAACCAAATATTTTTCTTAAGTCCCTAGGATAAGATATTGAATTTTAAAGGCTTAATGTAATTTTTAATATTAAAAATGTATTTTCCAACCTTTTCACTAAAATAATTCTAAAAAACCAAAGAATAATTAGAAAAATATAAAATTTATTTCTCTGGACTCCCTGAGGTCAGAGTGATCTAAGAAAAATATAAAATCCATTTTTCAACTTTAATTTTATTTTAAAATTAATTAATACTCCAAAACTCAAAATAATTCTAATAAATAAAATATAATTCAAAAAATCACCAAAATTTGTCTAAATGGTCCTCTAGTCATTAGGAATATCCCATAATTTTCTTAAGGACAGAAAAATTTCCTTGCTCATGTTATTGAATCTTCCTTGAAAACCCTATTTTCCATTAAAAATAATTACATAAATAAATTAAATACAGAAAAATCACATTTTCTCCTCTAAAGCCTTAATTGACATGTAAGTAAGGTCACATAAAAATTTCAAGTTCATTTGAGCTTAATTTAGTGAGTTATAGAATTATTAAGCTTGAAGGGCAAAATGATAATTAAAATTTTCAACCTTTAATTAAAATTTTAGGATTAATCAAAAAGGGGAGGGTAAAATATTTGATTTTAAACTGATTTTTGGATGATTGAAACTTAAATGATTAAGGGTAGAAACCTATTAACCATTTCAAATATAATTAAAATAAAACTTTAATTAATTAATTAATTGAAATTTTGGGAGAATAATAGAAATTGGAATTATTAAAGTAGGGATATTCTTTAAGAGGATATTTATTCTTTGATTTAAAAATCCCTAAATAAATCACTTCAATAATACTTAAATCTTAATTAAAAAAAATTAAAAGAATAATCTCAACTAAATTAAAATTGAAATTAAATTAAAATTAAATTAAATTAAATTAAAAGAAGAATAACTTGAGATCAAATTAAGTTAAATTAAACTAAATTAAATTAAATTAAATTAAAATTAAACTAAATTAAAATTAAATCAAATTAAAATTAAATCAAATTAAAATTAAATTAAAATTAAATTAAAATTAAAATTAAATTAAAATTAAAATTAAATTGAAATTAAATTAAATTAAAATTAAATTAAATTAAATTAAATTAAATCAAAATTAAATTAAATTGAATTAAATTAAAATCATTTAATAACAAACCTAAATGAAATCATTAAGAATTAAATCTAAAATAACTTGAACACTATTCCAAACTTAAACTAATTTCCTATAATTGAGTCAAAATTAAAATTAAATCATTAAGTTTAAATCATTAAAATACTTAATAATTTGATTTTCCCTTTTAAAGCTCTTATTATTATAACTCTTAAATGAGGCATCAAGTGAAGTGTTACTTCACTTATAGGATATTCAAATGTCCTAGTTCACTGAGCAAAAGAACAAAACTTAAACTCCCGGATAATTAATTCACTTGTATAATTAAATTCTCTTGGACTTAAAACAATCCTAGAGGTATTGAAAAGATGTTTAAGAATCGTCTTAAGCACTTCCTCAATATGATAGGATGGTTACAAGAACAATTGAACTTAATTATTCTTTGATGAATAAAATCGTCCTTAAACCAAAACACAAGAACCTAGACGTCATAGGAGATGACTAGCTATAGGATTAGGACTTTGGTAGACAACCAAAAATCTTTCCCTTAGCTTTACCTAGGTACTTGTTGAAATATTTAAATGCCTTAACATGTGTTTTAAGTGCAGCTTGGGATAACGGGAAGACTCTCCAGGTACGCTTTTATTTTATTGCAAATGCACTTTACTTTTCTTGCATGATAAACAATTATTGCATGAAAACCAGAACCTTTAGGATAGTCCCTGAACTGAAACCAAAATTAAATTAAAAATCATTACAAGATAAAATTCACCACCACAACATTTCAAAATATAAAAGAACTCAAAACTTAATCACAAACAGAACAACAAAACTACAATTGCAACTAAATTAAAACGTCTCGTTGAATGATCGGGAATACCTCGGATGATGTAACCCATGTGTTGCTAACGGGATTTCCCAAGGTCTAAATGAAAGTGTAGAACTCATTCAGTTGAGTTTAGCAAATTCATCTGGACTAAGTGAATTCGATGAAAATAACGGTGCCGGGATGACGGAACCGTGGATCTTAATCGGTTCCGTTTAAACAACTTTAAGATTTGTTTTAATTAAAATATTAAAGACACTTGGATTTTAAGATTTTCTCTAAACCAAAACACTTCTCTCATCTCTTGATTTATGACTTTTAAAACTAAACCTCTGCAACAACAAGGAGCTCGGAGCATGGTGGGCAGCTCGGCCATCGTCATCAGCAAAACTCGGATCTACTTCAACAAAACATTCCTAGAATTTAAACAACAAAGCCATAGGATTTCGAGGTAGTTTGCTTAGTGCAACATAAATCCTCAACTCTTCGTTAGGCATTTGCATGATCATGTTATGTAAATTAAGCCCTAACCGGTCTTAGGACTCCGAGGTAGTCGTTTGGTACGACATAAACCCTCACATCTTCTAGGCTGATTTTATGATTATGTCATACGAATATAAGTCCTAATTAACTAAAATTGGCAAGATTGAAATATCAGATAATATTAGGATTTTCTTAAAATCGAGCCAAACAATAGGATAGTTTGGGAAGTTGCCACGATTCTTCTTGGATCCTCAGCTTCTCCTACTTCTCTTCCATTAGACTCCTAAAATAAACTGTTCCAAATTTGATTCATTCCCAATTGAAATTTCCTAAAATCTAATACTTTAAATTCCTTAAACTTTGAAATTCTTGAGAGAAAAACCACTGATCATTATCGAGAGTTTTCTTAAATGATTCTCGTCATTTAAGATGTAATTAACTATAGAGGCTTGCCCTTATAGGGAACTTTAGGAACCCTGGTAATATAAACCCTGCTTAATTCTTTTATATTAAGCAGGGGAACTTGTCGGCTTATAAAATTGGTTCGCGTACCAAACGGATGTCACAAATCTCCTAGTTTATTTAATCGAGCCCCATCATCAAGCAAGTGTGTCTATTCTTCGGGATAGATACACGGCTTGTGGTGCGGTGCTCGTTTATATAAACTATTTGGGATGTGAGATCGGTTTGATTTCATATCTTAAAAATTTTAAACTTAAAATTACTTTCAAAATCAAATGTTATCTTTTAAACTATATATATATTTAAATTAAATTTAAAACTTAAAATTCGCCGACAACTTCTGTAGGCGACCCCTTTTCAAAATACAACACATAACCTAAAAATATGCCGACATAGCTATAGTATATGCCTTTGATAAATTTAGACCTTATCTTCTTGGTACTAAATGCATAGTTCATACTGATCATTCTGCTATTAAATATCTATTATCTAAGAAGGATTCTTAACCTAGACTTATAAGATGGGTTTTACTTCTACAAGAATTTGATTTTCAAATAGTAGATAGAAAAGGAACTGAAAACCAAATTGCTGATCATTTGTCTAGAATTAAAAATGATATTATTTCAGACGAAAATATAAATGAGAAATTTTCTGATGAATCTTTTATTCAAAAATGCAAAACACCTTGGTATGCTGATATTATTAATTATTTAGTTAGCAATATTTTGCCTTATGACTTGGATAACAAATTTATTAAGAAATTTAAATATGATGCTAAATATTATATTTGGGAAGAACCTCATTTATTTAAAATTGGTAAAGATTCTATGATTCGAAGATGTGTACCTTATGAGGAAACTTTTGCTATTATTTAAAAATGTCATGATTCTGATTTTGGAGGACACTTTGACATAGCTAAAACTGCATTTAAAATTTTAAATTCTGGATTTTATTGGCCTACCTTATTTAAAGATGTAAGACATTATGTGAAAACATGTGATCGATGTCAAAGGATGGGAAATATATCTAGGAAGAATGAAATGCCTTTAAACTATACATTGGAAGTTGAAATTTTTGATATATGGGGTTTAGACTTTATGGGACCATTTGTTCCATCTTCGGAAAAATTTATATTTTATTAGCGATTGATTATGTTTCAAAGTGGATTGAAGTCGTTGCTTTACCAAGCCGTGATTCCAAAAGTGTTTCTAAATTTTTAAAGAAAATGATATTTTCAAGATTTGTAATGCCTAAGGTAATTATCACCGATGGTGGAAGTCATTTCGGGAATATAAGAATTCAATCATTACTACAAAAATTTGGAATCAAACATAGAATTGCAATCGCTTATCACCCACAAACAAGTGGAATGGCTGAAGTATCAAAAAGAGAAATTAAAAGAATTTTAGAGAAGACTGTTAATCCTAAAAGAACTGATTGGGTTGATAGACTTGATTCTGCATTATGGGCTTATAGAACTGCTTATAAGACACCAATTAGAATGTCACCTTACCAGTTAATTTACGGTAAACATTTTCACTTACCTGTAGAACTTGAACATAAAGCTTATTGGGCGATAAAGGAGTTTAATTTTAATTTGAATAAAGCAGGAGAAAAATGATTATTGCAATTAAATGAGATGGAAGAAATAAGAAATGAAGCATATGAAAATGCGAGGATTTATAAAGAGAAAATGAAGATGTTGCATGATAAGAAAATTTCAGAAAATATTTTTGAGCCTGGACAAGAAGTATTACTGTTTAACTCTCGTTTAAAACTTTTTCCTGGAAAATTAAGATCTAAATGGATTGGAACCTATATAGTTGAGAAAGTATACCATTATGGAGCTGTGGATATTAAAGATCCCAAAACAGGAAAAATTTTTAAAGTAAATGGATTAAGATTGAAGCCTTATTTGGGAGATATTAAAAAGATTTATAAAAAGGCTTATGAATTGAGTCAACTTGATTAAAGATTTACTTAAGTCAGGCTGACGACGTTAAACCAAGCGCTTTTTTGGAGGCAACCCATAATTATCTTGTGTTATGAGTGTTTTTTGTGTTTTAATGTAAGGTTATGCCTCGATCTTGATTAATTTTATATTACTTTAGAAAAATTTGATGCTTATAAGTCTTGGTTGACTTAGGCTGAAAATTATTTTAAACTATGTAAGATTTAAAAATAGGATCACTCTATTTTGAATATGAGTAAAAAGGAGATCAAGTTAACCTTCATTATGATTGTTTACAATGTGAGTTATTGAGTCTAAATTACTCTTACCAGTATAATATACCTATCTTGGAGAACAAAATTTTGAAATTTGACGATTAGGCGAAACAAAGTTGAACATAGTTCCGGCGCCTAGGCGCCAGAATTCGGTGCCTAAGTGCCAGAATCAAACTATGTATCAATAAGTCCGGCGCCTAGGCGCCAGATTCAGCGCCTAAGCGCCACGGTTACTGAGTCGTCCAAAAACCTAAAATTTTCAATTTTTCACACGATTTTCCCTTTTAAATCAACCTATCTTCTTCCCTAACCATCAAGCAATCAAAATTACATCCCTTGCACTTCATTCTTGAGAGATTTGAGAAAATTTTGAAGAAATGGAAGGAAGAAATCATGGAGAAGAAGCTAGGGACAAGGTTTCAAAGGATCCTCAACCCTACTTCAATAGTTTCATCGCTGTAAGTTTAGAGAAAGTTTCTAGTCATTTGGATAAGTTTGAAGCGGAGTTTAAAAGCATTGGAGTCACCTTCATGAGATGTTTCATCAAATTGAACATCTAAAATGGCAAATGAAACTTCAATTTGATCATTTTGCGGCTTATCAAGATGCTCAAGTTGAAATGTATGCGAAGAACAAGTGGATTGACGAAAAGACGACTACGGATTTCCCGAGAGCATTAGTATTCTTTCCAAGTGGAATACACAATTTCCCTTGTGAAGATTAGAATATTCTGGTAATGAGATAGTTATTATATGGTTTTTTGAGTCGTTGTATCGATTTAGAGAATCAATTGTGTTTGTTTGTGTATTTGCTTTCATGTTCAATGTGTGTTGTTTTTGCTTAGAAATTGTTATGTTTGAGTGTGTATTAGGAACTTGAATCAAGTATAATACTTATCTGGAATGTATTGAGTCAATATTGAAGATTATAAATGGAATTTAGTGAGTTTGATTTAAACCTTATTGTTTGATAGGTGGATTAAATATTTAATTTTTATAAATTTTTGAGAAATGTTGTGGAAGATAGAAATTGAAGCCCTACTCTGATATGAGTAATTGGAAGTTGAATTTATGAATTTTGGTGGAAAGTTAAATTTAAAAATATTTTTTTGTGAAAGGCGAGTCTGGCGCCTATGCACTGCACTCGGCGCCTAAGCGCCGCTCGGCTCGTACCCGAAAATTTACTTAAATAACCCACAAAAGCCATTTTTGACGCCTAAGCTTCATCTTTTTCCCCATTTTCACAAAAATACTCCTTTTAGATCCATTTTGAGGTCAAAACATCAAGGATTTGAGCGCGAAACCACTCGATTTCTTCGTCTCAAGGTCAGATCTACACTTTAAACCATTTATTTTCGATTTTCACCATAGATTTCCTTAGTTTTGCTAAGAACCGAAATTTTGAAAGAAATTTGTTTTTTAGTGATTTCTTTAGATTTTTAAACTTATTTTAAGTTTTATAAACTTAAAAAGAGTTTAAATCTTTGATTCCTAAATCTGTTCTTGTTTTCTTTCACGTTTAGATGGCTCCAAAATCTAAACGCGGGAAGACACGAGATAACTTTGATAGCAGCAAATTTTCTACTGCGGCTGCGCATTTTCGCTTCCACTAATTTGTGAAGTCGAGAAAGTTCATTTCAGAATGAAGTTTATATCATCCTGGAGAAATGATCGAAAATACTATCATTGCACACAATTGGCAACGATTCTGTTATTTCACTGCTGTTGCTGTTATCCCTATTGTTCGAGAATTTTATGCAAATTTTCTGGATGCCAAAGATTATGAAGTCTTTGTCAGAGGTATCGGAGTAGGATTTAGTCCTGAAAGAATCAATATATTTTATGGCCTGCCACCAACTATTGAATGCTATTATTCTGGATTATCACCATCTGAGGGAGATTTGGATATGATCATTGCTTATTTGACTGACGGTACTGGATCTTGGAAGATCAAGAACGGAAAAAGGGTAAACTTCAAATCCTCCAAATTAAATGGTATTTCTAAAGCATGGCACTATTTTATTTCTGCAAGATTGTTACCTTCCAACCACCTGAGTGAAGTGACTAGAGATCGAGCGATCTTAAACTACTGCATTCAGGAGAGGAAGCCTATTGATGCGGCAATATTATTTATGATTTTGTGGATTCTACTGCGAGATCCAGCACTTCTGTTGGATTGGGATTCCCATCTCTGATTTATTCATTATGTGTTAGTAATGGAGTCACCGCTGATATTTCTGAGGAGAAGTTAAAGTCTACCAAGCCAATTGGGCAGGAGAGTGTTAGTATCTATGATCGTCTTTGCGGGAAGATATCGACCGCTCCTTTTACTTCTGCACATACTCCAGGTAGACCTTCTACTTCTCGACCCTCTACTTCTGCTGAGCCACCATCAAGTTTCTGGGAATCAATGCATGATCAGTTTTTAGAGCAGCAGCAGGAGTTATTTCAAACTCACTGCAGGATTGATACTATTGATAGGAAACTAGATCATTTATCTGATTATACCCACAGGAAGAGTAGTTATGATGCCGAGTATGATGAAGCCCTAGTCGATTTCCGAAGGGTGAACATGATGTTAGTTTCCTACTTTTCCTAGTTTCACACCATTTGTTGATCCTAAGGACGTAGAATTTTCCTTTGGTGATGATGGTGATGATGAGGCTACAACTAGTGATTAGTAGTTATAAATCTTTATGATGAGCTACTCTGTTACTTTATTTTGTTTGGAGTGTTTGTTTAGTTTTGTGTGTGATGTATGTTGATTTGTTTAAATATCTGTGTGGATTGATTAGTGTTAAGATTCTGTTGTTAAAATATTCTTTGTATATTGTGTTGAGACTGAAGTTATAGTTAATTTATATGTTTATTTTAGTCTGCTGTTTAGTAATTTGTAATTTTGCTCTGCTTTAATTTTGTTTCAAAATTAGTATAATCATAAAAATTAGCCTGCTTACTTTTTTTTATACATGCTTCAATTTTATCTTAATTACTCAAAAAAGCATGAGTAGAAGTTAATTTTTCTTTTTAAGATTGTTTTTACATACTTATAAAAATTCTTATGATTTCTTTCTCTCATACTTTCAAATTATCATAGTATACCAAAACTTAAGTTTGGGGGAAGGGAAATTACATTCAAATTTAAATTTTATTTGTCCTTAAAGAGCTAATATTTTCTTAAAAATAAAAACTTTTTAACATAACTTAAGGAATGAAGAATTTATTTCAGATCACTTTTATTTTTGAAATTATAAACAATTTAGTGAAATTAACCTAAATTTAATAACTTTGATTGATTTTAAGAATATAATTATTTAACTTAAAGAAGCATAAGATTAAAGAATTTTTCTATTCATGATAAAAATAATAGAATTTTAGAAATATTAAGTAATAAAAAATTATCACTTGAAAAAGAAAAGATTGGAAATCTTTTTGAATTCATATTTTTGTTATAATGATTAAGTGGAAATGTATAAGTTTTGAAAATATAAGTTAAGGATAGTGAAGTTCAAAATCATTAACAGGCTATCCAGATATAGTAATCCTCTCTATATATATTAAAAAAAAAAGAAGAAGAGAGGAGAAGCTTGAGGAAATGCCTAATCAAAAATTGGCTTCACTTGAATTATCTTATAGGAAGAAAACTAGTTACATATTTTACTTAATTTTTATACATGAATATTTATTTAGAAAAGATTTTTCAAGAAAATCTTTTTCTTGTAAATAATCTATAAGATCTTAATATAATAGACTTCTATTATTTTCAAAATGAATGAAAAGTTTTAAATCTTATGATTTGGTAGTTAAATATTCTTTAAATTCTTAAAATTACACCTAGTTAGTGAAATTGGGTTAATAATTTACTAAAAACATTATAAAATCAAAAATTATAAGGAATCTTAAATATTTATCTTTTATTCCAAAGGTTATATATTTTATATAGGAGAAAGAGTTACTTGAGGACAAGTAACATTTAACTTTGGGGGATTTTGATCTATAAAAAAATACGTATTTCTTTATGTCTTAATTCTTATCAACTTCTAAAGATATTATGCTTTAATGAAAGGTATTTTTTGTGTTTTTGGATGTAGGTGATGTAAAAAGGTCTAAAAAGGAAAAAGGAGAAAAATGGAGCAAAAAGGAGCAAAATGGAGCAAAAATTGAGCAAAATACAAAAAGTATAAAAAATATGGCCTGGCGCCTAGGCGCTAGAAGTTGGCGCCTAAGCGCCAGACTCGATACAGATACTGTTAAGTTTTTGACAACGTTTGAACGGTTGTTTTGACGGAGTGAGCGGTTATTGGACATTCTAGAAGACTGACAGTTGTTCCTTGATAATAGGACATGTGATACATTGCATTTGGACGCTCCAAAACGGTTTTAATCGCGAAGAGGTGTGAGCCAAAGTGAAGAGGTGCGAAGAACTGGATGCGGTATCCGGCGCCTAGGCGCCAGATTCCGGCGCCTAGGCGCCAGACAGACCTTCTAGAAGATTCATTGAATGTGGACATGTTTTGAAGAGGTGCCTCAAGGCAACCCTTGAAGCCTATAAATAGGGGTTCATTTCTTCAAAAAACGTGCCCCTCCCATTGTAACCCTTTCTCTTATCCACTTAAGGACCTCTCATCCTTAGAGAGAGAAATAGAGAGAGAAATTTAGTGCCACTTTTGTTTAGTTTAGTGAGTTTATTTTCAAGTTGTTGCATCTGGACTTCATTACACTGTGGAGTCAGTAGGAATCAGAAGATCTGTAGAAGGAATATTTGAGATAAGTATTTTATATTTGATTCAAAGTTTATTTATTATGTTTTGCTGTTTATATTCAATGTGTTCTAAGTAGTTAGTTTACATTCTTCCTTCAATTATGAAGAGATAGATAAGATAATATAAAGATTCGATGGAGAATTGAAATTCAAAATATTTTCAAAACATTGTGATGACATTAATACCTGATCTTACTTTACTTTTTAAATTGACCATTTAAATTGTTAAAACCTGTTGAAGAGTTTTGAGACCTAGAAGGAGAAAAAATCTTAACTTGTAAATGTCACATGAATCCTTAGGTAGTCGAAGGCCATGTGCGGGCTATTCAAGGTGAAGTGCAAATAAATAGGAAGATAAGATTTAAAGGGCGTAGAATTGATAAGTTTTTAGAGTGACAGTCTAAATTCTTATAATTTATTTATAGATTAGGAAAGGGTCACTAGTCTTGGACATCTAGTAGTGTGAGTCTAGATTAACCCATTCTACTAACAATACATCCGGACCTGATCTGTAAATTAGCCAATGTTCTTTGCGCCTGGATTAAAGGGTAAAGAATAGGAATGCTTCTATTTAGCACAATACCATAAATCAAATTCTCCAACGAATATTAAATTATCTTAAAAATTTTAGATTAATTGTAGGGAAGAAAGTTATTTATTTTATATAGTTTTCATAAATCATTTTCTTATTATTGTTTTCTTTATTTGCATCTAGTAAATTAATAGTAATTATAGTTAAATTAAAAGATAAAAAAATATTTTTGAAATATAATATTTAGAAAATTTATTAGTATAATTTTTCCCCGTGGGATCGATACTGGGGTTATAAAAGAAAACCCTATATTACTTGAAATGATACGTATACTTGCGTAGTACCCCTAGTGTGTAAAATATTTCTTAAAAATTTTACAACATTTTGATTTTATACACTAGCCGCTATTTATAAATTCGTTCAAGTTTTTTGCCATCTTTTGGAAGCAAATATTACTGCGTTATTGTGGGTCGGGTCAAATCTCAGGAAGAGAGTCGGAATTTGGTACCGACCTTGAAAGGAGAGAACTGAAATTTGGTACCAGTCTTGGAGGTTTAAAGAGAATTGAAATTTGGTATCAATCTCAAAAGAGAGTCAGAGTTTGGTACTGACCTCGAAAGGAGAGAACTGGGATTTAGTACCAGTCTCGAAGGTTTAAAGAGAACTGGAATCTGGTTCCAGTCTCGAAGGTTTAAAGAGAATAGGAATCTGGCTCCAGTCTCGAAGTTTTAAAGAGAACTGAAATCTGGTTCCAGTCTCGAAGGTTTAAAGAGAACTGAAATCTGGTTCCAGTCTCGAAGGTTTAAAGAGAACTGGAATTTGGTACCAGTCTCAAAGGTTTAAAGAGAACTGGAATCTGGTTCCAGTCTCGAAGGTTTAAAGAGAGCTGGAATCTGGTTCCAGTCTCGAAGGTTTAAAGAGAACTGGAATCTGGTTCCAGTCTCGAAGGTTTAAAGAGAACTGGAATCTGGTTCCAGTCTGGAAGGTTTAAAGAGAACTGGAATCCGGTTCCGATCTCGAAGGTTTAAAGAGAACCGGAATGCGGTTCCGATCTCGAAGGTTTAAAGGGTTTGAAATTTCTTGTGGAGATTTGAGTTTAGCAGAAGATTTGGAATGAGACGTGAAAGTGTTTCACGTCCCACGAGGATCGATCAAAGTCTGACTATTTGGCGAAGGATATGAATCCATTCCATCAGAACCAAATCAAAAATTTTCATGGTTCTGTGTCAGTAGATTCAGTCGACCTTCTCAAAAGAGGGAAGGAATTATGGAGAGTAAAAAAGAGATTTGAGAATAGTCGAAGGCTGGGGATTTCAAATTCAAGAATTTGTTTTAGTCGCTTGTTGTAATTTTATTTTTAGCTTGACTTTCAATTTAGGATTCACATTTATTTGGGGTTGCTGTTTATTTGTAGTTTGTTTTGACATTCAGATTTTTTTAAAAGAGAGTTTTCATTTATTTTTATTTTCCCTTTGTTCTTTGTTTGAAGTTCATTTAACTTAATGGCGTTTCCCAGTCAATTTGCACAAGAAGAGGTGAAGGCAAAACATGACATGGTTGTTTTCATTCCAATCTAGTCGAAAATACATCATACATCTTGCTCCAAAACATGATGATATTTTCCTTGAGGATTCAATATCTCATACAATCCATATAAATCCAACACGGATTGTGTAAGATTCTTCAAGTTTCTTTCAAATGCAGCTGTCAAAATCCATGTCTGAATAGTGAGATATATGGACAATAACATCACCTTCCAAGTCATCCTTGGCAGGAATGCCGTATGGATGTGCATTGGAGGTGTGATATTTCCCATGTAAATCACAGCTCGTGGGGCCGGAGACTCTCTAACTCTGGATCTGGCTAAAAGTGTAAAGGCATTTTTCTGTCATCCATTCTCCTGAAAGAGACAGAGATTTGTTCCACATACACTTCTGGAATGCAATGTTTTGCGATGTCCGCTCCATTCCCTTTTAACACCATGACGGAACCTACCGGTAGTGGTATCTCCACCGGCCCTCGGAACTCACCGGGGCCTGCAATCCGGAGGTCAGATCTAAACATGATATTGCACTGGTTGACAAAAGACACTGTGCAAAAAGGTCTAACGAAATCATGATGGTCTATGTGTGGAGGTATGCAGTCGTCCTCCTTGTAGATGTTAATGATGCAGCTGTTGGGTATGCAGTCTGCGGGCAATACCTTCCATGTCACCATCCACTTTACCATTCTTTTAATAATATTCGGCATCGGATCCACCTCACTGCGACGGAGTATTCCTGGTGGATTCCCTTTTCTGTCTACCGCGAAGTTGTAGCAACATCCGAATTGGATTGTAATTCTTCATTTTTCGTGGCATCCATCTTCGGGGTTCTGAATAGGTCTTTTCCCTCAGGTGGCCGCCTTGGCCCATTTTCTGAAGTTCAACGAACTACAATTTGTTGCTGCTCATAATCTGAGAATACATCTGTATGCAGCTCGAGGCCTTCTAAGATATTGATACTCTTGCCTCCAATTCTCTCAAAGTATTTAAAAATCTTCTTTTCAACATTCTACATTCTTTCCAACTCATATTCCAGAATTATCTGCAATTGGCGAGGTCTAGTAACGTACTGAGGAATGTATGGTTCAACCCCGGCACGCTCTCCTGCATGTCTTGGCTCCTCAGGGATAGTCTTTGTCGGGACATCCTCCGGGGTTGCTTTCGCAACAAGACTCTTCAGAACTGGTGCATCTGCTTGGCGTCGAGGCGCTGATTCTATTTCTGCTCTTCTTGGAATTTCCTTTATTTTTTCTGCTTTCCTTGGAGTTTATCTCCTCCTTTCTGGTTCCTGACGAACCAATTTCTTCGGAGTATTTGTATTGACGGTAGCAACTTTCTCTTCATGTTGATCTGCTGCTAACTTGGTTAACATCTTGCGAATGCGGCGATTTTTGTTCCTCCGCTGGGTCGCAGTGAGAGTAGCTCTCCTTACCCCTTGGACTTCTGTGGGCATGGCGCTGACAAGCCTGCCCTCTGCTGTAGCAACAACAGACTTAACTTTCTTATCTTCTGCTGTTGCATGAGCAGTATTTACTTTTCTCTTCTTGCTGGTAGATGGTTGACTTGAGCCACCCAATTTCATCACTGTATGGCTGCGGAGCTCTTCCCGATTAATCGGAGTCCAATCAATTTCTTCGTACTGTAGCCCGGCTGGTGTGAGTCAGAGTCGATCTCAATCACGGCTCCATCCTTCATCCTTTTTTTATCGAGTGCTAGACTCACGCCATTCTTAAAGTTCAGAACCAACCACCCGTTCGACATTTCCCTGCGAAAAACAAGGAAAGCATCAGAGGCTGTACAAAGAACAAGAACAATAGAAAAATTTATTAATGGAAAATTTCATTTGTTTCTTTCAAATTTCAACAAGGGTAGGAAAAGATGAAGAAAGATCAAGAGTGAGACTTGATTTGAAAGGAAGGATAAAAACTTTATTATCATGATTTCACATGTTTTCTTTTAACATTTTTTTAACGATTTTCTTTATCATCCACTTTTTTATTTATATTTTTGGGTTCGGACCCAGTCATAAGTAATTACTGTGCCCGTGCTTCTAGGAATGAGGATTCATCCTTCGAAACATAAGGTTGCGTAATACTTCTTTAGATATCGTCCATTAATTGGAAGCATAGGTCGTTCTCCACGACAATTTATCAATTGATATGAACCTCCAGAGTAGACTGTCTCGACCACGAATGGCCCTTCCCAAGTCGGTTCAAATTTACCACCTATCTTGCGATGTGCAAGAATAGGTCTTCTGGGAACCAAAACCAAGTCACCGACTTTGAATGTCCTTGGACGGACTAATTTATTGTGGCCCTCGATCATCTTGGCTTGATACAGTTCCAAATTCTGTTGTGCTGAAAGTCTTTTCCCTTCCAAGCTTTCCAATTCTTCTAGTCGTAGTTTGGCATTTTCTTCTGTAGTGATCTTGTTTGCAACTGCAATTCTGAGAGACGGAAGCTGAACCTCTAAGGGTAGAACGGCCTCGGACCCGTACACTAAGGCGTAAGGCGTAGACTGGGTGGGAGTTCTGAAAGTCATCCTGTAGGCCCACAAGGCTTCTAACAACTTCTTGTGCCAATTTCTCTTATTATCGTCTAAAGTTTTCTTTAGGATTTGGACGAGAGTTTTATTAAAAGCCTCGGCTAAGCCGTTCACTCTTGGGTAGTAAATTGTTGAATAGTGCCAGTCGATCCCGTGTCTTCTGACAAAATTGTTGATCTCCGTGCTTCTGAATGCGGACCCGTTATCAGAGATAATTCTACGCGGTACCCCAAAACGGTAGACGACTTGATTCTTGAAGAACTGTAGCACGTGATGTGCTTTCACTTCTCTGAGCGGTACTGCTTCTGCCCACTTGGAAAAGTAATATGTAGCTGCAAGAATGAAGCGATGTCCTCTTGAAGAAGGCTGTTCTATCGGACCCACAATATCTATGCCCCAACACTCAAACGGCCACGACGTGATTGTCGGATGTAGCACATTTGGAGGTTGATGTAGAACCACTCCATGCACTTGGCATTGGTGACAAATTTTGGCAATCTTCATGCAATCGGTCATCATCGAGGGCCAGTAGTACCCTAGCCTCTTAATCTTCATTTTCATTTTTGGACCCGATTGATGAGCGCCACAAAGTCCTGAGTGTACTTCTTTAACAATTTCACGAGCCTCGGACCCGCTCAGGCATCTTAGCCACATCTGATCAAAAGACCTTCTGTATATTGTATTGTTTATTAATGCGTAAGACAGAGTTCTTTTCTTGATTTGATGAGCTAACGACTTATCGTCCGGTAGGTTTCCTGTTTACAAGTAGTCTATTAGTGGATGCCGCCAATCTTCTGTAACTTCTGTTACTGCTGCAACTGATTCTTTTTCTTTTCCTTCTGACTTGTGTATTGTATCCACGTCGAGCTGTGAGAGAATCTGCCGTCCCTGAACTGAAATTTCAACTGATTCATCTTGTAGGCAGGCAAATTCTTTTGCAAGGCGGGCTAACGCATCTGCGAGAGCATTTTCTCTTCTGGGAATCTTCTAAATTGTTACATTCGGAATCTGCTCTAACAATTTCATTGCGTACTGGAAGTACTGCTCAAGTCTTGGTTTTAGAATTCTGTACTGTCTGGCAACTTGCTGAATGATCAACTGGGAATCTCCGTAGATGTTGATGTTTGTTATCCCCAGCTGAATGGTTAATTCCAGTCTAGTTATAAGGGCTTTGTATTTTGCCTCGTTGTTTGTACATGGTTCTGTTAGATGGTAGGAATACCTTAGCATCCCCCGCTCCGGTGTTATAAAGATTAGTCTGATTCCTGCCTTACCAGGCACTATCGTTTGCAATTCTTTATCTTTCTGTGCTGAGGATGCTCCGTCGAAGTACAATTCCCAACGTTAATCATCGGGGTCTTCTAGGCTCATTATCTGCTCATCTGGCAAGTCATCGTTGAGAGGCGATTCTGCCGGTAAAGGGTGTGCTGCGAGGAAATCTTCTAGGACTTGTCCCTTTATGGCACGAAGAGGAACAAAAGTTATATCGAATTGCAATAGTATCATTGACCACCTGGCAAGTTTGCCGGAAAGTGTCGGTCGGGTCATCAAATATTGCAACGGATTAAACTTCGAAATAAGGTTGACCTTATGAGAAAGCATGTAGTGCCTGAGCTTCTGTGCGGTGAAGATCAAGGCCAAACAGTGCTTCTAAATAGGATGATACTTTACTTCCATCGGAATTAAACGACGGCTTAAGTAGTAGAGTGTGTTTTCTTTTCCCTTGTCATTGACCTGGGCTAGCAGGGCTCCGAGAGAGTCGTCTAGGGCTGCGGTATAAAGTATCAACGGTCTACCCGAGACTGGGGTTGCTAAAACAAGAGGTGTCATTAAATACTGTTTAATGTCATCGAAGGCATGTTGACATTTGGAGTCCCAAGTAAACTTGGCATCCTTCTTGACTAAAGCAGAAAAAGGCTGACACCTTCCTAACAAATTCGAGATAAAGCGTCGAAGATATGCCAATTTTCCTTGAAAGGATCGTAGTTGTTTCAAGCTTTAGGGTGGAGGCATTTCTAAGATAGCTTTAATCTTCTCCAGATCGATTTCAATTCCACGATGTCGAACAACAAATCCTAAGAATTTCCTAGAGGTGACGCCGAAGGCGCATTTCAGGGGATTCATCTTAAGGTTAAATTGTCTTAATCGCTCGAAAATAATTCTCAAATCATACAAGTAATTTTCCTTTAATTTGCTTTTGATGACCACATCATCCACGTAACACTCGACTTGGTTGTGAATGAGATCATAAAAAATCCTTGTCATTGCTCTTTGATAGGTTGCTCCTGCGTTCTTTAATCCAAACGGCATCACTGTGTAGCAGTATACCCCGATCGGCGTTCTGAAGGCTGTAAACTTTTCGTCTTCTGGTGCCATCTTTATCTGGTTGTATCCTGATGATCCATCCATGAATGAGAAGACTTCATGTGTTGAAGCAATGTCGATCATCAATTCTGGAATGGGTAGCGGGAATTCGTCCTTTGGACATGCTTTGTTCAAATCTCTAAAATCCACGCAGATTCTGATCTGACCATTCTTCTTTTTGACTGGTACCACATTGGCTAACCAAGTTGGATATTGTTCCTCACGGACAAATTTAGCATCTATTAGCTTCTTAACTTCAGCTATAACTTGTTGTTCAATCTCCATACACATTCTTCTCGGAGCTTGTCTGACTGGAACGGCAGTGGGATTTACTCCTAACTTGTGAACTGTGACTTCTGGAGATAATCATGGCATTTCATCATAACTCCAAGCAAAACAGTCCTTGAATTCCATCAATAGCTTGATTATCTCTTCGGAGTCTTCTTTATTGAGTCAAGAGCTAACAAAGGTAGGCCTAGGCTCTTCGCCAGTACCTAAGTTAACTTCCATTAACTCGTCTATTGTAGAATTGATTTCTTCTTCAAATTATGGTGGAGCATTTCCAATTGGTAGATCCACGAGATCTTTTAAAGCTTCCAGGCAACTTTCATCATGCTCATGAGTGACAACTAAGCAAAATCTCGAACCATCAACAGACCCTACTATGCCGAATCCGAGACCATGTTTTGAATTGGGAGGCCGACTGGCATTGTTCCATAATTTTTCGAAGTATTGTGATCGACCTTTTGTCCATTGTTTAGGTAAGACACCACGTTGAATTAAATTTTGAACACAGGGAGAATACCACTCAAAAGGCAATTCCATTAATTCAGATGAAGTAACATCTTCAAATTGTACATCTTTTTCAGTATTGGAAGAAGAAGCACCACGGTAGAATTTGATCAGTTTAGTACCACCATGTACTTCCTTGACCACCATACCCTCGATCTTATTAGAATGGATCGGGGTCAGGGTCATAGTATGTACATAATGTTTAATCTTCTCGTACATTGATTTGTATTCTTCATTCTTTTCATCTTCGAGAGAGATCTTGAACTGGGGTTTCTTCTGACTTATCACCGCTGCTTATTTCTTGATTTCTTATTCTTTGGAACTGTTCTCCCAATCAACATTGATGACTGGTTTCTTCTGTCCAACTGTTCCAACATCTCTTCCATGACCTCGTCCCCGGCCTCGACCTCGGTGTTGACCTCATTTTTTATGAGGTCTTCCCTTTTCTCTTTAGTGCTTAGGATCTAGCCTTAGGCTTTTCCTTTGACTATCCTAGAGGACTAGAATTGGGACCCATCCTTTAGAAATTCAAGCCACTTCTTAACTCCCTGCAAACCTTATAGGCTTGATTGTAAACCCCCAAGTCACTGCCCCTGAGTCACTTGGAGGGTTGAGATCAAATGTGGAGGTTTAAAGGATGAGTTCCCTATAGGTCTCTTTGGCCTTAGGATTACCTTGAGTGGCCTGGCCTGGTGAGGGCTGACTTACACATATACTACACTCTCACACACACACTCCCAATCCTAAAACCCACACTCCCAATCCTAAAACCCACACTCTCACCCAACTTTTATGGATGGTCCTTAACCCCTAAGCCCTTGGCTAAGAGGGTTAGGAACAACATGTTGAATGCCTCAAATGAGTTCTTTCATGGCTCATGTGGACTTAATATGGCTTCATGGCTCAACCAGAATGATTCCATTTCGCTCACACTTGCTCAATTTTCATTTTTCCAAAATTTCAATTTTTGACCCCCGGGACTCCGGACCCGCCTAACCTACTAAAAGCCCTTGGAACTACCCAAAACCACCAAAATTTCCAAATCACCCAAAATTTCCTAAAATTAATCTCAAACATTTCCCCCACTACTCAAATTGACCATCTCCAACCAAATATACCAAAAATTCCAAAAATACCCCCAATACCCTCCAAATTACCAAAATGCCCCTCTTGACCCAAAAATCCAAAAATTCAGAAAATTCACAGAAAATTCCAGAAAATCCCAAATATTTCCAATTTTACTTTGTTCAACTACACCATGGGCCAATTTTGTTAATTTAACCCACTTTTGTCAAAACCCCCAATTTCACCCATTTTAACCCAAATGAACCCAATGTCAAACCAAATCACCCCAATTGATCCCAATTTTGGTCCAATTCAATTATAAACTTCAATTCAATATCCCCAATAATAATCTAGACCAAATCCAAGTCCAATTTGATTGACATTTGAATCTAATTTCACCTTTAAGCTTAAGGCCCAATTTTGGCCCATGACCCAAACTTAGCCCAAACCAACCCAATTCAACTCCAATTAACCCCAAACCTTTTCTAAACCTTCCCTAACATCCCCACAAACAAAACACTAACATAATTTGCCCAAAATTTGGACCCAAACCCTACTCAAATTCAACCCAAACCCAAAATCCCTTAAATAGGCCTACACCCAAACCTAACCCAAATAGACCCAAATCCCAAAATCAAAACCCAACCAAAATTGAAACCTCTTTGAAACACTCCCATAAACATTTCTTAATGATAATTTTACATCAATTTCAACATTAGCCCAACCTTAGCTCAAGTTAGTCCATTTTGACCCATTTTGACCCTATCACTAAAGAGACTCAATTTAGACCCAATTCAATTCCAAACCACCTCAAATTTGTCTCAAATCACTCATGACACATCCTTAAACTAAACCCAACATTTATTTGGCATGGCCCTTTGCAAAATTTTCATCTAAAAGCCCACTTCTAAAGGACATTCAAAAGCCCATTCCTTACCAAACTCAAAAGCCCAAGCCCATCCTAAAGCCCACATTACAATCTCATCTCATCCTCACTTCATTAAAATCATTCCTAAGTCCTAAATCAGCAATCAAATCCTTCTAAACAAAGCCATATGACAAACCATCCAAATTTTACACCAAAATACCAAAATTCCTTAAACCCATTTCCATGAAACCAAGCCAACTTTTCCCAAGCCAAATATGAGCCATGAAGCCATTCTTAAGCCACATGCAAGCCATGTGAGTTGTTTACATGTGACCTTACCACAATGGGCAAAAGGAGGAGGTCCTTTAAGAATGTTGGCTAATTTTTATTTTATTTTGAAAATAATTTTAAAATTTAATTTAATGTAATATGTAAAGTATTTTGTTTTGATTTTGAAAATGGTGATATATTATTTTATTTTGAAAATAACGAGACCAAATAGATCTCATATCAAATAGTTTAAATAGTTGAGCATGATACCATAAGTGACACATCATCCCAAAAGATGAGCGTACCACTGGTTAGTATGCTTAACTATCTAAACTTAAAGGTTTATGACTCTATTTTGATCTGCGCATTTTATAGCCGACAAATTCCCCTATCTAATACACAGATTAGACAGGGTTTAGATTAATTTGGGTTCTTAATTCCCTATAAGGGCAAGCCCCTATAGTTAATTACATCTTAAGTAACCGAAGTCACCTAAGAAAACTCTCGATAAGGATCATGGGCTTTGTCTTCAAGAATATCAACGTTTAAGTTTCCACGATTGGTAGTGGGAAAGTCAAAGGGAATGGTTCAATATGGAACAGTTATTTTCAGAGTCCAAAGGTATGAAAAATAGGAGATGTCGAAGATACTGAAAGAGCTTCAGTGACATCTCGAACTAACCTATGATTGGGCTTTATATCTTTGAAAGTGAAGTTGTGTTTATATTTCAATCCTGCAAATTATTTAGATAATTTGGGATTTATATCTACATGTCATATGTAAATGACCCAAAAATAAGAGAGGATTTATATCATGCTAAACGACAACCTCAAAATCCTAAACAGTTTAGGACTTATATCGTACAATATACAATCGTACTAAGTCCTAAAGAATAGTGTGAGGGTTTATGTCGTATCAAATGACAACCTCAACGTCCTATAGATGTTATTTAAATCTACGAAAGTCCAATCGAAGATCCTTCATTCATCCTCTGTCGTCTCATCTCGAGAAAGAATAAAGATAGGAGAGAAAAGAGAAAACCATGCCTCGAACGGCCTATCCTAAGGGCATATATAAGGGTAAAACATGTGTAATAAAAAAAGAAAACAAACATGCCCTAAAGGGCCTATCCTAGGGGTAAGTACAGGTATGCAAAAGAAGCAATAATAACAAATAAACATGTGTAATAAAAAAAGAAACTAACCATGCCCTAGATGGCCTATCCTAGGGGCAAGCATAAAAGAAAAGCATAAATGCAGGTAAATGTATCTACAAAAGTAAAGAAATGCATGTAATAAAGAAAGTAAATAAGCTGTACAATAAAAAATGTGTACCTGGTCAACTCCGTCGATGCCTCGGAAGCAAGCTACAAACAACTATACAATCAAGTTTACTATAAACATATAAAATATCAAGGTGGGGGAATAAGAATTCTATTTGAGGATAGGCTCAGTCTATAGACTTCCTTTTTTTTTATCTCTATCCCACAGGCAACCCGAAGTACTGAAGTTTGTATCAATCTCAAATAAAGTCACCAGCAAATCACCTTAGAGTAGGCAATCCTAATCCCTACCACTTAATTAGTGAGTGAACCAGTTTTGTAGTATCTGAATTTTAAGAGTGGAGTATCTGTTATTGAAGTATCTGAATTGTTTACCAGTGTAATATCTGGTACGTTGTAGTATCTGTTCTATGATGTGCAATGTATGTTAACTGGTGCATGGTGTGTAGTGTGTAGTAGGGTAATGTGTAATAGGGTAATGTGTAGTGCATAAGGCGTAATGTGTAGTGTGTAATGTGTTATATGTAGTGTGTAATGTGTTATGTGTAGTGTGTTATATGTGATGGTTAATATATATAGTGTTTATGTGATGTTTAATGTGTATGGTATGTATAATAAGTTTAATAATTATATGTGTTGTGTTTGATGCGATGTGTTTGATATGTCGTGTTTAATTCGATGTACTAAATGTGTTGTGTATGATGTGCTATGGGTGACATTTGTGTGTGTTATTTAATATGTTGTATGTGTTCGATGTGATATGTGTTTGTTGTGACATGTGTGTGAGGTAATGTGTTGACGTAGTATCTGTTGTGCAAGCGTGGTGTTTATTGTCGTGCAAGTGCAATGTAGTATCTGTTGTGTAAGCGAGGTATTTATTGTCGTGCAAATGCAGTGTAGTATCCTGTTATTGAAGTATCTGTTATTGTATCAGTGTGATATCTGACGTCGTAGTATCTGTTATCGGTTCACAAATTTCTTAAAAGTAGGGATTAGAACTACCTAACTCAGGGTAAAATGGGCATCTATCTCTAAGTATTGATTTTTATTATTTGCCTCGGCTATAAAAGCACGATTATTCGAGTGTGCATCATTGCCTGTACCCCGCATGTCCGACTTATGCCCCCACTTTGATATTTTATATGTACATCCAAATAAAAGAGCTCTTGTTATTTAACATGTAGAAGTGTATAAATTCCCAAGATAATACATGCTAACTTTTTCTTTTATCTTAACATCCATGTAATTTAATAGTTTTGTCACTTTTCATAATATTAGAATTTATGTATATCATAAAATAGCTAATTATCAAGCTCGCGACATTCGAAGGAAATGATTCGGAATATACGAGTGTAACTACTACAACTCCTCAATTCCTAACCACGGGATAATATAAAATTGGCTGCAACTTTGAAATAATTCAGGGTAAAAAGATCTCTTAAATATCCAGTTCCACGATTTGACTTCACCAAGAGTCCTTTATGCAAACTTATAGTTTCATCATTTCTTAAGGAATGAACAAACACAAAATCGAGGCACACATAAGGTCCCCACCATCTCCATAAAGTCTACGTTATGCATATGCTTAAATAAGATTCATCATTTCACCCTTAAAAAAAAAAATTAGATGGTGGTATATATCAACAACTTAGATCAAAGGAACAAGTATAGCATCATCCCACCATCCAGCCGAAACAAAATAAAAAAAATCTGCATAGCATTTTCATAATAGATAATAGAAGTAAAGACCATCACAACCAATTACTCCTATATTCAATAATGTATAATTAGTGATATGTTATTGGGTTGAAAATAAATAATCCTGATTCAGGGACTCTAAAAAAAAGGAATCCAAAAAATTGAACTCAAAGTTCACTATTTGAGAGAAACCAAGAACCTTTCAGCTCTAATCCGCAGGTATACACATATATATATATACATATATTTTTTTTTTAATCTAGTTTGAACTTCAATTTATTCCAAGCGTACCACTCAGTTCTTTATGCATTCACATGTTCAATTTCTAATGCATAAAACCAGTTCAAGTAAGTTAAAACTTGCCCATGTGTTCAAATCAAAGAAATCAGTTTCAAAAAAAAAAAAAAAAACGAAGCTACTATGATTTAGCTCCAAAAAAAAAAAAAAGAGCTTCTTTAGCTTATTAAAACAAAGTGAAAGAAAACAAAATCTAGCTCTAATAAACTGAGCAAAAGAAACCTCATAAATTTCCATAAATTTCTGTTTTAGCAGACCAAGAACACAAGAAAATGAGATTAAATTAATTTCCTGTAAGGTCCACACCTTCTTCACTATAATAGCTCCACTACAAAGCTAACCCGAGTCGCCATGTGACATATAATTGAGCCGACAACATCAGTCTAAAGGAATCCCCAAGATTTTCAAAAAAAATTGGCCTCAATACACTGGACCAAAGAAATTTATAGATTACCAAAATTTTACTTCAGCGAGACAAAGAGAGAAGCATTATAGCTTCAGAGCTCAATCCCAGTAGATTAAAGCAAAGAAAATCCCCATAATAGAACCCAACTACCACGAGGGAAAGAAAAAGAAAAGAAAAAAAGTTACAAACAATACCATCTAATTCTCATATATTTACGTACAAGTAACTTAATAATGTGATATGACACGAAATATTTGGGTGGTATAAATGTAATAAGTAAAATTTACTTGTTAGATATGTAAGTATATAAGGATCAGGTGGTATGTATGTAAGTTTCCCTCAATGTAAAGGTCAAGCTTCCAAACCCTCATGAATCAAGAACCATAAAAGAATTTCAGGCTTTCAATTTCATCAAAAAACTAAAACCATTAGTCAAAACCATCTCCCAAAACAAGTGTTTGAGTAATGAAAATGACGGTCCATAAAGAGTTATCAGAATAGCCTTAAAACAATTCAACGATACAACTTGAAATGGTGCTCAATCAAATGTCAAACCATCTCAAAGTATTTTATGCATATAATTGTAGAACAAAAATGTATGCTCGATATAAAGGAACCCATCAAACTTAATTCCATCAGATGAAAAATGAACCTAGCAGTTAAGAGTTAAATTCAAGCAACTCGAAAAGACACTCAGCCATGGATTCCATAACAATGAAGGTATATGTACTCAACAATTAAAATAATCTCAATGAGTAAAGATCCATTTAATTGCCAAATCATCTTAATGATATGGATTCCGTTAATTAACAATGGCCACCCTCTCAAATGACCACGTGAAGCAGCTTAAGAGAAAGGGAAGAAATCTATTGCATTCTTGAACCATGAGTTAAAACATGTGTTGCTTCCCCAATTGCAATGTATTGCAAATTCAGCAAGTGAATAGCAAAAACAAAAACTTACTTGTGATCAAAGAAGGAAGAAGTTCCTTACAGTTAATTTAGGAATAAAAGGAGAAGATCCAATACCTATAAATACTCAAGAATCGAAAGAAACGTTAACCTTAACAAAGGTAACGAACCAAGCAATACGGATTAATACCTCTATTTCAAATATGATATGTCTCAAATATTCTAGAACATTATTCACATATTCCACATCTCAAACAACGAATCAGTTTGAAACCAGAAGCAAATCGAAATTCTGCTACAATAATTTTTTTTTTTTTATACCTATCTTCCCTTTCGATTCCGTAACTTTATATAACCGAGTTTTAAAGAATGAGAACAACATTAGTTCATCAATAACCCATCGTGATATCGTAGAAATACAGAGAGCCCCGATTACTTTCTTGCAACCAAAAGAAGAAAGAAAATCTGTGTAATTAAATTAGTGAAAAGGATAAGGTCTATCACCTCTAAATCCTTGCAAATGGTCATTCAATCTTATCCACTAGAAGTATAAGAAAGTATTATGAAGCAACTATAAGCTTTATCAATTCATGACTGAGGATTGCCACTTTAACCCTTAATTGCTTATCATAAAACATACTAAAATCTCTTATCAACTAACTGAAGAGAAAAGGAGAAAATGAAGAAGAAAGAAGAATAAGGCGTACTTGCGAAAAGGCCTAAAAGAAAACTCGAGAGCAGCAAACAGAAATTCCTCCGGTCGCACACGAGAAAAAAAATTGCCACTCAGATTCTTTCCATCAACATTATTT
This sequence comes from Papilionanthe hookeriana x Papilionanthe teres, assembly GCA_022702705.1. NCBI lineage: Eukaryota > Viridiplantae > Streptophyta > Magnoliopsida > Asparagales > Orchidaceae > Papilionanthe > Papilionanthe hookeriana x Papilionanthe teres. Next base: position 29,652,193 of record CM040425.1, read on the forward strand.
ATAGGCACAGACAAAGGGGTATATACTCACCGTCGGTGAGAATCGGAGAGGTAAGGAAGCCCCGACTTACCAAGAAGCCGCAATCGAAACCGAGTACGTGGAGGTTACCCGACTCGTTTGAGCGGGAAAAACCGTTAGGGACAGGCGACCGGAAGTTATGACCGGCAGTGAATGTCGGTTATAATCGGAGAGAAAGGAGGTGACCGGAAAACTGGCAAGAAACCTATCGAATCCGGTCGCCACCGAAGAAGAGAGTGTCGGGGTTCGGTTAGGGCACGGAAAGGGAAAGCTGCGCACGCGAGAGAAGAGGGTGATGAACAGTACCCGTCCCCGTGAACAGTAGGATTAGGTTATAAGGTTAAAGTATAGATTTAATATATATTATTATATAAAAAAATATTTATTATTATTATTATTCTATTTAAATTTGTCGATTTTGCACGCAAATCGAGTCGATTCGAAACCCTATCGAATTATATGTCCTTTCCGGCTAAAATCAACATTCCGGACGCATCGGCGCAGTCCGTTTCGTCATCCGGGGCCGTTCGGACAAGTTCGCCGATGATCGCATCAATTTAAATTAAATTTGCGTAAAGTCGCAAAAATGAATTTATTTTGACCCGACCGGAGCCACTTATCGAGCAAATTAACGACCGGTCTTCTCCTAAGCGAGAACCATAGCCAAGCATATTGCTCGTCGCAAAAAGTCAAATGTCGCACTCAGTGGGGTCCACCTATGGCTTTCAAATCCCTATAGGAACTCAACAGGAGTTTCAACACGTCGGCTTTTAATCGACTCAACTAAGTGTCGAGGATTTAGAGCCGTCCATATGAAACTTCGAGGAGCGAGGAAATGGCTCGAATTTCTAAACATAGTGGGTCCCGACTAGTCCTCTAAGATAGTCCAAAATAGGAAGATCCTAAGGCTAGATCTTAAGCTAGAAGGAGAAAAGAATGACCTCAAAAATGAGGTCAACAATTGGACCCCCAATAGGTGTGGTGTGCTATGCAAGCACGCCGCGCCTATTGGCGTTGACCGAAACGATCAACCCAATCGTAAACGAATATTCAAGTAACCATACTTGAAACAAATCAAAGATCGAATTAGAATTGAAGTGAAGTCACGTTCCCGCTGGGGATTAGCAGGTGCGCCTTCAATTCAACGATATGAATTTGAATTTCCAAAATGTATGCAAGGAAATGATTCAGAAATATGCATTTGATCAAAGAGAATGTGACGGGGAAGAAATAGGACTAAGCCTATCCAAATATGTATTGAAAAGGTAGGAGGGAGTAGGATAAAACCTATCTCAAACGGTATGAATGTACGGTGAGAAAGAATAAGGCTAAGCCTATCCAAAAGGCATGTATAAACAATATGTATAAACATGTTTAAATCATATGCATAATTATGTATAAATCATGTGCATGCTTGGATGGGAATCGGATTATAGGTACGATCCCGAGGTGAGAACCTGGAATACGGGTACCAGCCTCGAAGTGAGAATCGAAATTTAGGTATCGATCTCAGGAGGATGAGAGTCAGAATATAGGTACTGACCTCAGGAGAAGAGAACTGAAATATCGGTATCAGTCTCGGAATGAGAATCGGAATATGGGTACCGATCTCAGGAGATGGGAATCAAAATATAGGTACTGACCCCGGGATGAGAACTGGAATATGGGTACCAGCCTCGGAATGAGAATCGAAATTTAGGTATCGATCTCAGAAGGATGAGAGTCGAATATAGTATCGACCTCGTAAGGAGAGAACCGAAATATCAGTATCAGTCTCGGAATGAGAATCGGAATATGGGTACCGATCTCAGAAAAATGAGAGTCAGAATATAGGTACTGACCTCAGAAGGAGAGAACTGAAATATTGGTATCAGTCTCGAAATGAGAATCGGAATATGGGTACCGATCTCAGGAGATGGGAATCGAATATAGGTATCGACTCCCGAGATGAGAACTGGAATATGGGTACCAGCCTCGGAATGAGAATCGAAATTTAGGTATCGATCTTAGAAAAATGAGAGTCAGAATATAGATACTGACCTCAGGAGAAGTACGATGTATTGTGAAAATTATGGTGGAATGTGATGATTTGTGTGTAATTGTGTAGGAATTGTGAAGAGATGTAATGTTGAATATTGTGAGAATGGTGAAGTCTGTGAAATGCAGATGCATATATATATATATATATAGGAATTTGCAAGAACATGAAACAAAACTCATATTATCATTATCCTATTTAAAATTTTGTTATCCCAAAAATACTTTATTAGGTATTTATATATATATATATATATATATATATATATATATATATATATATATATATATATATATATATATATATATATATATATAAGATGGTGGTTGGTCTTGGAGCTCGCTAGGGTTTTGAGATGGTGCGGTGGCGGCGCCGTCCTTGGTATCTCTGGTGTTCTCTCCGGTAAGTGGTGTCTACTTGTGTGCAAGGCTTAGGCAAGGCCGAGAAGGTTTTCGCCTTTGTTCCGGAAGCCGCTACCTTTCCGGGTGGTTTCCATTCAAATTTCACTCGTTCCATTGCTTGGGTCTAGTTGTTTTGCCCGGCTGAAGTGGGTTTTATCTGGGACTAACTGGGTTTGAGAAGGGGTTCCAGGCTCATACGATACTTTCTGCTCACTCTGCATTTAGATTTTAGCTCTGCCGGTCGGTGGCTCGTAGGTGCATTATCCGCACTTATGGCTTGCCCGATCGAGCTCCAAACCAATTTAGATTGGGCCAAGGCCACTTATCTTGGGGTGGTGGGAAGAGGCCCTACTTTCGAGGATACGGCGAGAACTTGTGTTCCCCAAAATCGCATGATGCTTGCAGGCGGGTAAGGGACATTGCCCTTTCATCGAAGCCTATTGAAGAAAAGGAGGGATGCCCAGTCGCATACTTCTCCGATGATGAACTAGAAATGCTAAATGAGGAAGTGAGGTTAACTCTAATTGGGAAATTTACTTTGGGACACCCAAAGATGGAATTGGTAAGAAGCTTTTTGAATCACTCAATCTAACGGAGACTGGAGGCTTGGATTACTAGATGGAAGACATCCGCTCATTAATCTCACCTCGGATGAAGACTATGCAAAGATATTTGCAAAGCGACGAGTCACCATTGCTTGGCATGGATATGAAAATCCTAAAATGGACCCCCGATTTTGATCCCAGCAAAGAACCCCCTATCATCCCCATTTGGTTCAAGCTACCCAATTTGCCATACAGGTACTTTAATCAGACTGCCCTTTTCCATATTGGAAGGGAAATTGGCACTCCACTCAGATTGGATGCGGCTACACTCCACAAGGAAAAACTCCGAATTTGCCGGGATTCGAATAGAAGTGGATATATCCCTCCCCGAAGTTAAGAGAATATGGGTGGGATCTAAAGCTGAGGGCATTGGCGGGAGGTAATCATGCAACAAAAGCCATATTACTGCTCCCAGCTGTAAAATGTTTGGCCACACGACGAGAAAGGTGCTTCAGGCTCCATCCTCCTCCAAGAAAATCCTCCATTCTGACCAAAAGTAGGCCAGAAGTATCCACCAACCCCCGGCTCGGCCTTTCCGAGGTGAATCCCGAACTAGCCCCCTTCCGGCTTTAACCCCCCCTCGAACCCATCCCCCACCCTCCCGAATTCTCCCACCTCCTCCATTCACACCCGGTCCCCCCACCTCTACCCCCACTCGTTGGTCTGTTATTCGTTATTGCAATGGATTCCATGGAAGAAGAATGGGTAATTCATTCAAACAATAAGAAGAAGAAAAATAAGTCCGAACTTGAGAAATTAGCTATCCCCTCGGCCCCGAGGTGCGGAGAGGACTCCCCTCCACTCGGGAGAAGTAGAACAAGGTCGAGATCCCACAAATTCGGTTCCCCTCTTTAACCCCCAATGATCAACCTACTATGCTGGAACATTAGAGGTGTGGCTAGCCCACACTCTCTCAAAAGACTCACTTACCTCAATAAAAAACACACCCCTTGGTGTATAGCTTTACTAGAACCTATGACAGCTTAACTCTAACAAAATCCTAAAAAAATCGTCTGGCTTTTCCCTTCACACAAACATCAATAACAAAATTTGGGTACTGTGTAGGAGGGAGCTGGGCTGGACCATTCTCATAGATAACCCTCAGCTTGTTCACCTCTCTTTAAATTTTGCTTTGGAAAAAATGTCCTAGCTACCTTTATCTATGCTCGGATGCAAGCAAGCAAGACGAATTATTACGTAGGATCAGTCGCACCAAATCAATCACTCCATTACCCTCCCCTGGATTGTAGGGGGAGATTTCAATTGTATTATTAGTGCTGCTGAGAAGTTGGGAGGCAGATCACCAATTCTAAGCAAAATGAACTAATTCAGGGACAATATCCACAATGCCAGACTTTTTGATTTGGGCTTCAAAGGCCCTCCTTACACCTGGAGAAGGAGCCACACTTGGGAGAGACTGGATAGATTCTTATCCAATGAACTTTGGCATTCTCAATTTCTTCGCACCGTTGTCACTCACCTTCCCTGGTCCAGTTCGACCACAGACCTCTCCTTTTAACTATTTCTGCCCCTCCCCAAATTCACACCAGCTCTCCTTTCAGATTCCTAAATTTCTGGTCTTCACACTCCCAGTTCTTACCCCTAATCCAATCTCTCTGAAATGATGCTCCTAATAATGATCCCTGGCTCAAGCTTGAACACCTCCATCAGAAAATCAGTAAAGAGCTTAAGAAGTGGAGTTGGAGAGAATTTGGGAATGTTCACACTGCTTGTAGCTGAAGTCGAAAAGGAAGTACTTGAATTGGAGCGGAAGGTTCGGATGGGAGTTGTTCACGACCACCTACTAGCTCGCTGCCTGGGTAAATCTCTCTAACTCCAGTTGACATCCGAGAACGGTTTCTCGGACGAAGTCTTCTATGCACATATTCACCGAGGGGACGAAACACAAAATTCTACCATGCCTTTATCAAATATAGAAGACATTGCAACACCATTCACGAGTATCCGGGAAGAGGATGGCAATTGGCTCAGGAACAATCAAGCTATTGGCAGAAGTGCTACCAGATACTTTCAAAAGCTCCTTTCCACTCCCACCAGGATCAGGGATCTCCTAAACCCTTTATGTTTCCAGGGAAACTATCATTACACCAATTCTCTTTCACTCGCACACCCCCCCATTGAACAAGAGATTTGGCGAGTACATTAACTCCATTGATAGCTCTAAGGCGAATTGGACCGGATGGGTTCACTCGCCGACTTTTACAAGAAAGCCTCGGCTTGTCATCGGTTCGATATTATTGCGGCCATTACTAGTTTCTTCTTGGGAAGGGACCCCCACTCTTTTTCAGCTCATCCACTTATTGTCACGATCCACTAAGAACACACCTGCGGTCCAATTGGGACCACTTCGGACCCATAAGCCTCACATCGGTTATTAACAAGGTCATTAGCAAGATTATAGTGGCAAGGCTCCAACCCCACCTCGGTAAAATCATTTGTATGAACCAATGCGCTTTTGTGAAGGGGAGGACAATTTCGGATAATGTGTTATTGGCACGGGAGATGCTCTATGATCTCGATAAGAAGTGTAGGGGGAAATCTAATTTATAAATTGGACATTAGAAAAGCCTATGATTCTATCGAGTGGGAGTTCATTATTGAGGTTCTCTCGGCTATGGGCTTTTACGAAGATTTCTGTTTGCATGGTTCACGGATGGCTTAGAAACAATTCCCACTCTATCCTCATAAATGGCACTAGCTGGAACTCTTTGATCGCATCCGGGGGCTTAAACAAGGGGACCCCTATCCCCTACCCTGTTTATTCTAGCTATTGATTACTTTTCCCATATGCTGAATAATCTCCAAACCACTCACAAGCATACCAGATATCACCATAAATCTAACAATCTGGTCTCCCACCTCATATATGCTGATGATGTGATAATTTTTTCTAATGCCTCCAAGGAGGCCGTTAAACACACCTTCGAGTGCATCCGGCATTTTCAACGACAATCTGGACTCATTTTTAACCCCTCCAAATGTCGGATTCTTTTTCCCAGGAAGATCTAACCGAGAGATAAAAAATTGGATACTCACCTACACTTTGCTTTTCTAGCACACGGCTACCTATCGAACATTTGGGAGTACAACTTAATATAGGAAGAGTCAAGCAGACCCACTTTGATGATATCCAGCATAAGATCAGCACATACCTTTCTAACTGGACTCACATCTATCTTTCAAATGGGGGAAGATTGACGTTGCTTAAGAGTATCCTAACCACCCTACCCTCCTATGTGATGCAAATGACCACAATGAAAAAGAGTACTCAGAACCAGTTTGAAAGAGCTTTTAATCATTTTCTCCGAGGCGAGGAACGAAATCAAACTCATCGGGCTTCTTGGCAAAGGATGGCCGGACCTACTCGGGCAGGAGGATCGGGCTTGAAAGGGATCCAGCAGATTCTCACGGTTAATCTTTGCGGTCGTGGATCAAATTCAGAGCTCAAGACTCTTTGTGGGCACACTACCTTCTTGGGAAGTATTGTAGACACACTCACCCCTCCCAGGTCCCCTCCAAGAATGGGGACTCCAAACTTTGGAGAGCTCTAATAAAGAACAGAACCCTGGCTGAACAGCAGTACCTATGGAACCTGGGTCAGGGAAATCTCGATTTTGGCTTGATCATTGGTGCCCTCCGGATTGGCTACAACCTCTCACTCCACCCACCAACCTTAATGCGAAAGTTGCGATTCTTCGGAATGGGGACAATTGGTCCTTGCCATTTCTTCATACCATCCTGGAAGCTCCTTCGACCCGAAAGTTACTACTGTGCCTTTCAACAGATCCAATCTGGATTCTCCAGTAAGGAAAGCCCTTCACAACCAAAGCTTCTCAAAGGCTATTTACACTCAAATCTATCAGTGGGAAGCAGTTCCTTGGAGTGACCTGATCTGGAACAAGTACCTCTCCCCCTCTATGAACCTCTTCAGCTGGAGACTTTTCAAAAATCTTCTCCCCATCGACAACATCCTTAAGTTAAAGGGACTCGGGGCCCTTTTTGCGTAGTTTGTGTCATATGGAGGAAGAAACTATCAACCATCTATTCTTTGAATGCAAGTTTTCAAAGGATGTTTGGATACAGCTAATCCCTCAATTTAAATTGAATACTCTCCAATTGCACTGGCACCACCTTCTCACCTACTGGACTGAATGGCATCAGCAGGGAACTGGAGCTTTACCCCTTCTCATTGCATGGTTCATCTGGATGGCAAGAAATAAGGCTATCTTTGAGGGAGCTGCCACTGGTGCTAGTACTGTAGCCAGGAACTGCATATCTTATCTCCATAAACTCATTAACCACAAGAAGTTTCCAAATATTTTTGAAGCTAGCCAACCAATGAACAACCAACTCCCTAAAATTCTCACTGTCACCTGGTCTCCTCCACCAGACAACTATGTTAAAGTAAACAACGATGGCGGCTACACCACCGATCTTGCTTGGTATGGGTGGTCTCTTTCGGAACCATATGGGGGCCTTTCCATGCCCCCATTACGCTTCGATGCTCTTGAAGCCGAACTTATAGCACGTCATTGGGCCACGAAGTTAGCTTTGATCTTCGATTGGAGGAATCTAATCATTGAGGGGATTCTCGGGAGATGATAAATTGGATTGATGCTTGGAACTTTAACAACTTGGACCCACTCATTTTGGATCCAAAAAATTCATTCCCTCACTAGTCAACTCGAGGCCACCTTCACTTTTATTTTCGAGAGGGAAATAAGCCGTGCGGATCGAGCTTGCAAGAAGCTCGGATCCCTTTCCTCTAGAGTGACCCTTTCAACTACTCCCCCTGCTCAACTCAAAATTCTGGTGGCAGGTGATCTCTTATCTGTTCCCCACTTAAGGATTGACAATGGCCACTCACTGTTGAAACATCATTGACTAGTGATGGTTTTGGTTGTTGGGCCTGTCACTATTTGGGTTCTTTTTTGTTGGCTAATTTACTCCATGAGGTCTCATGCTTCATTCCTATCCCCCTGGGCACACTACCTGTGGTTGAAAGTTCTCATGATCTCCTTAATTTGAGGGTTTATTTCAGTAATTTATAGATTTCCTTGTAACTAATAGTGTTTTCTTTTATTTTCAGCTGATTATGTTTTGTGTATGGGGTTCTCCATAGGGCTTCAAATTGTATTTTGTTATTGTTTGGTGGGGACCCCCTCTACTTCAACTTTTGTAACCCCCTTTCTTAGTTACCAATCAAAATGCTAGGAGCCTAATTTGGCTCCTTTTCCCCAAATATATATATATATATATATATATATATATATATATATATATATATATATATATATATATCAAGAATTATTATATTTCTTATTTTACACATTGTTCTTGCTTCTTAGCCTTTTCAAAATTGCGATAAACCAAATTTATTGGTTTTTTCGACAAACAATCAGCCAGATTTGCTTTTAAACTGTCAAAAATAGTCTGATCATTATTGCTTGAAACTGAATATCATATAATAGTGGATGAAATGCTATCACATCGAATACCAAACATGAAGAACATCACTGTCATCATACTGCAATAATCTGTACATATCTATATGTTTCTTCTGCAATATCTTTGTATGTCAAATCAAATCTGTGTATCACTCTGAACATCCACTACTGTCTATCATGTACTTGAACAGTAAGCTATATAGAGACTAGCCTCACCTTCAACATACATCGGAGAATCTGGAAAGATCCTTCCTATATATAAAGAGGTGTGCTGACTTTAAACAACTTATAGTTCATACGGTCGGAGATTCTCCATTTCCGGATCAGATTTATAACGAAACGGTATCTTGTCCTCATTCATCCTTCCGAGAGTGATCGAAATCCTCTCATACGATACACCAGGAATACAATATTTTGCCACATCGGCACCATTTCCTTTTAGGATTAATACTGAGCCTACCGGTAAAGGAATTTCAACAGGTCCCTAAAATTCTCCGTCTCCAACAATCTGAATTTCTGTACCAAACATAATATTGCATTCGTTGATGAACGAGACGGTACAGAAAGGTCTCTTGAAGTCATGATGGTCAACATGTGGAGGAATACAGTCACCCTCCTTATATATATTTATAATACAGCTGTTTGGAATGCAATCGGCGAGGAGCACTCGCCAGGCTACCATCCGTCTGATCATCCGTTTTATGAATGATGGTAACGGATCAACTTCATCATGGCGAATTATGCCAAGAGGATTACCTTCTCTGTCTTTAGCGAAATTGTAACAACACCCATATTGTATGGTAATTCGTCCCTTTCCACGTTTCCATTTTCTGGGTACAGAGTAAGTTCTTCTTCTCAGGCTTCCAACTTGTCCCATTTGTTGCTCAAGGATGACGCAATCCACAATTTCTCTTTGTTCTCGCTCAGAAAATACGTCAGTGTATAATTCTAAGCCTTCCAGTATATTGATGTACTTTCCCTGGAGTCTTTGAAAATGTTCAAAGTTCTGCTTTCTTACTCTTTGATATCTTTCTAGTTCATGTTCCGGAATAATTTGCAATCTACGAGGCCCGTCCACAAACTGCGGGATGTATGGCACAACTTCCATATTCTTTTCCTCGATCTCCTTCTTCTGAAGAGTAGGTTTCAGTACAGCCTTCTCTAGCTTTGGTAGGATTACCTCAACAGGTTGATTTGGAATCTTCTCTTTCAGCACGACTGCCATCCTTTCAACAACAGCCTCATCCTCTCCTTGTTCTTTCATCTGTTCCAACATCTTGTGAATCCGTCGATTCCGGTTCCTCTTCTGAGTGCGGGTGAGTGTTGCCTTACCTTCCAACTGATCATTGGTAGGGATAGCACCAACAAGCTCGCCTTCAGAAGTCATCACCATTGAATTAATCTTGTTAGTTGTAGTGTAGTCTGTTTCAACCTCATTTATTTTCCTCTTCTTTCCGGAAAACGTTGATCTTTGTTTTTGAATGTTAATATGGGTTTCTGACTACGGAATATTTCCTGATCCACAATCGTCAGAGCCGAGCTTTCATACTCCAAATTCACTTGTTCAAAATCCAGATCAAATTCTATAATTGCTCCCTCTTCAACCTTCTCTTTATTCAGAGCGAAACCAAGTCCATTCTTAAAGACGAAAATCAGCCTTCCTTCTGACATTTTCCTGCACAAACACAGGAAAACGGTCAGTATGTCAGGCCGGGCTAAGCAAGAACAATATGTATTAATCTGGAATGTATATGTTTTAATTTATATTTATATATGTGTATATACATATTTTATTTATTTATTTATAAATATAAGGCTTATTATGAATATTGAAATTTGTATGAAAGGAACGGGAATGATGATTTGATTACGTTTTAGAATATACGAATTTTATTATAGATTGAAAAGGAAAATTTTTTTTTTTTTCAACAATCTTATTTCAAATTTATGTTCGGACCCAGTTACAATTGAGGTGTCAGTGCTTCTAAGAACAAGACTTTATTTCTAAAGTTTGCTCTATTGAAACATCACGACACACAGTATTTCTTCAAGTAATGCCCATTAATAGGGAGCATAGGTCTTTCCCCTTGACAGTCCACTAACTGGTATGCTCCTCTAGAGTAAACTTTCTCCACCACAAATGGACCTTCCCAAATTGGTTCGAATTTTCCACCTATCTTGCGATGTGCAAGGATAGGTCTTTTGAGAACAAGTACAAGGTCACCAACTTTGAAAGTCCTGGGACGGATCAGTTTATCATGTGCTTGAATCATTTTAGCTTGATATAATTCCAAATTTTGTTGTGCTAATAGTCGTCTTCCTTCCAAATTTTCCAGCTCTTCCAGATGGAGTTTAGCATTTTCTTCAGTAGTAATTTTACTTGGCAACGACAACTACGAGAGACGGAAGTTGCACTTCTAAAGGAAGAACGGCTTCGGACCCGTACACGAGAGCATAAGGAGTAGACTGTGTTGGAGTTCTGAACGTTGTTCGGTAGGCTCATAAGGCTTATAATAACTGCTCGTGCCAATTTCTCTTGTTTTCATTCAGAGTTTTCTTTAGAATTTGGACGAGAGTCTTATTAAAAGCCTCGGCCAGGCCGTTTGCTCGAGGATAATATATTGTAGAGTATCGCCAATCTATTCCATGTCTTCTGACAAAATTATTAATTTTTGTGCTCTTGAATGCGGACCCATTGTATGAAATTATCCTGCGTGGTACGCCAAAACGATAGACAACTTGATTTTTGAAGAATTACAACACATGATACGCTTTCACTTCTCTGAGCGGTACAACCTCTGCCCATTTTGAAAAGTAATCGGTAGCCGCTAAGATAAATCAGTGTCCTTTTGAAGATGGAGGATCTATAGGACCCACCACATCTGTGCCCCAATACTCAAACGGCCACGATGTGACCGTCGGGTGGAGGGGGTTGGTGTAAGACCACTCATGTATCTGACATTGATGGCAACTTTTGGTGATTTTCATATAGTCGGTCATCATCGCAGGCCAGTAGTATCCTAGCCTTTTGATTTTCATTTTCATTTTAGGACCTGACTGATGAGCGCCACAAAGTCCTGAATGTACCTCCTTCACGATTTCTTGAGCTTCCGTGCTGTTTAAGCATCTTAGCCACATTTGATCGAAGGATCTCCGATAAAGAACATTATCAATTAAAGCATATGACAGTGCTCTTTTCTTTATCCGATGAGTCGCTGACTTATCATCCGGTAGTTTTCCGGCTGCAAATATTCTATGAAGGGTCGGCGCTGATCTTCGTGTTTTCGAATCGCCGCTTATTGTTTCTTCTTCATTTAATTTGTTTAACGTATCTGTATCAATTTGAGACAAAACTTGAAGTCCTTGTACTGTTATTTCAATAGAATCTTCCTGTAGACATGCAAATTCTTTAGCAAGTTTAGCTAGAGCATCTGCAAGAGCGTTTTCTCCTCTCGGAATTCTGTACAGTGTCACATTAGGTATTTGTTCCAACAACTTCATTGTATAATGGTGATACTGTTCCAATCTGGGCTTCAAAATTTTATCTCGGCAGACAACTTGTTGAATTATTAACCGTGAATCTCCATAAATGTTGATATCGGTTATATCCAGGAGTATCGCTAATTGTAATCCTTTTATCAGAGCTTCATATTCTGCCTCATTGTTCGTACACGGCTCTGTTAAATGATAAGAATATCTCAACATTCCTCGTTCTGGTGTAATGAATATTAATCCAATTCGTGCTTTACCGGGTATTATCGTTTGTAGTTCTTTATTCTTTTGTGCTGAAGAAGCTCCATCAAAATACAATTCCCAACATCGAGTATTGGAATTTTCCAAATTCATTATTTGTTCATCTGGTAGATCGTCATTAAGAAGAGAGTTTGCTGGTAATGGATGTGCCGCAAGAAAATCTGCTAGAATCTGACCCTTTATAGCCCGAAGCGGAACAAAGGTAATGTCAAATTGCAATAATATCATGGCCCATCTTGCTAACCTTCCGGAAAGAGTCGGTCGAGCTATCAAATATTGCAGCGGATTAAACTTTGAAATCAAATTGACCTTGTGAGAGAGCATGTAGTGCCGGAGTTTCTGAACTGCGAAAATTAAAGCCAGACAATGCTTCTCAATTGGAGGATACTTTACCTCTGCTGATATTAGACGACGACTTAAGTAATATAGAGCACTTTCTTTGCTCTCATCATTGACCTGAGCTAGCAGAGCTCCGAGGGAGTCGTCTAAAGCCGCGGTATAAAGTATTAAAGGCTTACCTGGGATCGGGGCTGCTAGTACGGGAGGTGTCATTAGATATTGTTTAATGCTTTCAAATGCATATTGACATTTATCGTCCCAAGTAAACTTGGCATCCTTTTTGGTCAATGCGAGAGAAAGGTTGACACCTTCCTGACAAATTAGAAATAAAGCGTCTTAGATATGCCAACTTCCCTTGAAAAGATCGTAATTGCTTTAAGTTCTTAGGGGGTGGCATTTCCAAAATCGCTTTTATTTTCTCCGGATCAATTTCAATCCCACGGTGACGAACAACAAACCCTAAAAATTTCCCAGAAGTCACACCAAATGCGCACTTCAAAGGGTTCATTTTAAGGTTAAATTGTCGTAACCGTTCAAAAACAATTCTCAAATCGTACAGATGATCTTCTTTCTGTTTACTTTTGATAACCAAATCATCCACATAACATTCCAATTAATTGTGAATGAGGTCATAAAAAATTCTGGTCATTGCTCGCTGATATGTTGCTCCTGCATTCTTTAACCCAAAAGGCATTACCGTATAGCAATAAACTCCAATTGGCGTTCTGAAGGCTGTAAATTTTTCATCTTCTGGAGCCATCTTGATCTGGTTATAACCGAACGACCCATCCATAAAAGAGAAAATGGCATGAGATGATGCGATATCAACCATCAATTCTGGAATAGGAAGTGGAAATTCATCTTTTGGACATGCCTTATTTAAATCTCTGAAGTCCACACAAATTCGGATTTGACCATTCTTTTTCTTAACCAGTACTATGCTGGCAAGCCATGTAGGATATTGTTCTTCTCGTACGAATTTGGCATCTATCAGCTTTTTGACTTCCGTTATGACTTTTTGTTCAATATCCAAGCGCATTCTTCTTGGAGCTTGCTTAACTGGAATTGCAGCAGAATCTAAACCCAATTTATGTACTGCTACATCTGGTGCTAATCCTGACATTTCATTATAACTCCAAGCAAAGCAATCTTTAAATTCAGTCAACAACTTAATCATGCCTGTAGCTTCTTCTTCATTAAGTAGGGAGCTAATGAAGGTTGGCCTTGGTTCCTCTTCAGTCCTAAGTTAACCTCTTTTAGCTCATCTACTGTTGATTTAATCTCTTCTTCAAACTCTGGTGAAGCGTCATCAATTAGCGAATCTTCATAATTATCCAAAGTTTCCAAACATTCTTCATTTTGCTCATTAGTAACAACTAGGCAAAATTCCACATCATCAACCGGTCCTACCGTGCCGAACCCAAGACCTTGTTTAGAATTGGATGTACGATTGTTATTATTCCAAAGTTTTTCAAAATAATGCGATTGTTCTTTTGACCATTGCTTAGGTATCATACCATGCTGTGCAAGATTTTGAACACAATGAGAATACCATTTAACGGGTAATTCCATTAATTCTGAGGAAAGATCATTTTCTAGTTTTACATTTGTTTCAGAACTAGAAGATGCAGAGCCACGATGAAACTTTATTGGTTTTCCACAAGCACTATGTACTTCTTTTACCGTCAAACCCTCAATTTTATGAGTATGAATTGGGGTAAGGGCCATATTTTGTACATAACGATTGATTCGATCGTACATTGAACCATGTTCACGTTTTTCTTCGTCTTCTAAGCTGATTTGGAACTGGGGTCTTCTTTGGTTGATTGTCATTGCATCTTTCTTAATTTTTTCATCTTCAGAACTATCTTCCAAATCAATGTTGATAACCGGATTCCTCGATTCAACAACCCTATCGTTCCTTTCTTGACCTCATCCCCGGCCTCGACCTCGGATACGAGTTCTAAAGAAAACTCTCACCCTCTCGTTGTAGAGGGGTGATGCGAGATTGTTGAATTGGTGCTAAAAAATCCTGTCTTTGTATGCTTTCTGGATTTTCTGTTCTATTTGCAACAACATCTCGAGATAAAACAGTCTTTTTCGGAGGAGTGTAGTAAGCAGCATCTTCATGAATACCTATTTCATGAATAGAAAATGGCTGTAAATCTCCTTTTATACAATACTCTTGTCCTTCCTGGCAGTACTTTATACATTGATGTAGTGACGAGGGAACCAATCTGTTTTCGTGAATCCAAGGTCGGCCCAGAAGAGCATTAAATGATGTTTCAGAGTCAATGATATGGAATTTTGCAGTTGTTGTCAATTCACCGATTCTCATCAGTAGAGTTATCGATCCTAAAGCTCTTTCTCCTTTCTGGTTAAAACCCCTTGATCACTGAAAAATTTATTAAGAAATTCATACCTATTTTTGATGAAATTGCACTTTAAAGAAAGGTATTTTCTTTATTTTGTTGCAGGAATGGAGAATTTAGATGATAAAAGCAAAAATTATAAAAAGGAGCGGATTTGGAGCAAAAAGGAAGAAAATAATACAATTTGTCTTGAGCCGCCGACGGCGAGATCGAGCCCGCCGACGGCGAGGGTACGAGGAAGAAATTCTGAAGGATTTATAACTGTCTCGCTGACAGCGAGCCCGAGCCCGCCGACAGTGAGATAGCGTAGATAGACTTTCTAGAAGCCTCGCCGACAGCGAGGTAGTTCGTCGCCGACGGCGAGCTAGTTCAAATGGCACAGATACATTGAACCTAGACACTTTTTGAAGAGATGCTTACACACCTCTTGGACCTTTGCTTACCTCTATATATAGAGGCCGAAAATCAGTCTTTTGTGTGCAGTCTTTTATATCTTTTGTGTGTTCTAAGTGTGTGAGCAGTCTTTAGAATCTTAATTAGTGTAATTAGTGAGTCTTTAGTGAGTTTAGAGAGTAATTAGTGAGTCGAGCTGTACTGGAAGGAAGAGTTAAAGGAACTACGAGGAGTCTGCTTGGGGATAAATCAAGATAAGTATTTGTATTTATTTTTTTTAACTTTAAATGAAATCCATGCTTAGTTTAGTTCCCATGCATTCTGAGTAGTTTATTTAGTCTTTCTCCCTGTTTATGAAATTAAGTGACTTGATGAAATTAAAATAGAGATACTTTTATATATTAATAAATTGTGATAATTTTTACTTAAAACTTAATTTACTTTTCAACTGGCCATTTGATTTGTTAAAATGTGTTGATTTACAACTATAGTAAAAATTACATCTGATATTCGGGGAATTCAAAAGCTTTGGAAGGAAGGTGCAAATAAATAGGGAAATAATATCACTGGGCGTAGAATTGAGCATTTTAGTGTGACAGACTAAAATTTTCGATTCGGTCCTATTGTTTGAGAGGCGAAGTGTAGATGTTAGCCCTCGGGCGAGGGGAACGTGGGAGCTACGAAGTGGCGGTTGGTATTCTCTCGGCTAGCCGCAGATTCGGTAATCAAACATAGGATTAGTCGATATTCTTTACACTGGACCAAAGGGTAAAGAATAGGAATGTTCTATTTGTCACAATACCTTAAAATTATCTATTTAAATTCATCAATCACTTAAATTTCTAAACAAGGCGAAAGATACTTTTTCGAATAGTTAAGACTTATTTAGCAATTAGTTAATTTCCTGCACTTTCAATACGTATTAATTTTCTACTTAGTTAAGTTACCTAATTAAAATACTTAGTTTACTTTATTGCGCTTAAATTTAGAATTCCAAATTTTCGTATACTATTTTAAAATTATTATTATTATTATTTTAAAATTAGTTGTTATTTAATTTTCTCTTTCCCTGTGGGATCGATAATGCAGGACTCTACTAGAGCCCTGTATTACTTGATACGATACGTATACTTGCGTAGCATCCACGACATAAATAATTACAATTCTATACATATAATAGCGGGGTCAAGTTTTTGGCGTCGTTGCGATTAAATTAAAAATATCATAATATAAAATTGTGGGTCGAGTTTTTGGCGCCGTTGCTGGGGAAAGTAAGAAAAATTTACTAGAGTAACGGATTATTTTAAAATAATCATAATAAATAAATTAATATCTATTCAAAAATTGTATGCGCAAATTTGGAAACGAAAATTTAATACCTTACGATTCGAATTAGAGCGTACGATTAAAAGAATTAGAAAACAAAAGAAACAAATTATAAATTTAACACGAATGGCAAATATTCCTGAAATTCAAAATATGAACCAACAAAGACCATTAAGAGATTATGCCAACCATACATCGAGATGAAATTCATTTAAGCTATTCAAAACCACGATGTAGTCACTAATTCATTTGAACTTAAACTCGTAATTATCCAAATGGTACAAAACAATCAATTTAGTGGTTCACCTATCGAAGATCCTAACTTACATCTTGCTAGTTTTCTAGAACTTTGTGCTACTTTTAAATATCGAGGAGTATACGACGATCTTTATAAGACTTAGACTTTTTCCTTTTTCATTAAGGGATAAGGCTAAAATGTGGTTGAATTCGTTAAGCACTCGGATCTATTAAAACTTGGGGAGAATTATCACAAAAATTTATATCCAAATATTTTCCACCATCTAAAACTGCTAAGTTTAGAAATGATATAACTTCTTTTTGTCGATTAGATGGAGAATCGATATATGAAGCTTGGGAGAGATTTAAGGAACTTCTTAGGAAATGCCCACATCATGCGCTACCAGATTAGTCGATTATTCGAACCTTTTATAATGGATTAGTAGGATCTTTAAGATCAATCATCGATGCTTGCTTCTTGGAGGTTCATTAATGTCTAAACCATTTAATGAAGCTTATGCACTAATCGAAGAAATGGCAACAAATAATTTCCAATGGCCTACGTCGATAGAGTAAATCCGAAAAAGATAGCCAGCATTCATGAAAACGATGCAATATCTATGTTAGCTTCTCAAATTGTTGCTATATCTAAGAAATTAGATCATTTTGGAATGAACTACTCTCCTACTTTAGAAGAAAACTCATCTGGACAAATCATAGAATCTCAATCTAATTATGAAACTTTAAATGTTATTAATAATAGAACTAATAACCCTTATTCAAACTATTATAATCCTGGTTGGAAAACTCATCCAAATGTTAATTGGAATAACACATCTAATCAACAATGGATGAATCAACCTAATCAAGCAAATCCAAGCTATAAACCTAATTACCTACCTGGATTTAATAACAATAACCCTCAATTCAAAGAAAAGAAATTATCTATGGATGAATTAATTTTGAATATGGGTCATCAACTACAAAATCAAGGAAATCAACTACAAATTCAAGGAAATCAATTACAAATTCAAGGAACATCTATTAAAAATATCAAAACTCAACTTGGACATATTGCTTCATTGCGCTAAATAATAGAATACCGGAACTTTTCCTAGTAATGTGGAAATAAATCCTAAAGATCAAGGAAAAGAACAAATTAAAGCAATACAACTAAGGAGTGGAAAAGAATTAGAACCTCAAATTCAAAAAGAACTTGAAAGCCAAAAAGAGGAAGTGGAAATTGAAAAGGAAACAATTCAACAAGATTGAACTTAGAACATCCTTTAATACCTATGAAAATTTACGTTGAAAAACCTCCACCACCATTTCCTCAACGACTAGCTCAACATAAAAAAGATAAACAATTTGCTAAATTCCTTGAAATATTAAAGAAATTAATAATCAATATACCTTTTGTCGAAGCTTTAGATCAGATGCCAAATTATGTAAAATTTATGAAAGATATTCTAAATAAGAAAAGAAAATTCATTGATAATGAAACAGTCGCACTTAGTGAAGAGTGTAGTGCTATTATTCGAAGAAGCTTCCTGAAAAATTGAATGATCCGGGTAGTTTCACTATACCACTGCATTATAGGAGAAAAATTTTATGGAAAAGCTTTGTGTGACTTAGGAGCGAGCATCGATCTAATGCCTCTATCAATTTTTAAGAGATTAGGATTAGGAAAAATTACACCTACTTCGGTAACCCTTCGATTAGTCGATCGTTCGGTTACTTATCCTAAGGGAGTTATTGAAGATGTGTTAGTAAAAGTGGATAAATTTATCTTCCCGAGTAGATTTTATTGTTTTAGATATGGAGGAAGATAAAGAAATTCCTATCCTTTTAGGAAGACCATTTTTAGCTTCTTGGAAAAGCTATGATTGATGTTCGAAAGGAGAATTAACTATGAGAGTAAATGACCAAAAAGTTACATTTAGTATTGCAAAATCGATGAAATATCCTACGCTAGAAAAAGATGATGAATGTTTTCGGATGGAAATACTTGAACATTTACAACGCGAACATTTTAAGGAATATTACGAAGATAAATTAGAAAAAGAAAACACTGAATTAATTGAAGATAATAATGAAGAACTAGATTATATTCGGGAAAGATTTGAATTTTTGGATGAAGCTGAAAACATCGACGAGAATATAGTTCCATCGATTATTAAACCTCCCGAACTTGAGTTAAAAATATTACACGATCATTTGAAATATGCTTATTTAGGTAATTCTTCAACTTTACCAGTTATTATTTCATCCGCATTAAAGGAATCTCAAGAACAAAAACTTTTAGAAACTTTAAAAAAATATAAGAAAACTTTTGGTTGGACTTTAGCAGATATTAAAGGAATTAGTCCTTCAATCTGCATTGTATTAGGGCATAAAATTTCGGAAAAAGGCATGGAAGTGGACCCTGCAAAAATTCAAGTTATAGCTAAATTACCACCTCCAACTACGGTAAAAGGGGTAAGAAGTTTTCTTGGACATGCTTGGATTCTACGAACAGCTATATAAAATATTTTTCGAAAATTACTAAACCTACTATGCTAACTTCTCGAAAAGGACAAGAAATTTGAATTTACAATCGAATGCACTGAATGCTTTTGAACTCTTACAAGAAAAATTAATCACAGCACCTATAATAGTTTCACCTAGCTTGGGAGAAACCATTTGAGCTTATGTGTGATGCTTAGTGATTATGCTCTGTAAGAGCAGTTCTTGGGCGAAGATATGAAAAGCTTTTTAAAGTTATATACTTATGCTAGTAAAACTCTAAATAATGCTGAAATAAATTATACGAGTTACTGAAAGAGAATTATTAGCGGTAGTATATGGTTTTAATAAATTTAGACCTTATCGATTGGAACAAAATGTATCGTGCATGCGATCATTCTGCTATCAAATATTTAATGCAAAAGAAAGATTCCAAACCAAGATTAATTAGATGGATGCTATTAATGCAAGAATTCGATTTTGAGATCGTTAATAAGAAAGGAACCGATAATCAAATTACGGATCATTTATCAAGATTAGAAAATCATGAATTATACGATATTGAAAATGAAATTATAGACAGTTTTCCGATGAACAACTATATAATATCAATGAGTGGAAAATACCATGGTATGCTTGATATAGTAAACTATATAGTTAGTAATATTTTACCACCTATGCTAACTTTACAACAACGAAAAAATTCATCCATGATACGAAAACCTATTTTTGGGATGAACCATATTTATATAAGCAATGTAAGGATTTAATTATTAGAAGATGTGTACCTTATGAAGAAAGCTGAACCAATTATTCAAAAATGTCATGATTCGATTTTGGAGGACATTTCGGGATCGATAAAGCTGCTTATAAGATTCTACAATCCGGATTTTACTTGGCTCTACTCTATTTAGAGATGTATACGGATATATTAAAACTTGCGATAAATGTCGAAGAGTAGGAAATATATCTAGAAAAAACGAAATGCCTCTAAACTTTATATTAGAAGTTGAAATTTTTTATGTTTGGGGATTAGATTTTATGGGACCTTTTATTCCTTCGTTTGGAAACTCATATATATTAGTAGTTGTTGATTATGTTTCCAAATGGTTTGAGGCACAAGCTTTACCTAGGTGTGATGCTAAGAGTGTTTCAAAATTTCTGATGAAAAATATTTTTACTAGATTTGGAATGCCGAGAGTGATTATCACTGACGGAGGAACTCATTTTAGAAATAAATGCATTCACAAACTAGTAGAAAAATACAATATTACTCATAAGATATCCACTTCAGCTAATCCACAGACTAGCGGATTAGCTGAAGTATCTAATCGTGAGATTAAACGTATTTTAGAAAAATCTGTAAACCCAAATAGGTTAGATTGGTCTATTAGATTAGACTACTTGCATTATGGGCTTATAGGATCTGCTTATAAAACTCCGATTGGAATGACTCCTTACGAGGCTTATATATGGAAAAACATGCCACTTACCGAGTTGAATTAGAACATAAAGCATATTGGGCGATTAAAGAATTTAATTATAATATGAAGGAAGACTTGGTGAGAAAAGATTGTCTGCAATTAAATGAATTGGAAGAATTAAGAAATGAATCATATGATAATGATAGGATTTATAAAGAAAAGATGAAATTATGGCATGATCGGAAGATTAATCGGGAGAAATTTTGAACCGGGACGGGAAGTTTTGTTATATAATACTAGATTAAAATTATTTCCTGGAAAATTGAAGTCTCGATGGTTAGGACCTTTCACCATAACTCAAATATTTTCATACGGAACTATAGAAATCGAAGATCCAAAAACTGGACATAAATTTAAAGTTAATGGACATAGATTAAAACCATATTTCGAAGGTATAAGAACAAACTATAAAGAGGTTTTAATGCTTAGTCGACACGATTAATAATTGAAATTAGGTCGAGTGACGACGTTAAACCAAGCGCTTTATGGGAGGCAACCCATATTAGTTATCTATTTTTATTGTATCTTAATAGTTAGTCTATATTATTGAAACTTTACTACTCAATTATTATTAAGAATCATCGTCATATCAGAAATATTAGAGAAGATGAAGATTCTGACATTGAAGAGCAGTAGTAAAGATTTTTATAGTATGTTTATGTTTATGTTATTTGATTTGATTTAGATTTTATTATGTGTGGAGTGATGATTTGAATATCTCAAACTTAATTGAGATATGCGTCATAGTTTTGTATCAGCATTTAGTGTGTCGTGGATTGGTTTGCGATGCTGATTAGTAGTAAGGATTGGAGAATTGAAGTTTGATTATAGAGTTTAAAATTATGTTAGTTTGTACATCTCATGGATTTCAATATTAAAGTTAATTTGTTGTGTTGTGTGAATTTGTTTGTGTATAAGTAGCTAATCTTCATATTAAATTAATAAATGATGTGATCGGAAATATAATATAAGGCAAATCAAGGAGGGGATGACAATATAGTTTGGGACTTCAATATAGAAGATTAGGACTTTATTTGTTTTAGTTTGTTTGATGTTAAGTTATTTTGGAAACTTTTATATGTTTTTAATATTCAGTACTTTATGTTGTGAGACATTGGATATTTGTTAGATTATTTGCTTGAATTGTTATAGTAGTTTAGTTTTTGTTTTTGTGTTAGTTAATTGCATTTGTTTTTATGTTAAATAGGATGTTAGTTTTCTTTAGTATGTTTTTATTTTATTCTGTATTGTTTTAAGTTGTAAAATTGTTAATATGGTAGTTAAATTGTTTTAATATTTTAGTAATTCATATGTGTAGTGTAGATTTAATTTTAATTGTTGTATTTAATACTTATCTCAGATTTTATCCCTACATTTTCTTTAAATTGTTATATATATATGGAGAATACTAACGAGTACGGAGTTCGATGAAAAATGAAAAAGCTTGCAAAAATTTCAAAGAAAAAAGAAATACCTAAACTTGAAAGGTATGATTTATTTACTTTCCCTTTTTCATTATTTAGAGTAGATATAAAAATTTAAGTTTGGGGGGAGTAAAATACAAATTTAGTTATTAACTTGTTCTCAATTTCTATTTTCAAATTATTATAAAATGATTTTTATAGCAAGTTTTTCAATTTAATTAATATGAATTATTTTATTTAATTATTATAAAAGGTTAAATGAAATATTTCTAGTGCTTTAATTAATTAAATAGAATAAAATATTTGGTTAAAGGGAATAAGAATATAGTAAACTATTTTTAGTAAGGAAAACTATATTCTAAAATTAAAATTCTTAAGTATTCAAGTGAAAAAGAAAAGATTGAAAATCAATGAAGTAAAAACTATGAAGTATATATAAGCTAAGAAATATTTTTAAGTTTCAAATTTAGGAAGATGAAAATGAAGTTCAAAATTATTAACAGGCTCTCCAGATACAGTAATTCTCATTAGAAAAAAAAGAAAAAAAAAGAAAAAGAAAAAAGAAAAAGAAAAATAAGGAGAAGCTTGAGGAGATGCCTTATCGAAAATTGGCTTCATTTGAATTAACCTAAAAGAAAAAACTTAGATATTTCCAAACTTATGTTTATGGATTAGAATTTTACCTAATAGTGTTTTCTTGAATTTCTTATCATATGAATATCTTAAGTAGTTATTCTTTTAAACATAGTCATTCACGAAATGAATAGTAAGTTTAGAAATCTTAGAACTGATAACTAAATAATTTATTTCTATAAGATTAATTAAATTACATGAATTATTTTTATTTAACTTTATTATGATATTAATTAATCTAATTCATAGTTTATTTGAATTGAAAAATCTTACTTATAGAAATCATTATTTTTATGTAGTACTAAAATTACTTGAGGACAAGTAATAAGTAAGTTTGGGGGATTTTGATCAACTGAAAAATTTATTAAGAAATTCATACCTATTTTTGATGAAATTGCACTTTAAAGAAAGGTATTTTCTTTATTTTGTTGCAGGAATGGAGAATTTAGATGATAAAAGCAAAAATTATAAAAAGGAGCGGATTTGGAGCAAAAAGGAAGAAAATAATACAAATTGTGCTGAGCCGCCGACGGCGAGATCGAGACCGCCGACGGCGAGGGTACGAGGAAGAAATTCTGAAGGATTTATAACTGTCTCGCCGACAGCGAGCCCGAGCCCGCCGACGAGCTGAGATAGCGCGGTTCGAAGACTTTCTAGAAGCCTCGCCGACAGCGAGAGTAGTTGCGTCGCCGACGGCGAGCTAGTTCAAATGGCACGAGATACATTGAACACGGACACTTTTTGAAGAGATGCTTACACACCTCTTGGACCTTTGCTTACCTCTATATATAGAGGCCGAAAATCAGTCTTTTGTGTGCAGTCTTTTATATCTTTTGTGTGTTCTAAGTGTGTGAGCAGTCTTTAGAATCTTAATTAGTGTAATTAGTGAGTCTTTAGTGAGTTTAGTGAGTAATTAGTGAGTCGTGCTGTACTTGGAAGGAAGAGTCGAAAGGAACTACGAGGAGTACGCGTGGGGATAAATCGAAGATAAGTATTTGTATTTATTGTTTTTAACTTTAAATGAAATCCATGCTTAGTTTAGTTCCCATGCATTACGAGTAGTTTATTTAGTCTTTCTCACTTGTTTATGAAATTAAGTGACTTGATGAAATTAAAATAGAGATACTTTTATATATTAATAAATTGTGATAATTTTTACTTAAAACTTAATTTACTTTTCAAACTGGCCATTTGATTTGTTAAAATGTGTTGATTTACAACTATAGTAAAAATTACATCTGATATGCGGGGAATTCAAAAGCCTTGGAAGGATGGTGCAAATAATTAGGAAATAATATCCACTGGGCGTAGAATTGAGCATTTTAGTGTGACGGACTAAAATTTTCGATTCGGTCCTATTGTTTGAGAGTGAAGTGTAGATGTTAGCCCTCGGGCGAGGGAACGTGGGAGCTACGAAGTGGCGATCGGTATCCTCACAGCTAGCCACGGATTCGATAATCAAACATAGGATTAGTCGATATTCTTTACACTGGACGAAAGGGTAAAGAATAGGAATGTTCCTATTTGTCACAATACCTTAAAATTATCTATTTAAATTCATCGATCACTTAAATTTCTAAACGAGGGGAAAGATATTTTTACTGAATAGTTAAGACTTATTTAGCAATTAGTTAATTTCCTGCACTTTCAATACGTATTAATTTTCTACTTAGTTAAGTTACCTAATTAAAATACTTAGTTTACTTTATTGCGCTTAAATTTAGAATTCCAAATTTTCGTATACTATTTTAAAATTATTATTATTATTATTTTAAAATTAGTTGTTATTTAATTTTCTCTTTCCCTGTGGGATCGATAACTGAGGAATCCACTAGAGCACTGTATTACTTGATACGATACGTATACTTGTGTAGCATCCACAACATGAATAATTACAATTCTATACATATAATAGCGGGGTCAAGTTTTTGGCGTCGTTGCAATTAAATTAAAAATATCATAATATAAAATTGTGGGTCACCCCTTAACATCATTCTATCAGCGGTCAACTGTCTTGCATCAATATCCAAGTATGCTAGTGTTCTCAGGTTCATTATATTAATGGATGCTCCTAGATCCACTAATACTCTAGATAGCATAGCATTACCAATGTTGACAGAAATATACGGCGGACGATTATGATCGAGCGGTTGTCGAGCGATAAATCATCGTCCGTAAAAGTTATCTTTGTCTGTTCCCTCAATGTACAAACCTCATCCAAGGAATCACCAGCGAGCTGAGCTAAACAGATGTCTGGATCAAGCAAAGCTTTCACCAAAGCTTCTCTCATCTCCTTTAATAAGATCAGAGCATTGTATATACTCAACTTCGCTGGTAACTTCCTAAGATGGGCTAGCACATTATAATCCACTTTATTTCTTGGCTTTTCATTTTCTTTTTGAACAAGCACTTCATCAATTGGTGGGCTTGGATCGTCTATTTGTTTTCCTTTATCCTTCGGACCCACTCTCGGGGGTAATATCTTTCCACTTCTCAAATTTATTTCTCGTTATCTCTTCAGAGTACGGAATTAATTCGAAGTTGTAACCTCAGGAATTGAAGTAGGCGACTCTTTCAAGACCTCTTCGAATCGAGAAAATTCTAGCTACTATTGCAATTGGTGATCCTTGAAACTCTAGAATAAATGTTTCATCTTCCATACATCAACTGTCATTATCAATATCTCTTTCTGGGTCATCATTGCACATATCAGTGTTCTGTACGATTTGAGAATTGTTATTATGATTGAAATTAGTATCAGAGTTAGGTTGGTTATTTTCAATCACATCACCAACAGAAACAACCAAAACGTAGCCGAAATCAAATTCCATAGTATTACGTGCTCCTGGTGGAGCGAAGAAGAAATCATACAAAGTCAACAGTTTGAGAGATTTCTCTCCCAAATCAGTAACAACTAATCTTGGACCAACAACTCTCATCTTACGAGTGACTTTTCAATCTTATCTTCCATAACTTGCTCATTCTTCTCTTGAGATTTATCTTACGCTCCAATCGAATAACACCGGTTCAGCAGGCTTTGGATCTTGAATTACAGTTTGTGTTGAAGCATTCTGGAGCTGATTCAATATTTTCTTTGAAGATTTAGTCCATACTGTACTCCACCCAGCATTGGTTGTATACGGTTCAATTGGAACAATAGGATCGACCGAAATTGTATTAATTGAACCTTTTTCAGGTTCTCTCATATACTCTTTCGGGATCGTTATGTTCCCTCTCATGAGATTATTTTCCAACCAATTCTTGAAAACAAAGCAATTCTCTATAGTATGTCCGATCATTCTGTGATATGGGCGATATAGCGGATGATCCTTCTTATCAACCTCTTCAGGTTTCTTAGGTTCAGGTAGTTTGAATTCAGCTTTCTTGACCAGATTCCGAAACATCTTGCCAACTGCTTCATCTTTGAAGGAATATACCCTACTTAATCGTTCTGCTAAAGACAAAGTTGGTCTCTCATTCATTGGGGGGGGCTCTATTGTGAAGAATGCGAATTTTACTGTTGAAGAGATTGATGAGTCTGTCTAGGTTGTTCTGCATTTATCTGTATTGGTTGTTTGCCTTTATCAATAGTTGCAACAGTTACAGATTTCTTCTCGAAAGCTTTCATTGGTTTCTGTTTCTCGGTCTTTTCAATAAAACCAAGTTGTTTTGCTTCTTCTTGTAGACTTGCAGCTTGGTCGAGCAATTTTTCAAACGTCTTGATCGTAAAACCTTTAAGGAGGAATGCTACTCGGTCCATGAATACTCTTCGATAAAATTTCAATTGCGTGTTGTTCTTGGAGCTGAGGTTCGCACTTCATGCTCGGATTCCTCCATCGCAGAATGTATTCCACCAATGTTTCGTCCGGTTTTGTTTCTCGACCACAAGATCACCAACGGTGATATGGTGTTGAGCTCCAAATGAACCGTTTAACGAAAAGATTTTCTAATTCTGTGAAATTCTTGACCGATCTATTTGGTAATTCTGCATACCAATCAAATGCAACACCTGAGAGGCTACTCACAAATTGTCAAAACAATAGTGCATCGTTTCCTCCTGCATTACAACAGCGGCCGAAAATGCGCGACATGTTGCCGTGGATTTCTGTTCGTCAAAAGTTTTAAACGAAGGTGGTACGAAGCCTTTAGGGTATTGAACGACATCGAATTCTTCGGGATAAGGTCTACCCTTCGAATTAACGATCCTCCTTTAGATTGTGCCAAGGCTTCTCTCACTGTTGTTCATTAAAGTCTTGATATCCTTTTTCGGCATGGTAGGCTGGAATAGAATCTTTCATGGGCTGCTCTTCATTATTATTGGAAGATTCTTTATTATTATCGGGAATCTGGATTATTTACGGTTGATTTACCTCGGCGGGAACCACTTATTGGAGTACGAGGTTGACTTTGTAAAGTCATGATTGCGTGCCATCATTTCTTCCATCTTTCTTTCCAACCGTTCGATTATTTCATCTTTATCTCGAATAACTCCTCGTAATGTTTCAATAACATTCCCTTCGGTAGACTCGGAGCTTCTCGTATATTTGAAGATGCTCGGTTTCGACCATATTTATTTCGACAAAATCTTCATCCATATAATCCGTCAAATCTTCCTCATCATTCGATTCTTCTTTCCTTTTCTTAGACAACTGTTGAATATCTTCTCTCAACCTTTCCAGTTTATCTTCAATTAAGTTCACCTTATTTGTTGAATCCACATGGGGTGTCTGATAACTAACCCCTTCTGCAGCAGCTTCCGGAGTACCAATTATCCTCTCGGGATTAGAATCATTCTTCTTGTCATCGACTTTGGGCTTTTCTATAAGTATTGATTCAATAGCCTTAGGTTGCCACACCATTTTCTTTAGCGTTGGTGCTTTAAAATCAAATGGCTTATTAAAAGCACTAACACATCCAGAAGTGGTGTGCTCCCTAGTCTGAGAACCAGATACTATAGTAGACAACTCTTTATCGTTCCTCAAAGTCTCCTTTTGGAATAAAACTTTACGTGATCCAATTGGAGAAACTATTCTTGGTCCAAGACGAGATTTTACAGGTTGGCGTCCTGTAGCTCTCTGATGGGTGGTGAAGATATGATATGTAGAAGTACCTACACGTTTCCCCAGACGTAACTTAGCAGAAACACGGGGCTGTAACGTCTCGTTCCTTCGATCAGACTTATAATGTCGATGGCTGGGTTTATCATCCTTTAAGATTTCAGCTTGTATATGCAGCGGGACGGCACACCCAATTTTCTTCAGTATCTCAGCAACTGAACAACGCTCTCTCTGAGCCAATCTTTCAAACACACGACGAATTTCAGAGAAAAGAGTAGGCTTCTTCTTTTTCTCATTCTTACAACGAGGTGATACCAGTAATGCAGCAGCAATTCTTGAAGCATCTTCTTCAGCGGGGGCAAGGGACAAAGGATGAAACCTGCTTCCTCTAAGAAGGGGTGAGGTTTCAAGAAGTCCGGTTCCTCCTCCAAAACTTCCACAGAAGCTGTAACTTTAGCGGCTTCCAATCTCTTGATTTTGGCTATTTTCTTCGTTTCGTTTCTCCTTTGTGTTCTAGTCGAAGTCGCGGACTTAGAGCTGGACCCAATTTCAAAAACGAAGGTAGCGAAGTGAAAGCCAAACTTTCTTCAATTACGGGTTGATCGGTCACCGGGACACCCTTTCCTTTTGCTAATGTTGAAGCGACGGCGGACGTAAGAACAACCAAATCAAGCTGGAGCGGCGAAACATTCTTGGGATTGTCGGTGATTCTAGTAACGGACTTCACGAGCAACGGCGGGGTTATTCTCAAGCTAGTACTCGCTTCAGCGGAGGGAATTCGTCAACAGACCTCAGGTTGAACTCAACAACAGGTTCTACTGACGTATTTGCTACAGACCTCACTACGGCAACCGGAACATTTCCGAACTTGATTTCAACATCGTCAAACCCTTGACCGAACTTGATCATTGTCTTATCAGGCAATTGGCTCTTACTAACAACAATGTCCTTTCCAGTAGCGAAGGAGAAGATCAGTTTCGGGGAAGACATTTCTGTCATGAAGAATAAACATCAAGATTAACTGGGTGTCCTTTTCAGGTCTTATCCGAACAAATTATAGAAAGTTTTAATTGGTTGATTTATTTTAAAATTAAGGCAAAGCAAATACAAAAGGTATATGATCCAATATGAGATTGAAGGACTCATATAAAAGATTAAATTCACATCGGACTCACTTCGATATACCGCTCCTAACCTACCACACCTATTGGGGGTCCATCCCACCTTAAAGATTTCAAGATTCTGGAACATCTCTGTTTAAGGATGACTAAACAGTAGCTCCAGAATAAAAAAGGAGTTGACAATACTCGCTCGAGGAAGAAATGAGCAAAGTACATCAACGAAAGAATGATAGTACGACCACTAGGGATATGGGCACACTATCGATATATGAAGACAAATCCTTATGATCCAAAATAGAGAGAAGAATTAGTCCTCACGTGAGTCGCGAAATTGTCGGCTAATTTTTTTATTTTTGAAAATAATTTTAAAATTTAATTTAATGTAATATGTAAAGTATTTTGTTTTGATTTTGAAAATGGTGATATATTATTTTATTTTGAAAATAACGAGACCAAATAGATCTTATATCAAATAGTTTAAATAGTTGAGCATGATACCACAAGTGACACATCATCCCAAAAGATGAGCGTACCACTGGTTAGTAGGCTTAACTATCTAAACTTAAAGGTTTATGACTCTATTTTGATCTGCGCATTTTATAGCCGACAAATTCCCCTATCTAATACACAGATTAGACAGGGTTTAGATTAATCTGGGTTCTTAATTCCCTATAAGGGCAAGCCCCTATAGTTAATTACATCTTAAGTAACCGAAGTCACCTAAGAAAACTCTCGATAACGATCATGGGCTTTGTCTTCAAGAATATCAACGTTTAAGTTTCCACGATTGGTAGTGGGAAAGTCGAAGGGAATGGTTCAATATGGAACGATTATTTTCGGAGTCCAAAGGTATGAAAAGTAGGAGATGTAGAAGATACTGAAGGGGCTTCAGTGACATCTCATACTAACCTATGTTTGGGCTTGACATCTTTGAAAGTGAAGTTGTGTTTATATTTCAATCCTGCAAATTATTTAGATAATTTGGGATTTATATCTACATGTCATATGTAAATGACCCAAAAATATGAGAGGATTTATATCGTGCTAAACGACAACCTCGGAATCCTAAACAGTTTAGGACTTATATCGTACAATAAACAATCGTACTAAGTTCTAAAGAATAGTGTGAGGGTTTATGTAGTATCAAATGACAACCTCAACGTCCTATAGATGTTATTTAAATCTACGAAAGTCCAATCGAAGATCCTTCATTCATCCTCTATCGTCTCATCTCGAGAAAGAATAAAGATAGGAGAGAAAAGAGAAAATCATGCCTCGAACGGCCTATCCTAAGGGCATATATAAGGGAAAAACATGTGTAATAAAAAAAGAAAACAAACATGCCCTAAAGGGCCTATCCTAGGGGCAAGTACAGGTATGCAAAAGAAGCAATAATCAAAAATAAACATGAGTAATAAAAAAAGAAACTAACCATGCCCTAGATGGCCTATCCTAGGGGCAAGCATAAAAGAAAAGCATAAATGCAGGTAAATGTATATACAAAAGTAAAGAAATGCATGTAATAAAGAAAGTAAATAAGCTGTACAATAAAAAATGTGTACCTGGTCAACTCCGTCGATGCCTCGGAAGCAAGCTACAAACAACTATACAATCAAGTTTAGCTATAAACATATAAAATATCAAAGTGGGGGAATAAGAATTCTATTTGAGGATAGGCTCAGTCTATAGACTTCCTTTTTTTATCTCGATCCCACAGGCAACCCGAAGTACTGAAGTCTGTATCAATCTCAAATAAAGTCACCAGCAAATCACCTTAGAGTAGGCAATCCTAATCCCTACCACTTAATTAGTGAGTGAACCAGTTTTGTAGTATCTGAATTTTGAGAGTGGAGTATCTGTTATTGAAGTATCTGAATTGTTTACCAGTGTAATATCTGGTATGTTGTAGTATCTGTTCTATGATGTGCAATGTATGTTAACTGGTGCATGGTGTGTATTGTGTAGTAGGGTAATGTGTAATAGGGTAATGTGTAGTGCATAAGGCGTAATGTGTAGTGTGTAATGTGTTATATGTAGTGTGTTATGTGTTATGTGTAGTGTGTTATATGTGATGGTTAATATATATAGTGTTTATGTGATGTTTAATGCGTATGGTATGTATAATAAGTTTAATAATTATATGTGTTGTGTTTGATGCGATGTGTTTGATATGTCGTGTTTACTTCGATGTACTAAATGTGTTGTGTATGATGTGCTATGGGTGACATTTGTGTGTGCTATTTAATATGTTGTATGTGTTCGATGTGATATGTGTTTGTTGTAACATGTGTGTGAAGTAATATGTGTTGACGTAGTATCTGTTGTGCAAGCGTGGTGTTTATTGTCGTGCAAGTGCAATGTAGTATCTGTTGTGTAAGCGAGGTATTTATTGTCGTGCAAATGCAGTGTAGTATCTTGTTATTGAATTATCTGTTATTGTATCAGTGTGATATCTGACGTCGTAGTATCTGTTATCGGTTCACGAATTTCTTAAAAGTAGAGATTAGAACTACCTAACTCAGGGTAAAATGGGCATCTATCTCTAAGTATTGATTTTTATTATTTGCCTCGGCTATAAAAGCACGATTATTCCAGTGTGCATCATTGCCTGTACCCCGCATGTCCGACTTATGCCCCCACTTTGATATTTTATATGTACATCCAAATAAAAGAGCTCTTGTTATTTAACATGTAGAAGTGTATAAATTCCCAGGATAATACATGCTAACTTTTTCTTTTATCTTAACATCCATGTAATTTAATAGTTTTGTCACTTTTCATAATATTAGAATTTATGTATATCATAAAATAGCTAATTATCAAGCTGCGACATTCAGAAGGAAATGATTCACAATATACAGTGTAACTACTACAACTCCTCAATTCCTAACCACGGGATAATATAAAATTGGCTGCAACTTTGAAATAATTCAGGGTAAAATGATCTCTTAAATATCCAGTTCCACGATTTGACTTCACCAATAGTCCTTTATGCAAACCTATAGTTTTATCATTTCTTAAGGAATGAACAAACACAAAATCGAGGCACACATAAGGTCCACGCCTTCTCTATAAAGTCTACGTTATGCATATGCTTAAATAAGATTCATCATTTCACCCTTAACAAAAAAAAAAATTAGATGGTGGTATATATCAACAACTTAGATCAAAGGAACAAGTATAGCATCATCCCACCATCCAGCCGAAACAAAATAAAAAAAAACTGCATAGCATTTTCATAATAGATAATAGGAGTAAAGACCATCACAACCAAGTACTCCTATATTCAATAATGCATAATTAGTGATATGTTATTGGGTTGAAAATAAATAATCCTGATTCAGGGACTCTAAAAAAAAGGAATCCAAAAAACTGAACTCAAAGTGCACTATTTGAGAGAAACCAAGAACCTTTCAGCTCTAATCTGCAGGTATACACATATATATATACATATATTTTTTTTTAATCTAGTTTGAACTTCAATTTATTCCAAGCGTACCACTCAGTTCTTTATGCATTCACATGTTCAATTTCTAATGCATAAAACCAGTTCAAGTAAGTTAAAACTTGCCCACGTGTTCAAATCAAAGAAATCAGTTTAAAAAAAAAAAACGAAGCTACTATGATTCAGCTCCAAAAAAAAAAAAGCTGCTTTAGCTTATTAAAACAAAGTGAAAGAAAACAAAATCTAGCTCTAATAAATTGAGCAAAAGAAACCTCATAAATTTCCATAAATTTCTGTTTTAGCAGACCAAGAACACAAGAAAATGAGATTAAATTAATTTCCTGTAAGGTCCACACCTTCTTCACTATAATAGCTCCACTACAAAGCTAACCCGAGTCACCATGTGACATATAATTGAGCCGACAACATCAGTCTAAAGGAATCCCCAAGATTTTCAAAAAAAATCGGCCTCAATACACTGGACCAAAGAAATTTATAGATTACCAAAATTTTACATCAGTGAGACAAAGAGAGAAGCATTATAGCTTCAGAGCTCAATCCCAGTAGATTAAAGCAAAGAAAATCCCCATAATAGAACCCAACTACCACGAGGGAAAGAAAAAGAAAAAAAAAATACAAACAATACTATCTAATTCTCATATATTTACGTACAAGTAACTTAATAATGTGATATGACACGAAATATTTGGGTGGTATAAATGTAATAAGTAAAACTTACTTGTTAGATATGTAAGTATATAAGGATCAGGTGGTATGTATGTAAATTTCCCTCAATGTAAAGGTCAAGCTTCCAAACCCTCATGAATCAAGAACCATAAAAGAATTTCAGGCTTTCAATTTCATCAAAAAACTAAAACCATTAGTCAAAACCATCTCCCAAAACAAGTGTTTGAGTAATGAAAATGACGGTCCATAAAGAGATATCAGAATAGCCTTAAAACAATTCAACGATACAACTTGAAATGGTGCTCAATCAAATGTCGAACCATCTCAAAGTATTTTATGCATATAATTGTAGAACAAAAATGTATGCTCGATATAAAGGAACCCATCAAACTTAATTCCATCAGATGAAAAATGAACCTAGCAGTTAAGAGTTAAATTCAGCAACTGAAAAGACACTCAGCCATGGATTCCATAACAATGAAGGTATATGTACTCAACAATTAAAATAATCTCAATGAGTAAAGATCCATTTAATTGCCAAATCATCTTAATGATATGGACTCCGTTAATTAACAATGGCCACCCTCTCAAATGACCACGTGAAGCAGTTAAGAGAAAGGGAAGAAATCTATTGCATTCTTGAACCATGAGTTAAAACATGTGTTGCTTCCCCAATTGCAATGTATTGCAAATTCAGCAAGTGAATAGCAAAAACAAAAACTTACTTGTGATCAAAGAAGGAAGAAGTTCCTTACAGTTAATTTAGGAATAAAAGGAGAAGATCCAATACCTATAAATACTCAAGAATCGAAAGAAACGTTAACCTTAACAAAGGTAACGAACCAGTAATACGGATTAATACCTCTATTTCAAATATGATATGTCTCAAATATTCTAGAACATTATTCACATATTCCACATCTCAAACAACGAATCAGTTTGAAACCAGAAGCAAATCGAAATTCTGCTACAATAATTTTTTTTTTTTTATACCTATCTTCCCTTTGATTCCAGAACTTTATATAACTGAGTTTTAAAGAATGAGAACAACATTAGTTCATCAATAACCCATCGTGATATCAGAGAAATACAGAGAGCCCTGATTACTTTCTTGCAACCAAAAGAAGAAAGAAAATCTGTGTAATTAAATTAGTGAAAAGGATAAGGTCTATCACCTCTAAATCCTTGCAAATGGTCATTCAATCTTATCCACTAGAAGTATAAGAAAGTATTATGAAGCAACTATAAGCTTTATCAATTCATGACTGAGGATTGCCACTTTAACCCTTAATTGCTTATCATAAAACATACTAAAATATCTTATCAACTGACTGAAGAGAAAAGGAGAAAATGAAGAAGAAAGAAGAAGAAGGCTTACTTGCGAAAAGACCTAAAAGAAAATTCGAGAGCAGCAAACAGAAATTCCTCCGGTCGCACACGAGAAAAAAAATCGCCACTCAGATTCTTTCCATCAGCATTATTTATAGGCACAGACAAAGGGGTATATACTCACCGTCGGTGAGAATCGGAGAGGTAAGGAAGCCCCGACTTACCAAGAAGCCGCAGTCGAAGCCGAGTACAGGGAGGTTACCTGGATCGTTTGAGTGGGAAAAACCGTTAGGGACAGGCGACCGGAAGTTATGACCGGCAGTGAATGTCGGTTATAATCGGAGAGAAAGGAGGTGACCGGAAAACCGACAAGAAACCTATCGAATCCGGTCTCCACCGAAGAAGAGAGTGTCGGAGTTCTATTAGGGCACGGAAAGGGAAAGCTGCGCACGCGAGAGAAGAGGGAGATGAACAGTACCCGTCCCCGTGAACCGTAGGATTAGGTTATAAGGTTAAAGTATAGATTTAATATATATTATTATATAAAAAAATATTTATTATTATTATTATTCTATTTAAATTCCTCGATTTTGCATGCAAATCTAGTCGATTCGAAACCCTATCGAATTATATGTCCTTTCCGGCTAAAATCGACGTTCCGGACGCATCGGCGCAGTCCGTTTCGTCATCCGGGGCCGTTCGGACAAGTTCGCCGACGATCGCATCAATTTAAATTAAATTTGCGTAACGTCGCAAAAATGAATTTATTTTGACCCGACCGGAGCCACTTAAAAGCAAATTAATGACCGGTCTTCGCCTAAGCGATAACCATAGCCAAGCATATTAGTCGTGGCAAAAAATCAAACGTCGCAAGCAGTGGGGTCCACCTATGGCTTTCAAATCTCTATAGGAACTCAATAGGAGTTTCAACACGTCGGCTTTTAATCGACTCAACTAAGTGTCGAGGATTTAGAGCCGTCCATATGAAACTTCGAGGAGCGAGGAAATGGCTCGAATTTCTAAACATAGTGGGTCCCAGTCTAGTCCTCTAAGATAGTCCAAAATAGGAAGATCCTAAGGCTAGATCTTAAGCTAGAAGGAGAAAAGAATGACCTCAAAAATGAGGTCAACAAAGAACTTCCTAAAAGTCATTAACCTTACTCATGATTCCCCTTAACCCAAATTTAATCTAAATATTCTTGGATGGAGACTTCTCCGAGTTAAGACCAAGCTGACCCAACTGATTCACCCAGACCCAAAACCAGGTCATGGGGAGGTGAACCAAGCCCAAAATCATGGGTTGACCAATTTGAGCCCAAAATGAGCCCTTACCCTTTCCATTTCAAGCCATCCTCTTTACACATGGCAACCATCAATTGAACTCACAGGAATCAAGCTCTGACCTCCCTGACCTTGAGGGTGACCCATGCCTGGCCGGCCGGCCACCACAGCCGCCGGAAAACACCATGGCCGAGACCTTGGAAGGAGCCAAACATTGAAATTCTCTCTTACTGAGCTGCCTCATGCCCAGTGGCCATTGGAGCTATTCTTCCCTTGCCCAGAGTAGCTGATCCCAGCCATTAACCCCCCCTGGGAGGCCCTCCAACCAGCTCTATTTAAACCCCCTCACCTCTCGGCCATGAGAGGAGTTTCACAAAACCATACAAAAACTCTGCCAAAATTGTTCCAGATCATCCTCCACACTTAGAGAAATTGATCCCCAGTGACAATTTTTCCTAATTCCCACCAACAGAGCCCAATTTCTCAGCCAAAATTCCACCCAAAACCAGGACATCTCCCAATTCTCCACCAAAATCAAATTAAACTCACCCACACTTCCCCAGTGAAAGCCCTCTCTCCAGGCCACTCATCTGCTCTAGCCTCCAAAGGTTGTGATCGGGTCTGGTGGAAATCAAGTCTAGGCAATTCTCCAGGACCAGAGACTTCATCTGGAGCTTACTTGGACTCAATCGAAGGTGACACAACTCTCAGATCGAAGCCACACTTCTCTGAGCAAAGATGTGAGCTCTCTCTTCTTCCCGATTTTCCATGAATTCTCCATTTCTATTGCCTTAATTTCATGCCACATAAACCATATGGATGTGTTCGTCTCTTCAAGACGAATCCATAGAGTATAAGAACGTAGAAATCGGTTAAGAATCGAGAGAGATATCAAGCCTGGAAGATGGACGGTTCTCGGGCTAGGAGGCTTGGGGACGATGAACGGATGCCGTCCATTTGATACACGCGCGGGTGGACGGTCCAGATTGAGTCGTATGTGGAGACGGGATGATACAGTGGGCCGCGTGGCATCCCAGTCAGATGGCGGCGCCGAACCAGAAGACGTCGCGTGGCCGTTCGGGGAGGCTAAGGTTGACGCGGCGCCGCGTGGATAAGTAGATAAATAGGGAATTTTCTTATTTATTAAATACCCAGAACTTCAAAAATGCATAACTTTGTGTAGAAAAATCTTAAAAATAAAATAAAAATACCCTCTTGCTCAATGAACAGAGGAGAATAATGTGGAAAAAAAATCAAGTCATTTCATTAAGTATTTTATTTTAATGATTTATTTACTCTTTGTGGTATTTTAATTCTCCATTTGCATAGACAATTCACCATGGCATGAGACCATAGGGCTTTTGAAGCCTCTGAGCTAGGGAACATTTCCTAAATTTTTCAAGGTGAGAGGCCATCCCTATGAGAAGTTATTGATTTTCCAAGTTCATGTTACTCTTTTGAGTATTTTAATTCCAATAATTAGCATGTTGAGAAATAAATTCTAGGAAAATTTGGTGATATTTCTTATGACAAAAGGAACCTAGGAAAAATAGGTTTTGAGTTAATTCACTTGGAACAACCCTAATTGGCCTAAATACCCAAAATTGAACTTTAATTAATTAGGGTTAACCACACATTAAATTGACTTGAAAATAATTCTCCACTAATCTTTAGGATCAGAGGAACATCATATAAAAATTTGAAATCAATTGGAAATGTTTAACCCCACTAAATGGATTAATTAAATTACATAACCAAAATTAAACTTTAAAAATTCATAACTCACAAAATACTTTTCAAAAATTTACAAAAATAGTTTTGGAGCATCTCTGATATCAGAGGAACTTAGGAAAATTAAAATTGTAATTTTCTAAAAAAGTTGATTTTTATCATTATTTTAATATTTTTAATAATTAAAAAATAATAAAAATCATAAAAATATTAAAAATCACCAAAATGTCACATTTTGAATTCTAATCACTTAGGAATAAACCAAATATTTTTTTTAAGCCCCTAGGATAAGATATTGAATTTTAAAGGCTTAATATAATTTTTAATATTAAAAAATGTATTTTCCAACCTTTTCACTAAAATAATTCTAATAAATCAAACAAAAATCAGAAAAACATAAAATTTGTTTCTCTAGACTCCTCAAGGTTAGATATATTTAATAAAAATATAAAATCTATTTTTTAACTTTAATTTTATTTTAAAATTAATTAATACTCCAAAATTCAAAATAATTCTAAAAAATAAAATATAATTTACAAAATCACCAAAATTAGTCCAAATGGTCCTCTGGTTATTAGGAACATCCCATAATTTTCTTAAGGACAGAAACATTTCCTTGGTCATGTTATTGAATTTTCCTTGAAAACCCCTATTTTCAATTAAAAATAATTACATAAATAAATTAAATACAGAAAAATCACATTTTCTCCTCTAATGTCTTAATTGACATGTGAGTGAGGTTACATAAAAATTTCAAGTTCATTTGAGCTTAATTTAGTGAGTTATAGAATTATTAAGCTTGAAGGGCAAAAGGGTAATTAAAAATTTCAACCCTTAATTAAAATTTTAGGATTAATCAAAAAGGGGAGGGTAAAATATTTGATTTTAAACTGATTTTGGATGAATGAGACTTAAATGATTGAGGGTAGAAACCTACTAACCATTTCAAATATAATTAAAATAAAACTTTAATTAATTAATTAATTGAAATTTTGGAAGAATAATAGAAATTGGGATTATTAAAGTAGGGATATTATTAAGAGGATATTTATTCTTTAATTTAAAAATCCCTAAATAAATCACTTAAATAATACTTAATTCTTACTTAAAAAAAATTTAAATAATAATCCAAATTAAAATTAAATTAAAAATTAAATTAAATTAAATTAAATTAAAATTAAATTAAATTCAACTAAAATCAAAATTAAATTAAAATTAAATTAAAATTAAATTAAATTAAATTAAATTAAATTAAAATTAAATTAAATCAAAAATGAATTAAAATTAAATTAAATTAAATTAAATTAAATTAAAATTAAATTAAATTAAATTAAATTAAATTAAATTAAATTAAATTAAAATCAAATCAAATTAAATTAAAATTAAATTAAATTGAATTAAAATTAAATTGAATTAAATTAAATTAAAATCATTTAACAACAAACCTAAATGAAATCATTAAGAATTAAATCTAAAATAACTTGAACACTATTCCGAACTTAAACTAATTTTTTATAATTAAGTCAAAATCAAAATTAAATCATTAAGTTTAAATCATTAAAATACTTAATAAGTTGATTTGCCCTTTTAAAGCTCTTATTATTATAACTCTTAAATGAGGTATCAAGTGAAGTGTTACTTCACTTATAGGATATTCAAATGTCCTAGTTCACTGAGCAAGAGAACATAACTTAAACTCCTGGATGATTAATTCACTTGTATAATTAAATTCTCTTGGACTTAAAACAATCATAGAGGTATCGAAAAGATGTTTAAGACTCGTCTTAAGCACTTCCTCAATATGATGAGATGTTTATAAGAACAATTGAACTTAATTGTTCTTTGGTGAAGAAAATCATCCTTAAACCAAAACACAAGAACCTAGACGTCATAGGAGATGACTAGGCTATAGGATTAGGACTTTGGTAGACAACCAAAACCTTTCCCTTAGCCTTACTAGGTACTTGTTGAAACATTTAAATGTCTCGACATGTGTTTTAAGTGCGACTTGGGATGACGGTAAGACCCTCCGGAGTACGCTTTTATTTTATTGCAATTTACTTTATTGCAATTTACTTACATACACTGTACTTTACTTTTTTTGCATGATAAACAACTGTTGCATGAAAACCAAAACCTTTAGGATATTCCCTGAACTAAAACCAAAACTAAATTAAAAGTCATTACAAGATAAAAATCACCGCCACAACAATTCAAAATATAAAACAACTCAAAATTTAATCACAAATAGAACAACAAAACTACAACTTTAATTAAATTAAAATGTCTCGTTGAATGATCGGGAATACCTCGGATGATGTAACCCACGTGTTGCTAACGGGATTTCCCACGGTCCAAATGAAAGTGTGGAACCCATTCAGTTGAGTTTAGCAAATTCATCTGGACTAAGTGAATTCAATGAAAATAACGGTGCCGGGATGACGGAACCGTGGGTACTTAATCGGTTATGTTATAATCAACTTTAAGATTTGTTTTAATTAAAATATTTAAAACACTTAGATTTTAAGATTTCTAAACCAAAACACTTCTCTCACCTCCTGATTTATGACTTCTAAAACCAAACCTCTACAACGACAAGGAGCTTGAAGCATAGTGGGCAGCATGGCCATCGTCATCAACAAAACTCGAGTCTACTTCAAGAAAACTTTCCTTAGAATTAAATAACCAAGCCATAGGACTTCGAGGTAGTTTGCACTAATGCAACATAAATCCTCAACTCTCCGTTAGGCTTTTGCATAATCATGTTATGCAAATTAAGCCCTAACCGGTCTTAGGACTCCGAGGTAGTCGTTCGATACGACATAAACCCTCATATCTTCGAGGCTATTTGTATGATCATGTCGTACGAATATAAGTCCTTACTAATTAAAATTGGCAGGATTATAACATTAAATAAGATCCCAAGTGAAGCCAAACAATAGGATAGTTTGGGAAGTTGCCAAGATTCTTCTTGGATCCTCAACTTCTCCTACCTCTCTTCCATTGTACTCTTAAAATAAATTGTTCCGAATTTGAGCTAATCCCCATTGAAATCTCCAAAATTCAATCCTTTGAAAACCTTAAACTTTGAAATTCTTGAGAGCAAAACCACTGATCATTTTCGAGAGTTTTCTTAAATGATTCCCGTCATTTAAGATATAATTAACTATAGGGGCTTGCCCTTATAGGGAACTTTAAAGAACCTGAGTAATATAAACCACCGCTTAATTCATTTATATTAAGCGGGGAACTTATCGGCTTATAAAATTGGTTCGTAGATCAAACGGATGTCACAAATCTTCTAGTTTATTTAATTGAGCCCCATTATCAAGCAGTGTGTCTATTATTCAGGATAGATACACGGTTTGTGGTGCGGTGCTCGTTTATATAAACTATTCAGGATGTGAGATCGGTTCGATTTCATATCTTAAAATTTTCAAACTTAAAATTATTTTCGAAATCAAATACTACTTTCTAAATTATATATATTTAAATTAAATTTAAAACCTAAAATTCGCCGACAATTTCTGTGGGCGACCTTTTTTTTTTAAAA
The DNA here is from genome assembly GCA_022702705.1 of Papilionanthe hookeriana x Papilionanthe teres. Taxonomy (NCBI): domain Eukaryota; kingdom Viridiplantae; phylum Streptophyta; class Magnoliopsida; order Asparagales; family Orchidaceae; genus Papilionanthe; species Papilionanthe hookeriana x Papilionanthe teres. The sequence continues at coordinate 29,693,393 of CM040425.1, forward strand.
TACAACACATAACCTAAAAATATGCCGACAACTTCTGGCGACACCGCTGGGAAGTAGTTCCTCTCTCCATTTTGATCAGATGGTTTTGCTTTCATAAATCGGTAGTGAGTCCATGCCCCTAATGGACCAAAACTATCATTCTTCGGTTGGAATACCCCATTCATTTCTGTCTTGAACGAGTATAGCCAACTTCTCAGATTTAGGAGCCACTATTTAGACACCCCTAAACGGAGAGGTTCTGAGATCCTTTTACCTCTTTTCTGAGGTGGGGTGGACCCCCAATAGATGTTAGTTTATGAGTGATCCTTCGAGTCGAGAAGTCTTGAATAAGACTTTCTTTTCCTTTCCAATTCTAAATCGCATCCTTTACATTTTCTATAACCTTTTTTTCCTTTAATCGTTTTGTTTCTAACAAACGAACCTTCTAATAAACAACCTCTTTTATAAATCACAAATACACTAAGTTAAACGAAAATGTGTTCGAACTCTTTCTTTTTCGTCCTAAACTTTATGATGAAAAGAAGCATAATTCGGGACTGATATTCGGAATCTGTCCTGCAGAAAATGACTGCCCCAAAGCTAATCTTCTCCTTCACCAATGGAATGGACTTCGCCGTTTACAAGGATGAGCTGCCCGACAATGGAATCATCCGTTTCGGACAAGGATTTGGCAACACAGATGTTAAGTTCGCTGACGTCACTCTCTTCACACTAATGGGCAAAGTGTCGAAGCGAAGAGCCCGTGATTGAGTTCAACCTGAAGTCGGCTCGGAATTCCCTCCCCTGCAAAGGGTTCCAGCTAAAGGAGTACCACTCGTTCGTAGGAGGATCTGTTGTCTCTACCCCCACCGGTCTAGTCATCTCGGCACCTACCCCGACTTACGCCAGGCGAAGGGGAAGAAAATCCGAGTACGTGATGAGCACATCCACCGTGGAGGGTGCGGACTTTGCTACAATACAATCTATTTTTGAGATTGGGTCCAGTTCAAGAGTTGCACCCCTAACTCGGACTCAAAGGAGAAATAGAAGCAGGAAGATCGCCAAGAAAGCTAGAGCTGCTGAAGTTGCTTTTCTAGAAGAAATTCCTGAAGAAAGAGAAGAACTGCCTGAGTATATACCTCTGTTGGAAGGGAGTAGGTTTCAACCCCTCTCTGCCACATCAGATGAAGAGGATGTTTGTAAGATCGCCACCGTATTACCCCGACCTGCATACTACAACAATTACAAGAGAAAATGGGATAAGACTACGCCATTGGCTCGGCTGCAAGCTGTTATAGAAAGATTGGCAAAGAAAGAAAGATGCCCTGTATCGGAAATCTTAACAAGGATAGGACGGGTGCCAGCTAAATCTCATCTCGGACCGCGAATAGAGCCTGTTGCTGCCATAGAGAAACCAAAGAAGAAGATAAAAGCCAGTCCACCCATTGTTGTATCGGGTCTACAAATTAGGGAGGATACCACCTTCCAGCATATAGCCGACAGACCATCCGGTCCTAGGCTTCCGACTGCAAGAAGGATGGTGTGGCGACCTACTACCGGCCAGCTAAGACCAAAACAATGTCCTGAGAAGAAAAGTCTCGTCAGGAAACTTGAATCAGAAGAAAGTGCTACTGCAATAAAGGGGACTCCCGGGAAGGAAGTTCAACAACCGTCACGAGACAACTGCGAGACCGTGCGAAAAGGGCCACTAGAGGATGCCATGGACAAGTTAAGGACCGACATCCGATGGTTAGCAAAGGAAAGAGAAGAAGAATTAGGAGATGAAATTGACTCATCAGAGTTCATGGATGAGGAGTATGCCGAGATCAACATGGTTGAGACACGAGAATCGTCAGCTTCACAAGGTGCTCCGGCAGCTGCGGAAAGAGATGAACCGGAAGTGTTGAGAGCACAACTTTGGGAAAGAGATGATACGATTTCCCAGATGGAAAAGAGGATGGATGAGATGGCAGTTGCCTTAGCCACTCTCCAGAGTCAGGCCTAGCCTCAGAAAGAGACACCCCCAGAGATTATCCATATTGCAGATGGAGGAAAAGAGATCACATCCGTCAACGGAGACGAACTACCAAAGAAGGATTCTACACAGAGCATGATCCCTGAAAAAGGATATTAAAAACATGGTAGAACAGTAGGTGCGAGAAGCCTTAGCACAATCCAAGAGTGGAGCATCTATTCAGATGGGTAGACCTTACCCCGAAGAGTTCGATGCAGTCCAATACCCGAAAGGCTTCGTACCACCTCTGTTTAAGACTTTTGATGGAACAGGAAACCCTCGGCAGCATGTCGCACATTTTCGTGCCAGTTGCTGCAATGTCGGTGGGAGCGACGCTTTACTCTTCCGCCAGTTCATCAGCAGTTTGTCAGGGATTGCCTTCGACTGGTACACAGAATTGCTGAACGGTTTAGTAAAGACCTTTTCAGAACTAGAAAATCTCTTCGTGAAAAGATTTGCCAGGGCTCAGCACCAAATCACTATCGGTGATCTAGTGGTGGAGCAGCAAAAGCCGAACGAGACTTTAGTGGATTACATACTTCGATGGAGAAACTTAAGCATGAAGTGTGAACCACAGCTTCAAGAACAACATGTAGTCGGTATCCTGCTTAAAAGTATCCATGGCCCGATAGCACTTCTCCTTAAAGGATTTACAATCAAGACTTTCGAGAAGTTGCTTAGCAAGGCCGGGAGCTTGTAAGAAGAGGCAAAACAGTTAAGTTTCGCGGATAAGAACGATAAGCAGAAGCTTGTGAAAACATTCGAAAAGAAATCCGGAATCATCGCGGCAGTAGATAAGGGCAAGCCGCCAGTACAGATACAGTCAGAGCGGCCACATCCTAGTTATCAACCGCCACAACGGACTTATCAGCAACCTCAACAGGGTTATCAGCAACCTCGTCCGAGCTATCGGTCGCCTCAGTATTATGAACAACCACCTCGTTCATCACGTACTTTAAGAGAACTTCTAAACAAAGAATACCCATTCAAAACTGAAGCAGTAGCGAAGATGTTCCGCAGCTTAATGAAGACACTGTATTTTCAGTTGCCGAACCCAAGAAGCCGAGAGGAAGTCGATAAGAAAGATCATCCGAACTATTGCCCTTACCACCAGATGCTTGGACACAAGATAGAGGATTGCATCACTTTCAAGAGTTGGCTTGATGACAATCTCCGAAAAGGGAACATAACGATCCCAAAGGAATACATGAAGGAACCCCATAAGGGAGGTTCCGTCAATGTTATTTCAACAGATTCCATTGTTCCGATAGACCCTTACATGACTGATGATGGATGGAATACTGTTTGGACAAAATCATCGAAGAAAATTTTGGATCACATCCAGGCCGCTTCGGTACGCGCTTCAACTCAGAGTTTGAAACCTGTCGAGCCGGCACTATCACTTGCGATTAAAGAACAGCCCCAGAAGGAGGAGAAGATCGTGGAAGAGAAGAAGACCGAGGCTCCGAAAGGTAGACTAGGGGCTGCTTATCCTAGGATGGTTGTTTCTGATTCGGGAGAGAAATCCCTCGAACTCCTGACTCTGTATGATTATTTGCTCGCCCTGGCGGGATCTTATAATGATAAGGGTTATGGCGTTGGCTACGTTTTGACTGTCTCTAACAATCACGTAACTAACGATAACCGGCTTAATCTAGATCTCGATTCCAGTACAAATAATTATTCTCAAATCATACTAAACCTCAATGACCACGATGAAGGAGAAGACGTTCACAAGGATGGCTATGAAAGCTCAACAAGCAACGAGTCCATTTATGAATTCCGAGGGGCTCCGATCACGATAGAATTAGAACCATCAGACACCGAAGCAACTTCAGAAGAGCCAGTTGTTCCAATTCAGGAGGATACACCGGCAGATTCAACACCAAATTCAGAAGAAATAACTGAAGTAAATTTAAGAAGTGGAAGAATTTTACCGCGGAGAATGGGTCCAATGGACAAAGGAAAGCAGGTGGTTGCTCTGGAAGAACCAACCCCGACGGAGGAATTGCCCATTCGGGAAGAAACAGAAGAACATGGTAATAAAGTGGACTACAACGTGCTAGCCCATCTTAGGAAGCTACCAGCCAAACTAAGCATATACGACGCTCTGATCCTGTCAAAGGAAATGAGAGAAGCTCTGATCAAGGCTTTACTTAATCTAGAGATTTGTCTAGCTCAAATGGCATGTGATTCCTTCGACGAGGGTTGCTCGTTAAAAGAACAGCGAGGTGTTACTTTCACGGACAATGATCTATTACTGGGAACAGCTGATCACAACCGACCGTTGTACATTTCAGTCACTATTGGAAAGTTTATGCTCTCCAAAGTGTTGGTTGATCCAGGAGCATCAATCAACATAATGAATCTTCGGACGCTAGCATATTTGGAAATTGATGCTCGTGAACTTGAAGTAGACAAGATGCTATTAAGAGGCTTCAATCAAAAAGGAAAAAGAGCTCTTGGATCGATAACACTACTAATGAAGACTGGTGATTTAGCAAAGACTACCGCAAAATTCCACATAATTGATTCTGAGACATCGTTCAACGCTCTACTGGGTCGACCGTGGATCCATGAAAATCGGATGGTACCGTCATCTCTGCACCAGTGCATAAAGTATTACGAAGGAGGGGAACAGTGTATCAAAGGTGACTTGCAACCATTCTCCGTACACGAGATTGGAATTCATGAAGATGCGGCCTACTACGCCCCCCCCGAAGAAAACAATCTTTTCCAGAAATACCATACCAAATGAAGCAAAAGAAATCAGAGACGATGAAGAACACTGAAGTTCTAGTTCAACAGTTACTCACCACTCCCTTACGGCGAGATGGTGAAGATTTCTCCAGAACTCGCACCCAAGGTCGAGGCCGGGGACGAGGACGTGGAAGAAATGTTGGAACAGTTGGACAGAAGAAACCGGTCTTCGACATTGATTGGGAGAACACTTCCGAAGAAGGAGAAGAAATCAAGAAAGAAGCAGCGACAATAAGTCAAAAGAAACCCCAGTTCAAGATCTCTCTCGAAGATGAAAAGAATGAAGAATATAAATCAATGTACGAGAAGATTAACCATCATGTTCATACTATGACCACGACCCGATCCATTCTAATAAGATCGAGGGTATGGTGGTCAAGGAAGTACATGGTGGTGGTACCAAGCCAATCAAGTTTTACTGTGGTGCTTCTTCTTCCAATACTGAAAAAGATGTACAATTTGAAGATGTTACTTCTTCCGAATTAATGGAATTACCTTTTGAGTAGTACTCTCCCTGTGTTCAAAACTTAATTCAACGTGGTGTCTTACCTCAACAATGGACAAAAGGCCGATCACAACACTTTGAAAAATTATGGAATAATGCCGGTCTGCCTCCCAATTCAAAACATGGTCTCGGATTCGGCACAGTAGGATCAATTGACGATACGAGATTTTGCTTGGTTGTCACTTGCGAACCTAATAAAGACTGCTTGGAAGCTTCAAAAGATCCGGAAGATCTACTAATCGGAGATGCCCCACCAGAATTCGAAGAAGAAATCAAATCTACAATAGACGAGTTAATGGAAGTTAACTTAGGTACTAGCGAAGAGTCTAGGCCAACCTTTGTTAGCTCCTTACTCAATAAAAAAGACTCTGAAGACATAATCAAGCTACTAATGGAATTCAAGGACTATTTTGCTTGGAGTTACGACGAAATGCCAGGATTAGCTCCAGAAGTCACAGTTCACAAGTTAGGAGTAGATCCTACTTTTGTTCCAGTCAGACAAGCTCCTAGAAGAATGCGTCTAGAAATTGAGCAACAAGTAATAGCCGAAGTTAAGAAGCTAATAGACGCTAAATTTGTCCGTGAAGAACAATACCCTACTTGGTTAGCCAACGTGGTACCGTCAGAAAGAAGAATGGTCAGATAAGAATCTGTGTGGAATTCAGAGATTTAAATAAAGCATGTCCAAAGGATGAATTTCCACTACCAATCCCAGAACTGATGATCGACATTGCTTCAACACATGAAATATTTTCATTCATGGATGGATCATCAGGATACAACCAGATAAAGATGGCACCAGAAGATGAAAAGCTCACGACATTCAGAAGTCCAATCGGAGTATATTGCTACACAGTAATGCCATTCGGACTAAAGAACGCAGGAGCAACATACCAAAGAGCGATGACGAAGATTTTTTATGATCTCATTCACAACCAAGTTGAGTGCTACGTGGATGATGTGGTCATCAAAAGCAAACTGAAAGAAGATCACCTGTATGATTTGAGAATTGTTTTCGAACGACTAAGACAATACAACCATAAGATGAATCCCTTAATATGTGCCTTCGGCGTCACCTCCGAGAAATTCTTAGGATTTATTGTCCGACATTGCGGGATTGAAATTGATCCGGAAAAGATTAAAGCTATCTTAGAAATGCCACCTCCTAAAACCTTGAAACAGCTACGATCCTTTCAAGGAAAGTTGGCATATCTTCGACGCTTTATATCGAATTTGTCAGGAAGGTGTCAGCCTTTTTCTGCTTTGGTTAAGAAAGATGCCAAGTTTACTTGGGATTCCAAATGTCAGCATGCCTTCGATGACATTAAACAATACTTAATGAAACCTCCTGTCTTAGCAGCCCCAGTCTCAGGTAGACCATTGATACTTTATACCGCGGCTTTAGACGACTCCCTTGGAGCCTGCTAGCACGAGTCGATGATGAGGGAAAAGAGAATGCTCTCTACTACTTAAGCCGTCGTCTAATCTCGACGGAAGTAAAGTATCCTCCTATCGAGAAGCACTGCTTGGCCCTGATCTTCGCCGCACAAAAGCTCAGGCATTACATGCTTTCTCATAAGGTCAACCTTATTTCAAAGTTTAATCCATTGCAATATTTGATGACCCGTCCAACACTTTCTGGCAGACTTGACAGGTGGTCAATGATACTATTTCAATTTGACATAACTTTCGTCCTCTTCGCGCCGTAAAGGGACAAGTCCTAGTTGACTTCCTTGCAGCACACCCTTTACCGGCAGATTCGCCTCTCGACGACGATTTGCCTGACGAGCAGATAATGAGCCTAGAAGACACTGATGATCGACGTTGGGAACTATACTTCGACGGTGCGTCCTCAGCACAGAAGAACTAAGAATTGCAAACGATAGTGCCCGGTATGGCAGGAATCAGACTAATCTTTATAACACCGGAGGGGGGGATGTTAAGATACTCCTACCACTTAACAGAACCATGCACTAACAACGAGGCAGAATACGAAGCCCTCATAACAGGACTAGAACTAACCATTCAAATGGGAATAATGGACATCAACATCTACAGAGATTCTCAGTTGATCATTCAACAGGTCGCCGGACAATACAGAATTTTAAAGCCAAGACTCGAGCAATACTTTTAGTATGACATGAAACTGTTGGAACAAATTTCAAACGTAACAATCTACAAGATCCCCAGAAAAGAAAATGCTCTTGCAGATGCGCTAGCTCGCCTTACAAAGGAATTTGCCTGCTTGCAAGATGATTCAGTTGAAGTGTCAGTTCAAGAACGACAGGTCCTATCACAGCTCGACATGAATACGATACACAAATCAACGGAAAAAAACGAAGAAACAATTGCGACGAGTGACGAAAAATGCGAGAAGATTGGCAACGACCGCTAATCAGACTACTCGCGAACAGAAGCCTACCGGACGATAAGTCATTAGCTCATCAAATCAAGAAAAGAACTCGTCTTACGCATTAATAAACAATACATTATACGAGAAGGTCTTTTGATCGGATGTGGCTAAGATGCTCGAGCGGGTCCGAGGCTCGTGAAATCGTTAAAGAAGTACATTCGAGGACTTTGTGGCCCTCATCGATCGGGTCCAAAAATGAAAATGAAGATTAAAAGACTAGGGTACTACTGGCCCTCAATGATGACCGACTGTATGAAAGTTGCCAAAAGTTGTCACCAGTGCTAAGTGCACGGAGTGGTTCTACATCAACCTCCAAATGTGCTACATCCAACAATTGCGTCGTGGCCATTTAAATGTTGGGGCACAGATATAGTGGGTCCAATAGAACTGCCTTCTACAAGAGGACATCGCTTCATCCTTGCGGCTACAGACTACTTTTCTAAATGGGTGTTGACCTCATTTTTGATGAGGTCTTCTCTTTTCTCTTTAGTACTTAGGATCTAGCCTTAGGCTTTTCCTTTGACTATCTTAGAGGACTAGAATTGGGATCCACCATCTAGAATTTCAAACCACTTCTTAACTCCCCGCAAACTCCACAAACTTCGATTGTAGACCCCTAATCACCTAGAGGGTTGAAATCAAGTGTGGAAGTTTAAAGGATGAGTTCCTATAGGACTCTTCGGCCTTAGGACCGCCCCAGGTGGCCTCGGTCCGATGAAGGGGCCGACTTACACACACACTACACTCATACACTACACTTCCATACACCTCCTAAAACACACCCATACCCAATTTGACCTCCCGACTCATGCAGGTGATTCACATGGATGGTCCTTAACCCCTAAGCCTCGCGCAAGAGGTTAGGAACAACATAGTGAATGCCTCAAATGAGTCCCTTCATGGCTCATATGGGCTTGAGGTGGCTTCATGGCTAAACCAAAATGATTTTATTCCACTTATATTCACCCAATCTTCAATTTTCCAAATTTTCAATTTCTGACCCCCGGGAGCCTACACCCGCCAAGCCTACCAAATGCCCTTGAAATTGCCCAAAATTTTCCAAAAATCTCCAAATTACCCAAAATTCCTCAAGACCAATCCTAAACATTTTATCCCCACTCAAATTGATCATCCATAACCAAAAATACCAAAAATTCCAAAAATACCTCCCGATACCCTCCAAATACCCAAAATACCCCTCTTAGCCAAAAAATCCAAAAATTCAGAAAATTCCCAAAAAATTCCAGAAAATCCCAAATATTCCCAATTTCATTTTTTTCAACTACACCATGGACCAATTTTGTCAATTTACCCCACTTTTATCAAAATCCCCAATTTGACCCATTTTAACCCAAAGTAAACCCAATGTCAAACCTAACCTACCCAATTGACCTAAATTCTGGTCCAATTCAATTCTAAACTTCAATTCAACATCCCCAACACCAATCTAGACCAAATCCAAGCTCAATTTGATTGACATTTGGATCCAATTTCACTTTTGGCCTTAAAGCCCAATTTGGACCCATGACCCAAACTTAGCCCAAACTCACCCAATTCAACTCCAATTAACCCCAAATCTTTTCTAAACCTTCCTTAACATCCCCATAAACAAAACACTAATATGATTTGCCCAAAATTTAGACCCAAACCCCACTCAAATTCAACCCAAAATCAAAAAGCCCAATTTCGACCTAAACCTAAACCTAGCCCAAATGAGCCCAAATCCCAAAATCAAAACCTAACCAAAGCCAAAACCTCTTTGAAACACTCCCATAAACATTTCCCAACATTAATTTTACATCAATTTCAACTCTAGCCCAACTTTGGCCCATGGTAGCCCATTTTGGCCCACCTTAGCCTCTTTACCAAAAAGGCCCATATCCAACCCAATTCAAACCCAAATCACCTCAAATTTGTTTCAAACCACTCATGACACATCCCTAAACCAAACTCAACAATTATTTGGCCCAAGCCTTTACCAAAATTTCATCCCAAAATCCATTTTAAAATTCAAAAGCCCACTTTCCTAAACCATTTTAAAAGCCCATCTAAAACCATTTCAATGAGCCCAAAATCTACCCTAAAGTCCACATGACATTTCCATTTGCCATCCACTTAATCAAAGCCATTCCCTAAGTTCTAATCACATCATCAAATAATTCCAAATTAAGCCTCATGCCAAATCACCCCTAAAATACCAAAATTTTCCTTAAATCCATTTCCATGAAATCGACTCAACTTTCCCCAAGCCAAAGGTGAGCCATGAAGCCATGCATGAGCCACATGTGAGCCATGAGGGCCTTGGACACTCCACCATGCCATATTGGGTAAGAAGAGGGGGACTTTCCTTAATCCCTAAAGCTCATTAGCCTTAATCATGATTCACCTAAACTTAGATTTAATCCAAATATATTTGGATGGAGACCTCTCCATGCCAAACCAAATCGATCCCTTTGATCCCCCACAAGCACCCAAAGCCACCTCGAAGGGTGCACCAAGCCCAAATGGGTGAATTGACCCATTTAGACTCAAAACTAGCCATGCCCCATTCTACTTTGAATCAAAGCCTTTACACATGGCAATTGCCAATCGCTTGCACCAAGTCCCATCCCCGACCTCCCCGGCCTCGAGGGTGACCCTCGCTCGCCGGCCACCACCCGGCCGCCGGAAAATGCCATGGCCGAGACATGGGGAGGAGCCAAACCTTGGAATTCCACCTCGTCGAGCCGCCCCATGCCCAATGGCCACCATAGCTGTTCTTCCCATGCCTGCAGAGCAAGTCGATCCCAACCCTCGCCATCCCCGCGAGGCTCTCCACCACCTCTATTTAAACCCGACCCCCTCACGGCCATGGAGGAGAGTTGCATAAACCTTGCCGAAACTCGCCAAAATTGTTCCAAACCCTACTCCACACTTAGAGCGAGCTGATCCCCGATGTCAATTTGCTCTAATCCCCACTCGACGAATCCAATTTCTCAACCGAAATTTCACCCAAAACCGTGACATCTCCTCACAGATGAGCCATTTCTCAAATTGATCGGTCCTACACCTTCACCGGACCAAGGGAAGAAGTTTCCCACCGAAAGCCCCATCTCCAGAGCCACCCGGCCTGCTCGACCCTCCAAGCTTTGTGATCGGCCGTGGTCACTTTCATAGCTAGACAATTCACCGAGCCAAGGGACTTCATCCGGAGCTTACTCGGACCCAATCGAAGGTGACACAACTCTCGCATCGAAGCTTCACTTCTCCGAGCAAAGGTATGGACTCCTCTTCTTCCCGAGCTTCCAGAGATTCTCATTTTAATTTGAGTCAATTTAAATGCATGTTTACCGTATGGATGTGTTCGTCTCTTCAAGACGAATCCATAGAGCATAAGAACACGAAAATCCGTCGAGAATCGAGCGAGAAATTAGGGTTAGAAGGTTGACGGTCACGGGTGCACACCCGCCGTAGACGATGACCAGAGCCGTTGGATCGCGCGTGTATCGAGCGGACGGTTCGCGATTGCGCCGACCGTGGAATGATACGTGAACCGCGGGTCCCGGACGGATGACTCGGATGGCGGCGCCCAATCACAGCGCGACACGTACCCCTTCGGAGTCGCCGAGGCCGACGCGGCGCCGCGTGGATAAGTAGGAAATTAGGGATTTTTCTGATTTATTTAAATACCGTAACTTTAAAAATCCATATCTTTGTGTAGAAAAATCACAAAAATAAAATAAAAATACCCTATCGCTTCAAAGGAATGTAGGAGAATAATGTGGAAAAGAAATCATTTAATTTCATCAAGTATTTTATTTTTAATAATTTATTTACTCATCTGCATTGTTTTAATTCTCCATGCATATAGGAAATTCACCATGGCATGAGATCATAGGGCTTTTGAAGCCTCTGAATTCGGGAACATTCCCCGAATTTTCCAAAGTCGAGGCCATCCCTACGAGAAGTTATTGATTTTTCAAATTCATGTTACCGTTTTGAGTATTTTAAATCCAATAATTAGCATGTTGTGAAATAAATTCTAGGAAAATTTGGTGATGTTTATTATGACCGTAGGAACCTAGGAAAAATAGGTTTTGAATTAATCCACTCGAATAACCCTAATCGGCTTAAACACCCAAAATAGGTCCTTAATTAATTGGAGCTAACCATACATCAAATTGACTTGAAATCAATTCTCCACTGACCTTTAGGATCAGAGGAACCCACCATAAAAATTTCAAGTCAATTGGACTTGGTTAGCCTCTACTAAATGGGTTGATTAGGCCATTTAGTCATTTTAAACTTTAAAAATTCATAACTTTTAAAATACCTTTCAAAAATTCACCAAATTGGTTTTCGAATCTCTCTGATATCAGGGGAATTTAAGAAAATTAAAATTTCAATTTTCTAAAAAAGTTAATTTTTTAGTATTATTTTAATATTTTAATAATTAAAAAATAATAAAAATAAAAAAAATAATAAAATTCACCAAAATGTCATATTTTGAAATATAATCACTTAGGAACAAACCCCATATTTTTCTTAGGTCTATTTAATGAGATATTAAATTTTAAAGCCCTAGGGTAATTTTAAAATTAAAAAAATGTATTTTCTAGCATTTTCACTAAAATAATTATAATAAATCAAAGAAAAATCAGAAAATTGTAAAATTTGGTTCTCTGGAATCCTTGATATCAGAGAGAATTTTAAAAATTATGAAATTCATTTTTCAACTTATATTCTATTTTTAAATTAATTAATACTCCATAGTTTAAAATAATTCTAATAAATAAAATATAATTCAAAAAATCACAAAAATTGGTCCAAGTGGTCCTCTGGTCATTAGGAATGTCCCATAATTTTCTTAAGGACAGAAACTTTCCCTTGGTCATATTATTAAATTTTCCTTGGAAATCCTTATTTTCCACCAAAAATAATTATATAAATAAATTAAATGCAGAAAAATCACATTTTCTCCTCTAATGTCTTTATTGACATATGAGTGAAGTCACATAAAAATTTCAAATTCATTTGAGCTCAATTTAGTGAGTTATGAAATTATTAGGCTTGAGGGGCAAAATGGTAATTAAAATCTTAACCCTTTAATTAAGACTTTAGGCTTAATGAAATTAATAAGCAAAATATTTGATTTTAACTTGATTTGGATGATTGAAATTTAGATAATTAAAGGGTAGAAACCTACTAAACAATTTAAAATAATTGAAATAAACCTTAATTAAATAATTATTTAAATTTGGAAGAATAATAAAATTGGAATTATTAAAATAGGGATATTATTAGGAGGAGATTTATTCTTTAATTTAAAAATCCCTAAATTGATCATCCCAATAATATTTAATTCCTAATTAAAATGATAATCCAAGTTTAAGATTTAAAATGCTAAAAGACTTAATCATTAAATTAAATTAAAGTTAAATCATTTAAAACAAATTCCTTTAAAATTAAAAATTAAATTAAAAATTAAGAATTAAATTAAACTAAATTAAACTAAATTAAAGTAAATTAAATTAAATTAAATTAAATTAAATTATATTAAATTAAATTATATTAAATTAAATTAAATTAAATTAAATTAAATTAAATTAAATTAAATTAAATTAGATTAAATTAAATTATATTATATTATATTAAATTAAATTAAATTAAATTAATTTAAATTAGATTAAATTAAATTATATTATATTATATTAAATTAAATTAAATTAAAATAAATTAAATTATATTATATTAAATTAAATTAAATTAAATTAAATTAAATTAAATTAAATTAAATTAAATTAAAAGTAAATTAAATTAAATTAAATTAAATTAAATTAAATTAAACTAAATCATATTACATTAAATCAACTTAAGTTAAACTAATTTAAATTAAACCACATTAAATTAAATTAAGTTAAATTAAACTAAATTAAGTTAAATATAAAGACATGAAGAATTCAAAATAAATCTAAAATAACTTGAACACTATTCCAAACTTAAATCGTTAATTTGAATTTAAATTTGAATCACAAATCATTAAATATCATTTCGCTTCTTAGAGTTTTTATTATTATAACTCCTAAATGGAGTATTAAGTGAAATGACATTTCACTCATAAGGATATTCAAACATCCTAATTTACTAAGCAAGAGATAAAACTTAACTCGAACACCCTGGATGATTAATTCACTTGAACAATGGAATTCATTTGGACTTAGGACAATTCCCGAAATATCGAAAAGATGTTTAAGATTCGTCTTAAACACTTCCTCAATATGATGGAATGTCCTTAAGAACAAATCGAGCTTAGTTGTTCTTTGGTGAAGAAAATCATCCTTAAAACCAAAATCAAGACCTAGACGTCATAGGAGATGACTAGCCATAGTGATTAGTGAACTTGTAGAAAACCATAACCTTTCCCTTAGCTTTACCTAGGAACTTACTTTAAATGCTTAAATATTCTAACTCGTGTTTTAAGTGCACTTGGGATGACGGGAAGGCCCTCCGTGTACGCTTTTATTTTATTGCGATTTACTCTATCGCAACTTATTTAATCGCATCGCACTTATTTTTCTTGTATGATAAACAACAGCTTGCATGAAAACCTACACCTTTAGGACGTAAACCAAAACCGAAACCCATAACTAAATTAAAAGACACTACAAGATAAAATTCACCGCCACAACATTCAAAATATAAAACAACTCAAAATTTAATCACAAACAGAACAACAAAACTACAAATACAACTAAATTAAAACGTCTCATCGAATGATCGGGAATACCTCTGATGATGTAACCCACGTGTTGCTAACGGGATTTCCCACGGTCTAAATGAAAGTGCGGAACTCATTTAGTTGAGTTTAGCAAATTCATCCGGACTAAGTGAATTTGATGAAAATAACTGTGTCGGGATGATCGAACCGCTGGATCTTAATCGGTCTCGTTTAATCAACTTTAAAACCTGTTTTAATTAAAATATTAAAGACACATGGAAATGAAGACTTTCTCTAAAACCAAACACTTCTCTCATCTCCCGATTTATGACTTCTAAAACTAAACCTCTGCAACAACAAGGAGCTCGGAGCATGATGGGCAAGACGGCCATCGTCGTCGCCAAAAACCGAAATCTACATCAGCAAAACTTTCTTAGAATTAAATAACCAAGCCATAGGACTTCGAGGTAGTTTCGCTCTAGGGCAACATAAATCCTCAACTCTTCGTTAGGCATTTGCATGATCATATCATGTAAATTAAGCCCTAACCGGTCTTAGGATTTCCGAGGTAGTCGTCCGATACGATATAAACCCTCACATCTTCGAGGCTATTTGTATGATTTTATCATACGAATATAAGTCCTAACTAATTAAAATTGGCGTGATCAAAATACTAAATAAACATTAGGACCTTCCTAAATTCAAGCCAAACAATAGGATAGTCGAGAAATTACCAAAGTTCGCTTTGGATCCGTGATTTCTCCTACCCTTCTTCCTTTGGACTCCTAAAATAAAATGTTCCAAATTTGATCCATTCCCTATCGAAATTCAAAGATTCAATCCTCGAAAACTTAAACTTTGAAATTCTTGAGAGCGTAACTACCGATTATTATCGAGAGTTTTCTTAGGTGATTTCCGTCACTTAAGATGTAATTAACTATAGGGGCTCGCTCTTATAGGGAACTTTAAGAACCTGGTAATATAAACCTCGCTTAATTCATTTATATTAAGCAAGGGAACTTGTCGGCTTATAAAATTGGTTCGTGGACCAAACGTATGTCACAAACCTTTCTAGTTTATTTAATCGAGCCTCATCATCAAGCAAGGTGTCTATTCTTCAGGATAGATACACGGTTTGTGGTGCGGCGCTCGTTTATATAAACTATTCGGGATGTGAGATCGGCTTGATTTCATATCTTAAAATTTTCAAATTTAAAATTATTTTCAAAATCAAATACTACTTTTCAAATTATTTATTTAAATTAAATTAAAAAAAAAACGCCGACAATTTCTGTAGGCGACCCCCTTTTCAAAATAAAACACATAACCTAAAAATATGCCGACAATTTCGGCGACTCACGTGGGAATAGTTCCTCTCTCCATTTTCATCAAATAGTTCGTTTTCAAAATCGGTAGTGTATCCATGTCCCAAATGGATCAAACTACCCTTCTTTCCGTTGGAATACTATGTTCATTTCTACCTCGAACGAGTATAGCCAACATTCTCTCGAATTTAGGAGCCACCGTTTAGACACCCCTAAACAGAGAGGTTCCGAGATCCTTTTACCTCATTTCCGAGGTGGGGTGGACCCTCAATAGGTGTTAGTTTAGAGTGATCCTTCGAGTCGAGAAGTCTTCGCATAAGACTTTCTTTTCCTTTCCAACTCGAATCGATTCATCACCTTCTCTACACCTTTGAACCTTCCGTTCTAAATAAACAAACCTTCTAATGAACGACTCTTTTAATAAATATACATGAACAAGAATGTGTTCGGACTCTTTTCGATTTCTTTCTTTTCGTCCTGATGAGAAGGAGCACAACTCGGACCGACAATCGGAATCTACCTTGCAGAATGGAAGCTCCAAAACTGATTTTCTCCTTCACCAAAGGACTCAGATCTCGCCGTTTACAAGGATGAGCCGCCCGACAATGGGATCATCCGGCTTGGACAAGGATTCGAGAACACAAATGTCAAGATCGCCGATGTTACTCTCTTCGCGCTAATGGACAAAGTGTCGAAGCCGAGAAACCCATGATTGAATTCAACCTTAAATCAACTCAAGAATTTCCCCTCCGCAAAGGGTTCCACTCGAGAGGAGTACCGCCGTCCATAGGAGGACCGTTATCTCTACCCCCACTCGGTCTAGTCGTCTCTTGCACCTACCCCGGCTCCCGCCAAACCGAAGGGGAAGGAAGTTCAAATTTGTAACGAGCATGTTACCGTGGAGGGTACGCGATTTCCGTACGAGACCTTCCGTTTTCGAAATTGGGTCCAGCCTCAAGGGTTCCACCCCTAACACGGACTCAGCAGGAGAAACAGAGGCAGGAAGATCGCCGTGAAGGCCGTAGCCGCCGAAGTCGCTTCCTAGAAGAAATTCCCGAGTACACACCACTACCTGAATACATACCATTGTCCGAGTATACACCCCTTTTGGAAGGGAGCAGCATTCCATCCCCTTTCCGCCGCAGATCGACGAGGAAAATGTCCGCAGGATTGCCTCTACATTACCTCGGCCCGCATACTATAACGACAACAGAAAGAAGAGGGCTAGGGTTACACCACTCGCCCGATTACTGATCGTGATCGAAAAGTTAGCGAAGAAGGAAAGATGCCCCGTGTCGGAAATTTTAAGAAGGATGTGGCGGGTGCCGACCAAATCTCGTCTTGGGCCGCGAGTAGAATCTGCTATCGCCGCGAAGAACCAAATAAGAAAATGAAGGATAGCCCACCCGTTGTTGTTTCGTGTTTACGTATCAGTGAGGATACCACCTTCCAAAGATTCGACCGATGCGACCTTCCGGTCCTAGGCCTTCGTCGCTAGAAGGATGGTATGGCGTCCCACTACCGGCCGATTAAGACCGAAACAACGATCGAAAAGGAAAGTCTCGTCAGGAGACTCGAGTCCGAAGAAAGTGCTACCGCAGAGAAAGGGACTCATGAAAAGAAACTCGACAATTATCACATGACAACCGCAAGGAGGTACGTAAAAGACCTCAGAAGATGCTATGGAAAAGTTAAGAACCGATATTCGGCGACTAGCGAGGGAGAGAGAGGAGAAATTCGGAGATGAAGTCGACTCGTCGAGTTCATGGATGATGAGTATGCGAAATTAACATGGTAGAAACACGAGCTTCGTCAGCCTTCACAAGGTGCTCCCGCAATTGCAGAAGAGAGGAGCCGGAAGTAATGAGGAGGCGACTTCAAGAGAAAGATGATACGATCGCCCGTATGGCGAAAAGGATGGAAGAGATGGTCGTAGCCCTAGCCACTCTCCGTAGTCGTGTTCAACCCCAAAGAGAAACACCCCGGAAGTTATTCACATCGTAGACGGAGGAAAGGAGATTACATCCGTCAACTGGGATGATCAATTAAAGAAGGATGCAACACAAAGTATGATTCCGTAAAAGGATATCAAGAGCTTGGTAGAACAAGCAGGTGCGAGAAGCCTTAGCACAATCAAAGAGCGGGACATCCATTCGGACGGGCAGACTTTACCCCGAAGAATTCGACGTCGTCCAATATCCGAAGGGCTTTGTACTCACCTCCGTTCAAGACCTTTGATGGAACCGGAAACCCTCGGCAAGCATGTTGCACATTTTCGTGCCGCTTGTTGCAATGCCGCGAAGTGATGCTTTACTCTTCCGACAATTTGTCGCAGACTCGTCGTGGATCGCCTTTGATTGGTATGCGGAATTACCAAACGGTTCGGTGAAGACATTTTCGGAATTAGAGAACCTCTTCATCAAGCGATTTGTCGGAGCTCAGCACCACATCACTATAGGTGATTTAGTGGTAGAGAAGCGTAGCCGAATGAAACCTTGGTGGACTACATACTTCGATGGAGGAACCTAAGTATGAAGTGTGAGCCACAGCTTACAAGAACAAAGATGCAGTCGGCATTTTACTAAAAAGCATCCATGGCCCGATAAAGCACTTCTCCTCAAGGGATTTACTATTAAGACTTTCGAGAAGTTGTTAAGCAAGGCCGAAGCTTGCAAGAGGAGGCGAAGCAATTAAGTTTCACCGATAAAACAGATAAACGAAGCCCGTGAAAACTTTTGAAAAGAAGTCCGGGATCGTTGCAGATAGCCGACAAAGGCAAGCAACCGATACAAATATCGTCGTAACGGCCGCAAGCAACCTCAACATGATTACCAAGCAACCCCGACCCAACTATCGCTCATCTCAACAAGTATGAACAACCGCCTCGTCCGCAACGTACGTTAAGGGAGCTTCGAGCAGTGAGTATCCATTCAAGAATGAGGCAGGTCGAAAATGTTCCGCAGCTTGATGAAGACTCCGCATTTCCAACTACCGTAACCTAAGAGACCGAAGAAGTCGACAAGAAAGGTGATCCCAACTTTTGCCCTTACCACCGGATGCTTGGGCATAAGATAGAAGATTGTATTACCTTCAAGAGTCGGCTCAACGACAATCTTCGAAAGGGAATATAACGATCCCGAAGGAGTACATGAAGGAACCCCGTAAAGGAGGTTCCATCAATGTTATCTCAACGGATTCCATTGTTCCGATAAATCCCTATGCGACTGATGATGGATGGACTACCGCTTGAACAAAGTCTTCGAAGAAGATTTTAGATCGCATCCAAGCCACTTCGGTGCGAGCCTCAACTCGTAGTTCGAAACCCGTCAAGTCGGCGCTATCACTTGCGATAGAAGAACAACCTCAACAAGAGATAATTGAAGAAAAGAAGAAAATTGACGAAGAAGAGAAGACTCGAGGCACCTAAGGCTGGACTAGGGGCCGCTTATCCTAGGATAGTTGTTTCCGATTCGGGGAGAAATCCCTCGAACCCCCGACTCGTATGATTATTTACTCACTCCGGTGGAATCTTATAATGATGAGGGTTATGGCGTTGGCTACGTTTTGATCGTTTCTAACGATTACGTAACTAGCGACAATCAACCTAATCCGGACGTCGATTCCGATACAAATAACAATTCTCAAATCATACACAATCTCGACGATCACAATGATGAAGAAGACATCCACCAAGAAGGCTACGAGAGTTCAACAAGCAACGAATCTATTTGCGAGTTTCGAGGAGCTCCAAATACACAGATAGGTAGAGCCTTCAGACTCCGAAGCTAATCCTGAAGAATCTGTCATTCCAATTCAGAAGGAGACACCAGCAAACTCAATGCTAAACTTAGAAGAAATCACAGAAGTCAACTTAAGAAGTGGAAGAGTTCTACCTCCGAGAATGGGTCCAAAAGACAAAGGAAAGCAGGTGGTTGTTCAGGAAGAACCAACCCCGGCAGAAGAAATACCCATTCGAGAAGAAAACGAGGCACATGAAAACAAAGTGGATTACAACGTGCTAGCCCATCTTAGGAAACTACCAGCCCAACTGAGCATCTACGACGCTCTCATCTTATCAAAGGAGATGAGAGAAGCTCGATCAAGGCCTTACTTGATCCGAAATTTGCTTAGCTCAAATGGCCTGGAGAGTCCTTAGATGAGGTTTGCTCGTTAAAGGAACAACGAGGTGTTACCTTCACGGACAACGACCTACTACTTGGGACGACAGACCACAACCGACCGTTGTACATTTCGGCCATAATCGGGAAGTTTACACTCTCCGCAGTATTGGTGGATCCAGGAGCATCAATCAACATAATGAATCTTCGAACGCTAAGCATACTTGGAAATTGATGCTCGCGAGCTCGAGGCGGACAAAATGTTATTAAGAGGATTCAACCGTAGAAGGAGAAAGAGCCCTCGGCTCAATAACACCGCTAATGAAGACCGGTGACTTAGCAAAGACAACCGCGAAATTTCACATAATCGATTCGAAACGTCGTTCAACGCTCTACCTGGGCCGACCATGGATACATGAAAACAGGATGGTACCATCATCTCTACATCAATGCATTAAATACTACGACGGAGGGGAACAAGCAGTATTAAAGGTGACTTACAACCGTTCTCCGTACATGAAATCGGAATCCATGAAGATGCAGACTTATTATGCACCTCCGAAGAAAACAATCTTCTCCAGAGATACCATAACAAATGAAGCAAAAGAAATTTGGGACGACAAAGAACCTGAAGTTCTAGTCCAACAGTCACTCACCACTCCCTTACGGCGAGATGGTGAAGGTTTCTCCACAACTCGCATCCGAGATCGAGGCCGGGGACGAGGTCATGGCAGAGACGTTAGGACGATCGGACGAGGAAACCAACCATCAATGTCGATTGGGAAGATAGTTCCGAAGAAGAAAAAGAAATCAAACAAGAAGCAACGACAATAAGTCGAAAGAAGCCGCAATTCAAAATCCCTATCAAGATGAAAGAAACGAAGAATATAAATCGATGTACGAGAAGATTAACCACTATGTACATACTATGACCCCGACCCCGATCCATTCTAATAAGATCGAGGGTATGGAGGTCAAAGAGGTACGTAGCGGTGGTGCAAAGCCCATCAAATTCTACCGTGGTGCTCCTTCCTCCAAAACCGAAAATAATGTACAACTCGAAGATGCTACTTCATCGAATTAATGGAATTGCCTTTCGAGTGGTACTCTCCCGTGTTCAAAATTTAATTCAGCCGTGGTTTCTTACCTCGACAATGGACAAAAGGTCAATCACAACGTTTCGAAAATTTATGGAATAACTCCGGTCGTCCACCCAACTCAAAACATGGTCTCGGATTCGGCACAAGCAGGATCGCCGACGATATCGAATTTTGCTTGGTTGTCACTCGCGAGTCTAATGAAAACCGCATGAAACCGCAAGAACTCGAAGATTTGCAAATTGGAAACGCTCCACCGTAATTCGAAGAAGAGATCAAATCTACGATAGATGAGTTAACGTAAGTTAACTTAGGTACTAGCGAAGAACCTAGACTCTACCTTTGTTAGCTCCTTACTCAATAAAGAAGACTCCGAAGAAATAATCAAGTTATTAATGGAATTCAAAGACTCGTTTTGCTTGGAGCTACGATGAGATGCCGTGTTTAGCTCCGCAGGTCGCAGTCCATAAGCTGGGGTGGATCCCCGCTTCTGTTCCAGCCGACAAGGTCCCGTAAGAATGCGTCTAGAAATCGAACAACAAGTCATACTCGAAGTTAAGAAGCTAATGTACGCTAAATTTGTCCGTGAAGAACAATACCCGACTTGGTTAGCCAACGTGGTACCAGCCATGAAGAAGAATGGTCGCATCGAATTTGTGTGGATTTCGTAGATTTAAACAAGGCATGCCCGAAAGATGAATTCCTCTACCGATCCTGCAATTAATGATCGACATCGCTTCGACACATGAAATATTCTCGTTCATGGATGGATCTTCGGATACAACCGGATAAAAATGGCTCCGTAAGATGAAAAACTTACGGCATTCGAACGCCGATCGGAGTATATTGCTACACGTTGATGCCATTCGGATCGAAGAACGCAGAGCAACCTACCGGAGAGCGATGACAAGAATTTTTGATGATCTCATCCACAATCAAGTCGAATGCTACGTGGACGATGTGGTCATCAAAAGCAAAGTAAAGGAAAACCACTCGTATGATTCGAGAATTGTTTTCGAACGATTAAGACAATTTAACCTTAAGATGAATCCCTTAAATGCGCCTTCGACGTCACCTCCGGAAATTCTTAGGATTCGTCGTCCGACATCGTGGAATCGAAATCGACCCGAAAAGATTAAAGCCATCTTAGAAATGCCACCTCCCGTAACCTTAAAACAACTACGATCTTTTCAAGGGAAGTTGGCATATCTTCGACGCTTTATCTCAAACTTGTCAGTGGGTGTCGACCTTTCTCGCACTAGTTAAAAAGGACGCCAAATTTATTTGGGAAGAGAAATGCCGGAGGGCCTTCGAGGACATTAAACAATACTTAATGACACCTCCCGTCTTAGCAGCCCCGGCCTCGTGTAGCATCGCTAATACTTTATACCGCGGCTTTAGACGACTCTCTCGGAGCCCCGTTAGCCTGTAGTCAATGATGAGGGTAAAGAAAATGCTCTTTATTACCTAAGTCGTCGTTTATCGCCGACGGAAATAAGGTATCCCGCAATCGAAAAGCATTGTTCGGCCCCGATCTTCGCCGCTCAAAAGCTCGGCATTACATGCTTTCTCATAAGGTCAACTCGATTTCGAAATTTAATCCATTGCAATACTCGATGACCCGCCCAACGCTTCCCACAGACTTGCCGCATGGTCGATGATATTATCGCAATTCGATATAACGTTCGTGCCTCTTCGTGCCGTAAAAGGACAAGTCCTAGCAGACTTCCTCGCAAAGACACCCTTTGCACGGCAGAATCTCCTCTCAATGACGATTTGCCGATGAACAAATAATGAACCTAGAAGACCATGATGATCGACGTTGGGAATTATATTTCGACGGAGCATCTTCAGCACATAAAGACGAAGAATCGCAAGTGATAGTGCCTTGAAGGCATGGATCTGACTAATCTTTATAACACCGAGCGGGGATGTTAAGATACTCCTACCACTCGACGTAGCCGTGTACAAACAACGAAGCGTAATACGAAGCCCTCATAACAGGACTCGGAATTAACTATTCGAATGGGTATACCGTACATCAACATCTACGGGATTCGCAATTAATCATCCAACGTATCGCCGGACAATACAGTAATTTTAAAACCAAGACTCGAGCAATACTTCCAAAGATGCCATACAAATTGCTGGAACAGATTCCGAATGTGACGATCTACAAAATTCCTGTAAAAGAAAACGCTTTAGCGGATGCGCTAGCCCGTCTCGCAAAAGAATTTGCCTCGTTTGCAAGATGAATCAATGGAAGTGTCGGCTCACCTGACGTCAGTCCTATCACAACCGACATGTACACAATACACAAATCGAAAAGGAAAAAGGATCAATCGCAAAGAAGGATGTGAAAACACGTAAGATCGGCGACAACCATTAATGATTACTCGCAAACAGGAAAACTACCAGATGATAGGTCGTTAGCCCTATCGTATCAAGAAAAGAACTCTGTCTTACGCATTAATAAACAATATATTATACGTAAGGTCTTTTCGATCGAATGTGGCTAAGATGCCTAAGCGGGTCCGAGGCCCGTGAAATTGTTAAAGAGATACATTCAGGACTCGTGGCGCTCACTCGCCGGTCCAAAGATGAAAATGAAAATTAAAAGACTAGGGTACTACCGGCCCTCGATGATGACCGACCGCATGAAAATCGCCAAGAGCCGTCATCGCTGCCAAGTGCACCGGAGTGGTTCTACACCAACCTCCAAATGTGCTACATCCGACAATCAGTACGCGGCCATTCGAATGTCGGGGCACAGATATAGCGGTCCAATAGTAACCACCGTCGTCAAAAGGACATCGCTTCATTCTTGCGGCTACAGATCACTTTTCCAAGGCGGAGAGGCGCTCCACTCAAAGAAGTGAAGGCACACCACGTGCTACAGTTTTTCAAGAACCAAGTTGTCTACCGTTTCAGGGTGCCGCGCAGAATCATCTCGGATAATCGGCCGCATTCGAAGCACGCAAATCAACAATTTTGTCGAGAGACACGGAATCGACCGGCGATATTCAACAATTTACTACCCAAGAGCAAACGGCTCGTTGAAGCTTTTAATAAAACTCTCGTTCAAATTTTAAAGAAAACTTTAGACGACAATAAGAGAAATTGGCACGAGAAGTTATTAGAAGCCTTATGGGCCTACCGGACAACTTTCAGAACTCCTACTCAAGCTACACCTTACGCTCTGGTGTATGGGTCCGAGGCAGGTAGTTACCCTTGAAGTCCAATCTTCCTTCACTTAGGATTGCAGCTTGCAAACAAACTCACGATGTAAGAGAATGCCAGATTACGATTAGAAGAATTGGAAAGCCTGGAAGGGAAGAGACTTGCAGCGCAGTAGAATTTAGAACTATACCAAGCTAAGATGGTTCAAGCCCATGACAGACTGGTCCGCCCAAGAACCTTCAAAGTTGGTGATTTAGTTCTCGTTCTCAAAAGACCTATCCTTGCACACCGCAAGATAGGAGGAAAATTTGAACCCACTCGGGAAGGACCGTTTGTGGTTGAGGCAGCCTACTCGTGAGGCTCCTACCGCCTAGTGAATCGCCAAGGAGAACGACATATGCTTCCGATCAACTGGACGATACTTGAAAAAGTATTACGCTACCCGATGTTTCGAAGGAATGAACTTTCCATCCCTAGAAGCACGGGTGAAGTGATTACTTATGACTCGGGTCCGAACCCAAAAATAACAAAAATGTGCTAAAATAAATAAAATCATGATAATAAAGTTTTCCTTGTTTTCTCTTCCAAATCAAAATCTCTTTCCCGATCTTATCCCACTTCATTCCCGTTAAATTGAAAAATACAAAAGTAATAAAAAATTTTTGTCTTTAATAAACATTTTCTTAATGTTCTTGTTCTTAAGATGCACCTCTCGATCCTTTTCCTTGTCTTTTCGCAGGAAATGTCGAGCGGCGGTCTGGTCCCGAACTTTAGAAATGGCGTAAGCCTCGCACTCGACGAAAAGAGGGTGAAAGATGGAGCGATAATCGAGATCGACTCGGATTTCGCACCGACAGCCTACAAGACGAGGAAAGTGACCGGGGTCCCGCCGATCGAGAGGAACCGCCCGGCCGACAAAGGATGAAAGTGGGTGGCCTGTGCCACCAATCCAAGAACAAGAAAAGAAAGGCAAACACTGAAGAAGATAAGAAAATGAAGTCTGTAGTCGCTACAGCAGAGGGCAGGCTTGTCAGCGCCGCGCCCACAGACGTTCAAGAAGTTCGAAGAGCTACTCTCACAGCAACGCAACGAAGAAATAAGAATCGTCGTATCCGTAAGATGTTAACCAAACTAGCTGCGGACCAGCGCGACGAGACAAGCTTACTAATGCCGCACATACACTTCAAGGACACCGGTTCACCGAGAACCTAAAGAAAGGAGGCCAGCTCCCAGGATAACCGTAAAGAACCAGGGAAATCTCACAAAGACCGAAGAAAGAAGGCTACCACGCCACCGGATAGAACCACCGCAATGCATGACCTTGCTGCGTAAGCAACCCCGGGGATGTCCCGACAAGCATCATCCCCGAGGAGCCGAGGTATGCGTGAGAACGTGAAGGGATTGAACCGTATATCCCACAATATGTCACTGTGCCTCGCCATCCGCATCATTCCGAATACGAGCCGGAGAGAATGCGTAATGTCGAAAAGAAAACCTTTGAATACTTCGAGAGAATTAGAGCGAGAAGAATCGATATGCTGGAGGGCCTCGAGCTACATACGGACGTATTCTCGGAGTATGAACAATAGCAAATCGTGGATTGCATCGGGATTTGAAAAGAATGGGCGAGCGAGGCCCCTGAGGAAAACACATACTCGAGAACCCCGGAGATGGATGCCGGGGAAGGGAAGAATCACGATACGATGTGGATCTTTGTTACAACTTTGCGGAGGACGGGAAGGGAAACCCACGGGAATACTCCGTCATGGGCGAGTGGATCCGATGCCATTAGTCATCGAGAGAATGGTAAAAAGATTGATAACATGGAGAATGCTTGCCGGCGGTTGCATACGCCAATGTGCATTATTAACATCTACGAGCGGGGTGTTGTATACCCCGCACATAGATCACCATGACTTTGTCGGACAACTTTACGCACGGTTTCTTTTCGGAATGAGTGTAATATCATGTTCGGATTCGACCTCCGGATAGCGAGGCCCGGAGTGAGTTCCGAGGGCCGATAAAGATACCATTACCGGTAGGTTCAGTCATGATGCGAAGGGCAACGGAGCGAGATGTCGCTAAGCATTGCATACCGGGGGTACCGGTGAAGCGGATCTCGGTTACTTTCGGAAGGATGGACGACGGGAAGACACCTTACCACTTCCGGCCAGACCGGAGTTAGAGAGCCTCCGGCCTTACGGTTGTGAGCTACATGGAAAATATCACACCTCCAACGTACATCCATACGGCATCCTTAGCCGAGGATGGCTTGGAAGGTGATGTTATTGACCATGTACCTCACTATTCGGACATGGATTTTTGACGGATACCCTTTTGGAAGAATCGAGCAAAGATCATACATAGTCCGTTTTGAGTCTATATGGATTGTATGAGATGTATTCCGGATCGAGTTGTACGATGTATCTTCGGCATGATTGGAATGAAAGTGACCATGTCACAATTTTGGCCTTCACCTCTTTTGTGCAAATTGAGTAGGAAACGCCATTAAAAGTTAAATGAACTTCGAACAAAGAACGAGAAAAAGACAAAAGAATAAAAGAAAACTTTCCTTAAAATTTAAAAAAATGATAAACTCCAAATTCATGATAAAATAAAATTTGAATCGATAAAAGACAAACAAAATGACCACAAAATCTCGATCGAATTTCAAATTCGATCTTTCCAAATTTCAAATCAAATCTCGATCGAATTTCAAATTTTAAATTCGATCTTTCCGGATGTACATCGAACCTCGGTCAATTCGAACTTACCCTTCAAATCCGAAGTCAACTGCTACTCTCTCCTTATGCAGGAAGGAAGCGGTTGATTCCATTGACACGGATCGAATCGATGGCGAGGTACATTGATCCGAGCAACTTTCAATCGACTCTTCGAATGGGATATTTAACATCTACATATTCCCTCCTAGTCATTTCCTTCCATGAAAGTCTTTTACAACTTTCATGAAATTCTCAGCTACCAAAATTCCACACTTTTCGAATCGACACTACAAATCTTTGCAAAATCGATTACCAATCGAAAAATCAACTTTTTGAGGTTGAGGATTTTACATCCGATACTTCTTGCTTTAGGATTCTTCCTATTGCACTTTGAAATACATCAAAATCAACTTTTTGAGGTTGAGGATTTTACATCCGAGATTCGCATTGCTTTAGGATTCTTTCCTATTGCATCTGAAATACATCAAAATCAACTTTTTGAGGTTGAGGATTTTACATCCGATACTGCATCTGCTTTAGGATTCTTTCCCTATTGCCTCTGAAATACATCAAAATCAACTTTTTGAGGTTGAGGATTTTACATCCAGATACGCACCTGCTTTAGGATTCTTTCCTATTGCATTCGAAATACATCAAAAAATCAAATTCTTGAAGTTGAGGATTTTACATCCGAGACTGCACTGCTTTAGGATTCTTTCCTATTGCCTTTGAAATACATCAAAATCAACTTCTTGAGGTTGAGGATTTTACATCCGATACCGCCTTTGCTTTAGGATTCTTTCCCTATTGCCTTTGAAATACATCAAAATCAAACCTTTTTGGGGTTGAGGATTTTACATCCAATACCGCATTGCTTTAGATTCTCGTCCTATTGCAATGAAGCACACCAAATAGAGCTCTTGAAGTTAAGGATTTTACATCCGATACCACATTGCTACGAGATCTCTCCTCATTGTAATGATTCAATCCAATCAATTCGATTTTCTTTTGAGGTTGAGGATGTTACATCTAAAACCGCAAAATTTCAATTTTCATTTCAAATCAAATCCCTTCAAAATTAATCTTAACAAAACTTCAATCTAAATTGAAACTCGAGTTGAAATCTGAATTCACACATCAAAACTTAGACTGAAACAACGATTTAAATTGTGATTTGGAATTCACCTCCTTTTCCTTTCCCCAGCGAGAGTTCAGGAATCTCCAGTCTTAGAGATATACTTGACACTCCCCAGCGGAAACTCTTCTACTTCGTCCTAAGTTTGTCACTTGGACATCCGTGATTGGTTTTGTTGATCTTTTCGGTCAACGCCAATACGCGCGGTGTGCTCCGTCAGCTCACCACACCTATTGGGGGTCCATTTGTTGACCTCATTTTTGATGAAGTCTTCTCTTCTTCTCTTTAGTACTTAGGATCTAGCCTTAGGCTTTTCCTTTGACTATCTTAGAGGACTAGAATTGGGATCCACCATCTAGAATTTCAAACCACTTCTTAACTCCCTGCAAACTCCACAAACTTGATTGTAGACCCCTAATCACTAGAGGGTTGAAATCGAGTGTGGAAGTTTAAAGGATGAGTTCCTATAGGACTCTTTGGCCTTAGGGCCGCTCACAGGTGGCACTGGTCGATGAAGGGGCTGACTTACACACACACTACACTCATACACTACACTTCCATACACCTCCTAAAACACACCCATACCCGATTTGACCTCACGACTCATGCGGGTGATTCACATGGATGGTCCTTAACCCCTAAGCCCTTGGTAAGAGGGTTAGGAACAACATAGTGAATGCCTCGAATGAGTCCCTTCATGGCTCATATGGGCTTGATGTGGCTTCATGGCTCAACCAAAATGATTTTATTCCACTTATATTCACCCAATCTTCAATTATCCAAATTTTCGATTTCGACCCAGGGACCCTACACCTGAAGCCTATCAAATGCCACCGAAATTGCCGAAAATTTTCCAAAAATCTCCAAATTACCCAAAATTCCTCAAGACCAATCCTAAACATTTTCTCCCCACTCAAATTGATCATCCATAACCAAAAATACCAAAAATTCCAAAAATACCTCCCGATACCCTCCAAATACCCAAAATACCCCTCTTAGCCAAAAAATCCAAAAATTCAGAAAATTCCCAGAAAATTCCAGAAAATCCCAAATATTCCCAATTTTATTTTTTTCAACTACACCATGGGCCAATTTTGTCAATTTACCCCACTTTTATCAAAATCTCCAATTTGACCCATTTTAACCCAAAGTAAACCCAATGTCAAACCTAACCTACCCAATTGACCTAAATTCTGGTCCAATTCAATTCTAAACTTCAACTCAACATCCCCAACACTAATCTAGACCAAATCCAAGCTCAATTTGATTGACATTTGGATCCAATTTCACTTTTGGCCTTAAAGCCCAGATTTGGACCCATGACCCGAACTTAGCCCAAACTCACCCAATTCAACTCCAATTAACCCCAAATCTTTTCTAAACCTTCCTTAACATCCCCATAAACAAAACACTAACATGATTTGCCCAAAATTTAGACCCAAACCCCACTCAAATTCAACCCAAAATCAAAAAGCCCAATTTTGACCTAAACCTAAACCTAGCCCAAATGAGCCCAAATCCCAAAATCAAAACCTAACCAAAGCCAAAACCTCTTTGAAACACTCCCATAAACATTTCCCAACATTAATTTTACATCAATTTCAACTCTAGCCCAACTTTGGCCCATGGTAGCCCATTTTGGCCCACCTTAGCCTCTTTACAAAAAGGCCATATCCAACCCAATTCAAACCCAAATCACCTCAAATTTGTTTCAAACCACTCATGACACATCCCTAAACCAAACTCAACAATTATTTGGCCCAAGCCTTTACCAAAATTTCATCCCAAAATCCATTTTAAAATTCAAAAGCCCACTTTCCTAAACCATTTTAAAAGCCGATCTAAAACCATTTCGATGAGCCCAAAATCTACCCTAAAGCCCACATGACATTTCCATTTGCCATCCACTTAATCAAAGCCATTCCCTAAGTTCTAATCACATCATCAAATAATTCCAAATTAAGCCTCATGCCAAATCACCCCTAAAATACCAAAATTTTCCTTAAATCCATTTCCATGAAATTGACTCAACTTTCCCAAGACGAAGGTGAGCCATGAAGCCATGCATGAGCCACATGTGAGCCATGAGGGCCTTGGACACTCCACCATGCCATATTGGGTAAGAAGAGGGGGGCTTTCCTTAATCCCTAAAGCTCATTATC
This sequence comes from Papilionanthe hookeriana x Papilionanthe teres, assembly GCA_022702705.1. Classification (NCBI taxonomy): domain Eukaryota; kingdom Viridiplantae; phylum Streptophyta; class Magnoliopsida; order Asparagales; family Orchidaceae; genus Papilionanthe; species Papilionanthe hookeriana x Papilionanthe teres. The sequence goes on from CM040425.1 coordinate 29,723,501, forward strand.
CTTAATCATGATTCACCTAAACTTAGATTTAATCCAAATATATTTGGATGGAGACCTCTCCATGCCAAACCGAGTGATCCCTTTGATCCCCCACGGCACCCAAAGCCACCTTGAAGGGTGCACCAAGCCCAAATGGGTGAATTGACCCATTTAGACTCAAAACTAGCCATGCCCCATTCTACTTTGAATCGAAAGCCTTTACACATGGCAATTGCCGATTGCTTGCACCAAGTCCCGTCACGACCTCCCTGGCCTTGAGGGTGACCCTTGCACTGCCGGCCAGCCACACAGGCCGCCGGAAAACGCCATGGCCGAGACATGGGGAGGAGCCAAACCTTGGAATTCCACCTTGCTGAGCTGCCCCATGCCCAATGGCCACCATGCTTGTTCTTCCCATGCCCGAGAGCAGCTGATCCCGACCCTTGGCCATCCACTGCGAGGCTCTCCGGCCACCTCTGATCTAAACCCGACCCCCTCGCGGCCATGGAGGAGAGTTGCATAAACCTTGCCGAAACTGCGCAAAATTGTTCCAAACCTACTCCACACTTAGAGCGAGTTGATCCCAGGTGTCGATTTGCTCCAATCCCCAGTGACGAATCCGATTTCTCGGCGAAATTTCACCCGAAAACTAGGACATCTCCTCACGGTGAGCCAATTCCCAAATTGATTGGTCCTACACCTTCAACTGGACCAAGGGAAGAAGTTTCCAGCTGAAAGCCCCATCTCCGAGGCCACCCGGTTGCTCCGGCCTCCCAAGCTTTGTGATCGGGCTGTGGTCACTTTCATAGCTAGAGCAATTCACAGGGCCGAGGGACTTCATGCGGAGCTTACTTGGACCCAATCGAAGGTGACACAACTCTCAGATCGAAGCTTCACTTCTTTGAGCAAAGGTATGGACTCCCTCTTCTTCCCGAGCTTCCAGAGATTCTTAATTTAGTTTGAGTCAATTTAAATACATGTTTACCGTATGGATGTGTTCGTCTCTTCAAGACGAATCCATAGAGCATAAGAACATGAAAATCCGTTGAGAATCGAGTGAGAAATTAGGGTTAGAAGGTTGACGGTCACGGGTGCACACCGGTCGTAGACGATGACCGGGGAGCCGTTGGATCGCGCGTGTATCGAGCGGACGGTTCGGATTGCGCGGGACCGGGGAATGATACGTGAACCGCGGGTCCGGGACGGATGACTCGGATGGCGGCGCCCGATCGCGGCGCGACACGTACCCCTTCGGAGTGCTCAGAGGTTGACGCGGCGCCGCGTGGATAAGTAGGAAATTAGGGATTTTTCTGATTTATTTAAATACCAGAACTTTAAAAATCCATATCTTTGTGTAGAAAAATCACAAAAATAAAATAAAAATACACTTTTGCTCAGTGAACAGAGGAGAATAATGTGGAAAAGAAATCATTTAATTTCATCAAGTATTTTATTTTTAATAATTTATTTACTGTCTGCATTGTTTTAATTCTCCATGCATATAGGAAATTCACCATGGCATGAGATCATAGGGCTTTTGAAGCCTCGAATTTGGGAACATTCCACTGAATTTTCCAAAGTCGAAGGCCATCCTATGAGAAGTTATTGATTTTTCAAATTCATGTTACTGTTTTGAGTATTTTAAATCCAATAATTAGCATGTTGTGAAATAAATTCTAGGAAAATTTGGTGATGTTTATTATGACCAGAGGAACCTAGGAAAAATATGTTTTGAATTAATCCACTTGGAATAACCCTAATTGGCTTAAACACCCAAAATAGGTCCTTAATTAATTGGAGCTAACCATAAGTCAAATTGACTTGAAATCAATTCTCCACTGACCTTTAGGATCAGAGGAACCCACCATAAAAATTTCAAGTCGATTGGACTTGGTTAGCTCTACTAAATGGGTTGATTAGGCCATTTAGTCATTTTAAACTTTAAAAATTCATAACTTTCAAAATACCTTTCAAAAATTCACCAAATTGGTTTTGGAGTCTCTCTGATATCAGGGGAATTTAAGAAAATTAAAATTTCAATTTTCTAAAAAAGTTAATTTTTTAGTATTATTTTAATATTTTAATAATTAAAAAATAATAAAAATAAAAAAAATAATAAAATTCACCAAAATGTCATATTTTGAAATATAATCACTTAGGAACAAACCCCATATTTTTCTTAGGTCTATTTAATGAGATATTAAATTTTAAAGCCCTAGGGTAATTTTAAAATTAAAAAAATGTATTTTCTAGCATTTTCACTAAAATAATTATAATAAATCAAAGAAAAATCAGAAAATTGTAAAATTTGGTTCTCTGGAATCCTTGATATTAGAGAGAATTTTAAAAATTATGAAATTCATTTTTCAACTTTTATTCTATTTTTAAATTAATTAATACTCCATAGTTTAAAATAATTCTAATAAATAAAATATAATTCAAAAAATCACAAAAATTGGTCCAAGTGGTCCTCTGGTCATTAGGAATGTCCCATAATTTTCTTAAGGACAGAAACTTTCCCTTGGTCATATTATTAAATTTTCCTTGGAAATCCTTATTTTCCACCAAAAATAATTATATAAATAAATTAAACGCAGAAAAATCACATTTTCTCCTCTAATGTCTTTATTGACATATGAGTGAAGTCACATAAAAATTTCAAATTCATTTGAGCTCAATTTGGTGAGTTATGAAATTATTAGGCTTGAGGGGCAAAATGGTAATTAAAATCTTAACCCTTTAATTAAGACTTTAGGCTTAATGAAATTAATAGGCAAAATATTTGATTTTAACTTGATTTGGATGATTGAAATTTAGATAATTAAAGGGTAGAAACCTACTAAACAATTTAAAATAATTGAAATAAACCTTAATTAAATAATTATTTAAATTTGGAAGAATAATAAAATTGGAATTATTAAAATAGGGATATTATTAGGAGGAGATTTATTCTTTAATTTAAAAATCCCTAAATTGATCATCCCAATAATATTTAATTCCTAATTAAAATGATAATCCAAGTTTAAGATTTAAAATGCTAAAAGACTTAATCATTAAATTAAATTAAAGTTAAATCATTTAAAACAAATTCCTTTAAAATTAAAAATTAAATTAAAAATTAAGAATTAAATTAAACTAAATTAAACTAAATTAAAGTAAATTAAATTAAATTAAATTAAATTAAATTATATTAAATTAAATTAAATTAAATTAAATTAAATTAAATTAAATTAAATTAAATTAAATTAAATTAAATTAGATTAAATTAAATTATATTATATTATATTAAATTAAATTAAATTAAATTAAATTAAATTATATTAAATTAAATTATATTATATTATATTAAATTAAATTAAATTAAAATAAATTAAATTATATTAAATTAAATTAAATTAAATTAAATTAAATTAAATTAAATTAAATTAAATTAAATTAAAAGTAAATTAAATTAAATTAAATTAAATTAAATTAAATTAAACTAAATCATATTACATTAAATCAACTTAAGTTAAACTAATTTAAATTAAACCACATTAAATTAAATTAAGTTAAATTAAACTAAATTAAGTTAAATATAAAGACATGAAGAATTCAAAAATAAATCTAAAATAACTTGAACAACTATTCCAAACTTAAATCGTTAATTTGAATTTAAATTTGAATCACAAATCATTAAATATCATTTTGCCCTTAGGAGTTTTTATTATTATAACTCCTAAATGGAGTATCAAGTGAAATGACACTTCACTCATAAGGATATTCGAAACATCCTAATTTCTTAAGCAAGAGATAAAACTTAACTTGAACACCTCGGATGATTAATTCACTTGAACAATAGAATTCATTTGGACTTAGGACAATTCCTGCAATATTGAAAAGATGTTTAAGATTCGTCTTAAACACTTCCTCAATATGATGGAATGTCCTTAAGAACAAATTGAGCTTAGTTGTTCTTTGGTGAAGAAAATCATCCTTAAAACCAAAATTGAAGACCTAGACGTCATAGGAGATGACTAGCTATAGGATTAGGAACTTGGTAGAAAACCATAACCTTTCCTTAGCTTTACTAGGAACTTACTTTAAATGCTTAAATATTCTAAGCTGTGTTTTAAGTGCGGCTTGGGATGACGGGAAGGCCCTCGGGTACGCTTTTATTTTATTGCGATTTACTCTATTGCAACTTATTTAATCGCATCGCACTTATTTTTCTTGCATGATAAACAACGGTTGCATGAAAACCTACACCTTTAGGACGAAACCAAAGCCGAAACCCATAACTAAATTAAAAGACACTACAAGATAAAATTCACCGCCACAACATTCAAAATATAAAACAACTCAAAATTTAATCACAAACGGAACAACAAAACTACAAATACAACTAAATTAAAACGTCTCATTGAATGATCGGGAATACCTCGGATGATGTAACCCACGTGTTGCTAACGGGATTTCCACGGTCTAAATGAAAGTGCGGAACTCATTTAGTTGAGTTTAGCAAATTCATACGGACTAAGTGAATTCGATGAAAATAACGGTGCCGGGATGACGGAACAGTGGGATCTTAATCGGTTCGTTTAATCAACTTTAAAACCTGTTTTAATTAAAATATTAAAGACACATGGAAATGAAGACTTTCTCTAAAACCAAACACTTCTCTCATCTCCCGATTTATGACTTCTAAAACTAAACCTCGCAACAACAAGGAGCTCGGAGCATGGTGGGCGGCACGGCCATCGTCGTCGGCAAAGCCGAAATCTACATCAGCAAAACTTTCTTAGAATTAAATAACCGAGCCATAGGACTTCGAGGTAGTTTGCACTAGGGCAACATAAATCCTCGACTCTTCGTTAGGCATTTGCATGATCATATCATGTAAATTAAGCCCTAACCGGTCTTAGGATTTCAGAGGTAGTCGTCCGATACGATATAAACCCTCGCATCTTCGAAGTTATTTGTATGATTTTATCATACGAATATAAGTCCTAACTAATTAAAATTGGCGGGATCAAAATACTAAATAAACATTAGGACCTTCCTAAATTCGAAGCGAAACAATAGGATAGTCGAGAAATTACCGAAGTTCGCTTTGGATCCGTGATTTCTCCTACCCTTCTTCCTTTGGAATCCTAAAATAAAATGTTCCAAATTTGATCCATTCCCTATTGAAATTCAAAGATTCAATCCCTTGAAAACTTAAACTTTGAAATTCTTGAGAGCGAAGCTACCGATTATTATCGAGAGTTTTCTTAGGTGATTTCCGTCACTTAAGATGTAATTAACTATAGGGGCTTGCCCTTATAGGGAACTTTAAGAACCCGGAGTAATATAAACCTCGCTTAATTCATTTATATTAAGCGGGGGAACTTGTCGGCTTATAAAATTGGTTCGCGGACCAAACGGATGTCACAAACCTTTCTAGTTTATTTAATCGAGCCTCATCATCAAGCGGTGTGTCTATTCTTCGGGATAGATACACGGTTTGTGGTGCGGCGCTCGTTTATATAAACTATTCGGGATGTGAGATCAGTTTGATTTCATATCTTAAAATTTTCAACTTTAAAATTATTTTCAAAATCAAATACTACTTTTCAAATTATTTATTTAAATTAAATTAAAAAAAAAAAGCCGACAATTTCTGTAGGCGACCCCCTTTTCAAAATAAAACACATAACCTAAAAATATGCCGACAATGGGCAGAAGCAGTTCCACTCAGAGAAGTAAAGGCACACCACGTGCTACAGTTTTTCGAAAATCAAGTTGTCTTCCGTTTCGGAGTACCGCGCAGAATCATTTCGGATAATGGGTCCGCATTCGAAGCACAAAAATCAACAATTTTGTCGGAAGACATGGAATCGATTGGCGATACTCAACAATCTACTATCCAAGAGCAAACGGCTTGGCCGAGGCTTTTAATAAAACTCTCGTTCAAATTTTAAAGAAAACTTTGGACGACAACAAGAGAAATTGGCACGAGAAGTTGTTAGAAGCCTTATGGGCCTACAAGATGACTTTCAGGACTCCTACTCAGTCTACGCCCTACGCTTTAGTGTACGGGTCCGAGGCAGTTTTACCTTTGGAAGTCCAGCTTCCATCACTCAGAATCGCAGTTGCAAACAAGATTACTACAGAAGAAAATGCCAGACTACGACTGGAAGAACTGGAAAGCTTGGAAGGGAAAAGACTTGCAGCGCAGCAAAATTTGGAACTGTACCAAGCTAAGATGATCCGAGCCCATGATAAACTGGTCCGCCCAAGAACTTTCAAAGTTGGTGACTTAGTTCTTGTCCTCGAGAGACCTATTCTTGCACACCGCAAGATAGGAGGTAAATTTGAACCAACATGGGAAGGGTCTGTTCGTGGTTGGGACGGTCTACTCGGGAGGTTCCTACCAAGCGGTGAATTGCCGTGGAGAACGACCCATGCTTCCAATCAACGGACGATATTTGAAGAAGTATTATGCAACCTGATGTTTCGAAGGAATGAATTCTCATCCCTAGAAACACGGGTGAAGTAACCACTTATGACTGGGTCCGAACCCAAAAACATAAAAATGGATGACAAAAAAGAAAAATCATTAACAAAAAAAAATATGTGCTAAAAATAAAATATGTGAAATCATAATAATAAAGTTTTAACCCTTCCTTTCAAATCAAATTTTGTTCCTCATCTTTTCCTACTTTCCTTAAAATTAAAATAAGTGAATAAGAATCTTCAGTGATAAATATTTTCTTAATGTTCTTGTTCTTAGTACAGCCCCTGATCCTTTCCTTGTCTTTTTCGCAGGGAAATGTCGAACGGGCGGTTGGTCCTAAACTTTAGAAATTGTGTGAGTCTCACACTCGATGAAAAGAGGGTGAAGGATGGAGCAGTGATAGAAATTCATTCTGACTTCACACCAGCCAGCCTACAGTACGAAGAAAATGATTGGGTCCCAGTTGACCGAGAAGAGCTTCACAGCCAGACAGTGATGAAGATGGGTGGCCCAAGCCACCAATCCAACAACAAAAATAGAAAGACAAACATCGAGGAAAGCAAGAAAATCGAGTCGGTAGTTGCCGTGGCGAGAGGCGGGCTCGTCGGCGCCGCGCCGCGAGATTCGAGGGTAAGGGGAGCCACTCTCACTGCTACCCAGAGAAGGAATAAGAATCACCGTATCCACAAGATGTTGACTAAACTAGCAGCAGATTAACAAGAAGAGACAGCCGCTTTTGCCAGCACACACATTTCAAAGATACCGGTTCGTCAGGAACCAGAAAGAAGAAAGTCAACGCCAAGAAAATCAGAACAAATCGAAGAAGTGCCAAGAAGAACAGAAATAGAACCAGTGCCTCGATGCCGGACAGAGAGACCAGATCTGAAGAACCTTGTTGCGAAAGCAACCCCGGAGGATGTCCGACAGAGACAATCCCTGAGGAGCCAAGGTATGCAGGAGAACGTGACGGGATTGAGCCATACATCCCACAGTACGTTACTAGGCCTCGTCACTTGCAGATCATCCCAGAATATGAATTAGAAAGAATGCAAAATGTTGAGAAGAAGACTTTCGAATATTTCGAAAGAATTAAAGGCAAGAGAATCAACATTTTGGAAGGCCTCGAGTTACACACAGATGTATTCTCAGAGTACGAGCAGCAGCAGATTGTGGACTACATCTTAGAGCTTCAGAAGATGGGTCGAGCAGGCCATCTGAGGGAAAAGACTTATTCAGAACCCCGGAGAAGGATGCCAGGGAAAGGAAGAGTCACAATACAATGCGGATGTTGCTATAACTTCGTAGAGGACAGAAAAGGAAATCCACCAGGGATACTACGCCGCAGTGAGGTGGATCCAATGCCGAGGATAATTAAAAGAATGGTGAAAAGAATGGTAACGTGGAGGGTACTGCCAGCAGACTGCATACCCAACAGTTTCATCATCAACATTTACCAGAAAGGCGACTGCATACCTCCACACATAGACCACCACGACTTTGTTAGACCTTTCTACACAGTTTCGTTCGTCAACCAATGCAATATCATGTTCGGATCTGACCTCCAGATAGCGAGGCCGGGTAAGTTCGAGGGCGGTGGAGATACCACTTCCGGTAAGTTCCGTCATGATATTAAAAGGAAATGGAGCAGACATCGCAAAACATTGTATACCGGGAGTGCCAGTGGAGCGGATCTCCGTTACTTTTAGAAGTATGGACGACAGAAAGGCGTCTTACCACTTCCAGCCAGATCCAGAATTGGAGAGTCTCCGGCCTTACGAGCTGTAAGTTACATGGGAAATAGTACACCTCCAATGCACATACATGCGGCATTCTTGCCAAGGGTGGCTTGGAAGGTGAGGTTATTACCCTTGTTTCTTACTATTCAGACATGGATTTTTGATAAACGCTTTTGGATGTATCAACAAGAAGTTTATACAGTCCGTTTTGGATTTACATGGATTGTACGAGACATTAAATTTACGAGAAAAGTGTCATCATGACTAGATCAAGTTGTATGATGTACTTTCAGCAAGTTGGAATGAAAACGACTACGTCATATTTTGCCTTCACCTCTTTTTGTGCAAATTGATTGGGAAATGCCATTAGAGTTAAATGAACTTTGAACGAAGAACAGAAGAGAAAAGAAAATAAATGAGAACTTTTCCTAAAAATCTAAATAGTAAAATGAACTCCAAATTCACATGAACACTAAATGAACAAAAAAAATAAAATCAGATTGCTAAAGGACAAGTGAAATGAACCTAAATCTCAAATTGAATTCTAGTCTAAATCCATCTTTTCAAACCCTCTAATTCTTCTTCAAATCAAGGTCTACTTCAGACCTCCTTTGAAGCCCTCTCTCGGGATGACTTCAGAACCACGAAAAATTTTCGATTTAGTTCTGATGGCATAGATTCATACCCTTCGCTAGATAATCAAACTTTGATTGATTCTCGTGGGATGTGGAACACTTTCACATCTCATTTCAATCTCCCGCTAAATTCAAATCTCCACAGTACATTTCAATTCTACACTTCCGAGGCTGGTACCTAAATTCCAGTCCTCATTTCGAGATCGATACCTAAATTTCGATTCTCTTTTCGAATTGATACCTAAATTTCAATTATAATTTTCGAGACTGGTACCTATATTCCAGTTCTCTTTTGAGATCGATACCTACATTTCGATTCTCATCTGAATTGATACCTACATTTCAATTTAAAATTTCCGAGACTGGAACCTACATTCCAGTTCTCATTTCGAGAATCGATACCTACATTTCGATTCTCATCTGAATTGATACCTACATTTCAATTCAAAATTTCGAGATCGGTACCTACATTCCAGTTCTCATTTCGAGATCGATACCTACATTTCGATTCTAATCTGAATTGATACCTACATTTCAATTCAAAATTTCGAGACTGGTACCTACATTCCAGTTCTCATTTCGAGATCGATACCTACATTTCGATTCTCATCTGAATTGATACCTATATTTCAATTCAAAATTTCCGAGACTGGTACCTACATTCCAGTTCTCTTTTCGAGATCGATACCTCAATTTCGATTATCTTTTGAATTGATACCTAAATTTCAATTCTAAACTTCCGAGACTGGTACCTAAATTCCAGTTCTCATTTTGAGGTCGGTACCTAAATTCCGACTCTCTTTTTGATGTCGGTACCTAAATTCCGACTCTCTTTTTGAGATCGATACCTAAATTTCGATTCTCTTTCGAATTGATACCTAAATTTCAATTCTAAACTTTCGAGACTAGTACCTAAATTCTAGTTATCATTCCGAGACTGGTACCTAAATTCCAGTTCTCATTTTGAGGTCGGTACCTAAATTCCGACTCTCTTTTTGATGTCGGTACCTAAATTCCGACTCTCTTTTTGAGATCGATACCTAAATTTCGATTCTCTTTCGAATTAATACCTAAATTTCAATTCTAAACTTTCGAGACTAGTACCTAAATTCTAGTTATCATTCCGAGATCAGTACCTAAATTCTGATTCTCATCCTTTTCGAGGTTGATACCTAAATTTCGACTCTATTCCGAGATCAGTACCTAAATTCTGATTCTCATCCTTTTTGAGGTCGATACCTAAATTTCGACTCTCTTCCGAGACTAGTACCTAAATTCCAGTTCTCATTTCGAGGCTGGTACCTAAATTCCAGTTCTCATTTCGAGATCAGTACCTAAATTCTGATTCTCATCTTTCGAGATTGATACTTAAATTTTAATTCTCACTTTTTCGAGATCAGTACCTAAATCCTGATTCTCATCCTTTGCGAGGTCGGTACCTAAATTCCGATTCTCTCCGAGGCTGGTACTTAAATTCCAATCCTCGTCCCTTTCAATCAGTACCTAAATTCTGATCTTCTGTCCGAGGTTGGAGCCTAAATTCCAAACTCTCTTCTTCGAGAACAGAGCCTAAATTCTAGTTCTCTTTCAAATTTCGAGGTTGGAACCTAGGTTCCAATTCTCACCTTAAATCCAGAACTTCTACAGAATCAACCTTAAAATCGATCTTAAGTCAAATTTTAACCAAAATCAAAATTCAAATCAATTTAAAACTCAGATTTAAAACTTGAAATAAAAAATGAAACGAATTTGAAATTGAATCTCTCCAGATCTTGTGATTTGGAATCCTCCTCCTTTTCCCCAGCGAGAGTTCTGTAATCTTCAGTTTTGGAGACTTACCTGATACTCCCCAGCGGGAAGTTTCCTTCACTTTGTTCTGAGTTTGTCACTCAAACATTTGTGTTAGCTTTGTTGATTTCTTCGGTCAACGCTAATACGCGCGGTGTGTTTGTTCAACACACCACACCTATTGGGGGTCCATTTGTTGACCTCATTTTTGATGAGGTCTTCCCTTTTCTCTTTAGTGCTTAGGATCTAACCTTAGGCTTTTCCTTTCACTATCCTAGAGGACTAGAATTGGGGCCCATCCTTTAGAAATTCAAGCCACTTCTTAACTCCCTGCAAACCGTATAGGCTTGATTGTAAACCCCTAAGTCACTGCCCCTGAGTCACTTGGAGGGTTGACATCAAATGTGGAGGTTTAAAGGATGAGTTCCCTGTAGGACTCTTTGGCCTTAGGATTACCCCAGGTGGCACGGCTCGGTGAGGGCTGACTTACACATATACTACACTCTCACACACACACTCCAAATCTTAAAACCCACACTCTTACCCAAGTTGACCTTTTGACTCATGTGAGTAATTCATATGGATGGTCCTTAACCCCTAAGCCCTTGGCTAAGAGGGTTAGGAACAACATGTTGAATGCCTCAAATGAGTTCTTTCATGGCTCATGTGGACTTAATATGGCTTCATGGCTCAACCAAAATGATTCCATTTCACTCACACTTGCTCAATTTTCATTTTTCCAAAATTTCAATTTTTGACCCGGGACCCGGACACTTTAACTCTATCGAAAGCTCTTGGAACTACCCAAAACCACCAAAATTTCCAAATCACCCAAAATTTCCTAAAATTAATCTCAAACATTTCTCCCCAGTACTCAAATTGACCATCCCCAACCAAATATACCAAAAATTCCAAAAATACCCCCAATACCCTCCAAATTACCAAAATGCCCCTCTTGACCCAAAAATCCAAAAATTCAGAAAATTCCCAGAAAATTTCAGAAAATCCCAAATATTCCCAATTTCACTTTATTCAACTACACCATGGGCTAATTTTGTTAATTTAACCCACTTTTGTCAAAACACCCATTTTAACCCAAATGAACCCAAAGTCAAACCAAATCACCCCAATTGACCCCAATTTTGGTCCAATTCAATTCTAAACTTCAATTCAATATCCCCAATATCTATCTAGACCAAATCCAAGTCCAATTTGATTGACATTTGAATCTAATTTCACTTTTAAGCTTACGGCCCAATTTTGGCCCATGACCCAAACTTAGCCCAAACCAACCCAAACCAACCCAATTCAACTACAATTAACCCCAAAACTTTTCGAAACCTTCCCTAACATCCCCACAAACAAAACACTAACATAATTTGCCCAAAATTTGGACCCAAACCCTACTCAAATTCAACCCAAACCCAAAATCCCTTAAATGGGCCTACACCCAAACCTAACCCAAATAGGCCCAAATCCCAAAATCAAAACCCAACCAAAGTTGAAACCTCTTTGAAACACTCCCATAAACATTTCTTAATGATAATTTTACATCAATTTCAACATTAGCCCAACCTTAGCCCAAGTTAGTCCATTTTGACCCATTTTGATCCTATCACTAAAGAGACTCAATTTAGACCCAATTCAATTCCAAACCACCTCAAATTTGTCTCAAATCACTCATGACACATCCTTAAACTAAACCCAACATTTATTTGGCATGGCCCTTTGCAAAATTTTCATCTAAAAGCCCACTTCTAAAGGACATTCAAAAGCCCATTCCTAACCAAACTCAAAAGCCCAAGCCCATCCTAAAGCCCACATTACAATCTCATCTCATCCTCACTCAATTAAAATCATTCTTAAGTCCTAAATCAGAAATCAAATCTTTCTAAACAAAGCCATATGACAAACAATCCAAATTTTACACCAAAATACCAAAATTCCTGAAACCCATTTCCATGAAACCAAGCCAACTTTTCCCAAGCCAAATATGAGCCATGAAGCCATTCTTAAGCCACATGCAAGCCATGTGAGTTGTTTACATGTGACCTTACCACATTGGGCAAAAGGAGGAGGTCCTTTAAGAACTTCCTAAAAGTCATTAACCTTACTCATGATTCCCCTTAACCCAAATTTAATCTAAATATTCTTGGATGGAGACTTCTCCACTTAAGACCGAGTGACCCAGTCGATTCACCCGACCCAAAACCGGAGTCATGGGGAGGTGAACCAAGCCCAAAATCATGGGTTGACTAATTTGAGCCCAAAATGAGCCCTTACCCTTTCCATTTCAAGCCATCCTCTTTACACATGGCAACCATCAATTGAACTCACAAGAATCGAAGCTCGACCTCCCCGACCTCGAGGGTGACCCATGCTCGGCCGGCCGGCCACCACGGCCATCGGAAAACACCATGGCCGAGACCTTGGAAGGAGCCAAACATTGAAATTCTCTCTTCTTGAGCTGCCTCATGCCCGAGTGGCCATTGGAGCTGTTCTTCCCTTGCCGCAGGCAGGTTGATCCCGGCCATTAACCCCGGGAGGCCCTTCGGCCAGCTCTATTTAAACCCCCTCACCTCTCGGCCATGAGAGGAGTTGCACAAAACCATACAGAAACTCTGCCAAAATTGTTCCAGATCATCCTCCACACTTAGAGCAATTCATCCCAAGTGACAATTTGCCCTAATTCCCACCAACAGAGCCCAATTTCTCAGCCAAAATTCCACCCAAAACCAGGACATCTCCCAATTCTCCACCAAAATCAAATTAAACTCACCCACACCTGCACAAGACCAAGAGAAGGAGTTCCCCAGGTGAAAGCCCTCTCTCCGGGCCACTCATCTGCTCTAGCCTCCAAAGGTTGTGATCGGGTCGCGGTGGAAATCAAGTCTGGCGATTCCCGGGGCCGGAGACTTCATGCGAAGCTTACTTGGACTCGATCGAAGGTGACACAACTCTCGGATCGAAGCCACACTTCTGCGAGCAAAGGTATGAGCTCTCCTTCTTCCCGAGCTTCCATGAATTCTCCATTTCTATTGCCTTAATTTCATGACACATAAACCATATGGATGTGTTCGTCTCTTCAAGACGAATCCATAGAGTATAAGAACGTAGAAATTGGTTAGGAATTGGGAGAGATATCAAGCCTGGAAGATGGACGGTTCTCGGGCTAGGAGGCTTGGGGACGATGAACGGATGCCGTCCATTTGATACACGCGCGGGTGGACGGTCCAGATTGAGTCGTATGAGGAGACGGGATGATACAGCGGGCCGCGTGGCATCCCGGTCGGATGGCGAGCCGAACCGGAAGACGCCGCGTGGCCGTTCGGGAGGCTAAGGTTGACGCGGCGCCGCGTGGATAAGTAGATAAATAGGGAATTTTATTATTTATTAAATACCCAGAACTTCAAAAATGCATAACTTTGTGTAGAAAAATCCTAAAAATAAATAAAAATACCCTCTCGCTCAGTGAACAGAGAAGAATAATGTGGAAAAGAAATCAAATCATTTCATTAAGTATTTTATTTTTAATGATTTATTTACTCTCTGTGGTATTTTAATTCTCCATTTGCATAGACAATTCACCATGGCATGAGACCATGGGGCTTTTGAAGCCTCGATCTAGGGAACATTCTCCGAAATTAACAAGGTCGGAGGCCATCCCTATGAGAAGTTATTGATTTTCCAAGTTCATGTTACTTGTTTTGAGTATTTTAATTCCAATAATTATCATGTTGAGAAATAAATTCTAGGAAAATTTGGTGATGTTTCTTATGACCGGAGGAACCTAGGAAAAATAGGTTTTGAGTTAATTCACTTGGAACAACCCTAATTGGCCTAAATACCCAAAATTGAACGTTAATTAATTAGGGTTGACCACACATTAAATTGACTTGAAAATAATTCTCTATTGATCTTTAGGATCAGAGGAACATCACATAAAAATTTGAAATCAATTGGAAATGTTTAACCCCACTAAATGGATTAATTAAGTAACATAACCAAAATTAAACTTTAAAAATTCATAACTCACAAAATACTTTTCAAAAATTCACAAAAATGGTTTTGGAGCTTCTCTGATATCAGAGGAACTTAGGAAAATTAAAATTGTAATTTTCTAAAAAAGTTGATGTTTATCAATATTTTAATATTTTTAATAATTAAAAAATAATAAAAAGCATAAAAATATTAAAAATCACCAAAATGTCACATTTTGAATTCTAATCACTTAGGAACAAACCAAATATTTTTTTTAAGTCCCTAGGATAAGATATTGAATTTTAAAGGCTTAATGTAATTTTTAATATTAAAAAATGTATTTTCCAACCTTTTCATAAAAATAATTCTAATAAATAAAAAAAAATCAGAAAAATATAAAATTTGTTTCTCTGAACTCCTTGAGGTTAGAGAGATTTAAGAAAAATATAAAATCCATTTTTTAACTTTAATTTTATTTTAAAATTAATTAATACTCCAAAACTCAAAATAATTCTAATAAATAATATATAATTCACAAAATCACCAAATTGGTCCAAATGGTCCTCTGGTCATTAGGAACATCCCATAATTTTCTTAAGGACAGAAACATTTCCTTGGTCATGTTATTGAATTTTCCTTGAAAACCACTATTTTTCATTAAAAATAATTACATAAATAAATTAAATACGAGAAAAATCACATTTTCTCCTCTAATGTCTTAATTGACATGTGAGTGAGGTTACATAAAAATTTCAAGTTCATTTGAGCTTAATTTAGTCGATTATAGAATTATTAAGCTTGAAGGGCAAAATGGTAATTAAAAATTTCAACCCTTAATTAAAATTTTAGGATTAATCAAAAAGGGGAGGGTAAAATATTTGATTTTAAACTGATTTTGGATGATTAAAACTTAAATGATTGAGGGTAGAAACCTACTAACCATTTCAAATATAATTAAAATAAAACTTTAATTAATTAATTAATTGAAATTTTGGAAGAATAATAGAAATTAGAATTATTAAAGTAGGGATATTATTAAGAGGATATTTATTCTTTAATTTAAAAATCCCTAAATAAATCACTTCAATAATACTTAATTCTTACTTAAAAAAAAAATTTAAATAATAATCGAAATTAAAATTAAGTTAAATTAAATTAAATTAAAATTAAATTAAATTAAACTAAAATCAAAATTAAATTAAAATTAAATTAAAATTAAAATAAATTAAATTAAAATTAAATTAAATTAAATTAAATTAAAATTAAATTAAATTAAAATTGAATTAAAATTAAATTAAATTAAATTAAATTAAATTAAATTAAATTAAATTAAATTAAATTAAATTAAAATCAAATCAAATTAAATTAAAATTAAATTAAATTGAATTAAAATTAAATTGAATTAAATTAAATTAAAATCATTTAACAACAAACCTAAATGAAATCATTAAGAATTAAATCTAAAATAACTTGAACACTATTCCGAACTTAAACAAATTTTTTATAATTAAATCGAAATTAAAATTAAATCATTAAGTTTAAATCATTAAAATACTTAATAAGTTGATTTGCCCTTTTAAAGCTCTTATTATTATAACTCTTAAATGAGGTATCGAGTGAAGTGTTACTTCACTTATAGGATATTCGAATGTCACAGTTCACTGAGCAAGAGAACAAAACTTAAACTCCTGGATGATTAATTCACTTGTATAATTAAATTCTCTTGGACTTAAAACAATCCTAGAGGTATTGAAAAGATGTTTAAGACTCGTCTTAAGCACTTTCTCAATATGATGGGATGTTTATAAGAACAATTGATCTTAATTGTTCTTTGGTGAAGAAAATCATCCTTAAACCAAAACACAAGAACACTAGACGTCATAGGAGATGATTAGCTTATAGGATTAGGACTTTGGTAGAAAACCAAAACCTTTCCCTTAGCTTTACCTAGGTACTTGTTGAAACATTTAAATGTCTCAACATGTGTTTTAAGTACAGCTTGGGATGACGGGAAGACCCTCCAGGTACGCTTTGATTTTATTGGAATTTACTTTATTGCAATTTACTTACATGCATTGTACTTTACTTTTCTTGCATGATAAACAACTGTTACATGAAAACCAAAACCTTTAGGATAGTCCCTAAACTGAAACCAAAACTAAATTAAAAGTCATTACAAGATAAAAATCACCGCCACAACATTTCAAAATATAAAACAACTCAAAATTTAATCATAAATAGAACAACAAAACTACAACTTTAATTAAATTAAAACGTCTCGTTGAATGATCGAGAATACCTAAGATGATGTAACCCACGTGTTGCTAACGGGATTTCCCACGATCTAAATGAAAGTGTTGAACTCATTCAGTTGAGTTTAGCAAATTCATCTGGACTAAGTGATTTCAATGAAAATAACGGTGCCGACATGACAGAACCGTAGGATCTTAATCGGTTCTGTTATAATCAACTTTAAGATTTTTTTTAATTAAAATATTAAAAACACTTGGATTTTAAGATTTATAAACCAAAACACTTCTCTCACCTCCTGATTTATGACTTCTAAAACCAAGCCTCTACAACGACAAGGAGCTTGGAGCATAGTGGGCAGCATGGCCATCGTCATCAGCAAAACCTGAGTCTACTTCAGCAAAACTTTCCTTAGAATTAAATAACCAAGCCATAGGACTTCGAGGTAGTTTGCCTAGTGCAACATAAATCCTCAACTCTCCGTTAGGCTTTTGCATAATCATGTTATGCAAATTAAGCCCTAACCGGTCTTAGGACTCCGAGGTAGTCGTTCGATACGACATAAACCCTCATATCTTCGAGGCTATTTGTATGATCATATCGTACGAATAAGTCCTAACTAATTAAAATTGGCAGGATTATAACATTAAATAAGATCCCAAATTGAAGCCAAACAATAGGATATTTTGGGAAGTTGCCAAGATTCTTCTTAGATCCTCAACTTCTCCTACCTCTCTTCCAATGGACTCTTAAAATAAATTGTTCCAAATTTGAGCTAATCCCTATTGAAATCTCTAAAATTCAATCCTTTGAAAACCTTAAACTTTGAAATTCTTGAGAGCAAAACCACTGATCATTATCGAGAGTTTTCTTAAATGATTCACGTCATTTAAGATGTATTAACTATTGGGGCTTGCCCTTATAGGGAACTTTAAAGAACCAAGGTAATATAAACTCTGCTTAATTCATTTATGTTAAGCAGGGGAACTTGTCGGCTTATAAAATTGGTTCGCAGACCAAACGGATGTCACAAATCTTCTAGTTTATTTTATTGAGCCCCATTATCAAGTAGTGTGTCTATTCTTCGGGATAGATACACGGTTTGTGGTGTGGTGCTCGTTTATATAAACTATTCGGGATGTGAGATCGGTTCGATTTCATATCTTAAAATTTTCAAAATTAAAATTATTTTCAAAATCAAATACTACTTTCTAAATTATATATATTTAAATTAAATTTAAAACCTAAAATTCGCCGACAATTTCTGTAGGCAACCCCTGTTTTAAAAAATACAACACATAACCTAAAAATATGACGACAGTCGGGTGCGAGTTCTGGAGAAACCTTCACCATCTCGCCGTAAGGGAGTGCTGAGTAACTGTTGGACTAGAATTTCAGGCTCTTCATCGTCTTGCACTTCTTTTGCTTCATTTGGTATAACATTTCTGGAGAAGATTATTTTCTTCGGAGGCGCGTAATTGGCTGCATCTTCGTGAATTTCGATTTCATGTACGGAGAACGACAGCAAGTCACCTTTGATACATTGTTCTCCTCCTTCATAATATTTTATGCACTGGTGCAGAGACGACGGTACCATCCGGTTCTCATGGATCCATGGCCGACCCAGTAGAGCGTTGAACGATGTCTCAGAATCAATTATATGGAATTTTGCGATTATCTTTGCTAAGTCACCGATCTTCATTAACAGTGTTATTGATCCGAGTGCTCTTTCTCCTTTCTGATTGAAGCCTCTCAATAACATCTTGTCTGCTTCAAGCTCACGAGCATCAATTTCCAAATATGCTAACGTTCGAATGCTCATTATGTTGATTGATGCTCCCGGATCAACCAACATTACGGGAGAGTGTAAACTTTCCAATAGTGGATCGAAATGTACTAGTCGTCGGTTGTGATCGAACTGTTCCGACAATAGATCATTGTCCGTGAAGGTAACTCCTCACTGTTCTTTTAACGATCAAACCTCGTTGAAGGAATTACCGGCCATTTGAGCTAAATAAATCTCTGGATCAAGTAGAGCCTTGATCAGAGCTTCCCTCATCTCCTTTGACAGGATCAGAGCGTCGTATATGCTCAGTTTGGCTGGTGGCTTCCTAAGATGGGCTAGCACGTTATAGTCCACTTTATTACCATGTTCCTCGATTTCTTCCCAAATGGGCAATTCCTCTGCTGGGGTTGGCTCCTCCCGAGCAACCACCTGCTTTCCTTTATCCTTTGGACCCATTCTCGGAGGTAGAACTTTTTCGCTTCTTAGGTTGACTTCAGTTACTTGTTCTGAGTATGGTGCTCGATCTACCGATGTTTCCCTTTGAATTGGAATGACTGGCTCTTCTGGAGTTGTTTCAGAATCTGATGACTCTAATTCTATCGCAATCTGAGCTCCGCGAAATTCACAAATAGACTCATCGCTTGTTGAGCTTTCATAGCCATCCTTGTGAACATCTTCTCCTTCGTCGTGGTCATTGAGGTTTAGTATGATTTGAGAATCGTTATTTATATCGGAATCGAGATCCAAATTAGCTTGGTTTTCATTAGTTACGTAATCGTTAGAAACAGTCAAAACCTAGCCAACACCAAAACTCTTATCATTATAAGATCTCGCCGGGGCGAGCAAATAATCATACAAAGTCAGAGGTTCGAGGGATTTCTCCCCCGAATCAGAAATAACTATCCTAGGATAAGCAGCCCCTAGTCTACTCTTTGGAGCCTCGGTCTTCTTTTCTTCCACGATCTTCTCTTCCTTCTGGGGCGGTTCTTCAATCGCAAGCGATAGCACCGGCTCGGCAGGTTTCAAACTTTGAGTTGAAGCGTGTACCGAAGCATTCTGGATATGATCTAAGATTTTCTTTGAAGACTTTGTCCAGACGGTACTCCATCCATCATGGGTTGTGTAAGGGTCTATCGGAACAATACGATCCGTTGAAATAACATTGACGGAACCTCCCTATTGGGGTTCCTTCATGTATTCCTTCGGGATCGTTATGTTCCCTTTCCGGAGATTGTAGTCAAGAAAAATCTTGAAAGTGATGCAATCCTCTATCTTATGCCCGAGCATCCGGTGGTAAGGGCAATAGTTTGAATGATCTTTCCTATTGACTTCTTCCGGCCTCTTGGGCTCTGGTAGCTGAAAATCGGGTGTCTTCATTAAACCGCGGAACATCTTTGCTATTGCTTCAGTTTTGAATGGATATTCCTTATTCAGAAAATCTTTTAGGGTACGCTGTGGAAGAGGCAGTTGTTCATAATGCTGAGGCGACTGATAGCTCGGTCGAGGCTGTTGATAACCCTGCTGAGGTTGCTGATAGATCTATTACGGTTTTTGGTATGTCCGTTGAGGTGGTTGATAACTAGACAGTGGCCGCTCTGGCTGTATCTGAACCGGCTGCTTGCCCTTATCTACTATCGCGATGATTCCGAATTTCTTTTCAAATGTTTTCACTGGTTTCTGTTTATCGGTCTTGTCCATGAAACTTAGCTGCTTTGCTTCCTCTTGTAAGCTCCCGGCCTTGCTAAGCAGCTTCTCGAAAGTCTTGATTGTAAATCCTTTAAGGAGAAGTGCTATCGGGCCGTGGATGCTTTTCAGCAAAATACCGATCGCATGTTGTTCCTGTAGCTGTGGCTCACACTTCATACTTAAATTTCTCCATCGAAGAATGTAATCCACTAGAGTTTCGTTTGGTTTCTGGTGCTCCACCACTAGATCACCGATAGTGATGTGGTGTCGAGCCCCGGCAAACCGCTTAACGAATAGGTTTTCCAATTCTGCAAAGGTCTTAACTGAACCATTTGGCAATTCTGTGTACCAGTTGAAGGCGATCCCTGACAAACTGCTGACGAACTAATGGAAGAGTAAAGCGTCACTTCCACTGGCATTGCAGCAACTAGCACGAAAATGTGCGAGATGCTGTCGGGGGTTTCCCGTTCCATCAAAAGTATTAAACAGAGGTGGTACGAAGCCTTTCGGGTATTGGACTGCTTCGAACTCTTCGGGGTAAGGTCTACCCGTATGAATAGATGCTCCGCTCTTAGATTGTGTTAAGGCTTCTCGCACCTGCTGTTCTACCATGTTTTTAATGTCCTTTTCGGGAATCATGTTTTGCGTAGCATCTTTCTTCGGTTGTTCATCTCCATTAACGGATGTGATCTCTTTTCCTCCATCTGCAATATGGATGATCTCTGGGGGTGTTTCTTTCTGAGGTTGCACCTGACTCTGGAGAGAGGCTAAAGCAGCGGCCATCTCTTCCATCCTCTTTGCCATCTGGGAAATTATGTCATCTCTTTTCCGAAGCTGTGCTCTCATCACTTCCGGTTCATCTTTTTCCGTAGCTTCCGGAGCACCTTGCGAAGCTGATGATTCTCGTGTCTCAACCATATTGATCTCGGCATACTCCTCAACCATGAACTCTGATGAATCAACTTCTTTTTCCAACTTTTCTCCCCTTTCTTTCACCAACCGTCAGATATCCGTCCTTAGCTTTCCTATAGCATCCTCGAGGGGTCTCTTCCAAACGGTCTCGCGGTTTTCGTGTGATAGCTGTTGAACTTCTTTTCTGGGAGTTTCTTTTATTGCAGTGCCACTTCCTTCAGATTCAAGCCTCCTGACGAGAATTTTCTTCCTAGAATGCTCCGATGGTTTCGGTTCACCAATAATAGGTTGTCACACCATCCTTCTCGCAGTATGTGGCCTAGGACCAGATGGTCGGTCGGTACGCGCGTAGGTAGGTGTTGTCCTCCCTAATATGGTGTCCCGATACGATAACAGGCAAACTCCTTTCGTTGGCTCGTGCCTTTTTCCTCTAGTTTTCCTTAGCAAAGACTGGCAGGCACCCGTCCCATTCTCCTCAGAATCTCAGATACGTGGCATCTTTCTTTCTTTGCTAACTTTTCTACTACAGCTTGCAGTCGAGTGAGCGGCGTAGCCCTAGCTCTTTTTCTTTTGCTGTCACTGTAATATGCAGGTCGGGGTAACGTAGCAGCGATCCTCCGGGCATCTTCTTCATCAGCTACGAGCGAGAGAGGGTGGAACCTACTTCCTCCTAACGAGTGGTGAATATTCGAGCGGCTCTTCTCTTTCCTCGGGAATTTCCTCTAGAAAATCAACTTCAGCAGCTTTGGCTTTCTCGATCCTGGCGATCTTTCTTCCTCTATTTCTTCTCTGAGTCCGAGTCAGGGGTGTAAACTTTGAACTGGACCCGATTTCAAAAATAGATGGTATTGCAGCAAAATCTGTACCCTCCATGGTGGCAGGTTCATTATAAACTTGGACTCCCTTCCCTTTTAGCTGGGCGGGAATTGAGGCAGGTGTAGAGACGACTAAACCGGTGGGGGTAGAGATTACACTCCTCCTACGAACAGTGGTATCTTTTTCAGCTGGAACCCTTTGTAGAGGAGGAAATTCTTGAGTCGATTTCAAGTTGAACTCAAGCACAGGTTTCTTAGTTTCTGGCATTTTTTCCATTAGTGTAAAAAGAGTGACGTCAGCGAACTTGATTTTTGTATTGTTAAATCCTTGTCCAAAACGGATGATCCCATTGTCGGGCAGCTCATCCTTGTAAACGGTGAAGTCTATTCCGTTGGTGAATGAGAAGATTAACTTCGGGGCAGATATTTTTTGCAGGGTAGATTCTGAGTATTAGTCCCGAATTATGCTTCCTTTTGTCACAAAATTTAGGACGAAAAAGAAAGAGTCCGAACACATTTTCATTTATCTTAATGCATTTGTGATCTAAAAGAGTTTGTTTATTAAAGGGTTGTTTATTAGAAGATTTGTTTGTTAGGAACAAAATATTTAAAGAACAAAGGTTTATAGAAAAAGGAAGGGACCCGGTTCGGAATTGAAGAGGGAGAGAAATTCTCGTAAGGCTTCTCAATCTGAAGGACTACTCCTAAGCTAACACCTATTGGCGGTCCACCCCACCTCTTAAGAGGTAAAAGGATTTCGGAACCTCTCTGTTTAGGGGTGTCTAAACAGTGGCTCCTAAATCCAAAATGGAGTCGACTATACTTGCTCAAGACAGAAAAGAGCGAGGTATGCCAACGAAAGAATGATAGTTTGGTCCACTAGGGATATGGACTCACTATCGATTTATGAAAGCAAAACCATCTGATCAGGATGGAGAGAAGAACTATTTCCCAGCGGAGTCGCCAGAAGTTGTCGGCATATTTTTAGGTTGTGTGTTTAATTTATAATTATATATAACTTGAAAGTAGCATTTGGTTTTGAAAAGAATTTTTAAGTTTGAAAATTTTAAAATATGAAATTAAACCGATCTCACATCCCAAATAGTTTATATAAACGAGCACCGCACCACAAACCATGTATCTATCCCAAAAAATAGACACACTGCTTGATGATGGGGCTCGATTAAATAAACTAGAAGTTTTGTGACATCCGTTTGGTCTGCGAACCAATTTTATAAGCCGACAAATTTCCCTGCTTAATATAAAGGAATTAAGCAGGGTTTATATTACCTGGGTTCTTAAAGTTCCCTATAAGTGCAAGCCCCTATAGTTAATTACATCTTAAATGACGGGAATCATTTAAGAAAACTCTCGATAATGATCAGTGGTTTTGCTCTCAAGAATTTCAAAGTTTAAGGTTTTCAAACAATTGGATTTTGGAAATTTCAATTGGGAATGGATCAAATTTGGAACAGTTTATTTTAGGGAATCAAAGGAAGAGAATTAAGGGATGTCACGGATTCGAGACAAGTCTCGGTGACTTTCTAACTATCCTATTGTTTGGCTTCAATTTGAGAGTTTGTTTAATGTTGTAATCCTGCCAATTTTAATTAATTAGCACTTATATTAGTATGACATAATCATACAAATAGCCTTCGAAGATGTAAGGGTTTATGTCGTACCAAACGATTACCTCGGAGTCCTAAGACAGATTAGGACTTAATTTACATAATATAATTATGCAAGTTCCTAACAAAAAGTTGAGGATTTGCACTAGGCAAACTACCTCGAAATCCTATGGCTTGGTTGTTTAACTCTAAGAAAAGGTTTTGCTGAAGTAGACACAAGTTTTGCTGACGAAGATGGTCGTGCTGCCCACTATGCTCCGAGCTCCTTGTTGTTGCAGAGATTTAGTTTTAGAAGGTGAAAATTAGGAGATGAGAAAAGTTTTTTGGTTTAGAAATCTTAAAATCCAAATGTTTTTAACGTCTTAATTAAAACAAATCTTAAAGTTGATTAAACAGAACCGATTAAGATCCCACGGTTCCGTCATCCCGGCACCGTTATTTTAATCGGATTCACTTAGTCGAGATGAATTTGCTAAACTCAATTGAATGAGTTCCACACTTTCTTTTAGACCGTGGGAAATCCCGTTAGCAAGTTACATCATCCGAGGTATTCCCGATCATCCAACGAGTCATTTTAATTTAGTTGTAGTTGTAGTTTTGTTGTTCTGTTTGTGATTAAATTTTGAGTTGTTTTATATTTTTTTGAATGTTGTGGCGGTGGATTTTATCATGTTGTGATTTTTAATTTAGTTTTGGGTTTCAGTTTTGTGGCTATCCTAAAGAGTTCAGTTTTCATGCAACAATCTTGTTTAACATGCAAGAAGAGTAAAATGCAGCTTATATAAATAAATTGCAATAAAATAAAAGCGTACCTGGAGAGGCTTCTCGTCATTTCCGACTGCACTTAAAACACATGTTAAGACATTTAAATATTTATAACAAGTACCTAGGTAAAGCTAAGGTAATATTTTGGTTGTCTACCAAATTCCTAATCCTATTTCTAGTCATTTCCTATGACGTCTAGGTTCTTGCGTTTTGTTTAAGGATGATTTTTCTTTATCAAAGAACAATTAAATTCAATTGTTCTTCTAAAACATCCCATCATATTGAGGAAGTGCTTAGGACGAATCCTAAACATCTTTTCAATACTTCTGGGATTATTGCGAGTCCAAATGAATTTCTTTGTTTAGGTGAGTTAATCATCCAAGAATTTAGTTAAGTTTTGTTTCTTGCTTAGTGAATTAGGATGTTTGACTATCCTATGAATAAAGTGACATTTCATTTAATGCTCCATTTAAGAGTTATAATAATGATAACCTTTAAGGGGCAAATCAGTTTGTTAAAGAATTTTAATGATTTAAAATTGGAATTGGTGATTTAAAGTGATTTAATTTGGTTATGAAATTTTAATAATTTTAAGTTTGGAATAGTGTACAAATTTTTTTAAATTTAGTTTAAATCTTTAAACCTTTTTTTTATTATCTTAATGTTTCAGATTAATTTTGATGTTTTAAATTTACTTAGAAGTGTTTGAATTATTCATATATTTTTGATGGCTTGATTTAGGTTAATTATGATATTTTAGGTTAGTTTTGATTAGCTTAATTTGTTTTATATGCTTAATTATGAATTGTTTTAATATTATTTAATATTTCAAATTTGCTTTAAGTTTGTTATTATGTGATGTTGAATTAATTTTTAAATTTAATTTAATTTAATTTAATTATTAAGTCACTTAATATTTTAAATATTAATTTAATTAAGGGTTATTTTTTTAAAAATTTTTAATTTATTAATTCCAATTATTATTTTAAGTTTAATTAAGAATTAGATCAATTGAAGTGATTTATTAAGGGATTTTAAATTAAAGAATTAATATCTTCTTAGGTCATATCCCTAACCTTAATAATCCAAATTTTAAAATAATCTTCCAAAATTTAAATTATTTAATTAATTAAAATTTACTTTAAATGTTTTTAAAGTAATTAGTGGGTTTCTACCCCTTAATTCCCTAGGTTTCAATCATCTATGAGAAAAGTTAAAATCAGATATTTTACCCTCCCCTTTGATTAAGCCTAGAATATTAATTAGGGTTAAATTTTTTTTAATTACCTTTATGCCTTTTTAAGCTTATTTATTTCATAACTCACTAAATTGAGCTCAAATGAATTTGAAATTTTTATGTCACTTCACTCATATGTCAATTAAGACATTAGAGGAGAAAATGTGATTTTTCTGAATTTAATTTGATTTATATAATTATCTTGATGAAAAATAGGGATTTTCAATGGAAATTAAACAACATGACCAAGGAAAGGTTTCTATCCTTAAGAAAATTATGGAATGTTCCTAATGACTAGAGGACCACTTCGACCAATTTTAGTGACTTTTTGAATTATATTTTATTTATTATAATTATTTTGAGTTTTGGAGTGTTAATTAATTATAAAATAAAATTAAAGTTGAAAAATGGATTTTATGTTTTTCTTAAATCTCTCTGACCTTAAAGTGTTCAGAGAAACAAATTTTATAATATTTTGATTTTTCTTTCATTTATTAGAATTAATTTAGTGAAAATGTTGGAAAATTCATTTTTTAATATTAAAAATTGTTTTAAGCATTTAAAATTCAATATCTTAACTTAGAGATTTAGGAAAAATATTTGGTTTATTTCTAAGTGATTAGGAAGAAAAATATGACATTTTTTTTTTTTATTATTTTTATGATTTTATTATTTTTAATTATTTAAAATATTAAAATAAGGTGGAAAATGAAGATTTTTGAAAAATTCCAATTTTAATTTTCTTAGATTCCTTTGATATCAAAGAAGCCCCAAAACCAATTTGGTAAATTTTTAAAATTTATTTTTAGAGTTATGAATTATTAAAGTTTAATTTTGGCCATGTAACTTAATTAATCCATTTAGTGGGGTTAAATATTTCCAATTGATTCCAAATTTTTATGTGGGGTCCTTCTGATCCTAAAGATCAGTGGAGAATTGTTTTCAAGTTCCTTTAATGTGTGGTTAACCCTAATTAATTAAAGTTTAATTTTGAGTAATTAGGCCAATTAGGGTTATTCTTATTGAATTAACTCAAAACATAATTATCCTAGGGTCCTCTGGTCTTAAGAAACTTCCCCAAATTTTCCTAGAATTTTCTAAGCAATGTGCTAATTAATGGAATTAAAATACCAAAAACAGTGATATAAGCTTGAAAAATACATAACTTGCCATAGAGATAGCCTCTGACCTTGAAAAATTCAGGGAATGTTCCCAAGATTAGAGGCTTCAAAAGCCCTATGGTCTCATGCCATGGTGAATTGTCTATGCAAATGGAGAATTAAATACTGAAATGAGTAAATAATTAATTAAAAATAAAATACTCATCAAATTAACTCAATTCTTTTTTCACATCATTCTCCTCTATTCACTGAGTGAGATGGTATTTTTAGTTTATTTTTATGATTTTTCTATGCCAAGATATGGATTTTTCAATTTCTGGGTATTTAAATAAATAGAAAATAGCCTATTTATCTATTTATCCAGCGCGTCGCTGACTCAACCTCGGCGGATCCGAAAGCCCTTGCGGCGCGCTCCCATTCGATGCCACCATCTGACTCGGATGCCACGCAGCCCGCGGTCTCGCTCCATCCTTCGATCCGGTGCAATCTGGATCATCCACTCGATACACGCACGATCGGACGGGGCCTGGTCATCGTCTACGACTGGTGTGCACCCGTGACCGTCCACACTAAAACCCTAAGACCTCTCTCATTTCTCAACAGATTTTCGTGTTCTTATACTCTATGGATTCGTCTTGAAGAGACGAACACATCCATATGCTTTACATGCATTGAAATCAACTCAAACGAAATGGAGAATCGCTAGAAGCTCTCGGGAAGGAGGAGTGTCCATATCTTGGTTCAGAAGGCGAGGCCTCAACTGATTGTGCTCGGTACGTTCGTTGGAGTTGGAGGAGCCTGGGGATGAAGCCTCTGGCCCTGTCGAATTGTCAAAGTACAACTTCCACCAAGCCTGATTTCAAAGCTTGGCCGATAGAGAGAATGGCTGGCCTGGTGAGGGGGCTTCCACTGGGGAATTCCTTCTCTTGGACTTGTGCAAGTGTGGGTGAGTTTAATTTTATTTTGGTGGAGGTTTAAGATATGTCCTATTCTGGCCTGAGAATTGAGCTCCAAAATTGAGCTCAATCACTGGGATTTAAGGCAGGAGAACAATGGGGATGGATTGCTCTTGGCTAGGGGAAGCTCTGTGAGGAGTTTGAAGGATTTATGTGAAGGTTGATTTCAGCCAACCTTTTGGCTGAGAGGGGGTGGCTTGTTTAAATAGCCATGGCCAGGGCCTCCCAGGGGGGTTTGATGGCTTGGATCAACTGCTCTGGTGAAGAGAAGAACAGCTGCAGTGGCCATTGGGCATGGGACAACTCAGCTAGTTCAAATTGATTTTTTGATTCCATTTAGACCTCTCGGCCATGGTGTTCTCCGGCGACCTGGTGGCTGGCCGGCCAGGGTCAGGTCACCATCCTGATCAGGAGGGTCAGGGCTTGAAGTTTGTGGGTTCAATTGGCCAATGCCAAGTGTAAAGAGGTTTGATTTAAGTGGTAAGGGGGAAGGGTCATTTTGGGCTCATTTTGGTTTAGCCATGGTTTAGGGCTTGGTGCACCATCCAAAGCTCTGATTTTGGGCTGAGGGAGGTCAGGTGAGTCAGCTTATGAAGAGTGGTGAAGTCCCCATCAAAATTATTTGGATTAAATTTAGGTTAAAGGGAATCATGTAATGGGTTAATGGCTTTTAGGGAGTGCTTAAAGGATCTCCTCCTTTTGCCATTTAGGGAGTGATGACAAGTCAATGGCTCCTCATGGCTTACATATGGCTAATGCATGGCTCCATGGCTCCATTTGGCTTGGGGCCAAGCTTACTCAATTTCATGGAAATGGGTTTTAAGGATTTTGGATATTTAGGGGTAATTTGGCACATGTCTTAGTTTAGAAAAGTTTAATGATGAATTTGAAACTTAGGGAGTGATTTAAATCAAAGAGATGATGAGGTGAAAGTGTCATGTAGGCTTTGGATTAACTTTGGGCCTTTTGGATTTGGTGAAAATGGGCTTTTAGAATGTTTTAAGGAAGTGGGCCTTTAAGTTTGAAAACAAATTGGTGGATGGAAATTTTGTGAGGGATTGGGAAAAAAAATGTTGGGTTTAATTTAGGAATGTATCATGAGTGATTTGAAACAAATTTGAGGTGATTTGGAGTTGAATTGGGTTTGATTTGGGATTTTTTTGGGTAAAGAGGCAAAAGTGGGTCAAATTGGGCAAACTTGGGCTAAGGTTGGGCTGATTTTAGATTTGATGTAAAATTAATGTTGAGAAATGTTCGTGGGAGTGTTACAAAGAGTTTTCAACTTTGGTTGGGCTTTGATTTTGGGATTTGGGCCCATTTGGGTTCATGGTAGGTTTAAGCAAAAATTGGGGATTTTGGTTTTGGGTTAGGTTTGGGTGGAGTTTGGGTTCAAATTTGGGGCAAATCTTGTTAGTGTTTTGTTTGTGGGGATATTAAGAAGGTTTAGGAAAAGATTTGGGGCTAATTGGAGTTGAATTGGGTTGGTTTGGGCTAAGTTTAGATCATGGGCCAAAATTGGGCTTTAAGCTTCAAATTGGAATTGGATCCAAATGTTAATCAAATTGAGCCTGGATTTGGTCTAAATTGATATTGGAAATATTTAATTGAAGTTTATAATTGGATTGGATCAACATTGAGGTCAATTGGGTTGATTTGGTCTGACATTGGGCTTACTTTGGTTAAAATGGGCCAAATTGGGGGTTTTGGTAAAAGTGAGTTAAATTGAAAAAATTAGTTTATGGTGTAGTTGAAAAAAATCAAATTGGGAATATTTGGAATTTTCTGGAATTTTTTGGGAATTTTTGGAATTTATGAATTTTTTGGTTAAAATGACATTTTGGGTATTTTGAGGGTATTGAGGGGTAATTTTGGAAATTTCGGTATAGTTGGCTAAGGATGATCAATTTGAATGGTGGGAAATGTTTAGGATTGGTTTTGAGGAATTTTGGGTAATTTAGGTGATTTTGCAAATTTTGGGTAGCTTCAAGGACATTTGGTAGGTTTGGTGGGTGTAGGGTCCCGGGGGTCAAAAATTGAAATTTTGAAAAAAAATAAAGATTGATCAAGTTTGAGTAGAATGGAATCACTTTGGTTGAGCCATGAAGCCATATCAAGCCCATAAGAGCCATGAGAGGACTCATTTGAGGCCTTCACTATGTTGTTCCTAACCCTCCTAGCCAAGGGCCTAGGGGTTAAGGTCCATCCATATGAATTACCTACATGAGTCAGGAAGTCAAGCTAGGTATGAATGGTTTTAGGATTGGAATGTGTGTGAAATTGTAATGTGTGCAAGTCAACCCTCACCAGACTAGGCCACCCAAGGTAGTTCTAAGGCCAAAGAGTCCTATAGGGAACTCATCCTTTAAACCTCCACATTTGATCTTAACCCTCCAAGTGAATTACGGGTTTATAATCAAACTTATGGGGTTTTCAGGGAGTTAAGAGGTGTTTGAATCTTTAAGTAGTAGGTTCCATTTCTAGTCCTCTAAGATAGTCAAAGGGAAAGCTTAAGGCTAGATCCTAAGTACTAAGGAGAGAGAAGAGAAAAGACCTCATCAAAAATGAGGTCAACAGGAACGAATCCGGAGCAAAAAGGAGCAAAATGGTGGAAAAAGTGTTCTGGCGCCATCGACGCCCAAATCCATAAAGCACAGAATTAATCGGCACGATAGAGCACCACGGTGCCTTAATTGGTGCTGCCGGAGCCCGAAGTCGGTTCAATTAAAATTTGAAGAGTTTTGGCGATTTTTTGAAGGGATGCCTATGCATACTCTTGAAAATTTGTCCCTACCTTATAAGTAACTATTTTTAGACGAAAATGGTGTGCTTCTTCAGTGGTTATAGATTAGTTTAGTGAGAGTGAAGTGTTAGGGTTTAGGAGTAGAGAGTGTAGAGTAAGGATTTGAGAGGGATTTTTCTCTAAGGAGGGGAGGAGAAGAGGTAAACCGAGAGATTGCTTCTTCCTTTCCATTCTAAAGAGAGAATTTAGTGTTGTAAAGAAGAAGTGAAGAGGATTCAAAGGAACTTCAAGGGAATTGCATAGGGGAAGAGAAAGAGATAAGTTGTATTTTATTTTGTGGTTTGTATGACTTTTCTTTTATATATAAATTCCGTGTTTTATTATATCTTCTCCATGAATTCTGAGTGGTTTCCTTGTCTTTCTCCTTGCATAAGAGATGTGAAGATGGATTGATGTGGATTTGATGTGCTTTTAATGTGATGATGAAATTGTGATAGTTTGTCATTTAGAAATTATTTTACTTTCGATCTGGCCAACTGAAATGTTAAAATATGTTGTTGAACATTAAGTTTGAAAAGATTTGATGTCCTACAACAATAATGAAAGATCCATTCAATTTTCAGGGATGAATTGTGTAGTTCATGGGAATTGAGTGCAAATAAATAGGGAAATGTGTTTTCATGGACTTCAATGTAGAGATTTCAGGGTGACAGGCTGAAATCCCCAAATTGGGCTTAGGTTTAGTAACTAAATATCAAAGGTTAGCCTTCGGGTGAAGGGTAAGTGGAGCTCCGAAGTGAGAGCGGGTACCCTCCCAGCCTAGCCTTAGAGTTAGTGACTAAACTTAGAATATGTCAATGTTCTTTTCTACCTAGAAGAGGGGGTACTCTTCTAAGGGTAAAGAATCATCTATGCTCCTATTTGGCACAATAATATAAATATTTGTTCCATATCAATCCACACATCACATTCTCCTTACAAGAGGAAAGATACTTTTCTTATATATCAAAAAACTTAATTTAGTGTGTCTATTAGTTAATTCTGTCCTTAAAGTTGTTAAAAGTATTTGTAGTTTAGTTAACTGTTACTATTTTCTGCATAGTGTTAGTAGGAGTTTGTGTTAAACTTTAAGTGCTATTTAAATATAGGATTTTAGTGCCATCTTACTTATCTTGGGATCGCTTTCTTAAAACATTGAACTTCCCTATGGGATCGATAACCAGGACACCATTAGAGCCCTGTATTACTTGATACGATACGCATACTTGAGTTGAATGCTTGGACTTATCAAAATCATTAAAAATAAATAAATTTGAGTTCATAAATTCTTGCAATATAAGTCCCGTGCATCAAGTTTTTGGCGCCGTTGCCGGGGAAGGTAACGGAGTTAAGAAAGAAAAGTAACTAACTAAGAAGTAAGTAGGAAGGTATTTATTAATAATATAGTAAAAAAAGAAGAAAACCTTTATTTAGTAATGTGTAATTGTGTGTTTGTTTATCTTTATTAGAGTATCTGAGTTTGTATATGCGTAGTAGCGGATCTATAGGTTTAGTGCCTTACGATTCGGAGTTAGAGCGTACTGTCAAAAAAATTAGAAAACAACAAAAACAAATTGAAAATCCTTGCAAAATGGCGAATATTCAAGATAATCAGAGAAATGAAATTGGAAATTTGTCAAGAACTTTAAGAGATTATGCTAACCCAACAACAGATGAAATTCACATAACTATTCAAAATCCTGATGTGTTGCTAATTCATTTGAACTTAAACCTACTATTATCCAAATGATACAAAACAATCAATTTGCTGGAATAACTAATGAGGATCCAAATTTACATCTCGCTATTTTTTTAGAACTATGTGCTACTTTTAAATATGATGGAGTGTCTAATGACGCTGTCAGACTTAGACTTTTTCCTTTTTCATTAAGGGATAAAGCTAAGGCGTGGTTAAATTCGTTAGCACCTGGATCTATTAGAACTTAGGGAGAATTATCTCAAAATTTTCTATCAAAATATTTCCCTCCATCAATGACTGTTAAACTACGGAATGATATTACATCTTTTTGTCAGTTTGAAGGAGAGTCAATATATGAAGCTTGGGAGAGATTTAAAGATCTTCTTAGGAAATGCCCACATCATGCTTTACCAGATTAGTTATAATGGATTAGTGGGATCATGGAGATCTATTATAGATGCTGTTGTTGGTGGATCATTAATGTCAAAACCTTTTGATGAAGCATACGCATTAATTGAAGAAATGGCCACTAATAATTTTCAATGTCTCTCTGAACGGGTAAATCCTAAGAGAGTAGCTAGTGTTCATGATTTAGATATGATGTCTATAGTAGCTTCTCAAATTACAGCCCTTTCAAAGAAAATAAATCAATATGGAATGAATTATTCTCAACCACCTCAAGTGTTAGAGAAAAATTCATTTAGACAGATAACAGAATCTCAAACACCTTACGAGACCTTAAATGCTATTAATAGACGTAACAATCCTTATTCGAATTATTATAATCCTGGTTGGAAGAATCACCCAAACTTTAATTGGAATAATAATAATGCTAATGTTAACCCGCATTGGGCTAACAATTCTATGAATCCCATTAGAAATCCAAAAAATTAAGGAAATTTTAATTTTAGACCATCTTATCCCCCTAGATTCAATAGTAACCCATAATTTAAGGATAAGAAGTTGTCTACTAAAGAAATGATTCTGAATATGGGAAATCAATTACAAGCTCAAGGTGTTGCTACGAAGAATATTGAAAATCAATTAAGACATATTTTCACTGCACTTAATTATAGACCTTCTGGAACACTTCCAAGTAATTTGGAGATCAATCCAAAAGATTAAAACAAGGAACAACTTAAGGCTATTCAATTAAGAGTGGAAAAGAATTAAAAACTAAAGTGCAAAAAGAAGTTGAAATAGAAATGGAGAAGGTGGAAATTGAAAAAGGTTCAAACAAGATTTATCCAGACTTGGATTATCCTCTTGAACCAATGAAGATAACTGTAAAAAAGCCACCACCTCCATTTCCTCAAAAATTAAAGAAACAAAATAGAGATAACAGATTTGGAAAAATTTTGGAGTTCCTTAAGAAATTGATGATTAATATTCCTTTCGTTGAAGCATTGGAACAGATGCCTGACTATGTTAAGTTTATGAAGGATATTTTGAGAAAGAAAAGAAAGTTTACAGATCATAAAACTGTTGCACTTAGGGGAGAGTGTAGTGCAATAATTCAGAAGAAGCTTCCGAAAAAACTTAAAGACCCTGGTAGTTTCACTATTCGGTGTGCTATAGGTGAAAATTTTTTCGGAAAAGCTTTATGTGATCTGGGAGTGAGTATTAATCTTATGCCTTTATCAACTTTCAAAGAGAAATTTCTCCTACATCTGTGACTCTTCAGTTGGCCGATCGTTCCGTTACTTACCCTAAAGGAGTGGTCGAAGATGTGCTAGTGAAAGTGGATAAATTTATCTTTCCCGTGGATTTTATTATACATTATATGGAGGAAGACAAAGAAATTTCAATCATTTTGGAAAGACCATTCCTTGCCACTGGAAGAGCGGTAATTGATGTTCAAAAAGGAGAATTATCTATGAGAGTTAATGATCAACATGTGACCTTTAATATTTTAAAATCTATGAAGCATCCCTCAATGGAAAAAGATAATGAATGTTTTAGAATGGAGGTCTTTGATTACTTGTGAAATGATCATTTTAAAAATATATTTGAAAAAGAAGAAGAATATAAAAATATGTTTGAAGAAGAAAGTGAAGATGAAGAAAATTCAGATAATGAAAAGAATGAAGATTTGGAGTATGTTCAGGAGAGCTTCGAAATATTAGACACTATGGAAGGTAGAGATAAAAGCTTAATTCCATCTAGCATAAAATCTCTTGAACTTGAAATAAAAATTCTCCCTAATCATTTAAAGTATATATTTTTAGGAGAATCATCTACTTTGCCTATTATTGTATCTTCAGAACTAAACGAATACCAATAACTGAAGTTGTTGAAAACTTTAAAAAGATAGAAGAAAGCTTTTGGATGGACTTTAGCAGATATTAAATGAGTCAGACCTTCGATTTATATGCACAGAATTTTATTAGATGAAGAACATAAACCGAGAGTTGATCCACAAAGGAGACTGAATCCTATAATGAAAGAAGTAGTTAAGATAGAGATTATAAAATGGTTGGATGCTGGAATTATTTATCCTATTTCTGATAGTGCTTGTGTAAGTCCAATACCTTGTGTACCGAAAAAGGGAGGAGTGACTGTTGAAGTGAATGAAATTAATGAAATTATACCCACAAGAAAAATTAATGGATGGCGAATTTGTATTGACTACAGAAAATTAAATGTCGCCACCAAAAAAGATCACTTTCCACTTCCTTTTTTTGATCAAATGCTAGATAGACTTGTTGGACACAAATACTACTATTTTCTGGATGGATATACTGGTTACCATCAAATACCTATTGCTCCTAAGGATCAAGAAAAGACAACATTTACTAGCCCTTATGGAACCTTTGCTTTTCGAAGAATGCCTTCTGGACCGTGTAATGCACCTGCAACATTTCAAAGATTTATGATGTCTATCTTCAGTAGTATGATAAATAATAGAATAGAAGTTTTTATGGATGATTTCTCTGTATTCGGGACTTCATTTGAAATTTGCCTGGAAAACTTAGCAAAAGTTTTGGAGCTTTGTGAGAAAACATATCTAGTTCTGAATTGGGAGAAATGTTAATTTATGGTTACAGGAGGAATTGTGGTTGGGCATAAAATATCTGAACATGGTATGAAGGTCGACCCTACTAAAATAGAGTGATTGAGAGATTACCGCCACCCACTACTGTGAGAGAGGTGAGAAGTTTCTTATGACACACTGGATTTTACAGGCAATATATTAAAGATTTTTCTAAAATTACTAAACCTTTATGCCAACTTTTAGAAAATGATAGAAAGTTTTATTTTAATGATGAATGCTTAAGAGCTTTCAATTTATTAAAAGAAAAATTAATCACTGCACCTATAATTGTTTCACCCGATTGGGAGAAACAATTTAAACTTATGTGTGATGCTAGTGATTATGCAATCGGAGTATCATTAGGGCAAAGGCATGATAAATTTTACAAAGTCATTTACTATGCGAGTAAAACTCTTAATGAGACTCAAATCAATTCTTCTACAACTTAAAGAAAATTATTAGCTATAGTGTTTGCTTTTGAAAAATTTAGACCTTATTTAATTGGAGCTAAATGTATTGTGCATACAGACCATTCGGCTATCAAATATTTAATGTAAAAGAAGGATGTGAAACCTAGAATTATTAGATGGATACTTCATCTGCAAGAGTTTGATTTTATGAAAGCTGATAGGAAGGGAGCTGATAATGAAATAGATGATCATCTATCCAGAATAGACTATGATAAGCTATCTGAATTTGAAAAAGAAATTACTGAAATTTTCCCTAATGAGCAACTCTATACTATTAAGGGAAAAAATTTGCCTTGGTATGTTGATATTGTGAATTATATTGTAAGTGATATTATACTACCTGATTTAACAAGGCAACAGCAAAAGAAGTTTAAGTATGATGCAAAATTCTATTTTTGGGATGAGCCCTATCTATATAAACAGTACAAGGATCTAATTATTAGGAAATGTGAGCCACAAGAAGAAACAAATTTGATTATTCAACGATGTCATGATTCTGAATTTGGAGGTCATTTTGGTGTTGATAAAACTGCTTTTAAAATTTTACAATCTGGATTTTATTGGCCTACTCTTTTTAGAGATGTTTATAGATATATTAAATCATGTGATCGATGCCAGAGAGTAGGTAATATCTCTAGAAGAAATGAAATTCCTCTAAATTAAAATTTGGAAGTTGAAATTTTTGATGTATGGGGATTAGATTTTATTGGACCATTTACTATTTCATTTAGAAATCTATATATATTGGTTACTGTTGATTATGTTTCGAAATGGATTGAAGCTGTTGCTTTGTGATGCTCGAAGTGTTTCAAAATTTTTGAAGAAAAATATATTTACAAGGTATGGAATGCCGAGAGTGATCATAACTGATGGTGGATCCCATTTCAGGAATAATCAAATTAAGAGATTAGTTGAGAAATATAATATCATTCATAGAATCTCTACTGCTTATCATCCCCAGACTAGTGGTTTAGCAGAAGTTTCTAATCGTGAAATTAAAAAAAATTTGAAGAAAACTGTTGATAATCATAAGTTAGATT
Source organism: Papilionanthe hookeriana x Papilionanthe teres (assembly GCA_022702705.1). Lineage (NCBI taxonomy): Eukaryota > Viridiplantae > Streptophyta > Magnoliopsida > Asparagales > Orchidaceae > Papilionanthe > Papilionanthe hookeriana x Papilionanthe teres. Next base: position 29,760,276 of record CM040425.1, read on the forward strand.
GGTCTGCTCGATTAGATACTCATTTATGGGCTTATAGAGCTGCTTTTAAAACCCCTATTGGAATGTCTCCTTATAGACTAGTGTTTGGTAAGACTTACCATTTACCAGTTGAATTGGAGCATAAAACATATTAGGCGATAAAAGAGTTAAATTTTAATTTGAAGAATGCTGGAGAGAAAAGATTTATGCAATTGAATGAATTGAAAGAGATTAGAAATGCATCTTATCACAATGATAGGATCTATAAAGAGAAAAGGAAATTATGGCATGATCGGAAGATATTGAAAAAGAAATTGGAAAATGGACAAAAAAATTTTTTATACAACGCAAATTGAAGTTATTTCCTGAAATGCTCAAGTCTAGATGGTTAGGACCTTTTACAGTTGTAAAAGTTCATTCTTTTGGAGCTGTTGATATTAAAGATCCTGATACTGGAAACATTTTCAAAGTTAATAGACATCGATTAAAGCCTTACTTTGACATGTTTCAACCTGATTTCAAAGAGGTTTTAATGTTGAGTCATCTCAATTAACTGAATGGTTTGTCAGGCTGACGACGTTAAACCAAGCACTTTGTGGGAGGCAACCCATATGTATCTTTGTTGTGTGTTTATTTGTTTGTTGTAGTTGTACCTTTTTAGATAGTTGATTTTGAATCCTAATTACTCCTAAATAACTAAAAAATTGATAAATGATGGATCGAATCGAGATATTGGAATTTTTTGGATCAAACGATGTTCGATGAGAATTGTGACCACTGGCGCCGCTGGTGCCAGAATAGGCTCCGCCGGTGCCCTATCGTTTCTGCCTTACTAAACTTGACTGTTTGAGAGCTGCCAACACCCTATCGAACACCACCGGCGCCTAAAAATTATTTGACGATTTTTATGTTTCAAAATGTGAGTTTTGGCGGGATCTTCGTCCTTATAACTCCCCAAACTCCATTTTTGACTTCTTAACTCCAGAAAAATGAAAACCACCTATCCCAATTCGTATCCTATGGATTCCTTTCCCATGGAAACCCCTCGATTTTGAGTTTTCAACCGAAGGAAGTTCATAAGTTTTAAATCGCAGCATTTGTTCAACAAAGTGATGATGAAAAGAAGGATTATCAAGGAACGAGGCTTCTTAAATCGAGGTATGGATAATCCTACTACTAGAATTGAAGAAATTATTAAAGAGAGACGTTGGGAAGTGCTTTTCTACACTACCACTGCCGTTGTTGTTCCCGTCGTGAAAGAGGTCTATGCAAATCTTCACGGGATCAATCAAGGGCTTGTATTTGTGCTTGGTAGATTTGTTCAATTCACTCCTGCATGAATCAACGATCTCTTTATGATCGAGAACGTATCTATTTGTCATTATTCTAATTTCAATGCCACCAAGGATAATATGAATGATGTTTATCGATATCTGACGGAGGAGAATGAAGAATGGGAAGTTAGAGAGAATGGATACATGAGTTTCCAATCTGCATCTCTCAATCCAGTATCAAAGCAGGTGCGTTACTTTATTTCGGCAAAGTTATTTCTGACATTAAAGATTAGCAAGGTAACAAAGGAAAGCGCCATTTTGAATTTTTGTATTCAAACTGGAAAGCCGGTTGACATTGGTAATATTATTGTGAGATCAGTACATGGATTAATTATGCATGGCTCCAAATATGGGCTTGGACACTCGTCCACCATATTTCTATTAAGTAGTCAGTCACAGTTTCCTTATGAAAGTTGGGAAAAAGTTCTTCTTCCATGGAGGCATATTGATCCAACTAATCCCTACGACTACCAGACAGTTGGAGATGAACCTACGACTACCAGACAGTTGGAGATGAAGATGACATGAATTTACTCACTGATCAACCAACACAGACTTCATAGACATTTCAAGCCTATTTTCCTGAAGATTCCAGGATGATACTGCAGAAGATCAAACAATTGGAGAAAGAGGTATGAAATGTTATGAATGCTATTAACAACATTTCTGATTTATTCGATCATATAGATTGGAGAATGAAAGAGCAAATCAATCAAACTGGTCGAATTGAGATGGGCTTGATCAATCTGATGAAGAAGAATGCGGTGATTACTGAAGAATCATCTGACGAATTTCCATTTTGTCCATTCTATAACTTGTTTGTGCATCAACAATCAATTGGAGACATTAGAGGAGAGGATAGTTCTAAAACTGATGTGGAGTAATTGATGGATTCTACTTATGTATGTTGTGTTTTTAGTTTGCTTTGCTTTGTTATGTTTGGTTTGTATAGTATTTGTTTTGCTTTGAACTTGGATTTGGATGTGTTTACTTTCATTGTGTGCTTAGATCTTAGTGCTTGCCTATCGTAGAGTACTTCTGCACTAAACATCTAAGAATAGTCGGTTTGAATGAATATATTTAGTGTTTTTGATGTAACTTGGATTTTATATATATAAGATTGTTGTGTGTTGTTTGTGTGAAAATTGTGTTAATTATTGCTTATGGGATGATGTAAATGCTTATTGAAGTGTTAAACATCATTGTGGACGTCGAAACGATCGAAATAACGAAAAAAATTTTGAACCCAGAAAATATTTTGGACTGGCGCCGCCGGCGCCCAAATCCAGAGAGTTTGGCCATTTATTTTAAATAGAGTACCACCGGCGCCCGAATCCAGAAAGGTCTAAAACCCTCGATTTTGCGATTTTTGCGCTGGGACCACAAAATTTTTCCATTTCTTTTGTCTTCCTCCTCCATTTTTGCGATTTTGAAGATTTAGGGCTTGCTAGATCTAGAATTTAAGGAGTTTTCAAGGCTATTGGACACCGGATTTACACTTCTCTTGGTAAGAGCTTCACTTTAAGTTAAAATTTTTGGATTTTCACCTTGGAAATCTCTCACATTGCCTATGGTGGAATTTTTTGAGTTTTAAAGAGATATTGAGTTTCCATGATGAAATTTGCTCTTACTTAGAATAATGTTTGGAGTTGTTACATTGTGAATTTGGGATTTATTGAAATTTTATTACAAATTTTAGAAATTCACATGGCTCCAAGAGGGAAGAGGGAAATGGATTTTGATGAGGAGAGGTTTGTTAACGTCAAAGCCCAATTTCGCTATAACTCTATCCTTCACAATAAGAAGTGTATCCAGGATCGTGCTTTTGATAGTCCTAGTAGATCTGTAGAACAATTAATTGCAGAGCAAAACTGGGAGTGATTTTGTTATCTCACTGCGAATGCTGTTATGGGAGTTGTTAGAGAATTCTATTCAAACATACCCTGGACTGAGACTGAGTATGTGCTTATTAGAGGAAAGATGGTTGAGTTTACTCCTCAACGTATCAATGCTTTCTATCAGACTCGAGAACCATTCGTATGTGAGTACAAAAACTTTGACACTGGAAGGGAGAATATGAGAGAAGTGATTGCTTTTCTGACTGACGGGCGAGGAGAATGGAAAGTAAGTAAAACACAGTTGAGAAATTTCCCCGCCTCCACTTTGAATGTTGCTTCAAAAGTCTGGCATTATTTCATTTCTGCATGATTATTACCATCTTATCACCACAGCAAAGTTACTAGAGATAGAGCGATTATGAACTACTGTATACAAAAGATGAAAAAGATTGATATTAGAACTATTATTTACAAGAATATTTAGACGATTGCTAGAGGCGAGATGACTGGAGGATTAGGACATCTGCCTTAGTTCATGCCCTCTGTGTTCAGTCTGGAGTGGAGTTCAGTAGTTTTGAAGAAGTGGCTATACCGTTGAGACCTATTATAAAGAATATTATTCGTACTTATGAGTCTCAATGTGGGAGCAAGAGCTGAGCGTAGGAGTACTGATATTCTTACTACGAGTACTTATGAGCTGCCTACCTTATCTGATATTATGGAGCAGTTGAGATTACAGAGTGCTAGTGTGGATAGACTCCATAGTCGGATGGATGTGTTTGAGGCGAGGAGTGACGTGAATGAAGATTATCTGCAGAGGAGAGTTAAGTTTTATATGGCTTATTATGATGCTCAGGTTAGATTTATGAGGGGGGAGTCCGATGTGATATTTCCTACTTGCCTTAGCTATACACCATATAGACCTGACCCTGTTGATGACCCTGCTGATGACCCTGCTGCTGATCCTGGTGATGGGGACTGGTAGATAGTTTGTTTGTTTTATTTTTGTTGTTCTTAGTCTGTTGTGATGTATTGATGTGATGTAGTGGATATTTACTTTTCATGTGATGTGTAACCTTGTATTGTATTGTGTAATGTAGTGTTATTTACTTTTCATGTCAAACAGTTAGTTGTACTGTTAGTAGTGTGATAGTTTGTTTCATGTTATAGTGTTCTGTTAGATATTTAGATGTTTAATGTTAATTTCTCTTTACCCATGCAAATATTTAAAATTGTTTTATCACTGCTACTAATTGTTTCATGTCTGCTAGTTGTAAATTTTGATTAATACCAGATAGCTGTTGAAGATTTTAGAATCTCAGCACAGAAAGGTTACTTTTATTTTATTCTCAACTATTTCAAATTTATTGAAAAATTGAAGTTTGGGGGAGGGTAGAGAAATGCTAAAATTTTATTTGTTCTCAATTATTATATTTTCAAAAATTATTAGCATAACTTTTGGCAGTTGAACCTCATTGTAAGATAACAAAAACTTTTCATTTCAGTTGAATATTATGGAAGGATAGGTAATAATTGAGAACAAATAAAATTTATGAGTAATATATGACATGAAAAGTAATATATTTGGTATGAAATTTATAAGTAATATATTTGGTTTGCTAGTTGGAAATTTTTTGTAATAAAGGCTGATTTTATATAAGTAATACATTTGGTATGAAAGGATTTGATTATAGTCAACTATTTAAAGTAAACAAAACTGTATTTTTGAAATGTTAAGGGACTTAAAGTATTGTGTGTTAAGAAGAGATTGTAACTTTATGATGAATAATAAAACTTGTACTTAACTATAAAGTAAGGAGGTAACTTAAGTTTGAACTTTAGAAAGAGGAGAGTGAAGTTAAAAATCATTAAACGCTGTCCAGATATAGTAATGCTCAGAAAAAAAAAGAGAAAAAGAGAAAAGAAAAGAAGGATTGAAAAACAATCCCAAAAAGAAAAAAGGAAAAGAAAAGAAAAGAAAAGATAAGCTTGAGGAGATGCTTAATCAAAAATTGGCTTCACTTGAATCACCTTAAAGGGAGAGCTTGTTTTCATTTCTGAATTTATGTTTAAAGTACTAGCCTACATTCTAATGAAGTTCGCATGAACTCCTTTTTCACATAGTCTTTTAAAGCACTCTTAATGTAACAAATTTTGGTTCATCTTGAAATAAATAGAAGACTAGAACTCTTAGGCTTAATTACTGAATATTCTTATACATGTAATGTTGACCTGAGTCTTTTTCTGAAAATCTAACCACTATTTTCTTTTGAATGAAAAAATTTAGTCTCTTACAATTGAAAAGTACATTGCCTTGAGTTATATTTTTTGTAGTAAAAGGATTACTTGAGGACAAGTAATAGTTTATGTTTGGGGGATTCTGATGCACTGAACATATATACGGTTTTTTCTATCTAATTTTACCCATTTTTTGTGTTATTGCACTTTAAAGAAAGGTATTTTTCATGATTTGTTGCAGGTATGATGATTTTAGGTGATTTGAGTGAAAAGAAGCAATAATGAATGAATTCAGAGCAAAAAAGGAGCAAAATGGTGGAAAAAGTGTTCTGGCGCTGCCGGCGCCCAAATCCAGAGAGCACAGGAGTAATTGGCACGATAGAGCGTCGACGCCTAAAGTCGGTTTAATTCAAATTTGAAGAGTTTTTGTGACTTTTTGAAGGGATGCCTATGGAGACTCTTGGGAATTTGTCCCTATCTTATAAGTAACTATTTTTTTATGAAAATGGTGTGCTTCTTCAGTGGTTTTAGAGTAGTTTAGTGAGAGTGAAGTGTTAGGGTTTAGGAGTAGAGAGTGTGGAGTGAGGATTTGAGAGGGATTTTCCTCTAAAGAGGGGAGGAGAAGAGGTAAAGTGAGAGATTGCTTCTTCCTTTCCATTCTAAAGAGAGAATCAAGTGTTGTAAAGAAGAAGAGAAGAGGATTCAAAGGAACTTCAAGGGAATTACATGGAGGAAGAGAAAGAGATAAGTTGTCTTTTCTTTTGTGGTTTGTATGACTTTTCTTTCATATATAAAATCCATGTTTTATTATATCTTCTCCATGAATTTTGAGTAGTTTCCTCATCTTTCTTCTTGCATAAGAGATGTGATGACGGATTGATGTGGATTTGATGTGCTTTTAATTGGATGAAGAAATTTTGATGGTTTTTCATTTTGAACTTAATTTTCTTTCAATTTGGCCAATTGAAATGTTAAAATATGTTGTTGAACATTAAGTTTGAAAAGATTTAATGTCCTACAACATTAATGAAAGATCCATTATATTTTCATGAATGAATTGCGTAGTTCATGGGAATTGAGTGCAAAGAAATAGAGAAATGTGTTTTGATGGACTTCAATGTGGAGATTTCAGGGTGACATGCTGAAATCCCCAAATTGGTTCTAAGTTTAGTAAATAAATATCAAAGGTGAGCCTTCAGGTGAAGGGTGAGTGGGAGCTCCGAAGTGAGAGCCAGTATCCTTCCAGCCTAGCCTTAGAATTAATGATTAAACTTAGAATATGTCAATGATCTTTTCTTCTTAGAAGAGGGGGTACTCTTTTAACGGTAAAGAATCATCTATGCTTCTATTTGGCACAATAATATAAATATTTGTTCCATATCAATCCACACATCATATTCTCCTTGCAAGAGGAAAGATAATTTTCTTATATATCAAAAACTTTTCAAAAACTTAATTTAGTGTGTCTATTAGTTAATTTTGTCCTTAAAGTTGTTAGAAGTATTTGTAGTTCAGTTAACTGTTACTGTTTTCTGCATAGTGTTAGTAGGAGTTTGTGTTAAACTTTAAGTGCTATTTAAATATAGGATTTTAGTGCCATCTTACTTATCTTGGGATCGCTTTCTTAAAACTTCGAACTTCCCTGTGGGATCGATAACCAGGACTCCATTAGAGCCCTGTTTTACTTGATACGATACGTACACTTGCGTTGAATGCTTGGAATTATCAAAATCATTAAAAATATATAAATTTGAGTTCATAAATTCTTGCAATACAAGTCTCGTGCATCTGAAAGCTCTCAACACCAAATTGGAATGTCAAAGATATTCCAAATTTGACAAGATTATAGTCAAATTAAGTGTCTCGAGCCCAAGATCACACGATTCTAACATCATTAAGGCAATCAAATATCCACATAATATTGTTCGATTTAAGGAACCTTTTTGTTGTCTAATGAAGTAGTCTGAATTTCTTTTATATTTGCAAAGATATCACTCCAAGACTTTATAAATATAGTCATACTTCCCTCTTGTGAGTGAACCTAGATTAAGCCTAAAGAAGAATCGAGAGAAGTTGAACTATGATATGTGTTATGGAATCTCAAAGTACATTGTGAAATAACGAAACCATCCTGAAGTCGTTGCGAAAACATTCCTTGAAGATGGTGTAACAACGTACGCTGAAGACGGTGCAGCAACACATTTCGAAGAAGTTGCGTGATGCACCCCAAAGACAGTGTAACAACGCCACCCCAAAGATGGTGCAACAACACACTCTGAAGTCAATGCATCAATGCACCTCAAAGACGGTGCAACATCGCATCCCAAAGACGATGCAACACCGCATCCCAAAGGTGGTCCTGTGAGGAGCACTGAAGGCGTAACAACATACAAAAAAAATGATTCATTGACACGCCCCAAAGATGGTTTAACAACTTTTCCCAATGACGGTATAATAAAGCAACCCAAAGATGGTGCAGCAACATACCCTGAACATGGTGTAGCAATGCACCCCGAGTATAGTGCAACTCTCCGCCACGAACTATGTGATAAACTACAATCTAAGTGGCTCGCAGCTTACGACGTGCATTATTACAACTCCCAACTCTGGCATCTACAGCCTACAAACGTTACTGCAGCTCACCACTACAGTGAACATGATTAGCTATGGCATACAGAGTCCAGTACTACTATAGCTCTGACTTTGTCATTTGCGGTCTACAGATATCGTTACAGCTCAACACTATGACCTATGTGACCAACTATTATCTATTTGGCTCATAGCTCATGCATCTCCCAACTTTGGCCTCTATGGCCTATAAAAATTATCTAGCTCATATAACTTCCAACTCTAACATTCGTGGTTTACAGATATTATTACAACTTTTTATTATGGTCTAAACCTACACAGTGCATAGCTCATACACTCCAAACTCGAGCATTTGTGGCCTATGAACATTATCACAGTTCATGCAGCTCCCAACTCTAGCTTCAGTGGCCTGCGAATGTTTTCCTAGCTCCAACAACTCTGTACTATGGCCTCTCTGGCCAATAAACACTTTTGAAGCAACTCTCTATGACACGCATATAGTTATCTAGGGCTGTAAACGAGCCGAGCTTGAGCGAGCTCAGGCTTGGCTCGTGTTCGGCTCGTTCGAAATTAGCTCGGCTCGAAATCGGCTCGTGTTTGAAATGGCTCGTGAAAGGTGTGTTCGTGTTCGGCTCGAATTAAATATTCTTGTTCGTGTTCGGCTCGTGTTCGGCTCGAAATTGGCTCGTTAAAATTAATTGAAAAAATATATGTCTAGCGCCGGATTCGAACCTGGACCAAATGAATGGAAACAAGAAGCATAACCACGCTACCACACAAGCAATTATGATTTAAACTTAAATATAAATATATATAATATATTAATATATAAATAATATATATAATAAATTATTATATAAATAATTATATGATTATTTTTTTATTTCGAGTCAATTCGAGCCGAACATGAGCGAACAAACAGTTGTTCGTGTTCGGCTCGTTAACATTTCGAGCTTAAAAATTTGTTCGTGTTCGGCTCGTTAGGCTTAACGAACGAGCCGAACACGAGCTACTTAACGAGCCGAACACGAGCTGTTCGCGAACAACAAGCCAAATTGCCAGCCCTATAGTTATCAGGGAAGTGCATTCTCTAGAGAAAAGTGATTTCCTAGAAGTTTTTATAGGGTTTAAAAATTAAATCATAATATGAAACTCTAATGCTCCTTAAGTTTTGATATAGATTAAGTAGAAGTTAGTCTATGATTGTCAATATATGATTGGAACATTTGGATGATTTTAAACTTGAGTAATTCAATAAATCAAATGAGTTTTCTTTAGAAATTAAAAAAAAAATACATATAATTAGTCTCTTTTGCATGTCAAAATTTTAATTTTCTTATCTAAACTTAAATTATTGAATAATCTAAGAGCTGACTAGATAATTAAAATTGTTTGATTTATTAATTATCATTAAGTGTTTTTTAACTATACTTTTAACAACTCAACTTAGTCATTTTGATCCAGTAAAGTTTTTATTTATTGCTAGGTTCTTTATTTAACTATTTAACATTAATAAATAATTGTTAAATAACACCAAATTTAATTCACATTAATATATAATTTTCTCAATTACATTCTCCAAAATAATTGAATGAAAATATTCTTCTTATTAATTACTCCACTAAATCGCAAATGAATTTAGGAGCAGTTATATAAATACCTCCAAATCTCACAAATATTTATTTATCCAGCACCTAGGCTTTAAATTTTACGTTTATACAACTCAAATCGTCCATTGCACATAAAAAATGTTATTAATTTACTAAAAATCAAATAAAATTGATCTTTCATATATAGATGCAGCAGACATATGTAAAGATTTACTATAGTTAAATTACTAATTAATCAAACAATTATCATCAAAACTGATGAATTTATTGTTAATATGATTTTTTAGAGGAATGATTGGGCACGATCCATCATAAAAAAAGCTTTAAATGAGAAAGAAATTGAAGAAATAAAGTCTTTTTTTTCTATATTTTGAAAATGAAGACATTTTACAGAGACGACAACAATGAATAAACCGAAACAAAGACTTCCTGAAAATCATTTCTTCCACAGACTCCTTAAGGTCGAAATCGCGAACCATCAAGTCCACCGCCACCACAGCTGCCGACAAACTTACGTTGCTTCATCGACGGTACAGTGGAGGCCCTGTATAATGTGCACGTTTGTGCCTGCCCAATGCCTGTCCATAATTGAACACCTCACCGCACTTATCACACCTATGCATTTCCAGCTCCGCAGCCCCAAATGCCGCTAGCATTGATGGTACCACTGCCTTCGTTTTATTCATCTGCTTCTCTATCTTGGGGCAAATCCATTTCAGTTTGCTCCGCTTTGCGTCATCAATGTCTGTTTCACACTTGAACCTTCTTATCCCCATGAGAATGCAAGCTGCCATGACATCGGCATGCTTAGCTTCTCTCAAACCTAAAAATGTCTTTTCATTTGCTCCCCTGTTACTTTTGTGATGAATCCTTGAGGTCTCAAACAGGGCTTATGTGGAGTTAAACGACATGTCACACACCCCGCAGCGATTCTGGGTTGAAGAAGAAGAAACATTCGATTTCAGCTTTTCGTTCGGTAGAGTTTGATCATAATCCTGAAATTATTCTCTTTTTGCTCCTCTGATTGGTGCGGTGGCGTCTTCAAATGGAACTCCATACCAGGTTCGTAGGATTCCTCCAGATACTTATCTATATGTGAGCGAATGTGAGCGAAGCGGGGAAGTGAGTGAAGTGATGTATTTCACAACCCATCCTCCTCTTTATAGAGAGGGACTATCTTCCTATTAGAATAAATTAGGAAACTAATTCTAACTTTGTTTTAATTTTGGAAATATTCTAAAAATACCAAATTAAGACACTTTATTAAATTCGAATCTCATTCCAAATTAAGTTTTAATTTTGGAAACATTCTTACTTTTGCAAAAGTAAGAATCTCTGTTTGATTCTTAACCAAACGCGAAAGAAATTTAACATTTAAAATTCATTTTTAATGAAGAAATATTTTATGAAAAATTAGAGCTTGTATGACATTTAAAGAAAGAATATTTGGCAAAATAACAAAAAAATAAGAATTTCTGCTGTTATCTTAGTCAAACTCAGTAAAAGTTTAACTACTAAATTTAATATTTATTGATCTATATAACAGTAGTATTCATTTAAGAAAGAACATCTGGTAAAATAAAAAAATTGACTGCAACTCCTATACTTTTAGATTTATATCATAAACTTAAGTATAAAAAATTGTTTACTTCACTTAAAAAAAAAATAATGGTGATATTTTTATATGGTATTAATGTTGTATAAGAATGTAAATGATCGAATAAAGAAATATGAATTACTTGAAATAATTTTGAGAAAGATGTCAATTTCTGCTCCACACCAATAAATTAATACATAAAATATTTAGCACACAATAATCCTTTACTAGACACTATTATGATTGTATGAAACCAAATTACAACATTCACGAGTGAATTTGCATTTATACTCTTACTTTTAAGAAAATTAATAACTAGAAAATTGAATTTATAAAAAGAAATTAAATATACCGTTAAAAAAAAGGTCTCCACAACAAAAATTGCATTTATAAAATGAAAAAAAAATCTTACCATTTTTAGTTAACTCCAATATCTCCAGTAATTTTACCATTAAACACTACTTGAAACTCTCTTTTGTGCAAATATATGAATTTCACAACACATCAAATAAATAATATGGCTTAAATGAATGAAAACACATGCACATATATATATAAGATCATATTCTTCTCTAAGAATATTTTTTTTCACAATATAAACATGTGAACCATATTAGAAATATCAGTCATAAAAAAAGCGTGCATGCATGACTTTATATTAACACAACAAAAATTACATGTATGCTTTTCATGGTATGTGCATGCATTCATGATCAAAATCATGAAATTACATGGCAAATTAATTTTGATATTCAAATTTTAACATACACAAGAGATCCAAAAGAGTAAAAAAATAATGAAAAAGAAAGAGAGTTGAATTTAATATGCTATATAGTAAGCTACTTACAAAACTTGAGATTTGATTACTAATAGAGTTGTTTAAAAATTGTTACTACTCTACCACGCCACATAAAACGCCTCCCCTATTTATAGGTTTGGGTTGACTTTAACACGCTATATAGTAAGCTACATACAAAAAATAAAAAATACATGAATTGTACATAAATAAAGGTTGTTGAATAAAGCCATTCCTTTGGACAAATGAAATTTACTTGGTGCCTTCATAGCTGATGAGGTCAATTAGTTGAACTGTTAATCGGCTTACTGTTCAACACACTTCGAGTCGAACCGAAGTCTCTTGGTTGAGCTTTAATTTCGGTCTATTTCTAGTATGAACTATTGATTTAAGCTTGATTAAAGAGGTTTCAACCATACATATTCAGTTCTATGATTTTTAATCATCGTGTATGTTAATATTGGAAAAAAATAAGATAATTAAGTGTATATTAATGATTAATAAACAATTAGGATAAAATCTTATCCTCTGTGATTTTCTATATTGCTAGGCTTATCACTTTCCATGTACTTCCATCTTATAAATAGGAAACAAAGTTTGAGTCTCAAGCAACGATTCAATTGCAACTACTCTTCTTTTTCTTTGAATGCTCTCTTTGCAAATATGCGAGTAAATATGAATAAAGTTGATATCATGGTACCTACTTGTGTCCTTCTTTAGTTATCAAAAAAAGAGTAAGTGTTTAGAGAAAAACAAGTAAAAGAAGGTAAAAATTGAAAGGGAAAAAGTTAATATTTCAAAGCCAAATCTTCTACCCTGACACCTGTTGAAAGCCTCCACTTCAAAAGTCAATTTCTCATGAGTTTATTGACATTAGTGCTTAATCATTTCCTGTACATATTGAATATGGAACAAAATATGCAAATTTTTTTTTGAAGGAATACTTATTATTTATGGTAAATAGAGTATATATAAAAGAAAGTAAATTTTAAATTCTATTAACTTCTAGCAGACTGTAGAATGGAGACCATTTTGTTGATCAACATGCCAGCTTAAAGGTCGTTGTTAAAGCCAAGCCAACATTAATCAAAATGCCTTATGCAACTATTGATATAGATGTTGAATAGAATCTTGTACCCAATAAAGATGTTTCAAAAGAAAGTATCCCACCCCCTCTTGAACATCCAAGCGTCGAGGTGATGAGATTGAAATTGAGATTTTTTTGTTAAGGATTCATATATATATATATATATATATATATATATATATATATATATAAATTTATGAAAATAATCTTTTAAACTTGAAAAATGAGAATGGATGAATCACATTCATTTAGTAGTTTGAATGAACGAGCATAATATCACAAGCGATGCATCTATCCCAAGGAATAGACACACTGCTTGACAATACAACTCGATCAAATAAACCACAGAATTTATGACATTCGTTCTGGTCTGCGAACCTTTTGTGTTGACCGACAAATTCCCCTATTTAACACAAAAAAATTAAATATCACCTGGGTTCTTAAAGCTCCATATAGTGGCACGGCCCTATACTCAATTACACCTTAAACGACCGAAGTCACCTGAGAGAACTCTCAATTTAGATCAGAGGTATCTATCTTAATGAATTTAAATATTATGATTTTCAAATTAGTGTGGTAATAGGAGATCCAATATGTGAGTGGCTCAAGATCGGAACAGTTTATTTCTGGAGTCAAAAGGAAAGAGGAGTAGGGGATGGCACGGACCTTGAGGAGGACCTCGATGACCTCCCGGACTATCCAATTGTTGGGCTTTAAATTTTTGAAATGAATTTATTTAAATTTTAATCCTGCCAATTAATTATAGGAATTACATTTGCATAACATTTCAATTATGCAAATAACCTGGAAGATGGGAGGACTTATGTCATACCACACGACAACCGCGGAATCCTAAAGCGAGTTAGGGCTTATATTGCACAACATGATTATGCAAAAAGCCTACAAGAACAAATGAGAATTTATGTCGCACTAGGCGGACCTTCTCGAAGTCCTATGGATTGTTATTTAAATTAAGGAATGGTTTTCTTTGGTGTAGACAAGTTTTTCTGTTTAAGATGGTCGTGCTTGCCCTTGAAGTCGTGCTCCGTACTCCACGTTGTAGCAGAGTTTAAATTTAGATTTAAAGTTTATTTTGACCAAAGAAAAATATGTTGAGATTTTCATACCTATTTTACACAAATTTTGATGATATTACACTTTAAGGAAAAGTATTTTTGATGTTTTGTTGCAGGAATATTGATTTATGATCATTGGAGCAAAAAGATGGAAAATTGAGTGAATTTGGAGCAAAAAGGACCAAAATATGAAGATTTGACCTTGTGCGCCGACAACGAGATTGAAGACACCGACGGCGGAGTTTTCCCGAGAGCTCAGAAATTAAAAAGAAAAGAAGACCGCGCTGACGGTGAGGTTTTCTCAAAAGTGTCAAAACTTAGTATTCTAGAAGGCCGCCGACGGCGAGACCAAGGCCGCAGATGGCGAGAATGATGGTTCTCTCACAAGGTACATTGAATGTGGACAATTTTAGAAGGCATGCTTAGGCAACTCTTGAAAACTCCTCTACAATTTTAAAAGAGAGAATTGGAGGCCGAAAAAGGTGCTTGTGGGGGTTGGGTTTGTGTTGTTGTTGTGGTCTGTGAGTCTACTGAGTATCTCTTGGGGGTCTCTAGTGTGTCTGTTAGTTTAATTAGTGAGATTGTGAGGAATTCTTCGAGAGATTGTAAAAGTGGAAAGAAAGTGAGAGATTTGTTCCTCCTTGCTGCTTCGAAGGAGAATTCTGTGTGTTGTAAAGAAAAGAAGAGATTCAGAGGAACTTTAAGGAGTTTGCTTGGGGAAGAATTCGAGACAAGTTGTATTTACTTATTGTAGTTTGTATGACTTTGTTTTTATATATGAAATCCAAGTTTTATCGTATCTTCTCCATGAGATCTGAGTAGTTTCTCTATCTTTCTCCTTGTTTTAAGATTTTGTGAAATGGTGATTTGAATTAGTTGTGTAAAGAAAATGTTAAAGAAGTTGTGATAAACTTTTCACTTCAATCTTCATTTACTTTCAATCTGGCCAATTGATTTGTTAAAATATGTTGAGTTTTACAACTAAAGTGAAGATTACATCCAAGATTCAGGGAGGTCAAAGTTCTTAAAAGTAGGGTGCAAATAAATAGGTAAATATTATTTATCGGGAGTAAAATTGGAGATTTTAGAGTGACAGACTAAAATGCTCAATTCGGTCCTATCGTTTGGGTGCTGAAGTGTAGATGTTAGCCCTCAGGCGAGGGGAACGTGGAGCTCCAAAGTGAGAGTCGGTATCCTCCCAGCCTAGCCACAGATTCGGTAACCAAGCATACGATTAGTCAGAATTTTCCCCTATAAACTTCCAGAGTCGGTTCCAAAACTCCCCATTACCCAAAAACGAATTGAAACTCCATTGAATTCATCCTTAATGGCTTCCAGTTCCACTGATTACCCTAGATTTCGAGTGTTCAATCAGAGAAAGTTCGTTAGTGCCGAGGCACAACATATCTTCAACAACCTGCTGAAAAAGAGGAGATTAATCAAAGAAAGAGGCTTTGCGAATTGAGGATTAAACAATCCATTGATAGTGATTGAAGAGATGATCGTGCGGTGACGATGGGAAGTGTTTTGCTACACTACTGCCGCAGTAGTCATTTCTGTGGTGAAGGAGTTTTACTCTAATTTGCATGGAACAAACCAGAGAAACGTCTATGTGTGAGGCATGTGGGAAACTTTTAGTCCTGCACGAATAAATGAATTATATATGATCGAGAATGTTCCTATCTGCCATTATTCCAACTTCATCCCAACAAGAAATCTGATGAATGAGATCTACCAATATTTAACAGGCGAGACTGAAGATTGAGAAATAAGAGAAAACAGGTATGTTAGTTTTTATGCTACACTTCTAAATCCTGTATCAAAATGTTGGCACTTCTTCATTTCTGCAAAGTTATTACCGATGATGAGGATCGGTAAAGTTACTAAAGAAAGTGCTATTATGAATTAGTGTATTCAAATGGGACTGCCAATTGACATTAGATCGATAATTGTGAAGTCTGGTTTGGGCCTGATCGTTCAAGGATCAACTCATGGGCTTGGACATCCTTCTACAATTTTCTCACTTTGCAGCATGTTTCAAGTTTCATATGAGATTTGGGAAAAGGTACTTCTACCTTGGAAGCCTTTAGACCCAACCAAAATATTCCCAACAAATTAAGATGAAAATGATATGGGCATTCTTATGGATCAATCAACATAGAACTCAATACCAATTAAACCTCTAGTTTCAGACAAGACACTGGTGATCTTACACAGAATTAAGAAACTGGAAAAAGAGGTACAAAATGTGATTAATGCAATAAACAATATCTCTAATTTTTTTGATCACATTGATTGGAGGATGAAAGAGCACTTTGATCACTTTGGACATATCGAAGGAAGTTTATACGCTTAATGAGAAAGATGGGTTGGATAGAAGAAGACTTTACCGAAGAATTCACTTACCAACCCTTCAATAACCTTTTCGTTCATGTTCAATCGATGTGTGATGTCAGAGGAGATACAAGCTCTGAATCAGAGGAGTAGTGGATCTGCTTTACTACATATACTTCTAGATGTTTAGATTTGATTTGAATCTATTTGTTTGATTGTTTTCGAAGTCTGCTTTTAGATCTCAGTATAGTTGAGATTAAGCATGAAATGTTTGTTTTCAGCGTTTAGAGTTTTGTGGCTTGGATTGCGACGCTGAATTGATGAATTGAGGTTAAGAAAATATCTAACCTTAGTGTGTAGTGTAACGTGTATTGTAACCCTTGGATTATATATATAATTGTGATGTTTTGTGTTGTGAATGTTTATTTGTGTTAATACATTACTTTTTAACTAAAATTTATGTTTAAAATGATCGAACGGATGTCGACGAGGCTTGAAATTGATTGAAATTACAAAAATCTAGAAATTGAACAAATTTTGAGAATCTCGCCGGCGGCACCCTTAAGGCTGCCGACGGCGGATTTTTTCCAAAACTTCTGCTATTTAATTTAATAGAGCTTACTGACGGCGCCAACCACCCCGCCAACGGCGAGATCTCAAAAATTACTTTTTAACCGCGATTTTGACCAGTCAACCGCCACTATTCATCATCACTAACCTCCAAATACCGAAAATTTCAACCTAGGGCTTGAGAGATCTTGGATTTGGGGTGATTTCAACTCATTTTGACACTGGATTTCATCTTCCGTCGGTAAGAGCTTCCCTCATATGTAAAAATTTTTTATTTTCACCATGAATTTCTTCCACATTTAGGAATTCCAAAAAAATGGAAAATGTGGAGAAAATACTTGGAATAAATTAATGGAACTTAATTTAGAATCCTTAAAGTCACATTTGGAAGCCATTTTATCATTATTTTGGAGTTTTAGTTTAAATTTTTGTAAATTTGATAGATCAAATAAATGGCTCCCTGAAAAAATAGGCTACTTGAGTTTGACAAGTGTCGCTTTGATAATGCGAAGGCTCAGTCAAGGTATAACTCCGTGATGCTTGGCAAAAAAAGTATACAATATCGAGTATTTGAGAAGCCTAGAGGAGAAGTGGAGAGAATTATCACCGAGAGGAGGTGGGAAAACTTTTGCTACACCACCAACAAAGTAGCGGGGAATGTGGTAAAAGAGTTCTATGCCAATCTGACTCAGCTTGAGGATGAGCCTGTTCGAGTGAGAGGTTTTTCTGTTGAGTATAATGCCTCCCGCATTAACTCGCTCTACGAACTTCCTGACTTATATATATGTAACTATACAACATACGGTACAATAGATTTCCCGCTAAACGTTGTCATCAACTTTCTCACTGATGGGAAAGGGACATGGAAGATCAAACAATGTGAACGGATAAATTTTCCTCTTTCCACGATGAATGTCACAGCTAATGCATGACATTACTTCATGTGTTCTACTCTGCTACCTACCTATCACCATAACGAGGTAACAAGAGATAGAGCTATTCTGAATTTCTATATTCAGAACAATCTCACTATAAATGTAGGAAAAATAATTTATTATAATATTTTGGCTATGGTAATGAGTGAAACCAGAGAAGGACTAGGACATCCTGGCCTCATTTATGCACTTTACCAATTTTCTGGAGTGGAAGCTGGAAATGATGAAGAATGGGTTTACCATATGAAACACATTAGTAAAGCTAACTTAAAGACATGTGAATCCCATGAAGAATGGAGATCTGGGAGTAGGAGTAAAGCACCTTCTACTAGTAGAGATATCCCCTCTACTAGTTATTACCCTCCTTCTACTAGTTCTCCTACCCTTTATGATTTAATGAACGAGTTGACCTTGCTGTGGAAGAGTATAGAGCAATTAAATGAAATAATTGGGGGTTTAGAACGAAGACATGATTATGATAGTGAGTACCTATAGAGGCATTCTGATTTTGAGAGAGATTAGTACGAAGCTCAGGCCAGACACTATAGAGGTGAGCCTGATGTTACTTTTCCTGAATGCCCCTGATATACTCGTTATCAGCCTAATCCACCTGCTGACTAGGGAGATGAGGATATAGTATGGGATTTCGATGTCTAATCTCAAATTTAGTGATTGAGATGTTTGTGTGTTTTTATTTTTATTTTTTTTGGGTATTGTGATTTATTTAGATTTATATAGACAGTTCAGTTATTGTTCTATGTAATGTGTAAACTGTATCTAGTTTTTATTTTATTTTTAGATAGATTGTAATGCATAGCTTATAATTGTATTCTGTATACTGAGATTGGTTGTGCTGTGAAATGTAATTGTTATTTAGTACTTGACCCGACCCGCAATAACGCATTAATTTTAGCAAAAAACTTGACCCAATTTATAAATAGCGGCTAGTGTATAAAATTAAAATGTTGTAAAATTTTAGAAAATATTTTACACACTAGGGGTACTACGCAAGTATACGTATCGTTTCAAGTAATAAAGGGTTTTCTGTTAAGACCTCAGTATCGATCCCATAGAGAAGCGAGGTAAGCAATCCTTTAGGCTAATTCCAGTCTATTTCTATAAGGCCTAAATTTGGAATTTTGATTAAAAACATTTTTTTTATAACTAATCCTAAATAAAGTTCTTAAATAAAAAGATAACTTATGGATAATTTGGTTTGGAGAATTTTGAGATGTTAAAGACTACCTTTCTCGTGTAATTACATAGATAATGTGTAGGAAAGAAATGATTAGAATTTTATGTAGTAGTGCCAAATAGAAGCAATCATATTCTTTAACCTTTGGTCCAGGTGTAAAGAACATTGGCTAATCTATAGATCGGTTCAGGATATTTTATTAGTAGAATGGGTTGATCTAGACTCACACTTCTAGATGTCCAAGGGTGGCTATGGTCGGCCCTACCAGTGACCCGTTCCCTTTCTATAGACCAAATTATTAGAATTTAGTCTGTCACTCTAAAAAGTAATCAATTCTGCGCTCAATAAATCATATCTCCCTATTTATTTGCACTTCACCATGAATAACCCGCATAAAGCCTTCGATTATCCAAGGATTCATGTGGTATCTACTAGTTAAGAACTCATCTCTGGATAGGTCTCAGAATTCTTCAACGGGTTTAACAATACAAGTGATCATTGTAAAGTAAATGAAGATCCAATATGAATATCATTACCATAATTTAATAAGAGAATATCTAAGCAAATCTTAATTCCTAAACATACATCTATTTCATTACAAAACAAAAGTAAATGAAAATAATAGCATAAGAAGTAAAAGACTTGATAGAATTGTGTAATAAATTAAGTGCCAACAAGGAACTTATTTCATTGGTATTCTTTTATATTTATGCACCTATCTGTCACCTAGAAGCATTTAATAGATAGTTCCATCATAAAAATAATTTTCCTACACATGCCACTACTTCATATTAAAAGAAAGATTAAAGAAAATCACTTACGAAGCATGAATAAATTACGACAGAAAACTCGGTTTAAAATAAATAAAATCTACTAGAAAGTGTTTACAACAATTACAAGAGAATGAAGAACATAATACTTAGCTTTTTTCCTCTGAAGGAAAGAAGAAGATCACTCCACCAAAGTCTCCCATCGATCCATGCACCGCTCGTAAATTCCTTACATAAATATCTCAAAATCCCTCACCAATCTCTCCATAAGATGTAGAAATCTACATCTTCATGACTCTATAATGACTCAATGGGAAATAAGAGAGAGAAAGAGAGAGAGAGAGAGAGAAAGAAGAGACACGAGAGAGAGAGAGAGGCAAGAGAGGCCCTTTTTCCTGTAGAAATATCTCCTATTTATAGAGTTCTGAAAATGGCCAAGGGTTGCTTAAGGCACCTCTTCAAAAGTAGTCCACATTCATTGAATCTTCTAGAAACCGACTCTGGCGCCTAGGCGCCAGACTCCTGTGACCAAGTCTTCGCACCCCTTCACTTTGGGTCGCACCTCTTTGCGATTAAAACTGTTCCAAAGTATCCATATACATTGTATCACATGTCCTACATATTAGGAATAACTTCCAGGCTTCTAGATGGTCTAGAAACTACTTAACACCGTCAAAATAACTCCCAAAGTCGTCAAAAATCTTCCAATAACCATTTCTGGATGATTCTGGCGCCCAAACCTTGATTCTGGTGCCTAAGCGCCGTTTTCTCGTCGTCACTGGCGCCTGGGCGTCGGGTTTTGCGCCTAGGCGCCACCCTGTGCGCAGCTCCACTATTTTGCTTCGTTTGGATCCGTTTCGCCCCATTTTAGTTGCGTTGTGTTCCTAACATCTTCACCTACAAGATAGACATAGAAACAACCTTTCTCAAAATTATAGTTTCATTCAAAAATATGTGAGAAATATAAAAGATATTAAGCATAGAAAGACATATCGACATGTATCAAGTTAGAATTTTCTTCATTTGCTTAGTTTTGGCTCAAAATTGCATAGTTTTTGCTTCATTTTCACTAAAATCATATTTTTATACTTGATGACAAAAATATTCAAAATTCCTTCCTTTAAAGTGTAATATCTTTAAAAGTGTGGATAAAGTTAGCATGAAATGCACACTAAAAATAGGTACTTTTTTCATGGATCAGTACTGTAATGTGTAGTGTAATCAATTATGGTAGTTAATTCTTTTATTTTATATATTTTTCAAAGTTTATTACCCCAGAAAATTCTCTAATGTTTTATATGTATAGAAAGCTTCAAAGATTACAGGCCGGTTGAAGTAAAATTTTTGAGAAGAACTTGCAAAAAAATTTTAGAAAGATGAAAATGCATAAAGTACTAAGGTATGATTTAAATTTAGAATTTTTCTTTCCACCTGTATCATTCCTTATATATATTGAAAAATTTAAGTTTGGGGGGGAGGGAGAAAAATATTAACTGTTATGTGTTCTCAATTAAAATATTTTCAAAAATTATAAACATCATTCTTGTGATAAAATTTAATTCAGTTAGCTATATTTTGACTTTATTTAAATATTGTGGAAGATTTAAAGAAATATTTCTGGTAAATAAAGTTAATTCTATGAGATAAGGTATTTGGTATAAAAGAATGAGGCTCTGGTTAACTATTCAAAATAAAGAAAACTATATTTTAAATTGCTAAGAATCTTAGAAATTCATTTGAGAGAGAAAAAGAATGAGACTCTATGAACCATATTTTTAACTATGAAATATTTATAAGGTAAAGGAATGCTTTGAGTTTCAAATTTAGGAAAAGAAGAGTGAAGTTCAAAATTATTAACAGGCTATCTAGATATAGTAGTCCTCACTTGAAAAAGAAAAAGAAAGGATTGATAAAAATCCATGAAAATAAAAGAAAATTATATATAGGATTGAAAAGAAATCCAAATGAAAAGAAAAGAAAAAGTAAGTGAGCATAAGCTTGAGGAGATGCCTTACCAAAAATTGGCTTCACTTGGACCTACCTAAAGAGAAAACCTAAATACATTCCTGAACTTATATTTATGGACTAGTTTCTTTACTATTAGTATTCTCATGAATTTCTTATCAATTAGTTATTCTAAGTGACTTGATTCTGCAACATATAGTCATTCTTGAAATAAATAGAAGACTAGAATTCTTAAAATTAATGACTAGATAGCCTTACACCTAGAAGAATAAATCTAATTACTTGAAAAATTTTTCTAAAACTCTGACTATGATATTTATTTAAATCAATTTTATAGTATTTCTGAATTAAAACTATGTTGCAACGAATCATCATGTTTATGTAGTACAAAAATTACTTGAGGACAAGTAATTGTTAAGTTTTGGGGATTTTGACCAAAGAAAAATATGTTGAGATTTTCATACTTATTTTACACAGATTTTGATGATATTGTACTTTAAGAAAAGGTATTTTTGATGTTTTGTTGCAGGAATGTTGATTTATGATCATTAGAGCAAAAAGATGCAAAAAGGAGTGAAGTTGAAGCAAAAAAGACCAAAATATGAAGATTTGACATTGGGCTCCGACGGCGAGATCGACGGTGCTGACGGTGGATTTTTCTTGAGAGTTCAGAATTAAAAAGAAAAGAAGGCCACCGACGGCGAGATCAACCCCGCCGACGGTGAGGTTTTCTCAATAGTGCCAAAACAAAGTATTCTAGAGGGCCGCCAATGGCGAGATCGAGGCCACCGACGACGAGAATGACGGTTCTCTCACAAAGTCCTTTGAATGTGGACTATTTTAGAAGGTATGCTTAGGCAACTCTTGAAAACTCAACTACAATTTTAAAAGAGAGAACTGGAGGCCGAAAATGGTGTGTGTGGGGGTTGGGATTGTGTTGGTGTTGTGGTCTGTGAGTCTAGTGAATGTCTCTTGGGGGTGTCTAGTGTGTCTGTTAGTTTAATTAGTGAGATTGTGAGGAATTCTTCGAGAGATTGTAAGAGTGGAAGGAAAGTGAGAGAATTCTTCCACCTTGCTGCTTCGAAGGAGAATTTTGTGTCTTTGTAAAGAATGGAAGAGATTCAGAGGAATTTCAAGGAGTTTGTTTGGGGAGGAATTCGAGATAAGTTGTATTTACTTATTGTAGTTTTTGTATTTATATATGAAATCCAAGTTTTATCATATCTTCTCCACGAGATCTGAGAAGTTTCTCTGTCTTTCTCCTTGTTTTGAGATTTTGTGAAATGGTGATTTGTATTAGTTGTGCAAAGAGAATGTTAAAGAAGTTGTGATAATCTTTTCACTTCAATCTTAATTTACTTTCAATCTGGCGAATTGATTTGTTAAAATATGTTGAGTTTTACAACTAAAGTGAAGATTACATCCAAGTTTCAGGGAGGTCAAAGTCCTTGAAAGTAGGGTGCAAATAAATATAGAAATATTATTTATCGGGCGTAGAATTGGAGATTTTAGAGTGACAGACTAAAATCCTCAATTCGGTCCTATCGTTTGGGTGCTGAAGTGTAGATGTTAGCCCTTAGGAGAGGGGAACGTGGGAGCTCCGAAGTGAGAGCCGGTATCCTCCAAGTCTAGCCGTAGATATATTAACCAAGCATAGGATTAGTCAATGTTCTTTATCCCTAGACCAAAGGGTAAAAAATATGTATGCTCCTATTTGGCACAACACAATTTGAACTAATTAAATTTATCCATTCACCTAAATTTCTTGACAAGGAGAAGGATGCTTGCTTTTATATTGAACCTCATATTACAAACTTTATTAGTAAAATTAGTTAATTATCAGTAGAATTAGTTTATTAAAATTACATCTTATTTACGATTGCATATTAGTGACAAATAGACAATTTGAACTACAAGGTTGTGATTATGTATTTGTTTTAAAAATCCTAGTTCATAGCCTCTAATATATACCCTGTGGGATCGATAATCAGGCCTCCACTAAAGCTCTATATTACTTGAGCAAAACGTATACCTGCGTTGATAAGAGTAAATTTGCGATAAAACTTTGTGTCATTACGGTCATGTTTTTGGTGTCATTACTAGAGATTCAACCCTTTTAGTAGTGACCCACTTTTAATATGTTTGCAATTTATGTTTATAGCAACGGCACCAAAAACTTGATCCCGCTTTAAATATATATATGATTTAATGATGAAATGTATAATGTGGATTCTACGCAAGCATACGTATCGTGTCAAGTAATACAGGGCTCTAGTGGAGTCCTGGTTATCGATCCCACAGGGAAGTTTTTAACAGATTTGTTATCAGCATCGCAATCATCAGGTTCGTCGGTCAGGTATCTGTAGATCTCGTTCATATTGTATCTTGAAGGCACAAAGTTGGAATAATGACAAACAGAGGTATTCTCTATAGAAAATAATTCATTTATCCTTGAAGGAGTAAATGTTACCCATCTTCCTCTGACGTAGACATTTCCATTGTTGATCGCATGTAAATTAGAGTAAAACTCTTTAACTATTGGAATAACTACAGCGGATGTCGTATAACAAAATACCTCCCAATGCCGCTGTGCGATCATTTCTTTGATTTTGTAGTGGAATTCTCTACTCCTCTGTTGACAAATCCTCTTTCTTTAATAAGTCTTTTCTTCATCAAGCCTTTGTTGAAGATACGCTGCGCCTCTGAACTGACGAATTTTCTTCATTTGAAAACTTCAATTTTTGTGGTTTCCAAGAGTTTGGTGGCCATTTAGGATTGAAAGGATTGGTCTCTAGTCGTTCCTAAGTAAGAAAACAGTGTAAATTTGGTTTTGGGATAATTTCCTACGAAGAAATGGCTTAGATCCGTCCAAAACCGCACGAAATATCTTTAAGAAACCAAATTTTCAACTGCCTCGCCGTCGGCGGGAAGTTTCTCGCCGTCGGCGAGCTAGTTATAGAACTGACTCAAGTCATGGCGCACGATCTCGCTGTCAGCGGGCTCGGGCTCGCTGTCAGCGAGATTCGTAAAAATCGCCCAATTTCGCTCTGGTCCGAATATTTTCTGATCTCATCATATAGGTTCAATTTTGTGATGATTCTAATAAAAAAAATTTGAGTAGTAAGATTTGTTTTAATAATATAGACTTACTAATTTGTAGATAATTAAAATAAAAGACTACTATGGGTTGCCTCCCATAAAACGCTTGGTTTAACGTCGTCAGCCCGACCTAATTTAGTTAGTGATCAGGTTGACTAAGCATTAAAACCTCTTTAAAATTTGGTCTTCTACCTTCGAAATATGATTTTAATCTATGTTCGTTTACTTTAAATCTATGTCCTGTTTTTGGATCTTCAATTTCTATAGTTCCATATGAAAATATTTGAGTTATGGTGAAAGGTCCTAACCATCGAGATTTCAATTTCCCAGGAAATAATTTTAATCTAGTATTATAAAGCAAAACTTCTTGTCTTGGTTCAAAATTTCTCTGATTAATCTTCCGATCATGCCATAATTTCATCCTTTCTTTATAAATCCTATCATTATCATATGATTCGTTTCTTAGTTCTTCCAATTCATTTAATTGCAATAATCTCTTCTCACCAGCTTCTTTCATATTATAATTAAATTCTTTAATCGCCCAATATGCTTTATGTTCTAATTCAACTAGTAAGTGACAAGTTTTTCCATATATAAGCCTATAAGGAGTCATTCCAATCGGAGTTTTATAAGCAGTCCTGTATGCCCATAATGCGAGTGTCTAGTCTTATAGACCGATCTAATCTATTAGGGTTTACAGACTTTTCTAATATACGCTTAATCTCTCGATTAGAAACTTTAGCTAATCCACTAGTTTATGGATGATAAGCAGTTGATATCTTAAGCATAATATTATATTTTTCTACTAGTTTGTGAATATATTTGTTTCTAAAATGAGTTCCTCCGTCAGTGATAATCACTCTCGGCATTCCAAATCTAGTAAAAATATTTTTCATTAAAAATTTTGAAACACTTTTAGCATTACACCTAGGTAAAGCTTGTGCTTCAATCCATTTGGAAACATAATCAACAGCTACTAATATATATGTGTTTCCAAATGAAAGAATAAAAGGTCCCATGAAATCTAATCCCCAAATATCAAAAATTTCAACTTCTAATATAAAATTCAGAGGCATTTCATTTTCCCTTGATATATTTCCTACTCCTTGGCATTTATCGCAGGTTTATATATATATATATATATATATACATCTCTAAATAGAGTAGGCCAGTAGAATCCAGATTGTAGAATTTTATATGCAGTTTTATCTGTCCCAAAATGTCCTCCAAAATCAGAATCATGACATATTTGAATAATTGGTTCAGTTTCTTCATAAGGCACGCATCTTCTAATGATTAGATCCTTACATTGCTTATATAAGTATGGTTCATCCCAAAAGTATGTTTTAGTATCATGAATGAATTTTTTCTATTGTTGCAAAGTTAACATAGGTGGTAAAATGTCACTTACAATATAATTTACTATATCAGCATACCAATGTATTTTTAACTCATTAATATTATATAGTTGTTCATTAGGAAAATTGTCTAAAATTTCATTATCAGTATCAGATAATTCATGATTTTCTAATCTTGATAAATGATATGCAATTTGATTATCAGTTCCCTTTTTGTTAATGATCTCAAAATCAAATTCTTGCATTAATAATATCCATCTGATTAATCTTGGTTTAGAATCTTTCTTTTACATTAAATATTTTATAGTAGAGTGATCAGTATGTACAATACATTTAGTTCCTATTAGATAATCTTGAAATTTATTAAAAGCATATACAATCTGCTAATAATTCTCTTTCCGTAACTCGTATAATTTATTTCGAGCATCAATTAGAGTTTTACTTAGCATAATATATAACTTTGAATATCTTATCATATCTTTGCCCAAGAATCGCTCCTATAAGCATAATCACTAGCATCACACATAAGCTCAAATGGTTTCTCCCAATTATGTGAAACTATTATAGAGTCTTGTAATTAATTTATCTTTTAATAATTCGAAAGCATTCAGGCATTCGGTTATAAATTCAAATTTCTTGTCCTTTTCAAGAAGTTGGCATAGAGGTTTAATAATTTTTGAAAAATCTTTAATATAACGTTTCTAGAATCCAGCATGTCCAAGAAAACTTCTTACCCCTTTCACCATAGTTGGAGGTGGTAATTTAGCTATAACTTGAATTTTTGCAGGGTCTACTTCCATGCCTTTTTCCGAAATTTTATGCCCTAATACAATGCCGCTCGTAACCATAAATCGACATTTCTCCCAATTAAGAACTAAATTAGTTTTCTCACATACTTCAAATACTTTTTCAAGATGATTTAAGCATGTGTCAAATGTTGTTCCAAATACAGAGAGATCATCCATAAATACTTCTATTCCATTATTAATTAATTTACTAAATATAGACATCATACATCTTTGGAATGTTGCAGGTGCATTACATAATCCAAAAGGCATTCTTCGAAAAGCGAAAGTTCCATAAGGACTAGTAAATGTAGTTTTCTCTTGATCCTCAGGAGCAATTTGTATTTGATGCTAACCGGTATATCCATCTAAGAAACAAAAATATTTATGTCTGGCTAATCTATCTAACATCTGGTCTAGAAATTGTAAAGGGAAGTGATCTTTTCTAGTGGCTATGTTTAATTTTCTATAATCAATACAAATTCGCCATCCAGTAACTTGTCTTATAGGGATAAGATCATTATTTTCATTAGCTTTGACGGTCACCCCTCCTTTCTTAGGTACACAGTGAATTGGGCTTACCCAAGCACTGTCAGAAATAGGATATATAATACCATTATATAACCATTTTAAAATTTCTTTCTTGACTACTTCTTTCATTATTGGATTTAATCTCCTTTGTGGATCTGCTTTATGTTTATGTTCATATCTAAAATAATTCTGTGCATACAAATTGAAAGACTAATTCCTTTAATATCTGCTAAAGTCCAACCAAAAATTTTCTTATATTTTCTTAATGTATCTAAAAGTTTTTCTTCTTGAGATTCATTTAATTCGGATGAAATAATAACTGGTAGAGTTGAAGAATTACCTAAGTAAACATACTTTAAATGATTAGGTAACATTTTTAACTCAAGTTCAGGAGGTTTAATAATCGATGGAACTATATTTTTTTTAGTGTTTTCTGTGTTATCCAAAAATTCAAATTTCTCTTGAATATAATCTAGTTCTTCATTTATCTCAGATTTTTCAATTAATTCAATATTTTCTTTTTCTAATTTTTCTTCATATTATTCCTTAAAATGTTCTTTTTGTAAATGATCAAGTACTTCCATTCGAAAACACTCATCATCTTTTTCTAGCGCAGGATATTTCATTGATTTAGCAATATTAAAAGTTACTTTTTGGTCATTTACTCTCATAGTTAATTCTCCTTTACGAACATCAATCATAGCTTTTGCGATGGCTAAAAATGGTCTTCCTAAAATGATAGGAATTTCTTTATCTTCTTCCATATCTAAGACAATAAAATCTACGGGAAAGATAAATTTATCCACTTTTACTAATACATCTTCAATAACTCCCTTAGGATATGTAACAAAACGATCGACTAACCGAAGAGTTACTTGAAGTAGGTGAAATTTCTCCCAATCCTAATCTTTTAAAAATTCATAGAGGCATTAGATTGATGCTTGCTCCTAAGTCACACAAAGCTTTTCCATAGAATTTTTCTCCAATAACGCAGAGTATAGTGAAACTACCAGGATCTTTTAATTTTTCAGGAAGCTTTTTCTGAATAATAGCACTACACTCTTCACTAAGTGCGACCATTTCATTATCGGTAAATTTTCTTTTTTTATTTAGAATATATTTCATGAATTTTACATAGTTTGGCATCTGTTCTAAAGCTTCTATGAAAGGAATATTTATCGTTAATTTCTTCAAAATTTCAAGGAATTTAGCAAATTGTTTATCTTTTTATGTTGAATTAGTCGTTGAGGAAATGGTGGTGGAGGTTTTTCAATAGAAATTTTCATAGGTATTAAAGGATTTTCTAAGTTTGGATCTTGTTGATTCGTTTCCTTTTCAATTTCCACTTCCTCTTTTTGACTTTCAACTTCTTTCTGAATTCGAGGTTCTAATTCTTTCCACTTCGTAATTGTATCGCTTTAATTTGTTCATTTCCCTTATCTTTGGGATTTATTTCCACATTACTAGAAAATGTTCCAGGTATTCTATTATTAAGTGCAGTAGCGATATATCTAAGTTGAGTTTCAATATTTTTGATAGCTGTTCCTTGATTTTGTAATTAGTTTCCTTGTATTTGTAATTGATTTCCTTGATTTTGTAAATGTTGACCCATATTTAATATTAATTCTTCTATAGATAATTTCTTATCTTTAAATTGTGGGTTATTAAATCCAGATGGATAATTAGATTTATAATTAGGATTTCCTTGATTAGATGGATTTCCTAATGGTTGTGTCATATTATTCATCCATGGTTGATTAGTTGTGTTATTATTCCAATTAAAATTAGGATGATTTTTCCATCCAGGATTATAATAATTTGCATAAGGATTATTGGGTCTGTTGTTAATTGCATTAATAGTTTCATATTGAGATTTGGATTCTATAAGTTGTCCAGATGAATTTTCTTCTGATATAGTTGGAGAGTAATTCATTCCAAAATGATTTAATTTTTTAGATACAGCAGTGATTTGCGAAGCTAACATAGATATTGCATCATTTCCATGAATACTAGCTATTTTTTTCGGATTCATTCTATCGGCGAGGCCATTGAAAATTATTGGTTGCCATTTCTTCGATTAGTGCATAGGCTTCATCGAATGGTTTTGACATTAATGATCCTCCAAGAAGACATCGATGATTGATCTTAAAAATCCTACTAATCCATTATAGAAAGTTTGGATAATTAACCAATCCGGTAACGCATGATGTGGGCATTTCTAAGAAGTTCTTTAAATCTCTCCCAAGCTTCATATATTGACTCTCCATCAAACTGACTAAAAGAAGTTATATCATTCTAAGTTTAGCAGTTTTAGATGGTGGAAAATATTTGGATAGAAAATTTTATGATAATTCTCCCCAAGTTTTAATAGATCCAGGTGATAACGAATTTAACCACATTTTAGCCGTATCACTTAAAGAAAAAGGAAAAAGTCTAAGTCTAATAGCATCGTTAGATACTCCTTCATATTTGAAAGTAGCACATAGTTATAAAAAACTAGCAAGATGTAAATTAGGATCTTCAGTAGGTGAACCACTAAATTGATTATTTTGTACCATTTGGATAATTGCAGGTTTAAGTTCAAATGAATTAGCAGCAACATCAGGGTTTTGAATAGTTAAATGAATTTCATCTAATGTAGGGTTGGCATAATCTCGTAATGGTCTTGGTTGAATGATATTTTCATTTTATGGAAAATTTGCCATTTGTGTTAAATTTATAATTTCTCTTTTTTGTTTTCTAATTCTTTTAATTGTACGCTCTAATTCTGAATCGTAAGGTATTAAATTTTTGTTTCCAAATTTTCGCATACAATTTTATAAAACAAAATAATCCGTTACTCTAGTAAATAATCTCTTTACTTCCCCGACAACGGCGCACAAAAACTTGACCCACTTTTAATATGTTTGCAATTTATGTTTATAGCAACGGCACCAAAAACTTGATCACGCTTTAAATATATATATGATTTTAATGATGAAATGTATAATGTGGATTCTACGCAAGTATACGTATCGTATCAAGTAATACGGGGCTACTAGTGGAGTCCTGGTTATCGATCCCACAGGGAAGTTTTTAACAGATTTGTTATCAGTTAAATTTAAAGGAATTACTTACTAATATAGTAAACGGAATTTTAAAGTAACTACAACAAACTAAAGTAAACTAATGCTTGAAATAAATTGATTTAAATAATTCAGAAAAAGTATCCTTCTCCTTGTTTTTAGAAAATTAAGTGAATGATGAATTTAAATAGAATTCTTAAATTGTATTGTGACAAATAGGAGAATTCCTATTCTTTACCCTTTGGTCCAAGTGCAAAGAGCATTGACTAATCCTATGTTTGATTACCGAATCTGCGGTATAGTTGGGAGGATACTTGTTGCCACTTCGAGCTCCACGTTCCCCTCACTGAGGGCTAACATCTACACTTCGGCTCTCAAACAATAGGACCAAATTGAATATTTTAATCCGTCACACTAAAATGTCCGATTCTACGTCCGATATATAATATTTCCCTATCTATTTGCACCCTCCTTCCAAGGTTTTTGACTTCACTGAATTTTGGATGTAATTTTTACTATAGTTGATAATTCGACATATTTTAACAACTCGATTGGCCGGATTGAAAGAAAATTAAGTTTTAAGTAAAAATTATCACAATTTATTTTAATATATATTAGGTACTTCTATTTAATTTCATCAATCCGCATAATTTTCATAAACAAGGAGAAAGACTAAGAAAACTACTCAGAATGCATGGAAATAAAACAAAGCATGGATTTCATTTAAAGTTAACAACAATAAACAAAGATACTTATCTTAATTTCCTCCCAACGAGACTCCATGAAGTTCCTTTAACTTTTCCTTCTAGTACGACAAACTTCAAAATAGCACTCAAATAAACTAAAGAAACTCACTAATGACTAACACCAGACTCACTTAAGACACCAAAAATAGACTCAGACTCTCTAAAATAGACACACATAGACACTAGAATTCGGCCTCTATTTATAGAGGTAGGCAAAGGTCCAAGGGGTGCTTAAACACCTCTTCAAAAAGTGTTCAGGTTCAAAGTATTTGCATTTTGAACTGTCTCGCCGTCGGCGGGAAACTACCTCGCCGTCAGTGGGGCTTCTAGAAGGTCTTCAAACCACACTATCTCGCTGTCGGCGGGCTCGGGCTCTCTGTCGGCGAGGTAGTTATAATTACTTCAGAAATTCTCTTCATGATCTCACCGTCGGCGGCCTCGATCTCGCCGTCGGCGACTTAGTTCAATTTGCATGAATTTCTTCCTTTTTGATCCAAATTCGCTCCATTTCATGCTTTTTGCTTTTATAACTTATAAATCTTCATTCCTGCAGTAAAATAAAGAAAATACCTTTCTTTAAAGTGCAATTTCATCAAAAAATAGATAAGAATTTTTTAATGAATTTTTCTGTGATCAAGTAGCGATATTAAATTCTTGCAATATTAAGCTTACGCAAAGTAGCCGGGATCAAAAGTGGACATGCAAATCGTTTGGTCAGTAATTTATTTCCAGGTGCCTCCTATTCTAGGGGAGAGCGTGTAAAGAAAAAGAAAGGCATACATTAACATGCAACGAGAATATGCTACATTAAGCAGTAAACAAACCACCACAAGCATGCTATATCAAACAGGAATATTGAAGTAAAACATGTTGTAGTAAATATCAGGAGACAAGTATCACAGACAGACTATGCTAAGCAAGTGTGCTATAATAGAACATGCTATGCTAAGCAGGAGTACTGAAGTAAAACATGTTGTACTAAACTACAGTACTGAAGCAAAACTCGTTATATTAAACAGGAATATATGCAGCATAAAGTAAAGTGAGAAAGTACTGAGGTAGTTATACTACAAAAGTACCGTGAGAGCCGATTACCTGTAATGCGTTGCTACCTATTATTATTATCATTTTATTTCCTGCAAGAAAGAGATCATCACCAAAAGAAAACAGGAGTCAACGTAGTAGAGAAAAAGCCTAATCAACCAGAGGATGCTACTGTACATGTAAAAAAGCCAAGGCCGGGGCACCACACAGAAAACTAAAAAGAAAACCCGAAAGAAAGAAGAAAAAGGAAAAACAAATCCATAGGGAACCCGTAGGAAATCTGTATAAAACCCGTATAAAACCACAAAGTGCGAACTACAAGTTCAGGAGGACCGTAAGCAGGATGGCGGGGAGGACTCAGAGCTAGGTTGTGTGCTTTCTAATCTTGGATAAGAGCTACCAGACCAACAGCCCACTGAAGGTAGTCCTAACTTCGACTCGATTAATTCACCGTGGACCTTTAAAAATTTTCATTCTTTTCTATTTAGTTGGCATGCATATAAAACTTATGGCTGAAAGACAATTCTTTTGTCGTAGAGGAAATTTTGTTTCAAAATACTTTTTTTTTTAAAAAGTAGTACAGTCCACAGGCCAATTACCCTAATTGAACTAGAACAACTAATAACCTAAGAGTGTTGGTGGCAACAATCCCATCAAGAATTAGTGAATATTAATGTCAGTCCCTAGCCTCACATTCAGTGAAGGTCTCTACTCAAAGCCTGGGGATACTATTCTAATAATCCCTTGTTTAAACGCACATAAGCACTGTCATCTACGTCTTAACCCCCTAACCACTCTACTTACAGCCTTGCTTGATGGCCCACGTATAGCAAAAGGCTATACATGCACACTTATGCCTCGTACATAAGTGCAAAAAAACCTGGCCAAGAAGCAAGAAGAAACAAAGGACAGGGGACAATGAGAAGGAGAGAGGAGGTAATGACTCACCTAAAACGATGTCATAAAGAAGGCGGATCGATCCTCAAAATTGGGTAAAACAGACGACCCCGACATTCTGATGACTCAATCTAGACAAACATTTTTAAGTTATAGGGTTTTCTAAAAGAGACTCACTCCCTCTAAAATGAGCAACTGAAGAAAAAAGAAGGGAGAACCTTAGAAAACTACACCACCATCTAGACTGACACCATTTCAAAGCAAAGCTCTAGCAAGGCTAAATCCAAATTCCTGCAAAGCCCAAAAACATTGCCATGCTAATTCTCAAAACTGTGTAACTTCAAGCTCAAAATTCAACTTCTTTTGCAGATTTAAAAATCCATGACACCTCATGCTAGAATTGTAACCCTTTAATATCACAGAATCAGGCCCGAACAAATATTAAACCCTGGGCCAAATATATCATCAATGACATTTCAAATGAATGCTACAATTCATCCCATATGGATCCATAATCAAGCCCTCATCAAACCCAACACTAGCCCCCATGTATAAGTGCAAAAGGGCGACTGCAAGGCATCAAGAAAACAAGAAATCGAGCCCCTAAAATAGGTGCAAAGGGGCTGCTGCAGGGTAACAAAACACAGAAACAGAGCCCCCAAAATAGGTGTAAAGGGGCGAGTTGCGGGGCATCGAGAACACGAGCCGAGCCCCCCGAAATAGGTGCGAAGGGCGGTACGAAGAAGCAAGAACACAGAGACCGTGCCAGTAAAATAGGTGTAAAGGGGCAGCTGCATGGGAGCAAGAACACAGAAACTGAGCCCGCAAAATAGGTGTAAAGGGGTAGCTGCAAGGCAGCAAGAACACAGAAACCGAGCCCTCAAAATAGGTGCAAAGGGGTAACTGCAAGACAGCAAGAATACAGAAACCGAGCCCCCAAAATAGGTGCAAAGAGGTAGCTGCAGGGCAGCAAGAACACAGAAACTGATCCCTCAAAATATTGTGGCTCGGTTGTGATTTTATTTTGTTGTGATTTCTATCTTGTTGTGATTTTATCTTATTATTTTAATTTTTTCAAAAATTGCAGCGGTGGATTTTATCTTGTTGTGATTTCTTAATTTTAATTTTTGTCTCAGTTTTGTGGCTATCCTAAAAGTTTTAGTTTTCATGTTGGGTGATATTTTTGTTTAGCATGCAAGTTTGTAAGAAAAGAAAAGTGTGGTAAAGAAAAAACTGTAAACTTATACAGGTTTACCTGGTGAATTTTCTCGTTCCTCCACCTGAAACTTTAGCATTCTTTGCAATAAACATTTATATTTGCAGGGAAGTAAAATCCTATGGATATGTTCGTCACAGGCCTAGCAAACTCTATTTCATAATCCGGTGAACTTTGATTCATTTGTGAGATTCCTTCATTTAATAAATATAATAAGTACAATGGTCCAACAAGGAGTCCAGAAGACTTGTGAAAAGTCTAGGAGAAATCCAGATATTTAACAATACTTTTGCGCTTTCTTGAGGTCCTTTTGGACTTATTATAGTTATTAGATGATTTATCCCTTTCATACTCTTATGCTCAGTGAACCAAAGTTTTAATCATTTCTAAGAGTAGGGTAATTCATCATTTATTATTTAATTTAAAAATTATGTGGGTGAAGGCTCTGAAAGGACAAATAAAAGTTATTAGGGTAATTAGTCAAATTTTGATTCGGGGCTCGTAAAGTCTAAAAAATACTCTAGTTTTTATTATATTAACTTTTCTAAACCTCTTTTAATTAAATTTGATCAAGCCTAGCTCACTACTAAGCCCCATAGGATTTTAGGTGAGCATATTTTATGACTTTAAGGAAAATTGAACATTAAGTGGTGAGAATTTTCGTCAAAAGATCATAGTATTACTTTAAACACCAAGTAACGGGGTCAGGCTGGTTGTTTATTAATTTCCAAGATCATGCCCCTAACCTTAAGATTCTCGTAATTTGATTTCTCTTCTAAATTATAATAATTAAGGAAATTTAGATTTTTAATTTTAATGTGACAAAATTACAGTGAGTTTCTACAATTTATCCCTTAATATTTCAACCATTCAGATAAACTTATTAAAATCAAAATTTTATCCATTTTTCCCACTTGAATTTAAGCCTAAATATTAATTAAGGCTAAGTATCCAAAATTAGTTTTTTTCCCTTAAGGTCATATCAATTCATAATTCATCAAATTTAATTCAAATGACTTTGAAATTTTTATTCTATATTATTAATGGGTTGATTAAAACATCAGAGGAGAAATTTTGATTTTTCAAAATTTAATTTAATTTATATATTTATTTTCATGTAAAAATAAGATTTTCAATGAAAAATCAATAACTTGACCAAGACAAATCTTAATCTCTTCAAAATTTTACTGGAGATAACTCTAGATTATAGAATCACTTGGACTAAATTTCATGATTTATTGAGTTTTAATTTAATAATTATAATTATTATAAATTCTTGAGTTTTAAATAATTATAAAATATTTTAAAAGTTGAAAATTCAATTTTATATTTTTTCAAAAATCTCTCTGAGGTCAGGGAACCTGGAGAAATAAATTTCTTATTTTTCTAATTTTTTTTTAATTATTAGAATTATTTTTGTGGAAAATTAAAGAAATTCATTTTTAGCCTTTTTTAAAAATTTGATTTAAGCCTTTAAAAATTGATATTTTAATTTTGAAACTCAGGAAAATTATGAGGATTGTTCCTAAGTGATTAGGAGACCATATGTGACAATTTAGTGATTTTTTATATTTTTGTAATTTTTTTTGTTATTTAATTATTTAAATATTGAAATATAACTAGAAATGAAAATTTTATAAAAATCTCAATTTTATTTTTAAAAGAACCCTCTGATCATAGAGAACTCCCAAAACCATTCTTATAAAATTTTGACATGTATTTTAATTTTTAAAATTCATTTAAGTATCAAAAAGGCCATTGGACTTAGAAAAATTATTTAACTTACTAGATTAATTTCAAATGACTTCAAAAATTTTGAGGGAGTTCCTCTGTCCAAGAAGCACAGTGGAGAGTAATTTTTGTGTTATTCTGATTTTTATCTTATCCTAATTAATTAAAAGTTTATTTTTGGTCAAGTGGACAATTATGCTTATTTTTATCATTTTAAATCATGAAAAATTTTTTACTAGGGCTCTCTGACCATAAAGAACCTACCATAACTTTTTGGAATTTTTTAAGCAATATTCTAATTATCAGATTTAATTTGTTAAATAATAGACATAAACTTGAAAAATATGATTCTCTGTCCAGGGATTTTCTCTGACTTTAAAAAAATCAGGGAAGATCTCTCATGGCAGAGGGAACAAGATACCAAAATTTTACGTTACGGAAAAACTCCTACATGTATGAAGAATTAAAAGACTGAAAATGGTATTTAAATTTTTAAAAATAAAATATGCATGAAAAATATTTTAAACCATTTCCCCGTTGTTCTCCTCTGTTAACTGAGCACTAGGATGTTTTTTTTTATTTTTATGATTTTTTTAGGCCAAGATATGGATTTTTAAAGTTCAGCTGGTTTAAATAAATCAGAAAAATCAGATTTTCCTACTTAAGTGACTCAGCGCCACCTCAACCTACGGCGGATTGAACTCCCCACGCGGCGCGCTCCCATTCAACGCCACCAGCTGACTGGGATGCCATGCTGCCCATTGTCCCGTTCCATCTTCTCATCCGGCGTGATTCGAGTCGTCCAACAAAAACACGCGCGATCCAACGGCTGCCCGTCTTCGTCCCCAACTGGTGTGATCTCGTGACCTTCCACACTAAAACCCTAATTTCTCAGCATAGACTCAACCAAATCGCTTCGGGTATGATCCTATAGACTCGTCTAAGCATAGCCAACATATCCAAACATCTAAGCATGATTTAGATTAACCCTAATTACATGGAGAATCCAGAGAAGCTTGGGAAGAAGAAGAGGTCAATACCTTGGCTTTGAGAAGTGAAGCTTCGATCAGAGATGCTCTACACCTTCATTGGAGTCTCAGGAGCTCAGGGATGAAGCCTCTTGCCCTGGTGAATTGCCTTGGTACGAAAGTGACCAGGTCTGATTTCGAGCTTTGATGGAAGTATGGTGTAGAGGATCTTTGTGTTGGGGCTTTGATGAGGGATCTTCTTCTTTCACTGCCGGGAAGGTCTGAGCACTGTTAATTGCAATTTAGTGCACTGTGGAGCTATGGAGAAATATGTCTTAGTTTCCGGCCAAATTTCAGTGATGAAATTGTTCTCAAACAGTAGGGATTAGTGGCTGAAGATAGTGGAATCACTCTTAGGACCTCTCAGGGAAGCTTTCGAAGCAATTTGGTGGAGTTTCCTTGAGAAAAATTTCAGCACCTGGTTTTGGCCGTGAAGAGGTCTATTTATGGCCATGGTCATTGGGCTGAGCTCAGGGGCTGGTGATGGGTGGATTCAACTGCCTAGGTGGAGGGCTGATGAGCTCCAATGGAAATTCATAGCTGACTTGACCACACCGATGCATCTCCACCTTCGTAGCCCTAACAACCGCCTTCAGTTGCTCATTTCTATTACTTGTCATGCGTTGGCTGATGTTGTGCTCACTTAACGCCAGCATCGACAGTGCCAGTGCAACCATCCAGCAAGTTATGCCCAAATCGTTATTGGATTTTTTTGCCACTATTTCATTTGTCTTCTTCCTCCTCCTCTCACTCTCTCTATCTTGGCGCAAACCGATCTAAGTTAGTTCAGTTTCACATCATCGATGGCAATATCAGACTTCAACTATCTATCACCACGAGAATGCTGGCTGCTAAGACATCTTTGCCATGTTTTGCTTCCGTCAAACGTAGAAGAGAGCTCTTTTCAACTCTGCTGTTACTCTTCGAATGAATTCTTAAGGCTTTTATGGAGGAAAACGACATGCCACACTCACTGCAGCGATTGCAGCTTGAAGAAGAGGAAGTGTTATTTTCAGATCGGTGGAGTTTGGTTCAAATTTTCAAGGAGATTTCTTTCCGATGCTCAAATTCTAGTGGTGGCGCT
Organism: Papilionanthe hookeriana x Papilionanthe teres; assembly: GCA_022702705.1. Taxonomy (NCBI): domain Eukaryota; kingdom Viridiplantae; phylum Streptophyta; class Magnoliopsida; order Asparagales; family Orchidaceae; genus Papilionanthe; species Papilionanthe hookeriana x Papilionanthe teres. Next base: position 29,798,773 of record CM040425.1, read on the forward strand.
AATAATTGAAGCTCCATCATAGCGACTTGAGGTTCTCTTGTTTAACATTAATTCTGAAAGATACTGGCTTAATTGGTCCCGATAGACTAAGTGAAACATAACGAGGTTGTTCCTCTTCTTTAATAGGTCTGTTTGATCTTTCGAAAAGTGTATATTTGTAAAATAAATCTTAAAAAATCAGATTTAATACCAAAATTAAATAAACTATCTTTTAAGTTTGGAAACATTATAAAATTATGAAATCAAGTTTTTATTTCTCTGATCCTTTAATTTGAATTTTATTTTCAGGAACAAACAGGATTAAAATAAAAATCTAACTAAATGACCGTTTTTAATTTATGTTTTCGTTCGGATGAAATAAATTCCTTCCCGCGATAATACATATGTATATTCTAACGGAAATACATACATTCATAGATAAATGTATTAAATTTATTTATGTATTTTACTTCATAAAATAAAGAAATTCTTTTGATTTCTTATCCAATACGCAAAAGGAATTTAGTAATTGAAACATATTATTTAAAATTATATATAATGGCAACAAAGTTATGAAAAATTAGGTATGTCATTTGAGAAAATAATAAAAACATACTAAATATTATAGTTGATACTCCATCAAAAAATTTTCATCGTTTGGCACAAACTTTGAGAAAAAACAAGACTCTCGAGATAAGTTATTGAACAAAGAACATTCCAATTTTAATTAAAAATAATCAAGAAATCTAACTTTAGGATACTTATAGTCACACTGACAGACTAAACGAGACGGACACAATGAATCCAAATGTTGTCTAATCCAAGTCAAATCAAGCATAAATCAAGTCGTTAGCCCACTTTTGAAAGTATTCAACCCACTTTTGAATATTTTTCAACATTGAATTGGAATGTCAAATAGGTTCCAAATTTGACCAGCTTGTTGAATAAGAAATTTGGAACATATTTGACACATATAAGCTTATCAAATTTGGAGCTATCAAAATTCAATTAAAAATAATCAAGAAATTTGGCACACATAAAAGAAATTTGGAACAATCAAATTATAAGCTTGTCAAACTAAGAAGGACCTAGAGAAGGATTTGAATTATGATAAGATGATGTAGCAATGCACCTCAAGTACAGTGCAACTATTCGCCACGAACTATGTGATCAACTATAGTCTTTTTGGCTCACAGCTCACAATGGGCATTACTGCAGCCCCCAACTCTGGCATCAGCAGCTTAGATACATTATTGCGGCTCACCGCTACATTAAAAATTATTAACTATGGCCTATATGGTCCACTACTACTATAGCTCCCACTTTGTCCTCTGTGGTCTACAGATATCGTTACATCTCAATACTACGACCTATGTGAACTAAAGTCTGTTTGGCCCATAGCTCATGCATCTCTTCACTCTGGCCCATGTGACATATGAACATTATCTAGCTTATACAACTTCTAACTCTAGCATTCATGATTTACAGATGTTATTACAACTCCCTAGGGCCTGTGTGACTAACAATGACCTACACAATCCATAGCTCATACACCAACTTATGTGGCCTATAAACATTAACATAGTTCATGCAACTCCCAACTTAGGTTTCAATGGCCTACAACTGTTCTCATAGCTCCAATATAAAAATGTAATTTATAAAAATTAGTTAGTTTATTAAATATTAGTATGCCAAATTTACTATATTTAAATTACTGATTAATCAAACAATTATCATCAAAACTGATGAATATACCGTTAATATGATTTTTAGAGGAATGATTGGGCACGGTCCATCATAAAGAAAGCTTGAAGAAACAAATGAATTTGAATGAGAAAGAAATTGAAGAAACAAAGTCCTTTTTTTTTTAATTCTATATTTTGAAAATGATGACATTTTACAGAGGCAACAACAATGAATGAACAGAAACTCAAAAAGAGAGCAACAATGAATGAACAGAGACTTTCTGAAAACCATTTCTTCCATAGACTCATTAAGGTCGAAGTCGCGAACCATCAAGTCCACCGCCACCACAGCCACCGACAAACGTACGTTGCTTTACCGACGGCACAGTGGAGGCCCTGTATAATGTGCACGCTTGTGCTCGCCCAAAGCTTGTCCAGAATTGAACACCTCACCACCCTTATCACACTGATGCATTTCCACCTCTGCAGCCCCACCTACCGCTAGCACTGATGGTTCCACTTTCTTTGTCTTTCTTATCTGCCTCTCTATTTTTGCACAAATCCATTTCAGTTTGCTTCGCTTTGCATCACCAATGTCTGTTTCACACTTGGACCATCTTATCCCCATGAGAATGCAAGCTGCAATGACATCGACATGCTTAGCTTGTCTCAAACCTAAAAAAGTCTATTCTTTGGCTCCCTTGTTACTTTTCTGATGAATCCCTGAGGGCCTAAACAGGGCTTTTGTGGAGTTAAATGAAATTACACACTACCTGCAGCGATTCTGGGTTAAAGAAGAAGAAGCTCTCGCTTCAGACTTTTTCTTTCGGTAGAGTTTGATCCTCATCTTTGAAGCATTCTCTTTTTGCTCCTCTGATTGCTGCGGTGGCGTCGTTGAATGGAGCTCCATACCAGGTCCGTAGGATTTCTCCAGATAGTTATCTATATGTGAGCGAATGTGAGCGAAGCAGGGAAGTGAGTTGCGAAGTATTTCAAAACCCATCCTCTTTATAGAGAGGACCTATCTTCCTATTAGAATAAATTAGGAAACTAATTCAAACATTGTTTTAATTTTGGAAATATTCCAAAAATACCAAATTAAGTTTCCAATTTTTCAGTTGATTAAATTCAAATCTCTTTATTAACAAACAACAGGATAATTTTTTTTCAAACTCTAATTAGAAGACGGTAATTACATAATCTTTATTGGATTAAAAGACTGATTATATAAATTCATTAGAGGACTTGACAAAATTAAATATATCTACTGTTATCTTAATCAAACGCAGTAGAAATTTAACAATTAAGATTTGTTATTAATTGATCTATATAACTGTAATGAAATGTTTTATGAAAAATTAGAGCCCTTATGTCATTGAAGAATGAACATTTGGTAAAATTAAAAAATTTACTGCATGTTATATTACTATCATAAATAGTAATAACTAGATTATTTAGTGCATGTTATATTATTTACTTTGTAAAAAATCAGATCCTTGCCCAAAAGTTCCGTTGCCCATGCCGACACGAGCAACTTTTGAAGGGTGGCTTTGTATTGCATGACATACTTTTTTTGCAACTACTTGACCTTGTTCTCCATCAAAGACGAAGGACAAGTGCCCTTAATGGAGCCAAAGAGAGTGGGAGAGTACTTCAAGGCCATTTAAAAAATTTGAAGAGGGTTGAAAAAAAGAAATGAGAAAAGAAGAAAATCAACCATAAATAAAGTAAAAAACAATGGTCTCACTCCCTATTTATAGAGTGGACATGCCATATGAAGTGTCATACACAGATGAGAATACCAAACATCTTTTTAAATTTATTCAAATATCTCTTCATTGCCAAATAAAATTATTATAGGTCTAAAATAAAATACATTATGATCGGGTCTTCCAAGGCCTCAGGCACGACGTACCTTTTCTAAGTCAATCTTTGGAGGACCATCACCATTCCTACCCTAAGCTATTCCATTTGGTCAGCCTTGCGGTGGCATTTCGACAAGTCAGTCGACTTCCAAAGTGCTCCCTGCTAGCGCAGCACCTCGTCTAGGCTGTCCCACAAAGTAGCAACCTCTGCCTACAAAGCCTCCAAAATCGAGCCCATGAACACAAATGGACTGAGATCTTTGTTACACGATCGGCGACCAGGCCGTTGGTCGACCCCATCGATGAAACAACCCCGTCAGTGTGACACCCGCTTCTCAGGGTTCCTAGACGAGCCGACGTGATCAGCCATCGCAGTTTCGATCCTCAACCGCTGTTCTTTCTTAACCTTGATGTTCTTTATAGAAGTCGAGGGCCCAGAGCCAACCTTCCCAAGAATCTTAGGGTCTACATGGAGCTCCCTCAAATTGTCAACCAAATCAACTCGGGTGATCTGGGAAAAATGACGACATTGGATGCAATGCAAGCCTATGATTCTATTTATTGAGAATATTGGGCACAAAATCAAGGAAGTTCATCATTAAATTTATTTGTTTGACATTAGTATCATTGAATACTAACAATTGATTTTTCCTTATCACAGTTGTCACATTTATGAAGAAGAAAAAATGGGGAAACTAATATATATACACCACAAAGGTCGACACAAATCTCAAAGAATTTAAAAGGCTCAGACGACGGCCAGAGAACTAAGGCAGCCTACTATCCTATTGCCGACCGCATGGTCAAGAATTGACCGAGACACTATAACGATAGATTCGAATAACAGACCACGCCAACAGTCCCGACCAACGAAGGCACATGATGGAGTTATTGATCGCAGTAAATCATTCGACTCCCCTTTACTATGATAGATGAGATTGACATCCGATCATGCGCCTTGGCCAACCGACACGTACTTATGAGGGCACATTCGCCACTTAGCCGATTGCCTCAATCGGCCGAATTCAAGCAAGTCCGTTAGTCAATTATCATCGTGTTAAACTTTATATTGTAACAAAAATATGGTATGAAATTCATACGATAAATTAAAACATCGATTGTAAAGAGTAGTTTCCATAATTGCTCCCTCCTTTCTGTAATTATACAAAATGTATTCTTATAAATAGAATGCAAAAATCCAAATAAAAGGACGACTCCCAATTCTCTCTACAAGGAACTCCTAACTTATTATACCATATTTCTCTCTTCCTTCCTTCACGCAATCCTAAACTCTCAGGGCATCTTCAGAAAAGACAATTAAGGATTCAAAAACAATAATTAAAGTTTAGGAATTAGATATATAAGTGCATAAAAGTTGGTTGTTATATTTGCAAATGACTCCTTTTTCTAATATATTTGACTAATTTGAGCAACCATGGTAACAAGTATGGGATGTTCCCTTCTCTCCATCTTTTGTGAAGGCTCCAGTATAAGAAAATAAAATTTGAATGACAATTTGGAGTTCCAAATTAAACCGTATTTTATTTTCATTTGTTGTGAAGGAAATTAATAAATGAAAATGATTAACTATGGCATATATAGTTCACTACTACTATAGCTCTGACTTTGTCCATTGCGGTCTACATACATCGTTACAGCTCAACACTACGACCTATGTGATTAACTACTATCTGTTTGGCTCATAGCTCATTCATCTCCCAACTTTGGCCTCTATGGCCTATAAAAATTATCTAGCTCATATAACTTCCAACAACATTTATGGTTTACAGATATTATTACAACTTTTTATTAGGGTCTAAACCAACACTACCTATAGCTCATACACTCCCAACTCTAGTATTTGTGGCATATGAACATTATCACAGTTCATGCAACTCCCAACTCTAGCCTCAGTGACTTACGAATGTTTTCCTAGCTCCCAACTCTAGCTTCAGTGGCCTGCGAATGTTTTCCTAGCTCCAGCAACTCTCTACTATGGCCTCTCTGGCCAATGAACACTTTTGAAGCAACTCTCTATGACACACATATTGTTATCAGGGAAGTGCATTCTCTAGAGAAAAGTGAATTCCTAGAAGTTTTTATAGGGTTTAAAAATTAAATCATAATATGAAACTCTAATGCTCCTTAAGTTTTGATATAGATTAAGCAAAAGTTAGTATAAGATTGTCAATATATGATTGGAACATTTGGATGATTTTAAACTTGAGTAATTCATTAAATCAAATGAGTTTTCTTTAGAAATTAAAAAAAAAAACATATAATTAGTCTCTTCTGCATGTCAAAATTTTAATTTTCTTATCTAAACTTAAATTATTGAATAATCTAAGAGCTAACTAGATAATTAAAATTGTTTGATTTATTAATTATCATTAAGTGTTTTTTTAAATAAACTTTTAACAACTCAACTTAGTCATTTTGATCCAGTAAAGTTTTTATTTATTGCTAGGTTCTTTATTTAACTATTTAACATTAATAAATAATTGTTAAATAACACCAAATTTAATTCACAAAATTTTGTTATTGTGTATTTATGATGATCTTTTTAAAAATATTTTATAAGTCTACACAATTAAATTATTTATCCAGCACCTAGGCTTTATATTTTACATTTATACAACTGAAATCGAAATACTTACCGAAAGGTTATTAATTGTTCTTTAGACATTTAATTATTTTTATGAAATTGGATTTGAGTTATCTGAAGGCGTTGAATTCCAGGTAATAAATTTTATAATTTCACAATTGAGTAGATAAAATTTGGAAACCGTTTAATTCATTACTTAAGTATACCATTAAAGCACGACAAACAAGACTAAAGTACTTTATGTATTGAGAGTTTGATTTAGTTAAAATACATGATATTAAGAAAAAGAATTTAAATTATTACCTAATTTAATTCACAAACTAGTTTAATGAAAAGATGCTTCAAGTACATTGCTTCAGAAAAATATAATTTATAAAAATTAATTAGTTTATTAAATGATAATATGCCAAATTTACTATAGTTAAATTAATAATTAATCAAACAATTATCATCAAAATTGATGAATCTATTCTTAATATGATTTTTAGAGGAAAGATTGGGCTTGGTCCATCATAAAAAATACCCGAAGAAACAAATGAATTTAAATGAGAAAGAAATTGATGAAATAAAGTCTTTTTATTTATTCTATATTTTGAATATGAAGATATTTTACAGAGACGACAACAATGAATGAACAGAAACTCAAAGGAGAGCAACAATGAATGAACAGAGATTATCTGAAAACCATCTCTTCCACAAACTCATTAAGGTCGAAGTCGCGAACAATCAAGTCCACTGCCACAATAGCCGCCGACCAAACTTACGTTGCTTCACCGACGGCACAGTGGAGGCCCTGTATAATGTGCACGCTTGTGCCCGCCCAAAGCCTGTCCAGAATTGAACACCTCACCGCACTTATCACACCGATGCATTTCCACCTTCGCAGCCCCAACTGCCGCTAGCACTGATGGTACCACTTTCTTCGTCTTTTTTATCTGCCTCTCTATCTTGGCGCAAATCCATTTCAGTTTGCTCCGCTTTGCGTCATCAATGTCTGTTTCACACTTGGACCTTCTTATCCCCATGAGAATGCAAGCTTCCATGACATCGGCATGCTTAGCTTTTCTCAAACCAAAAAATGTCTTTTCTTTTGCTCCCTTATTACTTTTGTGATGAATCCCTGAGGGCCCAAAAAAGGCTTTTGTGGAGTTAAACGACATGTCACACTTCCCGCAGCGATTATGGGTTGAAGAAGAAGAAGATTCAGTCGCTTTTAGCTTTTTCTTTCGGTTGAGTTTGATCCTAATCTTGATATTATTCTCTTTTTGCTCCTCTGATTGCTGCGGTGGCGTCTTCGAATGGAACTCCATACCAGGTTCGTAGGATTCCTCCAGATAGTTATCTAGATGTGAGCGAATGTGTGCGAAGCAGGAAAGTGAGTGAAGTGAGTTGCGATGTACTTCACAACCCATCCTCCTCTTTATAGAGAGGGACTATCTTCCTATTAGAATAAATTAGGAAACTAATTCAAACTTTGTTTTAATTTTGGAAACATTCTAAAAATACCAAATTAAGTCACTTTATTAAATTCGAATCTCATTCGAAATTAAGTTTTAATTTTGGAAACATTCTTAATTTAGCAAAATTAAGAATCTTTGTTTGATTCTTAACCAAACGCGAAAGAAATTTAACATTTAAAATTCATTTTTAACGAAGAAATATTTTATGAAAAATTAGAGCTTGTATGACATTTAAAGAAAGAATATTTGGCAAAATAACAAAAAAATAAGAATTTCTGCTGTTATCTTAGTCAAACTCAGTAAAAGTTTAACAACTAAATTTAATATTTATTGATCTATATGACAGTAACAAAATATTTTATGAAAAATTAGAGTCCGCATGTCATTTAAGAAAGAACTTTTAGATAAATGAAAAATTGACTGCATGTTGTATTATTTAATGTGATAAATAGTAATAACTAATTATTTGTATAATTCTTATTCATTTATATTGCAACTCCTAAACTTTTAGATTTATATCATAAACTTAAGTATAAAAAATTGTTTACTTCACTTAAAAAAATGTATTTAGTGTAAAAACACAACTGCATTTTTGGATAAACTGTCGAAATGTGTTTTCTAAATGGTAAGACTGCATTTTAAAAATATCGGCCGCATTTATAAGCTGCCTCAAATGAGCCGTTATCTGAAAACGAGGACCGCAGAGTTTTACATTTAGTGTAAAAACTAACTGTATTTTTGATTAAACTACTCAAACATAATTTCCAAACGGTGAAAAAGTTTTCAGAACACCCCCATTTTGCGGATAAACTGAGGTCGACAATTATTTCACTTAAAAAAAAATAATGGTGATATTTTTTATATGGTATTTAAAATTTGACTATATGCATCTAAATATGAAAGTTTAAGTGTTAAATGCTGAAATACATCATAATTGGTGATATATCAATATATTTGTGTGGGTTCAATTCACATACACAAGAGATCTAGAAGAGTAAAAAAATAATGAAAAAAAAAAGAGTTGAATTTAACACACTTTATAGTAAGCTACTTACAAAACTTGAGATTTGATTACTAAAAGAGTTGTTTAAAAATTGTTACTATTCTTCCACGCCATAAAAAATGCCTCCCCTATTTATAGGTTTGGGTTGAATTTAGCACGCTATATAGTAAGCTACATACAAAAAATAAAAAAATACAAGAATTGTACATAAATAAAGGTTGTTGAATAAAACCATTCCTTTGGATAGATGAAATTTACTTGGTACATTCATAGCTGATGAGGTCAAGTAGTTGAACTGATAATCGGCTTACTGTTCAACACACTTCGAGTCGAACTGAAGTCTCTTGGTTGAGCTTTAATTTTGGTATGGTTCTAGTATGAACTTTTGATTTAAGATTGATTTAAGAGGTTTCAACCATACATATTCAGTTCTATGATTTTTAATCATCTTGTATGTTAATTGGGAAAAAAAACAAGAAAATCAAGTGTATATTAATGATTAATAAACAAGTAGGATAAAATCTTATCCTCTGTAATTTTCTATATAGCTAGGCTTATCACTTTCCATGTACTTCAATCTTATAAGTAGGAAACAAAGTTTGAGTCTCAAGCACTGATTCAATTGCAACTACTCTTCTTTAATACTCTTCTTTTTCTTTGAATTAAAACATGAATGTTGTCTTTGCAAATATGCGAGTAAATATCAATAAAGTTGATATCATGGTACCTAGTTGTGTCAGTTATCAAAAAAAGGGTAAGTGTTTAGAGAAAAACAAGTAAAAGAAGGTAGAAATTGAAAGGGAAAAAATTAATATTTCAAAGCTAAATTTTCTACCCTGACACCTGTTGAAAGCCTCCACTTCAAAAGTCAATTTCTCATGAGTATAATTACATTAGTGCTTAATCATTTCCTGTACATATTGAATATGGAACAAAATGTGCAAATTTTTATTTTTGAAGGAATACTTATTATTTTTGGTAAATAGAGTATACATAAAAGCAAGTAAATTTTAAGTTCTATTAACTTCTAGCAGACTGTAGAATGGAGACCATTTTGACCATTTTCCCGCTCAAATGTCGTTGTTAAAGCCAAGCCAACATTAATCAAAATGCCTTATGCTACTATTGATATAGATGTTGAATAGAATCTTGTACCCAAGAAAGAGGTTCCAAAAGAAAGTATCCCACCCCCTCTTGAACATCCGAGTGTCGAGGTGATGAGATTTGAAATTGAGATATTTTTGTTAAGGATTCAAATTCTTTTTCTTCTTTTTGGGTTAAGACTTTGAGACATGTTATTACAAATTATCCAATTGAAATTTTAAATAATTTTTTGTTACTTCAAGATGGTTTTTTTGGTAAACCAATTTAAGTAACTACTAGACAGAGTTTAGGAACTCTACAAACAGTTAAAATTATGGATACCTATCGGTCGTTGAATTGCATGGAGTTGTGACTTTCAAGAATCATGAAATGTAGTATTATAAAATAAGATTTTTTATTTAATTATATATATATATATATATATATATATATATATATATATATATATATATATGGACTTATGAAAATAATAATTTAAACTTGAAAAATGAGAATGGATGAATCTCATTCATTTAGTAGTTTGAATGAACGAGCACAATATCACAAGCGATGCATCTATCCCGAGGAATAGACATAGTGCTTGACAATACAGCTCGATCAAATAAACCACAGATTTTATGACATCCATTTTGGTCTGCGAACATTTTGTATTGACCGACAAATTCCCCTATTTAATACGAAAGAATTAAATAGGGTTTATATTACTTGGGTTCTTAAAGCTCCCTATAGCGGTAAGGCCCTATTCTCAATTACAACTCAAATGACTGAAGTCAGCTGAAAGAACTCTCGATTTAGATCAGAGGTATCTATCTTAATGAATTCAAGTGTAGGGTTTTCAAAGTAGTGTGGTAATAGGAAATCTAATAGGTGAGTGGCTCGAGATCAAAACTGTTTATTTCTGGAGTCAAAAGGAAAGATGAGTACGGGATGGCACGAACCTTGAGGAGGACCTCGATGAACTCCAAGACTATCCAATTGTTGGGCTTTAAATTTTTGAAATAAATTTATTCAAATTTCAATCATGTCAATTAATTATAGGAATTACATTTGCATAACATTTTGATTATGCAAATAACATGGAAGATGGAAGGATTTATGTCATACCGGACGACAACCGCGGAATCCTAAAGCGAGTTAGGGCTTATATTGGACAACATGGTTGTGCAAAAAACTAAAAGAACAAGTGAGGATTTATGTTGCACTAGGTGGACCACCTCGAAGTCCTATTGATTGTTATTTAAACTAAGGAATAGTTTTGCTGGTGTAGACAAGTTTTGCTGTTGAAGATGGCCGTCTTTGCCCTAGAAGTCGTGCTCCATACTCCACGTTGTAGCAGAGTTGAAATTTAGATTTAAAGTTTATTTTGTCAAAATAAAAGTATGTTGAGATTTTCATACCTATTTTACACGGATTTTGAAGATATTGCACTTTAAGGAAAGATATTTTTGTTGTTTTGTTGCAGGAATGTTGATTTATTGTCATTGGAGCAAAAAGATGCAAAAAGGAGCGAATTTGGAGCAAAAAGGACCAAAATATGAAGATTTGACCTTGGACACCGACGGCGAGATCGAAGGCGCCAACGGCCGATTTTTCCCGAGAGTACAGAAATTAAAAAGAAAAGAAGGCTGCCGACGGTGAGATCGACCCGCTGACGATGAATTTTTCTCAATAGTGCCAAAACCTAGTAATCTAGAAGGCCGCCGACGGCGAGATCGAGGCCACAGATGGCGAGAATAATGGTTCTATCACAAAGTGCATTGAATGTGGACGATTTTAGAAGGGATGCTTAGGCAACTCTTGAAAACTCCTCTACAATTTTAAAAGAGAGAATTGGAGGCCGAAAAAGGTGTGTGTGGGGGTTGGGTTTGTGTTGTTGTTGTGGTCTGTGAGTAGTGAGTGTGTCTTGGGGGTGTCTAGTGTGTCTGTTAGTTTAATTAGTGAGATTGTGAGGAATTCTTCGAGAGATTGTAAGAGTGGAAGGAAAGTGAGAGATTTCTTCCTCCTTCTTTGCTTCGAAGGAGAATTCTGTGTGCTTTAAAGAAAGGAAGAGATTCAGAGGAACTTAAAGGATTTTGCTTGGGGAGGAATTTGATATAAGTTGTATTTATTTATTGTAGTTTTTATGACTTTGTTTTTATATATTAAATCCAAGTTTTGTCATATTTTCTCAATGAGATCTGAGTAGTTTCTCTATCTTTCTTCTTATTTTGAGGTTTTGTGAAATGGTGATTTGAATTAGTTGTGCAAAGAGAATGTTAAAGAAGTTGTGATGAACTTTTCACTTCAATCTTAATTTACTTTCAATCTGGCCAATTGATTTGTTAAAATATGTTGAGTTTTACAACTAAAGTGAAGATTACATCCAAGATTTACAGAGGTCAAAGTTCTTGAAAGTAGGGTGCAAATAAATAGGGAAATATTATTTATCAGGCGTAGAATTGGAGATTTTAGAGTGACAGACTAAAATCCTCAATTTGGTCCTATCGTTTAGGTGCTGAAGTGTAGATGTTAGCCCTCAGGCGAGGGGAACGTGGGAGCTCCGAAGTGAGAGTCGATATCCTCCCAGCTTAGCTGCAGATTCAGTAACCATGCATAGGATTAGTCAATGTTCTTTATGCCCGGACCAAAGGATAAAGAATAGGTATGCTCCTATTTAGCACAACACAATTTGAACTAATTCAATTTATCCATTCACTTAAATTTCATGACAAGGAGAAGGATGCTTGCTTATGTATTAAACCTCACATTACAAACATTATTAGTAAAATTAGTTAATTATTAGTAGAATTAGTTTATTAAAAGTACATCTTATATACAATTGCATATTAGTGACAAATAGGCAATTTGAACTACAAGATTGTGATTAAATATTGGTTTTTAAAATCCTAGTTTGTAGCCTCGAATATATTCCCTGTGGGATCGATAACCAGGACTCCACTAGAGCCCTGTATTACTTGAGCGATACGTATACTTGCGTCAATTATTGAATATTTTATACACTTCTTTATCAAATTTATAATCACAGTCAAGCTTTTGGTGTCATTACTAGAGATTCAACCCTTTTAGTAGCGATATTAAATTCTTGCAATATTAAGCTTATGTAAAGTAGCCGGGATCAAGTTTTTGGCACTGTTGCGGGGGAATATAACATAATTAGAGTAACAGACAATTTAGGACCATTAGAAAACTTATAATAGAATTGCAACTTATTTTCATATTTAGTTAACTATTTTTCTGTGTACTGATTTCAATTGTATGCGTAAATTTGGACCTGAAAATCTTATACCTTACGATTCAGAATTAGAAAGCATTGTTAGGAGAATTAGAAAATTGAGAAACGAACCTAGAAATCCTGACACAATGGAAAACAACGTAAACAACCAACGAATAGAAAATGAACATCAATCTAGACCTCTAAGAGATTACGCTAACCCTACATTAGATGAAATTCACTTAACTATTTAAAACCTGATGTAGCTGCTAATTCTTTTGAGCTTAAACCTGCAATTATCTAAATTGTACAAAACAATCAATTCGGTGAAACTTTTAACGAAGATCCTAATTTACATCTTGCAGGTTTTCTAGAACTTTGTCTTTGCTTTTAAATATGATAGAGTGTCTGATGATGCTGTCAGACCTAGACTTTTTCCTTCTTTAATAAGGGACAAGGCTAAGGTTTAGTTAAATTCATTAGCACCGGGATCTATTAGAACTTGGGGGCAAATTTTACAAAAACTCTTATCAAAGTATTTTCTACCATCTAAGACTGTTAAGCTTAGAAATGATATCACATCTTTCAGTTAGTATGAGGGAGAATCGATATACAAATCTTGGGAAAGATTTAAAGATCTTCTTAGGAGATGTCCACATCATGCTTTACCAGATTGGTTAATTATTCAAACTTTTTATATTGGATTACTAGGATCTCTTAGATCTATCATTGATGCTGCTACTGGTGGATCACTAATGTCTAAACCTTTTGAAGAAGCTTATGCTTTAACCGAAGAAATGTTTACCGATAATTTTCAATGGCCTGCTGAAAGGGTAAATCCTAAGAAAGTAGCCAGTATTCATGATTCAGATGCTTTAACTATGATAGTTTCTCAAATTGCTGCTCTTTCAAAGAAAATAGATCAATACAGAATGAATTGTTCTCAAACGCCTCCAGTGTTAGAAAAAAAATCATTTGGACAAATTGTAGATGCTCAATCTTTATATGAAACTTTAAATTTGATAAATAATAGACAAATAACACTTATTCAAACAAATATAATCCAGGTTGGAAGAATCATCCAAACTTTAATTGGAATAACCATGGTAATGCTAATCCTGTTAATTCTCAGTGGGGGAACAATCCTGTAAACAAATTAGGAAATATAAACAATCAGGGTAATCCCAATTATAGACCTTCTAATCCACCAGGTTTTTATAATAATTCACAATTTAAGGAGAAGAAGCTGTTTATGGAAGAATTAGTTTTGAATATGAGAAATCAATTAAAAAATCAAAGAGCTGCTATTAAAAATATAGAAAACCAATTGGGGCATATTGCTACTGCACTAAGCAATAAACCTGTTGGAACTTTACCTAGCAATGTTGAAGTAAATCCTAAAGATCAAGAAAAAGAACAGATCAAGGTCATTCAATTAAGAAGTGGAAAAGAGTTGGAAATAAGGGGCCAGAAAGAAATTGTAATTGAAAAGGAAAAAGTGTAGAATGAAGGAGAAAATGAAAGTTTATATCCTGATTATCCTCTGAAACATATGAAAATTACTGTTGAAAGACCACCACCACTATTTCCTCAAAGACTGAAGCAACAAGACAAGGAAAAAAGATTTGCTAAATTCTTAGTCATTTTAAAAAAAATTTCAATATATATTCCTTTTGTTGAAGCTTTGGAACAAATGCCTGATTATGTTAAATTTATGAAGGATATACTCAATAAAAAGAGGAAGTTACTTGATCATGAGACTGTTGCACTCAATGAAGAGTGTAGTGCTATATTTCAGAAAAAGCTTCCTAAAAAACATAAAGATCCCGGTAGTTTTACTATCTCGTGTGCTATTGGTGAAAAATTTTATGGACAAGCATTATGTGATTTGGGAGCTAGCATAAATCTGATGCCTCTATCAACTTTTAAGAGATTAGGAATAAGAGAGATTGCACCAACTTCTGTAACTCTACAGTTAGCTGATTGATCTATTACACATCCTAAAGGAGTTGTAGAAGATGTTTTGGTTAAGGTTGATAAATTTATCTTTCCTGTAGACTTTATCATTTTAGATATGGAAGAAGACAATGAAATACCTATCATTTTAGGAAGACCATTCCTAGCTACAGGAAGAGCCATGATAGATGTTCAAAAAGGAGAGTTGACTCTGAGAGTAAATGATCAGGAAGTGACCTTTAACATCTCAAAGTCAATGAAATATCCTTCAATAGAAAGAGATGATGAATGTTTTAGAATGGAGACATGTGATTATTTGAGAAAAGAATATTTCAAAGAAAAATTTGAAGAACATGAAGATATGGAAAACAATAATTATGATGAATTGATAACAAAGAAGTTGATTATGTTCAGGAACAATTTGAAATGCTCGATTCAACCGTACCAGAGAACAAAATCTTTATTCCATCTATTGTGAAAACACCTGAACTAGAATTGAAGACTCTTCCAAATCATTTGAAGTATGCATTTTTAGGAGAGTTATCAACATTACTAGTGATTGTATCCTCAGATTTAAATGAAATTCAAGAACAAAAATTAATGGATACATTCAAAAAGTACAAAAGAGCTTTTAGTTGGACTCTGGCTGATATAAAGGGAATTAGCTCTTCTGATTGTATGCACAGAATTTTATTGAACAATGAACATAAACCAAAAATTGATCCACAAAGGGGACTGGACCCTATTATGAAAGAAGTAGTTAAAGAAGAGATTTTAAAATGGTTAGATGCTGGAAATATATATCCTAATTCGGATAGTGCTTGGATAAGCCCAATTCATTGTGTTCCAAAGAAAGGAGGAGTGACTGTTGAAGCAAATGATAATAATGAATTAATACCTATCAGGAAATTTACTGGGTGGCGTATTTGTATTGATTATAGAAAATTAAATTTTGCCACTAGGAAAGATCAATTTCCTTTACCATTTCTAGAGCAAATGCTTAACAAACTTGCTGGACACAAGTATTACTGCTTTTTGGATGGATATACCGGTTACCATCAAATTCCTATTGCTCCTGAGGATCAAGAGAAAACTACATTTACTAGTCCTTATGAAACTTTTGCTTTTTGAAGAATGCCTTTCGGATTATGTAATGCACCTGCAACATTCTAGAGATGTATGATGTCTATATTTAGTAAGTTAATTGATGATGGAATAGAAGTGTTTATGGATGATTTCTCTATATTTGGAACATCATTTGATGCATGCTTAAATCATCTTGAAAAAGTTTTGGAGTTATGCGAAAGAACTAATTTAGTTCTAAATTAGGAGAAATGTCAATTTATGGTTGCGGGAGGAATTGTATTAGGGCATAAAATTTCAGAAAATGGCATGGAAGTAGACCCTGCAAATATTCAAGTTATAGTTAAACTACCACTTCCTACTACCCATAGAGGGGTAAGAAGTTTTCTTGGACATGTTGGTTTTTACAGGCGTTATATTAAAGATTTTTAAAAAATTACCAAACCTCTATGCCAACTTTTAGAAAAGGACAAAAAATTTGAATTTACTGAAGACTGCTTGAATGCCTTTGAGTTATTAAAGGATAAACTAATCATTGCATCTATAATAGTCTCACCTGACTGGGAGAAACCATTCAAATTAATGGGCGATGCTAGTGATATGCTACTGGAGCCATTCTTGGACAAAGATATAATAAGATTTTTAAAGTTATATACTATGCTAGTAGAACTCTTAACGATATTCAAATTAACTATATGATTACTGAAAAAGAGTTAATGACTATTGTGTATGCTTTTGACAAATTCAGATTTTATTTAATTGAGACTAAATGTATTGTGCATACTGATCACTTTGCTATTAAATATCTGATGCAAAAGAAGGATACTGAATCAAGATTAATCAGATGGATACTTTTGATGCAATAATTCAATTTTGTGGTAATTGATAGAAAGGGAGCTGATAATCAAATTACTGATCATTTGTCGAGATTAGAATATCATGAATTATCAGACACCGACAATGAAATTACAGACAGTTTCCCAGATGAACAAATTTATAATATTAATGAGTGAAAAATACCTTGGTATACTGATATAGTTTGACAATGAAATTACAGACAGTTTCCCTGATGAACAACTTTATAATATTAATGAGTGAAAAAGACCTTGGTATACTAATATAGTTTACTATATTGTAAGTGATATTTTACCACCTATGCTAACACTGCAGCAACAGAAAAAATTCATTCATGATACAAAATCATATTTTTGGGATGAATCATATTTATATAAGCAATGTAAGAATCTTATTATTAGAAGATGTGTGCCTTATGATGAAACTGAACTGATTATACAAAAATGCTATGATTCTGAATTGGAGGACATTTTGGGAGTGACAAAACTGTGCATTAAATTTTACAAGCTGGATTTTATTGGCCTACTCTCTTTAGAGATGTTTACAGATATATCAAAACTTGTGATAGATGCCAACGAGTTGTCAATATATCTAGAAGAAATGAAATGCCTCTGAATTTCATGTTAGAAGTTGAGATCTTTGATGTTTGGGGATTAGATTTCATGGGACTTTTTAATCCTTCATTTGGGAACTTATATATATTGATTGCAGTTGATTATGTATCAAAGTGGATTGAAGCACAAGCTTTACCTCGTTGTGTTGCTAAAAATGTTTCAAGATTCTTAATGAAAAATATTTCACAAGATACGGAATGCCAAGAGTGATTATCACTAACGGAGTATCCCATTTCAGGAATAAATATATTCAAAGATTGACATAAAAGTTTAATATTATTCATAGAATCTCTACTACTTATCATCCTCAGACTAGTGGGATAGCTGAACTTTCTAATCGAGAGATTAAACGAATTCTAGAAAAAAACTGTAAACCCAAGTAGATTAGATTGGTCTACGAGACTAGATACTGCATTATGGGCATACAAGACTGCTTATAAAACTTCTACTGGAATGACTCCTTACAGACTCATTTTTGGAAAGACTTGCCACTTACGAGTAGAATTGGAGCATAAAACATATTGGGCGATTAAAGAATTCAATTATAATTTGAAAAATGCTGGTTAGAAGAGATTGTTACAAATGAATGAATTAGAAGAACTAAGAAATGAATCTTATGATAATGACAGAATTTATAAGAAGAAATTGAAGTTAAGGCATGATCGGAAGATTAACAAGAAGCTTTAAACCAGGACACGAAGTTTTGCTTTACAATACAAGGCTAAAGTTATTCCCTGGGAAATTGAAGTCTCGTTGGTTAGGAACCTTTACTGTGACTCAAGTTTATACTTACGGAGCTGTTGAAATTGAAGATCCAAAGACTGAGAATTGATTTAAAGTAAATGGACACAGATTAAAATCATATTTTGAGGGTAAAAGACCAAACTTTAAAGAGGTTTTAATGCTCAGTTAACCTGAATAACATCTGAATAGGTCGAGCTGACGACGTTAAACCAAACGCTTTATGGGAAGCAATCCATAGTTATATTTATTTGTTGAGTATTTGTTTGAATTTATCATTAGTATGTGGTAGTATTGAATTCTACTGCTCATATTTACCCTCTGATCATCATGGAGTTTGGATCCATAAGGAAAATTTGGAACGCATTCGGACCTTGGAATTTATGTGCAAATTTTGCCTTGGGCACCGACGGCGAGCTCGACGTCGCCGACGACGGGTTTTCCCGAGAGCCCTGACATTTTAATTGCACATGTTCGCGGACGGCGCCATCGAGGCTGCCGACAACTAGATCGGTGAGTAGACTGTTTTTCGAGTTTGAAATGGCAGTTTTTGGCGGTTTTAGTAGGAATTTTCCGCTATAAACTTCCAGAGTCGGTTCCAAAACTCCCCATTACCCAAAAATGAATTAAAATTCCACTGAATTCATCCCTAATGGCTTCCTGTTCCACTGATTATCCTAGATTTCGAGTGTTCAACCAGAGAAAGTTCGTTACTATCGAGGCACAACGAATCTTCAATTAAGTGCTGACAAAGAGGAGATTAATCAAAGAAAAAGGCTTTGTGAATCGAGGATTAAACAATCCATCGACAGTGATTAAAGAGATAATCATGCAGCGATGATGGGAAGTGTTATGCTACACTACTGTCACAGTAGTCGTTCCTGTGGTGAAAGAGTTTTACTCTTATTTGCATGGAATCAATCAGGGAAGCGTCTATGTGTATGGCAGGTGGGTAACTTTTACTCCTGCATGAATTAATGAATTATATATGATCGAGAATGTTCCTGTCTGCCATTATTCCAACTTCATCCAGACAAGAAATCTGATGAATGAGATCTACCAATATTTAACAGATGAGACTGAAGACTGGGAAATAAGAGAAAATGTGTATGTTAATTTTTCTGCTACACTTCTAAATCCTATATCAAAATAATGGCACTTCTTCATTTCTACAAAGTTATTACTGATGATAAGGATCAGTAAAGCTACTAAAGAAAGTGCTATTATGAATTACTGTATTCAAATGGGACTGCCAATTGACATTAGATCGATAATTGTGAAGTCTGTTTTGGGCCTGATCGTTCAAGGATCAACTCATGGGCTTGGACATCCTTCTACAATTTTCTCACTTTGCAACTTGTTCCAAGTTTAATATGAGATTTGGGAAAAGGTACTTCTACCTTGGAAGCCTTTAGACCCAACCAAAATGTTCCCAATAAATGAAGATGAGAATGATATGGGCATTATTATGGATCAATCATCGTAGAACTCAATACCAATTCAACCTCTAGTTTCGGACAAGACACTGGTGATCATACAAAGAATCAAGAAACTGGAAAAAGAGGTACAAAATGTGATGAATGTAATTAACAATATCTCTGATTTTTTTGATCTCATTGATTGGAGGATGAAAGAGCACTTTGATCACTCTAGACATATTGAAGGAAGTTTTATATGCTTAATGAGAAAGATGGGATGGATAGAAAAAGACTCTATTGAAGAATTCCCTTACCGACCCTTCTATAACATTTTCGTTCATGTTCAATCGAGGGGTGATGTCAGAGGAGATACAAGCACTGAATCGGAGGAGTAGTAGATCTGCTTTACTACGTATATTTCTAGATGTTTAGATTTGATTTGAATCTATTTGTTTGATTGCTTTCGAAGTTTGCTTTTAGATCTCAGTATAGTTGAGATTAAGCATGGAATGTTTGTTTTCAGCGTTTAGAGTGTTGTGGCTTGGACTGCGACGCTGAATTGATGAATTGAGGTTGAGAAAATACCTAACCTTAGTGTGTAGGGTATCATATATTGTAACCCTTGGATTTTATATATAATTGTGATGTTTCATGTTGTGAATGTTTATTTGTGTTAATACATTACTTATTCACTAAAATTTATGTTTAAAATGATTGAAAGGATGTCAACGGGGTTTGAAATTGATCGAAATCGCAAAAATCTGGAAATTGAACAAATTTTGAGAATCTCGCCGACAACGCACTCAAGGCCACCGACGGCAGATTTTTCTCGAAACTTCTGCTATTTAATTCAATAGAGCTTGTTGACGGCGCCAACGACCCCACAGACGGTGAGATTTCAAAAATTACTTTTTATCTGCGATTTTGACCTGTCAACTGCCACTATTCATCATCCCTAACCTCAAACACCAAAAATTTCGACCTAGGGCTTGAGAGATCTTGAATTTGGGGCGATTTCAACTCATTTTGACACCGGATTTCATCTTCCCTCGGTAAGAGCTTCCCTCCTATGTAAAAATTTTTTATTTTCACCATGAATTTCTTCCACATTTAGGAATTTCGAAAAAATTGAAAATGTGGAGAAAATACTTGGAAGAAATTCATGGAACTTAATTTAGAATCCTTAAAGTCACCTTTGGAAGCCATTTTATCATTATTTTGGAGTTTAGTTTAAATTTTTGTAAATTTAATAGATCGAGAAATGGCTCCTCGACAAAAGAGGTGACTTGAGTTTGATGAGTCTCACTTCGTAAATGCGAAGGCTCAGTCAAGGTATAACTCTGTGATGCTTGACAAAAAGTGTATACAAGATCGAGTATTTGAGAAGCCCGGAGGAGAAGTAGAGAGAATTATCACTGACAGGAGGTGGGAAAACTTTTGCTACACCACTAACAAAGCAGCGGTGAATGTGGTAAAAGCGTTCTATGCCAATCTGACTCAGCTTGAGGACGAGCCTGTTCGAGTGAGAGGTTTTTCTGTTGAGTTTAATGCCTCCCGCATTAACTCGTTCTACGAACTCCATGACTCCTATATTTGTAACTATACAACCTACGGTACAATGGAAGGCCCGCTAAACGATGTCATCAACTTTCTCACTGATGGGAAAGGGACATGGAAGATCAGGCGATGTGAACAGATAAATTTTCCTCTTTCCATGATGAATGCTACAGCTAAAGCATGACATTACTTCATTTGTTCTACTCTACTACCTACCTATAACCATAACGAGGTAAATAGAGATAATGTTGTTCTGAATTTCTGTATTCAGAACAATGTGACTATAAATGTGGGAAAAATAATTCATAATAATATTTTAGCTTTGGTAAAGAGTGAAACTGGAGAAGGACTAGGACATCCTGGCCTCATTTATGCACTTTGCCAATTTTCTGGAGTGGAAGTTGGAATTGACGAAGAATGGGTTTACCCTATGAAACCCATTAGTAAAGCTAACTTAAAGACATATGAATCCCATGAAGAATGAAGATCGGGGAGTAGGAGTAAAGTACCTTCTACTAGTAGAGATATCCCCTCTACCAGTTATGACCCTTACTCTACTAGTTCCCCTACCCTTTATGATTTAATGAACGAGATGACCTTGCAGTGGAAGAGTATAGAGCAATTAAATGAAAGAATTGGGGGTTTAGAACGAAGACATGATTATGATAGTGAGTACCTACAGAGTGATTTTGAGAGAGATTACTACGAAGATCAGGCCAGACATTATAGAGGTGAGCCTGATGTTACTTTTCCTGAATGCCCCCGATATACTATTTATCAGCCCAATCCACCTGCTAACTAGGGAGATGAGTCTGATCTCAGATTTAGTGATTGAGATGTTTGTGTGTTTTTGTTTTTGTTTTTGTTGTGTACTGTGATTTATTTAGACTTATTTAGATAGTTCAGTTATTGTTGTATGTAATTTGTAAACTGTTTCTAGTTTTTATTTCATTTTTAGATGAATTGTAATGCATAGCTTATAATTGTGTTCTATAAACTGAGATTGGTTGTCTTTGTGAAATGTAATTGTTATTTGGTACTGTAATATGTAGTGTAATCAATTATGGTAGTGATGGCGATGAAAATCTTTTCGTCATCGACTTACATCACTATCAATTCCCGTATCCTGCCAATGTCAAGGAGTCACCACTCTCTTTCTCTATCTATTGTCAGAAGTTTCTGGAGAATTTGAAGAAGGATTAATCATGATAGATATTGAGAGAAAAAGATAATCTTATAGAACAAGTCTTCAGATTGTGTAATTACTGAAGTTTTTCATATAAGAAAATCATATGAGTAACCAGAGAGGTCTTGTAGGTGAAATACCTATCCTGAATTCTTTAATTTGCTATAAGAGCAAGCTCCTATAGTTAATTACATCCTGAGCAAATAATACTGCCTAGGAAAACTCCCGATTAAGGTTAACATTTATCCTAAAAAATGTGTAAGTGATGTCGTGTTAAGTTCGATTTAGGTCGAACTTATATCGGTTTATGTCAAATCATGTCGATTTATGTTGAATGTCGAATTATGTTAAGTTTGGTTTGAAATGTCAATTAATGTCATTTAATGTCGGTGATTGTTGAATTTGGTTTGAAATTTCGATTAATGCCATTTAATGTCGGTGATTGTTGAATTTAGTTTGAAATGTCGATTAATGTCAGCTTATGTTTAATTATGTTTGGAATGTTGATTAAAGTCAAATAGTTTCATTTGAAATGTCGAATTATTGAGTTTCGTTTGGAATGTCAGATTTATGTCGGTTATGTCGATTTTTGTTTGAAATGTCGGTTATGTCAATTTCAGTTTGAAATGTCAGATTTATGTCGTTTATGTCGATTTATGTCAGATTTATGTCGTTTATGTCGATTTATGTTTGAAATGTCGGATTTATATCATTTATATCGATTTATGTTTGAAATGTCATTTTTATGTTGATTTATGTTTGAAATATCAAATTTATGTCGATTTAAGTTGATTTATGTCAGATTTATGTCGTTTATGTTGATTTATGTTTAAAATGTCGGATTTATATCGTTTATGTCGATTTATGTTTGAAATATCAATTTTATGTCGATTTTATTTGTTTAAGTATGAAATGTAAAATTTATGTCGGTTATGTTGATTTGAGTTCAATTTTGTCGATTTAGGTTCAATTTAGGATGAACCTAAGATTTATGTCGATTTAGATTTAATTTGGGTTGAACCTAAGGTTTATGTCTTGGTTTAGGTTAGACTTAGGTTCATGTCTGGTTGAACCTAAGTATGATTTGACCTAAGTCTAATGTGGATTAGAATTAAGTTAGGTTTAGGTTAGACTTAGGTTCATGTCGGGTCGAACCTAAGTATGGTTTGCTTAAGTCTAATATGGGTTAGACTTAAGTTTGGTTTAGATTAAATTTAGGTTCATGTCGGGTTGAACCTAGATATGGTTTGATTTAAGTCTAATATGAGTTAGACTTAAGTTGGGGTTAGACTTAGGTACATGTCAGGTTGAACCTAAGTATGGTTTGACTTAAGTCTAATATGGGATAGACCTAAGTTAGGTTTGGGTTTGAATTTGATTAAAACTTAATTGGTCAACGTTTAATAGTTTAATTAAGTCTAATGTGGTAGACTTAACTAGAATTTAAGTTTGATTAAACCTTAGTTGGTTAAGGTTTAATGGTTTAATTAAGTCTAATGTGGTAGACTTAATTAGAGTTTTAAGTTTGATTAAACCATAGTTGGTTAAGGTTTAATAGATTAATTAAGTCTAATGTGGTAGACTTAATTATGGATTAGGATTGATTAAACCTTAGTTATTTAAGGTTTAATAGTTTAATTAAGTCTAATGTGGTAGACTTAATTATGATTTAAGTTTGATTAAACCTTAGTTAATTAAGGTTTAATGGTTTAATTAATTCTAATCTTATAGACTTAATTATGGTTTAAGTTTGATTAAACCTTAGTTGGTTAAGGTTTAATGGTTTAATTAAGTCTAATGTGGTAGACTTAATTATGGTTTAAGTTTGATTAAACCTTAGTTGGTTAAGGTTTAATAGTTTAATTAAGCCTAATGTGGTAGACTTAATTAGATTTTAGGTTTGATTAAATCATAGTTAGTTAAGGTTTAATGGTTTAATTAAGTCTAATATGGTAAACTTAATTATGGTTTAGGTTGGATTAAACCTTAGTTGGTTAAGGTTTAAAGGTTTAATTAAGTCTAATGTGGTAGACTTAATTAGAGTTTAGATTTGATTAAACCTTAGTTAGTTAAGGTTTAATGGTTTAATTAATTCTAATGTGGTAGACTTAATTACGGTTTAGGTTTGATTAAATCTTAGTTGGTTAAGGTTTAATAGTTTAATTAAGTCTAATGAGGTAGACTTAATTATGGTTTAAGTTTGATTAAACCTTAGTTGGTTAAGGTTTAATAGTTTAATTAAGCCTAATGTGGTAGACTTAATTAGAGTTTAGGTTTGATTAAACCTTATTTAGTTAAGGTTTAATGATTTAATTAAGTCTAATGTGGTAGACTTAATTAGGATTTTAGGTTGGATTAAACCTTAGTTAGTTAAGGTTTAATGGTTTGATTAAATCTAAAGTGGTAGACTTAATTATAGTTTAGGTTTGATTAAACCTTAGTTAGATAAGGTTTAATGGTTTAATTAAGTCTAATGGGGTAGACTTAATTATGGTTTATGTTTTGATTAAACCTTAGTTAGTTAAGGTTTATTATTTTAATTAAGTCTAATGTGGTAGACTTAATTATGGTTTTAGGTTTGATTAAACCTTAGTTAGTTAAGGTTTAATAGTTTAATTAAGTCTAATGTGATAGACTTAATTATGGTTTTAGGTTGGATTAAACCTTAGTTAGTTAAGGTTTATTTGTTTAATTAAGTCTAACGTGGTAGACTTAATTAGGATTTTAGGTTGGATTTAAGGTTTAATGGTTTGATTAAGTCTAATGTGGTAAACTTAATTAGGATTTAAGTTGGATTTGGGTTTGAGTTAAGTTAGGTTCAAGTTAGGTTGAACCTAGACTTAAGGTTGACTTAAGTTCAATATGGATTGGACTCAGGTTAGATTTAAGCTTGATTTAAGTTAGGTTCAAGTTAGGTTGAACCTAGACTTAGGGTTAACTTAAGTTCAATATAGGTTAAACTCAAGTTAGGTTTAAGTTTGGGTTAAGGTTGAGTTATGTTAGGTTCAAGTTAGGTTGAACCTAGACTTAAGGTTGACTTAAGTTTAATGTGGGTTGAACTCAAGTTAAGGTTTATGTTTAATGTAAATTAGGTTCAAGTTAGGTTGAACCTAGACTTAAGGTTGACTTAAGTTCAATGTGGGTTGAACTCAAGTTTGATTTAAGTTAGGTTCAAGTTAGGTTGAACTTAGACTTAAGGTTAACTTAAGTTCAATATAGGTTGAACTCAAGTTAAGGTTTAAGTTTGAATTAAGTTAGGTTCAAGTTAGGTTGAACCTAACTTAAGTTTGACTTAAGTTCAACATGGGCTGAACTCAAGTTAAGGTTGAACTTAGGTTCAAGTCTGGGTTGAACCTAAGTTAAGGGTTGTTTTTGGTTTGAGTTTGACTAGACCTTAATTGGTTGAGGTTTAGTAGATTAATTAAGTCTGGTGTGTTAGACTTAATTATGGTTTATGTTTGATTAAACCTTAGTTGGTTAAGGTTTAATAGTTTAATTAAGTCTAATGTGGTAGACTTAATTAGGGTTTAAATTTGATTAAACCTTAGTTGGTTAAGGTTTAATAGTTTAATTAAGTCTAATTTGATAGAATTAATTAGAGTTTAGATTTGATTAAGTCTAATTTAGTTAAAACTTAATTGATTAATTAGGTTTAATAGATTAGACCTAATTAGATTTTGAGTTTGATTAAGTCAAGTTTAGTTAAGACTTAATGTTTTAAATAGGTTTTATGGGTTAGACCTAATTAGGTTTAGGTTTGATTAAGTCTAATTTAGTTAAGACTTAATTGTTTAATTAGGTTTAATGGGTTAGACCTAAAAAGATTTAGGTTTGCCTTAAACCTAATGTTTAAGGTGTTA
Organism: Papilionanthe hookeriana x Papilionanthe teres; assembly: GCA_022702705.1. Lineage (NCBI taxonomy): Eukaryota > Viridiplantae > Streptophyta > Magnoliopsida > Asparagales > Orchidaceae > Papilionanthe > Papilionanthe hookeriana x Papilionanthe teres. The sequence continues at coordinate 29,824,955 of CM040425.1, forward strand.
ATTAAGTTTATTTTGTTCTTAAACTTAATTTAAGTTTAGTTTTGTATTAAAACTAATTTAGTTAAGGTTTAATGAGTTAATTAAGTTGAATATGTCCTTAAACTTAATTAAAGATTTGATCTTGTCTTAAAACCTAAAGTCTAATGAGTTAATTAAGTTTAATATGTCCTTAAACTTAATCAAAATCTTGAATTTGTATTAAACCCAATTTTATTAAGGTTTAATAGGTTAATTAAGTTTAAATGTCCTTAAACTTAATTAAAGTTTTGATTTTTGTATTAAACCCAATTTAGTTAAGGTTTAATGGGTTAATTAAGTTTAATATGTCCTTAAACTTAATTAAAGTTTTGACTTTGTCTTAAACCTAATTTAGTTAAGGTTTAATGATTTAATTAAGTTTAATATGTCCTTAAACTTAATTAAAGTTTTGATTTTTGTATTAAACCTAATTTAGTTAAGGTTTAATGGGTTAATTAAGTTTAATATGTCCTTAAACTTAATTAAAGTTTTGATCTTTATAGTAAACCTAATTTAGTTAAGGTTTAATGGGTTAATTAAGTTTAATATGTCCTTAAACTTAATTAAAGTTTTGATTTTGTATTAAACCTAATTTTGTTAAGGTTTAATGGGTTAATTAAGTTTAATATGTCCTTAAACTTAATTAAAGTTTTGATATTTATATTAAACCTAATTTAGTTAAGGTTTAATGGATTAATTAAGTTTAATATGTCCTTAAACTTAATTAAAGTTTTGATTTTGTATTAAACCTAATTTTGTTAAGGTTTAATGGGTTAATTAAGTTTAATATGTCCTTAAACTTAATTAATGTGTTGATTTTTGTATTAAACCTAAAAACCTAATTTAGTTAAGGTTTAATGGGTTATTTAAGTTTAATATGTCCTTAAACTTAATTAAAGTTTTTGATTTTTGTATTAAACCTAATTTAGTTAAGGTTTAATGGGTTAATTAAGTTTAATATGTCCTTAAACTTAATTAAAGTTTGATTTTATCTTAAACCTAATTTAGTTAAGGTTTAATGAGTTAATTAAGTTTAATATGTCCTTAAACTTAATTAAAGTTTTGATTTTTGTATTAAACCTAATTTAGTTAAGGTTTAATGGGTTAATTAAGTTTAATATGTACTTTAACTTAATTAAAGTTTTGATCTTTTATTAAACATAATTTAGTTAAGGTTTAATGGGTTAATTAAGTTTAATATGTCCTTAAACTTAATTAAAGTTTTGATTTTGTATTAAACCCAATTTTGTTAAGGTTTAACGGGTTAATTAAGTTTAATATGTACTTAAACTTAATTAATGTTTTGATTTTTGTATTAAACCTAATTTAGTTAAGGTTTAATGGGTTAATTAAGTTTAATATGTCCTTAAACTTAATTAAAGTTTTGTTTTTTGTATTAAACCTAATTTAGTTAGGGTTTAATGGGTTAATTAAGTTTAATATGTCCTTAAACATAGTTAAAGTTTTGATTTTGTATTAAACCTAATTTAATTAAGGTTTAACGGGTTAATTAAGGTTAATATGTCTTTAAACTTAATTAAAGTTTTGATTTTTGTCTTAAACCCTAAGGTTTAATGATTTTAATTAGGTTTAAGTTGTCTTTAAACCTAACTATTGTTTGATTTGAATTCATTTAGATTTGGATTCATCATTTACTTAATCCATCATGAAATGGATTAAGTAGGTAAAGAAAAGGTTTTGAAATATTAATTTTATAATTAATAAATCTTAACCTTTACTTAAAATGTCTTTTAGATTGATTTGATGACTTGAGAATTGTTGTTTTAGGATTATTATCTGTCACCCTAAGATTCTTAATCATTTTGAATTTTAATTTTCGAATTTTACAAATTTTATAATTATTTTTGAAAATAATTACAAAATAACATGGAAATTAGAAAACCACATCCTAGATAGCTATCCTAGCCTTAGAAAAATCAGGAGATGTGTCTAAGGACTTGAAGGTTCTTCCCTAAAAATTTCACATTTTTTGTGATTTGTAAATAATTTTTAATAATTAAAATACTCCAAAGAGTATTTAATTATTTAAAAATTAAATATTGAGAATAAAATTGTGATTTTTGTCTTATAATTTTCTTCTCTTCAAGAGCTTTCCAGAGGTATTTTTATTTAATTTTTATGAGCTCTAGATCAAACGAGATTTTTGAAGAGTTTAAGGATTTTCTGAATTAAAATGGCCCACAAAAATCCACGGCGCGCCACGCTTCCTCGTATTGTCGAAGAAGCGGGAGGATCCGGTGTGAGGTGCGGAACAGCGGACACGGGAAGCATAGATCAGCGCCGTCCGTTCCAAAACACAGGAACGGTCGGCAGAGATAAATCCCCCAAAAATTAGAAAATTTTCGAATCGTCCGACTTCAAAGCTCAATATCTCACTCATTTCTCAATGAAATCGAGTGATTTTTAAACTTATGGAATCATTTAGACATATAGATTATATCTATACGGTGATGATACATTTCTGGGCTAGTTTAACCCATGATTTTTTGATTATATGCATTATTTTAGACAAAATAAATCCATACCTTGGCCAAAAGTTTGTCAAGCTTGATTAGGCCTGATGGTCGGCTTTTAAGACTCCCAAAGAAGATCTTTGTCACTTCAATTTGGACTTGCAGCTAGCCTTGGTGATTATTTTTGGCAAAGTGTCTAGGTTTGGCTGATTAGGGATTTTGGCCAAATTAGCTTTTTTGGGCTAATCCTATGGCTTGATTTTTGTTGGAATAGGTTGCTGAGGTCCTTAGCAAGACTTTTTGTGTTGAGAGCTAAGGGATTTTAGCAGCCTATAGGTTTCTATGGTTTTTTTCTTCTCTCTTCAAAATTTCGTCCAAGGGAGCCCTTTATAGCTATGGATGGCTATGTTTCAACCTTGGTTAGTATAGGATTTCATCATGGTATGGTTAGAGCTGAAGAGTACAACCTCCCCCCATGTAATCCAAGTATCACCTCTTCTTCTCCCATGAGAATTTTGCCACTTAAGCAAGTGCACATTACATGGCAATTATGGCTTCGAATTTGTAATGATGGGTTAGGAGCTCTTTGTTCCCATTCCATTGGCTAAGTGGGAGGTTAATGGTGACTCAAATGGTTGAGACCTTCTCCTTGCAACACCTCATTTAACATTTCATGTGGTGGTGATACATTAGCTCCCCTCCTTAATATTTTTATAAATGTTATGATGAGCTTAACCATGGTGTGGAGGATGGTTAAAGCTTTGTCATCTTACCATTGGGTGGTTAGGGAGGTGGCTAAACTCATTTCACCATGGCAAGACACCTCACTTTGTAAAAGGGGTGAGTCGCACTTTAAATCACCATGATTTTGCCACCTCACCTTCATGTCATTATGCCCCTTTACCATGGTTAAATATGAGTCATCCATGAATCATGTGTGATGTCATAAAGGAGTTTTGGAATTTTAGAAAACCAAAATGTCATAGGTTTAAAAATTCCATTTAATACCTCTCTTAATATAATTTCCATTTTAATTAATTATGTTATTAATTAAATGTTGGAAATTATTTTATTAATCAATTATTAATTTGAAATGATTCCAAATTCATTATTAGATTAATATTAATGTCATTAAAATTGAATTTTGTCTCTTTTCATGACTTTTCAATTTAATTTTCACTTTAATTAATTATGTCATTAATTAAAATATGAAAATTAAATCATTGGTTAATTAATTATTTAAAAATAATTTTGGAATTAATTATTTGATTAATTCCATCATTTTTAATTAATTTGTGCATTTTATGGCTTTTAAATATAACTTTTCATTTTAATTAATTATGTCATTAATTAAAATTTAAAAAATTAAATAATTAGCCAATTAATTAATCAAAATAATTTTTGAGATTAATTATTTGATTAATTTTGTAATTTTTATTTAATTTTGGTACATTTTGTCATTTTATGACTTTTAATTTAATTTTCATTTTAATTAATTATGTCATTTAATTAATTAAAATATTGGAAAATAAAATTATTAGTGAATTTCATTAATCAATCAAAATAATTTTAAAATTAATTATTTGATTAATTTTGTCATTTTGGGGTTTTAAACATGTCATTGGGTCAATATTTGGTCAAAAATTAACCATTTTGACCAAAGTTGACTTTTTAGGTCAAAAAGTTGACCTATGGGGTCAACAGGATTGGTCATTGGGTCAGGATTGACCATTTTGACCAAAGTTGACTTTTAGGTCAAAATGTTGACCTATTGGGTTAACAGGTTTGGTCATTGGGTCATGATTAATCATTTCGACTAAAGTTAACTTTTTAGGTCAAAAGGTTGACATATTGGGTCAACGGGGTTGGTCATTGGGTCTAGATTGACCATTTTAACCAAAGTTGACTTTTTAGCTATTGGGTCAACAGGGCTGCTCATTGGGTGTGGATTGACCATTTTGACCAAAGTTGACTTTTTAGGTCAAAAGGTTGACCTATTTGGTCAACAGGGTTTGTCATTGGGTCAGGATTGTCCATTTTGACCAAAGTTGACTTTTTAGGTCAAAAGGTTGACTTATTAGGTCAACAGGGTTGGTCATTGGGTCAGGATTGACCATTTTGACTAAAGTTGACTTTTTAGGTCAGAAGGTTGACCTATTATAAAAATGAGGTCAAGAGGTAGTTAACTCTTTTATTTTATGTACTTATTTCAAATTTTATTACCCCAACAAATTCTCTAATGTTTTATATGTATAGAATGCTCCTAATATTACAGGCCAGTTGAAGTAAAAAATTTCAGAATGATGAAAATGCATAAAGTACTAAGGTATGATTTAAATTTAGAATTTTTCTTTCCACCTGTATCATTCCTTATATATATTGAAAAATTTAAGTTTGGGGTGGGGGGAGGAGAATAATATTAACTGTTATGTGTTCTCAATTAAAATATTTTAAAAAATTATAAACATCATTCTTCTGATAAAATTTAATTCAGTTAGCTATATTTTGACTTTATATAAATATTGTGGAAGATTTAAAGAAATATTTCTGGTAAAGAAAGTTAATTCTATGGGATGAGGTATTTGGTATAAAAGAATGAGGTTCTAGTTAATTATTCAAAATAAAGAAAACTATATTTTGAATTGCTAAGAATCTTATAAGTTCATTTGAGAGAAAAAAAGAATGAGACTCTATGAACCATATTTTTAGCTATGAAATACTTATAACGTAAAGGAATGCTTTGTGTTTCAAATTTAGGAAAAGAAGAGTGAAGTTCAAAATTATTAACAGGCTATCCAGATATAGTAATCCTTACATGAAAAAGAAAAATAAAGGATTGATAAAAATCCATGAAAAGAAAAGAAAAATATATATAGGATTGAAAAGCAATCCAAATGAAAAGAAAAGAAAAAGTAAGTGAGGAGAAGCTTAAGGAGTGACCTTATCAAAAATTTGCTTCACTTGGACCTACCTAAAGGGAAAACCTAAATACATTCTTGAACTTATGTTTATGGACTAGTTTCTTTCTTATCAGTTAATTATTCTAAGTGACTTGATTCTGCAACATATAGTCATTCATGAAATGAATAGAAGATTAGAATTCTTAAACTTGATAACTAGATAGCCTTACACCAAGAAGAATTAATCTAATTACTTGAAATTTTTTTCTGAAACTCTGACTATGATATTTATTTAAATCAATTTTATAGTATTTCTGAATTAAAAATTTGTTGTAATGAATCATCACTTTTATGTAGTGCAAAAATTACTTGAGGACAAGTAATAGTTATGTTTGGGAGATTTTTACCAAAGAAAAATATGTTGAGATTTTCATACCTATTTTACACGGATTTTGATGATATTTCACTTTAAGGAAAGGTATTTTTGATGTTTTATTGTAGGAATGTTGATTTATGTTCATTGGAGCAAAAAGATGCAAAAAGGAGTGAATTTGGAGCAAAAATGACCAAAATATGAAGATTTGACCTGGGCGTCAACGGCGAGATCGACGACGCCGAAGGCGGATTTTTCCTGAGAGTTCAAAAATTAAAAAGAAAAGAAGGCCACCGACGGCGAGATCAATCTCGCCGATGCGAGGTTTTCTCAATAGTGTCAAAACATAGTATTCTAGAAGGCTGACGACGGCGAGATCGAGGTTGCCGACGGCGTGAATGACGGTTCTCTCACAAAGTCCATTGAATGTGGATGAATTTAGAAGGGATGCTTAGGCAACTCTTGACAACTCATCTATAATTTTAAAAGAGAGAATTGAAGGCCGAAAAAGGTGTGTGTGGGGGTTGGGTTTGTGTTGTTGTTGTGGTCTGTGAGTCTAGTGAGTGTCTCTTAGGGGTGTCTAGTGTGTCTGTTAGTTTAATTAGTGAGATTGTGAGGAATTCTTCGAGAGATTGTAAGAGTGAAAAGAAAGTGAAAGATTTCTTCCTCCTTGCTGCTTCGAAGGAGAATTCTGTGTAGTGTAAAGAAAGGAAGAGATTCAAAGGGACTTCAAGGAGTTGATTTGGGGAGGAATTCGAGATAAGTTGTATTTACTTATTGTAGTTTGTATGACTTTGTATTTATATATGAAATCCATGTTTTGTCGTATCTTCTCCATAAGATCTGAGTAATTTCTTTGTCTTTCTCCTTGTTTTGAGATTTTGTGAAATGGTGATCTGAATTAGTTGCGCAAAGAGAATGTTAAATAAGTTGTGATGATGTTTTCACTTCATTCTTAATTTACTTTCAATCCGGTCAATTGATTTGTTAAAATATGTTGAGTTTTACAACTAAAGTGAAGATTACATCAAAGATTCATGGAGGTCAAATTCCTTGAAAGTAGGGTGCAAATAAATATGGAAATATTATTTATTGGGTGTAGAAGTGGAGATTTTAGAGTGACAGACTAAAATCCTCAATTCGGTCCTATCGTTTGGGTGCTGAAGTGTGAATGTTAGCCCTTAGGCGAGGGGAACGTGGGAGCTCCGAAGTGAGAGCAGGTATCCTCTCAGTCTAGCCGCAGATTCAATAACCAAGCATAGGATTAATCAATGTTCTTTATGCCTGGACTAAAGGGTAAAGAATAGGTATGCTCCTATTAGGCACAACACAATTTGAACTAATTCAATTGATCCATTCACTTAAATTTCTTGACAAGGAGAAGGATGCTTGCTTATATATTGAACCTCACATTACAAACTTTATTAGTAAAATTAGTTAATTATTAGTAATATTAGTTTATTAAAATTACATCTTATTTACGATTGTATATTAGTGACAAATAGGAATTTTGAACTACAAAGTTGTGATTCTGTATTGGTTTTTAAAATCCTAGTTCATAGATTCTAATATATTCCATATGGGATCAATAACGAGGACTCCACTAGAGCCCTATATTACTTGAGCGATACACTTGTGTTGATAAGAGTAACTTTGTGATTATTGAATATTTTATACACTTCTTTATCAAATTTATAATCACGTTCAAGTTTTTGGTGTCATTACTAGAGATTCAACCCTTTTTAGCAGCGATATTAAATTCTTGCAATATTAAGCTTACGCAAAGTAGCCGGGATCAAAAGTGGACATGCAAATCGTTTGGTTAGTAATTTATTTCTGGGTGCCTCCTATTCTAAGGGAGAGCGCATAAAGAAAAAGAAATGCATACATTAACATGCAACGAGAATATGCTACATTAAGCAGTAAACAATCCACCACAAGCATGCTATATCAAACAGGAATACTGAAGTAAAACATGTTGTAGTAAATAACAGGAGATAAGTATCACAGACAGACTATACTAAGCAAGTGTGCTACAATAGAACATTGTATGCTAAGCAGGAGTACTGAAGTAAAACATGATGTACTAAACTACAATACTGAAGCAAAACACGCTATATTAAATAGGAATATATGCAGCGTAAAGTAAAGCGAGCAACTACTGCGGTAAAAGAAAAGGAGGTAGTGATACTACAAAAGTACCGTGAGCGTCGATTATCTGTAATGCGTTGCTACCTGTTATTATTATCATTTTATTTTCTATAAGAAAGAGATCAGCACCAAAAGAAAATAGTAGTTAATGTAGTAGAGAAAAAACCTAATCAACCAGAGGATGCTACTGTACATGTGAAAAAGCCAGGGCCGGGGCACCGCACAAAAAACTAAAAGAAAAGAACCGAAAGAAAGAAGAAAAGGAAAAACAAATCCGTAGGGAACCCGTAGGAAATCCGTATAAAACCCGTATAAAATCCGTATAAAACCACAAAGAGCGGACTACAAGTCCGGGAGGACCGTAAGCATGATGGCGGGGAGGACTCAGAGCTGGGCTGTGTGTGTTCTAATCTTGGATAAGAGCTAACATATAGCAAAAGGCTATACATGCACACTTATGCCTCGTACATAAGTGCAAAAAAACTCAGCCAAGAAGCAAGAAGAAACAAAGAACAGGGGACAAGGAGAAGGAGAGAGGAGGCAACGACTCGCCTAAAATGATGTCATAAAGAAGGCAGATCGATCCTCAAAATTGAGTAAAACAGACGACCCCTACATTCTGACGACTCAATCTTGACAGACATTTTCAAGTTCTAGGGTTTCCTAAAAGAGACTCACTCCCTCTTCAATGAGAAACTGAAGAAAAAAGAAGGGAGAACCCTAGAAAACTGCACCACCATCTAGACTGACCCCATTTCAAAGCAAAGCTCTGGCAAGGCTAAATCCAATTCCTGTAAAGCCCAAAAACATTGTCATGCTAATTCTCAAAACTGTGTCACTTCAAGCCCAAAATTCAACTTCTTTTGCAGATTTAAAAATCCATGGCACCTCATGCTAGAATTGTAACCCTTAAATATCATAGAATCGGGTGTTGACCTCACTTTTGTAAAGGTCATTTTAAGTAAAGAAGTCTATTAACATTGACTTTCTAAAACTAATGTTTGTCTATAAAACTCTCTGAAAATCATTCGAGGACGTTCCTCTCGTCAAATGATAAATTTTGACTATAAATATGTCATACTTCCGAGTTACTTTTGAGCCCCTCGTAGCCAAAGTAGCAGATACTTAAAAATCATTCTGAGACTCATAAAGCCTTTCAAAATAATCAAAAATGACCCCAGACACTTTTGTTTGACTCCAAATTTTTTCCTAAACCACCTCGGGTCTTTAAATCAAAGTTCTGACCAAAATCCCAACTTTACCCCAAAATGACCAAAATGCCCTTTATGGCCAAAAATTTTCAAAATTCCAAAAATTCCCAGAAAATCTCAGAAAATCCAAAATACTATCCACATTATTTTCTTCAACTATCACTTACATTGATTTTGTCAATTTAACCCAACTTGATTGAAAAACCCCAAATTAACCTATAAATCAAATAACCTAACCCATCCAAAACAATACTTAATGTCACCCAATTTTCCCCAACTTTGTTTTAAATCCTTCATAATATTCCCATGAAAAAAAATTTACATTAAGTTGACCCTAATTTAATCCCATACTTTAAATAAAAATATTCAAACTCTGAAAATCCAAATTTTCTTAATTAATTTAATAAACTCAAACTATCCAAAACAAACTTAAAACTCCTCCATTTTCTGCAAAATAAATTTTAAAATCTTCCTAATATTCCCACAAACAAAACCTTAACTTACTATATCCAATATTTGAACTTAAAGCTTCACCAAAGTCCCACTTTAATCCAAAATTAACCTAATTTAACCTCTTATAATAAAAAAGACAAATTACATCCTAAATTGACAAAATCATTAATGATATGACCAAATCAACCATGACAAGGTTGAAAATGACACATTTGACATTTCTAAACTCAAATTGACCAACCCAAGTCAACAAGTCAACTTGGGTCAACCAGGGCCAAAATGCCTAATTTTGAACCAAAAATGATAAAATTAAAGATTAATAAAATAATTAATTTCAAATCATTTTGATTAATTAATTTATTAATAAAATAACATTTGAAGTTTTAATTAATTTTTTTAAAATTAAATAAGCTAAAATATAATAAAAAAGGGTTAAAATATGACAAATTGTAACCTTTAATGACAAATATTAATCAAATAATTAATCTCAAATTAATTAATTGATTAATAAAATAAATATTTAAAATTTTAATTAATTTTTAATTAATTAAAATACAAGGGTTTAAAGAAATGATAAAATTAAACCTTTAACTTAAAAAAGAAAAATTATTAATAAAATAATTAATTAAAATTTATTTTAATTAATAAATTGATTAATAAAATAATTTCCAACCATTTTTAGTTAATAACATATTTAATTAAAGTGGAAATTAAATTAAAAAGGACATAAAGGGACATTTTTACATATAACATCATGTGTGATATAAAAATTCTCATAATAAATTTTAAATCAAATTAAATTATGAAGGGTTATTTAATAGGTTCCCCATAACCCATTAGATCTCTCATAAGACACATTGACACATGATAGACTCATGAACCATCAAGGTTAACCATGAGTTAAACCAAATTATGACATTTTTTTTGAAGTGGCACTTTCCTCTCCATTTCAAAGTGTGAATCACCCATTCCATGGGATGATGTGGCTGGCCAACACCAAAGCATATCCCCCACCTCCTTGGCCATCCAATAAAAGAGGAACAAAGCATAAACTCCCTTTTGCACCATGGTTAAACACCATGATGAGTCTTTATGCTTGGAATGAGTAGGCTAGTTTATGTGGCATTCTTTCCTTATAACTATTGAATGAACACATGATGACTCACTTAGGGGGACTGAATTACAGCTTTGAGCCAATCTCTACACCTCCCTAATGAGCCAATGGAAGTGAGCCATCATTTGAACTCAATCCTTACTATGGTTAAGCATATGATGGAAATGCTTGGAATTTGGCAAGTCCCTTATCTCCTCAGCTAAATTTTATCCTCAAAGAATTAATGAGCCTGATAACACCTTCCCTAGATGAAGCCAAGACAAGCCATAATTCAGCCATGGCCATTCCCATGGCCATAAATAGCTCAAACCCGAGCCATGGAAAAAAGGAGAGACCAACCTAAGAGACACCCAACCACTGCCCAAATCTTCTTACTCCCAACAGTAAACTTAATCCTTAGGATCTTAGGATTATATCCCAATCAAAATCCAACCTTCAATTAGCCTCAAAACTCCATAAAATCAGCTCAAACAAGCTAACTCGAGAGCTCAAAATCGAGTAAGAAACCAAACTTCAAAATCCACTAACCACTTTGTTTAAATCCCTCGACATCAAAGTTGTAGCTCGAGACCTAGCAATGGATCCCTACCAAAATTAGGCTCCCACTGTATCTCCCCAATTTGATCAACCCGATAACACCCAAACTAGCCCAAAACCAGGACAAATTTAGGTTCAAAACCAAACTTGCCAAACGTTCAAATTAACCATCCTAAACTCTTCTAAAGACCAAACGAAGATGATTCAAATCAAAATCGAGTTTCTCCAAGGTCTTTAAGTCACTGTTCCATCAACCTCTCTCAAGCTGAGGTACCTCGAGGATGAAGTCATAGCTAGACCCAACTTCACTCCAAATTCAAGTTAGATCAGGCTTACTGAGGCCGCCACGAAGGTGTGGAGCTATTCAAATCAAAGTTTTGATCACTGAACCTAAGGTATGGATTTTATAATTTAATGGCGATTCGGCTTTGACACTTTGTTAACAAAACCATTTCAAAACCGTCATATGTCCATATGGATATGATCGTATGCTCGAGACGAAGGCGTAGGAACAAATCTCGCTCGATTTCATCAAGAATCGAGCGAGATTTTACTCCTAAACCATTGACGGTCTACAGGATGAAGCGCGAGGAAGACGATGATCCACAGCCGTAAGATCTTCTGTTTAAAAGACGGACGGCTGAGTTTATTTCCTGCCCGATCCGCTGTTTGGATCCCCACAGCGGATCAGCCGCGTTTCGACTGATCCGAGGACACGCGGCGCTCCCGCATTATTTTGAAATGGTTAATGAATTATTTAATTTAGAAAAATCTTAAACAAATCAAAAATTTATATCTTTTTAAATAAAAATCATAAAAATAAAATAAAAATATCCTTATGTTCATGACAGTGAGCACTATAATGTGGAATAAAAAAATATAATTTTTTATTTATATTTAATTTTTAATTAATTAAATACTCCTCGAAGTATTTTAATTATTAAAAATTATTTATAATTTAAAAAATTTCTAAATTTTTCACAGAATAATCTTCATGTCATTATGCATATTTCTGGATTTTTCCATGACCAGGAGAGTTATTTATGACAGCATTTTCTAATTTCCATTATATGTTGTAATTACTTTTGATAATAATTATAAAAATGGAAAAATAAGAAAATGAAAACCCAAAATCAGTTAAGAAACTTAAGGACACAAATACACACTTCAAGATGATAAATTTTAGCCCTTTTGGAATTTAATTTAATTTATGGCTAAAATTTAAAGTTAATAAAAAAACTTCGTTAATTAAGTTTAATCATTTTAAACTTAGTTAATATTTTAAACTCTAATCATATAAGGTTTAAAATAAAACAAGTTTTAATTAGGTTTAGGTAAACCTTAAACTTAATTAACCATAATTAAGCCTTAAAACATTTGGTTTAATAATAAATAAACATTAATTAGTTTTAAAACATATTTAAGGCAAATTAATCACCATTAAACCCTAAACTAGGTTTAACCCACATTAAACCTAGTTAACTTACTTAAACCTTACTTACATTAGGTTTAAGCACCATTAAACTCTAAACTAGGTTTAACCCACATTAAACCTTGTTAACCAACTTGAACCTTACTTACATTAGGTTTAAGCACCATTAAACCCTAAACTAGGTTTAACCCACATTAAACCTAGTTAACTTACTTGAACCTTACTTACATTAGGTTTAAGCACCATTAAACCCTAAACTAAGTTTAACCCACATTAAACCTAGTTAACTTACTTAAACCTTACTTACATTAGGTTTAAGCACCATTAAACCCTAAACTAGGTTTATCCCACATTAAACCTAGTTAACCTACTTAAACCTTACTTACATTAGGTTTAAGCACCATTAAACCCTAACCTAGGTTTAACCGACATTAAACCTAGTTAACTTACTTAAACCTTACTTACATTAGGTTTAAGCACCATTAAACCCTAAACTAGGTTTAACACACATTAAACCTAGTTAACTTACTTAAACCTTACTTACATTCGGTTTAAGCACCATTAAACCCTAAACTAGGTTTAACACACATTAAACCTAGTTAACTTACTTAAACCTTACTTACATTAGATTTAAGCACCATTAAACTCTAAACTAGGTTTAACCCACATTAAGCCTAGTTAACTTACTTAAACCTTATTTACATTAGGTTTAAGCATCATTAATCTTTAATTAGGTTTAACTTACATTAAACTTAATTAATTGACTCAAACCTTACATAAATAAGGTTTAATCAATATTTAAACTTTAATTAAGATTTAACTAATTAATTAATTAAACCTTAATTAGATTAGGTTTAAACAAATTAAGTTCATTTAATTAAACTACACCTTAATTAAATTGGGTTTAATCCACCTTTAACTAAATGAACTTAACACAACTAAACCTTAATTAAATTAGGTTTAATCAACCTTTAACTAAATGAACTTAACCCAAATTAAGTTCATTTAATTAAACTAAACCTTAATTAAATTAGGTTTAATTAACCTTAAACCATTAGACTTAACCCATATTAAGTCTAATTAACCAATTAAACCTAACTTAAACTAGGTTTAATTAACCTTAAACCATTAGTCTTAACCCACATTAAGTCTAATTAATCAATTAAACCTGACTCAAATTGAAACCAAACTTAAGTTCAACCCACATTGAACTTAAGTCAAAAATAAACTTAGATCCAACATAACACAAACCTAAGTTAACCTATACCAAACTTAAGCTCAACTCACATAAGTACAAACTTAACTTAGGTTCAATCCAACTTGAACTTAGGGCCTGTTTTGTTCGTATGCCGTGCCAGAAGCATTGCGAGGAAGTTAGTCTGTCTGTTTGGTTACGATATATGGGAAAACAATTCTTGGCAGCTTTTTCCGTAAAAATGACCTGGTCGCCCTCGTTTATTAAAAGCTCGTTTGAAATTTTCAATTTATTTATATGATATACATGTTTTGCAAATACAAGTTTTTTTTAAAATTTAATGTTTTAAATATTGAAAGTAATAAAAATAAATTATATTTTAAAATGTTTAACGAAAAAATTTTATATTATGAGCCCGATTCTATTTTAAAATGTTATACTATTAAAAAATTTTATATTATGAGCCCGATTCTATTTTATAGTGTAAAATATTTTAAAATGTTTAACAAAAAAATATATTTTAATAGCTACAAATATATTAGTAATACTTTTAAAATATTTATGAGAAATTTCATATTATGAGCCCGATTCTATTAATATATTTATATCTATTAACGATTACCTTTAAAAAAATATATATTTTCATATATAGATATATATTATGTTATTCAATACCTATATAATTGAAGTTACCTCATATGTATATATTTAAATATATATATATTTAAATCTAAAAACTATCATACCTTTAAAGTTAATCATATATATATATTTTTTTAAAGTACTAAAATGTGTTTTTAAAAATATTTTTCACAAATTACTAAAAATATTTCACACTTGCAAATGATTTGAAACAAAGAACATGAAAATAACGATTTCATATCCCAAAAAGTCATAAAGACCTGCAGATGTACATCGTGTCCTCTCAAGCACGTGCTAGTAACAGTGCAGTGAAAAAGAACTGCAGGACAATTAGAACAACAACTAACACGATAATAATGTTCACTTTATTTTTGAGTTCCTGTAACTCCCGTGTGACACAATCTTCTGGTGAAGCGGTCCACTCCCTAGCATTGGGCTCTTGATAATCCGGTAGACTGTCCGCCCATCGGAAGAAACCGCATTGTTGTGAAATGTTTTGACGGCAGCGATAAAACTTTCGGCGAAAGCTATGTGGTTGTCGTGATGTTAAAAGCAATGTTTGGAGGCCACAATGACATAAAACTCGGTGAGAGGTAGCCGACATGGTGGAACTCATTTCTTCTTGAAATGTAAGCGAATATATAAATTAAATATTTTGAGCAGTATTTAAATACTTTAAACTGAATATAAAAATTAAATATTTTTACAAGTACCAATCTAATTAAATAAGCAACTGAATAAATCTCAAATTAGCATCTAACTAGTTTATAAGAAATAATAAAATAAAATAAAAGTTTATCAAATGACATTACAAGTACCAATATATTAGTTTATGAAATAGAACTAGTCCGAAAAACTCGCTAAGGAGATACAATTCTATGCCATATTAACCAACGCATTTGTGATTTCTTCTCGTAGTGATGCCATCTCTGCAGCACCTTCGCCGTCCTTGGTGCAAGTGTAAGGCTGTTCGCTATCATCTGCTACAGGGCCTACATGGTTTCCTGATGGTTGTGCACCTACTTCTTGATTTACTTATGCACTGCAGAAATCAACATCGAATCTCGATCGATGACGTCTAATGTAATTATGCAGTGCCATTGTTGCTATAACGATCTGCACCTGTTTAGAAAATGGTTACGGGGGCATGTCTCGCAGTATAACCCATTTTTCTTCCAAACACCAAATGTCCTCTCGATCAGCCCCGTAAGGAAGAATGTCGTTTGTTGAAGACCTCCTTTCGGGTTCGTGTCACATTACTTACTCTTTCAAAGTCCGGTATATGATACCTTGTATCCGGGAATGGTTTCATATAACCCCTTTGCATCGGATAACCGGCATCCACCAGATAATATTTTCCTGTTTAAAATTTGTTAGTATTTTTTTATGTTTGGAAATCACATAATTGAATTTTGTTAGAATACACATACCGTTTGGTGGATGCGGGAAACAGTAGCGTTCATTTCTCGTTGCACTTTTAAATATTCTGCTGTCATCTGCACTACCCTCCCAACCAGGCATGACAAATGTAAAACACATGTTAAAATCGCATACCGCCATGACGTTTTGTGTTGGTATTCCACTTCGGCCTATAAATGGAACTTTCTCACTGTTCGAAACACGTGCATCGACATGTGTTCCATCAATTGCTCCGATACAATCCTAACAATGTTTAGGCACATTAATTGTAGGTAGATTCAGAAATAAAACAATCAAATTCAAATGAAATACCTTAAAGAACGGCATGTACCGAGGATCGTTACGAATCTCTCTCGATATTTCTGCAAATGTGGGATCAAGTGGCTTGATAACATCTTTACCCAGGCTAAGCAGAGCATTCAAGCCCACTGTGAAATACCTACTAATTGTTTCTGAAGAATGTTGAAAACGTTCCATCGCTGAACGCATCGACTCGTTCTGTGAAAGTATATAAATAGTGATTGCTAATACCTCCCGATTTGTTGTCCTCGTAGACCCATGCGATCCATGAGAGTCAAAGAAGCTCCGCTAAAAGGTCTTTGAATACCTCCTGAAACATTCTAAATATGTTGTGGAATCTAGTTGGATGCCCTTCTAACATCTCCACAACCCATTTTTCCCTAATTTGTGCTGATGTGTAACATCGGGGACGGTCAACGTAGGTGTTGTAGTAGTCGATTGCCAAGTTTATTGCTGCATTTCTCCTCCTACGACGACGTTCCTCAGGATTCATTCTAGATTTTGCTCTGAATTAAAAGGGAAACCAAATCAATTGAGGAATACATATGCATAATTTATCCCAAGTCACATGCATAATTTAAATACTTATGAGAGCAATATGAAAGGAAAGACGAAACAAAACAGCATTAACAAAATTTATCGTTCAAAGAAACAACTAGACGTCACATGTTCCTCATGTGCAAATTAAACTACAAATGCATAGTTCTCCAAATGTGCAAATTAAACTACAGATTGAAATAAAGTCATGTGTTCCTCTTGTAATAAAAATGTCGTAGGTACTTCACCCTACGTTGCTTAGATACTGCCATGAAGAAGTCCCTGTGTAACGAATCTCGTAGCAGCTCAATCTGCGAAATAATATAGGTCATCATCAAGTGCAATGTCTTCATCCTCATCCAAAAGTGAAACCACATCATTCACCGAGGTTCTCTGCACTCTATGCGGTGCATCATTGGAAGATTCAACCAAGTAGGAGAGTTGAGTCCTTTATGATGCCGCTCCTCTCTTCTTCCTACCTTCGAAGCGATGACGCTTTGATCGATTCGTAGACTGGATCTCAGTATTTCCAAGGCTAGGTAGTACTGGAGAATCATCAGATAGACTGACAGCCACAGGCTCCTAGGTCTCAGTAAATCCAACCTCGCTGGGTGCACATGCATACTTGTCAGTGGCGACGGTACCCTTGAACATCCGATCCATCCTTTCCTCGAGTTCAGGTTCAATTCTAACCAGTTTAAACTTTTTTGCATTGGGAAAAACCTGAGACAAAAGTGGATCTGTTAAAATTAAAGAAGAATTTTCAAAACTTTTGAAAGTATGCAATCAATATCTACATACTTACCACAAGTCGTTGTGCCCACCACTCTTCAGATGCATCTATGGTGCATTTATCTGGATTCCAACCAAGACCTGCACATCCATTTTTCAAATCTTTCAACGTCTTCCAATCCTTTTTCAGCTGATCCCATTTATTTTTAAGTTGAGACCTTTCGTACGTCCTCCCAGTTGCTTCTGCAAAACCCTTCACAACATTTTCCCAACCTTCCTTACTTAGATAGCTTGACGGTCTATTTCCCAAATCTATCTCTTTTATGCATAGATCACAAAAGAGATATTTTATCTCCTTCTCCCATGTTGCAGGTTGAGCAATTTCCTTTCCCTTATTGGCCATGTTATAGTAAGCTAGAGCACATATAGAGAATAAATATATTGAAATTTATAACTGGGCTAACATTTGAAACTACGTCGACAAGGAATACATTCAATTTTAAACTCTAACCACATCCAAGCTAAACATAAAACTTTAACGAAAACATTGAAGAAAATATAAAAGAACACGTATTATTTTACGTAGTTCGGTCAATATGACCTACATCTACGGGGAAGAAGGATGGCAATTTTATTAGATGATGAAAGAGGTAGGTACAAAGCTTTCATTCTTACAAGATTTCACTTCCAACATAGGACTTCACGTATATAACACCACTATAAGAACAAAACCGAGACAGCTTCACCCAAAAAAAGCAGCTCAAACATAACATATGACTTTCCATACAACTACAAACCGTGGGTTTGGCTGCTAGGCAGGAGCAAAACAGATTTGGCAACAACCTTTAAACAAAGAAAGAACCCCAATCATGATTAGGCCTCCAGGAACAAGAAAAAAGTAAAACAGAGCCAGATTAGGACCCCACCCGAGACAGCATATGTCTAGGATCAAGCCCAGCACCAATCTATCAATGAAAATCGCAAGCCCCAAACCATCATGGGGACAATGCTGCTAGGCAACGATGAACAAAGGAGAAGAAAAACTTTCCATTGCGCATATATTAGACAGCATAAAAAGGCTCCCACACAGGCATCAAACCAAGCATATAAACTTTCCATCTAAACACATTATTTCCATCTAAAAACATTAAACCGAGCATATAAAACACATTATGTCCATCTAAATAGCTAAAACCAAGGAGCACCCAACATATAAACTGATAAAAGTAATCCCATTGCGCATATATTTCATGGGCAATGATCTCAAGTCAAAATCAAACTAATTCCATTGAGCATATATTAGAGATACATGTGATTGCATGAATAATTCATTTATAGCATTATAATTAATGCTAATATTTGATTTGGAAAATAAGAAATGATATAGGTAATCCCATTGCGCATTCATTTCATAACCAATAATCTCAAGTCAAAATCAAACTAATCCCAATTCTTATGAATTTATATATATCACACCTAAACTAAGGTACATGCGATGATAAAAAAGCTAGAAGCGAAATGAATGCGCCACCCAATTCTTACACCACCCAATTCTCACACCACCCAATTTATATATCATACACCACCCAATTCTCATGAATTTATATATAATCAATTGGGGGCATTTACATACACCACCCAATTCTTATGATAAAAAAATTGGAAGCAGGAATCTGTTTTAGGGAATACAATCATAACAGGAAGCATAATATCATTCTCGGGAGGTTGATTAAACATATTTCTCATGCACAAGGAAATCATGACAACTAACATTTTCAACAAATAATTTCAGCCTGATTTGAACTCGTTAGAGCCGATCCAAAGGAGGCGGTTCATATGATTAATAAGAAATTTCAAGACGAGTAATTGCTCGCTGGCAAGCTTCGGGAAGTCATTTCTATGCAGGTGGAACTGATTCTCCTAGTGAACCATACATGATCTCAAACAATTAAAGTGATTTCTATGCAGTTGAGCATGGCATATTGAACAACACTAACAGTGAAGGCATGGAGCAGCTATAAAAACCGCAAACAATATTTATGTCATGGTGAATTAAGGTGATGCCCAACTTAAAAACCGCAAAACTTCACTAATGAAGATCAAGCCTTAAGAACAAACCATTCAAAAATAATTAAGGTGATGCCCAACTCTTCCAGATTTTTTGTCATTGTAGCCGTTTCATATTTAGTGAAGATCAAGCCTTAAGAACAAACCATTCTAGCCATTTCATATTACCTAATTTGAACAGATCAAGCCTTCAGAAAAAACCAGAAAACCGCAAACAATAACTGTGCAGTGTAAGAAGAATAAGGTAGATGGAGAACAAGGGTCAGCTGGAATTTCATTCCAGAAAAACGCAAATAAATATTGTTTTTATAAATATTGTACTTTAAATAAATATTATACTTTAAATAAATATTGTTTTTATGCTTTTCTTGTAAGGATATTTGTTAGGAACGCAACGCAACTTAAACGAGGCGAATCGGAGCTATAACGGAGCCAAACGGAGCAAAATGGTGGAGCTGCGCAGGATGGGCGCCGGGGACGCCTAATCAGGCGCCGGCGGCGCCAGAGACCCGAGACCACCAAAATAAGGCACCGGCAGTGCCCTATTCAGCACCGACGGTGCTCCAGATGGTTGGGAAGCGATATTGGGCTGTTTTTTACCATATACATCGAATCTGGATACTTTTTGGAAGGTTTATTCATGAATCTCTTGGGAAATTCATCCCTACACTATTTTAAACGGAATTGGAAGCCAAAAAATGTGGTAGATGATAGGGAAAACATGGAGAATGATTAGAGATCCTAGAATAGGAGTAGAAATATAGATTTCTATCATTTTGGAGAGATTGGTGAGGGGTTTTTGAGAGAATCTATAAGGAAATGTTCTAGCATTACATGGATCTGCAGAAGACTTTATGGGAGAGATTTTCATCTTTCTTTCAAGGGAAAAAAAGTTAAGTATTGTGTTTTTCATTATCTTATAATTTTGCAAACACTTATTTTGTGGATTTGCTTTGAAATGAAGTTTTTTGTTGTGTTTTCTTTATGCTTTGTGGTGTCTTTCCCTTACTCTTTCTTCTTGTTTGGAAAAAGTGGCATATGAAAATTATATCATTGTTTTCATTCTACTTTTCTTTTGTAATGAGTAGGATTCAGGTTTAGGATATTGGGATGCTTTCTAAAAGAAGTTTAATTATAAATGTGATGGTTTTTATTTGCGCTTCATTTACATTACAAAAAGAGCTCGTTGTAGTGTTAAAATTTCTTGTAATTGCACTGACCCTAAAGGGCAGTGTAATTCTCAACAAAGTGGAACCACATTCAATGTCTATGAATGAATTGCGTAGTTCATGGGGATTGAGTGAAAATAAATAGGGAAATATGGTTTCATGGGCGTCAATTTTGAGGTTTCAAAGTGACAGGCTGAGATCCCCAATTTGGTCCTAAAGTTTGGTAACTAAAGCTAGGGTTAGCCTTCAGGTGAAGCGAAGTGGGTGCTTTGAAGTGGCAACCAGTATCCTCCCAGCCTAACCTTGAATTTAGGGACTAAACCTAGGATTTGTTAATGTTCTTTATAGCACTCTAAAGAGGGGGTACTCGAAAGAGGTTAAAGAATAGGATTGCTCCTATTTAGCACATACAATATTTAATGCATCTCATTCCTATACATTATCCAATTTGTTACATGAGAATAGTAGTTTTTATTATCTCAAAATTCACCAAACCAATTTTCCCAAAGAGGTTTATCTTAGTATTAATATTTTCATTAGGGATTAGTTATTATTCTTACATATAATCATCAGCATTTAGGTATAGTTGTTAGAAAATCACTTATATCACCCTTCCAAACTAAGACTGTTAGTAGTAGACTAAAATTTGACTAAGAACATTTTACCTTGCTTCCCTATGGGATCGATAAACGGGACTCCATTAGAGCCCTACATTACTTTATACAATACGTATACTTGCGTTGGATCATTGTGACTTCATAAAAATTATTATATATTTATTACTCATAAATCCTTGCATATAAAAAAAGTCGCATCAAGTTTTTTGGCGCCGTTGTCGGGGAAGCTTCAGTAAGAATTTTAGGAGAACCTTAGTTGAAGTAATTAGGCTTAGAATTGGAAAACTTTAATGTCGTAAAATTATGTTTGTGTGAAGAGTATTTTTTTTGTATGAAAAAGTGTTGTGAAGAAGAAACTATTTGTGTTAAAAATAAGGTGTTTGTGAAAATGTTTTGTTGTGTTGAATATATTTTTTGTTTTATTTATTTTATTGTTAATGTATTGTTTGTTGTGTTACGTATGCAAAACAAAGGATCTGTAGGACTTGTGCCTTATGATCCCGAGTTAGAAAAAATGGAAAAAAAAAAATAGAAAGGACTTGAAAAACTAGAAATGGAAATGGAAAACATTCAAAATAATAACTTGAAAAATCATCATAAATCATTGAGGGATTATGTAAATCCTACGATAGATAAAACTCACTCAAGTATACAAAATCCTGTTGTAGAAGCTGACTCGTTTGAACTAAATCCAGTGATTATCCAAATTGTGCAGAACAATCAATTTGGGGGAACTCCTTCGGAGGATCCCTATTTACGCCTATCTAGTTTTCTAAAACTTTGTGCTACATTTCGTTATAATGGCATGTCAGATGATGTTGTTAACCTAATGCTTTTTCCTTTCTCACTAAGGGATAAGGCTAAGTTGTGGTTATACTCATTAGCACCTATTTCTATTAAAAATTGGGAGGAGTTAACTCAGAAATTCCTAGCTAAGTATTTTCAACCTTCAAGGACTACTCAACTTAGAAACGATATTATCTCATTTTGTCAGTATGAAGGGGAATCAATATACGAAGCCTCAAAAAGATTTAAGGAACTCCTAATAAAGTGTCCACATCATGCTATGCAGATTGGTTAATCATTCAAACTTTTTATAATGGGTTAGTAGGATACCTTAGGTCCATTATTGATGCTGTTGCTGGTGGTTCATTAATGTCAAAAACATTTGATGAAGCGTATGCATTAATTGAAGAAAAGACTACAAATGAATTTCAATGGCCCTCTGCAAGGGTAAATCATAAAATGTAGCTAGTGTTCATGATACAGATGCAATTGCAATTCTTGCATCTCGGGTTGCTACAATATCAAGGAAGTTAGACCAATTTGGAATGAACCAACCTCAATTTACTCCTGTAAGTGAGGAAAGTTCATTAGGGCGTATGATTGATTCCAATTTATTATATCATAAACAACCCATATTCTAACTTTTAAAACCAATGTTGGAAGAACCATCCTAATTTTAACTGAATCATTCTACTGAGGGTGGAAATCAACAATGGGAAAACAATCATGCAAATCCTAATGGAAGTTGGAATAGTTAGGGTAACACAAGATATAGGCCTCCAAATCCACTGGACACTAATATTGATCAACAATTTGAGGATAAGAAGATGTCTATAGACAAAGTGGTATTGCAAATGGGAAACTAGTTGCAAAGTCAAAATGTTGCTATTAGAAGCATAGAGAATCAACTGGAAGAAATTGCTATTTCAGATAGCAATAGACCAAATGGAACACTTCCTAGCAACACTAAGATCAAACCTAAAGATAACTATAATGAACAACTATTCCTTGTTACTGGACAAACTATGATAGATGTGTAAAAAGGAGAGTTGATTATGAATATTAATGACCAGGAAGTCACTTTTGATGTGTTGAAGACTATGAAATTTCCAGCTGAGAGAAAAGATGATGAATGTCTTTGGATGGATGAAACTGATTATCTAAGTAAAGACCACTCCAAGAAAGTTTTGAGAGTAAAATAACGGATGAGGTTGGAATGGATTTTCATGATGAGTTGAAAATGTTATATAAAGAAGACTGTTTGTATGTTCAAGAGAGGTGTGAAATGATGGAAGCTGCCAAAAATAATGAACTTGTAATTCCATTTGTTGAGAAATCTCATGAGCTTAAGATGGATGTACCCCATACATTTTTACAGCCTGCTATTTATGGAATTCATCTACACCACCAGTCTTTATATCTTCATATTCAACTCAATTATAAGAAAAACCTGAATTGAATGATGAACAAAATAAAGTTATTGAACTAGGACTTGGAAGAGAATTTGAAGATAAATTTCAAAAGAACTTTGATTTGAGAAAAGACTATAAGGATATTGAAAGACCATTGGAAGAAATTCCTATGGAATTAGAAAAACCTATTTCCTCAACTAAGATAGATCTTCCATTAAGGTGCTTAAATTCCATTTTTATACTATCTATGAATCTTTAGTTTGACAATTTTCAATAACTTTTGAAGTAAATAGAAAATCGAGATTCTTAAGTTGAATATGAGGTATTCTTACACTCTAATCTTAGGTTGATTTGTTAGAATTTCTCCTATGTTATACTATAATATTTCTGAGATGAAATTATAGAAAACTCTATTGAAACCCAAAACCACAAGTCAACATATTTTATTTTTAAAGTTATAGTATTACTTGAGGACAAGTAACAGTTAAGTTTGGGGGTATTGACACGCCTAAAATATATACAATTTTTGCTATATAATTTTACTTATTTTTTATGATATTACACTTTAAAGGAAGGTATTTTGTATGTTTTTTGGTTTTAGGTACAAGAAATGGTGATTGGAGCAAAAGGAAGCAAAAATGGTGCAATTTGGAGCAAAAACGAGCAAGAAAGCAAATTTTAGCTTGACACGTTTGCATATTTTTGAATGTGATTACACTTTAAAGAAATGTTGTTTTATGCTTATATTTTGGGCTATTTTTTAGGAATGCAACGCAACTGAAACAGGGCGAATCGGAGCTGAAATAGAGCCAAACGGACAAAATGGTGGTGCTGGGTAGGATGGGCGCAGGGGGCGTCCAAACCGGCGCCGGCGGCGCCAGAGACCCGGGACTACCAAAATAGGGCATCAGTAGCACCCTATTCAGCGTCGGCATCGTTCCGGACGGTTGGGATGCGATATTGAGCGGTTTTTGGCCATATACATCGAATCTGGACGCTTTTTGGAAGGTTTCTTCATGAACCTCTTGAGAAATTCGTCCCTACACTATTTTAAACCAAATTTGAAGACAAAAAAATGGGGAGATGGTAAGGAAAATGTGGAGAATGATTAGAGATCCTAGAATAGGAGTAAAAATGTAAATTTCTATCTTTTTGGTGAGATTGGTGAGGGATTTTGAGAGAATCTATAAGAGACTGTTCTAGCATTGCATGGATCCGCGGGAGACTTTATGGGAGAGATTTTCATCTTTCTTTCAAGGGAAAAAATGTGTTCTTCATTATCTTATGATTTTTTAAACACTTATTTTATGGATTTACTTTGAAATGAATTTTTTGGTTGCGTTTTCTTCGTGCTTTGTGTTGTCTTTCTCTTACTCTTTTTTCTTGTTTGGAAATAGTGGCATAAGAAAATTATTTCATTATTTTTATTCTACTTTTCTTTTGCAATGAGTAGGATTCATGTTTAGGATATTGGAATGCTTTCTAAAAGAAATTGAATTATAAATGTTATTGTTTTTACTTTCTCTTCATTTACATTACAAAAAGAGCTCGTTGTAGTGTTAAAATTTGTTGTAATTGCATTGACCCAAAAGGGCAGTGTAATTCTCAACAAAGTGAAACCACATTCAATGTCAGTGAATGATCTACATAGTTCGTGGGGATTGAGTGCAAATAAATAGGAAAATATGGTTTCATAGGCGTCGAAGTGGAGGTTTCAGGGTGACAGGCTGAGATCCCCAATTTGGTCCTGAAGTTTGGTAACTAAAGCTAGGGTTAGCCTTCAGGTGAAGGGAAGTGGGAGCTCTGAAGTGGCAGCTAGTATCCTCCCAGCCTAACCTTTGATTTAGGGACTAAGCCTAGGATTTGCTAATGTTCTTTATAGCACTCTGAAGAGGGGGTACTCGGAAGAGGGTAAAGATTAGGATTGCTCCTATTTGGCACATACAATATTTAATGCATCTCATTCCTATACTTTATCCAATTCGTTAAATGAGAATAGTAGTTTTTATTATGTCAAAATTCACCAAACACCAATTTCCCCAAAAATGGTTATCTTTAGTATTAATATTTGCATTAGGGAGTAATTATTAGTCTTACATATAATCATCTGCATTTAGGAGTAGTTGTTAGAAAACCACTTATATCACCCTTCCAAACTAAGGCTGTTAGTAGTAAACTAGAATTTAACTAAGGAACACTTACCTCGCTTCCTTGTGGGATTGATAAACGAGACTCCATTAGGGCCCTGTATTACTTGATACGATACGTATACTTGCGTTGGATCATTGTGACTTTAAAAAAATTATTATATATCTATTGTTCATAAATCTTTGCATATAAAAAAAGTCGCATCATTAGGTCTTCTAGAGATGGCACAGTGAGTAATCTAGAAGTGAGAGTCTAGAATCTACTCAGCACTACTAATAACACATCCTGTACCAACCATTAGACTAGCTAATGTTCTTTATGTCTGGACCAAAGGGTAAAGAATATTATGCTCCTATTTGTCACAATACAACATTATTAATTTCTAAAAAATATGAATTCCTCTATGTATTTCATAAATATTTTTAAGGAGAAAGTATTTTAAATTAAGTATTTTATTTGTGGGCTTAGAAATTTACTTGCATCATTGTGAAAGTTTAGTAAGATTAATTTTACTTTTGTTTAGCGATTTAAAATTATCACTTTATTTTATTTAGTTCCCTTTTAATTTTCACAAATTTCCTCGTGGGATCGATATCTGGGGTTTTTAAAAAGAAAATCCTATATTACTTGAAACAATATCTATACTTGCATTGTACCCCTAATGTGATTATTATCATTATCTATAAAAAATTTAAATCTTGCACACTAGCCACTTATTTTAGGTCACGTTTACCTATCTTTGTAAGTTTAATTATCTGCGTAATTGTGTTCGGGTCAAATTTTTTATGCCGTTGCCGGGAAGATTAATTTTAAAATAAAAGAGAATTAAAAATAAATATTTATATAAATAAATATAATTATATAGTACTTTATTTTCAGAAAATCGTTTTATTCTTGTATGTGTAGTTCAGGACCGAAAGGTATAGTACCTTACGATTCTGAATTAGAATGAACTATAAGAAAAATAAGAAAAGAGAAACAACTTTAATATATTCAAGAAATGGTGAATATAACTCAAAATAATCCTGAAATTACAATTGAAGTGTCGACGATAAAAACTCATCGTTCCTATCATCGCCAATTCAGAGCTTTCATGTCAAATGTCAAGAAGTCGCCAATCTATTTATCCTAATCTTTTAACACTTTATGTCAAAGGTAAAAAGAAGGAAAGTAGACAATCAAGGAAAGTTAAAGTGGTATCTTTATAGAGAAAACTCTAGATTGTTCTTATCCTATTAGGAAAACCAAAAGTCTGATAACCAGAAATTTTTCTAGGTGTTAACCTAATTTCTAGGTGTTAACCTGTTCTGAGTTCTTTCAATTTCCCTACAGAAACAAGCTTCTATAGTTAATTACATCCTAGAAAATTCTAGTTTTGCGTAAAAAAACTCTTGATTAAGGTTAAACAGTTGTTTTCTAAATGGGTTTTTAGGAAAATAGAGATATAAAACGTCTTATTACTAATGTTTATCTCGTTGTCATAAGATATTATGTCAATTTTTTTATGTCATGAGGTATCTTCTAAGATGTAAAGATGATATGACTTTGTTTTGTCATGTCAAAGTCGATTTTGTTTTTTTTTTGTGTTGATATTTTTTGACTTGTCATGTCACAGTTCCATGTCATGTTTGTTTATTTTGTTCAATATTTCTTATCATGTCGTATTTTGTCATTTATGTCTTATTTTATCGTTTTTTATATCATTTATTTTATGTTTTGTCATTTTTAATGTTATTTATCATTTTTGTTTGATTTTAATGTCTTTTTTTTGTTGTTTTTGTTTATGTTTCGTCGTCGATGTCCTGCAAAATAGAGTTAGCACACCCAATAACATGCAAAGAAAATCTAACGAAACTTATTGTTTGTTTTATTTGTTTGATCGTTGTCGTTTCATCGTTGTCGACCTAAAAAAAAGTTTTAGCACATCCTATAACATGCAAAGGAAATCTAATAAAATTTGTTTTTATCCTGCAAAAGAAACAATGTCAGAAAGCAAAAATGATCATAGGTTCATGTTTGATTTGGATGTCAATCATAATTTTGTTTTAATATTTTTTTATTTTATGTCATTTATTTTATGCCGATGTTGATGCGGGACTTTTTATATGCAAGAATTTATGGAATCAAATTTATTTATATTTATAATGATTTTGCAAATTCCAAGCACTCAACGCAAGTTAATGTATCGTATCAAGTAATACAGGGCTCTAATGAAGTCCTGATTATCTATCTCATAGGGAAGTACAGAGTATAAGAAAGTTTTTCACAATATATATAATATAGCACTGAAATCCGATACTCAAATTGCAGTTAAAGTTTACTACTTACTTCGCTTACCACTATGCAGAAAACAATAATATTAAATCAAACTACAAATACTTCTAACAACTTTAAGAACATAATTAACTAGCAAACACACTAAACAATGTATTTGAAAGGTTTTTGATATATGAGAAAAGTATCTTTCCTCTTGCAATGAGAATATGATGTGTGGATTGATATGAAACAACTATTTAGGTTATTGTGCCAAATAGGAGCATAGATGATTCTTTACCCTTAAAAGAGTACCCCCTCTTCTAAGCATGAAAAGAGCATTGACATATCCTAAGTTTAGTCACTAAATCTAATGCTAGGCTTGGAGGATACCGGCTCTCACTTCGGAGCTCCTACTCAGCCTTCACCTGAAGGCTAACCTTCGAGTTTAGTCACTAATCTAAGAACCAATTTGGGGATTTTAGCCTGTCACCCTAAAATCCTCACATTGAAGTCCATCAAAACACATTTCCCTATTTATTTGCACTCAATTCCCATGAACTACGCAATTCAACCATGGAAATTGAATGGATCTTTCATTATTGTTTTAGGACATTAAATCCTTTTAGAATTAATGTTCAACAACATATTTTAACATTTCAATTGGCCAAATCAAAAAGTAAATTAAGTTCGAAATAAAGAATCATCACAATTTCTTCAATACATTAAAAGCATATCAAATCCACATCAATCCATCATCACATCTCTATGCAAGAAGAAAGACAAGGGAGACTACTCAAAATTCATGAAGAAGATACAATAAAACATGGATTTTATATATAAAATAAAAGTCATACAAACCATAAAATAAAATACAACTTATCTCTTTCCCTTCTTCAATGCAATTCCCTTGAAGTTCCTTTGAATTCTTTTCTCTCTTCTTTACAACACTTGATTCTCTCTTTAGAGTGGAAAGGAAGAAGCAATCTCTCACTTTCTCCTTCTCCTTCACTCCTTAGAGAAGAATTCCTCTCAAATCCTCACTTCTACACACTCTTCTCCTAAACCATAACACTTAACACACACTAAACCACTAAGAGAGAGTAAGAGAAACCAAGAGAACCCCCTTCATTTCGTCCAACAACAGTTACTTATAAGTTAGGGACGAAATTCCAAGCGTTTCCATAAGCATCCCTTTAAAAAGTCGCCAAAACTCTTCAAATTTGAATTCCACAGACTTTGGTCGCCGGCGGCGCTCTATCCTGCCAATAAATTCTGAAGTCTATGGAAAATGGCACCGGCGATGCCAGAACATGTTTTCCATCATTTTCCTCCTTTTTGCTCATTTTTGCTCCGAATTCATTTCTTTTTGCTTCTATTCACTCCAATCACCTAAAATCATCATACCTACAACAAATATTCAAAAATACCTTTCTTTAAAGTGCAATATCACCAAAATGGGTAAAATTATATAGTAAAAACCGTATATATTTTTGGTGCATCAAAATCCCCCAAACTCTAACTATTACTTGTCCTCAAGTAATCCATTTACTACATAAAATATAACTCTTGGCAATGTTTTTTTCAACTGTAAAACACTAAAATTTTTCATTCAGAAGAATATATTGGTTAGATTTTTAGAAAGAAATTTAGTAACTCATGTCAATACTACAGGTATAAGAATATTCAGCAATCAAGTCTAAGAGTTTTAGTCTGCTATTTATTTCAAGATGAACTATAATTTGTCACATTAAGAGTGCCTCAAAAGACCATGTGAAAAAGGAGTTCAAGCAAACTTCATTAGAATGTAGGTGAATACTTTAAATATAAATTCAGAAATGAAATCAAGCTCTCCCTTTAGATAGACTCAAATGAAGCCAATTTTTTATTAGGCATCTCCTCAAGCTTCTCCTGATAAATATTTATCTTTCTTTTTCTTTTCTTTTTTTTTTCCTTTTTTTCTATTTGGGATTATTTTTCAATCCTTCTTTTCTTTTCTTTTCTCTCTTTTTTTTTAACGAGGATTATTATATCTGGATAGCCTTTAATGATTTTGAACTTCACTCTCCTCTTTCTAAAGTTTAAACCTGAGACACCCCTTTACTTTATAGTTAAGTACATGTTTTATTATTCATCATAAAGTCACAATCTCTTCTTAACACACAATACTTTAAGTTCCTTAATATTTCAAAAATACAGTTTTATTTACTTTAAATAGTTGACTATAGTCAAATCCTTTCATACCAAATATCTTACTTCTATAAAATTAACCTTTATTACTAAAAATTTTCATCTTATCCTTCCATAATATTCAACTGAAATAAAAAGTTTTAGTTACTTATAGTGAGGTTCAACTGCTAGAAGTTATGCTAATAATTTTTGAAAATATAATAATTGAGAACAAATAAAAGTTAATATTTCTCTACCCTCCCCCAAACTTAAATTTTTCAGTAAATTTGAAACAGTAGAGAGTAGAAGAAAACTAACCTTTCTGTGCTGAGATCCTGAAATCTTCATCAGTTATCTGGTATTAGTCAAAATTTGCAACTAGCAGGCATGAAACAATTAGTTGCAGTGATATAACCATTTTAAATATTTGCATGGGTAAAGAGAAATTAACATTAAACCTAAACATCCAACAGAACACTACAATACTAAACAAACAATCACAATACTACACAGTCCAGTTAACAATTTTAATGTTTCAATACAACATAACAATACATCAACAGGGTCACACAACATATGAAAATAAATAAATACTACATCACAGCAGTACAACAATAGGGTTACACATCACATGAAAAATAAATATCTACTACATCATAACAGTACAACACAATAGAAAAAGAAAAACAGAAATAGAAACAAAGAATCTACCAATCTCTATCATCAGGATCATCAGCAGGGTCATCAGCAATGTCAGGACTATATGGTGTATAGCTGGGGCAAGTAGGAAATATCACATCAGACTCCCCCCTAATAAATCTGACCTGAGGGTCATAATAAGCAATATTGAACTCAAATCTCCTCTGTAGATAATCTTCATTCACATCACTCCTCGCCTCAAACACATCCATCCTACCATGGAGTCTATCCACACTAGCACTCTGTAGTCTCAGTTGCTCCATAATATCAGATAGGGTAATCGGCTCAGATGTAGATGGAAAATCATAACTCATAATAGGAATATCAGTACTCCTACGCTAAACTCAGGCTCCAACATGAGACTCATAAGTACGGATAAAAGTCTTTGTAATTAGTCTCAAAGGTATAACCACTTCTTCAGAATTACTAAACTCCACTCCAGACTGAACACACAAGGCATGAACTAAGGCAGGATGTCCTAATCCTCCAGTTGTCTCGGCTCTAGCAATCGTCTGAATCTTCTTGTAAATAATAGTTCCAATATCAATTGTTTTCATCTTTTGAATACAGTAGTTCAAAATTGCTCTATCTCTTGTAACTTCACTGTGGTGATAAGATGGTAATAGTCTCACAGAGATGAAATAATGCCAAAATTTTGATGCAACATTCAATGTGGAAGCAGGGAAATTAACCAACTATTTTTTACTTACTTTCCATTCCCCTCTTCCGTCAGTCAGAAAAGCAATAACTTCTCTCATATTCTCCCCTCGAGTGTTAAAGTTTTCGTATTCACAAACGAATGGTTCCCGAGTCTGATAGAAAGCGTTTATAAACTGAGGAGTAAACTTAACCATTTTCATCTAACAAGCACATACTTAATCTTAGTCCAGGGTACATTTGAATAGAATTCTCTAACAACTCCCATAACAGCATTCGCAGTAAAATAAAAAAATCGCTTCCAGTTCTGCTCTATAATTAAATGTTATACAGATCCACCAGGACTATCAAAAGCTCGATCCTGGATACACTTCTTGTTGTAAAGATAAGAGTTAAAGTGAAATTGGGCTTCGATATTAATGAACTTCTCTTCATCAAAATCCAATATCCTCTTCACTTTACTCAACCTTGGAGCCATGTGAATTTCTAAAATTTGCAAGAAAATTCCAATAAATACCAAATTCATAAAGTAACAAACTCCAAACACTAGAGCAAATTTCATCATGGAAATCTCAAAATCTCTTTAATACTCCAAAAATTCCAACCTAAGCAATGTGAGAGATTTCCATGGTGAAAATCCAAAAATTTAACTTAAAGTGAAGTTCTTACCAAGAGAAGTGTATATTCGACCTTGAAAAGCTTTGAAATCACCATGAATCTGAGATCTAGCAAGCCTTAGATCTTCAAAATCATGAAAATGGAGGAAGAAGACGAAGGCAATGGAAAAATTTGCGGGTCCCAGGGTTAAAATCGAGAAAATGAGGGTTTTTTTGCCTTTTACTGGGTTCTGGCGCCGGCGGTGCTTGATAGGGCGTCGACAGCACTCTATTTAAAATAATAGCCAAACTTTCTAGATTTGGACGCCGGCAACGCCCATTCTGGCGCTAGCGGCGCCAGTCCAAAATTTTTTCTAGGTCTGAAAATTCTTTCGTAATTTCGATCATTTCGACTTCCACAATGGTGTTTAATACTTCAATAGGCATTTAAATCATCTCATAAGCAATAATTAAAACAATTCTTTACACAAAAAATACACAACAAACTTATATATATATAATCTAAGTTCCAACATAAACACCAAATATATTTATTCAAACCAAACCAACACTTAGATGTTTTAGTGTTGTAAGTACTCTACGTTAGCACTAAAATATAAGTACACAATGAAAGTAAGCATATCCAAATCCAAATTCAAAGCAAAGTAATTACTACACACACCAAATATACTTAAGCAAAGTAAACTAAACACATAACAAACATAAGTAGAATCCATCAACTACTCCTCATCATTTTCAGAACTATCCTCTACTCTAATGTCTCCAATCGATTGCTGATGCATGAACAAATTATAAAATGGAAGAAATGGAAATTTGTCATACGATTCCTCAGCAATCACCGCATTATTCTTCATCAAGTTAATCAAGCCCAACTCAATTTGACCAATGTGATCGAATTGTTTTTTCATTCTCCAATCTATTCGTTCGAATAAATCAGAGATATTATTGATTGCACTTATAACATTTTGTACCTATTTCTCCAACTATTTGATCTTCTTTAATATCATTCTAGAACCTTCAAGAAAATATGGTTGAATAGGTTGTGAAGTCTGTGTTGGTTGATCAGCAAGTAAATTCATGTCATCATCATCTCCCACTGTCTGGTAGTCATAAATATTAGTTGGATCAATAGGCCTCCATGGAAGAAGAACCTTTTCCAAACTTTCATAAGGAACTTGCGATTGTCTAGATAACAAAAATATGGTGGAAGAGTGTCCAAGCCCATATCTAGATCCATGAATAATAAATCCCAAAACTGATTTTACAATGATGTTACCAATGTCAATCGGCCTTTCAGTTTGAATACAAAAATTTAAATTGGCGCTATGCTTGGTTACCTTGCTAGTCTTCATTGTTGGAAATAATTTTGCCGAAATAAAGTAGTGCCACTGCTTCGACGCTGGATTGAGAGATGCAGATGGGAAACTAGTGTATCCATTCTCTCTAATTTCCCAATCATCATTCTCGTCTGTCAAATATCAATACATATCATTCATATTATCTCGTGTGGCATTGATATTAGAATAAAGGAGAATGGGTTCGTTCTCGATAATAAAGAGATCGTTAATTCGTGCAGGAGTGAATTGCACAAATCTACCATGCACAAATATGAACCCTTGGTTGATCCCGTGAGGATTTGCATAGAATTCTATCATGACAGGAACAACAACTGCAGTGGTAGTGTAGCAAAGCACTTCCCAACGTCTCTCCTTAATAATTTCTTCAGTTCTAGTAGTAGGATTATGCATACCTCGATTTATGAAGCCTCTTTCCTTGATAATCCTTCTCTTCATCATCACTTTGTTGAACAAATGCTGCGCTTCGAAATTCCTTCGGTTGAAAACGCGAGATCGAGGGGTTTCAATGGAATAGGAATCCATGGGATACGAATTGGGAATGGTAGTTTTCATTTTTCTGGAGTAAGGAAGTCAAAAATGTAGTTTAGGGAGTTATAAGGATGAAGATCCCGCCCAAAACCGCCAAAACTTGCATTTTGAAACTTAAAAATTGTCAACAGGTTTTGGGCGCCGGCGGCGCTCGATAGTGCGTAGGCGGTGCTCAAACATGGAAGTTCAGCATATGGTCTGTGATAGGGCGCCGGCGGCGCCAGTGGTCAAAAGTTCACACTGAACTTCATTTGGCCCAAAATATTTCAATTTCTCAATTCGATCCAATATTTATCCATTTTTAAAGTATTTAGGAGTAATTAGGATTCAAAAAGAACTATCTAAAAAGCATTACTACAGTAAACAAGCAAATACACCATAAAGATACATATGGGTTGCCTCCCATAAAGCGCTTGGTTTAACGCCATCAGCCCGACAAACCATTCAGTTAATCGAGATGACTAAGCATTAAAACCTCTTTGAAGTCAGGTTGAAACCGGTCAAAGTAAAGCTTTAATCGATTCCCATTAACCTTGAGAATATTTCCAGTATCAGGATCATTAATATCAACAGCTCCAAAAGAATGAACTTTTACAACTGTATAAGGTCCTAACCATCTAGACTTAAGTTTTCCAGGAAATAACTTCAATCTTGTGTTGTATAACAAAACTTTTTGTCCAAATTCCAATTTTTTTTTCAATATCTTCCGATCATGCCACAATTTCATTTTCTCTTTATAAATCCTATCATTGTGATAAGATGCATTTCTAATCTTTTCCAATTCATTCAATTGCATAAATCTTTTCTCTCCAGTATTTTTCAAATTAAAATTCAACTCTTTTATTGCCAAATATGCTTTATGCTCCAATTCAACCGGTAAATGACAAGTCTTACCAAAATACTAGTCTATAAGGAGACATTCCAATAGGGGTTTTAAAAGCAGTTCTACAAGCCCAAAAAGTAGTATCTAATCGAGCAGACCAATCTAATTTATGATTATCCACATTTTTCTCCAAAATTCTTTTAATTTCACGATTAGACACTTCTGCCAACCACTAGTCTGGAGATGATAAGCAGTAGAGATTCTATGAATAATATTATATTTCTCAATTACTCTCTTAATTTGATTATTCCTGAAATAGGATCCACCATCAGTTATGATCACTCTCGGCATTCCATATCTTGTAAATATATTTTTCTTTAAAAATTTTGAAACACTACAAGCATCACATCTAGGTAAAGCAATAGCTTCAATCCATTTCAAGACATAATCTATGGTAACCAATATATATAAATTTCCAAATGAAGGAGTAAATGGTCCCATAAAATTTAATCCCCATACATCAAAAATTTTAACTTCCAAATTATAATATAGAGGCATTTCATTTCTACTAGAGATAATACCTACTCTATGATATCGATCACATGATTTAATATATCTATAAATATCTCTAAAAAGAGTAGACCAATAAAATCCATACTGTAAAATATTAAAAGCAGTTTTATCAGTACCAAAATGACCTCCAAATTCAGAATCATGACATCGTTGAATAATCAAATTAGTTTCTTCTTGTGGCACACATTTTCTAATAATCAGATCCTTACACTATTTATATAGATAGGGCTCATCCCAAAAATAAAATTTTGCATCAAATTTAAACTTCTTTTGTTGTTGCCTTGTTAAATCAGGCGTTACAATATCGCTTACATTATAATTCACAATATCAGCATACCAAAACAAATTACTTCCCATAATAGTATAAAGTTGCTTATCAGGGAAAATTTCTGTAATTTCTTTCTAGAATTCAGATAACTTATCATAGCCTATTCTTGACAAATGCTCAGCTATTTGATTATCAACTCCCTTCCTATCAACTATCATAAAATCAAATTCTTGCAGAAGTATCCATCTAATGAGTCTAGGTTTCGCATCCTTCTTTTGCATTAAATATTTGATAGTCGAATGGTCTGTATGTATAATACTTTTAGTTCCAATTAAATAATGACTAAATTTTTCAAAAGCAAACACTATAGCTAATAATTCTCTTTCAGTAGTGGTATAATTAATTTAAGCCTCATCAAGAGTTTTACTAGCATAGTAAATGACTTTGAAAGCTTTATCATGCCTTTACCCCATTGCTACTCCGATCGCATAATCACTTGCATCACACATAAGTTTAAATGGTTTCTCCCAATATGGTGAAACAATTATAGGTGCAGTGATTAATTTTTCTTCCAATAATTCGAAAACACTCAAGCATTCATCATTAAAATAAAACTTTCTATCATTTTCTAACAGTCTGCACAAAGTTTTAGTAATTTTAGAAAAAACATTAATATATCGCCTGTAAAATCCAGCATGTCCTAAGAAACTCCTCACCTCACTCACAATAGTGTGTGGCAGCAATCTCTCAATCACTCTAATTTTACCAGAATCGAACTCCATACCATGATCAGAAATTTTATGCCCAAGCACAATTCCTCCTGCAACCCTAAATTGACATTTCTCCCAATTCAGAACTAGATTTCTTTTCTCACAAAGCTCCAAAACTTTTGCTAAGTTTTCCAGGAAAATTTTAAATGAAGTCTCGAATACAGAGAAATCATCCATAAAAACTTCTATTCAATTATTTATCATACTACTGAAGATCGACATCATACATCTCTGAAATATTGTAGGTGCATTACACAGTCCAAAAGGCATTCTTTGAAAAGCAATGGTTCCATAAGGGCTAGTAAATGTTGTCTGTTCTTGATCCTCAGGAGCAATAGGTATCTGATGGTAACCAGTATATCCATCTAGAAAGTAGTAGTACTTGTTTTCAGCAAGTTTATCTAGCATTTGATCGAGAAAAGGAAGAGGAAAGTGATATTTTCTGTTGGCAGCATTTAATTTCCTATAGTCAATACAAATTCGTCATCCATTAACTTGTCTGGTAGGTATATTTTCATTACATTCATTCACTTCAACAGTCACTCCTCCCTTTTTCAGTACACAATGTATTGGACTCACCCAAGCATTATCCAAAATAGGATAAATATTTCCAGCATTCAGTCATTTTAAAATCTCTTTCTTAACTACTTCATTCATAATAGGAATCAATCTCCTTTACAAATTAACTCTCGGTTCATGTTCTTCATCTAATAAAATTATGTGCATACAAATCGAAGGACTAACTCCTTTAATATCTGCCAAAATCCATCCAAAAGCTTTCTTGTATCTTTTTGAAGTTTCCAATAACTTCTGTTCTTGATATTCGTTTAATTCCGAAAATACAATAACTGGCAAGGTAGATG
Organism: Papilionanthe hookeriana x Papilionanthe teres; assembly: GCA_022702705.1. Classification (NCBI taxonomy): domain Eukaryota; kingdom Viridiplantae; phylum Streptophyta; class Magnoliopsida; order Asparagales; family Orchidaceae; genus Papilionanthe; species Papilionanthe hookeriana x Papilionanthe teres. The sequence continues at coordinate 29,862,220 of CM040425.1, forward strand.
ATTCTCCTAAAATCATATACTTTAAATTATTAGGGAGATATTTCATCTCAAGTTCAGAAGGTTTTATTATAGATGGAATTAAGCTTTTATTTCCACCTTCCATAGTGTCTAATACTTTAAATCTCTCGTGAACATACTCCAAATCTTCATTCTTCTTATTATCTGAATTTTCTTCATCTTAAATTTCTTCTTCAAAAAAAATTTCATATTCCACTTCTTTTTCAAATATATTCTCAAAATGATCATTTCTGAAATATTCAAAGACCTTCATCCTAAAACATTCATTATCTTTTTCCATTGAGGGTTACTTCATAGATTTTAAAATATTAAAGGTCACCTCTTGATAATTAACTCTCATAATAAATTCTCCTTTTTGAACATCAATTACTGCTCTTCTAGTAGCAAGGAATGGTCTTCCTAAAATGGTTGGAATTTCTTTATCTTCCTCCATATCAATCACAATAAAATCCACAAGAAAGATAAATTTATCCACTTTCACTAACACATCTTCCACTACTCCTTTAGGATAAGTAATGGAACGATCAACCAACTGAAGAGTCACAGATGTAGGAGAATTTTCTCCTATTCCCAACCTTTTGAAAGTTGATAAAGGCATAAGATTAATAATAGATCCATATCACATAAAGCCTTTCTGAAAAAATTTTCACCTATAGCACACGGAATAGTGAAACTACCAGGATATTTAAGTTTTTTAGGAAGCTTCTTTTGAATAATTGCACTACACTCTCCACTAAGTGCAACAGTTTCATGATCTGTAAATTTTCTTTTCTTTCTCAACATCTCCTTCAAAAACTTGGCATAGTTAGGCATCTCTTCTAATGCTTCAACAAAAGGAATATTTATCGTTAATTTCATGAGGATCTCCAAAAAATTTTCAATAATGTTATCCTTATTTTGTTTCTTCAATCTTTGAGGAAATAGAGGTGGTGGTTTTTCAGCAGTTATCTTCATTGGCTTAAGATGATAATCCAAGTCTGGATAAATCTTGTTTGAACCTTTTTCAATTTCCTCCTCCTTTTCTATTTCAACCTCATTTTGCACTCTAGTTTTCAATTCTTTTCCACTCCTTAATTGAATAGCCTTAAGTTGTTCCTTTTTTGGATCTTTTGGATTGATCTCAACATTACTTGGAAGTGTTCCAGAAGGTCAATTATTAAGTGCAGTGAAAATATGTCCCAATTGATTTTCAATATTTTTCATAGCAACACCTTGAGCTTGTAATTGATTTCCCATATTCAGAATCATTTCCTCAGTAGACAACTTCTTATCTTTAAATTGCGGGTTACAATTAAATCTAGAAGGATAAGATGGTCTAAAATTGGTATTTCCTTGATTTTTCAAATTTTTAATTGGATCTATAGAACTATTAGCCCGATGTGGGTTAACATCGACTTTGCTATTATTCCAACTAAAGTTTGGGTGATTCTTCCAACCATGATTATAATAATTCGAATAAGGATTGTTAGGTCTATTAATAGCGTTTAAAGTCACATAAGGTGTTTGGGATTCTATTATCTGTCGAAATGAATTTTCCTCCAACACTTGAGGTGGTTGAGAATAATTCATTCCATATTAATCTATTTCCATAGAAAAGGCTGCAATTTAAGAAACTACCATAGTCATCATATCTGAATTATGAACACTAGCTACTCTCTTAAGATTTACCCGTTCGAAGATCCATTGAAAATTATTAGTAGCCATTTCTTCAATTAATGTGTATGCTTCATCAACAGGTTTTGACATTAACGATCCACTAGCAGCAGCATCTATAATAGATCTTAATGATCCCACTAATCCATTATAAAATATTTGAATTATTAACCAATCTGGTAAAGCATGATGTAGGCACTTCCTAAGAAGATCTTTAAATCTCCCCAAGCTTCATATATTGACTCTCCTTCAAACTGACAAAAAGATGTAATATCATTTCTTAGTTTAGCAGTCTTTAATGGAGGGAAATAATTTGATAGAAACTTCTGAGATAATTCTCCCTAAGTTCTAATATATCCAGGTGCTAAGGAGTTTAACCACACCTTAGCATTATCCCTTAATGAAAAAGGAAAAAGTCTAAGGGCCTGTTTGATTCGGCTTTTTTTTTTCTGCGGCGCGGCCGGGGGAAGCGAAGCTAAGGCGAAATTTGTTTTTTGTTTCGGCTTTCTGCCCACAGTGGGACGCGAATCCGGCAAAAAGCGGAAAGCTGGGAGAGGACCGCGGCCCGCTTTCGTGCGTAGCTTTCCCTACCCCTAGACGGTAATACCCCAATGGAATTTCTCCATTTTACAGGTCAGGGCAGAGCGAAAGGAGGATGTGAAGTTACCTTCTTCCATGGTACGGGTAGGAGCAGAGTGGACGGAGGAGAGAATGAAGGGAGAAGGCGGTTCGCGATCCCGACTGCGCTCGCGATCACTGTGCGTCGCGATCCCTTCCTTCCCCGCGATCACTGTATCACCAGGGTTCGGTCATGGAGGAGAAGCTTTTTACGAAATCGGGAGGGTGAGGGGAGATAGAGGGGATGGAGATCGATCACGGAGGCGAAGCTTTGGGCGAAATCAGGAGGGTGAGGGGAGACAAAGGGGACGGAGACGAATGGATTATGTATTTGTTAATAATATAATTTAATAAATAAATTAGTTTTATTAAATTCATCCAATAAATTATATGTATATTGTTAATATAATTAAAAACTAATTAATTATTTTCTCATAAGTGTTAAATTTTTTACTTAATAATCAATTTAATAATATTTTCTTAAAAATATATAATTATTAATTATGTTAAGAAATAATTTATTTTCTCTATTAATTAATATAAATTTATTGTTTAAAAAATAATTTGTTAAAAAAATTATTTTATATTTTGATTTACTGAACAGAGGCATAATAGTCATTTTTTCAGAAACAGCTACCCCGCAGCTGTTTTCACACAGCTGAACCAAACAGACAGTCAGCTTCCCCGCAATTGCTTCTGTAGGGCGGCGCAATGTATTGCTAGAAGTCGAAAAGCTGCGAAGTTCGCGCCAAACAGACCCTAAGTCTCACAGCATCACTAGACACTCCGTCATATTTAAAGGTAGCACACAGTTCTAGAAAACTAGTTATATGTAAATTTGGATTCTCATTAGGTATTCCTCTAAATTGATTATTTTGTACCATTTGGATAATAACAGGTTTAAGTTCAAATGAATTAGCAGCAACATCAGGATTTTGAATAGTTATGTGAATTTCATCTGCTATTGGGTTAGCATAATCTCTTAAAGGTCTTGGCAAATTTCCAATATCATTTCTCTGATTATCTTGATTATTCGCCATTTCGTAAGGATTTTCAATTTTTTTTTTGTTTTCTAATTTTTCTGACAGTACGCTCTAACTCATAGTCGTAAGGCACTAAACCTATAGATCCACTACGACGCATACACAAATACAAAAATACTTTTAGAAAGTACACAAACACACAAAAACACACTACAAAGTAAAGGTTTTATGTTATTATATTATTAATAAATACCGTTTATACTTCCTTAGTTAGTTACTCAGTTACCTGTCCCCGACAACTGCGCCAAAAACTTGATGCGGAACTTTTTATATGCAAGAATTTATTGACTCAAATTTATATATGTTTATAATAATTTTGTAAAGTCCAAGCACTCAACGCAAGTATACGTATCATATCAAGTAATACGGGCTCTAATGAAGTTCTGGTTTTCGATCCCATAAGGAAGTACGGAGTATAAGAAAGTTGTTCACAATATATATAATATAGCACTGAAATCCGATATTCAAATTGCACTTAAAGTTTACTACTTACTTCTCCTACCACTATGCAGGAAAAAGTAATATTAAATCAAACTACAAATACTTCTAACAACTTTAAAAATAGAATTAACTAGCAGACACACTAAACTATGTAATTGAAAGGTTTGTGATATATGAGAATGTATATTTCCTCTTACAATAAGAATATGATGTGTGGATGGATATGAAACAATTATTTATGTCATTGTGCTAAATAGGAGCATAGATGATTCTTTACCCTTAAAATAGTATCCCCTCTTCTAAGCATGAAAAGAACATTACATATTCTAAGTTTAGTCACTAAATCTAAGGCTAGGCTGGGAGGATACCGACTCTCACTTCGGAGCTCCCACTCACCCTTCACTTGAAGGCTAACCTTCAAGTTTGGTCACTAATTGTAGAACCAATTTGGGAATTTCAGCCTGTCACTCTGAAATCTCCACATTGAAGTCTATCAAAACACATTTCCCTATTTATTTACACTTAATTCTCATGAACTACGCAATTCATCCATGAAAATTGAATGGATTTTTCATTATTGTTGTAGGACATTAAATCCTTTCAGAATTATTGTTCAACAACATATTTTAACATTTCAATTAACCAAATTGAAAATTAAATTAAGTTCAAAATGAAAAACTATCACAATTTCTTCAATACATTAAAAGCATATTAAATCCACATCAATCCATCATCACATCTCTATGAAAGAAGAAAGACAAGAGAGACTAATCAGAATTCATGAAGAAGATACAATAAGACATGGATTTTATATATAGAAGAAAATTCATACAAACCATAAAAGAAAATACAACTTATCTCTTTCTCTTCCTCAATGAAATTCCCTTGAAGTTCCTTTGAATCATTTTCTCTCTTATTTACAACACTTGACTCTGTCTTTAGAATGGAACGGAAGAAGCAATCTCTCACTTTACTCCTTCTCCTTCACTCTTTAGAGAAGAATTCCTCTCAAATCCTCACTTCTACACACTCTTCTCCTAAACCCTAACACTTAGCACGCACTAAACCACTATGAGAGAGAGTAAGGGAAACCAAGAGAACCCCCTTCTTTTTGTTCAAAAATAGTTACTTATAAGTTAGGAATGAAATTCCAAGACTTTCCATAGGCATCCCTTCAAAAAGTTGCTAAAACTCTTCAAATTTGAATTCCGTCGACTTCGGGGCCGGCAGCGCTCTATCGTGCCAATAAATTTTGAAGTCTCTGGAAAATGGCGTCGGCGGCGCCAGAACTTGTTTTCCATCATTTTGCTCCTTTTTGCTTCTTTTTGCTCCGATATCGTTCCTTTTCGCTTCTTTTCACTCCAATCACCTAAAATCATCATACCTGCAACAAATCATCAAAAATACCTTTCTTTAAAGTGCAATATCACCAAAAATGGGTAAAATTATATAGCAAAAACCATATATACTTTTGTTGCATCAGATGTGCATTTATGTTTTATGTTGATTTAAATTTTATTTTAGGTTAAGCTTAAAATTCATGTTAGTTTGTATTAAGTTTGATTTATATCAAACATAAATTACTATTTTGTCAAATTGAGTTTGATTTGGTTCAAATTTAATGTTGAATTAAGTTTGATTTGAGTCGAACTTAATGTTTATGTCAAAATAAATTTGATTTAGATCAAACTTAATGTTGAATTAAGTTTGAATTGGGTCGAACTTAATATTTTGTTAAGTTCAATTTGGGTTCAACTTAATGTTGAATTAAGCTCGATCTAGGTCGAACTTAATATTTATGTTAAAATAAGTTCAATTTAGGTCGAACTTAATGTTGAAATAAGGTTGATTTTAGTCAAACTTAATATTTAAGTCAAAATAAGTTCGATTTAGGTTGAACTTAATGTCGAATTAAGTTTGTTTTATGTCAAACTTAATATTTATGTCAAAATAAGTTTTATTTATGTCAAACATAATATTGAATTAAGTTAGATTCAAGTTAAGTTGAACCTAAACTTATGGTTGATTTAAGTTAAGTTGGATTCAAATTAGGTTGAACCTAGCCTTAAGGTTGACTTAAGTTCAATATGGGTGATTTAAGATAAGTTTTAAGTTAGGTTCAAGATAGGGTGAATCTAGACTTAGGATTAACTTAAGTTCAATATGGGTTGAACTTAAGTTTGATTTAAGTTTCAGTTAAGTTAAGTTCAAGTTAGGTTGAACCTATACTTAAAGTTGACTTAAGTTCAATATGGGTGAACTTAAGTTTGACTTAAATTTGAGTTAAGTTAGGTTCAAGTTAGGTTGAACCTAGACCTGGGGCTGACTTATGTTCAATGTAGATTGAACTCAAGTTAGATTTTTAGTTAAGTTAGGTTCAAATTGAGTTGAACCTAAACTTTAGGGTTAATTGTCCTTAATTAGAATTGGTTTATGTTTAATTAAACCTAATTTATTTAAGGTTTAGTTTGATTAATTAGATTTAATTAGGGTTAAGTCTAATTGATTTATCGTTAATTAAACCTAATTTGAGTAAGGTTTAATTAGTTAATTAGACTTAATTAGGGTTAAGTCTAATTGGATTATAGTTAATTAAACCAAATTTGTGTAAGGTTTAATTGATTAATTAGCCTTAATTAGGGTTAAGTCTAATTGATTTATGGTTAATTAAACCTAAATTGTGTAAGGTTTAATTGATTGATTAGACTTAATTAAGGTTAAGTCTAATTGGTTTACAGTTGATTAAACCTAATTTATGTAAGGTTTAATTGATTAATTAGTCTTACTTAGGGTTATGTTTAATTGGTTTATGGTTAATTAAACCAAATTTGAGTTAGGTTTAATTAGTTAATTAGACTTAATTAGGGTTAAATCTAATTCGATTATGGTTAATTAAAACTAATTTGTGTAAGGTTTAATTGATTAATTAGACTTAATTAGGGTTAAGTCTAGTTGGTTTAAGGTTTGATTTGATTGATTAAGCCTAATGTTGATGAAGTTTAATAATTAATTAGGTATAATTGGTTAGATCTAATTAAGATTTATTAAGTTAAACCTAATGTGATTAAGGTCTAACTTTGTTTAATTAGGTTTAATCGGTATCTTAGACCTAGTTGGTGTTTTGGTGAAGTTTAGGCTCACATATGTTGGACCTAAATGTTTAAGTTAGGTTTGAATTCATTTGGGACTGAACTCAGATTTAACCTAAGTCTATCTGTGTTAAACTTAGATCTTGTGTGAGTTTGAACTCAACACTTGGGGTTTTGACTTTGGGTCTATTGGGCTAAACCCATTAGTCTTGAGAAGGTAAGTAAACCCTATGTGAGTTAGGTTTCAACTTTACCCAAGATCTAACTTAACCTAAGGCTTTAGGATTTGGTTAACCCTAGACGTCTTTTAGGGTTAGGATTTTAATTAAGTTTAATATGTCTTTAAACTTAGTTAAAATTTGATTTTTGAGATTAAACCTATTGTCATGAGGTTTAAAGGGGTTAATTAAGTTTAGTCTATCCCTAAACTTAATTAAAGTTTGATTTTTTTATTAAACATATTGTCATGAGGTTTAATTAAGGTTCTAATTAGGTCTAATTAGGGTTCATCATGAGTCTATTTTTGAGTTAGTCTCTATTTTGACATAACCCATTGTGGAATGGGCTAAGAGGGAATGATTTTTTTTTGAGGTTTTTTTCTAAATTTACAATAAAATTTAAAACATAATTTCAAAATATCATTTAAATTTTCAATAGGGCAAAAATTTATCATATTAGGGTTTTTTTATCTCTCACCCTAACTTATTTAACCAATTTCCAATTTTATTTTTCCTTAATTTCTAATTTTTTATAATTATTTTTAGAAATAATTACAAATAGTCTTAGAAATTAGAAAATATCACCCTAGTTAATTTATATCCTTGGAAATATCAGGGGATGTGTCAAACCATGAGAAGGTGATTTGGTGAAAATTTCATAATTTTTGAAATTATAATTATTTTTTATAATTAAATTACGCTAGAGAGTAATTAATTAATTAAAATAAAATATAAATCAAAAATTAAAAATTTTAATTCCACATTGTTCTCCTCTTTCTCCTGAATCCAAAGGTATTTTTCTTTTATTTTTGTGATTTTTGTGTGCAAAGTTATGGATTTTTTATTATTTTAAGATATCACTGCATTTATTTAATTCCTTAAACAAATGGAATTTTTACGGGAGTGTCGCGTGTCCTTAACCTCGTCGAAACATGGTTAATCCCATGCAGTGATCCGAACAACGGAGCCGTAGGGATTAAATTAGAATCGTTGGTTTCTAAAACATGGGATCGAACGACCATGGTTCATCGTGTTCATCCTGTTGATCCCGCGCATCGTCGAGCTTCTAGGATCAAAATCTTGCTCATTTCTCAATGAATTTGAGCGATTTTTTATCCTATAGATTCATCTGAGGATGTAGATCACATCCATACAGTGATCAGGTTTGGAATCGATTCATTTCACGATTAACCAAACCCGAACGCCATTAATGCCCAAAATCCATACCTTCGCCTCAGTCACTTTGAGCTCGATTTAATTAGTTTGGTAGCCTCATCTGGACCTGAGAAGGTGATTCTCCAACTCAATTTGAGTTGTTCAAATTGGGTCTTGGTTTGACTTTGACCAAAAGGGGGTCGGTTTGGGGGAGTTGATCAAATATTAGCTTAGAGGTCTTGGAAATGGTTGGATTTTATCAGGATTATCATCTTTTGATCCCTAATTTGTGTTAGAATAGTTAATTTAGGGTTTGTGAGGTTTGAATTCACAATTGCAAAATGTCCTAGTTCAGGCTAATTTGGGTGCACTCGTGTTAACCAAATTGAGGGGATTTAGCTAGTTTCTGGGTTGGGTTTTAGTTGGGATCTATTACTTAAATTCTAAACTGGACATTTATTGTTGGATGTTTCTTGATTTGAGCAGCCTATAAGGTTTTGGATTTTCTCCCTTTCTTCGTTATAGTTAAGCTCTCGGGTTAGCTTAATCAACGGGATTAGGTGGGTTTTAAAGCTGGCTTTGGATTGGGTGTGATTGCTAAGGTCCTAAGAAGAGTTTTTTTGTGTTGAAGGCCAGTAAATTTGGGCAAAGATTAGGCAGTTATGGCTCTCTCCTCTCTCTATGAGTTTTACCCCTATTTATAGCCATAGAGGCTTGTCTATGGATTAGATTGGATTAGGATATATTTGGGGATGTTGCCAACCTCCCAATAAACAATTCCAAAGAGAATTTTCGTTGTCAATTGATTGGGGATTGAATTTTGGCAATTTTAAAATCAAACTCATGTAAAGTTGGTTCATGGTCACCTTGAGTTAGAATTTATTCATAAATTTAAAATTTTTCATTTGGTCATTTGGGAGGTGGATGAGGCTGATGATAGGGCTTATTACAGCCTTCCCCACATTTCTCCTTCATCTATCTTGAAAACATTTAAGGGAAACACGACAAGTAAGCAAGGTGAGTAATTTCATGCATACATGGTTCATCATGGTGCTCAACCATGGTAAAGCCTTAATCTAAGCCACTCTGCCTCTTCATTAGTTGTTCCTAAGGTCTAGGATGACTCAAAGACAGCAAGGTAACACCTTTTTGCCATTTCATTTGATGTTTAAATGAAGGAATGACATGTAACCTTCAATTTTTAAAATTTTTAATTTAAGGGCTAACCATGGTTAACCTAGGGTTTGTCCAATGTCTTTTTATGTCATGATGAGTTTAATGGGTCATGGGTGACCCATTAGTGACCCTCCATAATTTATTTTTGATTTAAATCTAATTATGGGAATTTTGAAGTCACGTGTAATGTCATGGGCCAATATTCATTTTTATAACCTTTTTTTTAATTTAATTTCTAATTTTAATTAATTATGTCATTAATTAAAATTTTTGTAAATTATATTATTAACTCATTTAATTAATCAAAATAATTTTAAATTAGTTATTTAATTAATTTTATGTCATTTTTTGGTTTAAAATTGAATTTTGTCTTATTTAATGGCCTTTAATTAAATTTTCATTTTAATTAATTACTTACTTAATTAAAATATTAAAAATTATATTATTAGTCAATTAATTAATCAAAATAATTTTGGAATAATTATTTGATTAATTTACATTATTTTTGGTTCAAAATTGAGTATTTTGACCAAATTTGATGAATGTTGACGGGTTGACCAATATTGACCCAGGTTAACCCAAGTTGACTTAGATTGATCAATTCTAGACCAAGGATGTTCAATGTGACTTTCTCAACCTTGTAATGGTTGATTTGGTCACAAAATGGGTGGTTTTATCATTTTGGGGTCTAAGTTGGTCATGTTGACCAAATTTAATAAACCCCAACAATCAATGTGGTAACTTTTGAATTAAATTTTTGTTTGTTTTGATCAATGTTAAGTTGATCATGTTAATATTTATCTTTTGAGTCAATTTTGTGGTCAAGGATAACATAAAGCATCCATTTTGACCATTTTTAACCTTTTGTTAGGTCATGAATGGACCAATGGGGTTAATGTTATTGTCTTTATGTCAATGTTGGCTAAATTTAAAAAATTTTAGTCAAAATCTGATAAATAAAGTCAATACAACATTCTTTATGTCAAGATTTAATAATTTTGACCTAATTTGTCTTTTTAGGTCATAGGGTGACCAATAATGTCAATCTAGTGGTGTTTAGGTCATATGTTGACCATTTCTGTCTTGTTTATGCCAAAGATTTGTCATTGTTGACCTATTGTGATCATAATTGATTAATTTAGGTTCAAAGTTGACCTTAGATGATTTATTTAACCTTGTCATGGTTAATCTAATCATAAAGTCATTGATTTTTGTCACGAGACCTAGATTTGATTAGGGTTGGTAATGTCAGATTGATTTGGTGTTTTCAACTGATCAAATGTGTCATATTTAATAAGTTTAATGTTTCAGATGTCTTGATGGTTGGTTGGCTCAATTATGAGTCAATATGGAGGTCATTATGTCAGAAATTGACTGTCTTATCCAACTCTTGGCCTTTTAAGTTGAAATTAACTAGGTTAATCAAACTTGTTATTTAGATTAAGAAAATTAATCATTTTAGATTTTTTCATTACTGATTTGATTAATTTAATTTATCATTAAAATATAAGTCAAAAAGTCTTTATCAAGGTTTCATTCTAGGTCTTAGGGTTTGTTGTTCTTTGTCAAGCCTTAGGAGGTCAATGTAGGTAGACTTCCTTTTTAGTGTGTGTGATGAGTGACCCTCACAAAAGTGAGGTCAACAAATGGGCCCCCAATATGTGTGGGATACTGTAAAATTATGCTGCACATAATGGCGTTGACCGAAATGGTATGGATGTCATGTCTGTCAATTTGTCAGAAGGTTCTTTTATGTCAGTAGATGAATGTCATAAAATGTCAAAAAATGATATGTCAATTTTTAGAAGGAATGTTATGTGACTTATATCATTTTTCAAATAGAAAGTTATGGGATTGCCATCATTCCATGTTAGGAAGGTCTTATTCCAATAACTAGAGAGAGAAAATGGATGTTATGTTTCATTTCTCAGAAATGTCAGATGTCAATGTTAAGTTAGAGGAAAGTCATAACTTCAGTGTCAGGAAAGGACTTATATCCAATAACTGTAGAGAGAGAGTATATGTCCTACTTTCTCTCAAAATGTCAAATGTTGGTCCTGAGAAGGAAGGCTATTCAACTTACATCCTATCTCAAAATTATAGCTAATAGAATGCCATGTTTCCGTGTCAAGAAGGGTCTTATATTCATAGCTGGGGAAAAAGTATATGTCGTACCTTTCTTAAAATCTCAGATATCGATTTTGAGAAGGAATACTATATGACTTATATCTTATCTCAAGATTATAGCTGATAGAATGCCATGTATCTGTGTCAAGAAGGGACTTATATCCATAGCTGAAGAGAGAGATTGTCAAACTCATGAAGTAGAGTATATCCGCTGGGGATTCGTTTCAAAGATTCAAACATAACATTTATGTTAAAATTTATGGAAGTTTATTTTATTTTTTTGGTGTATGTATTTTGAGTATTTTAGGACCTGCCAACGTATCACAGATAACGGGGGAATATTTCTCAACACTTCATTTTATCTCCATAGAAATTGTACATTGCAAACAAAAGTAAACAGGACATATCCTTGCGAACAAAAGTCAACAGTACATATCAAAAGTCAACAGTACATATATGTACATATGTTACACAGCACACATACTATAAACTATTGGTATATTTCTTATTAGAAACTGTCACGTCATCTTTCGGTTGTTATCATAACCTTTAGTACTACTAGACCAACCATAAGCATCTAACACTCCATGACATTGTTTGTTACAAAAGTCTCGGGTGTTTGGACATTCACATGGTCATGGTAGCTCACAAGGCTTCAACCTTTCTAGTTATGATATAGCCCCATATTCGATGGGTCGTTTATCTTGTCACATTCGACGTAGAGTAATCAAATGTGAGCTTTATCCAAACTGGGAATATAGTGTCTAACGGTATCAGCACCGTTTCCTTACAACAAAAGAACTGATCCTAGTGTCAAAGGAATCTGAAATGTGCCTGCAAATTCACCTGGCCCAAGGATTTGAATTTCCCTTCCAAAGAGAATAGAGCAGCGGATCATCAAAGATACCATGCAAAACGGCCTTTCGAAGTCATGACTATCAATGTGATGTGAGATGCAGTCCCCCTCAGCGTAGATATTGATGATGCAATTATCAGGTATGCAACTCGCTGGCATGACTCCCCAAGTAACAAGTCGTCTTACAATCTGTATGATCAGGGTAGGGAGTGGATCCACATGCTCATGTCGTAAGATTCCTGGTGGATTCCCTTCATTATCTACAGTGTAATTATAGCAACATCTGTATTGTATCGTCAACCTTCCCTTGCCACGTATCCATTAATTTGGCTCAGAGAAGGTTCTTCTTCTGAGGCGCCTAGCCCGACCTAGATCTCGAACTTTCATCACGTGATCGATGATGGTCATCTACTTGTATTCATCAAATATATTAGTGAACATTTTAATCCCCTCAAGAATATTAATTGTTCGCCCTTTAATAGATTTGACCTGTTCGAAGGCTCGCCATTTTATGGCCCGTATTCATTGAATTTCTTCTTTAGAAATGTCTTTCCTATTGACTCCTAACTCTGGCATTGTCAAGTCCAAAGTTGGTACATATGAAGACAGAACGAAATTTCTTTCTTTAATCCAGTCATCCCTTTTAGGCTCCAAGTCTAGCATCTCCAAATCATGGTGAGCTTCTTCAAATGGAGCCTTGAGGGTGGAAGATTTAAACTAATCAAAATTATTTCCCTTAGGTTTCTTATTTTGCACTTGTTTTTCTTTCTGTCCTTTCAAACGTTTATTTCTAATTCTTCTTTGTGTACGAGTGAGTCCTATTGTCGCACTATCAGCAACTGCTGCAGAATTTTCTGTAGTTTCCCGGACTGTTGTCGTCACCATTGATTTCAATTTTTCAACATTGACTTTTCGTTCATGTTTATCATCAGATTCTTCTTCTGAAAACTCAAGATTCTATTACTCACGAATTTTGAACTCTATCATAGGCTCTTTTCCCATGACTTTGTTCTGATCAACCAGGTACATTAACGACCCATGGTATATCGATTCAACTTGTAGGTGATTGAAATTGAAATGGATTCTTGTGCCTTTGTCGAAATGTCGGCGGTCCATTGCAAAAGACATGTCATTTTTGAAACTGACGTATCATATATTGTCAAACATTTTTCCTGTAAGTGGCAGGGTTATATGTCAGATTACATTTTATTTTGAAAATCATGCTTGTAAGTATAAACTTAGTAAGCAGGAAGGAAATTTAAAGAGACAAATTGCAATTTACACGACAATTCAAAAGAAAATATTTATTATTTATCCAGTTCATAAACAAATTGTTCATATGTTGCATAGTATTTCTTCAAGAAATGTCCATTAATCGGCGGCAAAATTATGTCGCCTTGATAATCAATCAATTGATTAGATCCTCCTGAATAGGTCTTTTCAATTACGTAAGGGCCTTCCCATATTTGTTCAAATTTCCCGGCTATTTTTCTGTGAGCAAGGATAGCTTTTCGGAGTACTAAGACCAAATCTCCGATTTGAAATCTTTTAGGACGACCCAATTTGTCGTGGGCCCATACCATTTTTGATTAGCACAATTCCAGATTCTGTTGAGCCTGAAGTTGTTTACCCTCTAGATTTTCTAGTTCTTCAAGACGTAATTTTGTGTTTTCCTCTTCAGTGATTTTGTTCGTAACTGCAATCCTAAGAGAAGAAATTTGAATTTCTAATGTAAGTATGGCTTCACAACCATATACAAAAGAAAAGGGTGTCGACTGTGTTGGTGTTCAGTATGTAGTTCTATAAGCCCATAACTATTCAATTAATTTTTCATTCCATTGTCTTAGATTTCTAGTTAATGTTCTCTTTAAAATTTGTACCAATATTTTATTAAAAGCTTTAGCTAAACCATTGGCCCTTGGATAATAAATTGTTGAATATCTCCAATTTATTCCATGTCTTTGAACAAAATTTTTTATTTTTGTGTTCTTAAAGGCTAATCTTTTGTCTGAGATAATCCTTTGAGGAACTCTGAATCTATAAACAATTTGTGTCTTGAGGAAGTGAAGAACTTGTCCTACTTTGACATCCCTAAGTGGTAAGGCTTCTGCCCATTTTGAGAAGTAATTAGTGGCTACTAATATAAACCTGTGTCCTTTAGTTGAAGAAGGGTCTATATGGACCACAATATCTATGCCCCGACATTCAAACGACCAAGATGCAATTGTCGGATGTAATACATTTGGCGGTCGATGTAGAACCACTCCATGAACTTGACATTGATGACATTTCCTTGTTTTTTCAAGGCAATCATTCATCATTGACGGCCAATAGTAACCCATTCTCTTTATTTTCATTTTCATTTTGGGGCCAAACTGGTGTGCACCACATAAGCCTGAATGGACTTCTTTGACAAGTTCTTGTGACTCAGATTGACTCAGACATCTTAGCCACATTTGTTGAAAGGATTGTCAATAAAGAACATCATCTATCAAGGCATAAGATAATGCTCTTTGTTTGATTTGAACTGTGGAGGAATTGTTATCATGTAATGTTCCTGTTCGTAAATATTCAATGATTGGTTGTTGCCAATCATTGTTCTTATCTTTGTTGATAGCTATTATTGTCACATTTTCTTTCTTTTTATCCAAATTAATATTGTCAATCTGAAATAAAACTTGTTTTTCTTTCACAGACATTGAATCATGACTCCCTTCAGGACAAGCAAACTCTTTTGCGAGTTTTGCTAGAGCATCTGCCAAAGAAATATCTTGTGTGAACCAGGAAAAATGTTACATGAGGAATTTGTTGTAGTAATTCCATAATGTCATCAACATATTGTTCTAGCCGTGATTTCAAAATTTTATATTTTCCTGCTATCTGATTAATAATCAGTTTGGAATCACCATAAATGTTGATATTTTTTATGTCCATATTTATTGTCAGTTTTAGGCCAGTTATGAGTGCTTCATACTCAGCTTCATTATTTGTACATGGCTTAGTCAAATGATAAGAAAATGGTATCATTCCTTTGTCTAGAGTGATTAAAATTATCCCTACTCCTGCTTTGCCAGGTACGGTTGTTTGTTTATCTTTGTCTTTTCTGGCAGAGGAAGCTCCATCAAAATATAACTCCCATTATTTTAAGACAGAATCTTTTATTTTAAATATTTGCTCATCAGGCAAATCATCATTCAGTGGATATTCAATTGGTATGGAGTGTGCCGCTAAAGAGTCTGCCAAATTTGTCCTTTGACAGCACGCAATGGCACAAGTTATATATCAAACTGTAGTAATGTCATTGCCCATCTTGCCAATCCCCCAAAAAGAGTTGGTCGAGTCATCAAATATTGTAATGGATTTATTTTTGAAACAAGAGTTACTTTGTTTGATAGCATGTAATGTCTTAGCTTCTGAGTTGCAAAGATCAGGGCTAAATAATGCTTTTCAATTGTTGGATATCTTATTTCAGTCAGATTCAAACAACAACTTAGGTAATATAGAGCATTTTCTTTACCTTCGTCATTATTCTGAGCTATTAGTGCACCTATTTTGAAAAATAAGAGGACTTCCTAACACAGGGGCTGCTAAAATAGGAGGAGTTATTAGATATTGTTTAATATTTTTGAAAGCACGTTTACATTTTTCATTCCATAAAAATTTGGTATCTTTTCTGGTCAGGTCAGTGAGAGGTTGACACCTTCCTAACAGATTATAAATGAAACGATGAATATATGCTAATTTTTCTTGGAATGATCTTAATTGAGTTAGATTTATAGGAGGAGGCATATTCATGATAGCTTCAATCTTGAGCGGGTAAATTATGATCTCACGATGTCGAACAACAAATCCAAAAAATTTTCTTGAGGTGACACCAAAGGCACACTTAAGAGGATTCATTTTAATATTAAATTATCGTAATTGCTCAAAGAAGATTCTTAAGTCATATATATGTTCGTTTTTATGCTTACTATTAACAACCAAGTCATCTACGTAACATTCAACTTGCTTGTGAATAAGTTCATAAAAAAATTCTTGTCATGGCCCTCTGATAAATAGCACCGGAATTCTTTAGTCCAAATGGCATTACTTTATAACAGTATATCCCAATGGGCATTCTGAAAGCTGTATTTGGCTCATATTCAGGAGACATTTTAATTTGGTTATATCCTGACATCCCGTCCATAAAGGAGAATATTACATGTGTTGATGCAATATCTACCATTAATTCAGGAATTAGTAATGGAAATTCGTCTTTTAGACAAGCTTTATTTATGTCTTGAAAGTCTACACAAACTCGGATTTGGCCATTTTTCTTCTTTACTAGCACTATATTGGCCAGTCATATTGGATATTTTTCTTCTCAAATAAAATTGGCCTCAATTAGTTTCTTGATTTCATTGATAACTTGTTGTCTATCTCAATACGCATTTTTCTTGAACCTTTTTTTACAAGGAAGGACTTCTGATCTATCCCTAGCTTATGAACTACAACTTCTGCAGCAAGTCCGGGCATTTCATCATAATTCCAAGCAAAACAGTCTTCGTATTCTCTAAATACTTGAATTATTTCTTTTGCTTCAACATCATTGAGAGAAATACTGATAAAAGTTGGTTTTAGGTTTTCGTCATTACCCAAATTTATTTCTTTTAGTTCGTCCATCTTTCATTTGATTTCTTCTTCGAATTCTGGTGGAGCGTCCTCTATCATAGGATCAGCTATCTGTTCAAAACTTAGATCATTGGTGATAACCAAACAAAATTCTGTATCATCCAAAGGCCCTAGAACACCAAATCCTATTTATTCTTTGGAATTATGATTTCTTTTATTATTATTCCACAAATGCTCAAAATCATAAGATTGGTTCAATGATTTTTGATTAAACATTAACCTATTTTGAAAAAGTTTTTTAACACATGGAGATAAAGTTCAAAAGTAATTTTTTTTGATTCAAAACAGTTTTCATTGTTTGATTTTACATCAATATCCAAATTGGTAGAGCCAAGTTGGAATGTTATCATTTTCATATCTTCACTATGTATTTCTTTGATCACCAAATCTTCAACTTTTTGGAGAAGAAAGAGGAGTTAGGGTCATATTATCTACATAGTGATTTATTTGTTCATACATATATTCAAATTCCTTTTCTTTTTCTTCATCTTCAAGAAGTATCTTGAACTGGGGGTTCTTTGAAACTATTTTCTTCTTTTCTTCTTTTTCATAATCCAGCTGGATTTCAACTTTTGGTATCTTCTTCATATTGGTAGCAGGAATCCCTATTTGTTGTGCTCATCCTCGGCCTCAAACTCGACCATGGGTATGAGCTTGAAAGAAATCTTTCTTCTTTATGTATGGCTCAAAAGTGTCAATTTGTTTTTCTTTTTCTTATCTTTGTTTTTATTCTTCTTATTTGGCACCATATCGCTAGAGAATATTGATTTCTCTACTGGGGCATAATATGCAGCATCTCCATGTACACCGATTTCCTGAATTGAAAATGGTTGAACATCTCCAATTATGCAACATTCTTTCCCTTTTGTGGATAGTTGATGCACTGGTGTAATGATGATGGTACCATCTTATTCTCACGGAGCTAAGGTCGACCAAGTAAAGCACTGAAAGACGTGTCAGAATAAAAGACATGGAACTATGCTGTTGTCACCAGATTTTCTATCTTTAAAAGCAAAGTTATCAATCCTACAGCTCGTTCTCCTAGTTGATTGAATCCTCATAACATAATTGTATCAGTTAATAGTTTATCGGCATCAATGTCCAAATGTGTGAGAGTTTTTAAATTCATGATATTAATCGAAGCTCCAGGATCAATAAGTACTCTCGTAAGCATAATATCATTGATATTCAATGTAATATAAAGTGGACGATTGTGTTCAGTCATGCCGAGTAGCAAATCATCGTCAGAAAAGGTTATTTTTGTTTGTTCTTTGAACGAATATACTTCATTTGCAGAAGTACTAGCAAGTTGAGCTAGACAGATTTCAGGATCTAAGAGAGCCTTTATCAAAGATTCTCTCATTTCCTTAGATAAGACAAGGGAGTCATATATGCTCAATTTTGCTGGTAGCTTCCTTAGATGAGCCAATACATTATAGTCCACTTTTCCATGAACATCGTTTCTTTTTTCTTCCAATTATTCTTCTTGTATTGGAGGACCATTTTCTTTCAGTGCTACTATCAGTTTTTCTTTTCTTATAGGGTCCATTCTTGGAGGTAGAACTTTTCCACTTAGGTTGACTTCAGTTATTTCTGGCGATATATCGTTCAAATTTTGAGTTTCTGAATCAGAAAATTCCAATTCTATGGAAATTGGAAATTTTCCTAATTCAAACGTGAAAGTTTTGTCGTCACTGTCATCATCATTTTGAATGTTAATAGTTTCGTAAGGTTTACATATGATCAAAGTATCGTATACATGATCAAAATTGACATGCTCATTTTTACGAATATCATGAGAAATAGTCAAAATGTAAGCAAAACGAGAAACATTATTAATGATCAGATAGTCATACAAAGTTAACGGTCTGAGGGTTTTCTTCCCTCCATTCGAGACAACTATCCTAGTAGGATAAGATGAAGTAGAAGGAGTAAAAGATACAAAAGGAGGAGCAGCCCCTATGTTAAGAAGACCCTTATTATTTTTCTACTTCACAGAGGATTCTCTAAGAACATTTCTAGGTTTGATGAGCATTTCTTTGTAAGATTTGTCTGAACAATATTGTCTTCAGAGCGATCTTTGTGAATAACCGTCGAGATCATATTTACCGAACCTTTTTGAGGTTCCTTTAAGTACTCCTTTGGGATGGTGATATTTCCTTATTTAAAGTTTCTTCCAACAAGTCTTTAAAGACGAAGCAATCTTCAATTTAATGTCCCAACATCTTGTGATATGGGCAGTAATTAGGATGATCTTTTAAATCAACCTCCTCTGGACTCTTGGCCTCTGGTAATTTGAATTCTGATATTTTTAATAATCCATGAATGATTTTAACAATCGCATATGTCAGCATATTTATAGGTTATGTGTTTTGAAATGGGAGTCGCCTACAGAAGTTGTCGGCGAATTTTAGTTTTTATGTTTAATTTAAATATATATATATATATATATATATATATATATATATATATATATATATATAATTTGGAAAGTAGCATTTGATTTTTGAAAATATGAGACCAAACTGATCTCATGTTATTAATAGTTTAAATAAACGAGCATTCCATCACAAGAGACATATCTATTCCTAAGAGTAGACATATCACTTGAAAATGAAGGTCGATTAAATAAACTAGTAATTTTATGACATATGTTTGGTCTGTGAACCAATTTTATAAGCTAACGAGTTCCCCAGCTTAATATAAAGGAATTAATCAAGGTTTATATTACCTGGGTTCTAAGGTTCCCTATAAGGACAAACCCCTATAGTTAATTACATCCAAAATGTCCGAAGACACTTAAGAAAACTCTCGATAAAGATCAGTGGTTTCGCTTTCAAGAATTTCAAAGTTTAAGCATTCAAAGGATTTGATTTTGGAATTTCAAAAGAGATTAGAACAAATTTGGAACATCTTATTTTGGGAATCCAATGGAAGAATGGTAGGGTATGTCACTGATTCAAAGTAAACTTCGATGACTTTCCAACTATCTTATGATTTGGCTTTGATTTAGAGAGGTATTATTCGATGTTTCAATCTTACCAATTTTAATTAATTAGGAATTATACTTGTATGATATAGTCATACAAATAGCCTCAAAGATTATGAGGGTTTATGTCGTACCAAACAACTACCTCGAAGTCCTAAGACGAGTTACGGCTTAAATTGTATAACACGATTATGGAAACGCCTAAAGAGAAAGTGAGGGTTTATGTTGCACTAGGTAAATTACGTTGAAGTCCTATGGCTTGGTTATTTATTTCTAAGGAAATGATTAAGCTGACGAAGATGGCCGTGCTGCCCACCTCATTTGCTCTGAGCTCCTTGTTGTTGCAGAGAGTTTAGTTTAAAGATGTGACAATTAGGGGACGAGAGAAGTGTAATGGTTTAGAGGTTGAGTTTTAAATTCTATGTCTTAACTTTTATTAAGGGTAATCTTAAAGTTGATTAAGCGGAACCAGTTAAGATCCCATGATTCCATCATCCCGGCACCACTATCTTCATCGGATTCACTTAGTCCAAATGAATTTGCTAATCTCAACTGAATGAGTTCCACACTTTCATCTAGATCATGGGAAATCTCGTTAGCAACACGTGGGTTACATCATCCGAGGGATTCTCGATCATCCAACAAGTTGTTTTAATTTTAGTTACAATTACATGTTTTGTTTTTGTTGGTGATTAAATTTTAGGTTGTTTAAACATGCTGTGTTCGATCATTTTCACAAGTTTATAGAATACAGGAAAATAAAATATTTAATAAAAGTAAATTGCCATAAACTTAAATGTGTACCTGAAGAGGCTTCTTGTTTCCACCAACTGCAACTCAAAATGCAAGTTAGGGCGTATATATATTTTTGCAGCAAACTTCTAGATAAAGCTAAGGGAAGGTTCAGATCATCTACCAGCCCTATGATGTCTAAGTTGAAAACCTGGTTGTCTATAAAATCCTATGATGTCTTGTTTGAAGTCCTAGTTTTCTATCAAGTCCTATGACGTCTAGGTTGAAATCTAGTTGTTTTTAAGGATGATTTTTTTCATCAAAGAACAATGAAGTCCAATTTTTCCTCTGAAACAACCCATCAGATTGAGGAAGTGTTCGGGGTAAGGCCCCGAACATCTTTTCAAAACTTCTGGATTTATCTTGAGTCCAAATGATTTCATTGTTCGGATGAATTGATCATCCGGGGTTTAGTTGAGTTTTGACTCCTATTCAGTGAATTTAGATGTTTTAATTGTCTTATGAGAGAGGTGACACGTCACTTGACATTTTATTTAGAAGATATGAAATAAAAGTCTTTAGGACCAAGCTGGTTCATTAAAGAACATAACCAATTTAATTAAAGTTGGATTATCAGTTTCTTTAAGGTGATTTAATTTAATTCTCAATGTCTTTAAATCAATTACAGTAATGTTCTTAAAAGATTTTAAATTGACCGTTGCATTTTAAGATGTTTCAATGCTTTAATTAATTATTTATTTAACTTAAGATATTTTAATTCATTTTTGTTCAACTCAAAAGATTATTTAAATGTTTTAAATTTAATTAGAGAAATTATTTTAATGTTTTAAAATATTATACTTTTATTATTAAAGGAATTGTTTAAATATCTTAAATCATTTTTAATTGATTAAAGAAATTATTTTTACATTAATTTTGATATTTCAAATTATTTTTAATTTAACCATTTTAAAATTAGTTCAATTAGTTTTAAGTTAATTCTTGATGTTTAAGATTATTACTTATTATTACTTTGTCATTATTTGTCCTTAATCACTTTAGATTAATTAGGTTATTTCATTTTAAGCTTTGTTAAGAGTTAAATAGATTTAATTAAATCATTGGTTATAGGTTTAGAATAAGGAATGGACATCCTCCTATATCATACCCCAAACCCTACCATTAATACTTGATTAATCTTCCAAATCTTAAGGATTTTAAGTAATCAGTATTTCTTTTTGATATTGATGGTGATTAGTAAGTTCCTTCCTCTTCATTCCCTAAGTTTCAATCATCCAAGTAAACAATTAAGATCAAATGTTTCCTCTTTATCTTGGGTTAAGCCTAAATGTTAATTAGGGTTAAGGTTCCTTAATTACCCTTATGCCCTATTAAACTTAATCACCCCATAACTTACTAAATTAAATTCCAATGACTTGGAAATTTTTATGTCACCTCTCTCATATTTCAGTTAAAACATCAGAGGAGAAAATGTAAGTTTTTGGTTTTTATTTTATTTTTAGAATTATTTTTAATGGAAAATTAGGATTTTCAAGAACTTAATCAATACTAACTATCTATTCTTAGGAAAATTATGGGAGGTTTCCATTAGCCAGAGGATCTCTTGGACCAACTTTTATGATTTTTTGAATTTTAATTTAATTATATTAATTATTTTGAGTTTTAGAGTGTTAATTAAATATAAAATACTTTAAAGGTAGAAAATTAAGTTTTATATTTTTAAAAAATCTCTCTGAGGTCATGGAACCCAAAGAAGCAAATTTTACATTTTTTTTATTTTTATTTGATTTATTAGAATTATTTTAGTGAAAGGTTAAGAAAATTTATTTTTTAAATGTTAAAAATTATCCCAGACCTTTAAAAATTAATATCTTAAATTAGAGAATTTGGAAAAATATTTTAATGGATGGGGAGGCCAAAAGTAACATTTTGGTGAATTTTTATATTTTTTGTGATTTTTATGATTTTTTAATTATTAAATATTTAAAAATGATTAAAAATCAAATTTTCATGAAAAATGCAATTTTATTTTTCATGGGCTTCTCTGATCACAGGGAACTCCTAAAATTAATTTGGTGAATTTTTTAAATGTATTTTGGGTTTTATGAATTTTTTAATATTCAAAATGGCTATGTTACTTAGGAAATTCATTTAGTGGGTTAAATCAATTTCAGTTGACTTTAAAATTTTTATGGGGGTTCCTCTTATCCTAAAGAATAGTGGAGAATTGATTTTAAGTTATTTCCATTTTTAATTTGTTCTAATTAATTCAAAATTAGTTTTAGGTCAAGTGAGCAATTAGGGTTGTATTTAGTGTTTTAGTTCTTCATATAATTTTCCTAAAATCCTCTGGCTATAGGGAACCTACCCTAATTTTCCTAGATTTTTCCAACCACTATACTAACCATTACATTTAAATTATCAAAATAGGCACATAAACTTGGAAAATATGGTTTTCTGCTTAGGGATCTCCTCTGGCCTTGAAAAATTCAGGGAATGTTCCTAAAGACAGAGGGAACAACAGCCCCATAGTCCCAAGCCATGGTGAATTGTGCGTATGAGTAGAGAATTAATTTATGGTTTACTGTATTTAATTAATTTAAAATTAAAGCCTAAGAAAATAATTTTGATTTTAATTCCACATTATTCTCCTCTTTCCACTAAGTAAGAGAGTATTTTTCTTTTAATTTTTGGATCTTTCTATGCAAAGTTATGCATTTTTGAAGTTTAACTGAATTAAATAAATAAGAAAACCCTATTTTTCTATTTAAATGACGCGGCAGCCACATCATCCTACGGCGGCTCCTAACTCCTACGCATCTTCTCCTGATTCAGTGCTACCTTCTACCTCAGTACCACACGTCTCTACTGTACCTGCATCATCTGCTCGTCCAGTACGATCCTGGCCCTCCATTCGTTACACGCGCGATCCGACGGTTCTCATTCATCGTCCCCAACTAGCATGAACCGAGCACCGTTCGCGTTCTTGGGTTAAAATCTCCTTCTATACTCAACCAAATTGAGTGAAATTCGTTTCCACACCTAGATCTTACCTAGCTCTATACATCCATGCGGTTGATCAAGCATTGATTTCATGTTTTCTTCAAAAAGGCCCAACCCGAGCTCGGGTTTGGGTGTTTTGAGCCATTACCTTAGTCCAAGAGGTGTGGCCTCAATTGGATGGTTGTGACACCTTTAGTGGGGTCTAGCAAAGCTTCTGTAAGCAGCTCTCGAGCTCCCTTTGAAGTTGGTGTAGAACTCCTCCAAATGGTGGCGGGCCTTGGTGGAAGTCCAATGCAGAGTCCTTTGTTGTTGGGGCTTTGATGAGGGAACTCCTTCTCTACCTCTAGTGAAGGTGTGGGAAGATTTAGTTTTGGTTTAATGAATGTCTTGTTTCTGGCCTAAATTTTGACTAGGAAATTGAGCTCAGGTGGTGGAGTTTAGGGCAGGAGAACAGTGGGGATCAAGTTCTCTGGACTGTGAGAGCAATTTAGGTCACTTGGATGGAGATTTTGGGAGGGTTCGGTGCATCCAACCTTTTGGCCGTGGGGGAAAGCTGTTTAAATAGCCATGGCCAGAGGGCTTCCCATGCGGAGTTAGGGGCTGGGATTAGCTGCCTTGGTGAGGAGAAGAACAACTTCACTGACTAATAGCAATGGGACGGCTCAGCAGGCTCAGTTTTGATTTTTGAACCAATTTGAACCTCTCGGCCTAGGGGTTTCCGGCGGCTGGGGTGGTGGTCTGGCCAGGGTCAGGTCAAGTCTGAGCTGAGGGAGGTCAAAGAGGTTGAGTGGAGGTTTCAATTTGAGTATTTGCTGGTTCCATGGTTAAGATTCAATGGGAACTTCGATTTTGGGTTAAAGGTAGCTAACTTGGGTTAGCCTTGGTTCTTTGGCTAAACCTTTTCCCAATGTGGTTTGAGCTGATTTTAAGGTTCGTGGGTAGGTTTTGGTGAGTTCAAATGGATGGTATGGGAGTTAGAATAAGGAATTTGATGGTTTGGAAGTGGGGGAAATTTGAAGTGACAGAGGAGAAGGAGAGGTCACCTCCCTTTGCCAAATTTGGCAAAGTTAACCTTGGATGGCTATGGAATGATGCACATGCCATGCCATGATGCTCATGAGTAATGGGAAAGTTTCATGTAGAAGGAAATTTTGGATTTTCATGGTTTTGGAATTCTTTATGCCAAAATACCTAATTTGGTATGTTGCTATGTATGCATGCATTAGATTGGACATGATGCCATGGGATGATGATCAAAATGTCATGAAATGTTAGGATGATGGAAATATGACATATAAGCTCAAGTTAGGCCTTTAAAATTTGATTTTATGAGCTTTTAAAATGCATAAAGGGGATGCGCCTTTAACATGCATGGAGTGATTTGAATTTTTGAAATTGATTGTGGTATGATCAAAATGATTAAAAAATTGATTGATATTGATTTTGGACATGTTGAAATTTGATTTAAGATTGACTTAGGAATTTTCATGGGTCATGGGGTTCAATTTGAAGGGAATTTGGGTTTTGGGCCAAAATTGGACTTTTTGGGTCAAAGATGGGCTAGTGTTGGATATGATGTAAAATTAATGTTGCAAAATCTTTATGGGGGTGTGACAAAGAGTTTTCAACTTTGGTTAGGTTTTGATTTTGGAATTTGGGCTTGTTTGGGTTCATAGTTAGTTTAGGCCAAATTGGGAAATTTTCGTTTGAGTTGAGCTTGGGTTGAGTTTGAGTGCAAATGGTGGGCAAATTAATGTTGCATGTTTTTTGTGGGGATGTTAGCAAGATTTTGGAATTTACTTTGGAGAAAATTGAGGGGTTTTGGATTTGATTTGGGTGGCTTGCGTCATGAGGGTTAATTGGGGAAACTTGGATTTTTTGGGTTTAGATAATTTTAGAAAAAGCTTGGGATCAAATTGGGGCAAACTTAACAAAATTTCTGGTTTGTGGGAGTATTATGAAGGTTTGGAATTTTATTTGGAGAAAATTGGAGTTAATTTGGTTGACATTGGGCTCAATTGGGTTAAGTTTGGGTTAAAAATAAATCTACTTGGCATTCTTGGCAAAATTGGATTAATTTGACAAAATTGAGCTATGGAGTAGTTGAAGAAAATGAAATTGGGATTTTTTGGAACATTTGGGATTTTTTGGATTTTTTGAAATTTTTAGCTATGAAGGGCATTTTGGTAATTTTGGGGGTATTTTGGAAATTTTGGAAATTTTATCAAATTTGTGTAATTTTGGTAAAATTGGATAGTAGGGAATAACCTGAAATGATTTTGAAGGGATTTTGGGAAATTTGGATAATTTTAGGAATTTGGGCCCTTTTCAAGGGTAATTGGGTAATTTGATAGGTTTAGGGCTGCAGGGTCGAAAATGGAAATTTTGGAAAAAAGAAGATTGGTTCAAGGTGAGTAACATGAATCATTCTGGTTGAGCCATGAAGCCATCTTAAGCTCACAAGAGCTATGAGAGAACTCATTTTAGGCACTCAATATGTTGTTCCTAACCCTCTTAGCCAAGGACTAGGGGTTGAGGTCCATCCATATGAGTCTCTTAAAAGAGTCAGGAGGCTAGGATAAGTGTGAGTGATTTCAGGGTTCAGGCATGTGCAACAATGTGGTGTGTTAAAGCTAGACCTCACCAAGACCAGGCCACCCAGGGTTATCCTAAGGCTGAACCATCCTATAGGAACTCATCCTTGTCTTTCTACACATTGGTCCTAACCTTCCAAGTAATTTCGAGGTTGATGACCATCCATGTAGGATTCTAAACAGAGTTTAGATTTGTTTGAATTTCTAAATGGTGGGTTCCATTTCTAGTCTTCTAAGATAGTCAAATATTGCTAGATCCTAAGCACTAAAAGGAAGGAAGGACCTCACCAAAAATGAGGTCAACAACATCCGTTTAAATGGATATTCTTTAGTCATTCTATCGACTATTGTTCTTTTATCAGCTTGTGTTGGAGCTGATTGTTGAAATTGTAACTGGGAAGATGATTGTTGTTGTGATTGATTTTGCTTTTACTTCTTTTGCTCTGGTTGTATTTACATTACCTGCTTCCCCTTTTCCATCGTGGTGGTTTTCTTTTCTAATATTTTGACTGGTTTTATTTTTTCAATCTTTCCTATCTGCTTAGCCTCTTCTTGGAGATTAGCGGCCTTGTTGAGCAACTTTTCAAAAGTCTTTATAGTGAATCCCTTAAGCATGAATGCTATTAGGCTATGTATATTTTTGAGAAGTATTTCTACTGCATGTTGCTCTTGGAGCTGTGGTTCGCATTTCATGCTAAGATTTCTCCAGCGCAAAATGTAATCCACAAGCTCCTGGATTTTGTTTTTCTACAACCAGGTCTCCAACCGCTACATGAAGTTGTGCTCCAGCAAAGCATTGGATGAAAAGATTTTTCAATTCTGTAAAGGTTTTAACAGAATCATTAAGTAGTTCAGCATACCAGTCGAAAGGGACTCCTGTTAAATTGTTGACGAACTATTGGAATAACAGAGCATCACTTCCTCCGGCATTGCAACAACTTGCTCTAAAGTGTGCAAGATGTTATCGTGGATTACCTGTCCCGTCGAACATTTTGATAAGTGGTGGAACAAAGCCTTTAGGATATTGAACTGAATCAAATTCCTCCAGTAGGGTCTACCTTTTGAAATTAGTGATCCAATTCATGCTTGTCCCATGGATTCCTTCACTTTTTGTTCCACTAATTGTGACAATTCTTTTTTAGGAATAGTATTTTGAGTAAGTTCTTTTTTCTTACGTGAACTTTCTTCGACTTCAACCTTTTCCTCATGAAGATGAATCACTTTTGGTCGAATGATTTCAATGGCTGGTGATTGAGTTCTTTGTGAAGAATTTTGCATGGATGTCATCATTTCTTCTATTTTTTGTTCAAGAAAACTGATTTGTTTGTCTCGTTGTTTGATAACATAGTGTAGTTCTTCTGTAACATTTTTCTCATCTTGTAAAGATGTTTCCTGAGCACTAGATCGTGTTTCAACGACATTTATTTCTATAAATTCTTGATCGTGCTTGCTAGAAGAGTTTTCTTTTCTTCGTTCAGCTAACAGTTTGATATTTTTTCTTAATTTTTCCAGTCTTTCCCAAAATAATCAATTTGGGGGATCACCAAATGATAATCCAAATTTACATCTTGCAAGTTTTTTAGAACTCTATGCTACTTTTAAATGTGATGGTGACTTAGATGATGCTTTAAAGACTTGGACTTTTTTCCTTTTTCTTTAAAGCATCAAGCTAAGATGCGGTGAAATTCATTAGCTGCATGATTTATTAAAACTTGGGGAGAAATGACACAAAAATTCCTGGCTAAATATTTTCCTTCTAAAACTGCTAAACTTAGAAATGATATAACTTCATTTACTCAATATGAGGGAGAAAAAATTTATGAAGCATAGGAACGATTTAAAGAAATCCTTAGGATGTGTCCTCACCATGCATTACTAGATTGGTTAATTATTCAAACTTTTTATAATGGATTAGTAGGTTCCCTTAGATCTATAAATGATGTTGCTACGGGAAGTTCGTTAATGGCAAAATCATTTGATGAAGCTTATGCTTTAATTGAAGAAATGCAACTAATAATTTTCAATGGCCTTCTGAAAGATTAAATCCTAAAAGAGTGGAAAATATTCATGATAATGATGCCTTTTTTATTTTAGCTTCTCAAGTAGCAGCAATATCTAAGAAATTGGATAACTATGTTATGAATCTGTCCCAAATACCTCAAATGAATAATGAAAATTTAGGAAATATGGATGATTCTCCATCTTTAGAAACATTGTAAGCCATAGCTAGCTAAACTAGTAACACATATTCTAATTACTATAATCCAGGTTGAAAGAATCACCCAAATTTTAATCAGAATAATGGAAATCCTTAATTGGGAAGTAATGAGATAAACCCAACTAGAAATTGGAATAATCATGGAAACTCAAACTATAGACCTCCTTATCCTTCTGGTTTTAATCAGCAATTTAAGGAAATGAAGTTATCTATAGAAGAATTAATTATACAAATGGGTAACAGTTACAGAGTCAAAATGCGGCAATAAGAAATATTGAGAATCAAATGGGACAAATTGTTAATGCAATTAGTAATAGACCTCAAGGAACACTCCCTAGTAGTGTGGAAATAAAACCTCAAGATAATGTGCAAGAACAAATTAAAGTTGTTCAACTAAGAAATGGAAAGGAATTATAGGAAAGAACTCGAAATGAAGTTGAAAATGAGAAAGAGATGGAAGAAATAGATAAACCTAAAGAAATTGATTCTAAAAAAGGACAGAAATCTGTTTCTCCAAAAAAATGAAGTAGAAAGAATTCCACCTCCTTTTCCTCAAAGACTTAGACAACACAAGCTTGATAAAAAAATTTTCAAAATTTTTTGAAATATTCAAAAGGCTTACAATCAACATCTCATTTTGGAAAAAATGACTAGTTATACTAAATTCATGAAATATATATTAAATAAAAAAAGGAAATTTGAAGCTTATGAAACTGTTGCATTAAGTGAAGAATGCAGTGCAATAATTCAGAAAAAGCTTCCTCAGAAGCTTAAAGATCCTGGAAGTTTCACTATACCATGTGTTATTGAAGAAAAATTTTATGGTGAGGACATATGTTATTTAGGAGCTAGCATTAATCTCATGCCTTTATCCATCTTTCGAAGGTTAAATTTAGGAGAGATTTCTTGATAGATCTATTACTTATCCTAAAGTAGTTATAGAAGATGTATTAGTTAAAGTGGATAAATTTATCTTCCCTGTAGACTTTATTGTAATTGATATGGTGTCGGTACGTTAAATTTTTAAGAATGATTTTAATATGTAGTATAGATTTAAAATAGTTTAATTTAAAATAACGAGGTATAACTTTTAAAAAATAGTAATATTATTTTGAAAAATGAAACAGGATACCGTACATTCGATAGTTTGGATTAGTCAGTATAACACTGCAAGTAATGTATTTATTCTTAAGGGTAAACACGTCACTTGAATAGCGACACTAAACTAAATAAACTAAAGAATCTACGATGCATGTTTAGTCTGTGAAACCAATTTTATAAGCCGACAAGTTCCTGTATTTAATACAAAAGATTAAATAAGATTTATATTACCTGGGTTCTAAAGTTCCCTATAAAGGCAAGCCCCTATAGTTAATTACATCTTAAATGACGGGAGTCACTTAAGAAAACTCTCGATAAAAATCATTAGTTTTCTTTCAAGGATTTCAAAGTTTAAGGTTTTCAAACAATTAGATTTTGAAAATTTTAATAGGGAATGGATCAAATTTAGAACAGTTATTTTTCAGAATCCAACGGAAGAGAAGTAGGGGATGCCACGGATCCGAAGCGAACGTCGGTGACTTCCCAACTATCCTATTATTTGGCCTCAATTTGAGAGTTTATTTAATGTTTCAATCCTTCCAATTTTTAGTTAATTAGGACTTATACTTGTATGATATAATCATACAAATAGCCTCGAAGATGTGAGGGTTTATGTCGTACCAAACGACTACCTTAGAATCTTAAGACCAGTTAGGGCTTAATTTGCATAACATGATTATGCAAACGCGTAAAGATAAGTTGAGGATTTATGTTACACTGGGAATACAACCTCGAAATCCTATGTCTTTCTTATTTATTTCTAAAGAAGGTTTAGTTGATGTAGATCTGTTTTATTGTTGAAGATGGTCGCGCTGCCCACCGTGCTTGCTCCGAGCTCCTTTTTGTTGCAGAAGGTTTTAGTCTTAGAAGTGACAATCAGGGCATGAGAGAAGTGTTCGGTTCTAGAAAGGTTCAAATTTTATATGGCTTAATGTTTTAATTAAAATAAATGTTTAAGTTGATTATGGCGACACCGGTTAGGATCCCACGCTTCCCTCGTTTCGGGACCACCATTTTCATCGGATTCCCTTAGTCCAGATGAATTTACTAAATCCAACTTAATGGATTCCATACTTTCATTTAGACCGTGGGAGACCTTATCAGCAATAAGTTGATTGCATCGTCCAAGGTACTCCCGTTCATCCAAGATATGTTTTAATTTAGTTGTTCTTGCAGATTTTTTCTGGTTGGTGATTAAATTTTGAGTTGTTTAAACATGCTGGGTTAGATCATTTTCATAACTTTATAAAAATTCAAGAAATTAAAGCATTTAATAAATGACAAAAAAGAAATTATAATAACTTAAATGCGTACCCAAAGAGTCTCCTTGACATTTCCCACTGCACTTAAGATGCATGTTAGGATATTTAATATTTAAGGACAAGCACCTAGATAAGGCTAGGGGAAGATTCTGATCATCTACCAACCCTATGATGTCTAAGTTCAGATCCTAGTTGCTCACCAAGTCATAGGATGTCCAGGTGGAAACCCTAGTTGTTCACCAAGTCCTATGATGTCTAAGTTGAAATCCTAGTTTTTTTAAGGATGATTTTCTTCATCAAAGAACAATGAAGTCCAATTGTTCTTTTAAAACATCTTATCAGGTTTGGGAAGTGCTCGGGACTTAAGCCCTGAACATCTTCCTAAACGCTTTCGGGATTATCTTTCGAGTTCATTTAGTTTCATTGTAATGATGAATCAATCACCCGAGTTGTTTTAAGTTTGTTGGAAATGTTTTCCTCTTGCTCAAAGAACTTAGATGTTTTGATTATCCCTTAAGTGAGGTGACATTCACTTGACATTTCACTTAAGAATTATGTGGGTGGAAGCCTTTAGGGGCAAATTAGTTCATTAATTCATTTAGCTAATTTGTCTAAGGTTGGGTTTATGTTTCAAGACTCGTTTCAAATTTATTATAATATTTTAGTTTAATTGTGATTTTCTTATGTTATTTCAATTTGATTATGTCATTTCGAAGTCGACTTCGTTATTTTAAAATTGTTTTAACTTTAATTTTAGTTATATTTAATTTAATTGTGTTGATTTGAAGTTGATTTTAATTTAGTTATATTAATTTAAATTTGATTTAAAGTTGATTAAATTATTTTAAAATTGTTTTAATTTAATTATATTTTATTTAAATTATTTTTAATTAATTATGTCATTTTAAAATTATTTTTTTAATTTTGTTTTTATTTTTATTTTTATTTTAACTCAATTAACTATTTTTTTAAATTATTTATTAATTTAATTAAATAGATTATTTTAAAATTATTTTTAATTTAATTAATTATATTATTTTAAAGTTATTTTTAATTTAATTATCTTAGAAATTGTTTTAATTTGATTATTTAATTTATCTTATTTTTCACTAATGAGTCTTTAAATTAAGATTAAGTGACATTTGATCTCTATCATTGATTAGGGGTTAAGAATAATAAATTAATATCTCTCAAGATTAAACCCCTTCACCTCATATCTTCTCTTTTAATTAACTTCCAAATTTTTAATTAAGGAAAGTATAATTCTTTTTTTTTATTCTTGAAAAAAGTGATAAATGGGTTCTACCCTTTAATTCCCTATGTTTCAATCATCTAAGGAGATTAATTAGGATCGTTTATTACCCATTACCCATAATTAAGCCTAAATATTAACTAAGGCTAAATTTCAATAATTACCATTTTGCCCCTTAGGCTTGTTCACTTCATAATTCATTAAATATAACTCAAATGACTCTGAAATTTTATGTCACCCTACTCATGGGTCAATTAAAATATCAGAAGAAAAAATGTGATTTTTCTGAATTTAATTTAATTTATATATTTATTTTAATGCAAAAATGGGATTTTTAATGCAAAATCAATAACATGACCAAGGAAAGACCTATGACTTTGAAATTTTTACTGGAAGTGACCCTAGACCAGAGGACCACTTGGACCAAGTTTGGGGATTTTTTTAATTTTAATTTAATTATAATAATTATTTCAAGCTTAAGAGTATTAATTAGATATAAAATATTTTAAAAGTGGAAAATTAAGTTTTATCTCTTCCAAAAATCTCTCTAAGGTCAGGGAGCCCAGAGAAATAAATTTTATATTTTTTGGATTTTTATTTGATTTATTAGATTTTTTTAATGAAAGGTTAAGAAAATCCATTTTTTAAATGTTAAAAATTACCCTAGGCCTTTAAAAATTAACATGTTAACTTAGAGACTTAGGAAAAATATTTTAATGGTTCCCAAATGATTGGGAGGCCAAAAGTGTCACTTTGGTGAATTTTTATATTTTTGTGATTTTTTATAATTTTTAATTATTTAAATATTTAAAAAATGATTATAAATCAAATTTTTATGAAAAATGTAATTTTATTTTTCATGAACTTCTCTGATCACAGAGAACTCCCAAAATTAATTTGATAAATTTTTTAAATGTATTTTGGGTTTTATGAATTTTTTAAATGTGCAAAATGGTCATGTCCCTTAATTAATTCATTTAATGGGTCAAATTTATTCCAGTTGGTTTGAAATTTTTATGTGAGGTTCCCTAACCCTAAATTACAGTGGAGAGTTGTTTTTGTGTGGTTTTTGATGTGTGGTAACTCCGAATTAATTTAATTCCTTTTTCAAGTGTTTAGGCTAATTAGGGTTATTTTTAGTGGATTAAATCAGGATATAATTTTCGTAAAGTTCTCTAGCCATAAGAAACCTACTATAATTTTTCTAGATTTTTCTAAGCAACATGTTAATTTATATAATTATTATATTAAAACTGGTGGATAATATTGAAAAATAGATATCTCGTCAAACAGATACTCTCTGACTTCGAAAAAATCAGGAAAGATCTAACATGATGCATAGAATAACATACCAAAATTTCAAGTTATGGTGAAGCTCCTACATGCATGAAGAATTTAAAGTTTGAAAATATCATTTAATTAATTAAAAATAAAATATGCATCAAATAAATTTAAAATCACTTCCACATTATTCTTCTCATTTTAGTGAGCAAGTGGGTATTTTTATTTTATTTTTTGGAGTTTTCTATGAAAAGTTATGATTTTTTTTGAAATTTTGTGTCAAAAATAAATAAAACATTTCATTTTCCCGCTCAATCCACATGTCACTCCATGATTGGCCAGTGCCATTCTGTTAGCGGCGTGTTCATGAACTCGATCCCGTATGACTCCATCACAGCCGTCCGTCCGATACACTCGTGATCGAATGGCTGCTGCTCCTCTCTCCAACTGCTATTCATCCAAAGCCGTCCACCTTCAAACCTTGATATCTCACTCGTTTCTCAACAAAATTGAGTAAATTTTTTTTTAAAATGATTGTATAAAGTAGAGGAACATATTTATATGGTGACGATGCACTTAAATCAAGTAAAGATTTACAAAAAGTTAAAATAAGCTTGGTTGGAGGAAAAAAATTTGATAACTTTGTCCAAGAGGTGAGGCCTCAATTGGAAATGGTTGGGTTGAGCTTAGGAGTGCTTGGAGAAGCTTTGGGAACAATTTGGCAGAGTCTCCCCAACATAAATTTTTTTCTTCTTTTCTTTATCCTTGGAAGGTGAGTTTAAATAGAGGAGATTATGTGTGACCATGGCGGTTGGCTTGGTTCATTCACCAAGGTATTTTTGGCTAAGAAAAGATCACTTAATTCAGCTTGATTTTGGTGTAATCAATTGGGTTATGCCATGTGTAAAGGCATGTATTTAAGTGGTACGGGTGTAAGGGTCATTTTTTGGTAAATTTGGGTCAATGCATGGATTTGGCTTGGTGCACCCTCCCATGGTTTTATTTGGCTTTAAAAGAATGATTCGGGTCAGCCAAAGGAAATGGAGAACTCCCCATCCCAAGTACTTGTGTTAATTTTGGGTTAAGGTGTGTCATGGAAAGGGTTAAAAGTGCTTAAACATGGCTTAGGAAAGAGGCTTACTCCCTTGCTATTTAAATTTTGGTGATGTGTAAAGAGCTTACATGGCTCACATATGGCTTGACACAAGCTTCATGGCTCACATTTGGCTCCTCCATGGCTTGGTCAACTTTCATGAAAAAGGCTCTTCAAATTTTTAGAAAACTTTGAATTTTTTTGATGGAATTTGTCATGATGCCATTTTTGTTAATTCAAATGATGGATTTTTGACTTAAAGGATGATTTTAATTGAATGTATGATGAGTGGAATGTCATGAGGGCTTTGATTGAAAATTGGGCTTTTAAATTTGATGGAAATGGGCTTTTGAAAGTGCTTAAGGAGATAGACCTTTAACATGCACAAGATGATTTTTTAATTTTGAAATTAATCATTCCATGATCAAAATGACTTGAAATTAATTGAAATTGAATAAAAACATGTTTAAATTCGATTTAAAATTTTCTTGGGGTATTTTAATGGATGATGGGGTTTAATTAGAAGAATTTTGGCACTTTTGGGTCCATATTGGGCTTTTTGGGTTTGGTTGGACTTGGGTGGATTTTAGGATCAAATTGGGGGCAATTGAATATTAAATTTTGTTCATGGGGATGTTATGAATGGTTTTAGAATTTATTTGGGAAAAATTGAGTGACATTGGGCTTAGTTTGGGTGAATTGGGTCAACTAGGTCAATTTTGAGCTTTAAGGTCAAGTTTGGAATTTTTGATCAAATTAGGTTAAATTGACAAAATTGGGGTATATGGTAGTTTAATAAAATGATGTGGAGAGTATTTTGGAATTTTTGAGATGTTTTTGTATTTTTTGGAATTTTTGAAATTTTTGGCTATGAAGGGAATTTTGGTAATTCTGGGAGATTTGGGGGTAAGTGGTCAAAAGGCTGAATTAAAGATTCGAGGTGGTTTATAAAGAAATTTGGAGTCAAACAAAAGTGTTCGGGATCATTTTTGATTTATGTGGAAGGTTTTATGAATCCCGGAGCGTTTTTTAAGTATCAGCTATTTTGGCTGCGAGGGGCCTAAAGGTAGCTCGAAAGTATGGCATGTTTACAGTCAAAATTCTCAGTTTGATGAGAGGAACGCTCTGGAATGATTTTTTGGGAGCCTGGGTGAATGTTAAGTTTTGAGTATCAAGGCCATTTTCAGGGGCAATTTGGTAATTTTGGAAGAGTTTAGTGGTCGGGGAGTCAAAAATTGAAATTTTGGGAAAAATGAAGATTGATTAGATGTGAGTAAAATGAAAGCATTTTGGTTGAGCTATGAAGCCATGTTAAACTCACAAGTGCCATGACAGGACTCATTTTAGGCACTTGATATGTTGTTCCTAACCCTCTTAGCCAGGGGCATAGGGGATGAGGTCCATCCATATGAGTTTCCTACATGAGTCAGGAAGCCAAGTTGGGTAAGAGTGGTTTCAGGGTTTAGGCATCTGCAACAATGTGGTGTGTGCAAGCTGGACCTCACCAAGACCAGGCCACCAAGGGTTGTCCTAAGGCTTGACCACCCTATTGGAACTCATCCTTGTCTTTCTACACCTTAGTCCTAACCTTCCAAGTAATTTGGAGGTTGATGACCATCCATGTAGGATTCTAAAGAGAGTTTAGATTTGGTTGAATTTCTAAATGGTGGGTTCCATTTCTAGTCTTCTAGGATAGTCAAGGAGAAGTCCTATGGCTAGATCCTAAGCACTAAGAGGAAAGAAAGACCTCACCAAAAATGAGGTCAACTATGGAAGAAGATAAAGAGATTCGTATTATTTTAGGAAGACCTTTTCTTGCCACTGGTCGAGCTATGATTGATGTGCAAAAAGGGGAGTTAACCATGATATTTAATGATTATGAAGTAACATTTAATGTTCTTATATCTATGAGGTATCCTGCCAACGAAAAGTGTTATAGGATGGATATTTTTTATTACATAGTAGCTAAGCATTATCAAGAAAAGTATGAAGTTATTTCTGAGGAAAAAGTTGAAGAGTTAAATGATCATGAAGAAATACAAGATATAAATAAAAATTATTCTAAAAATTGTAATTATATTCATGAAAATTGGGAAGTTTTAAATATTATTGAAAATAGTGAATCTATAATACCTTCAAATGAAAAGGCTCCTAAACTTGAATTAAAAGTATTACCTACTCATTTAAAGTATACTTTATTAGGGAATTCATCAACCTTACCTGTAATAATATCTTCTGAAGTAACTAAAGATCAGGAAAATATATTAATAGAAACTTTAAAAAATTATAAAAAAGCTTTTTAATTGGACAATAGCAGATATAAAAGGAATAAGCCCTTATATCTATATGCATCGAATTCTAATGGAAGAAGATTATAAACCAAGTGTTAAACCTCAAAGATGATTAAATCCAATAATGAAAGAGGTAGTAAAGAAAGAAATTTTAAAATGGTTAGATGCTAGAATTATTTATCCTATATCTGATAGTTCTTGGGTTAGTCCAATTCACTGTGTTCCGAAGAAAGGGGGGTGATTGTTGCTATAAGGGGGGGTGATTGTTGCTATAAATAAAAATAATGAATTAATTTAAATAAGACAAGTCACTGGGTGGTAAATTTGTATACATTATAGAAAACTAAATGTTGCTACTAGAAAGGATCATTTTATTTTACCTTTCTTGGATCAAATGTTAGATAGATTAGCTGGACACTCATATTATTTCTTTTTGGATGGATATTCTAGTTACCATCAAATTCTGATAACTTCTGAAGATCAAGAAAAGACTACATTTACTAGTCCTTATCAAACTTTTGCTTTTAGAAGAATGCCTTGTGGGTTATGTAATGCACCTGCAACTTTTCAGAGATGTATGATGTCTATTTTGTGTGACTTAATTGAGAAAGGAATTGAAATTTTTATGAACGATTTTTCCATGTTTGGAACCTCCTTTGATTCTTGTTTGGATCATTTAACTAAAGTATTAAAATGTTGTGAAGAAACAAATTTGGTTCTGAACTGGGAAAAATGTCAATTTATGGTTACAGAAGAAATTGTTTTGGGACATAAAATTTCTAAAAATAGTATGGAAGTAGACCAAGAAAAAATTCAAATTATTACTGGATTACAATCTCTACTTCAGTACAGTTGTAAGAAGTTTTCTTCGTCAAGATGGATTTTATAGAAGATATATTAAAGATTTTTCTAAAATTGTTAAACCACTATGCATCTTTTGGAAAAAGAAACTAAATTTGATTTTAATGAATATTGCTTAAAAGCTTTTAATTCGTTAAAAGAAAAATTAATTACAGCACCTGTTATTGTTTCACCTAATTGGGAAAAGCCATTTGAATTGATGTGTGATATTAGTAACTATGTTATTGGAGCTGTTTTAGGTCAAAAATATGAAAAAACTTTTAAAGTTATATACTATAACAGCATAACCCTTAATGAAGCTCAAATGAATTATTATACTACTGAAAAAAGAGCTATTAGCAATAGTATATGTTTTCGATAAATTTAGACCGTATTTACTTGGAGCAAAATGTATAGTCCATACATATCATTCTGCTATTAGATATTTAATGACAAAAAAAGATGCTAAACCAAGGTTAATTAGATGGGTTCTTCTCTTGCAAGAATTTGATTTTCAAATAGTGGATAGAAAAGGTACAGATAACCAAATTGGTTACCATTTGTTTAGAATTGAAAATGATAAAAATTTTGAAGAAGACAGTAATGATTTTTTCCTGACGAACAACTTTATGTGATTTCTGAGTGGCAAGTTCCATGGTATGCTGAGATGGTTAATATTTTACCATATGGATTAACTAGCCATCAGAAAAAGAAATTCATACATGATTCAAACTTTTATTTTTAGGATGATCCCTATTTATTTAAACAATGTAAAGATTCTGTTATTCGAATATGTGTACCTAATAATGAAACCAATGAAATTATTTACAAATGACATAACTCAGAATTTGGAGGATATTTTGGATAAAACTGCATTTAAAATTTTACTATTTGGATTTTATTGGCCTACGTTATTTAAAGTTGTTAAGAAATATGTAAAAGCTTGTGATCGATGTCAAAGAATAGGAAATATTTCTAGAAGAGATAAAATGCCTTTGAATTTCACCTTGGAAGTTAAAATTTTTGATGTATGGGGTTTGGAGTTTATGGGACCATTTGTACCGTCTTCTAGAAAAAATTATATATTATAAGCTATTGATTATGTTTCTAAATGGATTGAAGTTATAGCTTTAACTCATTGTGAGGCTAAAAGTGTTTCAAAATTTTTAATCAAAAAGATATTTACTAGATTTGGAATACCAAGAATTATTATTACTGATGGGGGAAGTCACTTTAATAATTTTAAGATACAAAAATTACTTAGCAAATATATAATTAACCATAAAATTGTTACAGCCTATCACCCTCAAACTAGTGGAATGGCAGAAGTCTCAAATCGAGAAATCAAAAGAATTATGGAGAAAATTGTAAATCCTAAAAGCACTGATTGGGTTGACATACTTGATTCTGCATTATGGGCATATATAACTGCTTATAAATCTCCTATAGGTATGTCACCATATAGACTCATATATGGAAAACCCTATCATTTACTGGTTGAATTAGAACATAAAGCTTATTGAGTGATAAAAAAATTTAATTATAATCTAAAGGATGCTGGAGAAAAAAGATTTTTACAATTAAACGAGCTTGATGAAATTAGAAATGAGTCTTATGAGAATGCTAGAATTTATAAAGAGAAGATGAAGAATTCACATGATAAAATGATTTTAAGGAATAATTTTTAGTCTGGACAAGAAGTTTTATTATATAATACCCGATTGAAATTATTTCCTGAAAAATTAAAGTCCAAATGGATGGGGCCTTATGTTGTGAAAAAATTTTATCCTTGTGGAGCAGTGGATATAAGAGATCCAAAGACTAATTATTTATTTAAATTAAAAGGGCAAGGATTAAAACCTTATATTAGGGAAAGCATGTCGTATTATAAAAAATCATTAGAACTGAGTCAGTCTGAGTAAGACTTATGGATAAGTCGGGTTGATGATGTTAAACCAAGCGCTTTATTCGAGGCAACCAATATTTCTGTTGATTTGATTTATGTTGATTATTTAAAGATGTAATCATCCTTTTGATTTATACCAATTATTTAACACCTTATGAAGATTAAAATATGCTTAGAATCTTTAAAAATTTGACGCAAGGCGAAACGGTATTTTCTGGATACTAGCGCCTAGGCGCCAGAATTGGGCCTAAGTGCCAGACATCTGCTATACTGGCGCTTAGGCACCAAAATTGGCGCCTAAGCGCTATAGTTATAGGACGTGGTAAAAACCACCAAATTGCAGTTTTAACCCATTCTTTTTCTATAAAACATCCTGTCTTCGTCCCCAATGAGTATCCCCTCCATTAATTAACCAGTAAAGCCAGATTTTAGTGGGAGATAAGGTATTTTTAGATTCCATGGAGAATAGAAATATGAGTTCAGAGAGAAATGATAAGTTTGTGCACAAGGATTCACAAACTTATTTCAATGAATATTTAACAATGAGTTTGGAGAGGATGATCAACCGTTTTAAGAAGATAGAAGAGGAGTTGCTACTTCTAAGCCATAGGATGCATGAGATGTACTATCAATATGAGCATATGGAATGGCAAATGAAGTGTCAATCTAATCATATGGTTGCTTTTGAAGATTATCAGGAAACTATGTATGTCAAGAACAATTGGATTGATGACAAAACCGCCCTAGAATTTCCTCGTGCCCCTTTCGTCACTCCTTTGTTCATAGAAATCTACCATGCGATGGGGAAAATGAAGTTTCTGATCACATTGAGTGAAGGCTTAAAAAGATGAAGGGTGTTATGTACTTGTGTTGTTTATTTGAAGTTTGATCTATATGATGATTGTGTATTTGTGGATCTTGTTGTATGTTAAATCTTGTGTTAAGGTGTGTGTTTGTATTTTCTGTATTTTTTGAACTCAACATTAAATATCTAGAATGAAATTGAAGTGATTTGTGTAAATCTTGCGTTAGAACGTTGAAATTGACCTAGAAATGGAATTCATTTTCGTTGATAAAATTAGAGGAATTGATTGAGCTTGATAATAAATAATTTTCTTAAAAGTGTTAGACTTACTTAGTATATTTGAAAAATGAAAATTTGGAAAAACAAAAAAAGATAAAAAAAATTGCAAGTCTGGCGCCAAGGTAGCACCTAGGTGTTGGTTCACTTAAACAAGACATATTCATGATTTAAACCAGCACACACAATTTTTAACGTCTAAGCTCCTTCTTCTTCCTCTATTTCGCGAAAACTAGTCCTAAGTTCCTTCTAGAGATCCATTTGAGAACTTTCAAGGCTTAAAAACACCAAATCTCATCATCTTGATGTTAGATCTTCACTTTAGCTTAGTTATTTTGCAAATCTGTCATGGATTTCTCAAATTTTAGAAAAGAGCCAAATTTTTCATATATTTTTTTTTTCTTAGTGAGAAATCTAAGGATTTAAGATGCATTTAACTTGAAAAAGTTTTTAAGAGATCTATTATCTTAATTTTTGAATTTAACTAAAATTTCTCTTAATTTTTAGGATGGCCCCTAAATCTAAGAGAGGAAAGGAGAGAGAAGATTTTGATCGATATGAGTTCATTAATATTAACGCAAAGATGCATATAATGAGTTTTTCACCACTACAAAGTTTATTGCAGAGAGAAGTTTTTATCACCCTGATGGAGCAATAGAAAATGTCATTACTCATAACTGGGAAAAGTTCTGTTATTTCACTGTTGTCGCTATCATTCTTGTTGTTCGTGAATTTTATGTGAATGTTACTGCAGTAGTAGATAATGAAGTATTTGTTCGAGCTAAGGAAGTTGAGTTCACTCTAGAGAGGATTAACATGCTATACAGTTTGTCTCCCGTTGCTTACTGTTTATATTCAGAATATACTCCATCTGAGGCTGAGCTTGATAGTGTTATCCATTATTTGACTGATGGATCTCGAGCATGGAAGATCAGAAATGCTAATAAGGTAAACTTTTCTTCTGCCTCACTCAATGCTACTTCCAAAGAATGGAATTATTTCATTTCTGCTCGTCTCCTTCCTTCTAATCAGTTAAGCGAAGTTACAAAAGAACGAGCTGTTCTGAACTATTGTTTTCAAGAGATGAAGCTAATTGATGTTGGTTCTATTATTTGTGATGCTATTAGTTCTTCTAAAAGAGGTAGTAGTATTTATGGGCTAGGCTTTCCCTCTCTTATTTTCTCCTTATGCAAGCAATCTGGTGTAAAATATGACCACTCTGAAGAACAGTTGAAGCCTTTAAAACCTATAGGGAAGGCTAATGTTGAAGTTTATGGAAGACTTAGAAGTAGAGTACCTAGTGCACCATCTACTTCAATGCCTTCTACTTCTATACCATCTACATCCACTACTACTGAGCCTCCACCAGGATTCTGGGATGTTCTGAGTGAAAGATATCTGGATCATCAGAGTGACATGTTTTTGATGCAGTGTCGTATGGAAGATATGGATAAGAAATTTGATCATATGGAAGACTATGTTCAAAGGAAAAGCGATTATGATGCCGATTATGATGAAACTTTGGTAAAGTTTTTTAAGGGAGATCAGACTGTTAATTTCCTAACTTGCCCTAGATTTTCACTCTATACAGGCCCAAGTACTATGGATGCTGATATCCAATTTGATGATGATGAGACAAAGGCTGATGACTAGACTTCTTACTATGATGTAGTACTTATGCTTTATGTTTTTGTTTTTATTTCCTGTATTTTTTATTTTCTATATTTAGACTCTAATGGTTGTGTAGGGTTGTTTAAAAACTTATGTTATTTATCACTGTGACTGTTTGTTGTTGTGTTTATTTAGTATTAAATCAGTGCTAGAAAATTGTGTTAGTTTTTTAAATGCTTTTCATAATATTAATTTTTTGTATTACCTTTTACACTTGTAATTATTCTCCTGCTTAAAAGTACACTATTTTTCCTTCTTTATGCTTATTATGAACTTTACATTACAAAATGATTTAAAAATTAAGTTTTGGGGGGGGGGGATGAAAAATGTTTCAAATTTAAACCTTACATGTTTTCAAAAATACTACAAATAGATTTGTACTTTATTTCTAATGCTTATTGTTATGTGTAGTCATCTTAAGATTGTTAGAATTTTAAGTATAAAAATGAAGTAGGGTAGCTTAGTTGAAATTTTTAGTGAAAAGTGTGAACCTAAAGTTAAGGATATTTATTAGAAAGCTTGGAAAATGAATAACTATCTTTAGTAGAAAGTATTGTATTTTTGGAAAACGAAGGATTCTTAGAATTTTTTTATTTTCAAACATTTAAGGCTCTTTTAGAAAATATTTTTATACATCTTTTCAAGTGAAGGAAAGTAATAAGTTTTAACTTCAAAAGAGGATAGTGGAATTCAAAAACATTTATGGACTTCTACAGATATAGTAATCCTCACACATAAATATTAAAAATAAATAAAATAAAAATAAAAAATAAA
This sequence comes from Papilionanthe hookeriana x Papilionanthe teres, assembly GCA_022702705.1. Lineage (NCBI taxonomy): Eukaryota > Viridiplantae > Streptophyta > Magnoliopsida > Asparagales > Orchidaceae > Papilionanthe > Papilionanthe hookeriana x Papilionanthe teres. The sequence continues at coordinate 29,905,394 of CM040425.1, forward strand.
ATAAAAGATGAGGAGAAGCTTGAGGAGAGTTCCTAATCAAAAATTGGTTTCACTTGAGTCTTTCTTAAGCAAAGAACTTAGAACAATCCTAAGCTTGATTTTTACATTTATATTAATATAAATTATTTTTAAAAAGAGTTCTTAAGTCTAGAAAGTAAATTTTATAGAATTTGATGTTTGAAAAATCTGCATATATTTCGGAATTAGATAAGGTAACAAATTCCTAAGTTTGATGATAAATATTTGAGACCCTGGCTAATCTGATTCACTAGAAGTTCTTCTTAGATGAACTATCACATTTTTAGAACAAAACTTTAGCAATTCTAAAGGATGACCCATTAACTCTAATCTTCATAAATTATTTTAATTTTTAGTGTCACTTGAGGACAAGTAACGTTTAAGTTTGGGGAAACTGATCTACCTTAAAATTTATTATTTTTATGGATAAATTATTCATATATTTTTAAGGTTATTATACTTTAATGAAAGATATTTTTTATGTTTTTGATTGCAGGTATAAGAAGATGATTTTAAGTACAAAATGAAGCAAAATGGAGTAAAATAAGAGCTTTATGAAGAAAAAATAAAAACATTCATTTTGGTGCCAAGGCGCCAGAGACGGTTAGAGTGGTTAAAATTTGAATTTTGGCAAGTCTAAAGTATTCTTGAAGACCTCAGATGATATAACACATTTTAAATGGAGAATACAATGAATCTAGACAAATTTTCATGAAGAGGTGTGTCCCTTGGAGGAAAAAAATGGGTAATTAAACAATTGACCTGGGGCTTAGGCGCCAGAACTGGGGCCTAGGCGCCAGAACTGGGGCTTAGGTGCCAGAACTGGGGCCTAGACGTCAGAACTGGGGCCTAGGCACCAGAGATATTTTCTAGAAGATTTGTTGAATGTGGTCGAATTCTAAAGAGGTGCCTTAAGCAACCCCTGGTCATTTTTTAAGCTCTATAAATATAGATTATTTTGGCTGCCAAGAGGAGTAGTTTTAGAGTCATTCTTTCTTAACACTTAGTTTCTTCCACTTAAAAGTCAAGTTTGTAAGATCTTAGTGAGTGTTTCTGATTCCTTGAAGTTGAAAGTTCTGTAAAGATTCAGAGATGTCAGAGAATTTTGAAAGATTTCTTTGATTTACATTCCAGATAAGTATTTGTAACTTAACTCTTAAGTTGTGTGCTTTGGATTTAATTTTTATGATTATGTTTTGTAGTATTATTCAATGCTTTCTGAGTACTTTTCTACTCTTTCTCCTTACAAATATAATGTAATTAAGACAAGAGGTTTGAATTTTTGTTTATGTTAAAACCTGTGAAGAAATCTTATAGAATAACTGTGGTCTAATATTTCTTAACTTGTAAGTATCACATTTCATTTTAGAAGATCAGAAGTTATCAACTAAAGAGGAGTGTAAATAGATAAGGATATAAGTTTTAAGGACGTATATTTGAATGTTTTAGAGTGACAGGCTAAGTTCTATCAAATTGGTTTAAAGTAAGGAAAATGGGTCACTGGTAGGTTCTATAGAAGGGGCACAGTGGGCAATCTAGAAGTGCGAGTTTAGAATCTACTCAGCCCTACTAATAACACATCCTGCACCACCCTTTAGACTAGCTACTATTCTTTATGCCTGGACCAAAGGGTAAATAATATTTAAGCTCCAATTTGTCACAATACAACATTATTAAGTTCTAAAAATTATGAATTCCTCTACTTATTACATAAATATTTTTAAGGAGAAAGTATTTTAAATTAAATATTTTATTCGTGTGCTTAGACATTTACTTGCATAATTGCAGAAGTTTAGTAAGATTAATTTTATTTTTATTTAGTGATTTAAAATTAGCACTTTATTTTATTTAGTTCTCTTTTAATTTTCATAAATTTCCTTGTGGGAACGATAAGTGGGGTTTTTAAAAAGAAAATCTTATATTACTTGAAACGATATATATATTTGCATAGTACCCCTAGTGTTTATTATCATTATCTATAAAATATTTAAATCTTGCACACTAGCCGCTTATTTTAGGGTCAAATTTATTTTCATAGTACCCCTAGCGGTTTATTATCTGATGAGCAGGAACCGTTTGATCGCGTGTGTATCTAGCGAACGTCTGAGATCGCATCAGACGAGGAGATGGTACGTGAAAAGCTAGCTGAGTTAGTAGCTAACGCTGATGGCGACGTCGAACTGAAGCACACTGCATGTGCTTTTGGAGTCGCCGAGGTTGACGTGGATAAGTAAGAAATTAGGGTATTTTCTGGTTTAAATAATTACATAAACTTTAAAAATTCATAACTTAGTGTGAAAAAATGTTAAAAATAAAAGAAAATTTATTCTAGTGCTCAGAGAACAGAGGAGAATAATGTGGCTAAATATTAAAAAAATTAAATTTATTTTAAATTAATTAAATACTGAAAAAATTGTTTTAATTATAAGTAATTAAATTTTAATAAAAAAAGTGAAATCTTAGGAATTCATATGTTTAGGGATGTTCTCTGTTTTTCTAAAGTTAGAGAGCACCTTTAAAATTGAAAACACTAATTTTCAAAGAAAAATAACCATTATTTGCTTAAAATAATTATAAAAAATTAAGTTTAAGTCATAAAATTATAAAATTAATTTGTAGGTTCATTGTAGTTAGAGGAACTTAGAAAAAATAAAAATTAAATTATAAAAATTTAAAACATATTTTTCTATTTTAAATTAAAGAAAAATACAAAAAATTCAAATAAACACCAAATTAGGTCAAATTGAATTTAACCACTTCATAAGGCTTTTAAAATAATCTTAAAGCTAGTAAAATTGTTTTCAGTTTAAAAATGAATTTTATAAGTATATAAACATTTTTCATAAAAATAATTATATAAATTACAAGAAAAATTAAAAAATATATAAAAAGTGATTTGAGGTGTTTCTTGTAACCATGGGCACCTAAGAAAAATAAAATTGAGGTTAGACTAAATATTTTATTTTTGGGTTATTTTCTTAATTTAAAGATTATTGCAAATAAAATAAAAATAAAAATAATACATGATAATAATTTTCTCTGAGTTCTTAGAGATCAGAGAGACTTATGAAAAATATAAAAATGAATTTTTGAAATAAAAATATATTTTATATTTATTTATGTCTTGAAAACATTTAAAAATTATAAAAATTAAAATATAACTAAAAAATCCATGGAAATTGTTTCTGGGGGTCCTCTGACCTAGGTGAACCTTCAACAATTTTCTTAAAGGCTTTTTCTTTTACTTAGATGTTTTAATTATCCTCAAGATCATCCATTTTAAAATTAAAATAATTATATAAATTAAATTAAAATAAAAAAACTACATGTTCTTCTTTAATATCTTAATCGACCCATGAGTAAGATGACATTAAGATTTTAAGGTCATTTGAGTTTAACTTAGATAATTATGACGTAAGGAACCTTAATGAAAAAATTTTAAATATGGGATTCCCTACCTTAATCAAAATTTAGGTTAAAATAAAAAGCGAAATGAGCAATTATGATTATGAAACACAAATGGTTAAGTGGTAGAAACTAATTCATATAACGTTTCTACAAAGGGTGAAATTGTAATCCTCTAAATTGTTAAATTTGGAACACAACTAAATCTGAATGATCCTAGGATAAAGGGATTGTGTTAGGATGATGTTGGTTTACCAATTAAAATCCTTAATTCACTTGTTAGATGATGATCTAATATTTCAATAAGGTTCAAGTACACTCTGCTTAATGTGTTTTCAGAAATTGTAAACCCTATCCATGAATGTTTGAGAGCTTAGTACTCAACTAGGCTTGATCCTTGATTATAACGAGGTTCAGAAAATAAGAGACAGAGGTAACCATGATATCCTTAAGAACAATACGAGCTCAATCTTGATAGCGAACATAGGGATTCCCTTAGCAACTTAGTATGTTCTTAAGGGTGCTCACCCACATAATCTCTAAGTGAAACATCAGATGAATGTTTGATTTCCCTGCTCATGGGATAATTGAAGCTTTAACATGTTCATTAAGCATTGGTTAAAAACATTATAAGTAAATTTTACATCAGTAAGATGTAAATAACATCATAAGTCTCACATAATCTCTAAGTGAAGCATGAGATGAATGTTTAATTGTCCTGCTCATGGGATGATTAAAACATTAAGATGTTCACTGAGCATAGGTTAAAAACATTATAAGTAAATTTTATATTTACTTAAAAATTTAAAGATTATTGAAAAGAAAATAAAAATAAAAAAATATGAAAATAATTTTCTTTGAGTTCCTAGAGATTAGATAGATTTATGAAAAATATAAAAATGAAGATTTGAAATAAAAATATATTTTATGTTTATTTATGTCTTAAAACATTTAGAAATTATAAAAATTAAAATATAACTCAAAAATGCCATGGAAATTTTTTCTAAAGGTCCTCTGACCTAAGTGAAACTCCAACAATTTTCTTAAAGGCTTTTTTTTTACTTAGATTTTTTAATTATCCTCAAAATTATCCATTGTAAAATTAAAATAATTATGTAAATTAAACTAAAATCAGAAAAACTACTTGCTCTCCTTTAATATCTTAATTGACCCATGAGTAAGATGACATTAAGATTTTAAGGTCACTTGAGTTTAATTTAGAGAATTATGAGGTGAGGAACCTTCAGGACAAAATTGTAAATATAGGATTCCTTACCTTAATCCAAATTTAGGTTAAACTAAAGAGGGAAATGGGTAATTTTTATTATGAATAACTTCTTAGGATGATTGAAACACAAAAGGTTAAGTGGTAGAAACTAATTCACATTACTTTTCTACAATGGTAAACTGTAATTCTCTGGATTGTTAAATTTGGAATACAACTAAATCTGAATGATCCTAGGTTGAAGGGCTTGTGTTAGGGAGATGTTGGTTTACCAATTAGAAGTCCTAATTCACTGGTTAAATGCTGATCAAATATTTCAATAATAATCAAGTACACCTCGCTTAATCTATTTTCAAAATTTGCAAATTTGTCCATGAATGTTTGAGAGCTTAGTAGTGAACTAGGCTTTATCTTTGATTATAATGAGGTTCTGGAAAATAAGAGACACAGGTAACCATGATATCTTTAAGAACACTATGAGCTCAATCTTAAATGCGAGAGTAGGGATTGCCTTAAAAACTTAATATGTCCTTAAGAGTGTTCACCCACATAATCTCTGAGTTAAACATCAGATGAATGTTTAATTGTCCTGCTCATGGGATGATTGAAACATTAAGATGTTCACTGAGCATATGTTAAAAAAATTATAAGTAAATTTTACATCAGGATGATTGCTCAGCAATATAATATGTTCAGATGAACTCGAGATGATTCAGAAGGTTTTAAAAGTTATTTAGCATTATCCCACAAACACTTTTGCAATCTTTTGGATATTTTGAAGGACAATTGAACTTATTATGCTTTGATAAAGAAAGTCATCCTCAAAGTATTCAAGGATCCACCAAGTTATGCCCCGGGACCCGCCAATTCACTAAATCAATAGAAATACCCTGCCCTACTTATCCAACATTAATAACCCAATACTCAAGAACATGAGTCTTCTATAAGGTATTTAATTCGTAGTGAGCGACTGGGAATATTTGTTTGTACCACATATAGATCATCAGACCGGTGTCTGAGGTCTAGGTAGCTAGGGTAATGACGATAATGCTAATGCATGCTAAATGAAGGATGCTATGTAGGATTATTAGAATGGTATATCCTACTTAAAGTGCATTTAATGAAGGGAGAGGATAAGAATCGATAATACTATTCACCAATTCATAGTGGGATTATTGCCCTCGATACTCTTAGGTTGCCAGTAGTTTTAGCTCAATCGGAGTAATTAATAGGCGGACTGTGCTACCTTACAAAATACTTTGAGCAACATTCCTTTTTGTAACACAGGTACTTTTGCTTGTTAAAGTAAATTATACATGCAACACAACTACTTTTGCTTGCTGAAGTAAATTATATATTCAACACAACTAATTTTGCTCGCTGAAATAAGTTATACATGCATGTAAAACTAGAAAAGAAAATGAAAATTTATAAGGTCCCTGATTAATTACTCGGGAAGAGGTTTGGACTGCCCTCCATAGGTTATCGGGTTAATAGCTCTTAACCATGGTTGGGAAGCAAATAGCCCAGCTCTGAGCTTCCACCTTCACCATATTCTTACACCTAGTCTCAGCCTTTCATATGTGACTAAAGGTTTTGTTTGGTCCATTTGTATTTTTGTTAAGGCTTGTTTCCTACTATTATGTACTGGATTTTCCTAGTTTCTTTTCCTAAAATTTACTTAAATTTCCAACAAATATATTATGCTTCATGATATTAACCATGCAGCGGTAGAAGAAACCTAGGTACACATTTAAATTTTCTGTACTGCAGCTCTTCTATTCACTTTACTGCATTTCTTACCTGCATGTATTTACTATACTTTCAAAAAACAAAACTAAAAAAAAAAAGAAAACCAAAACAAAAACACTTTTCCAAAAATTAAACCTACACTTTCAAAACAATGAACGAACATAATATACTCCTTTTGAATTTACAAGGATCTCTTGGATGAGATAACCTGTGGTTGCTAATGAGAAATCTCCAGTCTAAACAAGCCTAATAATCCATTTAGACTAATTAATTTCAAGAGAATATAGTGATGTTGGAATGAGGGGACTGTGGGATTCTAACTGGTGTCTCTCTAATCAAATTAAAATCCCTTCCAAAACACTTAAATAACAACAACAACAACAAAATCGGACACCAAAACTGTAAAACATAAAACCAAAACTATAAATTTCAAGGCTACTACAACTACAACAAGGAAAGCTTGGAGCTAACTCCGTAAGTAGCATGAGGAGGATATTCCGAAGAACATCTTCGAGAGAGAGAACAAGTCTACATCAGCAAATCATTCTTTATAAATAAACAACAAGCCATAGGACTTCGTGGTAGTCCATCTAGCATGACGTAAATCCTTAACTTATCTCTAGCCTTCTGCACAGTCATGCTGAGCAGTATAAGTTCTAACTCTTTTGAGGCTCTGAGGCTGTTGTTTAGTACAATGTAATCCCTCCCATCTTCCTAGAATATTTTCATGATCGGTATCATGCAAATGTAAACACTGAATAATAAAATTGGCAAGATGAAACATTTAATAATACCTCTTCAAAAATAAAGCCAAATCATAGGATAGTTTGGGAAGTCACTGAGTCTCACCTCATAATCTTTGACATCCCCTACGTTTCTTCCTTTGGATTCTACAACAAATGATCATACTTGATTCCTTCCCTTTTGAGTTCTCCATGTCCGAACTTGAAAACCCTAAACATTGAGTTCATGAAGACAAATTCCTCTGATCTAAATCAAGAGTTTTCTTAAGTGGCTTTGGTCATTTAAGATGTAATTAACTATTGGGACTTTTCTCTATAAGGAGCTTTAGAACCCAAATAATATAAGCTTTATCTAATCTTTTATATTAGATAGGGGAACTTGTTGGTCAACATAAAAGGTTTTGCAAATCAAATTGGATGTCATAAACTCCTTAGTTTATTTTATCGAGCCCCCACTATCAAGAAATATGTCTATCACTCGAGACAAGCTCATGGCTTGTGGTTTGGTGCTTGATTGTATAAATTATTAAATATATGAGATCGGTTCAGTTTCATATTTTCAAAAGGTAAAAATGTTACTTTTTCAAAATTTTGTATATATATATATATATATTAAATATATTTTGTAAAGCGACCAACAAATTCTAATTTGGTGACGGACACTATTTGAGTGAGGTATAGCAGTTCTTGATAATGGCGGTTTAGTGTCACTAATGTATAAGTTGCAACATCAATGAGCCATCATTGGTCTTTTGGTCGGGCACTGTCTTTGGGACTCTGATCATCATGCATTATGACATTATGGCCAGCGCACCACAGCACTGTGGTTGGACATTGCAATAGTGATATAATGTGTTTGATCTGTCAACAACTTGTAGACTCTTTACAATGATGTAGAGCACCACGGTGCTACAACTGACGTCATGACATTGTTCATGTACTTGTCATCAATCATGTTTTACGATTCATGTGAACCAAGTAAATGTGGTTAATCTGGTGTCGGCCATTATAAAAGAGATTTAAATTTCGTTTTAGATTTATTACATATATATATATATATATATATATATATATATATATATATATATATATATATAATAATTTTGGAAAATATAATTTTAATTTGAAAATATGAAAAAATAATGATCTCATATATGAGCTATAAAAAATATACCTATTTCTTTATGTCTTAATTCTTATCAATTAAGGATATTATGCTTTAATGAAAGATATTTTTTCTGTGTTTTTGGATGTAGGTGATGTAAAAGGTCCAAAAAGGAAAAAGGAGCAAAATGGAGCAAAAATGGAGCAAAATACAAAAGTATAAAAAAAATATGGCACGGCGCCTAGGCGCAGGTCGGCGCCTAAGCGCCGGACTCGATACGAAGCTGTCGAGTTTTTGATAACGTTTGATCGGTTATTTTGACGGAGTGAGCGGTTATTGGACATTCTAGAAAAGCGGCGGTTGTTCCTTGATAATAGGACATGTGATACATTGCATTTGGACGCTCCAAAACGGTTTTAATCACGAAGAAGTGCGAGCCAAAGTGAAGAGGTGCGAAGAACTGGACGCGGTGTCCGGCGCTAGGCGCCAGATTCCGGCGCCTAGGCGCCAGACAGACCTTCTAGAAGATTCATTAAATGTGGACATGTTTTGAAGAGGTGCCTCAAGGTAACCCTTGAAGCCTATAAATAGGAGTCCATTTCTTCAGAAAAACGTGCCCCCCTATTGTAACCACTCCTCTTATCCACTTAATACCTCTCATCCTTAGAGAGAGAAATAGAGAGAGAAATTTAGGGCCAACTTTTGTTTAGTTTAGTGAGTTTAATTTCAAGTTGTCGCATCTGGAGTTCATTACACTGTGGAGTCAGTAGGAATCAGAAGATCTGTAGGAGGAATATTTGAGATAAGTATTTTATATTTGATTCAAAGTTTATTTATTATGTTTTGCTGTTTATATTCAATGTGTTCTGAGTAGTTAGTTACTTTCTTCTTTCAATTATGAAGAGATTAATAAGATAATAAAAGATTCGATGGAGAATTTAAATTCAAAATATTTTCAAAACATTGTGATGACATTAATACCAGATCTTACTTTACTTTTTAAATTGGCCATTTAAATTGTTAAAACCTGTTGAAGAGTTTTGAGACCTAGAAGGAGAAAAAATCTTAACTTGTAAGTGTCACATGAATCCTTGGGTAGTCGAAGGCCATGTGTGGGCTATTCAAGGTGAAGTGCAAATAAATAGGAAGATAAGATTTAAAGGGCGTAGAATTGATAAGTTTTTAGAGTGACGGACTAAATCCTTATAATTTGATTTATAGATTAGGAAAGGATCACTAGTAGGGCCGACCATAGCCACTCTTGGACATCTGGTAGTGTGAGTGCTAGATTAACCCATTCTACTAACAATACATACGGACCTGATGCGTAAATTAGCCTGATGTTCTTTGCGCCTGGATCAAAGGGTAAAGAATAGGAATGCTTCTATTTGGCACAATACCACAAATCAAATTCTCTAACGAATATTAAATTATCTTAAAAATCTTAGATTAATTGAAGGGAAGGAAGTTGTTTATTTATATAGTTTTCGCAAAATCATTATCTTATTATTGTTTTCTTTATTTGCATCTAGTAAATTAATAGTAATTTATAGTTTGATTAAAAACACAAAAAGATTTTTGAAATATAATATTTAGAAATTTATTTCTATAATTTTTCCCCGTGGGATCGATACTGGGGTCTTTGTTTCAAAGCCCTATATTACTTGAAACGATACGTATACTTGCGTAGTACCCAAAAAGTATATAAAATATTTTCTTTTTAAAATTATATTTGCTATATATTTAAAAAGTTTTATTTGGTACACATCTATATAGCAAGTTATTCCAGGTCAAGTGTTTCGCACCTTTGCCAGAAATTAATCTTTCTAGCAGTGGTAACAAATTCTTGTATTTGGAAGTACAAAAGTTCCGGCACCTAGGCGCCAGAATTCGGCGCCTAGGCGCCAGAATTCGGCGCCTAAGTGCCAGAATCATACTATGTATCAATAGGTCCGGCACCTAGGCGCCAGATTCTGCGCATAAGCGCCACGGTTACTGGGACGTGCAAAAACCGAAAATTTTCAGTTTTTCACACGAATTTCACCTTTAAATCAGCCTATCTTCTCCCCCAACCATCAAGCAATCAAAATTACGTCCCTTGCACTTCATTCTTGAGAGATTTGAGAAAATTTTGAAGAAATGGAAAGAAGAAATCATGGAGAAGAAGCTAGGGACAAGGTCTCAAAGGATCCTCAACCCTACTTCAATGGTTTCATCGCTGTAAGTTTGGAGAAAATTTCTAGTCGTTTGGATAAGTTTGAAGCAGATTTTAAAAGCATTGGAGATCGCTTTCATGAGATATTTCATCAAATTGAACATCTAGAATGGCAAATGAAACTTCAATTTGATCATTTTACGGCTTATCAAGATGCTCAAGTTGAAATGTATGCGAAGAACAAGTGGATTGACGAAAAGACAGCTACGGATTTCCCGAGTGCGTTAGTGTTCTTTACAAGTGGAATACACAATTTCCCTTGTGAAGATTAGAATATTCTCAGTAATGAGATAGTCATTGTATGGTTTGTTGAGTCATTGTATCGATTTAGAGAATCGATTATGTTTGTTTGTGTATTTGCTTTCATGTTCAATGTGTGTTGTTTTTGCTTAAAAATTGTTGTGTTTGAGTGTGTATTAGGAACTTGAATCAAGTATAATACTTATCTGGAATGTATTGAGTTGATATTGAAGATTATAAATAGAATTTAGTGAGTTTGATTTAAATCTTTTGTTTGATTGGTGGATTAATTATTTAATTTTTATAAATTTTTGAAAAATGTTGTGGAAGTTAGAAACTGAAGCCCTACTCTAATATGAGTAATTGGAAGTTGAATTTATGAATTTTTGTGGAAAATTAAATTTAAAAATAATTTTTTGTGAAAGACGAGTCTGGCGCCTAGGCGCCAGAATTCGGCGCCTAAGCGCCAGTTCGGCCTGGACCTGAAAATTTACTTAAATAACCCCCAAAAGCCATTTTTGACGCCTAAGCTTCATCTTCTTCCCCATTTTAGCAAAAATACACCTTTTAGATCCATTTTGAGGTCAAAACATTAAGGATTTGAGTGAAACCACTCGATTTCTTCATCTCAAGGTCAGATCTACACTTTAAACCATTTATTTTCGATTTTCACCATAGATTTTCCTAGTTTTGCTAAACCGAAATTTTGAAAAAAAATTTTGACTCTTAGTGATTTCTTTGGATTTTTAAACTTATTTTAAGTTTTATAAACTTAAAAAGAGTTTAAATCTTTGATTCCTAAATTTGTTCTTCTTTTTTTTCACGTTTAGATGGCTCCGAAATCTAAACGCGGAAAGGCACGAGATAACTTTGATAGCAGCAAATTTTCTACTGCGGCTGCGCATTTTCTCTACCACGAATTTGCGACGTCCAGGAAGATCATTTCCGAATGAAGTTTCTATCATCCGGGAGAAATGATTGAAAACACTATCGTTGCACACAATTGGCAACGATTCTGTTATTTCACTGCTGTTGTTGTTATCCCGATTGTTCGACTGTTTTATGCAAATTTTCTGCATGCTGAAGATTATGAAGTCTTTGTCAGAGGTATCGGAGTAGGATTTAGTCCTGAAAGAATCAATATATTTTATGGCCTACCACCGACTATAGAGTGCTATTATTCTGGATTATCACCATCTGAGGGAGATTTGGATATGATCATTGCTTATTTGACTGACAGTACTGGATCTTGGAAGTTCAGGAACGGAAAAAGGGTAAACTTCAAATCCTCCAAATTAAATGGTATTTCTAAAACATGGCACTATTTTATTTCTGAAAGATTGTTACCTTCCAACCACCTGAGTGAAGTGACTAGAGATCGAGCGATCTTAAACTATTGCATTCAGGAAAGGAAGCCTATTGATGTTGGCAGTATTATTTATGATTCTGTGGATTCTACTGCGAGATCCAGCACTTCTGTTGGACTGGGATTCCCATCTCTGATTTATTCATTGTGTGTTAGTAATGGAGTCACTGCTGATATTTCTGAGGAGAAGTTAAAGTCTACCAAGCTAATTGGGCAGGAGAGTGTTAGTATCTATGATAGTCTTTGAGGGAAGAGATCGACCGCTCCTTCTACTTCTGCACAAACTTTAGGTAGACCTTCTACTTCTATACCCTCTGCTTCTGCTGAGCCAAGATCAAGTTTCTGGGAATCAATGCATGATCAGTTTTTAGAGCAGCAGCAGAAGTTATTTCAAACTCACTGCAGGATTGACACTATTGACGGGAAGCTTGATCATCTGTCCGATTATACCCGGAGGAAGAGTAGTTATGAAGTCGAGTATGATGAAGCCTCAGTCGAGATTTCACGAAGGGTGAACGTGATGTTAGTTTTCCTACATTTCCTAGTTTCACACCATTTGTTGATCCTAAGGACGTAGAATTTTCCTTTGGTGACGACGAGGATGATGATGAGGCTACAGCTAGTGACTAGTTGTTATAGATCTTTATGTTGTGCTACTCTGTTAGTTTGTTTTGTTTGGTTTGTTTGTTTAGTTTGATGTTTGATGTATGTTGATTTGTTTATGTACTTGTGTAGATTGATTAGTGTTAAGATTGTGTTGAGACTAGAGTTAGAGTTAATTTATGATATGTTTGTTTCAGTCTACTGTTTAGTAATTAGTAATTTTGCTCTGCTTTTGTTTAAAATTTACTATAATCATAAAAATTAGCCTGCTTACTTTTTATACATGCTTCAATTTTATCTTAATTATTCATAAAAGCATGAGTAGAAGATATTTTTTCTTTTTAAGATTGTTTTTACATACTTATAAAAATTCTTATGATTTTCTTTCTCTTATACTTTCAAATTATCATAGTATACCAAAACTTAAGTTTTGAGGAAGGGAAAATACATTCAAATTTAAATTTTATTTGTCCTTAAAGAGCTAATATTTTCATAAAAATAAAAACTTTTTAACATAACTAAAGGAATAAAGAATTTATTTGAGATCACTTTTATTTTTGAAATTATAAAAAATTTAGTGAAATTAACCAAAATTTTAATAACTTTGATTGATTTTAAGAATAGAATTATTTAACTTAAAGAAGAATAAGATTAAGAAAATTTTCTATTCATGATAGAAATAATAGAATTTTAGAAATATTAAGTAATAAAAAATAATCACTTGAAAAAGAAAAGATTGGAAATCTTTTTGAACTCTTATTCATGTTATAATAATTAAGTGGAAATGTATGAGTTTTGAAAATATAAGTTAAGGATAGTGAAGTTCAAAACCATTAACAGGCTATCCAGATATAGTAATCATCTTTATATGTGTATAAAAAAAAAAAGGAAGAAAGAAAAAAAAAAAAAGAGAGGACAAGCTTGAGGAAATGCCTAATAAAAAATTGGCTTCACTTGAATTATCTTATAAGAAGAAAACTAGTTACATATTTTTCTTAATTTTTATACATGAATATTTATTTAGGAAAGATTTTTCAAGAAGATCTTTTTCTTGTAAATAATCTATGAGATCTTAATATAATAAACTTCTATTATTTTCAAAATGGATGAAAAGTTTGAAATCTTATGATTTGGTAGTTAAATATTCTTTACATTCTTAAAATTAAACCTAGTTAGTGAAATTGGGTTAATAATTTACTAAAGACTTTATAAAATTAAAAACTATAAGGAATCTTAAATATTTATCTTTTATTTCAAAAGTTATATATTTTATATATAGTAGAAAGAGTTACTTGAGGACAAGTAACATTTAAGTTTGGGGAATTTTGATCTATAAAAAATATACCTATTTCTTTATGTTTTAATTCTTATCAATTAAGGATATTATGCCTTAATGAAAGGTATTTTTTCTGTGTTTTTGGATGTAGGTGATGTAAAAAGGTCCAAAAAGGAAAAAGGAGCAAAAAGGAGCAAAATGGAGCAAAATACAAAATGTATAGAAAAATATGGCCTGGCGCTTAGGCGCAAGAAATTGGCTCCTAAGCGCCAGACTCGATACAAAAACTGTCAAGTTGTTTACAACGTTTGATCGGTTATTTTGATGGAGTGAGCGGTTATTGGACATTCTAGAAGACTGGCAGTTGTTCCTTGATAATAGGACATGTGATACATTGCATTTAGACGCTCCAAAACGGTTTTAATCGCGAAGAGGTGCGAGCCAAAGTGAAGAGGTGCGAAGAATTGGAAGCGGTGTCCGGCGCCTAGGGGCCAGATTTCAGCGCCTAGGCGCCAGACCGACCTTCTAGAAGATTCATTGAATGTGGACATGTTTTGAAGAGGTGCCTCAAGGCAACCCTTGAAGACTACAAATAGGAGTCCATTTCTTCAGAAAAATGTGCCCCCCATTTTAACCACTCCTCTTATCCACTTAGAACCTCTCATCCTTAGAGAGAGAAATAGAGAGAGAATTTTAGGGCCAACTTTTGTTTAGTTTAGGGAGTTTATTTTCAAGTTGTTGCATCTGGAGTTCATTACACTGTGGAGTCAGTAGGAATCAGAAGATCTGTAGGAGAAATATTTGAGATAAGTATTTTATATTTGATTCAAAGTTTATTTATTATGTTTTGTTGTTTATATTCAATGTGTTCTGAGTAGTTAGTTACTTTCTTCCTTTAATTATGAAGAGATTAATAAGATAATAAAAGATTCGATGGAGAATTGAAATTCAAAATATTTTCAAAACATTGTGATGACATTAATACCTGATCTTACTTTACTTTTTAAATTGACAATTTAAATTGTTAAAACCTGTTGAAGAGTTTTGAGACCTAGAAGGAGAAAAACTCTTAACTTGTAAGTGTCACATGAATCCTTGGGTAGTCGAAGGCCATGTGTGGGCTATTCAAGGTGAAGTGCAAATAAATAGGAAGATAAGATTTAAAGGGCGTAGAATTGATAAGTTTTTAGAGTGACAGACTAAATCCTTATAATTTGATTTATAGATTAGGAAAGGGTCACTAGTAGGGCCGACCATAGCCACCCTTGGACATCTGGTAGTGTGAGTCTAGATTAACCCATTCTACTAACAATACATCCGGACCTGATCTGTAAAATTAGCCAATGTTCTTTGCGCTCGGATCGAAAGGGTAAAGAATAGGAATGCTTCTATTTGGCACAATACCACAAATCAAATTCTCCGATGAATATTAAATTATCTTTAAAATCTTAGATTAATTGAAGGGAATGAAGTTGTTTATTTATATTGTTTTCGCAAAATCATTATCTTATTATTGTTTTCTTTATTTGCATCTAGTAAATTAATAGTAATTTATAGTTTGATTAAAAACACAAAAAGATTTTTGAAATATAATATTTAGAAATTTATTTCTATAATTTTTCCCAATGGGATCGATATCGGGGTCTTTGTTTCAAAGCCACTATATTACTTGAAACGATACGTATACTTGCGTAGTACCCAAAAAGTATATAAAATATTTTCTTTTTAAAATTATATTTGCTATATATTTAAAAGTTTTATTTGGTACACATCTATATAGCAAGTTATTCCGGGTCAAGTGTTTCGCACCTTTGCCAGAAATTAAATTTTCTAGCAGTGGTAACAAATTCTTGTAATTGGAAGTACAAAAGTCGGGTCAATATATGCAATAGTTTGGATAAACGAGCGTAATATTACAAGCAATGCATCTATCCCAAGGAATAGACACAGAACTTGATGATATGACTTGTTTAAATAAACTACAGAATTTATGACATCTGTTTGGTTGGCAAACTGTTTATATTGGCCAGCAAGTTCTCCTATTTAATACAAAAGATTAAATAGGCTTTATATTTAACATAAAATATTTAACACAAAAGATTAATGTTCCCTATAGCGGCAAGCCCCTATATTTAATTACATCCTAAATGACCGAAGTCACTTAAGAAAACTCTCGATAAAGATCAGTGGTTTTGCTCTCAAGAATTTCAAAGTTTAAGATTTTCAAGGAGGGACCTGGAAATATCAAATGAAATAGGATCAAATTGGAACAATTATTTTGGAATCCAATGAAGTGAGATGTAGGGGATGTCACAGACCCGAGGGAGAACCTCTGATGATTTCCCAGACTATCCTATTTTTTGGCTTTGATTTTGGAAATTATTCATTGTTTAATCCTGCCAATTTTATTTATTTAGGACTTATGTTTGTATGATATAATCATACAAGTAGCCTGGAAGATAAGAGGGTCGACAACCTCGAGATCCTAAAAGAGTTAGGGCTTAAATTACACAGCATGATTATGCAAAGGCCTAAAGATAAGGTGAGGACTTATTTAAGGAATGTTTTTTTTTTATGTAGATTCATTTTGCTGTTGAAGATGGTCGTGCTGCCCACAATGTTTACTCCGAGCTCCTCGTTGAAGTTGGTTTAGTTTTAGAAGTGTCAAGTTGAAAAGGTTGATAAAAGTAGCAGTTGTAGAGGTTAAGTTTTCTAATGTGTCAAATTCAACATCTTAAGTTTTATTAGGGGAATTTAAGTTGATTATATCGACACAGGTTAGAATCCGACAGTTCCCTCGTTCCGGCACCACTATTTTCTTTGGATTCACTTAGTCCAGATGAATTTACCAAATTCAAGTAAATGAATTCAATACATTCATTTAGACCGTGAGAAATCTCGTTAGCAATTGTAGGTTACCTCATCCGAGGGATTCCCGATCATCCGATAGAGATGTTTTAATTTAGTTGCAATTGTTGTTTTGTTTTGTGTTTATGATTAAGTTTTGACTTGTTTAACATGCGGGGTTTCTTTGTTTTGGCAGTTTATCACAGGTATAGTATGCATAAAGCAGTAAAACATTCAAATAAAGTAGTATAAATTTTTAATAAATAAACATAAATGCAAACTTGGCAGCTTCAAGTATTTCCGCTGAAATGTTAGCATTCAAAGCAGGCAGGGTAGTAGTAATTGAAGTTCAAATTGTTTAAGTACGATGAGGGATCCTAATTTATAACTTGGTGGGTCCCTAAGGTGTGTTAATAATGATTTTCTTGATCAAAGAATAATGAAGTCCAATTATTCTTCTAAAATATTCCATTAGATTGAAGAAGTGTTCGAGGCATAACCCTGAACATCTTTCCAAATTATTGGGATAATTTTGAGATCATTTGGCTTTATTATGTAGTTCAATTAATCACCCATGTCCAATTAAGGTTTAGTTATGATTTCCTGAACCTTTGCTTAGTGAAATTAGACGTTCTAATTATCCCTTGAGTGGGGTAACATTCACTAAGGGTTATGTGAGTGAATGCCTTTAGGGGTAAATTTAGCTATTAAGGAACTTAGCCATTTAGATTAAAGTTGGGCTAGTAGTGTTTTCAAAATATTTGTAAATGATTGTGTTCTCTTTTCTAAACCTCATTAATTGAAGTTAGAATCAAACCTAGGTCACTACCTAGCCCTTAAACTAGTATGGATAGATTTGTAATTTAAGGAAATATTGATTTAGGTTGTATTCAATTCTTATCAAAGATTGTATTATCATTCAACCACAATTTAGGTGTTTGAGATTAGTGGATTGAAATCTTCCTAGATCGAAACCCCTCTCCTTAATATCATTTAATTTAATTAGCTTCCAAATTTTATTAATTTAAGAAATTACAATTTTACACTTAATGTGGAAAAGTGGTGGGATTGGTTTTTACCCCTTTTAATCATCTAATCATGTTATTAAGGTTATTCATTGCCTTTTAACCTTTGGTTAGGACTAAATATAAATTAAGGATTAAATTTCATAATTACCATGTTACCCTTTTAAGCTTATTACTTCATAATTCTTTAAATATAACTCAAATGACTTTGAAATTTTTATGTTACCACACTCAAGGGTCAATTAAATTATTAGATGAGAAAATTTAATATTGTAATTTTCTGATATCATTTTATTTTTTATAATTATTTTTAATGCAAAATATGGATTTTCAAAGTAAATTTAATAACTTAATCAATATTAACTATCTATCCTTACGAAAATTATGGAAGGTTCATCTTGGTCAGTGGATCACTTGGACCAAATTTCATAATTTTTTGAGTTTTAATTTAATTATTAGAATTATTTTAAATTTTGGAGTATTTATTAAATGTAAAATATTATTTAATTGGAATATTTAGTTTTATTTTTTTCTTAAATCTCTCCGACTTCAAGGAATCCAGAGAAACAAATTTCATTTTTATTTGATTTGTTAGAATTATTTAATGCAAAACTAAAGAAAATTCATTTTAAGCCTCCAAAATTCATTTTTAAGCCTTTCAAAATTTGTAACTTTATTTTTAAAATTAATAAAAATATTCTAATTATTCCTAAGTGATCAGGAGACAATTTAGAACATTTTATTGAATTTTAATATTTTAGTGATTTTTATGATTTTTAATTATTTTTAATTATTTTTAATTATTTTTAAAATTAGAAATAAGCTCAAAAAATGAAGTGTTTATTTTAATTTTTATTTTATTTTTCTTAAGTTCCTCTGGTTATAAGGAACTCCCAAAACCAATTTTATAAATTTCCTAATTGTATTTTAATTATTATATTTATTTTAATGCAAAAATACCATTTTACCTTAAAAAATCAAGTTTAGGGGTCAAATCAATTCATTTTGAGTTGAAATGTTTATGGGGAGTTACTCTAACCATATTATTTGTTGTGGAGTGATTTTTCTGAATTTTATGATTTTATTTTAATTATTTAATTTTTTTATAAAATTTAATGATTTAATTACTTCATGTGGTGATTTTAATTGTTTAAGTCCATTTTATATTTATCCTAGGATCCTCTGATCTTAGGGAACACACTAAAGTTAATTTTGTATTTTTAAAATTTATATTATAATTATTATGATTTAAATACTCTAGAACTTCAAAAATTAATTTAAAAATATTTCTTGATGAAAAATGATGATTTAAATTTTAAAAAAATTCTTTCATTTTCCTAAGTTCACAGTATTTTTTGGTTTCTTGTTCAAGTTATAATTTCTGAAATAAAAAATACAAATAAATAAAAAAAATTTGTGGTTCTTCTTCCTCCCGCCCCACATGTGAACGACCATTGTATCAATGGATGGAACTTCCCGGAGTCCGTTCTTCACCGATTCTTAACCAAATTTTACGTTATTGGGCTCATTTTGTTTAGCTCAAAGAGTAGATCACATCCATTTGGATACTTGGGTGTTTTGTAATCTAACTTCTGATCTGGAAAGGAGGATAGTTTGGGATTATTGTTTCAATTTAAGAGATATACCTGAGTCTAAGAGGTTTATCCTCAATTATGTTTGAATAAGGAGCCTTCGTTGATCGTATCCCAATCGTTGTGGCATCGGCTTGACGAAATTTTCATGTCGGGTTGGAAGTTCGGCGTAGTTGGCTCGGCTTCACGTGGAAAAGGCATTAACAGTCATGAAAATTATGGAAAATGATTGTTTTGGTCTCCTAAGGACCTAAGGAGGCTAATGGGATGGTTTGGGTGAAGTTTGGGGTAGTTTTTAGCTAGAAGGAGGCGTGGCCGTGAGTTTCAAGCTTGTTTTCTTGTGACGGCGGTGGATTTCAGCGAGATTGGTGTTGGTGGTTATGTTCCTTAGGTCAATGAGCACAACTTTACTCAAGAGTGCAGGTGGGTTTGGTGGCTCCAAAAGGAAGTATTTTATTTTTTGAAAAGGGTTGGAAGAAGGAGATAATGGGAGAGGGAGGAAGGTGAAAATTTGATGTGGATTTGGAACTTTGGGTAAGTTGGCTAGCTTGGGTTTAACCCCTTTTTCCAATGGCTAAGTTTGGTCCCAATATGGTTAGAGCAACTCCTAAGATCATCAAGCGAGTTTAGGTGAGGTCAAAAGGTTGGCTTGGATTTTAAGCAAGTGGTTTAATGTTTCATGAATTGATATAATTCCAAGTGATGGAGAAAGAGGAGTATTCACCTCCCCTTTGAAAAATTTGGCAAAATTTGCCCTTTGATGGTCATGGGATGTTCCATGGGATAAGTTATGGGATGCACGATGCCATGGAAGTGTTTCAAGCAAAAGGAACTTACGATTTTATGATTTTTAAATGAGAGAGGTCTCTAATTTGGTTAAAGCTTGATGTGCATGCATGGAATGTTTCATGTGATGCTATGATGAGTTGATTTAAATTGTCATGGGATGAAAAATGAAGGAATTTGTCATGTAGTCTCAAATTGGGCTTTTTAAAATTAATGAAGTGGGCTTTTCAAAATGCATAAGGGGATGGGTCTTTTAACATGCATGTGGTGATTTTTGATTTTTTGAAATTAATTATGGGATGATCAAATTGGATTTGAAATTGGGGCATTTTGATTCGTCATGAAGCTTAATTTTGGGAATTTGTAATTTTAGGACAAATTGGGGATATTAGTTTGAGTTGGGTTTGAGTTTGGGTCTAGTCCAATTGATGGTTCAAATTGGTCTAGGTGAGTGTTATAAAGAGTTTAGAATTGAAATTGGGGAGATTTTGGATCAATTTGGTGGAAATTGGAGTTGATTTGGGGATTTGGCATTTTTGGGGTAAAATTGGAATTTTGGTCAAAATTGGTCAATTTGTTTAAATTTAGGACAATTGGGTGATGTGGGAAAGTTTCAAATGATTTTTGGGATTGAATGGGGTGAAATTTGGATTTTTGGGTATTTTGTGGGTATTTTGGTAATTTGGCCAATTTTAGATAAAGTGGTCAAAAGACTAATTTAAAGGCTTGAAGTGGTTCAGGAAGAAATTTGGAGTCAAACGATAGTGTCCGGGGTCATTTTCGATCAATGTAAAAGGTTTTATGAACCTCAGAGCATTTTTAAGTATATGTTATTTTGATACCGAGGTGCCAAAAGGTTGTCGGAGGTATGGCAAGTTTACAGTCAAAATTCTCAGTGTGACATAGGGAATATTTTGGTGTCATTCTTAAGAATTATTGGTGACTCTCAAAATTTTTTGGGAATTTGGTTTGAAAATTATGATTTAGAATGGAATTAGGGTTTAGGGGTATGTGCTCATGGGTCTTAGTCATGCCTAACCACTTTGGGACCAAGTCTAACCAAATGGTAACCCCTTTATGAACCTTCACATATCGATCCTAGCCATCTTAATCGAAGACCAGATGCTTGAGACTATCCATGTGAGTTTCTTAAAGGGTAGAGGGGAATTTGTTTAGGGTTTTAGAAAAAATGGGGGATTTAAGGGATTAAGGGTGTGTGTGCAAGAGAAAGCCTATGGGAACTCACCTTTGGATTTCCACATGTTGGTTTTAACCTTCCAAGTGATTTGGAGACTTATGACCATCCATTTAGGGCCCCAAGAGGAGCTAAGTAGTGGTTTAGATTTCTAAATGGTGGGTTCCATTTCTAGTCCTCTAGGATAGCCAAAGGAGAAGGCCTATGGCTAGATTCTAAGCACTAAGAGGAAGATTAGATCTCACCAAAACTGAGGTCAACATCTCATATCAAGGCATTCCAAAAAGCTCTAAGAGCTCCCCATGAAGAAAATGATGAAGATCACAAATAATATGTAGTGTATCAAACAAATACATGACAAAAGTTCACATTCATTTCAATAAATTTACAGATTAGGGGTTATAAAACATCCATTAACGTGTATGATATGTTCTCTCACCCTCAGAAAAGAAACACATGTATAAGAGAATAAAGGGGTATAGTAATTGTGAGATCTCTAATAATCAACCATCATTCTCTGACCTTTAGTTATTTGCCTCTCCAATGGTTCATCCCCTCAAACCATGGTTGATGCATGTGAAGTAGAAGCACGAGAAGTAGAAGAAGTAGAACTAGGAGTTCTAATAGATCCTCCCTTCCAGCCAAATTCTGAATGTACAGTGTTAGTGTTCACATTTACACTAGTAATAGGTCTAAGTGGCTGAAGAATTTCTTCCTACGTCTCAAACTTAACACTAGATTTCTCACAAATAGAATGGATCGGGGAAGAAAATCATATACCTGCAGTAGTGACAACTCTGGAACAGTTTAAAATATAATAAAAAATGATAGCTCCTATGTCAACCGGCTTTCCCTGCTTAATACAATAGTTCAAACAGTTCTCTGCCTCGTAACTTCACTAACATGTTTCGTCGGTATTAACCTAGATGAGATAAAATAATGTCAAGCATTAGAGATGGCACTCAACTTGGAGGTTGGAAAATTCACTCTCCTGACATTAGTGATTTTCCACATACCTCTTCCATCAATCAGAAAAGACATAATCTCATCAAGTTCCCCTTCCATAGGATGATAATTCGCATAATAACAAAATTTTTCAGGAGGGAGTAGGTAAAAAGTATTTATTACCGCGACAGAAAAATCAAACTTGTTGTCCCCGAACTTTTACCAAATTTTTTTTTGCTGCTGGCAAGTTTGCATAAAACTCTCTCACCACAGAAACAATAGCAACAGCGGAGAAGTAACAGTACTTTCTCCAATTCCTTCTATCAACCATTTCCTCAATATCTCCTTCTGGTTTACAAAACACTCTCACTGGAATCAATTTATGTTACAACAGTGCATTCACGTATCGATCCTCAGCTCTAGAACTCATGAACTTGTCTGAATCAAATTGATCTTTCCCTTTCGAGTGCTTCAATTTTGGAGCCATTTCTAAAAATTGCAAAAAATTTCACAATAAATTCTAAATTCAAACTAAATTTGCTAAACTCAACTTCTAAAGGTATAATCCACTTAATCCAAGCTATTTCTCAAGCTTAATCTCAAATTTTCACCATGAATAGTAATTTCTGGATTTTCATAAATTTACTCAAAATACATGGTGAAAATCAAAAAATTTTGCTTAGGAGAAGTGCTCATACCTTAGGGAGTTTAAATCTAACAAATTTCGTTGAAATTAGATCTAAAATGATCCAAATCAGTGATGCCCTAGGATCCTATTTTGCGAAATTTAGAGGTTGAAGGTGACAGGGGGAGGGGTAAAAAATGCCAATTTTTTGGATTTTAACGCCTGTAAACTGACCCGCCTAAAAAATATATGTTTTTTTCTATATGATTTTACTCATTTTTGGTGATATTAAACTTTAAAAGGAAGGTATTTTGTATGATTTTTAATTTTAGGTACAAGAAATGACTTTTGGAGAAAAAGAAGCAAAACGGTGCAATTTGGAGTAAAAACGAGCAAGAAAGCAAATTTTGGCTTGACACCTTTTGATAAGTCTTTCAATACTTAATCTCTTTTACGCTTCTTTCATATTTTTGAATGAGATTACACTTTAAAGAACTGTTGTTTTTATGCTTATTTTTTAAGGCTATCTGTTAGGAACGCAACGCAACTGAAACGGGGCGAATCGGACCTAAAACGGAGCCAAATAGAGAAAAACGGTTGAGCTGTGCAGCAGTCTGCTAGCCGATGTCGCCCTTGAGCTCACCGATGGTGGGATTTTCCTGAGAAGACCGAAAAATGACTGAAAGGCTCGCTGACAACTCCCTCAGACCCATCGACAGCACCCCGGACGACTATGGGCTGACTTTTGGCGGTTTTGGGCCGAAATTCAACGTATTTGGATGCTTTTTCGAAGGAGTGCTTAAGGGAACTCTTAGAAATTTGTCCATACTCTTTAAAATAGTGAATTTAGGTTAGAAAACTGTGGAGAAACAAGAGAGGAATGTTAGGAAAAACTTGGAGAATGTTTAGGGATCTTAGATTGGGAATAGAATGTAGATTTCTTCCCTTTTGGAGAGATTAGAGAGGAGATTTTAAGAGAATTTATAAGGGATTATACTAGCATTGCATGGATCGACAGGAGACTTTGTGGGAGAGATCTTCATCTTTCTTTCAAAGGGAAAAAGCTAAGTATTGTTCTTCATTATCTTATGATTTTGTAAACACTTACCTAGTGGATTTTCTTTGGTTAAATGAAGTTTCCATTGTGTTTTCTCAGTGCTTTGTGATGTATCTATCTTACTCTTTCTTCTTCTTTGAAAATAGTGGCATGAGAAGATTATGACATTCTTTTCCTTTTACTTTCTTTTGTAATGAGTAGAATTCATGTCTAGGATGTTGAGATACATGCTAGAAGAAGTTTTATATATAAATGTGATGGTTGTTACTTGCACTTCATTTACATTGCAATTAAGGTATGTTTTAATGTTAAAATTCATTGTGAAAACATGCTATCCGAGAGGGTTATGCTTTCTACAACTAAGTACGAACCACATTCAAATTCCATGGATGGTAAAGTTCATGGGGATTGAATGCAAATAAATAGGGAAACATAATTATTGCACATTGAAGTGGAGATTTTAAAGTGACAGACTAAAATACCCAATTCAGTCCTATTGTTTAAGTACTGAAGCGGAGATGTTAGCCCTCAGGTGAGGGGAACGTGGGAGCTCCGAAGTGAGAGTCGGTATCCTCCCAGCCTAACCACGGATTCAGTAAACAAACATAGGATTAGTCATTGTTCTTTATGCCTGGACCAAAGGGTAAAGAATAGGATTGCTCCTATTTGGCAGATACAAAATTTAATGCATCTGATCCCTATACATTATCCATTTCATTACATAAGAATAATAGTATTTAGTATCTCAAAATTTTCCAAACCAATTCATCCAAAAAGGGTTATCTTTAGAATTAATATTCACATTTAGTTATAGTTACTATCTTTACATTTAACACTTGCATTTAGGAGTAGTTGATAGATAAAACACATATTTAATCGACATTCCAAACTAAGGACTATTAGTAGTAGACTAGAATTTGACTAAAGACCTCTTACTTTCCTTCCTCGTAGGATCGATACTGGGGTTTTTAAAGAAAACTCTATATTACTTATAGCGATATGTATACTTGTGTTGATATAAGTGGCTTTGTTACCAATTAAGTGCACTCATTTTCATCACCTCAAAAGGTCGCATCAAGTTTTTGGCGCTATTTCTGGGGATTTAGTTCATCTAGTAGTGGTGTCAAATTCTTATTTTTTTAAGTATATAAAAAGTCGCGGTCAAGTTTTTGGCGCCGTTGCTGGGGAAGCTTCGGTAAGAACTTTAAGAGAATTTTAGTTGAAGTAATTAAGCTAAGACTTGGAAAACTGTAGTGTCGTAAAAACTATTTTTTTGTGATAAGTGTTTCTATATGAAAAAGTGTTGTGAAATAAAAGAAAAAAAAAATTTTGTGTGAAAAATAAAGTGTTCGTGAAAATATTTTGTTGTGTTGAATATATTTCATCTATTATTTGTTTAATTGTTAATATATTGTTGGTTGTGTTACATATGCGAAACAAAGGATCTGCAGGACTTGTGCCTTGTGATCCCGAGTTTGAAAAAAATAAAAAAATAAAATACTGAAAGGACTCGAAAAACTAGAAATGGAAATAGAAAAATTTCAAGATAATGACTTGGAAAATCATCATACATCATTGAGGGATTACATAAATCCTACGACAGACAAAATTCACTCAAGTATACAAAATCCTGTCGTAGAAGCTGATTCGTTTGAAATAAATCCTAAGATTATCCAACTGGTGCAGAACAATCAGTCTGGGGGAACTCCTTTAGAGGATCCCTATTTACACTTATCAAATTTTCTAGAACTTTGTGCTATATTTCGTTATAACGGTATGTCAGACGATGTTGTTATACTAACCTTTCTCACTAAGGGATAAGGCTAAAACATGGTTATACTCATTAGCACCTGGCTCTATTAAAAATTGGGAGGAGTTAACTCAGAAATTTCTAACTAAGTATTTTCCACCTTTAAGGACTACTCAACTTAGAAACGATATTATCTCATTTTATCAATATGAAGGGGAATCATTATACGAAGCCTGGGAAAGATTTAAGGAACTCTTAAGAAAGTATCCACACCATGCTCTGTCTGATTGGTTAATAATTCAAACTTTTATAATGGATTAGTAGGATCCCTTAGGTCTATAATTGATGCTACCACTGGTGGATCATTAATGTCAAAACCATTTGATGAAGCGTACGAGTTAATTGAAAAAATGGCTACAAATGAATTTCAATGGTCATCTGCAATGGTAAATCCTAAGAAAATAGCCAGTGTTTATATTACGGATGTGATTCTAATTCTTGCATCTCAAGTTGCTGTAATATCAAGGAAGTTGGACCAATTTGGAATGAACCAGCCTCAACTCACTCCAGCAAGTGAGGAAATTTCATTAGGGAATATGATTGATTTCAACTTATCATATGAGACTATAAATACCATAAACAACCCGTACTCTAACTTTTACAACCCAGGAGAGGAGAACCATCCTAATTTTAATTGGAATCATACTACTGAGGGTGGAAACCAAAAATGGGAAAATAATCATGCAAATCCTAATGGAAGTTGGAATAATCAGGGGAACACAAACTATAGACCTTCATATCCACCGGACTCTAACAATGATCAACAATTTGAGGATAAGAAGATGTCTATAGAAGAAGTGGTATTGCAAATTGGAAACCAGTTGCAAAGTCAAAATGCTGCGATTAGAAACATAGAGAATCATTTGGGACAAATTGTTAATTAACTTAGCAATAAACCCCAAAGAACACTTCCTAGCAACATTGACATCAACCCTAAAGAGAACACTAATGAACAAGTAGAAGCTATCCAATTAAAAAGTGAAAGAGAGATAGAGGATGTGGTTAGAAAAGAGAAAGATGTTGTGAGAAGAATAAAGGAAACTAAAAGACCTGAAGAACATGTTTCTAAGGATCTGGAAATATTAATATCTCCAACTAAAATCAGTTTGGAAAGACCACCACCTCCATTTCCTCAAAGACTTATACAGCATGAGTTGGATAAAAAAATTTCAAAGTTCATAAAAGTACTTAAGAAGTTAACAATAATATTCCATTCACTGAAGCTTTGGAACAGATGCTAATTTTTGCAAAGTTTATGAAGAAGATATTAAACAAGAAAAGGAAATTTGGGGATTACGAGACAGTTGCACTAAGTGAGGAGAGCAGCGCTATACTTCAGCAAAATTTTCCTCGGAAACTTAAAGATCCTTGTAGCTTTACAATTCCTTATGCAATTGGAAAAAGATTATGTTGAAAAGCTTTATGTGATTTAGAAGTGAGCATTAATGTGATGCCTCTATCTATATTTATAAGGTTAGGTTTAGTCAATATTTCTCCCACTACTGTAACCCTTCTGTTAGCTAATCGATCTATCATTTATCCAAAAGAAGTTATCGAAGACGTTCTTGTTAAAGTGGATAAATTTATCTTTCCTTTGGACTTTACTGTATTAAATATGGAGGAAGATAAAGAAACTCCAATTGTTTTAGGGAGACATTTCCTTGTTACTGGACAAACTATGATAGATGTGCAAAAAGGAGAGTTGACTATGAATATTAATGACCATGAAGTCACTTTTGATGTATTAAAGACTATGAAATATCCAGCTGAGAGAAAAGATGATGATTATTTTTGTATAGATCAAATTGGTTATCTAAATAAAGACCATTTCCAAGAAAGTTTTGAGAGTAAGATAACATATGAGGTCAGAATGGATTTTCATGATGAGTTGAAAACTTTATTTAAAGAAGACTTTATGTATGTTCAGGAGAGGTGTGAAATGATGGACGCTACCAAAAATAGTAAACTTTTAATTCCATCTGTTGAAAAATCTCATGAACGTAAGATGGATGTACCCCATACAATTTTAAAACCTATTTATTTAGGGAATTCATCTACACAACCAGTCTTTATATCTTTAGATGCGGCTCAATCACAAGAAAAACCTAAATTGAATGATGAACAAGATAAAATTATTAAACTAAGACTTAGGAGAGAATTATAGGATATATTTCAAAAGAAATTTGATTTGAGAAAAGAGGATAAGGATATTGGAAGACCATTGGAAAACATTCTTAAGGAATTAGAAAAACATATTTCCTCAACTATGATAGATACTAAATCATTTAATAATTATAAATGGGAAGAATTGGAAGATAATTTGAAACAGAAGAGTAATATAGAAGATATTGATCCAGAATCTGAATTATCTAAAGAGAATCTGATCCCAAAAATTGAGAGATATTGAAGTAACTTATAAAGATTTATTTCTTATAAATTTTAAGGATGATATTAATATGCAATTTCAAAAAATCAATAGAAGAATATTGGATCTAGAAAGAAATATGAGGAATTATGATATAAATCAAACTGAAAATGAAGAGCTGAATGAAAAATTAAAATTTGAGGATTTTATAGGAATCCCTGTATCTGGAAATGATTGGGAGATTGATCGAGGATTACTTAAATGGAATTTTGATCCAGGTGGAATCATTTGTCAGGCTAACGACGCTAAACCAAGCGCTCTATGGGAGGCAACCCATAGTTATCAGTGTGCTTTGATTTAGTGTGCTTGAGAGTCATGATTGTTAGTGTTGTATGGTGTTTACTTTAGAGTGTATTGACTTGATCTTTATGTGTTTCATTATGGATTAATAAGTTTGATTGTTGCTTGGTAGATGTTTGGATTATTAGTGCTTTGATCTGATCTCTGTCTGTGTCTTGAGGGAGGTGATTCCTTAACTTCTTAGTATGGCTAGACTTGATCTCTTGAAGTAGTTGGATTAACGAGTCCTATGACTTGGGTCTCACCCAGACTTGAGCTTTACAAGAGAAATCAAGAATTTCGAACATTGATAGTTCCATCTTAATTTGTTACTTCCTTTCTACAACTTTATTTTCATTAGGTAGGAGTCCCGAACCTATTTAATAAATAACAATAGGATTATCTTACACTACAATATGTAATTGTTAAAGGTGCTTAATTAAAGGGATTAGATGATGCCTGAGATTGGTGTCTGGAAGCCAATATATCAGGGGTAAACTTATCTTTCGAATTATAATACATTTAAAGTGTACCTAATTTATTAATGTAGAGATTCCGTTATAAATTGGAAGCAAATCAGTGTGATGTGATGAGTTAATGGAAGAATTGACCTCATTTATCATATGTGTTTGTATTAGAATTGTGTGTTTGTGTTTGTGTTACAATTTTATACAAGACTTGAAGAACATTTTTATATTCCCTTGCTGCTACATGCTATGCTAGTTAGACCTTGGTTTGTTAATTTTATTCTAGCATGTTTAGTTTAGATTTACTTTCTGTTGCATATTGTCCTAATGAATAATTGTAAATGGTTTTGATAAAAATTTGTGGTAGATAGAATTTCTAAATTTTTTTTCTTCCTGCTTATATTTTTTGTACTAAATGCCATACATGTTAAAAATTAAGTTTGGGGGTAGGAAAAAAAATAAAATATTAATGTGAATATACTTCCTTTTAGTGTAATTTTATTAAAAGCATGTTTTAGGTTAGATTTACTTTCTCCTACAATCATTCTATCCTAATTATGCATGTATATGAATTTGATAGGATGTTGTAGTAGTAAGTAGATTCAACCTTTACTTTTTCTTCCTACTATATTTTATGGAATTAATTACAAAATATTTTAAAATTTAAGTTTGGGGGAAGAAAAATTTTTAAAATGTAACTCTATTTGTTCTCAATAGCCTGTAATTAATTTGATATCACTTTTAAAATGACTTGTGGTATTTGGTGTTACCTTTAGGTTACTATAATTTCGATTTTAGGAATGTTAGAAAAATAATTTAGTTGAACTCGTATGTGAAGAAACTGTTCTAGAGATAAGATATTTTGTAGGAAACATTGGGAAAATAATTTTCTATTTATGATAGAAAGGAGTTGAATATTTGAAAAGCTAAAGTTCTTAGATTTATACTTAATGAGAATTGAGCGTTTATTGAAAACCTTTTTTGAACTAATACTTACACTTATAAATAGTGAGGGGAAGTTTTGAGTTTTGGATTTTAGAGAGAGGATAGTGAAATTCAAAATTATTAATGGCCTATCCAGATATGGTAATCCTCACATAAAAAAAAAGGTAAAACAAGGGATTAAAAATGATCCCGAAAGAAAGAAAAGAAAAAGGGGTGAAAAAAAGGGGATTAAAAATGATCTCAAAAGAAAAGAAAAAAAAGAGAGAGAAAAAATAATGAGGAGAAGCTTGAGAAGAAGCCTAATCAAAAATTGGTTTCACTTGAATCTTTTAAAATGAAAAGACTTAAAAACAATCCTAAGCTTATTCTTATTTCAAAAGGCATTGGTTAAATTGGTATAGATAAGGTGCTTAAATTCCATTTTTATACTTTCTATGAATCTTTAGTTTGACAATTTTCAATAACTTTTGAAGTAAATAGAAAATCAGGATTCATAAGTTGAATATGAGATATTCTTACACTCTAGTCATAGGTTAATTTGCTAAAATTTATCCTATCTTATACTATAATATTTCTGAGATGAAATTATAGGAAACTCTATTGAAACCCACAACCATAAGTCAATATATTTGGTTTGAAAGTTATAGTATTACTTGAGGACAAGTAACAGTTAAGTTTGGCGGATTTTGACCCGTCTAAAAATATATATGCTTTTTGCTATATGATTTTACTCATTTTTGGTGATATTACACTTTAAAAGGAAGGTATTTTGTATTTCTTTTGGTTTTAGGTACAAGAAATGACTTTTGGAGTAAAATAAGCAAAAACGGTGCAATTTGGAGCAAAAGCGAGCAAGAAAGCAAATTTTGGCTTGACACCTTTCGATAAGTTTTCGATGCTTAATCTCTTTTTAAATTCTTTCATATTTTTTAATGATATTAAACTTAAAAAAAGTTATTTTTATGCTTATTTTGTAGGGCTATCTATTAGGAACGTAACACAACTGAAACAGGGCGAATCGGAGCTAAAACGGAGTCAAACGGAGCAAAACGGTGGAGCTGTGCATCAGTCTGCTCACCGACGGCGCTATCGAGCTCGCCAACAGCAGGATTTTCTCGAGAAGGCCAAAAAATGACCAAAAAGCTCACCGACGGCGCCCTCGAACCTGCCGACAGTGCCCCGAATGACTATGGACCGACCTTTGGCAGTTTTTGGATGAAATTCAACGTATTTTGACGCTTTTTCGAATGGGTGCTTAAGGGAACTCTTAAAAATTCGTCCATACTCTTTAAAATGGCAAATTTAGGTTAGAAAAGTGTGGAGAAACAAGAGAGGAATGTTAGGAAAAACTTGGAGAATATTTAGGGATCTTAGATTAGGAGTAGAAATGTAGATTTCTACCCTTTTGGAGAGATTGGAGAGGAGATTTTAAGAGAATTTGTATGGGATTGCACTAGCATTGCATGGATCGATGGGAGACTTTACGGGAGAGATCTTCATCTTTCTTTCAAAGGGAAAAAGCTAAGTATTCATCTTCATTATCTTATGATTCTGTAAACACTTACCTAGTGGATTTGCTTTGGTTAAATGAAGTTTCCGTTGTGTTTTCTTCATGCTTTGTGACGTATCTCTCTTATTCTTTCTTCTTCTTTGGAAATAGTGGCATGAGAAGATTATGCCATTCTTTTCCTTTTACTTTTCTTTTGTAATGAGTAGAATTCATGTGTAGGATGTTGAGATACATGCTAGAAGAAGTTTTATATATAAATGTGATGGTTTTTACTTGCACTTCATTTACATTACAATTAAGGCCTGTTGTAATGTTAAAATTCATTGTGAAAATATACGATCCGAGAGGGTTATGCTTTCTACAACTAAGTACGAACCACATTCAAATTCCATGATGGTGAAGTTCATGGGGATTCAATGCAAATAAATAGGAAAATATAATTATTGGACGTAGAAGTGGAGATTTTAGAGTGATAGACTAAAATCCTCAATTCGGTTCTAGTGTTTGAGTACTGAAGCGGAGATGTTAGCCCTCAGGCGAGGGGAACGTGGGAGCTCCGAAGTGAGAGCCGGTATCCTCCCAGTCTAGCAATGGATTCAGTAAATAAGCATATGATTAGTCAACGATCTTTATGTCTGGATCAAAGGGTAAAGAATAGGATTGCTCCTATTTGGTACATACAATATTAAATGTATCTCATGCCTATACATTATCCATTTCATTACATAAGAATAGTAGTCATTAGTATCTCAAAATTTTCCAAACCAATTCATCCAAAAAGGGTTATCTTTAGAATTAATATTTGCATTTAGTTATAGTTATTATCTTTACATTTAACACTTGCATTTAGGAGTAGTTGCTAGATAAAACATAAATTTAATCGACATTCCAAACTAAGGACTATTAGTAGTAGACTAGAATTTGACTAAAGACCTCTTACTTCACTTCCTCATGAGATTGATACTTGAAGTGATACGTATACTTGCGTTGATATAAGTGACTTTGTTACCATTAATTGCACTCATTTTCATCACCTCAAAAAGTCGCATCAAGTTTTTAGCGCTATTGCTGGGGATTTAGATCTTCTAGTAGTGGTGTCAAATTCTTATATTTTTAAGTATATAAAAAATCACTGTCATAAATCGATTTTCGTGAACTGGCTCCTATGAGCGAGATTACGGTGCATAGCCACGAGTGTTGGCACTGATGTGCTGAGGGTTTGGCGCTTAGGCACCACTTAGCAGATTTTGTCGATTAATCAATTCGCACTAATACGCCTAGTTAAACACCCTTAAATGATTTAATTAAATAATTAAATCCCCCAAACACACTCAAATACTCTAAATTTTCATTTAAATATCCATCAATTCACACAAATTTCACACACAAACAAACATATATTTCATTAAATTTAAAACACTTAATACAAACTAAAATTTTTTATCCAAAATCATTGGATGAAATTCTACAAACACAAGTTCCTTATACATATAATTAAACACAAAAACCACATAATTTAAAATGTAACACACTTTAAAACACAAATATTAAAACAAACATAACAACAATACAAACACTAAACAAAGTAACTAGATCACAAGACCACACTTAATTTAATTCCATTCTCCGTTAGGTGGGATATATTCTGAACCACCATTAATTCAATTTAAACCATTTGGAATGTAAATCTGATAAAACGGGCGATGATTAAAAACTCTAACATCTTCTTCTTCTAACCATTTGTTCTTCAGATACATCGCTTTATCTGCTTCTTCCACATGACATGTATTACTGAATTTCATTTTGAGTTGCCATCCAATGTGTCTAAATGAGCAATAGTTTTATCTTTACATCAATTGAAACCACGTCAGTCTCGATCTTCAAAATCCTTTCTGCAATCCCTTGAATACTAACTGTTAGGAACCCATTGTATAACTCTTACACATTCTCACAAATTAACTTCTTCTTGTTGGCTTTTTCTTTCTTCTTAAATTTGCTCTCCCAAGAAGACATTTGTTTTCTCAAAATACTCTTTCAGAAGACTCGGAAATGAAAATAAGAACAGGGGCAAGTATCTCTTAATTCTGGGTCTTTTTATAAATTTGGGAAGTCTTAAAACTGACCCAAGTCGTGTTAAAACATCTCAAATAACTCCCAAAACTACTTACCCATGATTTAAGCTTCTAGAGCCACATTTATCACAATTTTTAATTGTGGTGCATATGCACCAAAATCTGGCTCATAAGCGCTAGAGTTCAATTTAGCACATGTCTGCTAAACGTCCAAATCTTCATTCTTACTCCTCCAAGTCATCAATTTATGTTCAAATAACACTATAGGATAAAAACTTCAAAATACTACCACATTTCTCAAATCAAACCAAATAAAAACACACAATGCAAACTTAAAGCAAAGCACTCCGATAAATAAGGGTTGTCTCCCACAAAGCGCTTGGTTTAACGTCTTCAACTGACATACCCAGAGCTTATTCTGAGTGACCCAACATTAAATTATCATCAACTTTAGGTTGGTCAACTGAAAAATAAGGTTTAAGTTTATAACCGTTAACTTTATATATTTTTCTAGTCTTATATCTTTAATATCCACAGCTCAATAGGAATAAACTTTCATCACAATAAATGAGCCCATCCACCTTAACTTAAGTTTTCCGGCAAATATTTTCAATTTAGCATTATATAACAAAACTTGTTGTCCAGGCTTAAGATTTTTAGTAAGAAGCTTCCGATCATGCTATAACTTCATATTTTCTTTATAAATCTTAGCATTTTCATAAGATTCATTTCTTATCTCTTCAAGCTCATTTAATTGCAACAATCTCTTTTCACCAGCATCTTTCAAATTATAATTGAACTCTTTAATAGCCCAATATGCTTTATGCTCAAGTTTAACTGGTAAATGACAAGCTTTTCTAAAATTAGCCTATATGGGGACATTCTTATAGGAGTTCTGTATGCAGTCCTATATGCCCACAAAGCATAATCTAGTTTAATTGACCAATCCTTTATGTTTGGATTAACAGTCTTTTCCAATATTCTTTTAATTTCACGATTGGATAATTCAACCAAACCACTAGTTTGCAGATAATAAGCAGTAGCAATGCGATGGTTAATATGATATTTTTTACTAGCTTTTCCATAATCACATCTCTAAAATCACTTCCCCATCAATTATGATAACTTTTGGTATTCCAAATCTACAAAATATATTATTTCTTAAAAATTTTCCAACACTTGAGCATCACATTGAGGTAAAGCAACATCTATTATCCATTTAGATACATAGTCTACTGCTATCAAAATATAAGTATTTCCGAAAGATGGTATAAATGGTCCCATGAAATCTAATCTCAAAACGTCAGATATTTCAACTTCCAACATATAATTGAGGGGCATCTCATTTCTTCTAGAAATATTGCCTACACGTTGACATCGATCACAATTTTAAATATAAGCATTAACATCCTTAAAAATTGTAGGCCAATGAAATCTAAATTGTAAGATTTAATATGCAGTTTTATCAACACCAAAATGTCCCCCATAATCATAATTATGACATTTTTGAATAATTTCATAAGTTTCTTATAAAGGCACACATCTTCGAATAATCATATGCTTTTATTCTTTATATAAAAATGTGTCATCCCAAAAATAAGTCTTAGCTCCAATAGCATAATCACTGGCATCACACATTAATTCAAAAGGTTTTTCCCTGTTTGGTGAAACTATAACAGGTGCAGTGATTAATTTTTCTTTTAATGTCTCAAAAGCTTTTAGGCATTCATCATCAAAATCAAAATTCACATCTTTTTCCAGTAAATGGCATAAAGGTTTTGAAATTTTTGAAAAGTCTTTAATATAACGCCTGTAGAATCCAGCATGTCCTAAATAACTACTAATTCCCCTCACATTTGTTAAGCAAGGTAAATTAGCAATCACTTAATATTTTGCAGGATATACCTTCAAACCTTTTTTTTATATAGAATGTCCCAAAAACAATTCCCCCTGCTACCATAAATTGCCATCTTTCCCAATTAAGAACTAAATTAGTTCCTTCACTGCACTTAAAACTCTTGACAGATGTTCTAAACATGATTCAAATGAAATTCTAAACACTGAAATGTCATCCATAAAAACTTTAATTCCTTTTTTAATTAAATCACAAAAAATTGCCATCATACATCTCTGAAATGTAGCAGGGGCATTACATAAACAAAAGGTCATTCTTCTAAAAGCAAATGTACCATAAGGACTGGTAAACGTTGTTTTTTCTTGACCCTCAGGAGAAATTTGTATTTGATGGTAACCAGTATATCCATCTTGAAAACAAAAGTATTTATGCCCAGCCAGTCTATCCAACATCTGATCTTGAAAGGGTAGTGGAAAATGCTCTTTCCTGGTGGCAAGGTTTAATTTTCTATAATCAATCATATTCTCCACCCTGTCACCTGTCTTGTTGGTATCAATTCATTTTATTTATTAACAGTCACAATAACTCCTCCTTTCTTAGGAACCCAGTGAATATGACTAACTTATGCACTATCTGAAATAGGCTGGATAAATCCAGCATCCAACCAATTTAAAATTTCTTACTTAACAACTTCTTTCATGATAGGATTTAATCTCCTTTGAGAATCAGCTCGAGGTTTGCAATTCTCTTCCAAAAGGATTCTATGCATACAAATTGAAGGACTGATTCCGTTAATATCAGCTATTGTCTATCCAAAGCCTTTCTTATATTTCTTCATAATTTCAAGCATACTCTCTTCTTCTTTTTCAATTAATTGAGAGGAAATTATGACTGGCAAAGTTAAAGAATCACCTAAAAAGACATATTTTAAATGAGTAGGAAGCATCTTTAAATCAAGTTCAGAAGGTTTTTGAATAGATGGACTAAAAGATTCATCTTTTTCTGTCATGTCCAACAATTCAAAATTTTCTTGAACATAACTTAAATCTTCCTCATGAAAATCTTTAGATTGTTGTAATTCCTCTTCTTGCTCGTGTTCCATTTTTTTACTTTCATATTTCTCTTCAAAAGTTGATTTGAAATGGCATTTACTTAGATATCTGATAACATCCATCCTGTAGCATTCATCTTCTTTACCTCTTGCAGGATATTTCATTGATTTTAAGACATTGAATGTAACAGTCTAATCATTGACGCGCATAGTTAATTACCCTTTTTGCACATCTATCATTGATCTTTCTGTGGCTAAGAAAGGTCTTCCTAAAATTATGGGTATCTCTTTATCTTCCTCTGTATCTAGCACAATGAAATCAACATGAAAGATAAATTGATCCACCTTTACTAAAACATCTTTTATAACTCCTTTAGGATATGTGATCGGCCGATCCGCTAATTGCAAAGTTACAGTAGTCGGGCTTATTTCTCCTAATCCCATTCTTTTGAATATAGATAATGGCATAAATTTAATGCTTGCACCTAAATCACATAAAACTTTCCCATAAAATATGTCTCCGATTGCACATGGAATTGTGAAACAACCAGGATCTTTAAGCTTTTCAGGAAGCTTTTTCTGAATTATTGCACTTCACTCCTCACTAAGTGCAACAGTTTCATTATCTTCAAACTTCCTTTTTCTGTTGAGAATATCCTTCATAAATTTCACGTAGCTTAGTATTTGTTCCAAGGCTACAGCAAATGGAATATTAATTGTAATTTTTAAAAATTTCTACGAATTACACAATTGTTTATCCAATTTCAATTGTCAAAGTCTCTGAGGAAATGGAAATGGTGGCTTTTCTGAAGAAATCTTTGGTGGAGAAATAGGTCTTTCCAAACCTTTCTGAGCATCCTCTTTTAGTTCTTCAACCTCTTCTTTCTCTACTTCAATCACTTTTTAAACTCTACCTTCCAACTCTCTTCCACTTCTCAACTGAAT
Organism: Papilionanthe hookeriana x Papilionanthe teres; assembly: GCA_022702705.1. Lineage (NCBI taxonomy): Eukaryota > Viridiplantae > Streptophyta > Magnoliopsida > Asparagales > Orchidaceae > Papilionanthe > Papilionanthe hookeriana x Papilionanthe teres. The sequence continues at coordinate 29,942,773 of CM040425.1, forward strand.
AGCTTTTATTTGCTCTTTATTCTTGTCTCCTAGATTTACTTCTGTATTTCTAGAGCTTGGGATCTATTATTTAATGAATTGGCAATCTGTCCCAATTGATTCTCAATATTTCTGATTGTTGCCCCTTGACTTTGTAATTGATTTCGAATTTGTAACACCACTTCTTCTACAGACAACTTCTTCTCCTTAATTTGTTAAGGATTGTTAAAACCTGGAGGATAGGTTAGTCTATAATTGTTAGTCCATTGTTTTTTCTATTTCCCCAATGGGTTTATTTTTTTGTTCTCCCATTGTTGATTACTACCGGCCTGCTTATTGGTATTCCAGTTAAAGTTTGGATGGTTCTTCCAACCTGGGTTATAATAATTAGAATATGGGTTATTAGGCTTATTTATGGCATTTAACGTTTCTAATCTATTGTTAACATTGGCTACCTTTTTAGGATTTAACCTTTTGGAAAGCAATTGAAAATTATTAGTAGTCATTTCTTCAATTAAAGCATAAGACATCAATGATCCACCAGCAGCGGCATCACTAATAGATCTAAGAGATCCAACTAATCCATTGTAAAAGGTTTGAATTATTAACCAATCTGGTATCGAATGATGTGGACACTTTCTTAGGAGATCTTTAAAACTTTCTCATGCTTCATAAATAGATTCCCCTTCAAACTGACAAAAATATGTAATGTTATTTCTAAGATTCGCAATCTTTGATCGTGGAAAGTATTTAACAAGGATTTTCTGTGCTAAATCTCCCCAAGTTATAATAGATCCAGGTGCTAATGAATTTAACCATATCTTAGCCTTATCCCTTAGTGTGAAAGGAAAAAAGTCTAAGTCTAATAGCAACATCCGAAACACCATCGTATTTAAAAGTATCACACAATTCTAGAAAATTGGCAAGATGTAAATTAGGTTATTCAGTTGGTGCTCCCCCAAACTGATTATTTGAAACCACTGGATAATAGCATGTTTAAGTTAAAATAAATTAGCCGCTACTGCAGGGTTTTGAATACTAACATGAAGTTTATCGACTGTAGGGTTAGCATAATCTCTTAAAAATCTGAATTCTTCATGGATTTCAACATTTTGATTCGCCTTTTCTTGAATATTTTTATCTTTTTCTACATTTTTAAATTTTTTTTATTTTTCTTATAGCAATTTCTAATTCAGAATCGTAAGGCACAAGTCCTTCAAAACCTGAACTAGGCATACACAACAAAATAAAACAAAATAAAATAAAATAAAACACACTAAAAAAAGCAAGGAAAAAGTAAAAATTTAGTTTTTCTTAAATTTTCTTTGAACAATATTTTAATTAATTTCCCCGACAACAGCACCAAAGACTTGATCCCTGAATACTTATGCCTACATTTTTCACTTTATATTTCATTTCAATGATAATATCTCTTTCTTTGCAACGACAACAAAAACTTGATTCTGAAGAAAATAAAATCAACTTTAATTATTTATAATATGGGATTATACAGAAGTATACGTATCATTTATCAAGTATTATAGGAGTTTCTAATTAAGCCCCAAGATATCGAACCCACTGGGAAATGTTCTAAAAATTTAAAGAAAACAGAAAAACAACTTTTTACTTTCAAAATGATTTTGTAAAGTTTGTTTTAATACAGAAAGTTTTAAATTTTTTTTTGATATTTTATTTTAAGAAAAAGTAAAACAAGCTACTAAAAGTAACAAGACTATAAAATTATTTGAAAGCAAATGAGAATGAAATATTTTTTTCTCCTTCAATGAATCAGTAATAATTATGGAATTTCGTTGTTGAAGTATGTAAATGTGTTGTGCCAAATAGTAGCAAATATACTCTTTAACCATAATTGGTTCTATAAAGAACATTGATTAATTTGAAATTTTGAAATCTTGTAGATGGGTTAGGCAAGAAAGATATTGGCTCTCACTCTAGAGTTCCCTCTTCTCCCTCCACCTAGAGGCTTACATCTCATAACAAAATTTAAAACATCAAACCAAATTAAGGGCTTTAGCTTGTCACTCTAAAGCCCTCTAATTTTACTACCCATTGAAAAACATATATCTTTATTTATTTGCACTTAAATATATGGACTACAATACTCACCCATATAAATGCATGTGATTCACTCAAATTGTTGATTGAGACAATACCGCATTGGTTCTTCCATGTTCTCACAACAAGTTTTAACATCTCAATTGGTCAAATCAAGAGGTAAATGAAGTGCAAGGTAGTGGAATCATCACAACTTCTTCCAACATTAAACATCTATACTTCACACAACTTCATTCCATAATTTAATTACTTCATTATTTGAAAGGAAAAGATAATGAAAACTACTCAGAACTCATGGAGAAAACATACACACAATTTGATTTGAAAGTAGAAATAATAGTGAAAACATAACAAGTTTTACTTAAAAACCAAATGTAAAAAAAAATATAAAAACTTATCAGAAAATCCTCTTCACAAGACTCTTGAAGTTCCTCTGAAACTTTTGCTTTCCACTAGATAACTCCTTAGAGGTTGGCGCCCATCTCTAAGGATTGACTCTCCAAAATTCTAATAGAAACTATGATAAAGTAAGTAGTAATGTAAAGAAAATATGGCGAGAAGAAGGCTCTCTTTCTTCCTCTTTCTGTTCAACCACTTCAAGCTTTTCTCCAACTTCTCCCACCAAAATTTCCTTTTCAAAACTCTTCTCCTTCAAATCTTTAAGTCTTCATTTTAATAATTCTTCAAAAGGTGCTTTGGTTTCTTTTCAAATTATGTCCAGATTCAATGAATCTACCAAGAGATGCATCCATCCATTCGAAGTTTAAATGAATTTTGACGCCAATGGGAAGTTGATGAATTTTAAACCAAAGAGTGCTTCAAAAACCCCTTCAAATTTATGCCAAAATTAATTTAAATTCGTCACTTTAACTGTGGTGCCTATGCGCCAGCCATTGGTGCTTAGGCGCCAAAGGCTAATTTTGCAAATCTTTCAATTTTTGCTTCAAATTTGATCCTTTTTTGCTCCTTTCATCACAATCACTTATTTTAATCATGCTTGCAATAAAAACATGAAAATACCTTCCATTAAAGTGCAATATCGTCAAAAATAGGTATAAACATGTGCTTAAAAATACTATATATTTTAGGTGTATCAAAATCCCCCAAAATTAAAATGTTACTTGTCATCAAGTGACACTATAATCATATAAAAATCATGCATGAATATTACGTAAATGAGTTTCTTTAGGATGGTTTCAAAATTTTGTTTATGAACTGAAATAGTCCACTTTAGAAAAAATTTCAGTAAATGAGTCCAACTGAAAGTTTAGAAAGTTCTTAAGTAATGGATGATGAAAAATATAAGTTCCTATCTAAATCAAAAGTACTTGTAGATTTTTCAAAATATAGGATTTAAACATTTTATTTCCTCACTTAAAAATTTTTATTTGAAAATAATTTTCTTTACTATATTATAATCTTAAGCTTTAGATTTTCTCAAAACTTATATTTTAAACTTTAGATATGGAACCAATTTTTGATTAGGCCCTTAAATCCTCAAGCTTTCTCCTCCCTTTTTTTTCTCTTTTTCTTTTCTTTTCTTCTCTCTCTCTTTTTCTTTAGGCAAGGATTACTATATCTGGATAGGCCTTTAATGATTTTAAATTCCACCCTTCCATTTAATTAAAGGTTTAATATATATCTTTCACTTGAAAGTTATAATAACAGTGTTGAAAAATATTTTTCAATAAAATAAATTTATGTTTTGAAAAATAAAAGTTAAATCTTCTATTTTTATAAAAATACAACATTTCCTACTAAAGATAGTTTAACTACATTTAACATTTCTTTACTAAGAAAATTTAAAATTTAAAATTTTCATCATTTCTATAAATTTTAACTAAATTCTCTTACTCATTTCTATATTCAAAATTTTGATTCCCTAATATAACTTCATATACATAATTATTTTCAATCAAAAATCAAATTTTATTTATAGTATTCTTGAGAACAAATAAAATTTTAGTTTTGAAAAATTGTTTTCAATTTCCCCCCAAACTTTAAAATTTTAATTAGGATAAAACATTTAAGCATAAGATATGATATATGGGTAAGAATTAAAAACTAAAATAACAAGCTATCAGAATTTTTATAACCTAAACATGCAAGTATAACAATTTTAAAAAAAAAGTAAAAATAAATCAAATTCAGTTTTTCAATTTTTTTTATATAAAATAAAAATTTTAAAGATCTTCTACAGTAGTGGAAGTTTTCAAAGCAAACTCACACCAACATAATATTACACAAATCACAACAATACTAGAAAATATATGGTAGCAAATTTTGAAAAGTTTAAACATGCAATTTAAATAGTGGTTTCTAATAGTGCTTTAAATGTCCTAACAGTTTTTGGAATTAAATAGTTCAATACTGAAAACACAATATACTATAATTACATCAAAACATTTACTACCAGAAACACATCACAACAAAACATCACATATATCTTAAATATCACAAAACGTCAATCTAACTCAGATATATCTGAATATGCATAACCGAAACTTTTCAACTTCAAACCACATATATCAGAGTTCACATCAAAATATAACATAAAATTAAAAGTCTAAACATAACAAAACATAAAAAGAAACATCACAGACTCAGCAAACAAAAAATCCTAATCATCAACCTCCTCCTCATCATCATCTCTCTCATTCCAATATCTGGAATGCACATGAGGAATATAAAAAAGATTAGGAGGCATCTCAGCACTGTGATCTCCTCTAACTAGTCTATCCATATACTGCTGATAGTTCTCCATATACTCATCATGTTTCACAATATATCTCTCAATATTATCCACCTTCCCATCAATATCCTTAACATGTTCTCTGGTTAGACTTACCTTCTTCAAAATCTTCTGTAACAAACTAATATGTGAACCAGAAAACTCACCTCTAGAGGATGATGCATGTGAAGTAGAAGCACGAAAAGTAGAAGTAGCATAACTAGGAGCTCTAACAGATCCTCCCTTCCAATCAAATTCTGAATGCACAGTGTAAGTGTTCACATTTACACTGGTAATAGGTCAAAGTGGGTGAAGAACTTCTTCCCAAGTCTCAAACTTAACACCAGATTGCTCACAAATAGAATGGATCAGGGAAGGAAATCTCATACTTGCAATATTGAGAGCTCTGGCACAGTTTAAAATATAATAAAAAATGATAGCTTCTATGTCAATCTACTTTACCTGCTAAATAAAATAGTTCAAAATAGCTCTCTCCCTCGTAACTTAACTGACATGATTCGTCGGTATTAACTTAGATGAGATAAAATAATGCTAAGCCTTAGAGGTGGCATTCAACTTGGAGGCTGAAATATTCACTCTCCTGACATTAGTAATTTTCCACAGACCTCTTCCATCAGTCACAAAAGACATAATCGCATCAAGTTCCCCTTCCGTAGGATGATAATTCGCATAATAATAAAATATTTCAGGAGGTAGTAGGTAAAAAGTGTTGATTACCGCGGCAGAAAAATCAACTTGTTGTCTCCGAACTATCACCAAATTTTCTTCTGCTGCTGGCAAGTTTGCATAGAACTCTCTCACCACGGAAACAACAGAAACAGCAAAGAAGCAACAGTACTTTCTCCAATTCCTTCGATCAATCATTTCCTCAATATCTCCTCCTGTTTTACTAAACACTCTCTTTGGAATCAATTTACATGACGACAGTGCATTCACGTATCGATCCTTAGCTCTAGAACTCATGAACTTGTCTGAATCGAATCGATTTGTCCCTTTCGAGCGCTTCAATTTTGGAGCCACAACTAAAAATTGTAAAAAAATCTCTCCATAAATTCCAAATTCGAACTAAACTTCTAAAGGTATAATCTACTTAATCTAAGCTTAATCTCCAATTTTCACCACGAATAGTGATTTATGGATTTTCATAAATGTACTCAAAATACATGGTGAAAAAAAAAATTTTCTTAGGAGAAGTGCTCATACATTAGGGAGTTTAAATCTAACAAATTTCGTTGAAATCAGATCTAAAATGATCCAAATCAGTGATGCCCTATGATCCTATTTCACGAAATTGAGAGGTTGAAGGTGACGGGGGGGGGTAAAAATGTCAATTTTTAAGATTTTAACGTCTGTAAACTGGTTTTCACGAACTTGTGCCTATGCACGAGATTACGATGCATAGTGTCGGCATTATTTTTAGGTTTTGAATTTAATTTATATATATTTTAGAAAGTAGCATTTAATTTTAAAAAATAATTTTAAGTTTGAAAATTTTAAGATATGAAAAATCAAACCGATCTCACATCTCAAATAGTTTATATAAACAAGCAGCGAATCACAAACCGTGTATCCATCCTGAAAAATAGACACACTGCTTGATGATGGGGCTTGGTTAAATAAACTAGAAGATTTATGACATCCGTTTGGACTGAGAACAAATTTTATAAGCCGAAAAATTCCCCTCCTTAATATAAAGGAATTAAGCAGAGTTTATATTACCTGGGTTCTTAAAGTTCCCTATAAGGGCAAGCTCCTATAGTTAATTACATCTTAAATGACGAGAATCACTTAAGAAAACTCTCGATAATGATCAGTGGTTTTGCTTTCAAGAATTTCAAAGTTTAAGGTTTCAAAGGATTGAATTTTGGAATTTCAAAAGAGATTAGCTCAAATTTGGAACAGTTCATTTCAAGAATCCAAAGGAAGAGAAGTAGGAGAAGCTGAGGATCCAAGAAGAATCTTGGCAACTTCCCAAACTATCCTATTGTTTGGCTTCAATTTGGGAGTCTATTTAATGTTGTAATCCTGCCAATTTTAATTATCTAGGACTTATATTAGTATGACATAATCATACAAAAAGCCTCGAAGATGTGAGGGTTTATGTCGTACCAAACAACTACCTCAGAATCCTAAGACCGATTAGGGCTTAATTTGCATAAGATGATTATGCAAAAGCCTAACGAAAAGTTGAGGATTTATGTTGCACTAGGCAAACTACCTCGAAATCCTATGGCTTTGTTATTTAATGCTAAGAAAGGTTTTGCTGAAGTAGCCACATGTTTTGCTGATGACGATGGCCGTGCTGCCCACTATGCTTGCTCCAAGCTCCTTGTTGTTGCAGAGGTTTAGTTGTAGAAGGTGAAAATCAAGAGATGAGAGAAGTGTTTTGGTTTAGAAATCTTAAAGTCCAAATTTCTTTTAGTATTTTAATTAAAACAAATCTTAAAGTTGTTTAAACAGAACCGATTAAGATCCCACGGTTCTTTCATCCTGGCACCGTTATTTTCATCAAATTCACTTAGTCCAGATGAATTTGCTAAACTCAACTGAATGAGTTCCACACCTTCATTTAGACCTTGGTAAATCCCGTTAACAACACGTGGGTTACATCATCCGAGGTATTCCCGATCATTCAACGAGACGTTTTAATTTAGTTACAATTGTAGTTTTGTTGGTCTGTTTGTGATTAAATTTTGAGTTGTTTTATATTTTGAATGTTGTGGCGGTGACTTTTATCTTGTGATTATTTTTAATTTAGTTTTGGTTTCAGTTCAGGGACTATCCTGAAGGTTTTGGTTTTCATGCAACAGTCTTGTTTAACATGCAAGAAAAGTAAAGCGCAGTGCAATAAAGTAAATTGCAATAACATAAAAGCGTACCTGGAGAGTCTTCCGGTCATTCCAAGCTGCACTTAAAACAGATGTTAAGGCATTTATATGTTTATAACAAGTACCTAGGTAAAGACTAAAGGAAGGGTTTTGGTTGTCTACCAGAATCCTAATCCTATAGCTAGTCATTTCCTATGACGTCTAAGTTCTTGACTTTGGTTAAGGATGATTTTCTTCATCAAAGAACAATTAAGTTCAATTGTTCTTTAAACCATCTCACCATATTGATGAAGTGCTTAGAACGAATTCTAAACATCTTTTCAATACTTCTGAGACAATCTTAAGTCCAAGTGAATTTAATTACACAGGTGAATTAATCATCCAAGGGTTTAGTTAAGTTTTGTTTCCTTGCTCAGTGAACTAGGATGTTTGATTATCCTATGAGTGAGGTGACATTTAACTTAACACTTCATTTAATAGTTATAATGATTTAAAGCTTTCAGGGGCAAGTTAATTTGTTAAAGATTTTAATGATTCGAAGTTAAAGTTGATGATTTACTTCAATATGATTTCATTATGAAAATTTATTCAATAATTTCAAGTTTGGAATGATGTTTGATTCACTTAAGTTAAACTTTTTATAAATGATATCAATTTTTAGATTAACTTAGGTCAAAAGAGGTGTTCAAATTATTTATTAAATTTTGATGATTTAATTTGGATTAATTAATTTAATTTTAAGATAAGTTGTTTTAAAAATTATTTAAAAATTTGTAATTTTTTATTTAAGTTTGTTTGGAAATGATTTTTAAATTAGTTTCAAATATTTTAATTTACTTTTAAATTATTTAACATTTTAGGTTCTAATCAATTATTAAATTATTTAATTATGTAGGTTTTAATTAAGAATTATTTACTTTTAACCATTTAATTATTAAATCCACTTATCCTCTTAAGTTTAAGAGTTAAGTATTATTAAGTGATTTATTTAGGGATTTTTAAATTAAGGAATCAATATCCTCTTAAGTTATATCCCCATTTTTATAATCCAATTTCAATTAATTTTCCAAAATTTAAATTAATTAGTTAATTAAAGCTTCATTTTTGGTTTATTAAAGTGATCAATGGGTTTCCACCCATTGAATTCCCAAAGTTTCAATCATCTAGGAGAAAATTAAAATCAGATATTTTACCCCCATGTTATTTAAACCTAAAGTTTTGATTAGAGGTTAAAATCTTTTAATTACCTTTATGCCCCTTTAAGCTTATTTATTTTATAACTCAGTAAATTAAGCTTAAATGAACATAAAATTTTTATGCCACTTCACTCACATGTCAATTAAGACATTAGTGGAGAAAATGTGATTTTTCTGAATTTAATTTATTTATATAATTAATTTTAATGGAAAATAGGGGATTTTCAAAGAAAATTCACCAACATGACCATGGTAAAGTTTCTATCCTTAAGAAAATTATGGGATGTTCCTAATGACCAGAGGACCATTTGGATCAGTTTTGGTGAATTTTTTTATTATATTTTATTTATTATAATTATTTTAAGTTTTGGAGTTTTAATTAATTTAAAAATAAAATAAAAATTAAAAAATGAGTTTTATATTTTTCAAAAATCTCTCTAACCTAGAGAAATTCAGAGAAACAAATTTTATATTTTTATGATTTTTTTTTATTTATTAGAATTAATTTAGTGGGAAGGCTAGAAAATACATTTTTTTAATTCAAAAATTTTTTTAAGGCTTTGAAATTAAATATCTTAACCCGAGAGACTTAGGAAAAATATTTGACTGGTTCCTAAGTGATTAGGGGACCAAATATGACATTTTTATGATTTTTATTATTTTTGTGATTTTTATTATTTTTTAATTATTAAAAATATTAAACTATGCTTAAAATAAAAATTTTTAGAAAATTCCAATTTAATTTTTCTTAGACTCCTCTGATATCAGAGAAGTCCCAAAATCAATTTAGTAAATTTTTGAAATGTATTTTTGAAGTTATGAATTTTTAAAGTTTAATTTTGATTATGTGGTTTAATTAATTCATTTAATAGGGTTAAACATTTCTAATTGACTTCAAACTTTTATGTGAGGTTCCCCTGATCCTAAAGATCAGTGGAGAATTATTTTCAAGTCATTTTAATGTGTGATTAACTCTAATTAATTAAATTTCAATTTAGAGTGATTAGGCCAATTAGGATCATTTTTAATAACTCAAATCATAATTATCCTAGGGTCCTCTGGTCCTAAGGAACTTCACTAAATTTTCCTGGAATTTTCTAAGCAACATGCTAATTTTTGGAGTTAAAATGTCAAAAATAGTGACATAAACTTGAAAAATACATAACTTACCACAGGGATAGCCTCTGCCCTTGAAAAATTCAAGGAATGTTCCCAAGATCAAAGGCTACAAAAGCCCTATAGTCTCATGCCAAGGTGAAATGTATACATGCATGGAGAATTAAAATGCTCAAAATAGTATTAAATTAATTAAAAATAAAATACTCAACAAAATAGATCAATTCCTTTTCCACATTATTCTCCTCTATTTACTGAGCAAGAGGGTATTTTTCTTTTATTTTTATGATTTTTCTATGCAAAGATATCAATTTTTAAAGTTTTTGGTATTTAAATAAATAAGAAAAATCAAATTTTCCTACTTAAACCAGTCAGCGCAGCGTCAACCTTGGCTGCTCTGAAGCCCTACGTGTCGCGCTCCTATTCGACGCCGCCACCTGAGTCAGCTGCCACACAGCCCGTGTTTCACGTTCCATCTCCTCGTCCGACGCCATCTGAGCCGTTCGTTAAATACAGGCGCAATCCGACGGTGGCCGATCATCGTTTCCGACTGGTGTGCACCCGTGACCGTCGACCTTCTAAACCTAATATCTCCTTTGATTCTCAATGGATTTTTGAGTTCTTATGCTCTATGGATTCATCTTGAGAAGATGAATACATCCATACGGTGAACATGCATTGAAATTGACTTGAATGAAATGAAGAATCGCTGGAAACTCGGGAGGAAGAAGAGGGCAATATCTTGGCTCTGAGAAGTGAAGCTTCTATCAGAGAGGCTCGGCACATTCGTTGGAGTCCAAGGAAGCTAAGGATGAAGCCTGGAGCTGTGGTGAAATGCCTAGGCTTGACTTCCACCAGGCCCGATCACAAAGCTTGGAGGCTGGAACAATAGGGTGGCCTGGAGAGGGGACTTTCACTGGGGAACTCCATCTCTACCTCTGGTGAAGGTGTGGGAAGAGTTTATTTGGATTTGGGGAAGTTTTTGAGAGTGTCCTATTTCTGGCCTTTTTTTCAGCTGAGAAATTGGGCTCGACTGGGGGGATTCAGGGCAGGAGAATAGTGGGGATGAGCTTCTCTTGGCTAGGAGGAGCTCTGGGAATAGTTTGGAGGGGTTCTGTTGAGGAAAATTTCAACACCTTTCAGCACCTTTCTCATGGCCGAGAAGAGGTGTTTAAATGGCCAGGGTCGTTGGGCTGAGCTAGGGCTCAGTTGATGGGTGAATTCCGCTGCTTAGGTGGAGGGCAGTGGAGCTCCAAAGTTTGATTTGGCTGAGGTGGCTAATTAGGTGAGTTTGGGTTTGTTTCACTTGGTGGTGGTTCTCGGTTTTGACCCCCTCTGGCAGCTAGGCAGGCCGGCAAGGACAAGGGAACTGGCCATGGGTCAGGTCAACCAAGGAGTAGAGTTTAATGGTGATAAACCAGGTAAGGGGGATTTGGGGTGAGGCAAAAGGTGGATTTGTTCATTTAAGGGAAGAGATCCCTTAAAATTGGGAACCCTTGGTCCATGGCTCACTTAGCTTGCGCTAGGTGGATCTAGGGTGGTTCTTAGGGTTTACTTAGTGGCTGTGGATAGGTTGGTCTAGCCACATTTGGTTCAATTTGGTTTGGTTGGGTTATAGGTTCAAATTGGCTCATTTGGGTTTGGGTTAGGCTAACTTGAGCTTGGATTTGATTTAGGTCCAAGTGTCTTGAGCAAAATTATAGAAATGATTGCCATGAAAAACTTTCATGAAGACAAGGAATGGTTTTGAGTTCAATTGGATGGTCAATTTGGTGGATTTTGGTATTTTGGTTAATTTAGGCAAGGTTGAATCAACTTGGGTCCAAGTTGGGTTAAGTTGAGGTTTAGGCCCAATTGAAAGTTTCAAATTGTCTATGGGAATGTATTGAAGAGTTCCCAACATCAATTGGAAGAAATTTTAGGGTTTGGCTAATCAATTTGGTAGGTTTAGGGCATGGATTCACTTTAGGCTAAAATGGGGGTATTTTGGATTTCAAATGGAAATGAACTCAAATATGAATCAAATTGGGCTTGTATTTGGTTTAGATTGATAGTAATGATGTTGCATCAAAGTTTAGAATTGAAATTGGGCAAGATTGAGGTCAAATGGGTTTGTTTGGTATGACATTGGGTCCATTTAGGTTAAAAATGGGTCAATTTAGGGATTTTAATAAAAGTTGGTTATTTTGGAAAACTTGGGCTATGGTGTAGTTGAACAAAATAAAATTAGGAATATTTGGGATTTTTTGGAATTTTCTGGGAATTTTTGGAATTTTTGGAATTTTGTGCCAAAAGGGTATTTTAGGGTATCAAGAGGTTATTTGGAGGGTATTGGGGTATTTTGGTGAATTTAAGAGGTGGGGATTATTTCAAAATGATATTTATGATTTTTGATAATTTTGGGTAATTTTTGGAAGTTTTGGAAAATTTTGGGGCAATTAGGTAATTTTAGGTAGGTTTAAAGGACCCAATGTCACAACTAGACATTTTGGTAAAAGTTGAATTTTGATCATGATAAAGCTTGAAGTGAGCCATGGACCAAGAAATGTCCACCCTGAACATCTCATGGGTGGTTCCCAACCCTCCTAGCCAAAGAGCTAGTGGTTTGGACTTAGCCACATGAGTGCTCAAATAAACTAGGGGGAAGAATTAGGTAAGGATGGTGTGTGTGAGAGTGCAGTGTGTGTAAGCCAGACCTCACCAGGACCAGGCCACCCAGGGTAGTCGTAAGGCTTGAAAAACCTTATAGGAGCTCACTATTGGTTCTCCATATGGTGGTCTTAACCTTCTAAGGTAATTTAGAGGTTTGCAACCATCCAAGCGCGATCCATAAAGGAGTCAAGAAGTAGCTGAATTGCTAAAGAGTGGGTCCCAACTCAAGTCCTCTAGGATAGTCAAGGAGAAAACCTATGGCTAGATCCTAAGAACTAAGGAGAGAAGAAAAGAGCTCACCAAAAATGAGATCAACAAATGGACACCCAATAGGTGTGGTGTGCTGACGAAGCACACCGCGCGTATTGGCGTTGAACGAAGAGATCAACAAAACCAACACAGACGTCTAAGTGACACACTTAGAACAGAGCGAAAAAAACTTTCTGCTGGGGAGTATCAGGCAAATCTCTAAGACTGAAGATCCCTGAACTCTCGCTGGGGAAGAAGGAGGTGAATTCCAAATCATAAGACTTGGAGAGATTAGATTTTGGATTCGTTTCATTTTTATATTTCAAGTTTCAATTTTGAGTTTGAGCTTGATTTGAGTTTCAATTTTAGTTAAAGTTCAAATAAGATTGATTTTAAGGTGGATTTCATAGAGATTCAGAATTTGGAATGATAATCGGAACCTAGGATCTAACCTCAGAATTTGAAAGAGAACTAGAATTTACGCTCTAGTCTCGACGAAGAGAGTTGGAATTTAGGCTCAACCCTCGGAAAGAAGATCAGAATTTAGGTACTTATCGAAAGGGATGAGGACCGAAATTTAAGTACCAGCCTCGGAGAGAGAGTCAGAATTTAGGTACCGACCTCACAAAGGATGAGAATCAGAATTTAGGTACTGATCTCGAAAGGAGTGAGAATTAAAATTTAAGTATCAAATCTCGGAAAGAGAGTCAGAATTTAGGTACCGACCTCACAAAGGATGAGAATCAGAATTTAGGTACTGATCTCGAAAGGGATGAGAATTGAAATTTAAGTATCAAATCTCGGAGAGAGAATCGGAATTTAGGTACCGACCTCGGAATGAGAGAGTTGGAATTTAGGTACCAGTCTAGAAAGAGAATCGAAATTTAGGTATCGATCTTGAAAAGAGAGAGCTGAAATTTAGGTACCGACCTCGAAAGGAGAGAACTGGAATTTAGGTACCAGTCTCGAAAGAGAATCCAAATTTATGTATCGATCTCAAAAAGAGAGTTGAAATTTAGGTACCGACCTCGAAAGGAGAGAACTGGAATTTAGGTACCAGTCTCGAAAGAGAATCAAACCTTAGGTATCGATCTCGAAAAGAGAGTCGAAATTTAGGTACCAACCTCGAAAGGAGAGAACAGGAATTTAGGTACCAGTCTCGAAAGAGAATCGAAATTTAGGTATCGATCTCGAAAAGAGAGTCGGAATTTAGGTACCGACCTCGAAAGGAGAGAACTGGAATTTAGGTACCAGCCTCGAAAGAAAATCGAAATTTAGGTATCGATCTCGAAAAGAGAGTCAGAATTTAGGTACCGACCTTGAAAGGAGAGAGCTGGAATTTAGGTACCAGTCTCGAAAGAGAATCGAAATTTAGGTATCGATCTCGAAAAGAGCATCGGAATTTAGGTACCGACCTCAAAATGAGAGAACTGGAATTTAGGTACCAGTCTCGAAAGAGAATCGAAATTTAGGTATCGATCTCGAAAAGAGAATTAGAATTTAGGTACCGACCTCGGAAAGAGAGAGTTGGAATTTAGGTATCAGTCTCGAAAGAGAATCAAAATTTAGGTTTCGATCTCGAAAAGAGAGTCGGAATTTTGGTACCGACCTCAAAAGGAGAGAGTTGGAATTCAGGTACCAGTCTCGAAAGGTTGACGATTGATTCGTGAAGATTTCAATGATTAGAAGCACAGTAGAAGATTGGAATGGGACATGAAAGTGTTTCACGTCCCGAAGGATTTCATCAAAGATTGAAAGTTTGGCGAAGGAAGTGAATCCACGCCATCAGAACCAAATTGAGAATCTCGTGGTTCTGTGTCAGTAGACTCAGCGACTTTTTCAAAAGAGGGGAGAAATCACAGAGAGTCGAAAAGATCTCGAGAATAGCCAGATGCTGGGGATATCGGATTCGGGAATTTGTTTTCATTATTCATTGCTTTTAGTGATGTGACTTTTTTTAGTTTCATTTTTTATTGAAATTTCACTTTGATTCGGATTTTAATTGATTTATTTGGTTCACATCTTGAAGTTTTAAGTTGATCTGTTTTGAGTTTTGGTTTGTGTTTTATTCAGACTTTGAATTCAAATTTTATTTTGTTGTTATTATTTCATTCAAATCGTTCTTCGTCCAACTTTCTTTTTAGACAAAGTTAAACTCAGATCTGGTGGCGTTTGTAGCAAATTGCACAAAACTAAAGGTAAAACACAAAGTTCATCTCCACTAAAATGTCGAAGATACATCAGGTGATTCCATCAAAACATTTCTGATGACATCCTTCTGAGAACAAACTTTTACAAAAGTTCATATATATATCTGAACACAGACTGCATTGATATCTTCGTGTACTCTGACAAAATTGTCTGTTCGATTCATCCATGTCTGAAAAGTTAACTACATAGGTAATAACATCACCTTCTAAGCCACTTTCTGGAGGAGAATCCCACGTAAGTGTATTTTAGAGGTGTGCTACTACTATGTAGCCTACAGCTCGTAGGGCTGCAAATTCTCTAGTTCTGGATTTGGCTGGAAGTAGACCGAAATTTTACTCTCGTCCATCCTCCTGAAAGTAATGGAGATCCGTTCGTATGGAACTCCTGGTATGCAGTGCTTCGCCACATCTGCACCATTTCCCTGTAGTACGAGGATAGAGTCTACCGGTAGAAGTATCTCCACCGGCCCTCGGAATTCTCCAGGGCCAATTATCCGGAGTTCTGTCCTGAACATAATGTTGCATTGGTTGATGAAGGAAACGGTACAAAAGGGCCTTACAAAATCATGATGATTTGTGTGAGGTGGAATGCAGTCTCCTTCTGCATAGATGTTGATAATACAACTGTTCGGTATGCAATTAGCGGGTAGAACTAGCCAAGCCACCATCCCTTTTATCATTTTCTTAATTAAAATTGGCATTGGATCCACTTCATCGTAGCGGAGTATCCCTGGTGGATTTCCTTTCCTTTCATCAGCGAAGTTGTAACAGCATCCAAATTGAATAGTAATCCTCCCCTTACCTCTTTTCCATTTCTTTGGCTCGGAGTAGGTCCTGCTACGTAATCGTCCTGCACGACCTTGTTTCTTCGACTCATTGACGTAGTCTACAATCTCACTCGCTCGTAGTGAGAGAAAGCATCTGTATGTAACTCTAGTCCTTCCAGGATGTTGACATATCTGCCTCTGATTCTCTAAAAGTATTCAAATTTCTGCTTCCACACCCTCTGGATCATCTCCAATTCGTGCTCTGAAATTATCTGCAGCTGTCGGGGTCTAGTGACGTACTATGGGATATATGGCTCCACACCGTCATGCTCTCCTAGAATCATCACTGTCTCAGGTGCAGGTTTTGTATTAACCTTCTCCGGAACAACCTCTGTTATGGTGCTCCTGAGGACTGGCCTCCTTGGGGCAACTGTTACGGCCGTCGGGGTTTCTTCCTTGCTCTGTTCTTCTGTTAATTTCTTCAGCATCTTGGCGATACGGCGATTCTTGTTTCTTCTCTGAGTTGGGGTCAGGGTGGCTCTCCTCTCCCCACGAATCTCGGTAGGAGCGACAGATCGACAAGCTTTCCTCCTGCGGACGTTATCACTGATTTCATCTTGTTTTCCTCGATCATATTGATCTTCCTCTTCTTGTTTGCAGCTTGGGGAGCCTTCTTGTTGAGCCTCATCACTGTCTTCCCACGGAACTGTTCGGGATCCACAGCAATCCAAGCAGTTTCCTCATATTCCAATTCCAGCTGTGCAAGGTCCGAGCCAACCTCTATCACAGTATCAGCTTTCAGCTCTTCTTTGATAAGTGCAAGACTTACGACATCCTTAAAGTTCAGGAACAGCCGCCTGCTTGATATTTCCCTTAAAAGAGAACAAGGAAAGGATCAGGGGTGTACTCAGGATGAGAACAATAAGAAAATTCACTTATTAATGAAAAATTCTTATTTAATTATTCTGAATTTTATAAGAGTAAGAGAAGATAAGAAAGATCAAGAGTGAGCTCGTCTCGAAAGGAAGAGTCAAAATTTTATTATTACTTCAATTGCATATGTTTTCCTTTAACACATTGTTTTAT
This sequence comes from Papilionanthe hookeriana x Papilionanthe teres, assembly GCA_022702705.1. Lineage (NCBI taxonomy): Eukaryota > Viridiplantae > Streptophyta > Magnoliopsida > Asparagales > Orchidaceae > Papilionanthe > Papilionanthe hookeriana x Papilionanthe teres. The sequence goes on from CM040425.1 coordinate 29,959,684, forward strand.
TATTCATTTTCTTTCGGGTTCGGACCCAGTTATAAGTGATTACTCTACCAGTGCTTCTAGGAATGAATTTTCATTCTTCGAAACATCAGGTTGCGTAATACTTCTTCAAATATCGTCCATTGATTGGAAGCATAAATCGTTATTGTCGGCATTTTTTTTTAGGTTGTGTGTTTTATTTTGAAAAGGGGTTCGCCTACAGAAATATGTCGGCGTATTTTAAATTTAATTTAAATATATATATGGTTTAGAAAGTACTATTTGATTTTGAAAATAATTTTAAATTTGAAAGTTTTAAGATATGAAATCAAACCGATCTCACATCCCGAATAGTTTACATGAACGAGCACCGCACCACA